>JAPYXD010000752.1:14462500-16862500 GCA_030998225.1 Diplolepis rosae
CTGGTGCAAATACATTTCTGGGACTTGGTAATCTGGGAAACTTTTTCGCAAATCTGGCAGGAGGTTTTGTGAATTCTATGACTTCCTTGATTCCCGACTTTAATTCGACTTTGGCTGGAATTCCAGATTTGAGAAACACGTCGGCTGTTTCAGTTCCGCTGATACCCAATCTGCCTGATCTTGCAAGTTTACCTTACATTCCAGGATTAACTGAGGCTGTCGCTGATGCTAGAAACCATTTACAGGCTGAATTTAACATTACATCTGACATCAGCACTGGCATCCAAGAAGTGATACAAAGAGGTTTGCTTAGTGATGATCCTGTTGGGGCATGTCGCTCTATCATTGAAACAATATTACGAGTCTATGGAACTGTCGCTGCGAATTGTCCACTAATTATTGTAGGAGAACGAGTAGCTCGAGAAGGAGTTCGGATAGCTATAGAAGTTCTTCGTTCTATTCGAAATGTTGCTGTCGGAAGTTAAACATTGAAATTCTTCTTTTCTGACACCTTACAGATATAGTTAATAGTTAAGCAATTAGTATTGTTGAAATTTCTATAAAAATATACAAACAGAAAGTTGATTGCAATGCAAAGCTTCACTTTTTTCGTTGGTATAAATAAACAATTTTAAATCGTTCGAAAAAAGTCAGCTTTTTATAAACTTTAGAACAAAACATGAATTCTTAATCATGAGATTTCGTTTTTTTCCACAAAATTAATGATAATTACCAATGCGAAAACAGTAACCAATGTATTCTTATAATAATTACAAGATACATTTTGAAAAATTAAGTTTAATCAACAAAATTCAATTTTTTAAATTAAATTGAAATTGGGACTTGAAGTGACATCTATTAGGTTTAATTGCAAACACTTTCGTGAATTCAATTTAATTAATACAAACGGCTAAACTAAAGTGAAATATACCGAAAATTGTTTGAAATGCTGTGAGCGGTGTTGGCTTGGTGCGATTATCACAGTAAGTCCCCGGATAGGCATGTATATTCGGAGGTTCGATTCCTCCTGCCACATGCAAAATGCACGCTTTCAAACTTTTTTCGGTCCTATAATTATTTACCATCTAAATATTAGCCATTTTTATATTTCACGAAACCTAAAAAATTCAATTTTGTTATGTAAAACCATTAATTAAATTTGACACTATTTTTATTATTACTTTTTGGTTGTTTACCTAATTCTATAAGCAGACATTAGAGAAAAGATAAAATTTCAGTTTTTTCGCTAATTGTGAATTCCTCCCGAAATATTAAACATTTTTCAGTTTTTTCAAGCGGATTTAGTGAAACAATGTTTTGACACTTTTTTAACTCATACTGAAAATTTTGTCCTAGCTTTTACTGAAGGCGGAACTTGGGATCAGAAAATCGTGAAAATTAAAATGATGCTTTCATTTTGTTCTAATTAAGTAACACATCACTCAATAATTATTATTACATTATTAATTATTTCGATACCTATTTTGTAGAACGATTTATTTTTGACCTCAAAATACGCTTCAATTTCGCCAATTACTTCTTCATTGGAGCCAAATCCCTTTTCCTGGAGAATTCTTTTTAGGTCTGCAAACAGGGAGCCAGATCCCGAAATACGGTGGATGTGCATTGTCTTAGTGAAAGAGCACTTTTGTCTTCTTCATTTGGGGTCGTTTTTCGCAATTTCTGCCTTCAAACGCACCAATAACGTCATATAATATTCGCTATTGATGGTTCTTCCTTTCTCAAGGTAATTGATGAATAAAATAGCGTGCGCATTAAAACATACGGAGGCCAAAACCTTACCAGTTGAGATTTGTGTTTTTGATCGCTTTGAACAGTTTTTACCCTTTGCTGTCCACTCAGCTGACTGCCGATTAGACTCTGGAGTGTAGTGATGGATCCATGTTTCATCCATTATCACATACCGCATGAAAAAATCCTTTTTATTGCGCTGATACAGCTCCAAGGAGCGCTCTGAATCGTCGACGCGTTGTTGTTTTTGATCGACTGTGAGCAAACGCGGTACTTATTTCGAACAGAGCACTGTCCGTCCGCTAACAGGTATTTTACGAGGGTACTTAAAAAGTGAAAATGAGCATGAGCGCCGCCAAGTTATGATAGCAAGAACTAATATCAATGCAAACGAAACCCCCGTATCACACATCCCGATACCCAGTAAGAAGATGGGTATTGAATAGCATTGAAATGTCAAAATCTGAAAAGAAACGGAATCGAGAATGAAACTTTTGAATGCTTTTTAATGTCTAGGAATTAAAATGCATTCAAAAGTACTTCCTAAAAGTCGTATGGATTTTTCAATAGTGGCGCCATCTATATATCATTCTACGAACTTATTGAAATGAAGTTGAAAGTACTTATTGTACTTTGGAATTTTCAGTTTTTTTGTATTTTATGAGTTGAAAAAACTCCAATGACATTTATCTTTTAAACGAGACCAAGATTATTCAAAAACATTTTGGAAAACATTTTTTATACATTGTTTTACAGAAATTAGGAGCATTTAAGTGGATGTCAAAAAGAGTCAGTGATATCCCTGCTTAAAATGTCAGGTAGAAATCGAGTAGATACCGGAAAGAAACTGGATGCAAACCCATTCGGGTTTTACCCAGTTCTTTACAGTTTTTATCTGGACTCTAATTTCATTTTTCGGGATCTATCTGGGTCTATCCGGTCCTTATCCGGGAAGTGGTGACAGAAAATAAGTTGTATGAATATTGTACCCGGTCTTATCCGGTTCCTATCTGGCATATGGATCCAGAAATTAAAATACGAAAATATGTTTTCATAGCGCCTCCTTTGAAAATCCGATTTTCGGTACCTGTAGAGCGGGTTGAAACTACGATTTTCAACCCTAGGGTTGAAAGTCGCTATTTCAACCCGCTCCACAGTTACAGCCAATCAGATTCTCAAAAGAGTTGCTATGAAAAATAGTATACATTACTCGAAACAAAACACAGCGAAAGCATTTCGTGTGATTGCAGCCCTCGTTTCACTCGGGCAGAGCAAACTTCACACTCATGCAATCGCTCTGTTTCGCCCCTTGTAATGTTATATACTATTCTACACGGATCCTATCTGGTTTCTATAAGGCAGTTGCCGTCTTGCAAATTGTTAAGTTGAAAGTACATCTGCTACCCGACCCTACCCGGTTCCTATCTGGCATATGTAAATAGAAATTAAAATACAAAAACATGTTTCTACCCGGATCCTATCCGGTTTCTATAAGGCAGTTGTCGACTTGCAAATTGTAAAGGTGAAAGTGCATCTGCTACCCGACCCTACCTGGTTCCTATCTGGCATATTGATCCAGCAAATTAAAATACAAAAATATGTTTCTACCCGGATCCTATCCGGTTTCTATAAGCCAGTTGTCGACTTGCAAATTGTTAAGGTGAAAGTGCATCTGCTACCCGGCCCTACCTGGTTCCTATCTCGCATATGGATCCAGCAAATTAAAGTACAAAAATATGTTTCTACCCGGATCCTATCCGGTTTCTATAAGGCAGTTGTCGACCTGCAAATTATTAAGGAGCCGGATACAAACCGGATAAAAATCTCAAAGGTCCCGGATAAGATCTTATCCGGAAAACCGGGTACACTGAGAGAAAATTATCACCTTATTTTACGGTTTTCGGAGGTATAGCAAGGATATTTATTAAAACCAAGAACTTTTACTGTCCCGTAATTTTTTTTCTGTGACTATCCTTAAAATGTACTTGTTTGCACCGCAATATTTTTTTCAGTAATTTTCACAGTACGATGTTTTAAAAGTTTCTCTTGATGTCAGTTATAAAATACAAGCCTAACAGAAAAATATGCCGTTAGTGTGTTTAAAGAAATACAATTCCTATACGAGCGACTTTTGCTGTGAGTTGGTTAAAAAAACTCGGGAATCAGCAAGCAATTATGTAATGTAATCATAATAATCATATGCGAGCACGTGTGTGTATGTGTGTATATCTGATTGTGTCGAGGTAGTAACAATAACGGGGCCCAAACACTTTTTACACGGCCCTGCAGTAGTTGCAGGTTATAAGCGCTATTTCCTTTCTTGTATTCCAAGCGTACGCAGCCGAGAGGCTTAGTCGTTAGGTTACTAATGCGATAATTATAAGTAGAGAGGGTTTAATACTGTCTAAACGAGCGTTTGTGTAGTGTAGAGGGGGGGGGTGTGTGTTTGTAGGCAAGTGTGTATATAAAAATAGTAAGTTAATTGTCTACTTAATAGTAAATACAGTTTTGAAATATACTAAGAGTATTCATCGATTCAACTACTGCTCTTATTTGATTTACCTATGTTCCTGCAGATTACTTAACTTAAAAAATGACACTGGGGCCTTTACGAACTACGAGAAGTAAGTTAAAAAGTAGTCAAACCTACTGCGATTTTTTTTGGTGTGTGTAATGAAAACGTACTGTCAATTTACTCAAATAAAATTTCCCAGCTTGAAAACAGATTTTTTACTGTGAAAACAGTAAATTTAACCTTCCAAGCGAATATTCCTCCATTGCCATTAAAAACGGTAAATACTAGTCTTAACTCGAATTTTGGCTGTACTTTTTCTCTCAGTGTAGATATTATGCGATCCCATATAGAGCCCGGTTAAGCTCCAGGTATAAACCGGGGACAAAAACCGGGTACAAATCCAGTAACGCCGGATAAGAACCGAGTATACGTATTTCGAGGACCCGACTACAAACAGGATAAAACTCTTACAGAGCCCAGATAAGACCCATATAGAAACCGGACAAAATATTATATCAACCCAGATATAATCCGATTAAGTGCCGGATTAGAACCGGGTATAAGTATTTTAAGGAGCCAGATACAAACCAGATAAAAATCTCAAAGGTCCCAGGTAAGAACCATATAGAAACCGGGTGAAGATATTATGCGATCCCAGATAGAACCCGATAATCTCCGGGTACAAACCGGGTACAAATCCATTAGCGCCGGATAAGAACCGACTTTTACTCGGTTCTTATCTGGGTTCTATCCGTCATTTTAAGCAGGGATAATTTTAACCGGTACAGCATGTACTTGTTTCTTTAGGGTCATAGTTGTCTACAACTTCTTCTGAAGTGTATCTAGGCGGAGTGAACTGTTTAAAATTAAACCTTCATATTTTTTATTGAATTTACTATTTCTATAAAGCACCATGAAGACAAGGAACTTTTACTTGATGTGCCTAATATATTTTCGGATACACATTCATTAACAAAAGTAATAAAGTTGAAATCCAATTAAATTCTTCAGTGAACTCATTTTCTCTTTAGGAAATGGAGTTAATATCTATCTGCGTTAACAGGTTCGTCGTTTCTTGGATCTGACCGTTTAACGAGCAACCTCCTCCCAAACGTTCACAGTCCAATTTTCTTCGTGCACTTATGGCGCGTACTCCTGGGAAGCCATTATATTTAATAGGAGATTTTTGAAAGTTGCACCCCGCTGCTACGTTTCTTTTCAGAGGGCTGGTAATTGCGGCGGTAGTGGCAGCGTGCTAAGATGCCCCAGGTATCATAGAACGAACCGACTATTCTAGATTTCTGTAGGATGACACGAATGGAAAAGAAAGTTGTCGAGAAAAAAAGAGGGTGAGGAAACGTTACCACGGATGATCATCCTAATCTGAAACCTTCATGCGCGAATATGATCCCTTCAGTCGATTTTCGCTTCAATTTTTCCCGAGGTCTTTAGATTATATTGGCTTTGTCTTGATACTCATCTGGATTTCTCGAAAATGACAATAAATTAACCAAATAAATACGAAAAAATATCACGTTACCTTATTTCTGTACATCACACAGCTATTTATTTTTAAATGACACGATTTCACATAAAATCGTACAGAAAGATTAATGAAATTGAACTATGTTGAACAGGTTTTGGTGAAAAAGCATTTTCTTTCAGAGGATAGCAGGAGATTCGTTTGAAAATCTAAAAATGGAATTCCATCGCATTGAAACATTTCAATACCATTAAATCAATCTCTTCTTACTGTGAAAAAAAATGTCAGTTTCGTTAGCAGAAAATCGCATTCTATACAACAGAAATTTATTTTAACTGAATTGAAAACTGTTTTTGATTTTTTATCCCGGATAGAAAGCCCCTTTACCGAAAGGGAAAAAGGGGACCTAGTGTAACTGGTTGAAGGAAATCTAACTTTTTATGCATAAATCAATAGAAAAACAGCATGAAAGTATTCTCCTAAATTCTTAAAATGAGTTTCAAAAAATTAAGACCGGTTCTGCTAACGTGTTCACAAGGGATTTCTTGCATAATTATCGTCTCACAAGAGAAAAATGAATTCTGAAACGGAATATAATCAAGATCTCGAAAAATTAAACGTACTTTAGAAAAAAAAAGTAGGTGGTTACTTGTTTTCTTTAAACCCAAATCTGGTGATTTCGAAGAAAATTCCACATACACATAATTCAATAAAAGAAGTAAACTATTGGAAATTGAGGATTCTTTTTTAAAAGTGAAGATTTGGGGGGCATTTCTACAAATATTTTGAGTGGAAGATGAACTGTAGACAATCCAATGAGCTCACTGTTAAGTGATGACAATATAGAAGATGATAGCAATCAAATCTCCATGCATGGATTCGCTTTTTAGAATGTGTTCTTCATGTAGTATGGCACCTCGATTTTTGTACATGATCAGCAAAAACAGATAATGTTCATAGAGAAAGTTATTAAACATTTTCATTTTCCAATAGAACATTATTCTGAAAAGGCAGCTAAAGCTCGAAATAAGTACTTGGAGCAATTTCATAAATGTGATTATTCACGCAAGATTTTCGGGTAGCCACGATGCAGAATTGGAACATAAATAACTATGAAAATATTCTCTGTGAAAAGAGGAACGCTTTGACTCCGCCGTATAGGAAGCCCGGGGACCTTTCAATTGCTGGTCAAATACTCTATCATCTGAGCTACAAAGGTTCTGCACAACTTTCTCACCGAATCTAAATATTTACGCCTCACCCAACTACAGATATACCGTGAACTAATATCTCATTTTTCCAAATCAATTCAGTCAATTATGTCTATTACACAGGTCTGCAAAAAAATGTTGTATTTGTTCTTGAAAAGATAGGAGTCATTTCCAAAGTAGTTTTTCCCGTAGAATCCAAATCCGGGGTCAGAATTGCTTCATCACGTCAGATTTTTGAGTAATCCTAACCTGAAAGTGCAAAAAACACGGTTTTTCGCTTTATTTGAGCACCCATAACTTCGCGAATTTGTATTATTTTTCAAATCTGAAAAAACTACCAAAAAGAGCCATTTTTCAGTTTTCCATTTCACTAGTTATATGTATGTAGTAGATATATATATAGGAGTCGATCAAGTTGGGGGTTAAAATTTTTTTTTTTTAACCCCCAGCTTGATCGACTCCTATATATATATATATATATATATATAATATATTATATATATATATATATATATATATACTAAATACACATCATGGAGGGTGATAATTCTACAAGATTCTCAATTATATGTATGATTTGAACTTTTATAACCAGAGATATCGCCAATTGAAAAAAAAAATTGCAGGTTTCGCAATGAGCGATATATGAAGGGATAAACTTATAGGACGTCAAATTTGTTTCTTTATTTCTGTCTCTGCTGCACGAGGCATTACATGGACGACAGATCATTAACGACAGGTTACAGCGTACTTGGTTTTTTTAAACAGAGGGCTACCTGTCATGGGTTTGATGTTATTGCGTTTGAGGTTATGGGGTTACAGAGAACTTGGGGTGTGAACGGTGTGGACAGTAGAGCCTCACCTGCCTTTAATGATCTGTCGTCCATGTAATGCCTCGTTCAGCAGAAACAAGAATAAAAAAACAAATTTCACGTCCAGTATTGCCAGATTAAGGTTTTTTCCACTAGATTTAGAGGATTTTTGGTCCTTCAGTGGGAAATTTAGGGGGAGAGATTCTTTAGTGGGAAAATTTAGTAGTTTTTTTTATTCAGGTTTTTTTTTAGGGGTTTATCTTATTTTATTTTAAAATCTGTAATATCCTCCATTCACCGTAATTGCTTAATTTGAAATAAGCCAAGTGATTGGTTGTACTTCCAAGGCGAGTACTAACGCTCAATTTCATTGGTTTATTGTACACATGTTCCAAAAATGACCAAAGCACAAGTAAATTATAACTGTTGTTTCCTTTAAATAGTCAATAAAATTTCTTGAAAAAAAACCATATTTATAATATTCTTTGATTTTATCAATACTTTTAAAGACATTAGCAGCGGTTAAATATTAATCAATATAATTTCTCATTATTTACTGTTTCAAAATAAATTCCTAATTTTAAAAACGCGCGTCATTGAACGTTAGGTCGGCACAACTACCAAAAGCGAGTGTTCTCGAATTTCTTCAGAAATTCCTTTGAAATTCTTTCTTTTTCTTAAAAAACAATATATACAGAGCGTTTAAATGTTGAAAAAAGAAAAATTTATCATGTACATATAAGAATTTTACTATTAAAAAAAAATTTCAGGATCTAGTGGAAAAAAAAATTTTAGTGGAAAATAGGAACTAATCTAGGGGGGAAGCGACTCAGACATCTGGCAACACTGTTGACGTCCTATAAGTTTGTCCCTTCATACATCGCTCATTACGAAACCTGCCATTTTTTTTCAATTGGCGATATCTCTAGTTATAAAAGTTCAAATCATACATATAATTAGTGAAATGGAAAGCTGAAAAATGGCTCTTTTTGGTAGTTTTTTCAGATTTAAAAAATTATAAAAATTCGCGAAGTTATAGCTGCTCAAATAAAGCAAAAAACCGTGTTTTTGCACTTTTAGGTTAGGATTACTCAAAAACCTGACGTGATGGAACAATTCTGACCCCAGAATCGGTTTCTACGCCGAAAATTGCTTCGGAAATGATCTTCAGCTACTCCAGAACAAAACCATGCAGACCTGTGTTATTAGAAGAGTGTAATCGGAAATCGCATAAAAATAATTAAAATCCACTACGAAAATGGTGGATCTGTGAAAACTATGTGTTCCAAACTTTCGGATATTTTCGACCGTTATAATCGTCCTTCTGAGACTGCTATTAAGAATTTCTTGGATTAATTTGAGTCTACTGGTTCGGTACATAAAATACCAACGACACGTACCCGCCTGGATTGTTCAGCTGAAAATTTTGCTGCTGTAAGTGAAAGTGTTGAGCAAGATCCAAATGAGACTGGAAACCCTGTTACTGCCAATGGATTGCGTTATCGAAACATGTTTGTTATTCTTGAGAAAATTTTTCTGCAAAAACTGGTTTCTTACTTCTTCGATATACGTTACGGTTATTAAATTTTTAGTTTATGTATCACGCGTGAAGGGATGAGTTCGACGAGGCAGCTCGACTTCTTAATTACGTGTCATAAATTGGCAGATACGCTCGGCGTGCTCTGCGACACTCGATTTTCTGGATGGTCGCTCATTCGATCTATGGCCAGCACTTCGTATGCATACCCAAACGGTCGAGTAGGATACTGTATCATCGTAAATTGTCTCGTTCCTCAATAACTTGAATTGGTCCTGGTCCATGTTCCTTTGTTGATCAACACATGTGAATAAAAATTTTCACTGGCATAATTCGCTAAAAAAATTTTAAATATTAAATTATTATTGACGCTATTTAATAGGGTCTCGAATTAAGTATCGAGGAACCAGAGTTTAGGGTTTTAGGACTTTTTAAAAAAAGAAGTTACGTCGTTTTAAATATCGATGTTCTTTTATGCTTTGTAATGAAATATATATTTTTCGTTTTAACTTAACCCTTCAACGGCCAGTGGGACAAATAAGTCCAACTTACTTTGAAAAATTATATCCTCCATAAAAATTAACATTTCACCGTCGTTTTAGTCTTATTTTTGAGGGGAAGGATAGATCTGAATACATGAAATTTGTCGAGCATAAGCGTTACACCCCTTTAGTTGCATATCCTGTTAAAAAATGCAAAAAACTGAGCAGAACATTGATGACATTTTTTTTATTGGAATTTGATTTATTTGTTTTCAAATGGTATGAAAAATATGTGCAAACAATACATAGAGATATTACAGATAGAGGAGACAAGCCAGCCTGAAACCTGTCAGCTCGGGCGAGAGAGAGAGAGTGATATGGAGGATTAGGCTATCTTTCTCTAACGCGGTACGCGTAGACAAAGACAGAAAAAACCTCCCATCGTCTCTCTCTTTCGCTCTCACCGAGTTTGCAGACTGGCGTTACCACTTACAGAGCAGCCTATGGCTTGTCTCCTCTATCTGTAATATCTCTATGGAATAATATCCCAAAAAACTACCCATAACTGTAATAATTCCCTATAAATCACTCCTAGCAGGAGTGATTTGCAAGAATTGTAACGGCTTTAAAGAATTTTTGAATGTAGTTACATGTTCTGAGCTATATTTTTTTGATTCACATCAACATAAAATAAATGGAAAAAAAGATAATAATTTTTTACATTGTATAAATTCTATTCCTAAATTTAGAGGTGGCTTGTTAAGTCTATGGATTTCTCGCAATATACTTACGTGTTCTGAAATACTTATTCTTTGATTTAAGGCAGAGTAATGTAACACGAAATGATATTGCAAATTTTTAATACTTTAGGGTTGGTTCAACCATCTGAGGTGGTTTATAAAGGTAGAAACATTCTGCTATTTTTCATACACATTAAATACCTATATATTCAGATTTACTGTGTCAAGTAAGTTTAACGACCAAAAAAAGTCGTTCAAAATAAAAAATTCCATTTTATAGCCAAACTATACGAGATACGGAAAATACGTCGGAATGCATAATTATTTATTCAAGAAGAGTCCACGAATTGCCATATTTACATTTCTGAATATGATGTATTTTTTTCATTGCAATTTTAAAAAATACTGTTGAAAATCAAAATTCGTATTTTTAGCTAGACTATGCAAGATCGAAATAATAGTGTTTCGTTCTGACGGTAAATTATTATAAATTTTTAAAAACTGTTTAAAAATACACTCGAACCTGGATTATTAATACATTGCTTACCGAGACTCGGTTCGGGTGGTTATGGACGCGGTATGGTACATTATAGAAAGGGGAGTCGTGTCAAAGGCGCGTAAACACAAAATGCGTATCCGGCAGAATACAGTATAGTGTATACATTCTGTCAAAAAAGTACCGGGAATTTATCATTCAAAAAGCTCGCTTAAAGAGATTGTCAAAAACCTTTTTGACGCTAAGTTGGCACCACTGACCTCTATACCAACGTGGGGTTCGAGCGCGATCTGTCATTTAGTTTGTTCACATTGCTCGATGTTGTCAGTTTATCTCAAGTGTGTTTCGCGATTTTTGCAATAGATAAGAATATCGAACAAAGAATTTGTCTCAAATTTTGCATTGCAGATGGAATTTCGTGTGCGGAATCGCTGAAAATATTACAGAAGGCTTACGGTAAATCGGCTTTATCAAAAACACGTGCATATGAGTGGTGCAGTGCATTCAAAAGCGGTCGTGATGTGGGGGAATATTTGCCTCGCTCTGCTCGGCCATTAACGTCTTCAACTGAAGTTAACATCGCTACAGTAAAGGAAATGATGACAGAAAATCGTCATTTAAGTTTAAAAGAGATAGCCGCTGAACTTTTTGTGTCTCACGAATCAATTCGTACCATTTTCACCGATTGTTTGGGCATGAAGCGCATTGCTGCTCGACTAGTTCCGAAAGGCTTGAATTTTCTTTAAAAACTCAATCGCGTAGATCAACGAATATCATCGAATAACTCTTTTGAGTTTTTCAATTAATTTTTCTATATTAGTGTAAGTTGATCCAGATATACATTTTCTTGCTTCTTCTGATAGTTTACTTCATAATAATCGTACTGAATTTTTTTGAGCTGCGGGTGCTGGCAGGATTGCCTTTACCTCATAACATTCTTCAATAAAATGTGATAATGGAATGTTACTTCCATCAAATAAAGATACTACTTCTAATGCGTCGCATAAAGATACTTGTTGAGTATTAGGTAGGGCCATTCCGTTGTTTATATTTGGATTAACGCTTTCTCCAGGATTGTTATCAACAACTTGTCCTATCTGTTCGTTGTCGGTACTATTATCGTCACTATCGTGATTACTATTATAGTAACTAATTTGCGCGTACGTGGAATTTTTAATAAATTTATTTTAGTTATTTCTTCAATTGTGTTTTTTGGAACTATCGTCGTGCTTTTTTCGCAATCACGTGTTGAATACGATTCTGCCACGAATGAGCATTCAGTCAGTCATTAAAGACGCCGTAGACTTCTGTCAATAGAGGCAACATCACAGTGTCATGCGTTGGAGTGCTTGAACTCGTATAGGATGTTTCAATCATTACAGAGTTAACAGTGATTCGAGATTTACTTTCATATTTATGCATTATTGAGACTTTTGTATTGTATTGTGTGACAGCAAGTTTCTCCGAAATTTGCCTTATAACTGTGAATAGAAAATTTTATCGCTGCGCATCACATTAAAAATACAGAATTCGAAATTCGTAAAAAAAATTTTTAGGGTTTACGTAATATTTATACGTATGAACTCTTCGAAAATATTATCGATGGCTGAAAATTGTGGAATACATTTTTGGGATTACAGAAAGAATACCTTTATTTCGTTGAATGTTAGGTTTCATTGTATCACATGCCAAGTGTTATTCGGATAAATTGCTTTTTTGCTTTTATTTTGTAATATTATTCTACTTCTTTTGGTTTTTACAACATTTTTCTGTGTTCCGATCATTTTCATCAGAAAATCGTTAACCCGAAAATTTTTGTTTGTTTGGTTCGTGATGTCAGCGAGGCACTTGAGGTTCGTTTTCTTATTACTAAAAAAAAACGAAGTTTTTGTTTTGAATGTTAATAATTTTTGTGTAAGCAGTACTCAATGTTAATTTTTAACTTCGCTAAGTAGCCTAAAAATAAATTTGAAATGATGTGATCTACTTGTTGGCCAAATATATTCTATAGCAACCCAACAAATATTCCCACATGTTATTTTAAAGTCATGAGTAGTGACACATTTATTTGAGCATCATATGCTGTGTCGCTTTATAATGGTGTGGTGCAAAAAAGCAGCCTAAATGCATCTTTCAGAATGCTACATTTGATGCATACACTATGCTGCTGTAATGGAGAGGTAGTAAGGGAATGGAAGGTCTCAATACGAATGATCTGTTATGCTGCAGATTTTACTCTGTCAGTAGGCTCATTTTGAATGCATGGAAAATCTTAGCGTTTTGCGGTCGCATCTTAGGCTAATTATGTATAAATTTCGGTAAATCCGATGGATGTGTTATTGACAAATGTGGCCTACGACATTGCTATCGGGGTACACTAAACGTTTTTTTATTTACGTTACTTTTCTCTAGTAAATGTAAAACTTCGTAAAGACCTGTATATTGATTATCCAGATTCTTATCTTTCCTCCTTTTAATAACACATCATCTCATATTTTTAATTACAAAGTATTAGTCTTTTTATCGTGGTACATTTTTTATTTTTATTTTGCTGTTATAAGATTTTCTCTTACTTGAGCTCGCATTTCATGCAGTTGCGTGACAAAGTTTATTCAATAATCATCATGGGTTTACAGCTCTTCAATTTGTGATAAAGGTTCACTGGCTAATTTAACAAAAACTATTTCATAAGGTGTACATTTTGTGCCTTCATGGTACACTTGTCTTATATGAGAACATTGCCAATTCTAGCAAATCGTCTCATTCTGAATTTTTTGCAACAAATTGTTTGAGATCTACACCTAGAGCACGATGTAAACGTTCAAGTGATTCATTAGATTGAGGGTGAAAAGCTGTGGTACGAAATTGTTTGATTCTAAAGTGTTCTACTAATCTTTTTAATAGATTAAAATTTCTGGTAGTAGACCAACAATATCTATTGATATTTTTTCAAAAGCAACAGTAGGTGTATCAGCAACAACTATGGGAATTTTAGTTACAACTTGAATCAATTTTTCAATCTTACATTGTAGACAACCATGAATATATTTTTGAATATTGACTTTCATATTTCCCCTGAAATTTTTTTGGCGAATTCAATTATAGGTCTTTGTGACACCTTTATGGCCTCCTAATGATAAGGAGTGAGCTTTTTCAATTAATTGTGATCTTTGTTCTTTTGTCGGTCATTGCGTTATTCAATCACAAACTATAATTCTCATAAGTGATTTAAAAAAAAACTAATTCGAAAATTAATTTCATTTCTTCCCAAATTATATGGTTGATTTTTTTAAAATACTAATTGATCGTAGATTTCATTTTTGAGATAATTCATGTAATAGTTAAATTGCCAATTTTATATTATTTAAAGTTTCAGGCAAATTGTCCTTAGTTTCTTCTTTAATTGGAAGGGCAAAATGGCAGTAGTTTTCCTTTTTTATTCCTTTCGATGTTCCTCTTTGTAAATTTTCAATTTTGGTAAAGTTTCACGTTTTTCTAGAGTTTTTGATCCATTATTACGAGGAGTTCCATTTGTTGTAAAAACTAATTGATTAGGCTTTTTGCCATTTTTCTCCCATCAATTTTTGCTTCGGTTCCTTGCAAATAATCAAAATATTCAGGATTAGCGTCGGAATTGAATCCTAATTCTATTTGGCTTGGCTTTTCCGTATATATTCGTATTTCTGGAAGTTCATCTACAATTATTTGCTCAGGCTAAACTAGGTTAACACCGACCGGACTGATCCTGAACCGAATGTCTCCATAGAGATATTACAGATAGAGTCGACAAGCCAGCCTGAAACCTGTCAGCTCTCACCGAGTTTCCAGAATGACGTTGCCACTTACAGAGCGGCCTATGGCTTGTCGACTCTATCTGTAATATCTCTATGCTTGTCTCCCGCGTATAGTACCAATGGATGGGTGCCCACATGATTGGTCCTCGGCAAATAGTAGAACTCGACGCCAGGTTCCCCTGATCAAGTTCCACCTGAGTGTCATTTTTTCTTGGCCTATATTGCCATATCTTGATGGGAAGTTCAAAAGGTTCATTTTGATTTAAATTTTCTAGATTTTTATTTTGATTTTAATTTTTCATTTTTTCTTGTTTTTTTTTCTATCCCTAGTAGTCAGTAGTATCCCTAGTAGTAGTATTGGAATTAAAAGTACAATAGTCATGAATATAAGCTTTGAAGCTAAGAGTTTAAATAAACTTGCATATATCAGAAAATTGATACCAATGCTATTGAGTAATTCTCCATTCAGAAAATCGATAAGAGTTTCTGAAAACTTAGGATTAATATTTAATATTGGAAATTCTGAAATTTGTTAAAGTCATTCGTATCATCTTTCATAAATACTGAATTAAGATATTTACCTTTTAAAGTTATTTCTTCTTTAATATTGTTTTCTTGATTAATTTTTGAAAAAATGTTCTCCAGATTGATTTATTTATTTATTTTACCTTATGATAATATAGTTTCTATTGCAAATCTTGCGGCATTTGTTTTGAGTACAAATGGTTGAAACAAATCGGGTCGTTGTAAAAGTGGTTTTTCACATAATTTTGATTTCAAAATATCGAAAGCTATTTGCTGTCTATCAGACCATACAAGAGGAGTATTCTTTTTTTAGAAACAATCCAAACTGGACTGTTATACAGTGATTGTGAAGGTTTTATTATATTATTTTTCAATAATCGTCAACTTATTTTGTTATTCCTTCTTTATGAACAGGGGGAAATCTATATTGACTTGAATAAATTGGGAAATTATCTACAGTAGGAATCAAATGTTGCAAAACATTAGTAGCTTCAAGCGGTTCGTCTGGAACTTGACATCTGTCTGCATCTATGTTATTTTGATACATAATTAATATTGATTTTGTTTCCTTGAAAAAATTCTGAACCAAGAACTCCGTTTCCATCGATTGGAACTTCATTAGGAATTATATTCAGTATTGTTGCATATCCTAGAATGTTTATTTGTACTTGTCCTATTGTATAAAGTAGTAAATTATTTATTCCTGTAAGGTTTAACATTGTTTTATCATCTATTGATAATTCAAGATTCACGGCATTTTGTTTAAATAAATTTCGACCAACACGAGTATCTATTATCATGCAAGCGGAGCTTTAAAGGCCTTACACGCATATAATTATCGATGGAATTATTGTACTTGGTTTGGAAACGCTTATCTTTATGGCCGGTTGATCGTTAGAAGTGGATGCTCTTGGTTCTTGTTTCATGCTTTCCTCAGTACATCCGGACTTGGGAGAGCGTTTGAGGTTTCCGGATGTTGAGATTGTTGTTTATTTAATCAAATATTGCAATTTATTATTATTGTACTTATACATTCTATTCGTGTTCAGATAATTATTTCTGTTACTTGAAAAATTATTATTGTTGTAAATATTATTCCGGTTTCTTGAAAAATTGTTATTCGAACAATTGTTCTTTTCCCATTTACTGTTGTAATTTTTGTTTCAGTTTCTTGAAAAATCAATGTTAGTATTTTCTTGTTGTTGGTGATCATTATTACGCTATTGATTTTGTATAACAAAATTGGGTTTTTGTTTATTATAAACTGCTTTCTGTGCTTTTATTAAATGATAACAATTTTCAAGCAACATGACCTGGTTTTTTACAAATTATACAATTTATTTTTTTATCTCGTGCAACACTAAATCAAATCGTTTTATTATTTCTATTATTTATAGTCATTCATTTTTGAATAATCTGAATTTTTATTTTTTCGTAATTCAGAAGATCTCGCTGAATCCCTTTCTACATCGATAGTGTCATTAAAAACTTTTTCAAATGTTATTTTTGTTCTTACCCGAATTTCTAATTTAGGACGTAGGCCACAAACAAAGCATCGAATGACGTCTCTTTGAAGGTTCCGTTTAAAAGCTTTATCTACTTTTCCATTATTGTTAAGTCTATGCCCATCTTCGATTCTATCAACAATCTCCTTAATTCTAGCTGCATAAGAAAGTACGCTTTCTCTTTCTCACATAAAGGTATTCCCTAATTCTCATTGTAATTCATATACACTTTTTGCAGGGGCATATACTCTTTTAAGTTTTTCAATTAATTCTTCTATATTAGTGTAAGTTGACCCAGGGATAAATTTTCTTGCTTCTTCTGATAATTTACTTCTCAATAATCTTACTGAATTTTTTTGAGCTGCGGATGTTGGCAGCATTGCCTTTACCTCATAACATTCTTCAATAAAATGTGATAATGGAATGTTACTTCCATCAAATAAAGGTACTACTTCTAATGCGTCGCATAAAGATACTTGTTGAGTATTACCAGGTGTACAAGTATGAAACCGGTAATGACATATATGTGTCGCTAGGTAAAACTATACGCTCTGTCAAACCAAATCATTGACGCCATTTCTTCGCATTGAGTTCTGTCAACAATATTCAGTTCATAAACAATCAAGTTTCATACGACAACTAATTTCTTTTCGCTAGTAAAAATGTCGATTTTTGTGCCTTCAAACTACGATTCGCGGACATCATTGATTTTCTGTTACCAATTGAAGAAATCTGCTTTGGAAGCCCATCGAATATTTGTGGAAGCTTACGGCTAGCATGCTCTAGGCAAAACACAGTGCAACGAGTGGTTCAATAAGTTTAAAAGTGGCGATTTCGATGTGGGAAACGAAGAATGTGGAAAACCACCGAAAAAGTTTGAAGATGCCGAATTGCAAGCATTATTGGATGAAGATGATGGTCAAACGCTACCAACAACAATTGGCCGATTTGAATCGTGCTTTGCGCGAAAAACGTCAAGAATATCAAACTAGGCAACACAAAGTGATTTTTCTTGATGACAATGCACATTGAACATTGAACAAAAAAGACTCGGGAATTGGTAAATTCGTACAGCTGGGAAGCCCTCCCCCATGCGGCTTATTCACCAGACTTGGCTCCATCTGACTACCACTTATTTTCATCAATGGGGCACGCACTTGCTGAACAGCGCTTCGATTCGTACGAAAATGTGAAAAAATGGCTTGATGACTGGTTTGACTCAAAAAACGAACAATTTTTTTGGCGAGGCATACACAAATTGCCAGAGAGATGGGAAAAATGTGTGGCTAGCAATGGCCATTACTTTGAAGATTGAATGTATAACCATTTTTATTAAATAAACGTGTATTTTCTCAAAAAAATTACCGGTTTCATACTTGTACACCTGGTAGGTAGGGCCATTCCGTTGTTTATATTTGGATTAACGCTTTCTCCAGGATTTTCATTAATAACTTGTCCTACCTGTTCGTTGTCGGTGCTATTATCGTCACTATCGTGATTACTATTATAGTAACTGATTTGCGCGTACGTGGATTTTTTAATAAATTTATTTTAATTATTTCTTCAATTATGTTTTTTGGAACTATCGTCGAACTAAGTGAACTAATATATTTGTTATCAATATGAGTGGCTTCGTTTGTTAATGTTTCGTCATGATTAATCGATCCGCATATAATACTTGAATTAGTTTGGAAGCTTGAATTAAACCAATTATTCGAATTAGGTAGACTGCTTGCTCCGGTAGCTTCAAGTTGATCAGACGTTAAGATTTTTTCTACCTAGGAGAAAAGAAAAGATTGGTTGAAATTTCTGTTAATTGTGTATCTTAAAATTTACTTTGGAATTATTTTATAATCTGCAGTTTTATCTGAAAACGATTGCATTGAAACATTGTTAAATTGTCTTTAGGACTTTTCAATTGTATAAATTTGTTTCAATGACGTTGAATCGTAGTTTTACGATTGAGTGACACAGTCCATAAAATTTGAATCGTCAAGATACATTTCGTGAATTGTTCATCTTAATTGTGAAATTACGATTAACACCAGTAAAATAAATTAATACAAATGGAAGAAACGTGAAAACATTATCATTGACGTTCCTCAAGACGGGTGTCATTGGACAGCTTATTAAAGATACGTATCTTTAGACGATTGTCGAAGGTAAGTGACTTTTGACAAATTATCAAGACTCACTCCCACTATGGCAATAATCAATAATATATTAACCTCAGAATTTCTTCTGGAAGTTGTCTTTTTGTGGGTAGTCGTTCAGTCAACAAGTCATACCGTCGGTGTCGTGATCTGAGCTTTCGATATTCGAAACTTTAACGGTATCTTATATACAAGGATCACCTCGGTACTTGGTAAATATAGCTCCTGGTTTCTAAGTGGTGCAAGTCCGGTAACTGTAGACCATCAAGTGCCGTTAAATACATGTATCGTCGTATAAAGTCGAGTTCTAAGGGATTTAATCTGCGGAAAACGAACTCAACCAATGTTTATCAAGCAAGTTGGATTGTCCGATACGCTTCCTGTACTACTTGAATAGCACTACTCAACTCCAGGCAGGATCGTGTCGTAATCCAGCTACCAGAAAGGAGCCGAAATATATAACAAAAGCTCTTTCTCTTGCCTTTTCAACCGGAGAAGTATTGTAGGTTGAATGAATAAGCAACTCAAAACTTATTATATTAACATACATTTTAATGCATATGTTGTATACCTAAGCATCTCAAAACTTAGTATTCTAATAACATATTAAGGTTCATGTTTCCAATGTGTAAGCTAAATGCTAAATTATCTCAAAACTTATCGTATTGACTGTACAACCACTTTTATTACTTAATAGAGCTTATTAAAATTATATTTGATTATATTTATTATCGTGAACAACTCGAGCCGCATAGGCATATCCAGTGACCACAATCCCACAAAATATAAATAATTAGGATTTACCGCCCTAATTTAATGAGCTATCTAACCTCCCATTTTCCTAAATTTTACCAACCTACCTTCACCTAAGTTCGGGACGTAACAAAATAAGTCGTTTGATTACTTAGGTTAGCTTCAAGGTCAGATCCCTGCATGATATAACGAATATATTTTATTTTAAACAAATATACAGGGTGAGGCACATAAAGTATTACAGAGCGATAGCACTGAAACTATTGATCATATCCAAAGATGTTTCGGACAAAAGTTTCAGTGTTCGAGAAGGCCGTCATACTGGACCACCCTATTTTTTTATTGGTGGAGGCGCTAAAGCTACGACAAGGTCAACTCCACTATTTTAAATGGAACCATGTATTTTTTTCGATGGCATTATTACCGATTTTAAGACGAATTCAGCGACCTACAACACAAGGTCATTCTAGTCACGCAAAGTGTGAAAATAGTCGAAAAATCGAAACATATCGGAATAATCACTTTCAATGGATCCACTAACCTTGGTTTGGGTCTACCTACAGAAGATGCTCTAAGTGATGACCCTCGACTTGTAAGCACTTGTTAATTCGCTGATGAAAAGACCGTCTAACTTCAGCCAACATTTGTGGTCTAATTTCGGTACATGCTCGGTGCCATTACGCTTTCTTTGACAAAACCCCATAAAAAGTAATCTGGTGATGTTAGATCTGGCGAACGAGGTGACCAAGCTACAGGGCCGCCTCGTCCTATCCACTTTTCGTCAAAAATCTCATTCATCACTTGCATAATGGGGTGGTGCACCGTCGTGCTGCATCCACATGTTCATGCGAACATGCAAGGGCACGTCTTCCATTAATTAAGGCAGTACGTTTTGCAGAAAGTTAGCGTAAACTTGCCCAGTCAAGCGACCTTCTAAAAAATATGGAGCAATGACGTGATCGTCGACAATGCCGCACCAACAATTAACGGACCACGGATGTTGAAATGGTACAGATCTCATCCATCGAGGATTCTCATTTGCCCAATAATGCATATTATGCCTAATCACATTTCCCGTATTTGCGAAGTCAGCTACATCAGAAAAAAGCACATGACTTAAGAATGAGACATCTGTGCGCATTTTCATACTTATTCAATTACAGAAATTGACGCGTTTTAGGAAATCATTGACGTACAAATCCTGATGAAATGACATACGATACGGATGGAACTTGTATTGACGTAAGATTCTTAATACAGATCGCTGACTAATTTCACTCTTTTTTTCCATTTGCCTGCTGCTCGCATGTAGATTTAGTGCAGTAAAAGCTAAGATAGCAGCCGCATTATTTTCATTAACAATTAGTCGACATTTGACTCGTGTTTGTTGCACTGTACCGAAGCGACAGAAACGGTCAGCTAATCGCTTAAAAGCGATATGCGATTATCGTTGCCTATCCGGATAACAAGCCGCATACAAATCTTGGGCGTTTCTGTAATGTTTACGGCATTCCCCCAGCACCATCAACATTTCAAAATATTCTTGGAAATCGTTCATTTTTGCGTTCCGATGTACTCACATTAGAAGGTAATGCGTGACTAACTGATATGTCAACAAAAAATGCTTACTTTCTGCCGATGTTAACAATACTCTATCGATGTGTATTATCATGGGTATCGTAAGAAATTAAAATAAATGAAAATGATTTTTCGACTATTTTCATACTTTGCGGGACTATAATGACCTTGTGTTGTAGGTCGCTGAATTCGTCTTAAAATCGGTAATAATGTCATCGAAAAAAAAATACATGGTTCCATTTTAAAAAGTGAAGTTGACCTTGACGTAGCTTTAGCGCCTCCACCGATAAAAAAATAGAGTGGTCCAGTATGACGGCCTTCTCGAAAACTGAAACTTTTGTCCTAAACATTTTTGGATCACTAAGGTTAATCTCAAGGTCAGATCCCTTTGTGATTTTATCAAATTTATTTTCTTTTAATAAAATATGTATACAATCAGAGGAATTGTAATTGTAATTTATTGACTTTCGATTTCTGGTAATCATTATATTTTTGATTTCCTATTTACTGACTTTTGGTTGTCCAGCCGACGCACCAAAAAGAGATGTATGTTACGTGAAACAAGTAACATTTCTCTTATTAAAGATTTGCTCTTTTTATGTAAGGATCGGGAGGATTCTTTCTAAGGGATGAGGATAAAGTCAGTTAAAGTTGAAGTAAGCACTAGGGAAATGTGATAATAAAATATGGATAACTTAAATTACTTGTATTTATCCTTGGTTGAATTTTATACGAGTTCCGAATGAGTCCAGTTGGTTAAGTTGGTGAGTTAAGTTATCCTTCTTTGTTGATACTTCAAGATGAGTCTTTCCTAAGAGCTTGTAGAATATTGTAGATCAATCTTGGTCAAATTGATTTCAGTCAATTGAGTTGCTGACTTGAATTAATCTTAGTAGGTGTTTTAATTCGACTCCCTTCTTGGAGTTTGTAAGTAGATTACAACCTTGTTGCAGCACGTAAAATTAATTTGGTTAGAGTTGCCTTTCACTTCAAACTTTCGGATTATAATTACTACAAATTATAAATATGGAATAGTAACAATTATTATATACAATATATCATTTGTAGCAATATTGTAAAATACCATATTATAAGTAATCTACGGAATACATAAAAGGGTAATAATAATCTCCATTAACTGGGCTACACCAATGAATGCATCGGATGTACCTACAAAAACAGAGGTACGCCCCCAGAAAGAATCTGTAAAAGACCTATCGAATGCGTGTGACACACTCCAAATAACTAGAATACGATACATCAACTGTATCATACCGTCAAAAATTAGATTTAAAGCGTAATTCAAATAATAATTATAAGATTAATGAAGACACTTCTCAGAACTGTGATGAAAATTTATCATGCCAAAATTATAAGAGAGCTGAATTTCAAACGAAAATATCCACGAATGCAGTCAATATCCTTCTTCATCACTTCGCAACAGAGTCGCAATCTGGCCAGTCAGTAATCCTTTACATGACAGAACGAGGTTCGCGATATTTTCAGACTTCCATTAATCAGTCAGTCATTACATCAAACAGTTAATTGTCATTAATATTTTAAAAATTGAAATCGCGACAACACATTGAGTTTCCTCATAGACTTGCCATTTCAAAGCAGAGTTAAACAGTCGACGCAAAGCATTACTACAAATTTTAACCCTCTCTTCTAATTCAGCTCCTTTACCTCATACACAAAAACAAAAAACAATTCTGGCCTGGGGGTCAGGCCATTTTACTATATGTTTTTGGGGTCTCTGAAACCGAATCCAAAGTCCATTTCACCCCATTATGTCAGGTTTTTGACATAACATTAAAAACTCTTATAATCCAAGCCCAATTAGCCCGTTATACCTAATATATTGAATCCGAAAACCCCTTGAACCCATAACACCTTGAACTCATAACCCCTCAATCTTACAACCATAAATTCCAATAACCTCATAACTCTCATAGCGCAATCCATCATGGCTCAGCATTTCTACAAAACTCATCTCGCACAAGATGAGTGAGATATGAGTATTTCTGAGTGAGAGACTAGTGTATTGAAATCTTTTGTACAAGGTGCGTTCCAAAATAAACGAGACTTTTGTCATAAAAATTTTTTTGGTGGCGCCATCTGTGAATGAGGTAGTGCGTTGGAAAGTTATATGCCTCCCTGACTTCCAGTGACAGTTTCATGACATTCGGTTCAGTGGAAGCGAAGTTATTGCGTCTAAAGTGTCAGTGTGTTTGTATCATCGGTACAAAAATGAGTTTCGAACAAAGAGCTAATATCAAATTTTGTTTTAAAATCGGTAAAACGTTTACCGAAACATTTGAATTGATGAAAAAAGTTTATGGCGATGATTGTCTATCTCGTGCCAGAGTTCATGGGTGGTTTACACGTTTCGGAGATGGTCGTGAGGACATAAATGACGATGAACATACGGGCCGCCCAAAATCAGTGATCACCTAAAACTCCATCGAAATTGTGCGTGAATTTATCAAAAATGAGCCAAAATCATCTTTGAAATTCATGGAATCGGAGTTGAATATCTCTAAAACATCGATTTATCGCATTTTAACCGATCATTTGGGCTTACAAAAGGTCTGTGCACGTTTTGTTCCCCACAAGTTAACTGATGACCAAAAATTGCTCAGAATTGAACATTCGAAAGACATCATTAAAGAGGCGAGAAAAGACGAGAACTTCATTTACAACATTGTAACTGGTGATGAAACGTGTTGTTTCCAGTATGAACCCGAAACCAAGCGTCAAAGTGCCGAATGGAAGGCCCCAGACGAGCCACCACCCAAAAAATCGCGTTTGGAGAAGTCAAAAATCAAGTCGATGCTCATTTGTTTTTACGATTCCAAGGGAATTGTCCACAAGGAGTTCGTGCCAACGGGCCAAACCGTCAATGCAATTTTCTATCTTGGCGTTTTGAAGCGTTTGTTGCATCGCATTCGTCGAATGCTCCACTCTTGTGACTGATTTTTTGACTAGAAATCGCATTTTAACCATCAATCACTCACCGTATTCGCCTAATATGGCTCCCTGTGACTTCTACCTATTGGGAAAATTGCATTTGGCCATGAAAGGAAAACGTTTTGCGTCCGTAGAGGCCATCCAAAAGGAACTATTTTAAATAAATAAACTCGAATTTATCAGAACAAAGCTCGTGTCGTTTCTATTTTAGCTCAGTCTCGTTTATTTTGGAACGCACCTTGTATCATTCCAATAAAATAAATGATCCACTACATATAACGAGAATATTTCGACATGTGTTGTTTTATATTTTTCCGCATAGAGCTACTTCCATATCTACAGCAGTGTCTCGCCTGTGTCTACATCCAGGAAATCTCCACGCGGTGACGGCGGGCAACGAAACAATTCCATTATCCGGCTGAGTCTCTGGATCACGGCGTTGATGCCGTCATGGCAGGCACAGGTGAAAAACGTTTTAGGAGACAGGGATTCAGATATTTAGAATCAGTGGCTGGTCAGGGTGAGAAAACAGGCCACATGCGCCATCATGCGACCGCAGCTCTAGATTAGTTAGTGACTTGACTAATGCAGAGATGAACACAACAAGAAAAAGGGCGAAGTCGTCTCGCAATCACAGAACTGTGATTCAGATCATAAAGTCTTTTGTTATATTTGCTTCAAGTTCGAAATAAGCTCTTTGCGTAAAAACATGAATGACAACATTCATAATACTTTTAAGGAAATTTTTGGTTTTGAACGGATAAGCTAGGCATAAACAAGTGGGTTCTTAACATCTGCAATAGTCGCAGGAAGATGCTGAATCGTTGGAAAAAAGATAAAAATAGAGAGTATATCAAGTACTCTATTCCAACGATTTGGAAACGTTCTCGCTGTAAAGAAGATTGTTTCTTTTGTTGCAATGAAATATAGGGTTTCAACGTTGAAAATAAAAAGAAAATTGTTTACACCAGTGTTGCATCAGTAATAACGCTAATTTTTGCTGCACAAAAGAATGGCAAAACTGATTTTAGTCATGTACTTAAAGATAACAAAGCGATGGAAATTGATGAAGAGTCTGCTAATAAGTCTTAAACTGAGATTGATGATGACGGCGTAAGTGAAACAGAATGGGCTCCAATCACCAAAAAATCGTCTGTTCTATCCTTGGTATCACAGTTTGAATTAAATGATCTTGTGGGAGATTTAGGCTTACCTAAAGACGGTTCAGCGTTATTATCTTCATTTTCGAAGAGAAAAAATCCTTTAGAACCTAAAACGAAGGTATCTGTTTATCGAAATAGAGAACCACAATTCCACACATACTTCATGAAAGAAGAAGATTCATCGCTAGTAATTGGCACTGATGTAAAAGGTCTTATCAATGAATTGAAAGCGAATTGTTATGATGCTAAAGATTGGAGACTTTTCATAGATCCTTGTAAGCGAAGTACAAAGGCTATTTTACTCCACAATACAAATGTATATACTCCAATTTCTTTAGCCCACTCTACTGTCATGCAGAAAAAAATATGAATATATGGGAATGCTTTTGCAAAAAAATAAACAGTGATACTTATCAATGACAGATATGTGGGGTTCTAAAAATATTAACAATTTTGCTTGGGAAACAGTCTGGATTTACAAAATAACCTTGCTATTTGTGCTCGCGGGACAGTAGAGATCGTGCAAATCATTATAAGAAAAAAATGCCCAACAAGATCATCGTTCGCACCTGGTACATGTAAAATCAGTCATGATTTTTTAGTAAATCCATCGAAAATTCTGATTCCTCTTCATATAAAGCTCGGACTAATGAAACAGTTTGTAAATGCTTTTGATAAAGAATGGACTTTGGATTCGGTTTCAGCGACCTCAAAAACATCATTTTCAACCACAGTTTAAGTTTGGGAAACAAAAAGTAATCACATGGTGATATATCTTGTGAGTACGCAGGATATTCAAGGACTCAGACTGATTTTGAACCCAGCTTAAAATATTTCGTGTGGAATTATACGTAAAATTCTCTTAGAAATCACGTGGAACCCACCTGGATTCGTACGGGACTCCACTGTGAATTTAGTTTTTTAATTTAAATAAAAAGTATTGTGTCCATTTTACATAGGGGAAGACTGTTACTTCATCGGCCATAAAATATTATCACCCTTGCAGAAAAAGAATATAAAATATCTTAGCAGTGGACTGATCTTCTTTTTCTTTAAGGAGAGATAATGAGAGATAGAAAGAGAGTTCAAAATTTGTAATAGGGAGAGATAGGCATCGACTAGATCGGCAAGGAGATAGAAAAAGATTGATGTTGATAGATAAAGGATAGAATGAGATAGAAAAGGGGAGATTGAAGAAGATAGACGTGAAGTTAGATTGACAATGAGATAAAAAAAGATTGACGTGGATAGATGTAGAATAGAATGAGATAGAAAAGGGGAGATTGAAAAAGAAAGACGTGAATTCAGATTGCCGAAGAGATAGAAAAAGATTAAGGTGGATTGATGTAAGATTGGATGAGGTAAAGATCAGGTGATTGGAAAAGATAGACATAGACCTAGATTGTCAAGAAGATAGAAAAGGATTAACATAATTAGATAAAAGATAGAATGAGATAGAAAGAGGAGAATAAAAAAGGTAGACGTGAATTTATATTGACATCGACATAGAAAAAGATTCACGTGGATAGATAAAGCATAGAATGAGATAAAGAATGAAAGACTGAAAAAGATAGACGTGAAGTAAGATTGACAAAAAGATAAAAAAAGATTCACGTGGATAGATAAAGCATAGAATGAGATAAAGAATGAAAGATTGAAAAAGATGGACGTGAAGTAAGATTGACAAAAAGATAAAAAAAGATTGATGTTGATAGACGTAGAATAGAATGAGATAGAAAAGGAGAGATTGAAAAAGATAGACGTGTATTGTGATTGACTAAGAGATAGAAAAAGATTAAGAAGGATTGATAAAGGATTGTAAGGGATAGAAAAGTAAGTATTGGAAAAGATAGACGTTAATTTATATTGAAAAAGAGATAGAAAAAGATTAAGGATGATAGTTAAAGGATTGGAATGGATAGAAAAGTAGTTATTAGAAGACATAGAAGTGAATTTAGAATGAAAGAGATAGAATTGGATAAATGATTTCTATCTTTTTCTGTAATAAGGATTCAAAATTATTCAAAAGGATTAGATTTCTATCTTTTTACTTCCAGCAGGGAGAACTCAAAAGGACTCGCTTTAAAAAAGTGTTAATTGCATGAAAGTTACCAAATTTTTACAAATCATCCACCTTATGATTTTTTCAAATATTCGTTCGGCAACCCATTTCTAAACAACGTTAACAATATGGAAATATAATTGAAAATCTGAAGTCACAGTCAAATAGAGTGCGAAAGAATAAATTTCTGCTGTAGTTTTAAAAATGTTGTATCACCAATCTATTTATTTTTAAAGTAATTTTGAAATATGCTTTCATGTTTAATAAATATTCCTCAAAACGAAATATAATGTAAACAAGAGCTTAACCAAGAAATCAAAATCAATTCAATTTAAAAGTAGAATTAAAAATAATACACGAACAGTTTTAAAACTCATTTCATTTCATTTTCTACTTTACAGAGCGGAGTTGCGTGTCAAACAGCTAGGCCAGCACGGGCAAACATGAAATTGGTACTTTGAAATTTCATTAGTGAAGTCAGGTGGCATCACCCATTCAATTAGCTTTTTATTGGATTTCGAACTGTGCAAACTGTCAAAGCGGTAACCGCGACACCTACTACGATTACGAAAGGTCGGTACAGACAGTCTGTGGTCAGGAGGCGATCGATCCCGAGCTGAATGAGAAGCTTTTTCTTGCAGAAACGATATTATCAAGATCGGCAAACCCGATCCCAAAAGCGTGCATTCGCGTAAGAATGTATTGAACGTAAATGTGTAAAAAATATTGCAATTTTTAGCAAGAGCAGTACTCGACATACATACATTCTAATTTTGTTTGCAAGGTATATCCACTTTCATAAACGCTAGACGTCCATTCAAGCTCATAATTTTCTTCATCGAGTTTTTTAGTGAAATATTTATCTCGAATAAAATGAGTCAGTGAAAGTTTGAATCATATATAAATAATAGTTTTCTATTGGGGGAATCATACCATCCAAAAAAATCTAAAAACAATTTAATTTTTAATATCGATTTCGATCATAAAAAATTTATATTTTTCATTCGATTAAATTTCATTCTATATTTAAAAACTAAGATAATGGTCACTTTCAGTAACTTTTTTCCGATTATCTGTCTCATTCTTTTTTAACTACTTGTATTTGAAATTACAGTAAAGAGAAATGTTATTTTATAATTCATTATAAATTAATTAAATTGTACGAAATTAAAAATTTACAAGTTGATGGTGTGTTGAACAATTTCAAGTACTATTTTGAAGATTACACCCATTGCCATGCGCGCGTCGGCCTGAGTATTGGGCTCAACTCAAATAGAGATGAATCGAAAATACTTGGAATATTCTCAAACGAACTTTTCGAAAAATCAAGAATTATTGCTTCTAATTTTGCGTTTTTTATTGCGCGGACCTAAATTTTGTTCACAAGTTCTGAGAGCGAAGTCTCATGTCAAGGGAAATGACGTTTGACCAATGCACTCTAAAAACAAACTATTGACTGTCAAACGATTCCTTTCACTATTAAACAATATTCTATTCAAAATTAGCATCAAGGGAAATCCTTTAACAGTTAAAGGATTGTCGTTTCAAATGCTATCCTTTTACTGTCAAATTATTTTCTCCTGTCTGGAAATGAAATCCTTTGTCGTTAAAAAAATATATAATTTCGAGGATAAAAGAAAAAAACTTGTATGTAATAACCTAATAAGAAATGTCAAAAAGCCTATCTTTGAAAAATGCTAATATTAAATTGATCATTTTTAATACTATAATAATGACCCGTCTTAGATTTCAGCTTAATGAAATTTTAAGATGCAACTTTGATGAAAACCATAATATTCTTTTCAGAGCCAAAACATCGTTTAGCGGTAAAAATATTTTCGTTTTGCATTTTACAAGTGAATTTTTTAACAGTGAAACGATTTTTTTGATAGACAAAAGAAATTTGCTTAATTTCAATGGATGCATTATGAAAGGAACGTAATTTCACTATCAATAGACTTTTTTTTAGAGTATGACGAAATCATTTGGAGTTTCCAACAATTGCCTCAATTCAATTTTAATATAAGGCGCCTAAAGGTAAATTGGATTAGGGGTGGGAGAAATCAGTAGTGGCGTGGAGTGAGAAGTGGGGAAATATCCTGATATTCCGATCAAGCCACCTGGTCACCCTATATGGGACGACTTTAAATTTAGATTTCTTCATTCCTAGAAGATATACTCATTTACTCATCAATTTTTCTAAAATGTTTCTTGGAAAAATATTTCTTAAAATACCTAATCTCAACTCTGAAATATGTCTAATATTATATTTATATTATGAAATTTTTCAAATTATGTGATATCTTCTGGCAATTTCAATTAGAATTAATAATTTTTATATAAAAATTACTTTGTACGGGGCATAATTTTCCAACATATGTCTTGCTGAATTAGTAATTTTAAAGTTTTAATAAGGATCGAAGCTTTAAAGTGTGCCAATACTTTCAATACTAATATGAAAATAATGTTACAACGATAATTGTGTTAAAAATAATTTCCCCAGCGGCAATAATATCATTATTGACACGCACTATAATTAATTGAAGATACGAGGTCTGTCCGGAAAGTATCGGGCCTACCTTTATATCTCCGCGCTGGCGTTATTCTTCATCATCAGGCGGGTGACATCCTTCAAAGTAATCCCCACTTGATTGAATAACACGGTTCCAGCGATGTTTCCACTTCTCGAAACAGTCCTGGAACTCACTTTTATGGATGGCCTTGAGTATACTCGTCGCATTATTTTCAACCGTCGTTTCGTCATTGAATCGCTGTCCTTTGAGTGGTTTTTTGAGTTTTGGAAACAGCCAAAAGTCACAGGGGGCTACGTCGGGACTATACGGAGGTTGTCGAAGCAATGCGATACTGTGTTTACTCAGAAACTGCTGCACAAGATTCGATGAATGCGCCGGAGCGTTATCGTGGTGCCCTATTGAAAAATCCTATGTAAGAATTTGGCATAGGAACTCACATAAGATCTTACATAGGATCCCATATAAGATCCTATGTATTTTAAAGTAATAATTTTCAACTTTACATTCTAATTCAAAATTTTTTGAATAATCTGATCTATATTATTTTCTTTTTATAATAAAAAATATCGTTAAAATGTATTTAGAAACTCATTAATGAAATTCTGCTGCCAGCATCCTGATAGATCAAATTATTCAGAAAATTCTGAATTAGAATGTAAAGTTGAAACTTATTACTTTAAAATACATAGGATCTTATATAAGATCCTATGTAGGATCCTATGTAAGATCTTATGGAAGATCCTATGTAAGTTCCTATGCCAAATTTCTACATAGGATCTTGCATAAGATCTTACACAGGATCCTATGTAGGATCCTATATAAGATCCTATATGAGATCCAATGTGGTATCCTACATAGGATTTTTCAATAGGGTGAAGAAGCCAGTCAGCGCACACACGCGAGTCATTCCTAAAATCTTGTTCAAAATTTCCCAAACAGTAGTTTTCGGTATTCCGAGATCATTTTATAGTTCATGAATAGTTATTCCACGAGCACCTTCAATCGCAAGTCGCACCCGCTCAATATTATCCAATTCTTTTGTCGTCGAAGGTCGGCCAAACGAGAATCACTACGATTATACCACTCTTTTATTCGTGTTTTGCTAATACACTAATTCCCAAAGGCTTTCTGCATCATCTTAATAGTTTCCGAACTCGCTTTTCCGAGTTTAAACAAAATTTGATGCAAATTCGTTGATCTTGTTTTTCAGTCATTTTTAACAATCACAAAATCCGCCGATCTCCAAAAAAAGCTTTGTAAACAAAGACACGCTCCGCATGAATTATACGTCCGGCAGATGTCAGCAAGTAACCGATAGGTTCGTGAGGCTTTACTGTTGACCTTCATGCCCCGCAGAAGTCGCTCGAACACTATGGCGCGGAGATATAAAGGTAGGCCCGATACTTTCCGGACAGACCTCGTAGAGATAATTTATACAATTCTATCTCTTTCATCCTAAATTCACGTCTATCTTTTCTAGTAACTGTTTTCTATCCATTCCAATCCTTTATCTATCATGCTTAATCTTTGTCTATCTCTTTTTCAATATAAATTCACATCTATCTTTTCCAATACTTACTTTTCTATCCCTTACAATCCTTTATCAATCCTTCTTAATCTTTTTCTATCTCTTAGTCAATCACAATACACGTCTATCTTTTTCAAATTTTCAATCTCTCCTTTTCTACCTCATTCTATTCTACATCTATCAACATCAATCTTTTTTTACCTTTTTGTCAATCTAACTTCACGTCTATCTTTTTCAATCTTCAATTCTTTATCTCATACTATGCTTAATCTATCCACGTGAATCTTCTTCTATGTCTTTGTCAATCTAAATTCACGTCTATCTTTTTCAATCTCCCTTTTTCTATCTCATTCTATTCTACATCTACCAACTTCAATCTTTTTTTATCTCTTTGTCAATCTAACTTCAGGTCTATCTTCTTCAATCTCCCCTTTTCTATCTCATTCTATCCTTTATCTATCAACGTCAATCTTTTTCTATCTCCTTGCCGATCTAGTCGATGCCTATCTCTCCCTATTACAAATTTTAAATTCTCTTTCTATCTCTCATTATCTCTCCTTAAAAAAAAGAAGATCAGCCCACTACTGAGATATGTTATATTATTTTTCTGTAAGGGTGATTATATTTTATGGCCAATGAAGTAACAGTCTTCCCCTATGTAAAATGGACACAATACTTTTTAGAACTGCACTCTTCATTTCGTGGTAAGAATAGATACTGAGGGATATAGAGAGAGATTAAAAAATGCACTATGGAGAAATAAATGAGGGATAGAAAAAGATGCAATTGGTCGGTCACGAAAGATAGAGCAAAAGATAGATACTATTTCAATCGGCGGATAGACTAAGGGATAAGAAAAGATAGATATCACCAGACATAGGGATAGAAAAAGATAGATATTCCCAGTCACTCTGGATAAGTGCGAAGATAGAAAAAGATAGAGTTTTTGGAATACAAAGTGATGGGTTTGGAGAGATAGAAATGTTCTATCTTTTTCAATCCCCCAGTTCCTATCTTTTTTAATCTTCTTACTTCTAACAGGGCATACCGGTAACCATCATGCAATTAATTAAACAAATGTTTTTACTTCACGATATTACAGTGATAGCATTCTATACATGACCTAAAATCATAATTTCCTTAATTATTTCTCATTCAGGGCTTAAAAATAAACATGAACAAAAAAGTAATTTCAATTTATATCAAATAACGTTCCGGAAAATAATTCTAAAATCTTTATTATTTAAACATAGAAGAAGTTGTCACATGCGTTAGGGGTCTTCATTCAGAATTCTATTTCTGAACTATCCATTATTTCCTAGCATCGGTATATGTTTATTTCCACGAAAAATGTCATTTTTCGGTCACCGCGCGACTTCAGCTATATTTATATACAATATGTCAGTTGCAGTACATAAAAATGTACCTCCATATCTTCTGCATAAGGAATACTAGTGATTTGAAATCCTTTTAAAACATGAAAGACACGTACTAGAGACATGTTCAATAAATTGAAGATTTTACCAGTTTTCTGCTTGTCACCACTTTTAAATTCAGCTCTTCCAATTTTTTTGCTTATAAAATTGTTAAAGTTAGTCACTTCTAAATTTTGAAATTTATGAACGGACCAAAAAACTGCCACGACCTGAACATTACATTATCCCTCCAGTTCTTGAAGCACACATTTTTAAGCAAATCGAAATGAAGTGGAATATTGATCTGCTGAATTCCACGCTTGAAACAATTTAATATTGCATTGCGGGATAAAGTTATCATACATTCAGAGCAGAAATGTCACAACCGCAATTTTAGCAAAAATGTCACGACCTTAACCGTAAGGCCAGTTGTATACTCTGAAAATTGTGTATGTTATCGCCAAAAACTCAACCGCATATGATATAAATGAAGTTTTTTCGTTACCTATAGGTCTAAGAAAATAATGCTTAATACAGAAAAATTGTATTTCAACACTAGGGTATCATTGTTGACAAGTTTCACCCTTCAAACCTCTTCTGTCAAAATTTGCCTCAAATCTATTCATTAGTTTACAAGTTACAGTGTCTGAAAGCAACCAACTTCAGAATTTTTTGCAAAGATGGAAAAAAGAGTATTTCGTGTGTTGATTAAGGTAGTCCGGTAGCAATCAAATGAGCAACTATAACAATTTTTCTAAAATATTTTATGCGCGTTGCAAAATTCCAAACATTGTGCGGATAATTTTTTTCCGTTATAATTTACTATTAATACCTATAACGATTGAAAAAAAAATGTTTTCCATTAATTTACAATCTTTATTTGATTCTCGGAGTATTTCTTTCGTTGAACTTCGGCAATCATCGCGCTGCGACAATCACTCGGGATCCAATCGCGGACTCACCCGACGAGATGACAACTACAGTAAAACCTCATTTATCGGGACGCCCTTGAAATGTAAACACCTCGTTTATCGGGATTTGGAGGGGCTCCCCACTACCACCTACAGTCTCATGGTGGGTTGCCATGACTCTTGTTGTATGTTGACATTTAGTAATGGTTATGTACATAAGTTGTAATGTATTTGCAAATTGTGTAAATTTATTTGGTTTTTCATGATGGATAATGAAGATAGAAATACAAACGAAGGTATGTAAAAAAATTGACATAATAAAACTCCTGCAAATGAAACATCTGGAAACTGTCACTATGTCAATATGTACAAGGAGTGGTGGCTGGAGGAGAAACACAATGTCCCGATAAATGAGGTTGCGAGATCCCGATAAATGAGGTTTTACTGTATAGTGTTATCGCCAGCTGAGCGGAAATATGGAATCCACTTCCTTTTTATTCTCGTTTTTCTGGCGTTTATTTCGAAATAACTTTCCGAGATATACGGTAAGATACGATTTTCAAAAAAAAAATAATATCCTTATGAAATTTCCCAACGGTTCCATAGTTTCTTGCAACGCCGCCACCAGAAAATTTTTCGCAAATTCGTAATATTATGAGCCCGCGAAATGACTTTCCCTGAGAGCCCATGTTAAAATTCCATATTTCGAGACGTAATAATTTAAAGTGTCTTTTTTTTATATACTTTTTAATGATTTTTATTACAAATTATACACTATCACTACACATTGCTGAACATAATATATTACCGTTGTTGAAATTAATCTTACGCTGACAGAATTCGAACCTTAACTTTTACCTAACCTACACGTAAAAAATAAGTACTGGGGATTTTACTTGACAGTCCTCGATTTTTGGACAGGACAAATTTTTCTGAAGATCCTATATACTTTTTATGAAGAAGCTTAGAACATCATCGAAAAAAAAGAATGTCCTACATTAATTCAATCACAGTCAAAAAACGAAATTCTTTCAAATTTTATTGTATAGTTTTTGAATAAATAAAGAAATGCAAATACTTCAAAATACTTCTTCTAAAACGAGCTTCAGGTTTTGAAAGAGTTTGAATAGAATAATTTGATTAGAAAGAGATGAATTCTTCCGAAGTTTTTGTTTTAGAGTTGTGAAATTTTCTAGATAACTTCTTTGAACTCTAATGAAAAACTTTCTCGCTGGAAGTTTTTCGAACTCGAAAATTTCCTCGATACTTTTCATTGAGGAAGCTCGAAAAACACGGTGCTCGACGCGCTTTGATAAACATTGAAATATTAATTAACAAATTACTTTTTTTGTCCCAAATCAAGTCTTGTGAGCATCGCTAACGTATTTCACGCTAGTGTGTCAAATTTAAGCTCATTTCGTGGATAAAAAACAAAGTTTTGATGAGTTAAGCTCAAAAAAAGTATTGATTTCGATCGAATTTGTAAAGCACATTGTATTTTTTATTTCGTAAATGACAAGTCAGATCGGAAAATTGCTTAAACATAATTTGTTCCTTTTTTGATATTTTATAGGCTCATATTTTTTTTCCTTCATTTTCCGAAATTTTCTCTCGGACAATACTTTTCCGGCACTTTGCCTCGCGAAAAGAGAAACGGAAGATGTCTCGCGCGCCTAAACGGTTATTGCACGGAGACCCTCAATTATCAATAGAAGTAACCCCACTCTGTTCTCTTTTCTGGCCAAAATAAATATGCTATAGATCTCACAATGGTCTCCAATAATTAAAAATTAATCTCTAATTGGCGAGTGCTTGCTGATAAAATGAGCAGTCACCACTTTCCAATCAGTTTTGGATTTAAGCTCATCTTTGACCCCTTCATCGATTCTGAAAAATTCGTCGACAGGATATTTCTTTTTTTTTTATTTGACTGAATTCAATTCAATAACTGTATCTACCTGTTTAAGAATCTATACTATGTATTGTAACAGTACTGTATTGTATGTATTGTACTGTATTATAACGATGTGCAAGGGTTAATGGACTCACCAAAATTTCGAATTTGTTTTGAAAAAGACCAAGTATTCAGAGTTTAATTGGAAAATTTGCGGAGACTTGAAAATTTTAGGTTTGGTATTAGGGAAACAATCAGGTTTTACAAAAAATTCATGTTTTTTGTGTTTGTAGGGTGGTAGGGATAGAAAGAATCATTATACTCACAAAGAATAGCCAACGAGAATTTCATTCAAGCTAGGTTTGCCAAATATTAAGCAAACCCCGTTAGTCCCCTAGCGGACCTGGTTGAAAGAACGGTCAGAGTATTCTCTGACCGTTCTCTGATCTCGCATTATTATGGCTAAGAACGATAAAAAAAACATTTAAAGCATTGCAATTATGATTCTGCGATCAAAGTTGAATTAGCAGGTGTAGGAATAAATACAATAATTTTATTTTTCAGAGATAAAAACTAGAAAAACATCGTATACCTGTCATTGACGGCAGTGCAGTGGTTCACAATTGTCGAAACGTCTTCACCGTGAAGGTGAAATGGTAAATGGTGAACCACTGCACTGCCTTCAATGACAGGTAAATGATGTTTTCCTAGTTTGATCGCTGAAAAATAAAATTATTGTATTTATTCCTACGCCTTCTATTCCAAATTTCGCCACGGAATCATAATTGCAATGTTTTAAATGTTTTTTTAATCGTTTTCATCCATAATAATGCAAGATCAGAGATCGGTCAGAGTATTCTCTTACCGTTCTCTCAACCGGGTCCGCTAGGGTCAATCCAGACAGAGTACTTATACATCCTCTCCATATTGAATTGGGTCTCATGAAGCAATTTCTCAAGGCTCTTAACAAAGAAGCGAATTTTTCGAATATTTACAGCAAAATTTTCGAATATTTCAGACGCAAAAGTGCATGAGGGTGTTTTTGATGATCCGCAAAATGTTGAACGATCAGAATTTCATCAAAGTTATGGACAAAGAATAAAAAACTGCCTGGACGAGTTTCAAAAATATTGTGGTAAACTTCCTCGGTAACCATAAAAATGAAAACTTCAAGAAAATAGTAGCTAATGTGGTGAAAAACTTTGGAAAGCGTGATTGTTTGATGAACATATAGTTCCACTTCATGGATTCTTACATAGATTATTTTCCAATGAATTTGATGGATTACAGTGAGGAGATGGGAGAAAGATTCCATCAAGACATAAAGGAGATGGAATGTAGATATCAGGGAAGGTGAGATGTGAATATGTTAGCAGATTACTGTTGGACATTGCAAAGAGAAGTTGTTCAAAAAGAAGTGAAACTTCACAGAAACCTCCTGCATAGGTCCTTTGAGAATAAAAGAACAAGATATCACAAGGAAAAATTAAAGAAAATTTTCTCTCATGTGTCAGGGACAGTTTTTGGTGCTTAAATTCATTTTTTTCAAGGTTATGAATGGAATGCGACCTCGCAGAGTCGAATGACCTTCAAATTTGGCCAGCTTATTTTTATTCGAGGCTATATTTCGCCTTTTTCAACATCATTAAAAAGAATTGGACATTACATTTTTCAATATCTGCATGCGGATTTAAAACGGGATGGAAGAAAAGGGACTTTAAGGGATTGGAAGTTTTCAATACTTTTTAATGCAAGCCTTATCTGGTTCGATTCTTAAAATTCTCTAACAGGGTTACTGGATATAGTACTGACGACCTGCACTAGTCCGAGCTCTAATTATTACTCTTATCAATACTTTTCTAACGGGATTGCAAGAAAAACAAAAAGTTGGTTTTCGAGTTCATATATTTATCGATGTTGATTCTTACAGTATATGTCAATATTTAGAATGAATCAAACTCTTTAACACATAGACATTGTTGAGAGAATAAATAAATAAAACAAAAAGGGAAAATCAAATAAAAATAAAACGATGCAACAGAAAACGTTGCACATTTTTCTATTGATTTTTCAAACACAAAAAAATACACGAAACATTTTTTTAAAACTTCATTTACTTTATTTGATCATAATGAACTTTTCTTAATATATAATGGTAGTTTACGTTTTTCAAAGTTACACTAAATCAGGAATCATCTCCTTTAGTGAATGAATATTGACACAACAAGTGCAAGGCTGACACAAACGTTTTTCATCTTTTTATTAATTTTAATAACAAATGACAGGAATCTTAGAAAGCGTTTGTAGTCGGTACGGAAAAGATACACAGTGTATACAGCGGGGTGCCTAAGCCTGTGTCTGGACCACTCTTCTTATTCTTCTTCTTCTTAATTGAGGTACCTTTCCGTTCTAAAAACAACCATAACACAGTGTCTGTACTTGAGACTCATTTACTTCGAAAAAGTTTATGATACATATTCAACATTTAAATAAATGTCGAAAAGAATGTAATGACCATTATAAATCTGAAATTAAAGTTTAAATTGCTTTAGATTTTTCATGCCTTAATGCAGAAGAGAGTAAATATTACTCATGAAATGACAACACAGACACGTAAGTTTCCAGCTCAGTTACAGCTTTAGGTACCAAACTGTGAACACTGTGTCTCTTAATTCTATCAATCATAATAATTTTCTAGAGTTCCCTATTAGTTTTAAAAAATACGTAAATAACGAAAACAGTTCATCAGTTTCGCATTTGTCGTCTCAGTATATACTTTTCGAAAGTGACAAGACCTGCCTTAGTGGCTCATGAATTCAGGGACTGCATACTTCTGATGGTTTTTGCAATTACTGATATTATAGTTTCAGAGAAGGAAGAGAGAATAAAAAATTACTTCACATGTTTTTAAATTCTCCAGTACCGTTAGCATTGAGCATAAGAATATTTGGGTTTTCCATTTCAAAGGCTGTAGCGTCTCTACCTCCGGGCCTCTCTTCCTGTCCCCATTCTCCTAAGGTGCCCCGCATCACATCCGGCAGTTGTCGAAGCTTCTCTTCCTCTTTCTGCGACATTACTAAATAGATTAGAAACTTCACATAGCTGTCCTCGAATAACAACTTTTTGACGACAATTTAAAAATATTATTGATGCAAAATTAGCAAAAATATTTATTTATTAATTTCTAGATGAATTTAGCAGTCGTAAAATAAAATAAAAGTTAATTGGCCTATATTAGTATTATTGGCCACTCAACAGTTCCAGATTCTTGGTCATTTTCCTTTTTTAAAGTTCAAATTATTTTATTTGACAATACAAGTCGAATATTAATTAATTGTCTGATGCAAATACATAAGTTTATCAATGTTTTGTATTAGTTTTGAATCATTAATTTCACATCATCAACTTTAGGTAAATAATACTAAAATTACTATGTAGTATAATATAATTATACTGATAAAATACTATAGATTAATCTATTTTCAATCCATTTTTATGAAACGGGCCAATAATATTAGAAAATGATCATTATTTTAAAAGTTACTTTAAATGCAAAATAATACTTAAATTCAAACTATTTTTTAAATATCTTCTTGAAAACAATTGATTCTTCAACATTGTAAACGTATTAATAAATTAATTTAAAGTGTCTGGAAACTCCAATTTATTGTTATTTTACGAATCCTAACTTCTCATGGCTGCTGTTTTCCGTCGAAAATTTAAGATAGCTTGAAAGTACCTTGATAAATAAACGTAACTGAAAATAATTCTTATGAAAGAAATAATAAAAACTTGAGTAGCGTCTCTTTTTTAAAACAGTTCAATAAACAATTACTGCAAATTCACAAATTGTTGAGTGATTTTTGACTGGAAAGTATTACTTTTTGAACAACCCCAGGCCAAATTTTATCCAGGAACAAGGCGTTGATCAAGTTCTACAGACATTTATAGCAAACATTTTAACAGTTGCCACAAAAGTAAAGAAACAAAACAAAAAAAAAACAAATTCCGTGTTGCGATCAAACACTTTTATTAAAAGAAACCACGAAGGAGATCATATTGTGTGTTACGTACTTGTCGCAACTTTATTCTGAATTCAAGCGAAATTATAAAACAAAATATAGAAACAAATGCGATTGTTAAACAATTTTCAATGGTAAACTGAGATTTACTTCATATATATATAAAAATACATTTTTTTCTAAACACGTCATCTTAAAGTCTATAAGGAAATGGCCCTTCTTAATGACATGTAGTTCAAGATTTACTTTTACTACACGACATATATTCCCCAAATTTAAAAGAAAGTTTTATTTCCAATCGGTTTAAAAACGTCTGATAGGGTTCCTTGAAAAATGAAAGTCCAAAAAAGAACATTTTGAACAAATGGATTGAGAGAATATATCAAATTAGCAGTCTTATCCTTTAAAATTTTATTTTCTCAAATTCAAAAACTGATAACATCAATTTTTCATTTTTACGTCTAAAAGTATCACATTATAAAAAATAAAAAAAAAGAATACAAAAATATCCTTATTGTACGAGTCCATAGAAAATAGTCATAAGACGAAAGTCTTATGCATAGACTTCACAAAAGTCGAGCATCTTTTTATAGGAAGTACATGCCAAGTTCTGCAAAACTTTCCGAAAGGATAGCGTGTACCTATGCTCCGAAAAAATGACTGCTATACAAAAATCACCTGGGGTGGCCATTTTTTTGGAGCACATATACGCACGCCCCTCTCAGGAAGTTCGATTTATGCAATTTTTTGTTCTTTGTTTCAAACAATTTTTATAGAGGCTCATTTGCAGAAATGGTTCTCATAAGAAAATAATGTCAGCATTTTTTAAATAGAGTGTCTGATTTAGAACATTTAAATAGTTCATATACCATGATGTGAGGTTTTTTGTCATATATGACTTATATTTCGAATTATAACGAAAATCTGGCATCTCTATGAACTTTTCTATGATTGAACGGTTGACGATTAAAAGATACACGCAAAACATTGTCGTTTTTTTGGACTCTGATTGTTTTTTTTTTTATACATGTATGATTTTTATTTCTTATTGCTTTATCCTAATGACATTGTCCATTTTCTAGTCCTTTGAGAAAAGTTTTCAATCTTCTTAGTTTTCCAAATAATCATAAAAATATTACTTTTTAACTTAAACACATTTCTCGTGTTTACCTCGCTTTAAGTTCTACAATAATACGAATTTTTAAACCATATTTTCAGAGAGCATGTGTAATAATATTTCAAACATGGCAATATTAATTTAATTTTTATTTGTCGTTATCGTCGAATTATGTGAATGTATTTCCGAATCATGGCACAAGTCACGCATTGGCAGTTCCAAATGCCTATGGAGTCGAAAGAATTCAAAAAAACCTCAAAATTGTTGACACATATGTACTAAAAAAGGTTCAAAGAAGTTTTCTGGGAGTCAAGGAATCCTGATTTGTAACTTAATAGCAGTAATCGTTTTAAGACCTTTACAATGTTCAGTGCACTTGTTCTTTGGTCCTATAATCGTATTGCAACGGGCGATATGGTCAAAGCGGCCGCCAAAATAATAAGATATTATCGTTAAATTAAATTTATTATAGGTTTGAACAATAAATTATTAAAATAAAAAAGGCTTAATTTATGATTTTACAATAAATTTAATAATTTTCGTCACTATTTTTAGCGTCTTCTAAATCCAGACTTGCTTAAGAAATATTGGAAAAATAATTCCCAAAAATGGTCAGATATCAAATTGGAAAGTTTTTTAGTACAAGCTTAAGCTTCATAAGAAAAGGGCTTAGATTTTACAATTGATAATTATCATAAACTATCCACTTTCCCATCCAGGAAATAATTTGAGACTTTACCAATTTGAACATTATTGGGCTTCCACAGTTTACTTTTAAAAATTTTTCCAAAATCTTGCAAAAGATCTTCACATTTCTCAATATTTGTAAATGAAACCAAACTAATTCGAATCATGTCTTCATATACAACCAAAGTTTCGATGTATTCTAATTTGTTTTTTGCTTTTTATGAATATGAGCAAAAATTCCTATCGCATAAGCAATGGGAATATTCTCGAACTGGAAACATATTTTATTTTACACTGCAAATTAATAGACAATAAAATTAAAAAATTAAATATAGTGTATAATTCTTGTTTTCTTCGAGAATTCCTGGTAAACTCTATGCAAAGTTAAACTCACAGCAAAGACTGACATTTTCAGAAAGTATTTACTTCTTTAGTTTTAAATAAGTTAAAAAAATTTCCTGGTATTTAATTACTTATTCACATTCTTTTCCTCTCTCGCTTATATAACACGTATTTCACACATCAATTCGAGGGAATTTAAAAGTGAATCCAACATTACGGTTGAAATATTTTGAATAAGAAGTTTCACTGAGTAATAATTTATCACCTGTTTTCTCCAAGTAATATTTTCTAAACAACTTATAAAGAGTTCTGAGATTTAACAAAGGATTCTCAAAATATTTAAGATTAGTGGATTGACGCTTATAGTGCGATGTGCGATGTGGAATTAATTCGCAATGCTCTCCAATCATTTTTTTTAAATCTTCCGATAATTTAACACGATTTTCGCGTCGCCCACCTGCCAAATTTGTCAGGGGCATCTTATTTAAAATCTTTTTTTGAACAGTTTCAACCCTTTTTTTGCCCAAAGACAGAAAACCACAGAAAAATTTTTTGCAAACTGGAACATTTTCTTCGTCAGAAGAAAATAAGTAAGTCCAATGAGTTAACCGATGTTTTTTTTCACCTCTCATTTTGATAGGATTTTTGAATTTTAATATTCCACTAAGAAACAAATTTTGATGATGATAGCTCCCGATGTCCCAAAACTGTTTATGTATTTTTTCTTGTTGAGCAATAGAAACTTTTTCATAACATCTTTCTTTACAGCAAGTTTCAATAGGTTTGAAAGATCTCTCTGGGATTTTCTGATTTGTTATACCGTCCTTTTTACTATTTGACTCAGTAATATACTCTTTTTCCTAAAATATAAAACACAAATTCTATAAACTTTTTGATTACAACAAACTTATTTATATATTAAATTATTTAGATTACTTTCATATTGAATGCTGAAAATTGAATGCACTACAATTTAATTGCAATGATTGCTTCAAGTTGTCCAAACTTTAATCAGAGAATTATTTTTGAAAAACCTATTAAGAAATCAAACCAAAAATAGTGATAAAAATATTTCAGTTGTTATAAACAGTTGATTTCACACTTTTAGTGAAGGCTTTTGATTGTATGTACCTTATTTTGAAATATTTTTCCTTATTTCTGATCCACGTCACTTCATGCATATTTATTTTTCTACCACTGCTCATGTTTAGTTTTTGTTCTGCGTTAATATGATATTAACTCAAATAAAAACATCTTAAAAAGAATACTCTCAAACTGTTCTGCAAATAATAGATTTACTGCTTGTTTACTTTATTTACTATATTATAAAAAATAACAAAAAACCATTTCTCTTCATTTTAGCGGCCGGCTTAGCCTTTATACCGTTCATTAAATCACATTTGTAAGACGAGCATGCACGTACACGGAAAAACGTAAATATCTTAAAACGATTGATGCTGTTGAAGTACAAGTCAGAATTCCCTGCCGTTCTCCAGAAAACTTCTTTGAACCCTCCTCAATTTTTATGTGGCCAATATTTTGAGATTTCTTAAAATTTGTTTGACTCCCTATAGATGTTTTAAACTTTTAATACGTACTTTGAGCCGCAATTTGGAAATAAATCCATATTTATTTTTAATAACGACAAATGAAATTATATTTCATAGATGAGATTATATTTTCATTTAGAGCGAGTTAAACAATAAACAGTTTTTTTTTATTCTATAGAAAATTAAAATTTTGTTGAGTCTGAAAGATTCGTATGAGCAATAAGGATATATTTGTCTTCTTCCCTTTTTTCTTATAATTTTTTCAATTTAAATGAATGGTGAACCAATTTATAATTATAAACAGATTAATGGATTTTATAATTAATATATTAATAGATTAATTAATTTCGAAGAAATTATAAATTGGTAATAAATATCTAAAAAATTAAAAAATTAAATATTATAGCAGTTTTCAAGATAATCGAGTTCACTAAGCTACACAAAAAATCTAATGTATATATATAGTAAGCATATATTAATGTAATAAATTTCTTTAAAGAAGAATATTACCTAGCAACAAAAATGATTAAAATCGTTAATTTATTTTAATTTATAAAATTAAAACTGTATAAAAGAACGTCACATTTTACACACCTGTTTATCCTCTCGAGCGAACTTCTCAAACATATTTGCATAAAGTTTCTTCTCTTTGGCAAGTTGATTCTTGATAAGATTTTTGCAAAGAGCTATTTGCTTAGCGGCAGCAACGTTTTTTGGTTCGATCTTTAGGACCTCTTCAAAATCTTTAAGGGCTGTTTCAGGCGATGCAAGAGCGAGATTTGCTTGACCTCTTCGGAAAAGTGCCTTTTCGTTGTTGGGGCTGATATCCAAAGCTTTGTTACAAAACTCTTTAGCCTTGCCATTTTCGTCTGTTTTTAAGTAACAAAGTGCAAGATTTAAGTAAGTTGCGAGCAGAATAGTATTCCTTTCTGTTTTTAATTCATCTTTAAATTCGTAATCATAACTGATGTAACTGTCAACTTTTTTGTACATTTCGATAGCTAAATTAAATTTATTTTGCTTGAAGTAATTAGTGCCTTTCTCTTTGAATATCTTTGCTTGGTCTATTTTCTGCTGAGCGTCTAAACTCCACGAATCCGGTACCTTGAATAATATATGGTGCAATATAAATTACATGATTAGTTTAAACTTATATTACTTTCATTTCTTTCTTGTCTTTAATGTAATTTCGATGGTTTTAAAAATAAAATTATTTTTGAACGTACCTTTTCAAAACTTTTTAGTTCTACTTCGTATTCTACATCAGCGTCACCTGGAATATTGAACTCCGGCTTTCCCTCTTTCCCAAATGCATATTTACTTTTAATTTTTAGCCTAGCCTTTTCGCCATGTTTGAACTTTTCTAGAGCTATTTCAACACCCTTTATGACTCCGACATCCTCACCTTCTCCGAGATTAAACTGGACATCTCTGTCTTCAAAAACTTTCTCACCATATTTTCCCAATAAATGAACTGTAAATTAAATTGATTAACTTTACTACTTTTCACAAACATAAACTTTAAACTTTTGAAGAATAGTTATTAGTTTAATACTTTGAATACGACAAATTCGCATTGGGACTCAAGCTAGTATTTTTTAATGTGGAAGTTCACATTAAATTTAATTCATTTCAATGCGATTGAATGCAAACAAAAATTATGAGTGACATGAATACTTTTCAATGACAGAGTATGGTAAGATTAGTAAATACTTTTAAATGCAAATCTTCGCATTCGCTCAAAGTCTAATAAATACTAGTGAATGTGAGGAAATTTCAAGGCAAAGTGAATACAATATAATGCAAAAGTTCGCATTCATAAAATGTTTCCGCTTGAAAAGTTGATTTCAATACTTTTAAATGCAGTCAATTGCATTCAAAAAGGAATGTCAATAAATCAATAAAATAAATGATACCTATAAATGAATTAATTGAATACAAAATTAAATGTTTAAAATTATTATAATGAATCTAAATATGCTTTCCTCAAGGGTCAAAATTTACGATTTTTGTTACAAACAACAGTCACTAACCCTGGCAACAGGTTAATGTATTAAAACTGTACCAAAAAATCTTCAAAAATTTATTCTGTCTTAAAACCATACAACATCAATATGAAAAACGACAGATTCCACAATCGATTAAGAGTATGAATACATCAACTTCGCCAGAGATATCAACACCGAAAGGCCAGTTTATTACTTTAATGTAGCCAAAAATGTGTATGAAAAACTAAAGCAAAGAATTTACAAAATAATATATTTGAATACGCTTTGACGTTCAAAATATTTGAATCGTTTATATTTTACCATCAACAAGTGCTCCATCATTTGGGCTCGTAATCATAGTTTCTTTCTTCAACTGGATTTTCTCAATGCTACCATCCTTATCTGGACTTACATCCATACCACTCCATCCTAGCATTTCAATCTGTTTTCTCATGAAAAAAGTAATTTGATAAAAAGATGAAAATAGAAAATGTTTTGAATAAATTTTTAATAGATATAAGTACCTCAAATTTAAGTGTAGCATCAGGAGGAATTTTTGGAGGACTTCCTGGTTTTCCGTATGCATATTTCGAAGCACAGGTCAACATTGCGATTTCCCCTTTTTTCATAGTTGCTACCCCAATGTCCCATGCTTTTATAACACTGCCTTGACCTAACTCAAATTCAAAGGGTTCATTGCGATCTTTACTGGAATCAAATTTTGTTCCATCTAGTAAGGTTCCTGTGTAGTGTACTTTAACATTGCATCCAGTGAATGGAGTTTCTTCTCCTTCTCCTTCCTTCAGAATTTCCTTTAAGACTCCTTCGTCCTTCTCCGGCGAAATATCTATAGCCATTCTATTTTCCAGAGAAAAACATTTTATAATATAACATAAAACTATCAGTATGAACATGGAGTATAATGCTTTACATTTGGTCAGATTCACGCTTAAGGGGATGTACCACATCGTAAAAGTGACTAAAAGGACCCCGCACCAAATGTACAGAAAATGGCCTTATGATAAAAAATTGTAAAAAAATTTTTTTCCTGTATTTTCCAACCTGCAAACTAAAGATTCGAAAGAAAAATTTCAGAAAGATGGACAGTTTTTAGATAAACACTTGTCAAAGTTTCGATTTTTACATGTATTTTAATGGAAAAATGCTTATTTTAGCAAAATGTTTTTTTTCCTCAAAAACTCTATGATAGATTTGACTAAAACTTTTATATTTTGACGATCAGGCGTACCGAATCAAAAGATTCATACCCACGAACTAGAAAGATTAGCGATTCTTTGGGTATAAAACCATGTTTTTGGGGGTGTTTTCGTACCTTAAATATTTGAACATTTATTTCCGTAGAAAATGTTAATTTATCCACTTCTCTAATTAAGGGATGATTAAAAAAATAAATAAAAATAAAATATAAAAAAAAACTTAAAGACATATCCTTGTCGTCTACACCTTTTCTACTTATTTTAATATGATTTTCTATATCCTCATAGATTAATCAGAAAACTTTGTGTGATTTTACTTATTAAGAAATATCAATATTCCGGATTTAATGTCCAAGGGATAATAAACCAACCATGTACTTATTTGAAAGTCGTTACATACCGTAGTAGTTGATTAAAAATCTTTATTGATTTTAGTTACTTAAAAATGATGATTTCCATACTTGGATATTTAAGGTGGCTTGGGCGTTTGGTGTCGTATGAAGTGAGGGGCACCATGGGGCACGTGTTACATGAATGCTCATTGCTACTTATTTTTTTAATAATCATATGTATTATAGTTACATCTGAGTAGAAGGGTAATAAATCACGGAAATGTCCCCTGAAAAAAGTGATAGTAAAAATTTATTAGTTTCACCTTGAGGCGGTTTTTTATATTCTGTACTTTTCTCGCAATTTTCTCTTGATTGAAGTCGTCAACCCTTTGTTTTTATAATACTAATAGATTCCTCGAAATCGAAAGTACTATTATATATTTGATTTATGGGGACTTGTGTTTTGTTCCGGAGTTTCGCCGATTTTGATGAGGAATCCCATAAGAACGTGTTAAACTGACATTTTTTCGGTAGCGATTTTTTCGGCATTGGCATCGTCAACCACGGTATTTCTTTTTTCCAAATGAATCAAGCATATTTTATTAAGATAATCTCTAAGTTTCAGAGCAATCTGTAATTTTTTTCAAAAACGCTCAAGTCACCTTAAGGTACGAAAACACCCCCAAAACATGGTGTATACCCAAAAAATCGTTAATTTTTCTAGTTCGTGGGTATGAATCTTTTGATTCGGTACGCCTGATCGTCCAAATATAAAAGTTTTAGTCAAATCTATCATAGAGTTTTTGAGGAAAAAAAAGACATTTCGCTAAAATAAGCATTTCGAATATATCGAATTTTTAGTTTGCAGGTTCGAAAATACAAGAAAAAAATTTTTTTACAATTTTTTATCATAAGGCCATTTTCTGTACATTTGGTGCGGGGTCCTTTGTTGAGTTTCTGCAATTTTTATTCGAAAATAATAATTATTTCTTTATGAGATTTTGAGATGTCTTAAAAAAAACTCATTAAGGTAGATTCTGTACCTCCTCTGTAGACTGGGTAATCGAAAAAATTAATTTTAAATTTCCCTATCGAATAATTTCGAGTAATTCTGCAGTCAATTGTCCCCCTAAATAGTGTGATTTAACGTTGTTAGACTATTTCTTTTGGGGCTGTGAAAGATCAAGTCTATGATGATAATTCAAAATCCATTGAGCCTTGAAAACCAACATCCGACGCATAATTGGTGAGATAGAGCCGCAATTATGTAAAAATTTAATCCAAATTCTGACAAAAAGATCGACGTCAGTAAACGTGGTCGTGGCGGACATTTGTCCGATATTATTTTTTATTAATAAATTATAGACATTCTAAATTATATATCAATGAAGATATACACAACTTTTATCCAAAATGTTGTTTTATTCAATATTCAAAAACAAAGTCCTTGTTGAAAATCCTAAAACATTGGATTTATTTGCGTGAAACTTATGGTAAAGTCCCATGATGGCAAAAAACGCAAAGTAGAAAAAAGTAAATCATGAGGATAACAAAGATGAACATATTTGCTCTTTGTTACTCTTATGATTTTCTACTCTCTGCTTGGCGTATTTTGCCGGCATAGGACTGCAGTCTTACACTCAATATTTTAAAAATTTCAAAATTAAGTCCGTCATTATATACCAGCTATTTTGAATTCACGTTGGATTCGGCATTTTAAATTAGTTAACATTGACGAAAAATTTCCCTGATAAAAATCTCGGACAAACCCGTCTGAACTCTTCCGGAGTTTATCCAAAATCTGTCTGCAATCGATCTGTTTCTTTTCAGAATCTTTTCGAACAAAATTTTTAGTCCTCTTTCTGGTATAAAAGTAGCATCCGAAATCATCCCGGCTTTTTCCGGAATTTTAATTAAAATTCAAGTAGGAATTTGTCCGACATAATCTGGAATTTGATAGTGATTAAAGTGGAGTCTGAAAACAGTCCGATTACATTCAAAATTCGTACATAACAGAAGCACAAAACGAGTTTTAATTCAAGTGCAAGTGGGCATTCGACCAATTTCGTCCTGATCTATCCGTAATCAAATTTGAGTTCGAAATCAGATCAATTTCGTCCGAAATTCGTATGTACCAGAAAGGTAATAAGACTTTTAATTCAAGTGCAAGCGAAAATTCGACCAATTTGTCCGGATTCTGTTTGTGATAATTAAGGTAGTACTGGCGGTACGTAGCTAATCAAATTAGTATTTTTTCTCATTTGCTTCACGTAGTATCTAAATTTGTCAACGTCGCATAAGAAAGCGACTATACATATGCGTATAGGAGATTACTTCTTACGATACGTGAATAGCGCGCGCTTTCACTTATCCTGCGACGTTGCCACATCTATTTAATCGCCGTCAGTTACTGGAGAAAAATTATATTTTTGCTTACTTAATTGGATTTTGCGACGCTTACACGTATCCAATTGAAATATTTTAACTTGCAAAATAATGCTTATATTATCAATCAATGCACCAGTCATTTTTATTGACATCTGAACGGTAGTTATGTCAGGATTTGTAAATGAACTCGGTTTCCCATAAGGTTAGGTGTTAATCGTCTCAAAATGCAATTACTAATTACTCCCCTCCACTGAACCCTAGGTCCTCAAAAATTTAACTGAGTCATTTCTGGCTTGATGTTCACCAGTGATTTCAATTTTATCAATATCTGAACGGTATTTCCATTTACGACAGTACTACCTTAAACTAAATTCCACTCAAATACACCTTATCTTTTAGGGCATGGTATTTTTAAGACCGTCACTTTAGACCTTCCATATTGAATTTTGGGAACAATGCAGAAAATTTTTAAATGGGCATTCTCAAATGTCTTCGATTTATGATTTTTATTAGGCATTTTCATTTGCATAAACAGCTAACTCCTCTTCTTCGAACACTGAGAGAATTGCTTTCATCGGGAATGACAGGAAGGGATCTTATTTTTTCAATTTTTGCAATAAAGAAGCATTTTTTGAAAAAATTGTACTAATGATTATAGACGAGTTATAAAAACTTAGACGTCGCGTATGCGCAGATAGATATTCGAAGCCTATTATTCTCTAGGGTAACAATTTCCGTGACGTAGAGGGCAAAAATAACAGTCATGTGATCAAAATAACCAAGAAAGAGCAAGATTTCAGTCGAATTTAAATAATTGTCCAATAGATGGCAGTAGAATAAATAGAAAGGACTTAATTTGATGTCAATCTAGCGATTAGTTTGCTTCTGAGAGACTTTGAAAACAAGTTTCTGCCAACATTTGTCGATAATGGAGAAATTGAAGTATCACACCGTGATATTAGGTGTACAACTTTTCTTCCGCACTTTTCTATAGATGGCTACAGCGGTAAGCGCCGGTCGAAATAGGCAGATCAAAAATATCACACAGTAAGCCTGGACATCTGTCAATATAACAAAAGCACCACATTAGTGAATTTGTATCCAGAAAACGAAGTATCTGCTTAATGCGGGGCATGACGCACGCACGCGTGAGGATTAATCCGCATTAGTGAACTCAGGATGTCACACAGTTGCGCGTGATATTGCCACGCATGTGTTTCGCACGTCGTGGTTCGTACGTGTTCTTCCAGAATGCGTGATTCCAAAAAATATATATATTTATTTTAATATTAATTTTATCAGAGAAAATGATGGGAAAATAAATAATTTGAACAATTTTTTTTTCCGCAGAAAATTTTGAAGAGCAATAACAATCGTTAGACACACATTGAATGAACATCAATTGAACTATAACATTATATCAATGACCAACATCTTGAATGAAATAAAACTTTTGAAATTAATTTATTCATATTTTACACGAAAAATGTAATTATGCATGTAATATTTTTCGTACTCAAATCATATATTAATACGACTGCCTTATGTCATGGAACTTTCAACACGATCATCATCAATCATAACTTAATTGTAGAGTTCATTTCTTGTCTTAAATTTTCACATATTCCAAAATTAATTCTCATGAAAAAAGTCAGTCTGAATTGAAATGAGTATTAAAAAGTTTCAATCCTTATGAATTCCAATTCTTTCAAATCTATGAAGTATAGCAACCGAGAATGAGCAGAATTCAATCCCTTTGAATGCAAAAGATCATTTTTTGATGTTAGAAAAATTCTTATGAATAAATAAAACTGATTTGTAGGTGATTGATATATTCAAGAATTTTTTGTATGAAATCCGAAATTTCGCTCCGTGAAAATACTGCTAAATAAGTCACCTGATTAACGATTATTAAATTTAATATATCTTAACTTTCTGTGCGTCTGATTTGATCAGCTTGCGTGCTTACACGAGTGATCGCGTACTGCAACGCATATGTGACGCACTGATTCTGGATCGGAGATGTCAGTTTTTAAACCAAATTCTCGTCATTTGTGGGCAGTTTTGATTTTCTGCTTTAATTTTTTTTTAAACTGCGGCTGAGGCTCATCGAATGCTCTTAAGTACGTACGGCGAGGCTGCTCTTAGTGAAAGAATGTGTCGTGAGGGGTTTCAACGCTTCAAGAGCGGTGATTTTGATGTCGAGGACCGGCATGGCGGTGGAAAAGAGAAAATTTTCGAAGATTCCGAATTGGAGGCATTACTTGTTGAAGACTCGTGCCAAACGCAAGAGAATCGGCAGAATCATAGGGAGTGACTCAACAAGCCATTTCAAAACGCGTAAAAACCATGAGAATGATTCAGAAGCAAAAAAATTTGGTTCCGTACGAATTGAAGCCGAGAGATGTTAAACGGCGTTTCTTTGCTTGTGAACAGCTGCTTCAAAGACAGAATCGCGAGGGATTTTTACATCGCATTGTGATCGTCGACGAAAAATGGGTCCACTATGATAATCCAAAGCGCGGAAAATCATGGGGAATGTCCGGATATGTCTCTACGTCGACGGTCAAACCGAATATTCATGGTGCCAAGGTTATGCTCTGCATTTGATGGGATCAGCTCGGTGTGGTGTATTATGAGCTGTTGAAAGGATAGGTATCGAACGCAATTGATGCGTTTGAGTCGAGCATTGAAAAATAAATGGCCACCGTACCATGAGGGACACGACAAAGTTATCCTCCAGCATGACAATGCTCGGCCACATTTCGCAAGTCCGGTCAAGACATACTTGGAAACGTTAGAATGGGAGGTCTTACCCCACCCGCAGTACTCTCCAAACGTTGCTCTTTCCGACTATCATTTTTATCAATCGATGGCATAGGGCCTGGCTCATGAGTATTTCCGCTCTTATAAAGAAGTCAAAAAGTGGATTGGTTCGTGGATCGCCTCAAAAGACACATCATTTTTTCGAGGTGGTATCTGACAATTTCCAGAAAGATGGAAAAAGGTAGTGGCCAGCGACGGACAGCACTTTGATTCATAATTAGGTAATCACTTTTTAAGAAAAAGCCCCAAAACTTGGCAAAAACGGCGGGAGAAAAGTTGTACACCTAATAAAATTTCTTTAATTGAAAGATAAGACCTCTGGAAATTGAAGCTGAACTAGATTCAGTCCATGGAAATGCTGATCCTTTATTTACGACCGTGAATCAAAACAGTGGACTGCAAAGGAAGAAACGATTCCGAACAAGGCGGAAGCAATTCCGTAAGCTGGCAAAGTGATGGCTACAGTTTTCTGGGAATCCTGAGGGGCAATTTTTGTAGATTAACTGGAAAAAGGTAAAACTATTAACAGAAAGTATTATGCTGAGTTATTATGTTTGTACCAGGAAATCAAGAACAAACGTCTGCATTTGGACAAAAAGAAAATCCTCTTTCACTAAAGCAATGCACCGGCCCAGAGATCAGCAGTTGCGATGGCGAAATTATACGAACTAAAGTATAAATATATTCCACATTTACCATACTCTCTAGATTTAACTCCATGTAACTATTTCCTGTTTCCAATGTTAAAAAAACGTAAAGATTTGATGAAAATCCCGAAAGTCATTTTTGAGATCAAACCAATACCTTCTCATGGATGACGAGAATTTTGCGGATTTTTCCATCGAAGTTGTTTGGTAATCAAATTAAGAAATCAGAAACTTTAATTTTTACCTATAGACTTGCAATACTTTCGTTGAAAAATAATACTAATTATAATAATAATTCTGGCGCTTCTCGCATCGCGTATGTTGCAGTCATTCATCTCCTTATTTTTCACAAGGTTAGTGCATTATAAGTGATAGTATTGACGGCGAAATCTAGGGAAACTTTTATTCTTACAGTGACCATACCTAAATTAAAATTTTGTGAACTACACAGCTCCACAAAAAAGTAGGAGTTCCAACAGACCAGACTAATCAATTCCTATGAATTACGAGTCGCTGAATCCGAATCCTTGGTCAGAATTCGGAAGTTACCTCATGTAATTTTCATGACATGTTTTTTATTACGAAAAATTTACAGAAAAAGATGATTTTCAATGTTAGGAAGGAAACAAGATCTAATTTGAAAATTCTAACCTCGGATTCGGCGACCCAAAGTCCATAGGAAATGCTAGTCTGTATTGTCGGAACATCCACTTTTTCTCAGCGGGGTATTAGGGTCTTTAACTCTGTACAACCCCCAGCGAAGTGGTTGGCCCAGCAGACCAAACTAAACAATTCCTATGTATTATGGATCGCGAAATCTAAATTCAAGGTCAGAATTGCATAAACAACTCACGTTTTTCTATTACATGTTTTACATTATGAGAAATGTAGAAAAAAGATTTGTTTATGGTTGAAAAAGAACAAGAGCTAAATTCGGAATTCCGTTCACGGATTCAGATTCAGCGTCTCGAAATCTATAGGAATTGACTAGTCTAGTCCGTCGGAACTACTGCTTTTTTGTGGGGCTGCATTAACATTTTTTAAAGATTTTATTCAACGCGTTTGAAAGTCTAGGATTTATAATATTTAAACTGAAAAATTCACGATTCTTACAGAAAAATAACTGAAGAACCGTGAATTTTTCAATATAAATATCAAAATTTTGAGCTGTTTATTTACAAGCCAAAACATTAAACTTCCACAATATAATCCAGAACCCGCGTTATAATTAAATAAGGGAAAGTAGGGAATAGGACTGTAAGCGGGAAAATAAAATAGGCATAACTTCATGTAAAGTAAATTATATTTTTAAACAAGTAGAGTGGCAGGACTTATAGGCGGTGCAAGGCTGAAGCAGGAGACAGTAAATTGGATGCTGACTCGGGCTCAGGAAGCAAAATGAGTAGTGATTACACTTCCAGTGATTACTATGAGTGACATCGTATTTGCTACAGCCTTCTTGATCAAATTCGATACCTTTAAACTCAAGATGTACCGCAGAATCATAATTGAGCCAATTTAAACGTTCTTTATGCTCTTCTTATTCATATTATTACGAGGTCAGCGAATGGCCAATGAAGGTCAGTGAATGGTGAGCGAATTCGCTGACCATTCGCTGCACCGGGTCCACTATGGTTGATGCACTCAATATGAAGATACTTGCTGGATCTTAGCTGGTTTAAAAGCAAATGTCTTATACTGCAAGGTAGACTTCGGTACTTTAGCAGATTTGATGAAGAAGGCTGTAGCAAATACGCTGTTATCATGATCATTAGTTTACTTAACTTTTTAATTTCATTATATATAAATCACCTGGGTACAAGTATAATCTCAATTTAGTTAATTTGTCTGAAGGAATTGCGGGTTCATTTAATGTCCCCACCGCTAACTATCTTTCGACATTGGAATTAGGTGTACAAAAATTATAGTTCAATTAATAAACAAGAAATTTTGGAGAGCAAGTTAATTTTCAGGGCCATAATAGCTGAGTAAAACTAAGGCAAATCTCGCGACTTATTTTTAGATCAGTTAATCAAAAAATTATTCACTCTAACACCCACCCAACTGAGAAATTTAATTTTTTTATTACCCAATCGAAAGAGAAGTTACGGGTCCTGTCTTAGCATGTCCTTTATTATATCCCAAAATTTCAAGAAAAAATATATATTATTAAAAGAAAAATAAATTGCGGAAATTAAACTTAGTATATTTTTTCTATATACAGTCAAGACTCGTTTATTGCAAGACTCATTTATTGCAAGGCGCGAGGCTCGTCTATTGCGAGGCCCGAGCGTTCCCCTAACCCCAGTGCTCCCAGATCGTGGATGGAATTTACCTCCTCCACTCTACCAGTTTATTGCAAGAAAAAACATTTTTCAAATATAATTTGGGAAAATTTTTGATGTATATTACTTTTTAAAGTTGTTCTTTAATTATATTTGAAAGTTTGCCCAAATTATACTAATAAAACTGCTTTTTTAAAATTAAATGTCAAAATGGAGGGGGTAAATTCCATCCACGATCTAGGAGAATTGCCTAACCCCCACTTTTTCCATATATGCAACATTGTGGTTGGGGCAACAACCAATCCACTGCTTACTCTGAAAACCAACCTTACCGATAGTTGCGGTGGTGGGAACCCCTCTCGTCTTGCAATAAACGAGCCTCGCTCGTTTCAGAGCCTTACTTAATTCTTGATATAAGATTTTTCTTAATTTTTTCAAAGAGCGACATATGTATATTAAGGTCTTTGATTAACCAGACCACGCGAAGTCCGTAATAGCAATTACAGTACAAAATGTTATCCAAAAATTAATAACTAACTAACTTTTGGTACCAGGCAGACCATCTTGACTCTTTTGTTCACGCTTGTCTAGTACCAAAAATTCATATTAGTTATTATTTATCGAATAACCTTACATACTGCAGGGATCATAGTCTATTTTTTCTAAAATAAGGGACTTTTTTTGACAACAGTAGCGGATTTTTGGAGGATATTTTTTTTTTAATGAAGAATACTATATAAATCAAGGTTAATGTAAATTTTACTAATGTTCAGATGAACAATTATATATTTTTTTGAAGAAACTAGAACTTTTTCACCTGCACTCCGAGGGCTAGCTCTTATCGAGGTTGGACTGTATTTATATCACGCCTGAAGGTCCCGATTACTTGGCGCGGGAAAAATATAGTCAATAAAATTATAGCAAAGGTTAAAAAATTCGATGATTTAATATTGCACTTCAAATTCCTATTGCGCGCTTAACAATTTTCTAAATTGTGAGCAAGTTTATGAAGTAAACTCAAATTTTTTAAAAATTTTAACAGAGAAAATTAGGAATGCTTAGGTCTTTGTGATAATAAATTTCAATTGGCCGGGTGAAAGTTATGTTAGATTGTTTAAATAATTTTTTTAAACTCATTCAAGACGGTGACTTTTTTCGAACACAGTCTCCAGGAGCGAAATTTTCTTTTTTTTTTTATATTGTTCATTTTTGATAAAAAAACTTTTTTGCTATGGAAATCACCCAATTCATAAGTGAATTCGCATAAATGAGATGATTACACACCGCGTGTGCAGCTCGCTCCTCAGAAAATATTTATTGCGAGGAGCGAATTGAACATCATGTGTGCAATGTAAGATAAAATAAAAATACATCATTAAAATTGATAAATATTTATTTCAAAAACAGTTAGATAATATAAAATCGTTATTTTACTTTCAGTAATGAAGAACAGAATATAAAGAAAAGAAAATTTTTAAGAAATAGTAAAAACAAAAAAATAATTTGAATAATAAAGAAAATAATATAAACGAGAAATAAATTTTTTTTTAAATGTCTAAAGGTAATAAAGTAATCTAACTCAGTAATGAAACGCAAAAAAACCAATGCCAAATTTTGTTTTTCTATACTTTACAGATACTATTGATGCAAAAAAAGTCTTATCTCGACGACGACTTTACTCAGATTAACGGATAATTGCTCATTAATATTATTGCACACACGGTGTGCAACCGGTCTTATAGCCTCGGAAAACAATTGCACACAATAATAATAAAAAACGGAGAGAAACTCTTCAAGTAATTTATATTTTGACCTCAAACCTGACAAATAAATTAGTTTCCATATGGAAGTAGAATCAACCAATTTTTGTTCAAATCGGTTACCTTACTTAAAAAAAAGTGGAAATTTTTCATAGGCTATCACAAGTTTATTTCGTACGTAAGGGTATATTTCAAACCGAAAATTGTGGCCGGCTCTTTTCAAGTCAATTGATTCCACTAGACTAACCGTATTTCGAACTACTGAGCTCCTTATTTCAAATATTCTTCTTAAGTTTACCTTATAAGGCGATTATTATGGAAACAAACTCACGTAACTATTAGGTTTATAATGGGATTTAAAATATCAACAGTTTTAAATCATAATTATGGTGCAATACAGATAAAGTGCGCACTAAAGAGGTTATGCAGCGAAAAAAAGCCGACAAAGCGCATGAATAAGTGGAATAAAGCGTGATATAAGTACATTTTTGAAAGATTAGCGAAGAATCAGGTCATATACATTAATATTGCATGATATTAAGTGTTCAATATTAATCATGTAAGTTTTTTGTTCCCCCCGTGATCGAGATGTTTTTGAAATGGGTAGTAGAAGTAAAAATGCTTAATTCTTCTTAAATATATTATTAAATGCATCGTTTTTTTAAGCTCTAAACAAAAATTGTAAAGCAATAACCTCGAAAACTTGATGATTTATTTTTGAAAAATTCTCACTGAAAAAAGAAAGTAAATTTTGTTAGTGCATTCTGTTAACCAGCATCTTAGGTGCACAAGTAAGAAAACATAAAAAAAAACTATCAAAGACGGTACATTTTCAATATAAAATGTACTTTTTTTAGAGAATGCATCTTATACATAAAAAGGCGGTGAGTATCTTCTAGAATAATTACTACATACCTCGTGCAGGTACTTCAAAATAAAAGTTAAAATCTGAATTCTATACGCTCCACAGAAAAATTAAACAGTGATTGAAAATTCGCTTCTATAAATTATTATTTTGAAAAAATATTAATCTACACAATAATTATTTGGTTGAAAATTACAAGAAACGTTTAGAAGTCGATCGATCGCTTCAACCGGTAGAATTTACCAGAAAAACGGTCACGAACAACACAAAAGATAGGTAGTTACTCGCGGCCACGGGTTACCACAGGCAGCGATCGTAACCGGGCGCTTTGAACTACTACGCTTGCGTCGCACAGCGTTCATTGGTCCTAAGAACAATTAAAGTCAAGAGCTCTTAAGGTCATGGAACAACCAGGCCATATAATCGCTATGGTGATAACTTTGTAAACTTTTGTCCGTGCATAATAATGGTACTTTTATACCTCTTCGGCTGCAGGCCCAGAAATTCATTTAGAGTACTTTATTACCACATTCCGTTGCTCAACAAACAGGATTCAATAGAATGGACCAATCAACTTCTAAAGATGAATTTGCCAGCCCGCAGCTGGAAAGGTATAAAAACACCTTAAGATATCAAGTCAAAAATTTGTGAGATCAAAGAAAAGGCAATAAGGAAGGTTTCTCAACTCTTGAATTTTTAAACCCGAAAATAAAATAAAATGGCGCCCCGTTGATATTATTTGAATATTTTAAATTAAATTTTTCCCTTTTTATTCATATTAATCTCGTACAAAAACTATTTTGAAACATTCAGCTAATATTAATATTTAAATATTAATATCTCTTTTATTCCTTTATGGCATTGAATAATAACTTTTTGTACATTTTTATATTTAATTGTCTACATATCACTGCATTTATATTATTTTTTTTAGGAAAAATTAAGTTGAAAAATGGAAAAATTCTGAACAAGAAACGAAGTTGATGAGAGATGTAATAAGTTGGAAATCATTTTGAATAATTAAAGAAAATAGAATATAAAGTAAGGTGGATATTAATCTATATTTTTAAAATAGTTAACTGACATTAATAAAAACAGTATAATAACAAAAATTAAAAAGTTTTTTCATTTTCAAATCAAAAGTAGTCTACCTACGTCCGTTTTCATCCTCTCTAATATTCACTAAATTTTGGAAACGACATTTTATGTACTTTGAACACAAACATGTTGAAACTGGAGCAAATTATTCATATGAACTTGCTACTCTTCTCAAGTATCACATGCCATTAAAGCTCATAATTTTAGTAATAGATCAAATAAATTACATTTCTAGGAATTACGTCAGAGGTAATGAAATTTCTCATTTAGTGACCTAAAAACGAAATGTTTATGTGCAGGATTGACAAAAATAATGCAAAAAAGTTCGAATTTCATATATTAAACCATTTTTAATAACACTTAAAGCAATTAACTTTTCAACATTTTTGTTCATCTATCACAAAGGTAGATTTACGGAAAATATCCGATGTATATGAAAGAAACTGTAATTATTTTTACCTGGATGTTGTTAAAGTTTAAATTTAGCGAAATAAAGTTGTAAAAATTCAAATTCGTGAAATCATTCATAAAAAAAATATAAAAATACTTTTAATATATTTCTAAGTTAGATATTTTCTATTTTGTTTCTAAAAGTTAATTTTCACAATTTGTAGGATCCGCTTTTTAGGTATGAGAATACTTTGGATTTTTAAAACTTTTTGTTTCCCTAAATTTCAACTTTCACATTTCGTGAATGTTAGAGAGGATGAAAACGGACGTAGATAGACTACTTTTGGTTTTGAAAGTGAAAGAAAATTTTAATTGTTCTTACTATACTGTTTTTATTAATTTTAGTTAACTATTTTAAAAATATTTGTAATGTTGGATAATTGGCTTTAGGGTCCATAAATGAAAAAAACAGTAGTTTTAATCAAACGTTTCGACTCTGATTGGAGTCCTCATCAGTGATCTTTATTTCTAGAATATGAAAAAATAACTAGTGAATATTGCGCATGTGAGTCTCACTTTTGAGTACAACTTGAGTATTATGTAAAGAATAAAAATATGAGAAAATTTACTTAAAATTATACATAAACATGAGAATTTTCCCGGTCCCTATAAAGGGTTAGCACTGGAACGAACCAATCGTTCTAGAGTTTGACCACCCGTGAATCACGCGTGCGCGGCACTGGAACGAACCAATCGTTCTAGAGTTTGACCACCTGTGATATCACGCGTGCGCGGCTCGTAACAAGAATTTTTTCATGTTTTTATCGAAGTTTTTTAAAAGTTTTTCATCGAAATTTTTATCGAAGTGTTTATAGGTGTTTCTTATCGATTTTTTTTGCTTTTTTTTGAGTTATTTATTCACATTTTTTATGTACTCGCACATCTACATTTAAGTTACATTTATACATTAACGTGTCTAGTTTTTTATCTCAGATGTTTTTTAAAAAATGTATGTTTTACTTTTCAATATTAATTCTCTTGCGTTCCCAAAAAATGTTATGTATAATTTTATGTAAATTTTCTCATGTTTTCATTCTTCACGCAATCCCAAAGAATTTTCATTCTTTTTTATCGAAGTTTTTTTGAAGTTTTCATTGAGGTTTTATCGAAGTCTTTATCGATGTTTTGTTTGCTTATTTTTAAAGTTTTTTTATATTCTATACATCTATATTTTATAATACACTTATACATAAACGTGGAATAGTTTTCATGTTTTTTCAATCAATGTTTTTGAAGTTTTTACCGAAGTCTTTTGTGTATTTTTTTAGTTATATTGTTTTTCTCACATTTATATACTTGCATCTACAATTCAAGTTACATTTATACATAAACGTGTCTAGTTTTTTTTATCTCAGATGTTTTTAAAAAATGTATGTGTTACCTTTCAACATTAATTCTTAAGATTTCACCTGTGCTCCCCCCAAAAAATATTTATGTATAATTTTATGTAAATTTTCTCATATTTTTATTCTTCACATAATACCCAAGTCGTACTCAAAAGTGAGACTCACATGCGCAATATTCACTAGTTATTTTTTCATATTCTAGAAATAAAGATCACTGATGAGGACTCCAATCAGAGTCGAAACGTTTGATTACAACTACTGTTTTTTTCATTTATGGTCCCTAAATCCTCGAGGATTTTTTCAATAGGGGTATTGATAAATAAAATTAATTTTTTTATTTTTTATTTTCATATAAATAAACATAAATTTCACATAAAAAACATTTATTTCACATAAATAAATTTATGTGAATTATTTTAAAAATTTTATTTAAGGAATGTTTGAAGTCGACTAAGCGGCATTGATGCTAGTGAAGAAAATAATACACCAATTAGTGAGGACATCATAATTGCGGACAATGATGTTTCTACATCTGAACTAAAAAATGAAAATTCTCAAGTAAGTCTTTCAAATTATTTAAGAATATTTGGTATCAATTTGTGGTTTCTTATTCTTTTCTTTTTAAAAAAATATTCTTTATTGATATAAGTTTAAACTTACAGTAAAACCTATCGTAGCCGACACTCTCCTAACCACTCCTAACGAATATCCCACTCTGACGCTTCACATTATTGGTCGAGAAATGTGCATGGTCAGGGCCGTCTTAAACACCGTCTTTGGAGGTCCTCATATTTTTGTAAAACGTCTTAATAATTTTTTTTTTCAATGAATATTTAAAATGAAATATTAAATTAATTAATGATTATATTTGAATTATAAATTTTAATTACAATTTAACTTCGAAAAATTGGAGAATTTTCATAACCAATTACATTTCAACCAGCCCTATCCGACTCCCTGCCTGCAACGGCGAGAACTTGATTCCTTTAGTGATTATAGTTTCTATGTGCGAAGTTTTCTCACCAGAGCGGCGTTGCACGCGGCACGCTCTATAAAAGCATTATACTAATAGACAAATATTTTAAAAAATATAAATAATTAAGTTTCGGAACAATATGAAATGAAAAAATGTTCCTAAAATGATTCTAGGACATAAAATACACATTTTGCATAAATCAATTAATACAAAATAAAAAAAAGAACACATCAAACTTCATAAAATATATACTGTGGATACGCATGAAGAATTCTTGAGACCCTGAACAAAATTTTTTTTATGTTATCCCCATATAACTGAAAATATATTTAAAAATAAATAAAAAGCTTAAGCTTCTAAATAGAAGTATTTTCCATTTTTATTTTCCAGCTTCAAACGAATGAAATGAAAAATAATTATTTTCTTAAGCCCTGTGTTCAACATAAAAAACCATGTGAAGGGAAATATATACTCAATCAAAAATTTGTAAATGTAACAAAAAATATTCATTACTATAAAATTTGCTAGTACATATTTTTAACATATTTTAAATTTTTAACATGTACAGATCGATGATGACTAGTTAAGTGTCGCAAACCTTGGCTGCTTTTTTTTTCAAGACGCTAAATTTTTAAATTCCAGCCATTTCCTGTCTTACGAATAGTCGTGCGCTACTGCATCTACAAAATCACTAAAATCAGTGTCTTCACAATCGATTATTGCTTTTAACTTTTCTCGAATTTCTTGAATTGCGCTTTTACTATTCGACTGATGGAATTCTTTCAATTTTGAAATTGTTATTAAGGGCTGTGGAGGGTTGCCATCGAATGTAATACAATTTCAAAGCTTTGCAGGTTTCAAAATGCTGAAGGCAGTTAATATCTTGTATATTTGCAAGAAGGTTGGTGTACAAGGATAATCATTTGTTCCTCCAGCTAATCTGATAGTGCCAAAAAATCTCTAAACCAAAGGAAAGGAATACAAAATTAGTGAAACTTTTATACAGTATTGATAATATTCCATTCGAAATCTCATACTGAATTTGATTAGTAGGTATAATTTATCGAAACTTTTTAAATAAATGTTTTTAAAATTCCTTATTGTATTATTTTATGCTAAAAAATGTTTCTGCATTATATTTTTTTTAAATCATCTATTTGTGGTCTTGTAAATATGCTAAGAATTTCAAGAAAGTAAATCATACTTGCTGTATTCGCATCTTACACTGTTCTTAACATAAAAAATTATTAAATTTTTTAGGAAAATGCAGGATCATCCACCATTTGAGAACCACGTAATTTACATCATGTAGAGAACTAGTCGGGTAAAATACCTAGTAATTTGCGGTAAAAAACTACGTAAATTACCTAGAGTATATTACTTACCCAACTCTGGTTCTCATGGTAACATTTTTTATTAATACATTCAACTTCCACTTATTTTGCGTCCTTTGAAACGAAAAAAACTTACTTATTTTGCATTTCCCCTTATCCCCACTACTTCTCACGCGATTCGTGTTTTTTTCTTGATTTTTTGTAAAGAGTTGGAAAATCGTTTGCATTTTCCGCCAATTTAGTGAAGATGGAAGCTGAAGAGAAGAATAAATCGATGGTTCGTATTTTAACTGTTTTAAAAAATATGGGGTTATGTTTTCAATTTTTAGATAGCTTTAAAAAGTTATCTTACAATTAAAATCTCGATCCAAAAAATTATGTTGATTTGAAATTTTTGAAACTTTCCCACTTTATCTATAAAATTTATTAAGTAAAATGGAATTTCAAATACATGTATCTTAACAAAAAAACGTTTTATCTGATGCAGGCATTATTTATTGTTTTTGAATGTATGGAATTCGGGTTTTTTTGAATAATTAAAAAACTAGGAAAGTTTATCGAAAGATTCATTGAAATTCATGAAAGTCAAGATTGTAATTTATTATTTTATTTTAAAATGTTGAGCTAGTAATTAAGTATAAAAAATTCTTTCAGATGCTGAAGGGAAGTAAAAAGAAACCTCACAAAAAACTTTCCATTCAAGAAAAAAATTTGATCATTGACCTTATTGAAAGTGAAAAGTCGAAAAATCATGTGTCTTCTCGATTTGGCGTGACTCGACAAGCGATTGAGTATATTATGAAAAGAAAGGATGCGATTCAAGAAGCGAAGGGTCAAAAACATTTGAGGAACAAATGTCGGCTTCATCAAGGACAACATCCTCTCCTAGAAAGAGCTTTATTGGACTGGATCGAGCAAAAGCGAAGCCTCGGTATTGCGATATCCGGTCCTTTAATCAGAGAGAAGGCCCTTCAGTTTGTTGAAGAATTAAGACGTCAAGCAACAAACGAAGAAAATAACGAGACGGACTCTGTCGAAGATTGCAACGGAGGAGAAGGATCAAGTCAAGGACGAGGATTTTCGAAGCCAAAATTTCAGGCAAGCGATGGATGGCTTTCCAATTTCAAAGCTCGTCACGGACTCCGATACCTGGCATTCAAAGGCGAAAAATCTTCTGCTGACAAAAGCGGAGCTGCAGAATTCAGCGAGGACATGAACCAGTACATCGAAGAAAACCAATATAATCTGGATAATATTTACAATGTCAATGAAACTGGCTTGTATACCAAATCCCTGCCAAAAAAAACGTTCGTATTTGGGGAAGAAAAGGAAGTAGATGGTTTCAAGGAGTCGAAGGAGAGAGTAACCGTGATGAATTGCGCAAATGCCACGGGAACTCACAAACTACCTTTGCTTCTCATCGGAAAATCCAAACACCCTCGATGTTTTAAGAACATCAGTCAATTGCCTTTGATCTACAAAAATCAATCCAACGCGTGGATGAACGGTAATGAATTCGATTCGTGGTTTGGTAGGTGTAGAAATTTCCACCTTGAATGTACTTGTTTCTTATGAGTTTCTATAGTTTCATATCTACACTATATCTACATATCTACACTATAGTTTCATATCTACAGCTTCCCGGTAAAACCACTGAACTTTTTTTTAAGATCCACATCACTTTTTACTACCTTTACTTACTTTTTCCATTCCTTTTTTTATTCGTATTTTGGTAAGCTGTGTTTGATTGTGTTGTAGGGGAAATTTTCTTGGAATGGTACGAAAATGTTTTCATTCCTTCAGTTTTGGAAAGAAAACAAGGAGGCGAAAAATTTGTATTGCTCCTCGATAACGCTCCTTATCACCCACCGATTGAAAAACTGAATTCCATCAATCCACAATTCAGAGTGAAATATCTCCCACCAAACGTTTCCTCATTAATTCAACCGATGGACCAGGGGGTTATCCAGAGCATGAAGAGACATTACAAGAAATACTTTCTTCGACGATTAATCCTTCAAGACAATAGCGAAGATGGGATGAAGAGATTTTTCAAGAGTTGGACTCTTTACGACACGGTCACTGCTGTGGTTGAGGCTTGGAAAGATGTTTCCCAAAATACTCTGAAAAGCTCGTGGAAACAATTGCTCGGCAAAGAATTTCTGCTAAATGCAGAAGAGACCGTGACTCCTTTAATTAAGGAAATGATGGCAAAAAAACATCCTGACCGTTCGTATTCGATCATAGATGCCGAAGAATGGATTAAAGATAGCGATGACATTCCCGCTTATCGTGAGCTATCGGACATCGAAAGCCTCAAGGAAGCTGCAGGAAATATTGAGGTAATAAAAAAATTAGCTTGAAACAATAAAGTAATACATTATTTCTGATTAAACTACATTTTCAGAATCCCTTTAGTGACGATGAACAAGAAGAAACGGATGATTTAGATGCTGAGTCTGATGACAAAAATGATTTCGAAACGGAATCCCACGTGAAAAACTTGTACCAACATTTTTTGGAATTTAGGAAATGGTTCGAATCGAGAAAAGATTGCCCCAACAATTTCATCGAGTCTTTCAATTTCATTCAATTGGAAATGGAAGCAGAACTGTACAAAATGCTGTATAAAGACACTGTAAATTGATGTACTTTTGCTTTTAAAATGTTAATGGAAAAGTCGAAATTGTACCTGACAAACGTTTTTTTGTACTATAAAACATACGCTGCAGGATAGTGGTACTAATAATAAAGATACTGGGATAGTAAACAGTTTTTGTATTATATTTTCACTTTATAATGAGAATTTTTCAAGAATAGAATTGATTTTTAATAATTTTGTTAGATAAGTATATTATTTCTATTTAAAAAATATGGTTTTTAAAGGAAGTAAAGAAATATAAATTTTATATGATTTCATAAAAAATTTGATACAATCGCAAACACTTACTATGAGCTTAACTAATTTTTACTACTTTTTTTTATCTTTTGATAAATTTTGCATTATACAATACTGTTTTGTAGATAGCAAAAAAAAATAAACTTGAATCTTTAGAAACTCAATGGAAACCACTTTTTTATTAGTGCGATTGTTGATCTCGCTTCTATTGATCATCAATTGTCGCACTATAGTTAAAACATTTGTTTTTTTATCTACTCACATAAAACAAACATTTTTAACAATACAAATATGTAAAACAATTAATATGAAAAAATTAAAATAGTTACACGTGAAAAATTTATTTTCATTTGATCTCTTTCCTAATGCGCATGTTCAAACATGGTTAGAAAAAATAGAAAAATAAATCATAAATATTTAAATTCACGATTGTTATTCATATTCTTATAATGTTCATCTATGTGTTTCATGTTACTTAAACATTACAATATTTACAGCATTTACACTTGTATTTGAATTGATTTAAATCATTTAAATACAAGCATAAATAAAATATCTTCATAGATATAAAAAGCATAGAAAACATGAAATATACAGATAAAAAATACGTCAATACATACAAAAATGATACATAATTGAATATTATACCAAACATCAACTAAAAACAAATAGCACAAATACAAATGTAAACAGATTAACATAAATAAAAAATAAAGTTATGTTTACTTTTTATGCCGGGATACCATACCATACGTAACGTTTGCTACGAACCCAACCCTGCTGGCTTGCTCAAGTATGTACGCACCTTTACTTTTGTGATTACAGCTTATCACAGTATGTCACAAGCATATACACATGTTGCCGGTATATTCAGATCATTATAGAGCTTTTATACCATAGTTTTCATGGACAGATTAGAAAATGGCTAGTTTTCACACCAAGATTGAAAATAAGAAACGGAATCTGTTTAGCAGAAAAATTTGGCATAAGATGTCTGCAGATGGAGTATTTATCAGACTATTTTGTTTGGTTTCGTGTATCAAGCTACTTTTAATTCCTACATAGTAAGTATAAGTATTAACAAGTTCCGAAAGAAACTTATAAAGGCTTTTTTTTAATTCAATTTATAAACGTCTATTATGTATTTCAAAGTCGATGTAAAATTTTATATTCTACCCTCCGACCGGTCCCTGCATTACATCTCACTTTCAAGCAGCCCTTCTGTTTAATTCTACCCTTTGTATAGATGTTCGATGCCGTGAGCTAGGTTGCTGACCGATAAATTGTTCTCATCGATTGATCGACAGTAGGCGGTATTTTCCTTACAGAATAATTGTGTACTCAACTTTAAAAATTTTCAAAAAGTGTCAGAAAATAATTTGTTTCTCTAAGGTACTTTTAATAAATTTCAAAGACCATTCGAAAATTAATGTTATTATTAAAACACCTTTTGAAGATTTTCCAATCTTCTTTGAAACTCATTATAGGTACGCTGATAAAAAGTCAATTTTTGGGGCGTTTTCAAGGTAATTCACTGAAGATTCCTTAGACACAAAATAAATTTTTAAATCGTCTCTCAATTTCATTTTTTTATACTTAGGAAATAAAAACATTAAATTAGTTTTCCCTGAATTACTTCATATTAAAGTTTATTCGACAAAAGAGAGATTACCAATAAAGAAAAAAGAGTATTAAACAGTACAGAACTCATTCCCAAACTGCCTAAAGCTCTTTTCTCACATGGTAGTTATTCCTAGTTTTAAGTAATCATTCATATTCTTCTCATCTCCATTTTTCTCAGTGTAACATCATTATTGTCATTTTTTGAAAAATACTTTTCATTAAAATATCTTTCATCCTACCTAAACGACCTCAAAGTTTCATAAAATCTTCACAAATCGTTTTTTTCTGACTTTCTGAGTGTTTAGTGGGTGGTAAAGGCGTCATCTTCCATCAAAATAACGCCAGACCACATACATCTTTGGTCACTCGCAAAAAATTATTGTAGTTAGGCTGGGAAGTGATTCCTCATCCACCGTATAGTCCTGACCCTGCACCATCCGTTTATTATTTATTCCGTTCGCTTCAAAACCATTTGAATGAATAAACTTGCTTTGAAAATCATGAAGAAAAATCGAAATGACTTTGCTGCCAACCTAATAAAATAAGAGCTTTTTTATCACACCTCGTTATCTGGCATAGTTGATTACAAAGTTTCTAAAGATGTCATATTCTAGTAACATCAAGATTTTTGGACATGTGCCATATGCAATGACTCTTAACTCTTATTCAGCTAACCTGCTAAACAAGTAATACACATGGTTTGTCCGAAAAGTAATGTCAGTGAGTCGATTAAAAAACATTTATTGAATAGATCGGTACGACACACTAAAAGGTTTCAAAATAGACTCCTTCTGCGTCGATACATCGCTTCCAGCGAGATTTCCAGGCATTGAAGGCGTTACGATAGGCCTTCTCCGAAATGTCCTTTAGATCCATGGTGCAAGCCTCTTTGACTTTGTCGATTGTCCCGAAATGATGTCCTTTCATTGATTTCATTGATGGCTGTTCAGCACGGGCTTCATCGTTGACCTCTTCACGGCCTTCTAAAAAGGCCTTATGCCACTAATCGGAATTCTCGAAGTATTTAGTAAGCTTTAATTTCATTTTATTATTGATTTAATTTGTGCTTAGAACTTTTACTTTTAGTCCTGGGATTCATATCGACATTTCGGAAAAATTTACCGATAATCCATGAATGACTCACAAACAGTGCCTCCTATCCTAAACTATCCTACTACTATCCTATCCTTAAAATAGGACTATGCTATTGTATATAAGTCCCATTTTAAATCAATGTGTTGTATCTACAGACGTAAATATACTACAGAAAAGACAGATAAAATCACAATATGATGTAAATAATTTCAACTCTCAATAAATAACAAACTATGTGAGTTTACTTTCTTGTTTGATAGGAAAATTACTTGAATTATAATTTTAAAATCTATATGTCATTTAGTTTTATATTTATCATATTGAAATTTGAAGCAATTGAAAATTATTATAATTCATACAAAAATAGATATTCATAAATGTTACATACAAAGGAGCTCTAATAAAATGATACACTTTCGTAATTTCAATTTAATAATAACTAATAACTAATAATAATAACTAATAATAAATAATTTAATAGTAACTAAGAAATAATTAATTGTTACAATGTTTAGTATAGTGTACAGCACGTCACGTATTACTGACACGAGATATATACTAGGGAGTTCAATAAGTCCGTAGGATGACACAGAAATGCACTACAAGTTACATTTTAATATTTTTCCCATGAGATACAATCTTACAAATGATAGAAGCGAACAAATTTTGATTTTTGTATTAAAATGTAGAAAAGCGAATTTCGTGTACCGATTGAACACTGTTTTCTAATGGGAAGAAAACCCTGCAAAACCAAACAGTGGCTTGATAAACGTTATGGGGACCGTAATCCAAGCGACTTTTTGCTTCGATTAGTAACCATTGATGAAACATGGATCCACCACTATACACCAGAATCAAAACAACATGCAAAACAGTGGGTACGACCCGGTGGAACTACACCAAAGCGAGTAAAGACACAACAATCGGCAGGAAAGGTTATGGCTTCTGTTTTTTAGGAATTCAGTGGCATATTGTTCATCGACTGTTTGCGAAAAGGAAAAACAATCAACAGCGACTATTACTGTACGTTATTGAACCGATTGAAAGAAGAAATCATGAGAAAACGACCTCATTTGTTGAAGAAAAAATGCAGAAGCTCCAGGGACAGAAATTTTCATCAAATAAAGAGGACAAATGGGAAACCGATGTCTGTTGTGAAGGCCTTGGCAAATCGTATTACAATAGAGGCATCCAAATGTTGAAAGATCGTTGGACTAAGTTTATCGAGCTGAAAGGAGATTATGTTGAAGAATAAATAGGATTTTTTCCAAAAAACTTGTTTTCTCTTTGTCATTCTACCGACCTAATAAACTACCTAGTACATATATATAGCCAATTTCATTAGAATTCTTTTTAACCAAGTGCGTTAGGAGTCGATTCGAAAGACTTAAACTGTCCAGTTCGATTTATTTATTTTTTCAAATCAAACTGAGCAGTTTGAAAGTCAATTCGAATCAATTTTCTCAGTTTTACTATACAAGTAAGGGCTAGTCGTGTAGAATTTTAGTAAAAACTCTATAGTACTACGAAATTTATAATTTTTTTTCTTTCGGCTTGAAGTTAGGCCTTTGAAAAACGATGAATTTCTAAATGAATAGTTACTTTTGAATTATATTCTTGCAATTTATATAGAAAGTCGTTGTTCCTAAGACAAACTTCAAACCGAAAGGAGGGCACTTATGAGCGTTACTGTATGTCCGAATCCGGAGAACAAGCCGTCAAGATATCGTCCTGTTTGACAAAAAACCTTTTTTTTTACCAAATTCATTAGATCTTTCTCAAATATGTGTCTTTACACAACGTAGAGCTTTGTAGTGTATCAGTTTCTTGTTACTCTTTCGTTATATCCAAATTGTTATTCTAATTAGGAAAATTTTTTGGCCTTTTTCATATTAAGTCACTCAACAGACTTCGAAGTTCATCGTAATTGGCTTGCTATAACACATAGCCTGCCACTAAATGAATGGTATACGAACGAAAATTCCCAATGGACTTTGGATTATCCGCCTTTTTTTGCATGGTTTGAGTACTTCTTATCTCAATTGGCAGTTTTCTTCGATCCTGAAATGCTGAAAATTGGCAATCTGAACTATGCATCATTCAACACTATAGTGTTTCAACGTGCAACAGTAATCATCACTGATTTCGTATTTGCGATTGGTGTCAGAGAGTAAGCAAAATACAAAATTATTTAAATTCAACAAAATAATCAAATAATAATATACTTTGTTATCAAACTTCTGGTTTTCATGGTTCGTGTAATATTAAAGCAGATATTTCATTTTTACGATGGTAATATTATTCAACATTTTTATTCCATATATTAAAGAAATAAACGTGTACATAGTAGGGTCAATAATAACACGCGTTACCAACACCATGAATTTTTCCATTACATTCATGGGGAAATTAGTATATTGTGTATCTAGAAGATAAGATAGGTCTTTTGGGGCGAGGACTGAATACATCGGTCGAGTCCTAAAATGGTTGACCTCCGTGGCACACACGATATTTTTTGTAAAATACGTCCTAAAGAAGTATTTCGAGTCTCTGTAGAGTGGTATTGAGAGTGTTCAATTACGACTCGGTGGAATAGTAACATGTTATAACAATAATATTGATAAATATGGCACGAAAGGTGGTGGAAAGGGCTGTAGGGTGGAGGGGCCCAGTGGCGGAGCCCCGGTGGGGGTGCAGGGGGCAAAGCCCCCGCCGGGGGGTTCGAGGGGCTGTGCCCCCCGAATTGTATGAAACGAATTTGATTGAATTTAATAATGTATGGAAAAGTATAAACTTTGGTTAGATTAATTAAATATTTTTCTGGAACGTAAAATGTTTTTTCTTCAAGTTTAAAAAATTTTAGGTACAATTTTTGGGGTATTCAGTATTTCAAGAAACAAATTTGATTGAATTTAATAACGTATGGAAAAGTATAAACTTTGGTTAGATTAATTAAGTATTAGCACTGAGCCCAGAACGTGCGAAATGGATCCCTGGTGAGCAATGAAGGAGTTAGCTTAATCCCTGCTGTCGCCATCTTGCGGTCCGATCAAGTATTTGCTTGGGGGGAAATATAATCCATTTTTCGCAACTGTGCAGAGGCCGTAAGGAACAAAAGTAGGACATAAGGAACGAAAGTAGGGCTTAAGGAAGAAAACAGATACAATATGAACATGCTGGTCGTAAATGGACAACTTTACAGCCGCTCTACAGGGGCTCGAAGTACTACTTTAGTGCCTGTTTTGCAAAAAGTAATTTTTGTAAATACCTTTTAAAACCGGGATAGATCTAGAAATTGTGTCTTTCCTTAAGACATGTAAAATAAAAGGGAAAGACACGATTTCAAGGTCATTCTCGGGTTCAAAACATGAAAATTTATGTTAACACGTTTACGCCGGTGCTGTAATTCATGCTTTTCGCTCTATCGGACGGGAGCTAATCCAGTTTACGCCGGTGCTGTAATTCATGCTTCTCGCCCATTGGCGGCTGCGCTTCAAGGACAAAAGCAACGGTATCGTGGAAAGTTTTGTGTGATTTCATCAGTATTTTAATTTTCAGCTATATGGAAATTATTTCTACTTGCTTAACTCTTTGGCTGCCGTGTGACCTGAAATCGAGTGACGGTTCTCTTGTCAGAGAATCAAATATTAAAATTGTGTCGAAACGAGAGCGTGACTCTCAGGTCTTCTTTTTCGGCAGTCAAAGTGTTAAAGATCTTGATATTTGGCGTTACGTACCGTCTAATAGCACAATCAAATGCGTACCACCGGTGGTACGCACCGTCCGATGAGGCATTCCAGTGCGAGCCACCGGTGGTACGCGCCAGCGTGAACGTGTTAATGTGGGCAATACTTATATCAACTAATCAAAAATCTTCCTGGAATACTAATCAATTATTCATTTTAAAGTTCAAATCTTCTATGCCCCTTATAATACCTCAAAAACACGCTGTTTTCCCCATTTCTCCTGTCGTAAAATACAGTCAATTCGTGAAGATCATTTAAGTGCTTTTGAATTTTGTTTTCAAATCTAGGTAAAGTGATTTGTGAAATCCTTCTTTTAATTATTTGAAACTTGGAGATTTTAAACTTATCTTATGAGGCATTCTGCTTCTGGCCTCTTACAGGACTGCAACTAGCCACAACAAAATACATAAGTTGATCCATGGATTTACACAGCAGGTTTGTGCATATAAGTACAAAATGCAGCTAGAACCACAGGTAACAAAGCCAGCGCAATTGTTGCATTCAAAATACATTGCACAGTGAGGGAAAGAGGAAAGCAAATAATTCACGGCCTCACCCAACACGCTACCCGACACTCCCATTAAGAACTACATGAGTAGTTGTCCGGCCCACGGCCGGACATTTGTCAGTCTCTTCATTGCTTTTATGTAAGTTGGTTTTAGCTTCGTCGTGTTCTATTAAGTACGTGTCCCTACTAGCTCTATTCCTGTGGCGTGGTTCTTTTTTCACGTTTCTTGGAGTTATCTTACTGTCGTATATTTTTTGACATCGAGTGTGAAATTAAAATCTCGTAGATACTTTTTAAGTGTCACTGACGGTGCAGAACATAGGATTCTCAATCAGGGAAAGAATAAAATGTTTCCTCGTCTAACTAGGACTCAGCAATGATTTAGCAATATCAATGACAGAGTTTAAGTTAGAAGGCAGAAGGTCGCATCGTCCATCAGAGGGGGGTCACTCACATGAAAGAGTGCGTTCACGCTAGCCCGGGTTGCAGAGTGAAATCTACTGATTATTTCCAAAAAATTTAATTATATGAAAAAATTTAAGTAGGCTGTAAATTGATGCAGGTAATAAGTCTGCAAAACTGCAGTACTCATGCGCAATTAGCATGAATAAGGTACCACGGATATCAACACATAGTAAATGTGAAAAATCAATTTTAGACGGTCCAGTCAATCCACACCAAAAAGCGAGCCCAAGAGAAAGTAGTCCAAACTCAGGTGTAAAAGGTTCAATAACAAAACGTTCAGAAACACAAAAAATCATTAGTACACATCAGAATTATAAAAAACACAATCAAGCCACGCCATAAGGTAATGATACGAGATTTTACTGTGGTACCTCTGTTCAATTTTTTTCATACCTTGATCTCTTGTTTCCCCTGTTCCTTACTTATTATTATTGCCCTTAGTGGGTCGCCGTAGCGATTTAAAGCACCTAGCCATTAGGCCTTTGGACTCTGTCCCCCTGCTTCTTCAGGCCTGATGCTTGTAGTAACTCACTAGACAAAAGCTCAGTATCTGGTTAACAGTCAGTTCCCTGACATTCTCTGGTTTTAATACCGCCCGTACCGGTTAGGCGTGCCTTTCGCGCGCTAATCCTACACACTCACACAGGGAGTGTTGAAAATCCTTCCACCCTTCCTGGCACCTGTCACACTCCGGAGAAGAGTGTTTACCCATTGTGTGCCTGTGTTTGTTTAGGTTGTTGTGACCCGTCAATATTTCTGCCGCAGCCCTTATTCTAGACATGCTCAGTCCCAGAAGTTCCCTCGACCAGACCCCTATAGCATTCCCTATAAATGCCTTGCTGATCTTTACTCTATTCTCCTTGTACCATTTGAGGAACAGGCTGTCATCTTTCCGTACGTCTCCTTTTGTTTTCAAGATTTTACATCTCGCTTCGCTCATTCGGGAGCGTAGCGGGTTGATTGAGTTTGTCTGAGTGCCGTCGCATGCGGGTATCGTGGGGAATGAGTTGGCTGACTCCGTTGCCAGATCGGCTTCGCGGCTCCCTTTTGTGGTGCAGTGTGGCGTCCCACGGGAGGATCTGTTTGCGGTGCTGGCGCGGGACCACTATTCCTGGTTTAAACATCTATGGCCGTACTCTGCTTCCTCGACTAGCCGTTGCCGGTATTTTGATGGGGTTTCGTTTAAGTCCCCCAGACCTTGGTTTTCGGGGCTCAGCTTCCCCAGGAGCTACAACTACCTGATCACGCGCTTGAGGTCGGCCCATGTGTGTACCGGGACTCATTTTGGAAGAATGGGGTGGGATTTGAAGGTGGGCTGCGACTGCGGTGCGGAGCTGAAGAGTCTCTCTCACCTAATCCAGGAATGTCCAATCTTCTCCGAACGCAGACCGAGATTTTTTCGGTTTCTTTCGGAGCGCTTCCCAAGCAGACCTCCTGAGCGGGTTGACTTAGGGGACCTCGTCTTTCCACCGGACCCTGAGGCTGTGAGAGAGCTCAGAAGGTTCCTGTACTCCGGGGATATAATTATTCAGAAATAACTGTACTTTTGCCTTAACGTGTGAACTTGGAATATCCTGTTTTCCTTGCCTTCCCTGGGACAATGTTACCCGCTTGCACTGTTGGAATGGAATTTCCTCTGCTGCTGAGGAAACTTGGCATGGATATTGGGTACAATTGGCTGCCTGCTCTGCTTCTTCTGTGACTTTGCTATTATAAGAGGAGAGATGTTTATTTGTGAAAATTTTTAATGTGTGGTGACATGGCTATTTGCTGGTTTCAGCAAGAAGTCACAAGTGAAAAGAAGAAAAAGATAAATGCCTTGCTCGTACCGCATCTTGGGTTGCGCAGCCACTCCATGACCTGACGGTCCTCTATCCATGCATGGATGAGGTTGATCCCCCCTTGAAACGGCATGCCCAATATTTGCTCCTGAGCGCCGACCAATCTTCTTCCCTCTTCAGCCAGCCTATCCGCTCTCTCATTGCCTTTTCACCCGGCGTGACCCGGAATCCAGGCAAGATTGAGCCAACACCTACTCGCAAGCTCCTGCAGCACCGCTCTCGCTTCCTTCACCTGCGTCCACCTTCCACGGCAGTATCTTTGCACACTCCAGGATTGCAAGCGTCTCCGCCTGCATGACAGTCTTGTAGCCGTCCAATCTATAGACACAATTATCCGCAGGCCTCCGGCGACACACACTCGCTTCTACGCCTTCCTTGGTCCATCCGTGAACCATATGATTCCATGTTTTAGAATGAACCTCAAGGCTCTTATTGTATCCGAAGGTTAAGAATAGATTGTTTTGTATGTTAGTAAAGAGTTGTACGTAGTCGTAGTTCTCTTCCTTCAAATTTTACAGGAATTTCTTAAAAAACATTTTGAAGATAACCCATGTTTTTTTCAAAGTTGATCATGATTTTATCGAAATTTTGATTCCTCATAAGTGTTCCAGTTTGGAAACCGACAAAAACACTTTCTTTGAGGTTGGGAAAGATTCTATAAGGGGCCGTTCACATAATACGTCACACAGTTTATGGGGGGGGGGGTCTGCAAATTGTGACGTGGTGTGACATGTTGGGAGGGGGGTCTGCCCTCTGCGTTACGTCACACATTAAATGTGTACCCACGAAATTTGAAAAAAAGTTCTGAAAAGATTATCTACAAGTACAATAATAATTAATAGCTTCTTTTTTTACTGGATTTTGTACGCGTTAACGAAAAATGTTTTATAAAATTAAGAGGTGTGACGTGACATCAAAAAGGGGGGGGGGCTGAGGTTTGCAACCATGTATGACATGGGGGGACGGGGGGGGGGTAAAAAATAGCTAAAAATCGCGTGACGTATTATGTGAACGGCCCCTAAGGTATTTGAAACTCCTCCATTAAGCCTAGTTTTATGTGTAAAGGAGATGGCAAAATATCTTCTTTACCGATCATGGATTTTTCAAAACATTTTGAATACTTGGTTCAATAATTTTCTCAACAGTAAATCTTTTTTATTACAAAGAGATTATCTCGCTCGAATCAAATATTTTTTATTTCATTATTAATCTAAGATTTATCTTCAAAATTCAAAACATAAACTGAATTAATGGCGTAAGCTTAGATTTTAGCATAGATTTCGTACCAATTTATTTTTAATGCATTACATTTTTTTACAGGATAGGAAAAGTATTTTTATATTCCGCTGAACAGCTTTTCATCTTGTTTTTTTTATCGCTTGCCAATATTGGACTCTGGATTGTTGACCATGTTCATTTTCAGTACAATGGATTTCTTTTGGGTATTTTACTGATTTCAATAGCAAGAGTATCCAATTTTACAAAAGAGGTAATTTAAAATGGGCGAATTAGTATCTTGACGTGTCTTTTCAATTGCAATCTTTTCTACAATTTTATTTACCTAAATTATCAAATTTTTTTAGGGGAAAGTGTTAGAAGGTGCAGCTTGGTTTGCTGTTTTGCTCAATTTGAAGCATATTTATTTATATGTGGCTCCCACATATATCATATGGCTTTTAAAATGGTGCCTAAAAGGCAACGTGTTCTATACAAGAATAACGAAGCTTGGATTAATTGTCTTATCAGTGCTTTTTTTCTCTTTTTGGCCCTTTAGAGACCAACTGCCGCAGGTAAATCAAGCTGTTGATAAGTGTCTAGTGAGAGTAGAATTTTAATTTTCTCGAATGGATCCAATAATATCGGATAATTTTTTATAATTTGTAAATATTGGTGATGATTTTGAGTAACTCGAATATTACTCGTGTGGACTCGCATTGATTTTTCATGTCTCGTATGGACTCGCGTAGATTTGAGTACACGGAAGGCTTTGGAACATTTAATAGAAAATCACTTCATGGCGATTTCATGATAAGTTTATTTTTCGTACTTTTGGCATTGCATAATTTTTTTTCAAAATTTCTATTGAATACTTGATTTTTATTAATGGGAAAAATTATTGCAATCATAAAAAAACATTTAATTCGTAAGAAATCAAATTAATTTTATTGTAAATTCTGCTCATATGCAAAGAAGCTAAGGTAGTTGATCCACGAAAATTAGACCTCAGGCAAAAATAGATAATTTTGCTTTCAAGAACAGCAATATTATTATTGAAGGGCTATTTTGAAAGAGAAAAGATTAATTTGCATGAAAAAAATTTGAAATACAGAAAAATAGTTTTATTATTAAATTTTATTTTTGTCTCAACTTTTTTTCTTATCGCTTCTTACCAAATTTCAAAAAATTATGCGATTTTAATAAATTACAAATCACTTTTGCAAGAAAGAGATTCCTTACAGTAAACTATTTCCAAGTTTTGAAAATGAATAAATTATTATCATATTCAGCAATTTGTTTATAAAAATTTCGTTTTGGAAAATGTTTTTTAAATGGTTTTAGCCATTAAAAAGTTTATTTAAAAAAATCAGAATCGGTGAAGTTCTGGGAAATCTTTTCTCTGAAAAAATGATTCATGATTTATTATAATAGCATAATTTTTAAAAATTTGTTGAGAAGCAAGAAGAAAAAAAGTTGGGTCAAAAATAAAATTTATTAATAAAATTATTTTTCTGTGTTTCAAATTTTTTTCATGTAAAATAATCTTTCCTCTTTCAAAATAGCCCTTCAATAATAATATTGCTATTCTTGAAAGCAAAATTATCTATTTTTGCCTGAGGTCTAATTGTAGTGGATGAAATCTACCTTAATAGACTCACGGTACATTGTTCCAATTTTTGATCATTAATTAGTACAAATTGGAGCGATTGTAATTTGTAATTATTAAAATTTCTATTCAAAGTTTCATATTTAAAAAAAAAAAAAATTTTCTACTGTATAAGAGAAATTGTATCGCAAACTTTTTTCAGGACTTTCCAAGAAATAAAAATTTTTTCAATTTTGTATTCATACAAAGAGTATCTCGTAAAATACAATAACATCAAAATTCAAATTATGTTTATTCATTATATAATTTTTTTGTACTGAATACTTTTTACACTCCGTCAAAGTTTATACTTTCTTAAACGATCTTACAAAACGAACTTTTTGTTATTGAAAAATGAGATCCAAAGCTATAATTTGACACCCTGTTGAACACATTCTTGTTTTCAGGTTTTATCCAGATTGTTTCCATTTAAGCGAGGACTTTTACACGCATATTGGGCTGCAAACGCTTGGGCTTTATATGCTGGTTTAGACAAAATACTATCAGTAATTTGGAAGAGTCAAGGATGGTTAGGCGAAAAGGTTCTAGCTAAATTAACTGGCGGTCTTATTCAAGAGGAAACATTTTCTGTACTACCAACTCCCTTTCCCCTTGTCACATTCATAATCACATTCTTCTCCATGCTAGTAAATATTTGTTTGATTACCATAATAATAATTAGATAAATTAGAATTTATTGGAAAAAGAATACAAATTATTAGCTTATTAGATTTGATTGGGTATACTTAAAATAAATAATTTATTTTACAGCCAGCACTATCGACTCTACTCTTAAAAAAAGATTCGCTTAATGAAAGGTACTTTTTAAGATGCCTGGTTATTTGTGGACTTTCTTCGTTTATGTTTGGCTGGCATGTACATGAAAAGGCTATTCTCACTGCCGTTGTATCCATGAGGTAAGATTATTGTTAGAATTTATATTTAAATTATAACATATCTTTGTGTGTCTTTTAAAGACACATTTTGTTACTTTTATTCCTTATTCTTTTATTAAAACAAACGCCCAATTGCAATTTTCATTACTAAAATTGTTATATTTTGGAATAAAACACATAAAAATGAATGTAAAACATGTAAAAAGATTCCAATACTAATAAGCATTACTAAATTTCATATTAAAAGAATTCAGAAGCTCCTACTTATTTATAATTTGGATTTCTCTTTGTTTTCAGTGTTCTTTCAGCAACGGATTTATATGATGCAAGAATTTTTATAATCCTTAGTTCGTCAGGAATCACTGCACTCTTTCCTCTTCTTTATCCTGCAGATTTGACTCCTTTGAAATTTTTATTTTTCTTGTTTTACATGATTTTAAGTAGTGCATTTCTAATTGAACTATTCAAACAGCCCATCCTGCGAATCTATGAATGGGCTTATGTGGGATCGCTGCCTTTACTGATACTATATGAATGCATCTTACATGAACTTTTATTTGGTGAAAAATTACCATTCCTTCCGTTGGCTATAACTTCTATTTACTGTTCTGTAGGTATAACTTACTCTTTTCTGTTGTATTATCATGTATTTCTACTAAATCTGCGAATGAATAAATAATTTGAAGATATTATTTTTGTTCTTTATTATGCTTCTTTACATTTGACCGCATATTTAATGACCATATGAACAGAATAGCTCTATATAGATGTTCTTCTTGAATTTTTCAATATACCATCGGATCAAATTTGACCGGGACTGGTGAAAAAAAAAACATTTTTATGTATGTATCTGTCGAATACGATGACTGAGCAATGACTTTTGTTTCGAGTTTTGTCAAAAATTCAGTCACAATCAGGCTGGAATTCAGGAAAATTTAGGTTTTTCGGTACGACTCTGGCGGTGACGCGCTTCATACCCAAGACATGAACCACAATATGTTGAGTCGATCCATAAGAGATGTTGAGAGCCTCTTTCTCACTTTTTCGATGTTATACGTCGTTAACAGAGGTGGATGGACGAATCGCTTGAGGCAAGTTTTCTACGACCTCACGACCCACACTGAATACTTTATGCCACTCAAATACTTGCGTTCTCGATAGAGTAGACTCCCCAAAACACTTCTGCAACATTTTCAATGATTCCGTAGCCGTAATTCCATTGGAAACACAAAATTTCAAGCAAACTCGTTGTTCAATTTTTTTTATGTGCCTCCGGCGCGGAAACTCGTTTTTCCGTTGCAGCTGAGAGTAACGGAATGTTGTGTATTCCGTTACAGAGGAATATAATGTAAAAATTGAACTGCGCATGCGTATATAATCTTACAGCGGAGCGGAATCTTCTGCTTCGTACAGCGCCAGCACCCTACTGACAAAGCCTTGTACATTTGAACTGCGCATGCTCTATTACAACAAGCTACTACTACACAAGATCGATAAAATCAAAATGGCCGGGACTAGTCGTGACATATCAAGTGTAATGACTAGCGCCGCAAACAACTACAATACTAGATTAGATTCAAGTGTACGCATAAAAACTCGTATCCGCACCGAAGTCACATAAAATAGAATACGTGCCAATGCACACAATTCGTGGAATTACGAGACTCACGACAATGCTCGCAGGGCTGATCGCGTCTCGGCTTCGATCTCCTGCGAGCATTGTCGCTCGTCACGCAATAACCCTCATTGTGCGCCTAGGCACGTAATATACTATTTCCATATTAAAAATCGCCAGACAAACTTTTCGCGTCATAAACCAATGGCTGCCAAACACACACTAATGGAAAATATCGTATACTTCTTATTATTGAACTCTACAAACGAAAACGAGTTTCACGGAAAAGCCTGTTCTTACACTCCGGATGATCGGAGACGATTGAACGACCGCTCGTTCGTGAACTGACTTCTCCCTTAACCGATCCCAATCGGTCGGAGTGCGCTCTGACGTACGAGGTCTGTTCAAAAAATAAGGTGAATTTTCATGTTTTTCGAAAAATATTAATTTATTCATGAATTTCTATGTTGTCCCCTTCAGAGTAATCCCCCTCAGATATTATACACCTGTGCCAGCGTTTTTTCCAATCCTAGAAGCACTTCTGATATGCACTTTTTGATATGTCCTTAAGCTCTCTTAGCGATTCGGTTTTTATCTCCTCAATCGTGGCAAAACGCCGTCCTTTCATGGGTCTCTTCAATCTTGCGAACAGGGAAAAGTCACAGGGGACTAAATCTGGTGAATACGGTGGTAGGCATGATTACGGTGTTGTTTATAGCCGAAAAATTACGAGCAAGCAATGACGAGTAAGCAGGTGCATTATCGTGATGCAAAAGTCATGAATTGTTTTTCCACAATTCCGGGCGTTCTTTTCGTTTTGCTTCACGCAAACAGCGCATAACTTCAAGGTAATACTCCTTATTAACCTTACGACCTTGTGGTAAGAACTCCTGATGCACTACGCCATGGTAATCAAAGAAAACAGTGAGCAAAACCTTGACATTTGACCGTACTTGACGTGCTTTTTTCGGTCTTGGTGATTCAGTGTGCTTCCATTGGGACGATTGTGCTTTGGTTTCTTCACCAGTTATGACCCTTTTAAGCAAATCTGGATCGTCGTTGACGTCATTCAACATTTCCTAAGCGATGGTCAGGCGACGGGTTTTTTGGTCAAAATTTAGCAATTTTGGAACGAACTTCGCTGCGACACGCTTCAGACCCAAAATATCCGAAAAAATTGCATGGCATGAGCCAACCGATATGCCGACATCCTCAGCAACTTCTCTAATAGTGATTCGACGATTCTCCATAACAATTTTCTTCACTGCTTCAGTGTTTTCATTGGTTGTTGACGTGCTGGGCCGTCCAGGGCGAGCGTCGCCACTCACCTCTTCTCGACCTTCTGTGAAGAGCTTGTACCACTTGTAAACACTTTTTTGGCTTACACTACACCAGCTCCCTGCATCTTAGCCAGAATGCCCGTAATCCGCGAAACGAAAATGTCACAAGAATTGACCGTGGCTGCTAGGGGCGCTGATTGTTCATGAGGCCTGAATTCATTTTAATGCATGGGAAAAATGCATAAAAATTAAATTTTTGGGGATAAAAACTACTTGATCATATTTTTTTTTACAACACATTAAACTAGAAAGTTTTAAATATTATTTAAAGCAATTTTTACTGATATAAAGGGTAATATGCTTGAAATTTGGGCAAAAATTGTCTTTGTGATTCTGGCTGGAAATTGAAAACAAAGTTCTGTTATCTTCGTTTTAACATTAATATTTACATTGTGATTATTAAATAAAAATACAATATTTATTTATATTATCAATATTACTGATATTATATCAGTCTTACATATTATAATAGAAAAATTGGCTATTGAAATTCCATCAAATTGAATTATAATACATAAATCATTTTGATTTTGTTAGAAAAATTAGATTTTATTATAGGACATTTTGTATTTTATATTTTAAAACTTCTCAGTAATTGAAAAAATTACATTTTTATGAACAAAACCTTCACATAAGGAATGAACGTACATTTGAAAAAGTAACAAATATAAAGAATTTATAAAATTCCTTTGTAAGTATTTGAAAACACTAAGAACAAAGATGTTTGTAATAAATAATAATCAACATAATATACTATATTTCATAATAATATAATGGATATTTAGATCTCATATGCACATAATTTATTATGTGTATTTTATCTATAATTAGGGATGGGCGATCTCGATTCGATTCTACGGAGATCGATCTTTTTTACTCGATTAATCGGGTGGATTTATATTTTTTCTCGATCTTTACGAACGATTCTCCTTTCTTTTTTTCCTGTTTCCTATTTCTATGAACTGTTCCTATGAACTGTTTTTTAGTTTAAAAGTGAGATCCAGGGGTCGACCACGAGAACATCCTTAATGTGATATGCAAAGTATATTAATATTATAAACTTTATAGTAATACTTCATATTTATGTCAGAAATTTTATCATAAATAATACTTTAAGTGATATGCAAAGTTCAAAGTATATTAATATTATAAACTTTATAGTAATACTTCATATTTATGTCAGAAACTTTATCACTAATAATACGCATTGCTTTAGAAATTGTGCAATTTACAAAAATAAAAAACGTTCCTGATTCGCAAATATAGTGTGTTTTTAAGCCTAATTTCTTTTTTTGTTGATATAAACACTTTTTTATTTTCATAATTTAAATTCACATAATATGCAAGTAACAATTATATCTCCAATTGCTATAAAACATTTTAAAAAAAGGTTATTTTACAGAAATTTATCATTTTCAGAAAAAGGTATTGATTTTTGAACATCGATTCAAAATTCGATCTTTTTAACCGATTAATCGATCAAATTGAATCAATAATTTCAGAATCAATTCTTTTTTTTGAAGATCGCCCATCCCTATCTATAATACCTTAAGTTCAGTCAGTCAGCTTTGTTGATTTTTTTATTCAAAGCGTTTTAAATTTAGTATAGATTAAATTTTAATAAGTTAAAGGCGCTCATGATAAATAAACCACAAAACAATGTACTTTTTCAGAGCATTACGTGTAGCCTGTTTTGCAACCTACAGCAACAAATTTCCGCATTTTCACTTAAATTTTTATATCACCGACTGTTAAAACCATTCCAATTTACCTAAAAAGCACACAAAAGCACTTCAGACACCAATTTTTCACAAAAAACGTTAAATTTCAATGTTCTATAATGCTAATCTGTATAAGGTCGGCCTCATGAACATCAACATCTGTGACATTTTCAACTCCAGAGATTCCGGGGGCTGCACTACACTCACCATATGCCACTTTCAACATTTCAAGTGTTTTTGAGCACTTAATTCCATTTTTTACACAAAATTTGATGCATATTCTTTGGTCCACTTTTTTCGACAGCAGAAAATCGCCAACACACGCAAAACACTTCTAACCTTTATGTCTCTCACAAACAAACAAAAAATGCTATATTGCTCAAACTGTGAACATACATCGGGGACAAGTGAGCCAACATAGGAAAAAAAATTGAAAATCGAATGCACATAGCCCGCGACATTTTAAATTAACCTAATCTTTTTAACAGACCTCGTATAGTTGCGTCACAATAAAATCACTGACATTACTTTTCGGACAAACCATGTATATAGACTCTGATTCTTCTGTGGGGCTGTTCAAAAATTACGAGCGGGTTTTGAGATGGGTCTGTCTTAACACCAATCCAGACGCTCCAGAAGTGCGCGTCTCGAGGGAGGAGCTGATCCAGCCCAACATTGACCCTGTTGCAACTTATTTGGTTCCGAGCCATAAGATTAAAGAGATTGATCTTATGAATGGCCGGTCTTCTTGGGGAGAGTTCAACGTGGCCGTATTTTCCTGTAGAATTGTGTCAGCTTCGGGCCCTGATGGCATATCTTCTGAGGTGGTTCGTGAATTCTCACAGGCTTACGCATCAGTTGTTTCCATTTCCAAGCAAAGTGAAAACCGGAATTTAACCGGCGAATGCTCTCGCATACAGCGTCCGGCCTACTTTGATGTGTGCTGGGGGAAGCTGGACAGGCTGCGAATTCTAGAATCCTTTTTTTAACTACCGCTTTGGAGTCCACCTCCAAGACTTGGCCTTGCCGAATACTGTCGAGCTGTTTGGCATTCTGCCTGGGTCAAGTTTATTATCAGGAAGGAATATATCAGGTCGGTTATTCTCACTGACTCAAGGTCCGTAAATACGTCCCTTTCTGTGACCTGGATACTGACCTATGTCGGTATCTCTGGCAACGATATTGCGGATGGTATCGCTAGGACCGTGGCTTGACTTTCTTTCTCGGTTCGCTGTGGGATCTCCCAAAAGGACACCATGGCGGTCCTTCATATGAATTTTGATTCCTGTCGGTGAGCCCAGAATGTGGGAGATAGGGGTCCCCACCATAGATGCTCATTTTGTCTTCCTTATTCAACCAACCTATGGCAGTGGAGCGCGGAAGAAGCCATGAGCTGGGATTATTCATGGTGGGAGACGCCAGCTCCCACGTTGTTCAATTTTTGTTCCCATAATAAAAATCGTTAGACAAACTTTTTGCGTCGTAAACCAATGGCTGCCAAACACACACTAATGGACGTCTCCTGCTCAAACTTCACACGACTGTCAAAAAAGGTGTTACCAACCTAGAAAAAAAAACTTTTTAGAGTTTCGGTTTATTGCTAAAATTATTATTTACTAGGCAATTATAAGAATGACAAAAAATAAACTTGGATCGCACGCTATTTATTTATGACTCATTGAATACATAAGACGAATAATATTACTAAATACATTTATAAATGTTCAGTCGAAGTGCGAAAACAATGATAAAGCACTCAAAATGCAGTCGATTAATTCATATCATTATTGGAATCGATAGTTATCATAGACATCAGTTAATAAGCAAGTGAGTTCTTTCTCTGTCCATAAATATAGGGAAGGTGAGTATAGGGCTTATTAATACTGAATACATTTTGAAAAATTTATAAAAACGGATACAGTTATCTAAAATACGATAAAAAAATGGAAAAATACGAGTTTCTTTTCAGTCATTTGCTACTTCATCGTTTACTACGACTTTACGCTGATGATAATTATATATGCACTCAAATAAGCTTAAAATAGTAAAAACGCCAGAGCTTTATAAATACTTATTTATCACATCTTTGTGAAAATAAATTAATGTCAATTGTTTATTACTCAAAATGTAATAATATCATAAATAGCATATTTACCAAGCAGACTTTCTCAAAACAATAGATTTTGGCAGTAAGAAAAACCTCCAGAATAGAAATTTCTGGCGGTGCTCACAAGTAACAGTTAAAAGTCATTTTTAATCATTCATTGGTTGCATAGGTATTTAGCTGTCAGTTAAAGTAACTTTTTTTTTACTTCAGGGTAAGCAGCAGTTCGTGGCTTGCTGTACGAGTATTTTTTTGTAATCAATTATTTTCAGTAAGATTTTGCATAAATTATTAGCTCAAATGCATATTCTCACAAACAACTTCACGTTACGTTACATTTGACACATAAGAAAACGCATTTAAATTAATGTGCGAATAATCTTATTGAAAAGAATTGGTCATTATCCATTGAATCAAAAAAATGTGTTTTTCAAATTTTACCATTTTCTTTTCTCTGTTTTTCAGGTTCATTTACTTTAAAAAAATTAGCACATTGCGAAACTGCCGATTTCAGTTTCTATGACCTAAACTATTGAAAAAAGGGATTCTTGGTAATGAAAAATATCTGAAAAACGCATTTTCTCACAACAAATAAAATTACAATTGATATTGAATTAGAAATGTACAAGACAGAATTCTTCCAGCCGCTGATTTAGAATTGGATGTCAAAATTTCTAAAATCAAAATAGAAGTATAAGTGAAAGAGGTAATGTTTGAGTGTTCTGTAATTTTCTATTTAAAATATAAATTTTTAATTTCTTAAGAATGTGCAGATTTTTAATAAATCTTATCTCGTAGCCTATTCTGTTTTGAATTTTCGAATTTTAACTCCAGATTCGTAATAAACGACCAGAAGATACTTTTTTGTACTAATTTTCAAACACAATGTTCCTTTTTTTGCAATTATGTCCGCTATATTCATTTATAAAGAATTAATGTTTTGTTTTTATAGGGCTCGTTATCAAAGATAATGACTGGAGAGAGGGTGAGAGAAATTCAAGAAGAACGAGTGCTAACGTTCAAATGCGAATCCCAACCATCAGCAGCCGATGGTTTTCTGTACCATCAGACTTCAAGCTGCTTCCTGAATTGCACTCATCTGCTCTTTAGCAGTGACTAAGTTTTGTTTCATATTATTACGACTAACAAAATGTAAATAAAGAAGTTATCACCTAATAATATAGTCAGGTGAAACATCTCATGTTCAAAAAATAAGTACAGATATTTGTTAAGTTCATTAAAGAACAAATTATTAAGATGTAAACTAAAGTTAACTGATATTCGAGAGAAAACTTGTTATTCAAGTCTACAGTACAGTAATTCTCGAGTTCGATGTTTTTTTTTTTACAAAATTATCAAAATATTTATGCAAGGGATTATTGTAAAGAGAGCGAATTTGAGTCACGTAATTTAAAATTGTTCTTGTATAACATTTAAGTCTTCGGTCTCTCAAGAGTTTGGACCAAATAGCCCTGATGATGTTTACCTCATTTGGCTATGCAACTAAACTAAAATACTCTTAAAAAGCTAATACCTTATATATATTATTATAGTAAAATCTACGTTATCTCTTTGCTTATCGCATACTGTTTAATCTTAAACTTTACGGCACACTCCAACTGTTCTAAAAGAGTGAAAAAAAAAAACTTCCAAAAGGAGTTAAAACTGATGTATTCTTTGTTTGAAAAATTCTTTGCTTTTTATGGATTTTTTCTTATCTCTGATTTTTACAGACCCTTCAAGACGAACTTGAAATATTCTTATAAAATTACAAAATAATAATAAATATATCTCATGTCATGACATATTACCAATTGAAATAATACAAAACTAAATAATAATTCATTAAAGAAGGAAAAGTATAATAATTATGGACGTTAGCGAATTTTAAAGGAGTAGCCTATACTTAACTTTGAAACGTAATTATTCCTTTAAAGAATAATATTTTAAGAAACTAAATGAGCTAATAATGATTAAGAAGATTGGATCAAATCTACGATTTGAAGCTAAAATGCAAGAAAATAATCGTTAAATATTTAATTATCATTCAAAAAATTATTTAAAAACTCAACAATCCTAATTGAAAATATAATTATTATGCCAAGTATTTTTTTCTAAGATAATCAAAGATTACTTCTTTACATTCCATTAATATAGAAATAATTATTACTTTTGCCCCATTCTATGAATTATTGTTTAGTTTGTGGTTATGTCAATGGATCAAATCTTCAATGTACTAATATTATTGTATAGAACTATACTTTTTTGTTTTACTACCATTTTTAAAGAATTTCTCTAAACAAATCCTAGATACTAATAGACATTTTTAATTCACTTAAAGTTATACGTAAAGTCATTTCACATCATTTTCTATTAAGTAGAACGAGTATTTAAGTATAAAGGAAATGTCGAATACGCTATCCGCTAAAGGTTCAGATAATTCAAACGCTAAAATCTTTTCTCCTTGAAACTGCATTGGCGTATACTTTTCCATGACAGAAAAACGCAAAGAATTTTTCATATTTCGCTTGAGTCTTTGCGTAGATGTATACGTAACATTTCAATTCACATTTATACACACATACATTGCAGCGATTGACAAAATTACCTTAATTTTTCATTCCCGCAATTTCACAAAATCTAAAATTTAGTTTTGTATGTATTTCGAGAACGAAAGCCATATAGTAAGAAACATTTGTTGAAATGAGCTTCATTTAGATCACCTAATAGATTACCCACTTCTCGTTCTAGATATTTAATCCATACTAGTTTCCGGTTTAAAAAATGTATTAATTTAGTAAAACTGTTGAAATGTGATACTAATTTGCATACTATTCCCTATAAGAAATTAATCACGTTTCCAATATTTACCTACTGATTAAGTAGTTTCATAAGAAGCCTGTAGGGTTTAGTTTTAATCAACCCTGCCGTATTTAGGTACGATGTTTTTCTTGATCCAGAAATCGCAATTGGGATATTCGTTTTCAGGAAGAACATCCTGATCAACTATAAGGACTCGCTTGGCACCTCGTGGGTCAGCCTGAACGACTTCACCGAACCAAACAAAGCGGTTAAATAATTTTTGCATTGCATCCACATGCCGCTTTTCTTCGACTGTTCTAGGAGTGTAAGAACCCAAGATTGCTGCGGCGTCGCTATCAGCGTCGGCGAGATTTCCTCGAGGCATAGTTCGTACGTAAAAAGGAATGTTGTTTTTCATATTAGCAATGGTTAGAAGAGGACACACTACTCGAATGTCGGAGATCATTGTCGCTAGGCCTTTCAAAGTTGAGTTGTAACGCCTGAAACATAAATATATTTATATATAAATATAAAATTTTATATCAATAAAATTTTATTTAAAAAAATAGTTTACATAATTAGGAATATAAACGTATAAGTGATAATTTAGTTACATCAATCAAAACATTCAATTAATTAAAACTAATGGAATTTCTACTAAAAGGCCAGAAAATAGTCAACGGTACATTGAAGAAATGTACTGATTCCAAAGGAAAGAGAATTTATGTGTGAACAAAAATATTCTAAGAAGACTATAGAAAATAAATGCGGACCAATGTCAGGTAAAGAAGGAGCTGAAGTATCATGCAAGAGCTTAACGTGACAATAACTTGAAATTTATATTTAAAAAATTTATGTTTTTATAAATAACAAGGATATTTTTAGACCAATCTCTGAAAGATTATTATATATTAAAGAAATAACAATACGAACGCTAATAGAATTCTACGTCTAATAAGCCCGATAGTACTATATAAAACATAAATTTCTGATAGGAAAACCAACCTGAGAGCTTCTTCTGCGAGACCCATCGTTCCAAGTAATGAATCTCTTACAATCCTCTCTACCTGAGTTGACTCCTGAGTTGCATTTGGCATTAGATACTTAGATGGAGTTCCTGACTGCGCTGTAGTTCCAATCATGACCTTAACTTTAAATTCTGGTTTCGTCCAGATCTCGCCAACGTGTTCTTGAAGAATTGATCCATCAAGCACAAGCCACTCATGTCTTTTATTTGTGCCAGCTGCCTCCCTGGGTTCTGGTAGTTCTTCATTTCCATTTTGCCAGTTTGCGGGTACAGCATCCATCAATTCTTCAGCACTCTTACTCCTTAAACAAGCTGCGTCGCTACACCTAGTCGTATTCAGAAACACTTCATTCATCTGTTCTGAGATTTTAAGTTCAGTTCCAGGAAAAATAGCACTACTACTAGAAATCCAAGCTCGAGCGAAGAGATCGTTTGTCTTTCTGGCACCAACTAAAGTTGTAACGAGAGTACCACCAGCTCGGTGTCCCCAGATGGTCACGTTGCTCTTGTCTCCACCAAAATGATGGATATTATTTTGAATCCATTTCAAAGCGACGATAATGTCGGAGAGTCCGTAATTTCCAGAAGTTGGTGGATGCGATGTTCTTGAGAGAGGTTCTACAGCAAGGAATCCGAAGACACCCATTCTAAAAATAATGAACAGTTAATTTTATCTGAACCATTGATTATTCATGCATCAGTTTTGAACATTAACAACAAAATTGAAAAGATTGAATTAAATTTAAATTAAAAAGTAAAGAATCAAAATTCGGTTTAATAAGCACTTAATACTACTTCAAATAGAACCAGTTTCCAGGACAATGCAGTAAAATTTCGAATATTACTGAAAATGAATTATCCAATTGTGTACTATAAGTTAAAAGTGTGTGCGTTACCTAAAATTTGGACGGACGAATACGATGTCTCGCACTCTTGCCAATTTTGCAGATGGCTGCATAACTCCAGGTGAACCTCCACTCAGAGTCTCAGCACCAATCATTATGACAACAGGTAGTGGATTCCTTGTATCGACTTTAGGCGTGAAAACATCGAGTTTAAGACAATCTTCTACACCACTAAGACGACCAGAATGATCACGTTGCCAACAACTATCAGTGTTATTATGAGCATTGTAAGTACCAGTCCAGCAATTCTCTATCCTTCGCAAAGGCTCAGCCGGCTGCCAACGGCGATTATTAATTGGTGGAACCGCGTAAGGAATTCCACGGAATGCATAACCACCATCCTCTAGAATGCCTTCAACCATCCCGCAGGAAGTTGGTGCCGCGATATACTTTCCATCCTTAAGAGGAGGCTCCAACAAAACATACCTTGGGCCTGCGCAGGCCACAGCGATTATAATAATCACGACTAGTAGAATTATCAGCGTTGCCACTAAAACCAAAGAGTATTAAAAGAATTATTTAAAAAACCATTTTCGTTAGTCGCGATTTAAAAAAAAAATCTGGAAATTAAAGGCTAATGTAAGTTTTAAAAAATAATACGTTTATTTTGTACTTTTTGCAAGTTAGTATTGAAATTCATAAAAAGCATACTATTTGAGTTTATAAAAATCATTGAAATTACTTTATTTCTAAAGGGTAATTTCAGGATCCGTTTTTACACTCAGTGAAAAATCGTTCAAATATAATATATGACGATTTATTTTTAAATGAAAATCTTATTAACGTCAGATTAGATTTTCTCTGAGTGTATATCTGAACAAATTAGAATAAAAACATAAAATTAGGTATAGTACCACTTAAGTTTCACTTGTTAACTTTTTTAAGAACTTCATTGTCTTACAATAACGTGCATTCTAGGATTTACAAACAAGAATTCATTTCAAAATAGGATTGATCATTTAACCGATAAATATGTTGTATTAAATATAAATCTTGTATGAAACAAATTTTAAAAACTTATATGGAGTTGGAACCTACAATATTGATAATTAATTCTTTTGTTTACCTGTAACAAAGAGGTTTCTCCTGGCAGCTGACAGAAATACAGTGAACGGATGCGGTTTTGGCGGATCACCGCTGTCGTTAACGTCTCCGTCGAGGCGGACAGTTTCCATACCGTCGTCATTAGTCGTTGGAATTTTCTCTGCTGCGTCTTCAAGAGTCTCAACACTAGCCAGACCAACTGCACCGTGTTCTGGGTTAGGGCTCTAAAAAAGTATAAATAAATAATGTTATAACTCCATACAGTATATCAAGATAGGTAATACTATTAATGTATGACTTTTTATACTCAATAATTCTACGAAAAAATGTTGAGAAATTTGTCAAAAAATGTGGAAAGTCTTTTGAATGTAAAAAAATGCAGAGCTCTCTGCACTACCTTATCAGATCTTTATATATATCCTTCAGTTATTTCCGCTCGTTTGTGATTTTTTTGTCGACAGATAACAAAAAATCACTAACTAACGTAGTTTAATTACCAAAATCAAAGAAATCGATGTCAGGCCTTGAGTCCGACTCAGTAACAACTGTCGAGAACATATATTTCCAGTATATTTGGTATATTTGGCATTTTTCACTCGAAAAAGAATCGCGGTAGGAAAGAAATGAAAAATTGTACGGATGAACTACAGAAAAGATGCTTCTTTTATAAGGAATATTATTATAAGGATATTTAAAGGAGAGTGAATTATAAATAAGAAAAGCTTCCACCAAATTATTTTGAGGTAGGCTGTATATTATGGAGAAGGACTTATCAAGGGAAAACTCATTTTCAAACAGGGTAACAATACGAAGCTCATATATACCTAAGTTTTGCACGAGCCATATTTAGAAAAGTGAATGACACGGTGCTCTAAAAAGTATCAGAGAACTTGAAATCAATATATTTCACGGAGCTTTGCGCACATCTTAGAAATCAATAGAGAATATTCAGCGAAGTAATTTTCACCAAACTCACAAACTAACCAGACATAAAACTGAAAGAAACATGAAATAATACACCCTATAAAAATGAAATAAGCCATGCTAACCTAAATTAGCTACTCGAATTACAAAAATTAGTTTTTGACGAAAAAAAGCCCGCAAAAAGTAACAATTAGTTCGAGCCCTGTAGGATAAAGTAATACTAAATCGTATGAGTGATATATTCAAAAAAATTAATTGCAGATATCAAAAATCAAACAAACCTAAAAAGTCTGATCGCAGAGTAAAATACAAGTTACTCGCTCTGAGAAGCCACAAAAGGCTTACAACACCTGAAGTACAGGCATCGATCAACAGCAGAACTGAGAACGACTGGACGAAAAATGATAGAGAAAAAGCTGAAATATTCGTGAAGTAGTTACAGGAAGCCTTCAAACCGTTTCTAAGACAAACGGATGATGAAATATGGTACAAAACTTAAGAATAGATGGCATAAAAACTATTCAATTTCCTATTAGAGACCTCAGACAGTTAATCGAAGATGACCTAAATGCTTTATTCTATTCATCGATGCCTACACTAATTCAATTTACAATGACTATGGTTGCTTAATTTTGGACTAAGCAATGGTACCTTCTTCTTTCGTGGAAACACAGAAACCAACGGCAGTCGTATAGCGTCAAGGATTCCCCTACGTGCCTCTTTTTCTTTTGATTCTTTTGTTGGGGTTGCTGATTTTTCTGTAGTAGGAAGGTGCTGATCGTCTCCTTTTGCAATTACCGTCCCGGATTCTACATCAGCTTTCTCAGAAGGTTTCGAATCGTCATCCTAAAAATGAATAAAAACATAATTCATTTTTTGAAACTAAACAATTTTTGTCTTTAGCACATTTTTGATCAAATGCATAATAACCGAGTCATCCAGTGGGTTCTATACTTTTCATACACCATGTATATAGTAAGGACGCGAGTCAAGCAGCCAAAGAGAAAGCATTAGTGCGGGTGAGAGAAACACGGGGAGGTATAAGAGTGTCTTTATTTAAATCTAAAAAATATATTAATTTTTTCTAGTCTGGTTCTAAACTTATTCAATTTTGTATACTATCTAAGAATGTAATTCCTTCTTTAGTGGTCCTGAGTCACTTAGGCCCATGGATCGACCAGACCACGTGACCAAATTCCTATAAAAGTGTTATGTAAGATAACTTTTTTATTTTACAAAATATCTTCCTGAAAATTTGGATAATACAACAGAGGACGATAAAGAACGTCTGTCAACTTTCATTGAGTAAAAATTTTGTAAAATTTTTAGAGTTAACTGTAATTGTCAATATGTCTTCCAATTCATTTACAAATTTTTACAAAAAAGAAGTTAACAGACGAGCTTTATTGTCTCTTGTTATATTTCCCAAATTTTCAAAAAGGTGTTTTGTAAATTAAAAAACTTATCTTACATGAACGAATTAATGTACAATTTAGTCACGAAGTTCGATTAATCCATAACCTTATGAACAATCTGATTCTTCATATACAGCAATATAATTGAATGAAATTAGATGATGGATCGAATATAATGACCTTAAAGTAGAACCAAACAACATATCAAAGAAACTTATTGCTACTAGACATTTGATCTTTTTTTATGTAAAACGCGAAAATGCTATTTCTAAAATTAGTATTTTTGCATACCTTGCAAGGTTCTTTGCTCTTAATCCGACAAAATCCTGGCATTTTAATTCCTCCGATGGGTACTTTCCTTTTTGGTTTTTGCTGCTCTGCTTCAGCATCAGAAGCAGGTACTTTGTCGGTGTGTTTATCATTTTCTGCATTCAACATCTTCTCCCTCTCTTCTTCTGCTATCTCTTTTTTATCCATGTTTTTTTCCTGATCTTTTTCTGAATCTTGAATTGTTTGATTCATTGTCCGTTACTACAAAAAAGAAAGAAAGAATATAAAAAACGACAAGAACAACTAGATGAATTTAAATACGGTTCAAGTATTTCAAAGTATTTGGAATTTACTGATTTGAACGAAAATTGGTAAATGTTAATTGCATATCGAGAGTAATATAATGACCAAATTTTAGAACCAAATATCAATTAGCTTCAAATGAGCTCCGTATTTTAGTTAAACGATATTTCCCAAAAAATTTATTGTAGAGACGATTTTTCTTTTCATTCGAAAAAATATGACGAATCAAATGATCGTTAAATTGTTATCGACGCGTATTTTAAATTAACTTAGTTATTTAAATAAATTAAAATGACTTTTGTCTGACCAATTAAAATTTAATGGTACAAAGACTAAAGTAGGTGTGTTAAGTTGACGTAACCACATCGTCCAATCGACTCATCACCTGTATCAGAATTTAGGGCACATTTAAGGCTAATTTAATGCCATATTGCTAAATTTAATGCTCCGTTATTTAAAAAAAACAAGGGGTTACGCTGGCTTAACGTTAAGCTGATGTAACTACACGTTATAATAACAGTTAAACAAGTAATCACCCATACCAGAATTTAAGGCTCATTTAGGGCTAATTTAATGCCCTATTGCTAAATTTAATTCTCCGTTATTTTTTTAAAAAAACAAGGGGTTACGCTGGCTTAACGTTAAGCTGACGTAATCACAGGTTATAGTAATAGTTAAACAAGTAATCACCTATACCAGGATTTGAGGCTCATTTAGGGCTCTCTAAATAACCCTTCCAAATTTTCAATTTTACTTGTTTAAACAACTAATGTTAGAAGCGGCTCCTTGAAAAATTAAATGTTTAGATCGATTTTATAAAGACTATCATACATATTCCGTATATTTTATGTCATATTTTTTTACCTTCTTTGTTGTGATAAAACTATTAACAATATGCTCTCAAACAAACAGAAGCACTTTAATATGTATGGTTATACGAGCAATGCTTTTACGAAAAAGAGCATTGTAACAAGTTATCACCTATGGGCAGAATTTAGGGCTCATTTTCGGCTAATTTAAGGTCCTATTGCTGAATTTAATGCTCCGTTATTTTATAAAAAACAAGGGGTTTTCTCACTTTCATTTTTTAAATATTTATTAAACATAACGTTCATTATATTATTTGACAAATTTATTCAAGATTTATTCATATTTATCATTTCTCTATTGCATTTTTTAAGGAAATTTATCTAAATTATTTAGAACAAATTTGCAAAATAATTAATTAAAATCCAAACTACTGCCATTACAGTGGTCAAAACGAATTAAATTGACTTCAATTTTAGACGAGAAACAACAAAATTAGTTTGTTCCACATATCCACTCACAGGATGAAATTAAAATGACTTCAACTTCTTAGGTTATCCTATGTAAATAAATCCAATTACTTTCTTTTACATTTTGACTTATAAAAACGAATTAAAATGTCTTTAATATTATAAGTTTCTTTACGAGATTAAACAGAATCAACCTGACTTTAAATCTTTCACCCTTGTCAGAATTAAAATGTGTTCATTCTTCTTCGCAGGATTCAACGGGATTAAACGAGCACAAACATAGGACGCTAAAATGAATTGAAGTGTTTACGTTCATAAACGGTATTGCTTTGGATTAAAAGAGTTGAAAAATCACCCATATTCAAACTACTTTTAATTTAATTTAATCCATACCTTCTTACCGGGTAAAACAATTAATTATGTTTAAAATGTTCACCTAAAGGTGTTTTTATACCTCTCCAGCTGCGGGCTGGCAAATTCATTTATAGAAATTGATTGGTCCATTCTGTGAAATCCTGTTTGTTAAACAACGGAATGGACCAATAAGGTACTGTAAATAAATTTCTCGGCCCGCAGCCGAAGAGGTGTAAAAGCACCATAATTCAAGGACATTGTTTACGAAAAATTATCGGAAATATCCTAGGAGCCGGAATTCACAATGTGGTAGTCAAGGTTCCGGAGATCTTAACTCACTCCGAATTCACTCGAGAAACGGATCGATGAAAACTGTCTAGCCAGATTTCAATGCTGCTTGAAACAAAATTAATAAAATTGTTCTGTCATTAAAAAATAGTTAGAGCATGAGATTTTCTTTCTCACATTCATAGCCTATAAACGTTTTCATTCAAAAAGTAAAAACAAAGATTACACCTTAAACGCATTCAAATATTTAGAGTATTTTTATTTCCGTTTCATAAGTGAGAAAAATATTTCCCATATCTTTGTCTCTTTTTCTCTTGCGAAAAGTGCTTGAGATTTGAATATCGCTTGACATGCGCTTCAGCGTGTTTTTAAAGTGAAAAGGTATATTAGACATTTTGACTCCTACTAACCGTGCTAAAAAACATCTCGATTGCTGAAGGAACAACAAATCTACATAATTAATAATAAATACTTTATATCACGAATTCTTTCTTTTTTGCGTCTTTTTATATCTAATAGTGATAATTTTAATCGAAGGAAATAAAAAGAATCTGACCCCATGCCAAAATAACGAGAAATGAACAAAAATTTTATGAATTTTGGGTCAATATAATAGCAGACATGTTATCAAACATGTCACTTTAAAATTAAAAAATGGCACATTCAGTATAAAGGTGGAATATCTCATAGTTCTGAGCATGTTCAGAACTAATTAAATTTAACAATACTTTTCAAATTTGATACTTAATATCACGAATAGTAAAATTTCATTTTTATTATTTTTTAAAGATAAGTTTATTATTTTTTCAAAACATCTCAGAATAAATCTGAATGCAGAAATAAACAACTTTTAATTTTTTTTTTATTTCTGAACATACTCAAATAATATTGAGTAAAACTACATATATAGATATTATAATAATTTATGTTTCTGTAATGCCTTGCTTGCAAATTCAATGTTAAATGGATTGTCCGTGTACTCCGTGAAGCTGATATACAAAATCGTTTCTTGAAAAATACACGCCTTCATCCACTCGTCAAAATCACCATAAGCGTCTCGAATTTCTTAACTAGGTATAGGACAATAGTCTTTTCAAGGAGGAAACAAACCTCTCGGGATTGCTTATAAAAAAAATTGTCATTCAGCAAAGCCACATGTCCCGAATCAGTTTTTAAAACAGTTCAGATCATTCTGTGAGAGACTCCGGTAACAAGGTCATCAAGAAAAGTTTTCAAAAAATGTAAACCTTGTTCGCGTTTTGTCACTAATAACCAATTGGGCATCCTTCTTTAAAAATAAAATTTTTAAAAAATTTCCGGTCGGTTCGTATGCGAAATTTTTTATGTTTTTTCATTTTATCCGGTTTTCAGGCCTCACAGTCCCTTTGGGATAAAAAATAGGGTGTATAGGGACCTTTCTTCATGCCCATAGGGACCTTTTTTACGCGCATAGGGTACATTTTTTAACAAAAATTAGGTATGAAAGAAAGTTATTGAAAAGAATAAACTCTTAATAAAAGGTAAATAAAGACGTAATACTTTTTATTTTAGTAAGTAATAAATATATTCAACTTAATTAGTTGAGTTTGAAAGAGCAGTCGACCAGCAATCGAAAGACTTGGACTCGAATCCCAGCGCAGTCGAAAGCGTCCTTATTTCCACAGAAAGATTTTCAAATTCAATAAATATATTCATATTTTTGTACACAATTGTACTTCACAAATTTTCGGACGTGAGTATTAAATAGGAAATTACCTACATATCACGACTATGTACTCTCTAAATCTGAATCAGTCGAATTTTCACTGATTGAATCAGTGAAAAAAGAATTTTTTAACGGTAAATCAGTTGATTTCCACTGAAGAAATCAGTGAAATTTGACTGATTTACAGTAACCTCTTTTTAGCTATTTGAATCAGTCAAATTTCACTGATAATCAGTAGATTTTGACTGATTCATATTTATAGAGTATATAAGACTAATTAAATTAAATTTCAATTAACTCTCAACAAAATTTCCTTTTTTTAATATGTTTTATACTTTGGTTAAAGAATGAATGTTATTTCTTTAAATTTCAGTCTTTTCATTAATAAGTATACTTCTAATAACACAATATGAGTTTTCTTGACTTAATTTTAAGTTTAAATAAATTAAATTCCGAATGATATTTATATCATTATTGCGATGGTTGTACCTATTAGACCTAACATTAACATTTCGTTCGTCGCTGATGTTATTGGCTGAGGCAATGCGTACATCGACCAATCATAATTTCTTGAATAAAAGCGCTCGAAATTTAAATATTATTTAATGACAGTTTCAAAATAGTGAGGTCATTAGAATAATGCAACGTTTGTATACCTCAATTTTATCCAAATTTAAAAAAATGCACACTAATGGCTGAAAATAAGGTTTTTTAGAGACCAAATCGTGAAAATAGGGGACTTTAGATGTCCGGGAAGTTAGCACCGCCATTTTGTTTTTTCAAAAAAACAAAAGTTGTGCTGAATTGTGCTAGGTTTGTGCTGAATTGTGCTGCAAACGATTTTTGAAAAAAATCAAAATTAGGGCTAAAATTTTGAAAAAACGATTTTTTTACCAGCACCGCCATTTTGTTTTTTTGAAAAAACAAAAGTTGTGCTGAATTGTGCTAGGCTTGTACTGAATTGTGCTGCAAACGATTTTGGAAAAAAATCAAAATTAGGGCTAAAATTTTGAAAAAACGATTTTTTTACCAGCACCGCCATTTTGTTTTTTTGAAAAAACAAAAGTTGTGCTGAATTGTGCTAGGCTTGTACTGAATTGTGCTGCAAACGATTTTGGAAAAAAATGAAAATTAGGGCTAAAATTTTGAAAAAACGATTTTTTTACCAGCACCGCCATTTTGTTTTTTTGAAAAAATAAAAGTTGTGCCGAATTGTGCTAGGCGAGCACAATAAATATCTTCCTCATCAATTATCTCTCAGACGCATCATTTTCAAAATAAATACATATTTGTCAATTTCAAAATTTGTTTAGACAGACAATTTTCAAAAATGCGAACTTCGAAAAAAGAAAAGTTGTGCTGAGTTGTGCTAGGCGAGCACAATAAATCTCTTCCTCAACAATTATCTCTCAGACGCATCATTTTCAAAATAAATACATATTTGTCAATTTCAAAATTTGTTTAGACATACAATTTTCAAAAATGCGAATTTCGAAAAAAGAAAAGTTGTGCTGAGTTGTGCTAGGCGAGCACAATAAATCTCTTCCTTATCAATTATCTCTCAGACGCATCCTTTTTAAAATAAATACATATTTGTCAATTTCAAAAATTGTTTAGACATACAATTTTCAAAAATGCGAATTTCGAAAAAACACAAGTTGTGCTGAGTTGTGCTAGGCGAGCACAATAAATCTCTTCCGTATCAATTATCTCTCAGACGCATCATTTTCAAAATAAATACATATTTGTCAATTTCAAAATTTGTTTAGACATACAATTTTCAAAAATGCGAATTTCGAAAAAAGAAAAGTTGTGCTGAGTTGTGCTAGGCGAGCACAATAAATCTCTTATTCAACAATTATCTCTCAGACGCATCATTTTCAAAATAAATACATATTTGTCAATTTCAAAATTTGTTTAAACATACAATTTTCAAAAATGCGAATTTCGAAAAAAGAAAAGTTGTGCTGAGTTGTGCTAGGCGAGCACAATAAATCTCTTCCTCAACAATTATCTCTCAGACGCATCCTTTTCATAAGTAATACATATTTGTCAATTTCAAAAATTGTTTAAACATACAATTTTCAAAAATGCGAATTTCGAAAAAAGAAAAGTTGTGCTGAGTTGTGCTAGGCGAGCACAATAAATCTCTTCCTTATCAATTATCTCTCAGACGCATCCTTTTTAAAATAAATACATATTTGTCAATTTCAAAAATTGTTTAAACATACAATTTTCAAAAATGCGAATTTCGAAAAAAGAAAAGTTGTGCTGAGTTGTGCTAGGCGAGCACAATAAATCTCTTCCTCAACAATTATCTCTCAGACGCATCCTTTTCAAAATAAATACATATTTGTCAATTTCAAAAATTGTTTAAACATACAATTTTCAAAAATGCGAATTTAGAAAAAAGAAAAGTTGTGCTGAGTTGTGCTAGGCGAGCACAATAAATCTCTTCCTTATCAATTATCTCTCAGACGCATCATTTTCAAAATAAATACATATTTGTCAATTTCAAAATTTGTTTAGACATACAATTTTCAAAAATGCGAATTTCGAAAAAGAAAAGTTGTGCTGAGTTGTGCTAGGCGAGCACAATAAATCTCTTCCTCAACAATTATCTCTCAGACGCATCATTTTCAAAATAAATACATATTTGTCAATTTCAAAATTTGTTTAGACATACAATTTTCAAAAATGCGAATTTCGAAAAAAGAAAAGTTGTGCTGAGTTGTGCTAGGCGAGCACAATAAATCTCTTCCTCAACAATTATCTCTCAGACGCATCATTTTCAAAATAAATACATATTTGTCAATTTCAAAATTTGTTTAGACATACAATTTTCAAAAATGCGAATTTAGAAAAAATACAAGTTGTGCTGAGTTGTGCTAGGCGAGCACAATAAATCTCTTGGTTAACAATTTTTACTGAAACGCATGTTTTTCAAAATAAATACATATTTTTTAATTTCAAAATTTGTTTAAACATACAATTTTCAAAAATGCGAATTTCGAAAAAAGAAAAGTTGTACTGAGTTGTGCTAGGCGAGCACAATAAATCTCTTCCTCAACAATTATCTCTCAGATGTATCCTTCTCAAAAAATATTCTTCTGAAATAGTTCTAAAAATAAGTCCAAATACATTTTATTCTGAAATTTAAATTCATAAAACTTTGGTACTTCAAAGTATTCAAAATAATCTCAAAATCTCATTTTCGAGAAAATATTAACTTTTAATTTTAAAGAAACAGATTTGAACCTGATATAAAATGACTATTTAATAGTATATTACGTGCTTAGGCGCACAATGAGGGTTATTGCGTAATGAGCGACAATGCTCGTAGGAGATCGAAGCCGAGACGAAGCCGCCCAAGTGCGAAATTAGATACGGCCCAACACTGGCCCAGCACCGCCAAAAATTTGCCGAAGATCGGCTGCCAATATCGTGCCGTTGCTGGAATTATAACTCCGGTATGCACTTGGTGGCCAATGCTGGCCCAAACTCTGGCCGCCAGCACTTGTTTTCAGCACAGCAGCGGGCCAATGCTGTGCCGAACTCTGATTTTTTCACTTCCAGAATGGTTTGCCGTCGTAAACGTGACACATAGCCCTGTAATGTGCCGTCAATGAGCCTGACTCTGGCTCTTCTACTTTCAGAACTGGATGCCATACTGAAAGTGACAAGCGGCTTGGTATCGGGCCGACACTGGGCCAAGTTTCGAGGTATGTTAAGTTGACGTAACCACATCGCCCAATCCAGTCCCCACCTATATCAGAATTAAAGGCTCATTTAAGGCTAATTTAATGCCATATTGCTAAATTTAATGCTCCATTATTTTTAAAAAAACAATGGGTTCCGCTGGCTTAACGTTAAGTTGACGTAACCACACGTTAAAATAACATTTAAACAAGTTAAGGCCTATACCAGAATTGAAGGCTCATTTAGGGCTCTCGAAATACCCCATTGCTCAATTTAATGCTCCATTATTTTAAAAAAAAACAATGGGTTCCGCTGGCTTAACGATAAGTTGACGTAACCACAGGTTTAAATAACAGTTAAACAAGTAATCACCTTTAACAGAATTTAAGGCTCATTTAGGGCTCTTTGAATAAACAACTAGAAGCATATTTATATATATGTTATATATGGTTATACAAATAATGCTTTTACGGAGGTCCGATCAGCTGGCACCTCCAGTACATAAAAACGGTATGTATACATTGTACCATAGTTTTAGTTGCCCAAAGTTTCAATTGCCCATAAAATCACCAGACGTGACAATATTTTAAAATCAGTGTTAGACGAAGATTATGAAAGGAATGTGTTGACAAAAACTGCGAGGATTGCAAGATGCAGGATTCCTGTACATTTCCCTAAAGCGCTCTCTACCGCCTATATTTGATATATACTTGCAATTTTTGCCAACGCATTCCTTTCATAATCATCGTCAAACACTGCTTTTCAAATATAGGGACTTCTGGTGATTTTATGGGCAATTGAAACTTTGGGCAACTAAAACTATGGTACAATGTATACCTACCCATAAAAATCTTAAAATTTGAAAAACTGACTATACCCGAATTTCGGGCTATTTTCGGGCTCTTGAAATACCCCAAAATCAATTTCGAGAAAACATTTTGAACCAAATAAACTATTCGAGAATACTGGGCTATTTTCGGGCTCTTTAGAATGGTCTATATCGATTTTTGGGCTCCAACCCTTAACATCAAAATGCACTCCTGCATGGCCATGGTGACACGACTTTGACTAAAAATCATCCTTTTGGGAATTTTATGGTCTAGGAATACTTTCTGATTTTCGGGCTACTCAAAAATGTCCATATCGATTTTTGGGCTCCAACCCTTAACTTTACTTTCGATGATAGGGGTTGTTTTTTCATAAATGATTCTTGTGTATCTGAAAAGCCTGAAAGTAGCCCGTAATTTTAGGCTAGTTTATACGACCGAAAAAGTATTTTTCTAAATTAAGGGTTGCTTGTAAGTGATAGGAGTTGTTTTTTAGAAATTGATTTTGGTGTATTTCAAGAGCCCGAAAATAGACCGAAATTCGGGTATAGTCAGTTTTTTAAACTTTAAGGTTTTTATGTACTGGAGGTGCTAGCTGATCAGGCAGTCAGCATCTTGCCACCTAAAATTTGGTTTTTTGATAAAAATACAAAAGCCCAAAAATCGGCATTACCGCCCAAAATTAGCCCGTAATTAGCGCAAAAATGTAGCATAAAGTAAATAGTGATATTACTTAGTGGAGGTGCCAGCTGATCGGACCTCCGTAAAAGCATTATTTGTATAACCATATATAACATATATATAATTATGCACTCTAAAAAAAGGTCTATCCATAGTGAAATTACGTTCTTTTCAGAATGCATCCATTGAAATTAAGCATATTCCTTTTGTCTACCAACAGAATCTTTTTCCTGCCACAAAACTCATCTGTGAAATGCAAAAAGAAAATATTTTTAGCAATGAACGACTTTTTTGACTATGAAAAGAAATCCTCTAATTATGCAAGGATTGCATTTCTAGACTAGGAGACGAAGGGCGCTTGCGCATTAGTGAGTGTACATCGTCTGGTGCTAATCTTTTCACAGATATTTTGTCAGAAGAATATATTTATTTATGATCAAAATCAATTAACGAAATCAAATAATTGTTTTTTACAAATTATTAGGAATCCCAGAGTGCGACGTAGAAATTTTGAAAGGTACGTATACCAAAACAAACAATTTTGATCCGCATAACCTTATTTTTCATTTCTTCTGATTCTTCTGATGACAATTCAAAGATATTCCCAAGAATGTCAACAAAAGCATTGTAGAAACTGAAATCGTGATAACGGGGTGTGAAAAGGGGGAAGTGTCCTCGTTTTTTGTCTCAGACTTTCGGTGTTTAGATTATTTTCAAAAGATTATTTAAACGATCGAATGCATTACAGGCCATCACATAACTCAAAATGTATTTGCGTATCATGGACAAAGAGGATTTCCAAAAGCACAAATATCTATTTAATTGCAAGAAAAAATGTATACATTCAAGAAATTTTCAAACTGTAAAAATAAAGATCATGAAATATATACTTTATAAAACAAATAATAGTTTTGTATTAGAAAATAAAGTTTATATGGAAATCCATTCTGATATCATTGATAAAATTGAATAAAAACATTTCTTAAATGAATTTTGAAAAAATGTGTAGCTGGTACAAAGAAACATATTGCTGTTCAAGCTATATTATTAACTATCCTAACCATTAATGTGGCTACTATAACCTAAAATATCCTTGTGACAGCTACACATTTTTTTCCGTAAAACAGTTTCGTATATGTATAATTTTTTATACAATTTATTCATTTTATGAAATATACAGTTGTTTTTTATTTGTAAAAAAATAGTTTGATTCGAAATTATTAGTAAAATGTTTACTATAGAATTTATTGTGAAATTTAAAATGCAACAAAGTTTAAAAATAATTTTGTAACACTTTTTCAACATTATATATTTAATAGACCATGGACTTTCAATTTTACACGTATTGGAAAATTTGTAATGTAAGGAAAGTTATATATTAAAATTTCTTTAAGCTGAAATCTAAGACGGGTCGTTATTATATTATTGAAAATGATCGATTGAATATTGGGATTTGTCAAAGTTTGGCTTGTGTATATTTCTTATAGGTTATATCATAGAATTTGTTTTCTTTTAACATCGAAATTATACTTCCTTCACACGTCAAAGGATTTTATTTCCAGACCAAAGGAAAAACTTTTGCAGTAAAATGATAGCACTTGAAACGAAAATACTTCAACTGTTAGAGGTTTTCCTCTTATGCCAATTTTGAGTAGAAAATCCATTCATAGTGAACGGAATTGTTCGACAGTCAATATTCCGTTTTTAGAGTGTGCTTCTAGTTTTTTGAGAGGACATTGTTAATACTTTTATTACAAACAATATGAGAAAATAAAACATGAGATATACGGAACATATATGACCGTCTTCACAAAATCGATCTAAACAGTCAAATTTTCAAGGACCCGTTTTTAACATAAGTAGTTTAAACAAATAAAATTGAAAATTTGGATGGGATATTCAAAGAGCCCTAAATGAGCTTTAAATTCTGTTAAAGGTGATTACTTGTGTAACTGCTGTTTTAACGTGTGGTTACGTCAACTTAACGTTAAGCTAGCGTAACCCATTGATTTTTTTAAAAATAATGAAGCATTAAATTCAGCAATGGGGTATTTCGAGAGCCCTAAATGAGCCTTAAATTCACACATAGTAGATAACTTCAAACTATTATATATTTTGTAAAAGCATACTTTGTATAACCATAGATATTGAAGTATTTGTGTTTACATGAGAGCATATTGTTGATACTTTTATTACAAAAAATATGAGGAAATAAAACATAAATTATACGGAACATGTATGATTGTCTATACAAGATCGATCTAATAAACATTTAATTTTTCAAGGAGCTGTTTGTAGCATTAGTTATTTGAACAAATGTTGTTTAAACAAACAAAATCAAAAATTTGTATGGTGTATTTCGAGAGCCCTAAATGAGCCTTAAATTCTGGTATAGGCGATAACTGGTTTAAATGTTATTTTAACATGTAGTTACGTCAACTTAACGTTAAGCCAGCGGAACCCATTGTTTTTTTAAAAAATAATGGAGCATTAAATTCAGCAATGGGGTATTTCGAGAGCCCTAAATGAGCCTTCAATTCTGGTATAGGCCTTAACATGTTTAAATGTTATTTTAACGTGTGGTTACGTCAACTTAACGTTAAGCCAGCGGAACCCATTGTTTTTTTAAAAAATAATGGAGCATTAAATTCAGCAATGGGGTATTTCGAGAGCCCTAAATGAGCCTTCAATTCTGGTATAGGCCTTAACTTGTTTAAATGTTATTTTAACGTGTGGTTACGTCAACTTAACGTTAAGCCAGCGGAACCCATTGTTTTTTTTAAAAATAATGGAGCATTAAATTCAGCAATATGGCATTAAATTAGCCTTAAATGAGCCTTTAATTCTGATATAGGTGGGGACTCGATTGGACGATGTGGTTACGTCAACTTAACATACCTCAAGTTTCGGCTGAAGGTCGGTAAATTTAAACACTCGACAAAGGTCGCCGTCATCGGCCCAGCACTTGACCGATGTAAACAGTGACACTGGCCCAATAACAATGGCCGACTCTTGGCTGCCGATATTGGGCCAATATTGTGCCGTATTATCACCTTCGGCAATTCGCACTTGGGCGAGGCCCGATTTGTCCTGCGCAGTTCAAATGTTCAAGGCGTTGCCAGTAAGGTGCTAACGCTGTACGAAGAAGAAAATTTTGCTCCGTTGCCACGCTATAGGCGCATGCGCAGTTCAATTTTTACATTTCATTCCTCTGTAGCGCAATATACTACATTGCGCTACTGTTAACTGTAGCGAAAAAACGATTTTGCACGCTGGTGGCACATAAAATATGAATCGTCCTAAGTTGGACAAATGTTGTTTAAGTTGATTGAAATTTGACATGCACACAATGTATGGTCTAGTTAGGGTGACCATCCGTCCGGATTTCCCCGGACATGCCCTCATTTTAGTGCTTGTGTGAGTTGTCCTACAGGATTTTCGACTTTGTCCGGATTTTTGTGTGGATTTTCAAAAGATAAATTTTTATTTTTTAATCAACTTTTGGATTTTTTCTTGTACCAAATTTTATCATTCAATGGCATCTAACGATTTCTTCGTCAATTGACAAGTCTCAACAACTCAAAAATAATCTTTCAACTCAATAGATCATTAATTAAAATGCAGCAAGGTTCAAAAATAAAAATATAAGATGTTAAGCGTTGATAACATTTGATAAAATAGTCACTTTTCTGTCCTATATTGTCCTCTTTTTCAAACTTTTCTGTCTTACTTTGTCCTCTTTTTCAAACTTTTATGTCCTACTTTGTCCTCATTTTTCAAACCTTTTTATCCTACTTTTCGAAAATCAATTATGGTCACACCAGGTCTAGTGATGTCCGCAATGTCATCAAAAACCTGAAAATCCCCTTTTGTCTAATAATACAATATTGAATGGCAAATTGAGCCCGGTCGGTAAACATGTTTCTTTAGTTCGCCGAGAAAAAGTTCCAATGAGAAGTTTATTAAAGATTTCTCGAATAGAGAACTCTAAACAGAACTCTTGAAAATCTTAAAACCGAGATTTTTGAAAACTTTGAAGTGTCATAGTTTCTTGAACTTCGATTTTAGAACAAAATGTGTTTAGACTTATTTGTAGAACTATTTAAGTTGAATACAGAACTCTCAACAGGACTCTTGGGACTGCTGAAAATGAGATTTACAAAAATTATTCGAATACTTTGATGTACCATAATTTTATGAATTTAAATTTCAGAATAAAATGTATTTGGACTTATTTTTAGAACTATTTCAGAAGAATATTTTTTGAGAAGGATACATCTGAGAGAAAATTGTTGAGGAAGAGATTTATTGTTCTCGCCTAGCACAACTCAGCACAACTTTTCTTTTTTCGAAATTCGCATTTTTGAAAATTGTATGTCTAAACAAATTTTGAAATTGACAAATATGTATTTATTTTGAAAATGATGCGTCTGAGAGATAATTGTTGAGGAAGAGATTTATTGTGCTCGCCTAGCACAACTCAGCACAACTTTTCTTTTTTCGAAATTCGCATTTTTGAAAATTGTATGTCTAAACAAATTTTGAAATTGACAAATATGTATTTATTTTGAAAATGATGCGTCTGAGAGATAATTGTTGAGGAAGAGATTTATTGTGCTCGCCTAGCACAACTCAGCACAACTTGTGTTTTTTCGAAATTCGCATTTTTGAAAATTGTATGTCTAAACAAATTTTGAAATTGACAAATATGTATTTATTTTGAAAATGATGCGTCTGAGAGATAATTGTTGAGGAAGAGATTTATTGTGCTCGCCTAGCACAACTCAGCACAACTTTTCTTTTTTCGAAATTCGCATTTTTGAAAATTGTATGTTTAAACAATTTTTGAAATTGACAAATATGTATTTATTTTAAAAAGGATGCGTCTGAGAGATAATTGATAAGGAAGAGATTTATTGTGCTCGCCTAGCACAACTCAGCACAACTTTTCTTTTTTCGAAATTCGCATTTTTGAAAATTGTATGTCTAAACAAATTTTGAAATTGACAAATATGTATTTATTTTGAAAATGATGCGTCTGAGAGATAATTGTTGAGGAAGAGATTTATTGTGCTCGCCTAGCACAATTCGGCACAACTTTTATTTTTTCAAAAAAAAAACAAAATGGCGGTGCTGGTAAAAAAATCGTTTTTTCAAAATTTTAGCCCTAATTTTCATTTTTTTCCAAAATCGTTTGCAGCACAATTCAGTACAAGCCTAGCACAATTCGGCACAACTTTTATTTTTTCAAAAAAACAAAATGGCGGTGCTGGTAAAAAAATCGTTTTTTCAAAATTTTAGCCCTAATTTTCATTTTTTTCCAAAATCGTTTGCAGCACAATTCAGTACAAGCCTAGCACAATTCAGCACAACTTTTGTTTTTTCAAAAAAACAAAATGGCGGTGCTGGTAAAAAAATCGTTTTTTCAAAATTGTAGCCCTAATTTTGATTTTTTTCAAAAATTGTTTGCAGCACAATTCAGCACAAACCTAGCACAATTCAGCACAACTTTTGTTTTTTTGAAAAAACAAAATGGCGGTGCTAACTTCCTGGACATACTTTAGGGACCTCAACTGAATATAGAGGACAATAGGGGATATAGAGACCGGTCTGTGAGGCCTGAGTTTTTTAATCACAGTGAACTCTAAATATTTTTTCAATTCGTGATGCTGCATACTGGACTACTTCATTTTGAATTGCAAGCTATGAGATAAGTTTTTGATATCTATGATAATCCTTATAATGATTATCCTTATTTCAATTATCTCCTATATTCTAATCTTTTAGAAAAGTTTTGAATTAATCTTTGAATTTATGGCACTGAAGAGGGCCCCCATATGTGGCCGAAACGTTTACCTTTTTTTCTTTTTTGTGCCTTTTTATATCTAAAAGTGATAATTTTAATCGAAGAAAATAAAAAGAATCTGACCCTATGCCAAAATAACGAGAAATGAACAAAAAGTCTATGAATTTTGGGTCAATATAATAGCAGACATATTGTATAGAAATCTTATATTTGTGTACTAAAATTGGAATTACTTCACATCAGTGAGAGTTAATAAAGGAATTTCTTTGTTAAATTATAATTATAATGGTTGAACTATAATTATCATTTGTTGAATAAAAAAAAATTCCCTAACTTTTTAAAATTTTACTTGACTTTCCCTGCTGATTCATAAATACCGTGACCTGCATCAACCCCTAAAAATGCAAGAAATAATAAAAACTGTTTTGTTCCTTAAAAATTCGAATTTTTATAAATTATAATATGATTTAATATTAATTAGTTGAGTTGGAAATTTCTGTCACTGCCTACATTATCGGAGGATCATTAGTCACGTATCAGATAGGATGCATTGCCGATAGGTGTCCTCGTGGACAATTTCAAACTCTTATATCACAAATAAATGCAAATGAAATTCAAATTTAAAGAATTTGAAATCTTTCTGTGGAAAAAAAAACGCTTTCTTCTGCGCTGGGATTCGAGCCCAGGTCTTTCGATTGCCGGTCGAAATTATTCTATGTATATTATATACATTTTATTGAATAATAAAGAATTTTATATACATTCTATAATTATATAGATAATATAAATTCAAGTATAATATTAATTTAAGATTTGTAGTATTCAGTGTATTAAATTCAAAATGAACCTATCCTCAAATGTCAACAGTATATAATTGTAATATATTCTTAGGTTCTTCTTTATACAAATATATTTATATAAGTGGGCGCCTCTTATTTAACTACAAAGGTACTCAAAATATTGATAAGTAATTATTTAAACCATGAATTCTCAAAATTCCCATTATATACTCTTATATTTTTTAAATTCTGTAATATTTTCGGTTATATTACTTGAACTTGAATTCTCGAGAATTTCAGAACTCTATCTCCCAGTGATCAATGTTTTTGGTACGGGTAGAAAATGGAAATGTCTAATGGCTTGAGCACAATAAAGAAATATAATTCCATATACCGGGCTCCCCCACCATAAACTCATGGTACATCTATTGTGTTTCATGAGTGCGTACCTATTTTTTAAACCGATTTTAAGAATCGCCTTATTCTTCCTTGAGTTATTCCAAGAAAATAAACTATCCTCGAGGGAGTCATAAAGATGAGTATAGGCTATGAATTCAGGCCAAAGAAAAGACGCTTAAAAATTTTATGAAATAAATGCAGCCATTTATTTTACCATATGCTATAAAATCAACTAGTATTGATGCTGCATCCAAAACTAGAAATTGACGTTAACAATTGGGCTGTGACGTAATGTTCAAATACTTAATCCTTCACTGTCTACTAATTTTGAAATAAAGTCTACCAATTGAATAAAATACTGATTTTAGTTTTCTGTCTCGATAGGTCTGAAAAATATTGGCAATGTTGTAGAAAAGCAGAAAACAATATATTAGGTGGCCTCTAAAAAATACTTCGCACCTAAATTTTATTCTCAAAGATTGATTTAAACGCACGTAGCTTCAGCTTTATCTTGAGTGAAATGGTCTATGGATTATTGCAATTTCCTAATCATGATTGAGTAGTTTCTCGTAATAATGCAAATCGGATATACAACTGACAACACCTGTCATAAAGTGTTTTTTTTCACACAAATATTCATCCATACAATAACATATTACATAAGTATTAATGTTGCATTTCTGAATTTTGCAAAAACACTTACTTTGTTTTAACACTTCAGTTACGCTCTAAGTCTCCGAAATAAGTCACATTCAAACAAAATGCAACCCTCAATTCACTTTGAAACCTTTATTGACACTGGTAACAAAAGCACTATGCGTTTCGCGACAATTCGATTGCGACTGTAAACTACGCGTTTCTTCTCAATAAATTCATCAATTTTTTCTTAAAAAACTCGAAAAATGAAAACAGGAACTTGAAATATCAAAATACTACGTCTAGAGAGACGTGAATTGCAAGACTTATAATAATTAAAACAAGACGCGCCAACAGAATACGACGCTAAATACCATGTGACGCCAACCATGGACATTAGAATATCATACACAATATGGACTACTAAAGTTCGAAAATTCTCGGTAAAATTAGATAGAGGAATATTTCCATAAATTACCAAAGCTGCAAGAATTTGGGTTGAGCACAATTCATGCTGAGTGGCAGTAGCGCCGCGGCGAGTACATTTTTTGAACTAAATCTGGTCCCGATATAAACGTTGCAAACTGTCAACAGCTAATGTTTGTTTAACATATGATGTACCTATATAAATAAATAATTAATGCAAATATCAGAATGAGCTGTTTACTCAATGTAAGTAATGTATTTAATTATGCAGGAGAGGGTAGTAGAAAATTTATTGAAGGAGAAAATATCGTGAATTCCAATCATTTAATGGACACTCGAGATTCCCTATAACGAGAAGCTCGAGCATCGGAGACCTCTGCAACGAGCGCGAGAAGGATCCCCTCTATATCCTAATTCTTACTACGCGTTGTTATGCGCATTATATAATACGCGCAGTCAGTCTGTCAGTGAGGCTATGTGAATAATTTATTTACATAGTTAAAAGCGTATAAAAAATATTTCTGTGAGTATTGAACATGGAATTAACTTATTTGACGGTATGTACTCAAAATACTAAAAATATAATAATATAATAATATCTATGCTTTTCAGGTATATTTTTGAATATAGAAAGATTTTCAAATTCTTTAAAAAAGAATAGTCTTGACAATGAGTAAAAAAAGGAAATTTTGACAAATTTGGAAAACGGGATGAAAAATTGAGAAATTTTTCAAAAATACAACGTTTCAAATTTGAGCGCGCTTCATTCCGTAGTAGTGGGGGAAGAGGGGTTGATCGTCTGCTCGTTATAGGGAATCTCGAGTGTATTGCAGTATAACAAATGAATATAATGAAGAAACGACTTTGATTTTTTTATGTGTGAAACCAAGTGACTTATTTGGTTCACCACGTGAAATTAAAGTGATTATCACTAAAAATACAGATAAATATTTTTAAAATTTGAGGTTAGAAAAATCGTAGGCTAAAATCAAAACGAACATTACGTGATTGGTGGAAACAACTTTTCAATATGAAATGAAAAGTTTCCAGAGGTGTAAAAAGTTTCATTGAAGTTTTTATTTCCATGGTAACATATAAGAAAGAAAGAGACCGACAATTTTCCTGTTTCTTTCCCACTAATATATTACCATGGTAACCTGCATACATAGTGCCTGTATGTAGAGGTGTAATTCTTTCTTGAAATGTTTCAAGGTCTTTAAGGTCTTTACAGAAAAAGTTTTTTGGTAGCGACGTAACATCGACATGACATGAACATAGAATTTACGTCATGCACGCGCATCTATTGCCAACTGCAGAATTTTTACTCCGTTATTCACGCAACGGGATTGCGAACGCGATAAAAGTTCTGCAGTTGGCAATATATGCGCACGCACGACGTAAACTCCACGTTCATGTCATTTCGATGTTACGTCGGTTTCTAAAATTCTATTCTGTAAAGACCTCCAGGCCTCAAATCCCTACGCGTAACGTACGAACCACGAAATTTCTAAGTGCGATTCTAGACGCAGCCTGATGGAATGCATTAGAGCGCAGTCATATGTGAGCGTAATGGTGGCGTAATGCGTCGCGTCATAACAAGAGTGAAAGAAGTAAAGAGATACTACTGTCTCCTTCACTCTTGTTATGACGCGACCCATTACGCTCATATGGGACCGCACTCTAATGGTGCATTTATACCTCTGTCTGCCTGACCGGTGCGGACAGAGAATACATAAGAGCAAAATAGACAGACTTCTTCTTTTTGTTTAATTTTACACTGTCTGTCTCCTTTACGCTTATGTATTTTCTGTCCGCACCGGTCAGGCAGACAGAGTTATAAATGCACCATAGGATGAAAAGAGGCCGACATTTGGTGATGTAACAACTGACTCTTTTCACCCTATGGTGGAAGTATTTACTTCGTAATGTACTTCGCTGATCCGGACACGCCCCGGCTGTAAGGTGCTATATTAACAAGCAGTGCGCACCCGCCATTTTGGCTCCTAGTCAATGTGAGTTTATTCAATCTGTGAATAAGTTCATATAATGACTCTCCCACAGCTCGTAATTTTCGGTCTACAGTCGGAAAATTACTTTTGCCGAAAGATTTGAATTAAAAATTGTTTTCTGTATATATTAATGACAAATTATTTAGCAAAATGGTATTTTTTTATTGCAAATCACGAACATTTCATCAGACTGTTTTAATTAAAGTGATATTATAGTGAAATAGTATTTTTTGCTTGCAATCGTTTGACGCTTTCATGCATTTTCATGTTTGTTGTCGCCGGCGTGGTTAAGTTCTTTGCGATTTATTGCTACTTAGCATTAAGAATTTTTCGAAAAAAGTTCGTCACAAAAAAATTAACAATAGAAAAAAAGATGCAAGAAAAATTTCTTGTATTTATAGGTATTTTATTCAAATCAATATGTAATAAAATTATCTAAGTACGAAGAATTCAAATACATATATGTATATATGTTATTTGTATTCTTCTAATATTGTTGATCAAAGAAGGCTGGTTATTTCTTGTAAAAGAGAGACCTTTAGTAAACTTTATAAATTTAAGTGTTCCAGTCAAGAACATACATTATTATTGTTAGATAAAAAATATGATACTTAGGAAGAAATGAACAAACCAGAATATAACAGCACCTTAAGGTTAGGTAAGTTGTGCATATTGATAATATACGTAAAGTAACAATATAACTGATGAAAGCGACAAAATAAATATTTAACTTATTTGTATCTTTATTCTACGTTAAAATTAACGTTAAAAGATAATGAAGATACACAATAATTTTATTTTTTAGCATTAAAAACTAAAAAAAACATAATATCTGTCATTGAAGGCAGTGCAGTGTTCACCATTTGCAGGACGTCTCCACTCTCCACCGTTAGGGTTGATCATTGGTTGGAGTGAGACACAACTACTTTTAGCTCACTTCTACTAATGACCAATCCTGACGGTTGAGACGTTCCACAAATCGTGAACTACTGCACTGCCTTCAATGACAGGTATATGATGTTTTCCTAGTTTTTATCGATGGAAAATAAAATTATTGTATTTATTCGTACACCTTCTAATTAAAATTTGATTACAGAATCATAATTGCAATGCTTTAAATTTTTTTTACCGCTCTTAGCCATAAAAATGTGAGGTCAGAGAATGGTCAGAGAATAGTTAGTCAGAAAACGATCAGAGTATTCTCTGACCGCTAGAGCTATCCGAATCAAAATTAATTCAATATTTTTTTGTAGTTTTGCAATTATTTGATTGTTTTGATTCATATTTTACAAAATGCTTTTGTTTCATATAGACGAAATAATTAAACCTGATTTTTTTTCAAAGTGACCAGAGATATGAGTCTATATCATCAAAATTACGCTTTGGAACAATTATGAAAGATAAAAATGTTGATTTATCATTGCAAAGAGTATAATTTATTCAAAGTTTTGAGTGGCCGCAGCTACCCAAATCTCCCCCGCTTGTGGTACATTTAACAAATACAGGAAAAATTACTGGAATAAACGTATTAATTTTAAAAACTTTTTAAAATTGCTACAATTATCGTAGATCTTTTTTATTACCAACGATTATTGTAGTGATTTTATATAACTTATTTGTCAAATTACGTTAATTGTCGTAATTTTTTCTTTATTTGGCAGATATATCATAGTAAGCGTAGAGAATTCGCATAATTATGTAAAATTACAGAAAAAAGGTAAAGTGCATAATTCTTTTTTTACAGTGTATATCCCGGTGAACGTGCCACAGAACATGTGTTTAATTAAGCCTCTAGAGCTACCTTCCTCCCTATTTTATCGCGGGAAACTCAAATATATTAGAAATGTAATCATCAAATTTATTATTAAATAAAAATACAGGCACAAGTATGCATATTTTTATGAAATACTGTAAGAAAATTGTATATTCGGTATACCTATGCTTTCCTGAAACAATAATTTAAAAAAGAAACATAAGTAAATATACATTTCTTACGTTCTAGAAGTAGAAAATAACGTATAATACATGGGTTCTCGACACGTAACGCAACGTATTAAAATTGAAGAAATGCGGTTAAACTTATGAAATTGAATTATAAAACTGAAGTAAAAAATGTTTCTTTTTTCAATTTTATTACTTGAAACAAAAAGAAAATTAGTCAGTTTTTGTTATTTCACTCTTCAACTATTCTTATATTGCATAGACTGCAAGTCATAATAAAGTGATTCCAGTCATTACATCTATAAACAATTGCATTGGAATCAATAAAAAATGTATAAAATTAATAAAATTTTACTCTAAGAATCAAATTGATAGATATAAAGTTATCTAGACTATCTAAAGAATAGAAACATTTGCATTATAATCATGTAAAATGAAACAACAGCTAGATTATTCATATTATGGCGGTCTTTTCAGGTACACAGTTTTTTTTAACTATGAGAGGATTAACCCAGAAAAATAACATCGTCATCTGAAGTATTACCTCGACACGTCTTATGGTGCACAATTTCCCAATGGGTTTCTCGACATTCTTTTGAGCAATATTGAGCTTTATTGCACAACTCACAAACAATGTCACTCTTATCATTACACAACAAACACCCGTTTTCGTCAAGGTCAGGAATTGTACAACTGCTGTTGGTATCGCTATCACTATCAACACAATCAGTGACTTTAGTTTCTTTTAGAGTATTGAAATGATCACAGGAAATACTATGGACCTTCAGAATAGCAGGAACTGTTGCCTCTATTGAATTCGAGACTTCACATTCGACACTATGGTTAGGATATTCTTCATTATTGCTTACTGAATTTGTTGCATCATTAATTAAAACTACAATATCTTCTGTTGAATTTCTTCTGCACTTTTCAGTTACATGAGTCATGAAATCACTGTCAATATCAAATACTGGATGTATGTCCTCAATTGGGGTTTTATGATCGGGATCTGCTTTAATTTCAGCATCAGTTAGAATTTTAGTATTCACGGTAATCCCATCTTTTACTGCTTCAATTGGGAACTCTTCACTTACTTCGTCTTCAAGCTTAATTCCAATTGGGGATAAATGTGCAATGTTTTCTGGCATCGCATTTGAGCTAGATTCGTGTTCTATTTTTTCTACTTTTAATAATTTTTCTGCTTCTTTTAATAATGAAACTGAATTCTGTGCCATTTCTATTTCAGAATCGACATTAGTCATATTATTTACTGAATTGGGAGAAAAATGTTCTTCTAATGCATCAGCAGGGAGGTCCTCATTTCTAGAAAATGTGCTCGAGGATTCGGAACATTGGGCAGTACCAATCACACTGTTTTGAAGGTCTGTTGGCATTTTATGTTTCTTTATGTTAACTGGACGATCGTTACATTGATTCAATAAAACTGAAGTTTCAAAAGAATGTTCAGAGACTTCTTGTGCTAAACCCGTTTTATCCCGAATTGAACTCATACTTTCAAGGTTTGAAATATCTGTTTCAGTTATAAGATTAGTACTACACTTGTCTTTAGGTACATCCAATGAACAATTTTCAGTTTGCCCTAACGTATTTTTGAATGATTCTTTTTGGAATACAGGATCGATTTCCCTTTTTAAAGGACAAATATCAAGTTCTTTTACAAGACTATTATTTAAACTGTTATTTGAATCTGAAGTTTCTTTTTGTTCAAGAGTTTTGTGTGTGTATTCAAATCTGCCTTCAGCTTCAGATACTCTAGCCAGGTTTGATAAATGTTCAGGTCCAAATTTTATAACAGAAGTTATGCGATTAACTACTACATCTTTAATAGATGAGACTTTACAGCTGTTATCGTTATTATCCTCAAAATTTCGATCAGGCTGCACTACAATCTCACCCTCAAGGATGTTCAAATTTTTAAGTGACTTCGGACTTATGGCATTAATTGGAGCTAAATATTCAGAGTGACTTGAAGGAACTAGATTATCAACATTAAAATGTATTAAATTAGATTCTGAAAAGATTGTTTGTTCATTTCTACTATCAACCAAATTTGCGTTTAGAACTGTTTCACACCTTGTTAGATCAGATGCGTCGACAATTGAGTCAGTCCTCAATGCATCAACTATTACATTATTCTCTGTGTCAGAAATTGGATGAATAGAATTCATAACTAATGTCGATCGTTTTAATTGCGCGCTATCATTTAATCGGTTATGTTCAGCAAGTTGATTATTTATCCAAATACTCAAGAATTTATAAGAATTCACTTGCTGCTTAAAAATTAAAAGTTGAAGATCAGTAAACACTTTTTTCTTAGCAGCAGTTTTTTTACGGGAACTGTTTCCTCTATGAGAATTATTGGATTTATGAGAAGTTGATGTAGATTGCTGTGAACATTGCAAGGAAGAATCGACCATACAGTTTGAAGATTTAGATGTATGCGACTTACTGACACCACCATTCTTTTTATACCAGTTTTTCACATCATCTTCTTGAAAGACTAGAATACACCCTATTTCGTAAGGAGAGAGTAAAGGTCCAAATTTTGTAATTTCAGTAAGCTTTTGCATAATATATTCAATGAAAACTTTATCGAGTTTCTGGTTTTCATTGATAGCCAGTTCTTGAAATAATTTCTTAAGAGTCAAAATATTGTAATAATATTCACGCTGTGCCAGAGACTTGTTTAATTTATTTTTGCTTTTATATAAATCTTGCAAAGATGCAATACTACTCAAAATATGTTGCAAAAGATCTGTTGTATGAAGTGAATTTCTTTGATTTTGTGAAATTACATTCTCTTTCCTTGCTGGAAACTGAACATTATTCACTGAATAAGTTCCTGTATGTGTACGAAGATCATTTGGCTGCATTGAAGACAACCCTTGTGGAGATTCTGAATTCATTAATAGCGACTTTAATACAGGATTTGTTGAATGTTGATGCAATTGCTGGAAATTAGAGTTTGTCAGGGACGAAGATGGAGCATATGACGCTAAATTGCGCTGTCCATCAACTTGAAACCACCCAACATTATCATTTGTAAAAACAATATTCGATGGTCGCATTGGCATAGTATATATATGATTCAAGTTTTGAGCTGACGTGACGTCGTTATAGACAGAAAAGTTCGTTGATCCATGACCTACCGTAGAATGCGTGTAAACTGGATTAACAACTTGTTCGTGAATTGATCTATTGTCTTGGATTTTACACAGTTGAGCTAAGTTACAATTGGCAACATTACTGTTTTTTGATTCTAAGAATGAAAATGAAGACGATGGACTTGACATTAAATTGTATGAAGATGCTGCAGGAATGATTAAAGAATTGGAGCAGTCTTTCATTGTTGATATTGAAATATTTTGAGAAATAGTGGATTCATCAATAGGTGAAACGTTATTCTGCAACGAAGCTGGCGCTAGAAGAGATCCTGAACACCGTATCGAGTTATTGAGTTCTTGTGCATCAAGAACTCGAATTTTTCCTTGATTCTTTACACATCCATGACTAGAAGTGATCGCAGCAGAAGATTGTACGGGCTGCTGATAGTTGGAGGTTGAAACTTTTGTTGATTCTAAATTTAAATGAAAGTTATCTCGAGAATAGTTACTACTGTCGTTTGGATAAGCTTCTTCGTTTTCACTACTGGTTACTTCATTTTGTTTTAACTTTTTATCTGTGGTATCTCGTTCATTCACTGACAACTTTCTTTTGCTCAAAATTGTATGTGAAACTATCGATTGATTAAGCGTTTCAGTTAAGTCTTGATTTTTGTAGTGTGTACATCCATCATCTTCCAGTAAATTACTTTGAATTTTAGGATCTGTCATTTTTCTTATTTCTGAGTCAAATGGTTCACTTTTTCTCTATATAATTAGATTAATGTTTTTCTTGTATACCTTTTTTTCTAATCCAAAAGTGACTTTATACATTTCTCTACAGATATTTTTCCATTTCTGATCTTCTTTGTCTTCTTTTGAGTTTGTGATTGTATATAATTCGTTAGTGAGAAGTTTCAACAGATTCTACATTAGGTCTCAATATTATTTATGGAATACCTTTTTCAATTTCTTTCATTACGAATAAATATCCTCCATCGCTTTTTTTCTTTCTTCCTAGATCTATACCATATGAACTGAAGAACATCATTCAGCCAAATTCGCATATGATAAAATAATACAGTACGTTTATTTGCACTGATTATGAAGATGTTTAACAAATTCAAATAAAAAGTTTACAAAGATGGGCTCAGTTGAATATTTTTGCCACTCTTTAAAAACATTTCTTGAATGAAAATTAATCTTCTTCGCGACAGGAGGTACTCCGAAGTATCGTTCTTTTATGAAACAAGAAAAAGAATTTTTCTTGCCTATATGCAATTTCCATTCTCTGCGTTGTAATCTCGTCTTCGAAATTGGAGGTTTTGAACCCTTGGCTGAATCTGTAACAAATTTTTTTTAAATTCAAGTCAGATGCTATAATTATATAAATCTACAATCCTGTATTTCTTGTTCTTATGTATGTTATTAATACAAAAACATATTAACCTCGTTATAATAGATTATTCACCAGTTACACTATCAATGGTTTTTACAGATAGAAAATATAGTTTCAAAGATATTAAAAACGTTCTGATCAAAATAACAGCAACCTTTTATGAACTTAATTTCTTTTCTCTTACTTTAAGTCGTCGAGTCAAGTTCGGGTTCCCTAAATTTTGAAGCATGGAGTTCCATTGATGTGACATTAGGGAACAAATTGATTTTGGTGTTTATATAAAGACTTCACTAACGGTCTACATCTGATCCATTCCAAACACAAGTTAATGTGTAATTGTATTCAACTACGTATAATACGTTATCTTAATACGTTCCCCAAACATAAAAATGAAAGTGAACTAAAGCATGTTATTGTTATAGAAAAAATTCTGCACATTGATTTTTCGACCTTTTTTAAACTATATATTATCCCTAGTAATAAAATTCTCGCAAAATTCAATCTGGCCGCCTTTATCCCAAACCGAAGAATCTTACGTGAAGGAATTATTGAAGATCGACAAAAATGAGAATGACGAAGAAACTTAGTCAACTACGGTGCAAGTTAGATTCGAGGATCACGAAGTGCCAGACAATATTGATCTTTTCCATAGGTACATACATTACATCAGCTTAGGAGGGGTCTCATCACAACCCACCAGCATTTAGGTTCAAGACCCATTTAACCTCTCCCTAATGACCAAAAATATCCCCCGTATCTAAGACCCGTCCTTTCCCAAAAATTTAAGATTTTCTGGGTAGGGAGAGCACTGGTTTCTTCTGAATCAAAAAAGGTTGGACTCAGGGTGGAGTGTCTATCCCACACTAAAGCGGGGCATTGATTCAGTAAGTTTAAAGATGTCTCATTATCTTGGCCTCATAACTTACACTCTGTGTTGGGATGTTGAACCATCTTATGACGGTGCTAGTTTAGTAACCCGTGTCTCGTCAGCAACTACGTTTCTAACTTGGTTTTGGGCCTGCTTTATTGAAGGATCAAGTCAGCTCTGTCCATCCTGAGTTTATAGCCCAGGAGGGCGCCTTTGACTATCTGCACCCCTCAATTTTGGACCAGTACCTCTCATGTTTCTCTTGGACCCATTAAAGTAGTGTGACTGGGACTCCACTTTCTGTAAGTATAACAGAGTACATTTATCTGCTTCCACTGCAAGACAAAAAGGAAGGAAGAAAACAGCACGTCTCTTTTGTCACGGCAAAAACAAACTCATTTTCGCAATGCCCTTTTTTAATTCAATTCGCTTCTCTTTATGCACCACTCTCTCCCGGACTGCCCGTTAGTCAATCCCGTGACTACTATTCAAGTCCCATTTAAATATCACCGCGCCCTCTAAACCGAAATCTATCCACAAAAAAATGAAAATAAACCTCAACTCCCTGCTAGACTTCTAAGCTTAATCTTCTTTAATCACGACTCCTTCTGAGTCACAGACCACATGAACTTTATCGGCATTGTCTGCATCCTCTAACATCACTCTAAATCACCCTCATCACTCTCTCATCTTTCCATTAACTCAATTCATAGTACGAATCTCATCCCCAAATATATGGAATAATCTAACACAACTTTAATAAAAGTCTATTTATGCTACAGTTATTTTCCAACTCAAAGGTTACCAAAATAGGATTCTTTCTTCTAACATTCTCCTCCAATTTTTTTTGTTACTATCATCTTCGGTTTTTTAAACCCACTATAGATTTACAATTTGGTTTGGTAGTCCAGTAAATCTCATTTCTTATTGTTGCTATTTTCTTTAGCTGGCTACACGGAGAAACAAATCTAACTATTATAGTAGGCTGAGCTCTATCCTATTAAAGCACCGAACTTAATGTGCGAAATTGGTATGAGCTTCTACCAGTATTTGCATCAACTCGTGCATTTTTAGCATGAAATGTCTTATACTATAAAAGAAACAAGCGCATGCCATTATTGCTAGTGTCATATGCTGTCATAGCAAGGTTATCGCCTGACTACAGTTGTAAGAGAGCTCATACTGAAATAGGATGAATTTCTTACAACCGAGAGAACACGTGAGGTGTTACGCGTTCGAAAGTAGGCGTGACCTAGCATCTCAGTTGTAAGAGAACTCATACTGAAATAGGATGGGTTTCTTGAATCATAGTAAGGCGAAGTTCGAACTATTTTCGCAAGGCACAACTGCTCTAAAAGCATGAAACTTGCTACTTTTTTAGCATAAAGGGATCCCTGCTTAAAATGTATGATTTTTCACCAAGATAGCAAGAACGAAATCTGCTACAAAAGCATGACTAGTGCTCTTACTATTATAGTCAGATTTTTTTCTCCGTGTATACTGGGTGAATTTTGACCCATTTTTCTTTTATAAAATCAGGAACTTACTTTTTTCTGCAAAGAATAAAAATTTATAAATAATTCTGGTTTGGATTCTAGGGCACATAGGCATCCCGACAATCTGGCTAAACTTGCTATCACCGAGGGGATTTATTACGATCTCAAACTGAAGAATTTTATAGAAGACGGAGGGTGCTCTTCTTATGGGTTCCTCAGAAAAAACATAGATCATGTTATATGGGCATGCTCAAAGTATTCAAATTAGGGACAAACTTTAAAAATGTCATTGATTAAAAATAAATTTGTTCTTTCCTATAGGATTTAACAGAAGTGAAAGCTTATGAATGTAAGATGACTTAGGACCATGAAGAGTCAATCATATTTCAGCCACTATTTAGTGATACTTTTTGGTAGACGGTCATTGGGGTCGTCATGGCCTCAATCCAAAAAAAATCATGTTGTTATTGTATATTTGGTGGAATTTTGAAAGTGCTTTGATTATGAGACGCTCAAACCAGACAACTGAATACAACAGACTTTTTGCCGATAGTGGAACCAGGTAGGTGATTTTGCTGCACAACAACGTGCGACAACACATAGCAAAAGAGAATCTGAAAATCATACCTTCTTTGAAGTGGGAAACTTTTCTCGATTTGCACTTTCTGTCTCCTGAAGATGTATCACAAAAAGCATCGATGACTTCATTGAATCAAAACTTCTAACTATTAACAAAAGAAAAATTCGCCAGCTCTTCCAAAAATATCAGAAATGTTGGAAAATTATAGGTACTTTTTAGAAAATTAACATGTAATTCTTTTTCATTTATAAATAAACAATATATTTGTTATAAAAAGAACGAAAATTAATTTTTAAACCTGATAAATACAAGCATTAAAGATTCTCTGCCAGGCACCAATCTACGGTATAAATCATGGAGTATAGAGATAGGGAGACCAAAGTCTTATGCATCAACTTCAAAAAAGTCGAACACCTTTTTGTTGGAAGTACATGCCAAGCTGTACACAAACTTCCTGAGAGAGATACACGTATTTATACAACGAAAATATGGCCGCTGATTTGGTTTTAACTGCTGTTTTATTTTGTTTCTTGCACTTTTCTGTTGCAAACCAGATAAAAAAATGCCTGTCCACTGCAGGCAGTATAGGTGGCGCTGAGTGCAAAATAATCCGCACTGGGAGAAGTCCGATCATCACTTAAAAGTGTCGTCCTTGGCGACGCATATGATTGTACCGTTGTACACGAAGCGTCGCTCGAAAGCGTGTACAATGCGGGTCATACGTGAACATAGGTAGCGAGCAAGTGAGGATAGTGCAAGTCACACACGCGCGTCAGAGCGCAGGTCTCGAATCTAACTTGCACTGCAGTTACCTACTATTAGAAAAATTTAGCCCTGAATGAGCCTGAAATTTTTTAGATTTCAGAATTTATTTATATTAATTTATGACCAGCTTCCAAAGAGGCACTGCTAGCTTGGGGTAAGATCAACAGCACCATTTTCCTTTCAAACGAGCTGTAAAGTCAGCATTTGAGCATTGAATGAGCCCTAAATGAAATCTTAATTTTAGTATTCAAGTTGACAAGATATAACGTCATGATGCCGTCAGCTTTACGTACCTAAATTTCAATCAAGTTCAATCTGCCATTCAAAGTTTGTTTGAGCTAATCAAATTCGCTCAAGATTGTATAGCCCCCTTTCTCCCACAATTCTCCTATCTCACACAACCCACCCTTCTTGCGAAGCTCAAAATGTTCGAGACTGGTAGTCTGCATTAATCTTGTTTCGAAAAAATATAAACCCAGTGTGTCTCTCCTGATCCTAATCAAAGCAGGACATGAGCAGAGCAGGTGCTCCGATGTCATGTTCTCCCTTTCGTAGAATCTGAATTTCGCTTATGCGCTCAAGCTTATTTTACATTTATGGTACCTCAGACTTCCATGTTCTGTTCAGAACTGAGTTACCATATTCATTATTCACCTAGGCGTATCCAAGAGCCAACATACTCTAGGCTCTATCGCTTCTTAGCACTGGGCCAAGAGACTTTACCTGGCGACATCCTTCTGACTTGGTCCAGTACCTTTTATGTTGGTCCTGGGCCGACTTTTCAACCTCTGCTTCATTGTCTAAAAAGCAACACCCACCGCCGACTCTAGTCCCATAAAGGTCATTTTTGTCCCGTTCCTGGCCAGTTTGTCGGCAGCTTCGTTTCCCTTAATACACTGAAAAATATTTGAGCAATCTGCTGTACTACGTAATATAACTGCAGAGCCAAATGGGTTGAGCACTGACAGCCCTCAACTTGTTGTTGTTTCTCTCTCTTTGTGGGCATGCTGTAGTCTCCTGATCGATCAGCTGTAACACTACACATCTTAGGCAAGTAGCGCCCCCCTTACGAAAAAAAATATTGTTAACTATTGAATACAATATTTTTTTCTCGTAAAAATATTAGATCCAAAACTTACCAATATTTTTTTTTCATAAGGGCTTTTATATGCGGAATAACAGCATGCCTACGCCACGAGCAAGTACACTCAACTCTCCCGGTAAGATCCTATTCCCAGTAAAACCCGGATTCCCCTCCCGTTAAGATCCAATTACTTTCTTAATAAGATCCACATTCCCTTCTACTATGTTTCGAGTAAAAAGCTCGCGTTTTTAAAGAGGCAATAAATTTAAGGGGGTGTTCTCATCGAACAGTTTCAAAAAATCGATTTTTTTTTCATTTTTTCAAAGATTAGGTATCTAAGGACGATTCAAAGATGTACGACTTGTTTAACTATGGCAATTACGTCAAGAAAGTTACACTCAATTTGTCGCTTTTTTTCATTGGAAACTTTAAACGCGTTTTTCTCAAAACTACTTTTTCCAAACTGGTTCCCACGATTTCTAAGAAACTAGTAGACGGATTTTGATAAACTTTTTTTTTAAATGTGTGGAAATGTACTCGCTATCGTTTGACGTGCGTTTTTTCTCCTATTGTTTATAACAAATGTTTAATGAATTTTGAAAGATGAAAAAAAGGTGAAAAAGACGATTTTTTTTTCTATAGTCCGACATTTTGAAAGTTGTTATGATAAAAAAAAAGCTTCCGTCAGACGATAACTACACTAACATAGATTAAGAAAAACATTTACTCTTGTGTTTCAGACCAGCCATTTTTCAGATTTGGTGGGAACCATCAATCAACTTTTTTTGGAAGGCCTATGTTCGCAAGGGTGCAGTGGCCAAACCGTGCAAATTTTTTCATACAAATTTTCTGACTTTTGTAGTCTAAGGGTTAATAAAACTCTTAAAAGAAACCGTATTAAAAAATCAATTATAGTTTTCTCACAGTAAAATTCCAAAAAACGCTTTGAAATACGGCCAACCATGAGAACACCCCTTTAAAGCATAAATAAAAGTATTAGATGATAAAACTTTACAGTTTTCGATGAAAGTTCATTTTCGTCGTATTATATTGAACAATTTCACTGCACAAATAAGGATGCATTACATTACTATTGAGGTTGTTTTTGATTAAAATGCGTACTGATTCGTACGCACCGTTCTTACTGAGATCGAAACCTCCACTTTAAACTGGATCTTATCGAGAGGGTTTGAAAAGATAAACTGGATCTTACCGGAAGAGTTGAATGTAGCAACGTGAGTTTCGCACAATTTCGCGGAGTTCATGCTTTGTGGTACGGGAGTGTTCCCACTTACATGGGAAAGGATCTGCTCGCACGTTTGGAACTGTTGCTCACTCAAATTTGGTATAACTTCACTACCACCGACAAAGTAGCAGCTTGCCCAAAATTTTTTCAGTGTGCCTGACGTTGATCCTCTATTTACCCTTGCACCTATATACCTTAGTACCCGATTGTTCGCCCTCTGAGCCGTCATTGTTGTTTGGGAGGACCAATTAAATTCAATCCAAAATCTTTGATAGAACCTTAATAAAAGTTTATGTGTTAATATAATTTTTCATGACCAATCCAATTCAATCCAACATTTTTCTTAGTACCTCTATCAAAGACAATGTGAACCTCATAGTTTGTCGTCAGTCAATGAAATTCAATTCCAATTCAAGGTGACCGTTTTCATCGACAAAAATAATTCCCGGTCATTTTCCGGTTTTCGAAAAATTTTTCCCGGTCATTAAAAAAATAGTTTCCAATGAATAACAGTTAATGAAATGGATTTTTAGAATATTAAAATATTTTTTATTCAATATTCTGAAATTAAACTTCTACTGGTATACCGAAATCACGAAATCATACCAAATGGACAATTTTTAAAGTAATTGTTAAGTTATTGTTAGAATAAGGCGGGAATTTCGAAATGCATAATATAAAATAAAATTAAATCACTTTATGTAACACATTTAAAACAAATTAAAATCGTTTTTTATTAAAAATTAAAAAAATATTCCCGGTCAACAAAAAAATTCCCGGTCATTTCCCGGTTTTCCCGGCCCAGCGGCCACCCTGAAATTCTTTGAAAGAACTTTAATCAATGCTAATCTGTTAGAATAGTTTGTCAAAGCTAGTCAAATTCAATTCCAACTTTTTGATAGAATGTTAATAAAAGTAATAGAATTTTATTGGTTTGCAATCTTAGATTGAATTACAATTTCTGAACTGTATTTGATGGTTTAATAGGCTTGCAATCCAGAAGTTGTATTGGATTGGATTTTATAGGAATTCGAAAGCTGCTTTTCAATAGGACAATAGAATATCAATCCAAATTTGGTATTAAATTGGATCGAAGTACCGTAAATACTATTTTATATGACTAGATAGATTCAGAATTTGAAATTTTTATTAAATTGGATTGCAATGTCAAAGCTGCTTTTCAAAAAGCTTTAATTAATAGTATCGAATGTTTATTAAAAATGCTCAATTAAAATAAATAGGGATTCAATGTTCAAATTGTATGGAAATGTATTTGATCCTTGAAGACACTTGAAAAAAATGTTTTTGATGCACAGTATTTATTATATAATCGTATCCTCCGTAACATTTTTCTGAATACGGTCTTGTATGCAGGATCCTTCATAGGAATTTGTGTAAGAATCTGAGTGGCTTCATATCAAAGACGGCCATCTATTGCCAAAATTAAACCTGAGTTAGAAGTGAATTTTTATAGGATTTTTCTCGATATTTTGTAAACAATTGTCCACCTTTAATATGAGGCAACTCCTCTATGTGTATTTTCAGTTGAGGGGGACAATTATATTATTTATGTACTTTTATCTCGACCTTTCAAGTATTTAAATAGCAAACAAAAAAATATATGTGTGAGTGCCTATTAATTCCACATTTTGTCTATATGAGTTTAGCATGTTCAAATAAACAATTCATAGCTTTTAATACTTGATACATATCATATATTAACTAAGAATATTTGTTTTTTGTTTGCAATTCGAAATTCACAGAGCGGACACTCGAATGGTCGTTCCTTGGTGTGAATGAATAAATAAGCATAGAATTGAAGAAAAAAATCTATACGGACCTGGATATCTTCATTTCAGAGACATTATAATGAATCCTATTCGTTTATCAGGGAAATTATATGTATGTATATGTCACAATCAATTGCAAACATACTTCAAACATAGACCATAGACATAAAAAATAGACCACGTGTTTCTGTTTAAAAAGTAAGGCATGATCAAGTCCACATCCAATAGATACACGCCCTGAGCACAATAAGTGTGCAGACCCATGAAGGTTAGGGTTGCGCAGTTACGCGTAACTTAAGGTTTTTTACGTAATATGCATGGTTTTTTACAGGAAGTAAAATACCTATTTTACATAATTAACCCCCCACGATCAGGGTTGTGCAGTGACGCGTCACTCGAGGTTTTTTACGTAAATTACCTAAATGAGGTATTTTACATAGAAAACTGGTAAAATACCTAATGAATTACGTGCCAATATGGCGGCCTTATAGAACTGTATATAACCTCACTTTTTCAAAGTTCCGTTCCCAAAAAGTTTGTTTTAAACGTGAACATTGTTAATTAAACAATATCATGAATGTCAACTAAAAATAAACGGGGGAAAATAAAATCCCACTTCGAGCTACCATATATTCCATGGAATAAATTGTACTTTCTGCGCCAGCAAGAGAAAAATAAAAATGTTGCAAAATGTTTATTTTGTAGTATTAAAGTGTTAAAAAATGTTAGATATAATCGCCTTTTGGGACACAGGTATGTAGTTGTACAGGTAAGCAATTGTAGAATATTGTTATTTTTGTTCATTCAAATATTTGTGCGATTATATATTAATACAATTTTTTTTAGTATACCGGTTAATATTCTAACCTCAAATTCGTAAATTTTTATAGATTTGCGAGATTTTCTTTGCATTTAGTGTATCTGCGTTTTATCTGTGATTAAAAAATATTTTTCACGATCATACTTCATTATGATTATAAAATGTTGTTTAATATATGAAACTGAAAGCTGCTCATATGTTTCTTTATTCATATTTTGGAGAAGTTTTGTGGTTAATGATGTATACCCTATTGAAAAAATCCTCGGGGAAATCCTCGTGCTATTTTCGGACGAGGAAAACATGAGAAAATCCGCGAGGATTTTCAAATTCCTCGAGGAATTCCGCTAGGATTAATTCTCTGACTCGCGGATTTCTCCGGGGAATTTGAAAATCCTCGCGGATTTCCTCGTGTTTTCCTCGTCCGAAAATAACACGAGGATTTTTTCAATAGGGATATTGATAAATAAAATTAATTTTTTTTTATTTTCACATAAATAAATATAAATTTCACATAAAAAAACATTTATTTCACATAAATAAATTTATGTGAATTATTTTAAACATTATATTTAAGGAATGTTTGCAGTCGACTAAGCGGAATTGATGCTAGTGCATAAAATAATAATCCAATTAGTGAGGACATCATAATTGCGGACAATGATGTTTCTACATCTGAACTAAAAAATGGAAATTCTCAAGTAAGTCCTTCAAATTATTTAAGAATATTTGGTATCAATTTGTGGTTTCTTATTCTTTTCTTTTTTTTTAAATATTCTTTATTGATATAAGTTTAAACCTATTTTTAAAAAACTGAACAAAAACAATGATTTTATTATTTTTGTTTTAAATTTTATATTTCTTAATTTTGATAATATTTATTGAAAATATAGATTATTTAAAGAGGCAATACTATTCGAAGGTAAAATTTGATTAGTAGGTATAATTTATCGAAACTTTTTAAATAAATGTTTTTAAAATTCCTTATTGTATTATTTTGTGCTAAAAAATGTTTCTGCATTATATTTTTTTTATATTATCTATTTGTGGTCTTGTAAATATGCTGAGAATTTAAAGAAAGTAAACCATACTTGCTGTATTCGCATCTTACACTGTTCTTAACATCGACAATTATCTAATTGTTTAGGAAAATGCAGGATCATCCACCATTTTAGAACCACGTAATTTACATCATGTAGAGAACTAGTGGGGTAAAATACCTAGTAATTTACGGTAAAAAACTACGTAAATTATCTAGAGTATTTAACTAATTAAGATATATGCATCGTAACTGATACATTGTGATGCATATTATATACGGAAAAATATATTGGCTCCTAAAACTAACTGGTGAAATACTGTAAAAAAACTAAGCAAATTACCTAGAGTAAATTACGTACCCATTTCTGCTAGTGACGTAACGTACCTGGTATCATATATGAGAAAACCTGTAACATAGATGAAGTATCTGTTATACCCTTCTCTGTCTATACGCCACTTTTTGGGAAGCAGGATTTTGAAATTAGTTTTTATTTTTTAAGAATTGTGTAATTCTATAATAAAATCGATATTAAAACTCTGTTGTTTATTATTCAATTAAATCATTCTTAAAAAATGAAAACTAATTTCCAAATACACTTAGGGTAAGAAATTATTTTTTATGGAGATGAGAAAAACTAATGTGAGTAGAGATTTTGAATTTTCCCCATCCCACTTGATGTACCTAATTGTCTTTAGCAGTCGTTTATCTTTTGCTTGCAATTGTGTCAGCATAATGATTATTCATTTCAATTCATTCTCATGTTATTCAATCCAAAGTAAGCAACTTCTTATTGAATCTCAGTATAATCATACTTCTGACGTTCCTACTTCAGGCTGTTTTGTAAATAAAATAATGAAAAATATTTTGAGGTGACTTCTTTTATTAATATATTTAGTTTTTATAAGAGAATGATATATCGTCCTTTTATTTTTAATTTTTCATACAAAATTATTTTACGTTACCAATCAGAATTTGACGATAATTTTTACATGTAAAATCTTTCTGTGAAAGATTACCGTGATTTACGGTAATAAAACGGTAATTTTCATGTTACATTACGAGAAAGTAAATTACCGGTAACTTTACATCTCTAGTCACCACGTGGGGTGAAACTGGTATAGGGATTTTCGGTAAGAAATTACATTGCAATACGAAAACGGTAGAATTGTTGGACCAATCAGAATTCGTGGCAAAAAACAGCTAATTGTGGATGGAATGTGGACTACTCAGGTATCATGGCAGTTCGTTTGTAAGCTGTTAAACGTTGGATAAAATAATTAAAAATATATAAATAGTACGTCTAAAGTTAACAAATATGAAACTATGAAGACTCTATTTATTAAATAAATTTGGAAAATGTAATTTTTGTAATTTCCAAACATGATTGTTCTGGATGTGGGAATAATAGAAATACAAATTGCTGGGCAGAACGGGAACTGGCACATATTTAATTTTAGTTTTCGTTTCTAACTCGCAGCATTAAGGCATCACCCCAATGCTAGACACAACCTATCTTTAGAAATTTTGCCGACAGTACATTTTTGTAGAAAAAAATTAGCCGCTCCAGTGGAGCATTCGGAAAGGTACTACATTAGATTGGAGTAAGAATCCCGATATTTTGGTTTCTGATACGTTCTCCTAATTTTTATTATGTCATTGTGTGTAGACTGTCGGTCAGGGTCAGGGCTTAAGTACAATCGTAACGATACAATGAAGACCTATCCGGTAAGAAGAGGTGGATTGAATAGCATTGAAATAGTTTAATGCGATTGAATTTCGTTTTTGGATTTACAACCCAATCCCCTACAATCCTTTGAAAGAGACTCAAACGCATTAAAAAAAATTCGATTGTTAAAACGGAATTTAATTATATCGGCTTCAATGTCCCCACTAGCGGACCCGATTGAGAGAATACTGACAGTTCTCTGACTGTTCTTTGACCTCACATTATTATAGCTAAGAACGGTAAAAAAACATTTAAAGCATTCCAATTATGATTCTGTGGGGAAATTTGGAATAGAAGGTGTAGGAATAAATACAATTTTATTTTCCATCAATAAAAACTAGAAAAACATCCTATACATGTCATTGAAGGCAGTGCATTGGTTCACCACTTGCAGAACGTCTCCACCGTCAGGGTTGACCATTGGTTGGAGTGAGACGCATCTACTTTTACCTCACTTCTACCAATAGCCAATCCTGACAGTGGAAACATTCTGCAAATGGTGAACCACTGCACTCCCTTCAATGACAGGTAGACGATGTTTTTCTAGTTTTTATTGATGAAAAATAAAATTATTGTATTTGTTCTTACACCTTCTATTCCAAATTTCGCCAAAGAATCATAATTGCAATACTTTAAATGTTTCTTTTACCGTTCTTAATCATAATAATGCAAGGTCAGAGAATACTCTGACAAACCAGGTCCGCTAGGGTTGCTAAAAAAAAGACGGTTTGAAATTCATTATTAGTTGAAATAAGCTGAAAAATAGAAAAATTGAATTCTACGTTTCGTTCTCGACTTCATTGCGCTCAGGCCTTAATGAAAAAGCAGCCTGAATACATGGATGAAACTGAACGGGAAGTGGCCATATTACTTGAGGACATTTTTAGGCCTCTGATTGGCTGATTTGTTGAGAGCTAAGAAATGTTCTCAAATAATATGCCCCCCTTCCGACCATCATCTATTCTTACGTTTATGGGCTAAATACCATGGAGACTAGATATAAGGAGACCAATCTCTATATATCCATTCCCGAAATGAAGTTCTGCCAAGTACATAGTTACAAAACTTCCCGATGAGGGCATGTGTGTTCCCTGGGTGCAAAATGGCGACGTCTAATACACGATGCTTATATACCGTGGATGCCGCCATTTTGCACTCAGGGAACACACATGCCCTCATCGGGAAGTTTCCTAACTAAGTACTTGGCAGAACTTCATTTCGTGTTTTGTGAAGTACGGCCATAAGAGATTGGTCTCCTTATATCTAGTCTCCATGCTAAATACTATCCGGACTCCCATGGAGAATAGGCATAAGAAAACCAAAGTTTATAATAATGCGTTAAATGCTAGATCCTCCTGAACGTGGCGCTTGTGTTTTAGTGGCAAAAAATGGCCACAGTAATGATAGAAAAAATCTATACAACGGCGGCCATTCTAACCACTGCAGCACTATACTGGGAAGAAAAAACCGTCAGGTTATGCGAAAAATCCCGTTGCATTGACGAGAAGGAGCATTAGCGCCTTTACAACGTTAGGTTAACGTGCTGCCACCGCCAATGCAACGTTGAAAACTCACGTTAATCCAGCTATGTCAGCCCCGTCACTTCACCGGAATGATAACGCTGGAACGCCGTGTGATTTGAAAATATTTCACGATGACGCAATTTCATATCCATAATGAAATTGGCAGTGCTTTGCTTTTAAATACCAATATATAAAATTAGGAAAAAATTTATTAGGAAAACAAAAGAACTGAAAAGAACAATCGTGAGTATTGCCACAGCTGATCATTTTTGGGTGATTTTACGCTGGCTCTACCGTCAGTGCAACGTTGAATAACACCGGCGATTCACCGGGAGAGCAACGCTACGCCAACGTGAAATTGGCGACTGGATTCCTTCCGGTTGATTTCACGGATTTCACCATGGTTTTTTTCCCAGTGTAGCATCATACTTGGAAAGTTTCGTGACTATTAACCCAGTGATCCCAGATGTGAAACCGACGCAGTGCCTCGCACTCTCAGTCTGCCTGTCGGTGTGTAGCGAGTGGGGTGAGAAGACGGGGCACGTTGTCATTTTTCCTTCCTCGTCGGTCTTGCATGCGAGAACGACTCGTCCCATTTCCCCTTATTGCCCTTATTCTCCTCGCTTCTTCGTTACAATGCATGCGTTTTCAACTGTTACAAGTTTTAGATTTCAGCCTGACGAAATTGAGAAATGGGTTTCTCTCGACTCCGTGCAAAAGAGTCGCGAAGCAGACGACAATTTCAAATTTACGGAATATGTAGTTATGGAAATAATACTTCTTTTTTCGATATTTTAATCAATTTTTCCCTAAAATAAACATCTATAAGATTTAAAAAAATTGTGGAATCATTTCGAAAGTCTAAAAGTAACTTTAAAATCGAAATTTGAAATCAATAAATATTTCCAATTTGAATTAATATATAAATTGAAAAGGTTTGAAATTTTTAAAGGAAAGCTTAAATTAGAATTTTCGAATTTCCATACTTTCTACCAATTTTGTACATTTAAAAAAATTTCAATTAGCGAATTATTTAGCATTAAGAAGAGATAAACATAATATTTAAAGTTGAATATTACATTCTCAATTTTATGTTAGACATATTTTCATCTCACTTTTTATAGCCTAATCACAGACTTTTCATTCAAAAAATTAATTGCTTTACAGAAAAGAAAAATTTTCTAATATAAGAAGATTAATTAAAAAGCTAAAAAATGTGTTCAGTGATATTTGCATATGACCACATAAGTATTTATTGATTTCAAATTTTACATGAAAATTTTTTCTTCAAGTTAGTGTTTAAATCTTGTCACGATTTTACAATATTTTATGGATAGCTCTAATCTGTTAAATGAAATATATTTTAATTCTTAATTTGCCTGTTCTTCTGAAATCGTAGGAAAAATTCAAAGTCGATAAATGGTTAAAATTTTATATCAAGATTTCAATTACAAAATCTTGAAGCTTTGTGAATAAACTGCTTCATTCAGAAAATACTATAACTCGGTGAAGCATTTTTATATTTCAAGTGCAAAATCTGTGTTTAGGTCACAAAAAAGTAAGTTAAAAATACTTTCATTATAAAATTAAGAATGTAGATTTAGCACTCATTATTGTTAAAAAATTTTGAATTTTGGATTTCCTATAGTATTTTTTTAAATTAAAAAGAAAAATATACATCTTATGAAAAAATGTTACAATTCAAATTTGTAGATCTTAATGTAGAAAATAATTTTGTGTGATAATTTTTTTTCATATCTCGTATAATTTAACTGGAAAATGGAATTTTTATATTGACTTTTTTCAAGTTTTAATATGCTGTAACATTTCTAATTTTACTGATTTTTCTAAATCATTTCAGTCGATTATGTCAATCATTAGAAGAGTGTATCACTGTACGTGATAACGGAACTCTACTATATCGACCTTATCAACCTATGATTCAGAATTAATTTAACGTTATTTAAAACTAGATGGTATTTTCCAATATAAATTGAAGAAATTTTTCTGTGAAAAAAGGAACGCTTCCACTTCGCTGGGTAACGAGCACAGGTCCTTTCGATTGCCGGTCGAATGCTCTGTCATCTGAGCTACGGAGGTTCCACAACTTGTCTCACAGAAACTTGTTAAAGAACGTTCCTTTGAAGCGTTCCTTTTTTCACAGAAAAATTTCTTCAATTTCTAATTTTGGTTTAATCAAAGTATGTTATTAAGATAATTTGTAGAGATTTATGAGCACTATCAAAAACCAGTATTAGAATTTTTGATTTTTTCAAAAACACAAAAAATGGTCCAGTTTCCTCAATTTTGGTTGGATATGGCTGGTTAACGAACTTGTCCTTACTTTTTCGGCTCCGATAAGTGTGCCCAAGCTCAATTCAATCTGATAATTCTATCGACTCTTTAAATCTGAATCAGTAAAAACCTACTGATTATCAGTGAAATTTGACTGATTCAAATAGCTAAAAAACAGTTACTGTTAATCAGTCAAATTTCACTGATTAATTCAGTTAAATTTAACTGATTTAATAGTGAAATAGATTTTTCTAACTGATTCGATGAGTGAAAATTAACTAATTTAACAGTGAAAAATATTTTTTCACTGGTGAATCAGTGAAAAGACAAATCACTGATTTAATCAGTGAAAATTTGACTGTTTCATATTTAGAGAGGAGAGTTATTGAGTATACGACCTGCAGACAGACAGACAGACAGACACTTTCGTAAAAACCACTTTTTCTAACTCAGGGGGTCTCAAAACGTACAGTCTAAAAACAAGTGTGTTAATTTTACACGTGAATCACGATAGTAACTTTTTAGGCATTTGAAGTGTGTATTTTTAACACAAATTTTGGGTACAAAACGTTAAAGTGTTTGAAAATTAAACGTTACGTTTGTAATGTGTATTAAAACTACACACTTCAAATGCCTAAAAAGTTACTATCGTATTTCACGTGTAGAAGTAACACACTTGTTTTTAGAGTGTAAAGATTTGATGAAGATTTCGAAAGTAATTTTTAACACAAAACTAATATACCTTCTCATCTATGATGAAAATGTAAAAATTAATAATTTACAACACTATAACAGCTAATCTACTTTTGAATTCATGAAAAAATTCTAAAAAGTGGCTAAGTTTTCGCAAGTTGAGGTGAAAAAAAAAAGAAATTTTTGATTTTACAAAAAACTGGCTTCATGTAAATATTTTGAAAATGCTAAAAGAAACGACTTTCGAATGACAAGGGGCTTTCTCACTCCCAGCGTAATTAATATAATAATACATTATTGTATTGTATAAACTAATATAGAAGCAAAAAAATATAAAGACAACAATTCAACAATTGTAAAATGAATACATAGGATCTTGCACTGAGAAAAAAATGCGGTACAAGCAACTGCGATTCCATGACCGTTACAATTCTGAAACCGTAATTAGTTTTAGGCCCAACAGCAGGGGCAGAGTTAATGGAACAAATTTTGAAGTTTACCTTGTGACGAATGTGAGAGATATCTTTTGCAACTATAATTAAGAGTTGTTTCAATTTGACGTTTATATTACAGAGATTGCAAACAACACATTATAAAACTTTTTCTAAAAGCTATTGTAGAAATAATGCATCAAGTCACAAAAATGTGTGTTCTAGTTTATGAGATGAATGTTCAAAGAATATTTAATATAGAAACTCACTTTCAAAAACTTTTATGTACGGAAAAAGACCGAAACTTTCGAGCGTTTTTCGGACGAAATCGTCCATGTCCAAAAGTGAGGTTAAGAATACGATTTTTTGAGTTTTCTTATATTTGAAGATATTCTAAACCTGAAAAAGACCATAAAGTCTTTAAGAAATGAGTATGATTGTTTTTCAAATAAAATGAATAATCAAATATATTTTTATAATTAGAAGTATTTGGCAACATAAAAAATTAATTGATTAATTTATTCGAATAATGTTTGATATCACAGGTAAATGATAATGTATATCTATTTTTAAATTGTGAATGTATTTATAAAAAATTTGTTGAAATACTGGAGACTGCATTAGTCATTGAAGTTGTCTTTCATCAGGCCCAACTACACTTTGAGAGCTGTTTTCAAAATGAGTTATAGTTGCGAAAAAAACTCTTGAAAATTAAAGACAACTTCAATGACTAATGCAGTCTCAAGCTCAAGTATTTCAACAAATTTTTTGTAAATTCATTCAAAATTTTAAATATAAAATAGAGTTGGGTGAAAGGCAGTTTTTCCAACTATAAATATAGTTGATCCAATTGCGATTTCAGTCTGCGCAACTAAAAACGATCTAACTATGCGTATAGTTGTTCGGACTTTTAACAACTTCTCTGTGTATGAAGGAATCTATACATTATAGGATCCTACATTGAATCATATAGGTTTAAGATATAGGAAATCTATATAGGATATTTTTAAACAAAAACTTAAGAACTGCGCAGTATATCTCTACAAAATTAACAAAACTTAGAAGACTGTCTGCCATTCTAATACCACTTTCTGAACTATCTCACAAGCAAAACCACAAATTCCCATGTGGGATTTTATGCAGGAGTAATTCATAATTATCTTGAACAAGTCATCGGTCGGGATAGTTACTTATTCAGAAATTAATTTTTGCTATTTCATTTTAAGTTGGTAGCAATATCAAAAGAAAAGATTTTTAAAAATTTTACTTTCTTTCTCACTTTTTCTATATGTCAAGCAAAATGCCCTTAAAAAATGAAACGATTATTTTTATAATGATTTACTATTAAATCCTTAAAGAATAATGCTTACATTTTGTTGGTAAATTTGATTTAATATTTAATAAAAGTATCAATATGATTTCAATTTAAATCTTTATAAAAATAGTAGTTTGGTTTTTCAAAGTTTATTTTTGCGCGACCCAATTAAAAATAAATTGAAAACATTTTTAATTTTCAAATAAAAGGGTGAAATTTTGAGATTTAAAAAAAAATGGTTTAAACCAATCAATTCGGCAGTCAAAAACAAATCGAAAACATTGAAGTCAAAAAATGAATGAATTTATTTTACAATCATTTGTGCCACCAACTTAAAATGAGGTAACAAAAATTAATTAAAAAAAAAACTTCTTGCCACTTTCTCAGAATAGGTACCTTATTGCTTTCAACCGACAAAATGCTCTAAATAGATATTTTTGCAGAAAAAAATATATTTTTTCTACTAGCGGGTCATAAAGTGGATTTTATTGCCCCGTGTGGGGAAAACAAATCCATTTTCTGACCCCATAGTAGAAAAAAAATCGTGTGCAACACGAAAAAACATTTATTTTACTCGTGTGCTTGTTACCCTCGCTTTGCTCGGGCATCAAACTTCACACTCGCAAAATAAATTTTTTTTTCCCGTTGCACAAAATACTATTTTTTAATAAATCTTATAGGCTCAGTCGAATAACTGATTTCACGAGTGTTCTGTGACTATGTTAAGGATCAAATTTTATATGATTTTTCTATAAAACTTACATCCCACTGCTACATAACTATTACATTTTTACATTCTCATCATGGATGAGAAGGTATTGATTGGTTTTATGTGAAAAATGACTTTCGAAATTTTCATCAAATCTTTACGTTTTGAGACCCCCTGAGTCAGAAAAAATGGTTTTTACGAAAGTGTCTGTCTGTCTGTCTGTAGGTCGTGTGCGGCATAACTCTCGATAGAATTATGAGATTGAATTGAGCTTTGGTACACTTTATCGGAGCCGAAAAATTGAGGACAAGTTCGTTAACCAGCCACATCCAATCAAAATTGAGGGATTGAGCACTATTTTTGTGTTTTTGAAAATAACTTTTTAAAAAAATCAAAAATTTCAATACTGGTTTTTGATAGTGCTCACAAATCTCTACAAATTACCCTGATAACATTTTTTGATTAAATCAAATGTTGCAGCATATTCAAATTCGAAAAAAGTCAATATAAAAATTCCATTTTCCAGATAAATTATACGAGATGCGAAAAAACGTTATGATACAATATTATTTTCTACATAAAGACCTACAAATTTGAATCGTAACATTTTTTCATAAGATGCATATTTTTCTTTTTAATTAAAAAAAAGCTATTGAAAATCCAAAATTCAATTTTTTAACAATAATATGTAAAATAAGAAAAAAACGTAAGAATACAAAGTTGTTCGTTTCAAAAAGATCGATAAATTTTGTCTGACGCAGTTTGTGATAAAACATATATTTTTCGTTAGAATTCCAAAAAATACGATTAAAATTCAAAAATTCCATTTTTTAGACAAAATATGTGAGATACAAAAAAAAACGTTTGTATGGAAAATTGTTTGCCTAAATGAGGTTTACAAATTCTCATTAAGACATTTCGGGACAGGATGTATATTTTATGTTTTGATTTTTAATATTAAAAAAATTCGATTTTTTTCACCAAAATATGTGAGATACGAAATAAGCGTTGTTCTGCAAAATCGTTTCCTTAAGCGAGCTGCTCGCGATGAGAATGTGCCCGCGAAGCGGGCAGATTTTTTTTAATATAGCTGTTTTATTTTTACGGAATAACAATATTACAAAATATATATATTTGCATGAACTATATCTTGTTTCTGAGAGTAGAATAGACCATTGAATCGATTGCTTTATTTACCCCTACCTTTAAAAGTGATAGGCTGACTCAACTTCCCTTCTCATATCATCAGATATCTTAATGGCTTACGTAAACAATCTCACTTCTATCATCAGAATTTGATTTTTATTACTAGAAACTTAGTATAAAACAGCGGTGGGTTAATGCAAGGGCATACATTCACCAACTTCCCAGTGACAAACAATAATCAACAATCATCATCATGCTGAAGCTGGTAAGATATCAAAGAAAAACTACCCTTTAAAGAAAAAAGATTTTCATTTAATTATAATGCGACTTGTTTGATAACAGTATTAAGTGTTTTATTGACCTTAAAAAAATGGAGTCGGAATTTTTGCAAATATGATTTGAAATTTTCATTTTATTGTAAAATTTGAATAGATATATTACCTTACTGAAAATATTTTACAAACCGAAATAGTCATGGTTGAACTAACAATTTTTTTCAGTGAAAATTCAGTAAAAATCACGTCACTTCATGATTATCACGTATTGGTCAGTGACTTTGCTCCACCAAAATATTACGCTTTTTTAAGAATATTTATTGAAGTAATAAAACGTTTTTATTTAAATTGAACTGTATTAATGTATTATACTACTATTATACTACTATTATACTACTATTAAACTAGAAAAGAATTTTTTATTTTTTTTTTGCAAAAATGGCGGCTTGACAGGCGATGTGCTGGAGCGCTGCAAAAATAGGTGGTCGTACGGTGGGCTCTCTAGCTTTGCCAATTTTCAATCAATCGACTTAAATCCTTTTTTAATGGAATCATTAGACGTTTTTCTAGCGAAATACATAGCCGCTTTCAAAAATATACATTTTAAATAAAATGGCATCGATTTAATGTAAAAGATACAATTTAGCTCTAAATTTCATTACTTAAAGTTGCATAAACAATGCAAATATCAATTCTACAAAAAAGTCTTACGTATTTCACTAGAAAAACATCTAATGATTCCATTAAAAAACGATTTAAGTCGATTGGTTGGAAATTGGCAAAGCTAGAGTTCCCACCAACTTTGAAAATGCAGTTTCGAGAATGTTAGCGTGCTAATGCGCGCCTCTACTTCTACAGTTTGAAAATTGCCCTTTCACTTTCAATATCGATTTGTAACTGACGGCATATCATTTTCGTATGTATAGAGAGTACTTTAAAAACAAAAAAAAATCGAATTTCTGAAGCGACCAGTGGTGTAACTCCTTAAGGGGTCAGGCCACTCTAGAGTCAGATAAAAATAGGCATATTTTGTGATTTTTTTCAGCGAAACCATAAAATAAATCGAGATTACAAAATAGGTGTTTTATTATACATGTAATTGGCTGTACAAAATAATTTTTTTAAAGCAATAGATGTCAAAATGGCGACTGTGCAGCATTTTTCAGATGACGCATTTATTTTTGTAAGGTCCACGGCCGGACAAACAGCTCCTGTAATTTTTGAATTATTATAAGTTACTGAAGTTTTTTCGATTAAACATACGAATAACTAGAGAAATGCGTAGGGTTTTTTTGATATATTGATTTTTGCCCAAATGGCGCACTTTCAAAGTGAAAAAAGTATAAAATTCTATAAAAACTCGTCAGAAAATTGTTAATAAAAAAAGAACTATGCAATATATCAAAAATTCCTACGTACTTCTTTAGCTTTTCTTATGTGTAATCGAAAAAACTTCAGTGATACATCATAACTCAATAATTACAGGAGCTGTTTGTTTTTAAATTTAATTACTATTTTTTCTGTTTATTGTTTCGAAATAGTGATTTCAACAAAAGGAATTTTCTTAAGTTGCTTATTAAAAAAGATTATAATGTGCGCAGAATTAAAAACAATGAAAAGTTTGATTCACAATGAGTTGTTTAGAAAATTTATTAAATGTAAAATAAATTTAAACTCATTTTTATCGATTATATACCATTCACTAGGGTTCGTAGATAGTGAACGTAAATTCACTTATATTTTAAAATTTACTTGAAATCTGAGGATAGGAAAAGTGAGTGTAGGATACTTGAGAGTACTTAAGTACTTACTATATGCAAATTCACTCAATGCATTCGAATACGTTTGATCTGATATAATAATAATGCATGATATTCGATCTCGAAACTGGTTTATCTTGAATAGAATCGAATGCTTATATGGGGAGAGTATCGAATTTGATATGTTTGCAAACTTTAGTTACCATAGAACCCTTTCTATTGTATATACGATTATTATAATTTGTTTTTAAAAAAATAATAAAATAATTTCTACCTCCACGTCATTAAATTATGCTTAAACTGAGTACAATTTGAGCTTCTTCAAATTTTTAGATCTTAAGGCCATGGATCAACCAATTTAACACAGAATTTTTTGAAATTATACAGGCTATTCTCGCTGCCGTTCTGGCCGTCGCTACTGCTTTTCCAGGGGGTCTGACTGGACTTGTCCTCGATCATGGTTTGGGACCAATACATGCACCACAAATCATCAGTCATGCTCCTGTGAGCCATGCAGTTGTTGTGGCCCAACCGGTTGCTCCTGTTGTACATTCAGCACCTATTGTCACAAAAACTGTTCTGACCTCCGCACATGGATTGTCTCTTGGTCACGGATGGTAAATTAGAAGAAAAAAGCCAGACCATACAAATACAAATTTTCCCTTTTGTAAAAGACCCACCCTCTTCCTCATGAACCTCATTTGAAAATCGTGTTTGATCATCATTCAAAAATTGATCTTCCTGTCTTCAGAATATTCAGATCTTTATTAAAATAAAATTTCTTAAGAAATCTTCACTAAACGTATTTTTCATGGTTTTATTGCTGCTGTTATCCCTAGCTCCTACGAAATTTGAATAAATTTTTTATTTTACATACATTCTGTGAGTAATTTCATTTATTTTGTCCCATTATTACCCATTAATTTTTATAATTATTTTGTTATTACTTTCGGTATTTTATATTCTTGTATTTCTGAATATAGGTTCATAAACTTTTTTTACTAAAGAAGCAGATATTTTTATACTATTCCACCCGACAAAAAGGCTTGCATTGAACAGTATTGAAAATTTCCAATCCCTTTAGGGCTTTGTATCATCTTTGATGAAAAACAATATATTCAATATATGCTTCATTTGAGTGCATTAGTTTTTAAAATAGATTCTGCTTTATATAAATAACAAAAAAAAGTATTTTTCATATTCTTAACTTTTATTGACTCTTAGTTAATAAATGAACTTATATGTTGACGATTTATTTTAAGCGTAATATACTTTGTTATTGTAGCTCATAAATACTTACTTAATTTAGAGAAAATATTAGTTGATATCATTTTATTCACATGAAGTTCATTTTAATGAAATAATTGTAATTAGAAAAATGTTAATTTAAGTCGATTTTCCATTTTTATGAAGAAATTGTGCAACTCAGAAAAAAAAATTATTTTGCGAGTGTGAAGTTTGATGTCCGAGCAAAGCGAGGGTGACAACCACACGAGTAAAATGAATGTTTTTCCCTAATTGCTAATTAGGATTAGCTAAGATAATTAGCTTGGATAATATGAAAAAAAAACTTTCTTATTGTTATTCATATAAAACGGTATATTTTATATGAACTAATACATTCAAATAAAGCATATATTCAAAAAGTTAGCTCGCCACGCTCTTGGAGTTCGAATTCGTTTACATTATTGATATCATATAATCGATGAACATTTTTTTCTCACTGGTGGATAAATTATAGCTAGATCAATTTCGATTAAAAAAAAAAATTTCTGCCAAAAATTACTTGTGTATGGCTATTACTATATTTGTTTAAATTAAAAAAATAATTTTATAAATGTAGGCATATGAGGTTTAAGCAAATATGTATTTTATTTCAAGCAAATTCTTTGTTTTGAAATGTACAAAATGTTTTTCTTTACTAAGGTGATATAAAATTTTGTTCTATAGTATACTTACATCCTACACTGCCGTTAAAAATTATAGGTTCACCTGTTACTTAAGCCACGGTCGAAGTGTTTTAATTTCTATCAAAAGAAGTTGATTTTTAATATATTTGTATTAAATTAGCAATTTACCTTCAACTTAGGATCATTAGATCAATTATTAATTAAGAGTCAATACAAGTCCAGAATATGACTAGTGATATTAAGTTTTTTTAGATTTCAAAATTCTTATGTATGTCGTTGAGTTTGTACAACAATAATAATAATTATTTTTTTTAGGATTAAAATTTTCTAAATTGGATTAACATGTATATTCATATTTACAATAAAATAGGATACGTGGATTTTCGCTTGACGTGCATAGTTGGGCAATAACTACCTTATTTAAACTATTGGGAAACAGAGTGTTCTATTGTTAGCCATTGGCATTTTCCACATCTTACGGTGAACTTGAGAAAGAGGCCACGATTTCAGTTCCGACAGGCTTGTGTTGCTGTAATTAACAATACAGAGTACTGAAGAATGAATAGGTGGTTCCGTGTATAAATTTCTTCCATAAGTATACTCTCGCCCAATAATAAAAATCTGTCCATCATTGCATTTGACAATGTTATAGACATTTACGACAGTTCCATCCTCTAGACAAACGGCATTGTCCTTTTCTTTTTGGCACTCAATACTGAACAAATTTCCTGTGAAAGATTTGTACTGTTGTAGAATATCTGCTGGAAGATTGGAAAGTGGTCCGCTGCAGTGAGGATTTCCCAGAGGAGACAAGTTTTCGTCTTCTTCGTTCAGTATATCAGAAGCTCTAATTTCGTAACTTAGTTTACTTATTTGTTGTACAGGTTTGCCATACTTACGAATTTGACGCTTTACTACTGTCATGTGGTTTTCGTAACGAAATGCACTAAAATCATCTAGGGGTCCGAATGTTCGCACATCTGCTGCCAAGTGCAATAAGTTGTGGACATTGTGTGACACATGCACTTTTCCATAGATATGTTGAAAGGTTTTTACGAAAGCGATAAGTAACTGGTCAGCATACTCAACATTTTGTGGAATCATTACTAAATCACTGTCGAGCAATATTGTAACGGCTGAATGCAGTAGAATAAAATTTTTGTAAAGCTGTTCTTTAAGAACCCCTTTGAGAATTGCAGGTCCTGTGTATAAGAGAAATGATCTAAATTGTGTAGCTTTCCAAGTATGAAATTGGCTGATAGCACCAGGACGTCTAGAAAATTCATTGGGGGTACTGGAAGACAATGCCAGTAGTCTTGACGTAATTCTCATAATGTCCTGTCTACCTAATCGATTAATCTTGGGACCCTGCAACCATAGAGGAATCAGAGGTTTAACCACACCCAGAAGAATCAAGTGCATATAGTCCAGAGGAACTCTTGTAACTCCTAAGAATCCAGGTATTCTCAAAAGACTAGTGTTTCCATGTTGATAACCTTCGCACAAATTATTTGCAAACTCCTCGTCAGTACGTAAACGAACTTCTGGTTGATTCGGCTCAAATGGAAAGCATACTCTTCCTTTTCCTTGAACCTTTCGACCTTGCGGTACTTTCCATGTTCCACATTGAGTACACTTAGAGCAACTGTTATACCCACTATGTTCCGCAGTATTTAAAACCATAGATTTTGCTGAAACGTCACACACTAAAGCGTGGAAGAGTATTTCAAACTGATGCCCATTTATAATTCTTGTAGAGCCACACAATTCTGCTGCTTCATTTACAAAGCGATCGAGAAAAATATTTGGGTATTTCGGTTTTCTTGCACCAACGTGAATCCCTACGATGTAAACTTTCTTTAATATTGTTTCGGAACACATAATGAGCCAGATTGAGTTCTCTGAAGACTTGTAAATCGGCAAACCGTCTATGTTGAAAATCAGTCGAATGTGTTCAGTACGAATTCCACGCTTCTGATAGTTATGTGCTATTTCTTCTACTGCTTTTGTCAGACCAAAATGACAGTACTGAGCACCATCAGGCATTTGAACCATGTCAACATTCTGAGAAGTTTTCCGTGGAGTGCGACTGTCGCGTGGCAAAACGAGATCCGTGTGATTTCGTAAAATGACCTGAAGAACCGTCAAAGCAATATGTGGTATTCCAAAAGCAAGAGACCACAAATTGAGATGATGTTTAAATTTATCCGACCGATGGAAACGTCGATCTTCCTCCGTGAAATCCTGGAAAGTTGTATCGTCGTTTTCTGGCACTTTATCATTAGAGAGCTCACTATAATTTTCCTGACAGTCGAACCATTGTAATTCAACATTATTTTCAATGTCACTATCTACATCAGGTTGACTGCTAGTGTCAGTGTCTGCATCATGAGGAAAAAGATAATCAAAGTGGGAAAGATCATTGTTCGTAGACGGAAATATGAGGTCATCTTCTTGTTGGGGTATATGCATCGCAGTACTTGCTGCAATATCAACATCCGTTGATTTTTTAGAAAAAGTTTGCTTGGTGTAATCAATCACATCAGATGAGTCATCGTCACTGAGATCAGTAGGATTCTGTTTTCCATGTATTATTTCGTGCATTTCAGCAGCCACTCTGCTAGCTTTGATCCTCCTCCAATGCCTGGCACTAATTCCTACAGTAGATTTAGTTCTCTTCATTTTAGTCGACTATGTGAGTCAAATCTGGAAAGAAAGGAATAAAATATCTAAAAATATCTCACAAACGGAAATTTCTGACGTTTGCGGAATTCGCAAACATCACACTTATATGTAATTGAGCTCACGGGAAGAAGAACTCGCCGAGCTCTCGAAAAAGGGGAAAAGTATTGTCCACTTTCTAAAATTGAAGTAAAAAAAAAAAGTTGTTAAAACTCAAAATAAAAAATTAAAAGCTGATAGAGCTTGTCAAAACACAACTTTTATTCTTCAAGTATTTCTTAGTCCAACATGATTATTACGAAAAAAAAAAAATATAAAAGGTATTTTTTGAATAACCTAAAATCAATGTTTCAAAAAACATAAATTGCGATTTCTCGGTAAGTAATGCATGCAATGGATTAAATTTTTCGTATTTTTATTCAGTATTCATTGCTGATGCCGAATAGTCATTTAAAAACAATAATTTTATTAACAACCCTCTCAATTCTTTATTTTTAGTACGAATAATTTGAAATTTCCTGAAAAACTTGCTTAAATACAAATAAATAACTTTGTCACTTCATATATTTCGAAGCATATAAAATTTATTCGTCACTTTTTCACTCCGAATCGCGAAAAACAAAAAATTGACAGGTATTGATTTGTTATTGAATATTATCATTAATGTTGATGGTATTTATTGTTTTTAAATGACTATTCGGCATCAGCAATGAATACTGAATAAAAATACGCAAAATTTAATCCATTGCGTACAGTACTTACCAAGAAGTCGCAATTTATGCTTTTTGAAGCATTGATTTTAGGTTATTCAAAAAAATACCTTTTATATTTCTTTTTTCGTAATAATCATGTTGGACTAAAACATACTTGAGGAATAAAAGTTGTAATTTGACAAGCTCTATCAGCTTATATATTTTTATTTTTAGTTTTTACAACTTTTTTTTTACTTCAATTTTAGAAAGTGGATAATACTTTTCCCCTTTTCAAGCGCTCGGCGAGTTCTTCTTCCCGTGGGCTTAATTGCATGTCTTCCTAACTTATTACACAGAAATATGTAAATATAATTAAAGGTTGGAAAATGCAAATTTGTCATATAAATATATTGAATAATAAAATTAATAACATTAAATATGCTAATATATCAAAGTTACACGAGTATTTTAATAAGATTGACGGAAAGTCACTGATAAAAATATTTTACTTTATTGGCTGCGATAACACATCATAAAAATTTTTCACAAAGCTGATTGAATACAGTTAATTATATTAATATTTGTAATGTTAGATAAATCTTCATGGAGAATTGTTTTTAAGATAATAGTGAATACTTCAATAAAATCTTATAAGATTTTCATTTATAATCACTAAATTCAATTGATCCAACAATATATTAGCTTTTACTAAAAGTTGAGGTTCAATACAACTTGCACTTTCTATTATAATGGACAATATTTGAAATTTATTAATATTATATTAAAATTAATGAAATTTTATAACCAATGTAATATACACATGAAACTGAATAAGAGCTTACAACTATATTATTAGACAAAATTAACTAATGTTTGTAAAAAATTGTTTATATAATAAAAAAATTACTATTTTTACAAATTTTTATGCAAATAATTTGGAAAAATAAATGACGAGAAATAGTTGTCATATTCAATAACAAATTTATTACATACAAATTTTTCACAAAAACAACTTGAATTTGTAAAATGGCAATTACAGAATAATCGTTTTTCTCAACTGATTTTTACAGAATTGATGTCATATTCCATGGTCCCTAGTGAAAATAAACGGCTGTTTTTATGACCAGTGTAATGGCATTTTTTATGGCCGCTCAACCTGCCCTATAATTTAAACCGTTTTTATGGCCATTAAAACGGCCGTTTTTATGACCGTTGTAATGGCATTTTTGATGGACGTTAAAACGGCAGTTTTTCATCGGCAGCAGATTTTTTTTCATTTATTATATTTATGATAGTTCCTGTGCCCCTGGCCTGGCGCAGATCGGGGAGTATTAAACTCGTCATAAAACACCTAGCCAGACCAGAGCCAAGCGACCCATTTAGATTACTACCCCTGATAACACATCTAACAAAAATTTCGTTTAAAATTTGAGCAAATCGTTTGCATAAAATTTGCATGTAATATGTGCAAGTTTGCGTCCGCCATTTTGCATAAAATTTGTTCAAATTTTTTCTTTTATTGTTTAGTAATTTTATGTAATTCTTAATAGTAAATAACCTTTTTTTATAAAAAAAGTAACTGACTTTTTACGAAGACGAATTCATCATACATTTTTTTGTTCGCGAAATTATTAGATTTCCTTATTTGAAAAACAAATAAAATGTTCAGTAATGCATGAGTAACTATTAAGTATCAATAGAAAATTTACCAGGAACTGAAATAATGAGTAAACGATAATCAAATTTATACATAGATTTATCTGTAGCAAATTTAAAAAAATACATTGAAAAAAAAATGTTAATGATTTTAAACATAAACAAACATAGTTATTATGATTTCGTAAATAACAATATATTATTTAACAAAAAGTAATATATAAATGAAAAAGATAATAAGGAATACTTGTATTAATTGCATTGAAATTCGAATATTGATCTCTGAACATTAGCAATCGTGTTCAATTAAACTGTTATTATAACCATTTATGAATTACTTATGGGAGAAAAATAGAAACTTTGCAGGCCAGGGGCACAGGAACTATCATAAATATAATAAATGAAAAAAATCTGCTGCCGAAGAAAAACGGCCGTTTTAATGTCCATCAAAACGTTTTCAATTTGAGGGCCGTTTTAACGGCCATCAAAAATGCCATTACAAAGGTCATAAAAACGGCCGTTTATTTTCACTAGGGGTTATCCAATGATAAAAAAAATTATCTACAAATTGCGACTCAATAAAGGAAGTCGAGACGGTCGTCTTAGAACACAAGTTTCAAATTCATGAGAAATTTTTTACATCGCGAATTATGTATCAAAAAATCATCAAAAATTCACAAATGTGTCTTCGATTGGAAAAAACAACCCTGATTTTTTTCAAAATCTTCCTATGATTAGTTCAGCTAAAAAAAGCGAAAAACGAAAATGGTAAAATCCGCCATTACTCATTAAAAATGGCGGATGATGATCTGAAAATTTAGCAAAATCATCTCCTACTAAAGAAGTATTTTACTTATTAAATCTTTATTAACCTTACAGATTGTTATTGCAATTATTTTTGATAATTTATAACATTTATTTGGAACTGTGATGGTTGTTATTTATTTAGAATTGCATGTATAGTTAAAAAAGATATGCATGAAATTTGTATTCTTGATTCATGAGAAAATTTATTTTCCAAAGATTATTCGAAAGTTGAGAAAAAAATGACTGATATTTACTGACAAATTATAAGGTGCCTAATTTTTAACTTGAATAAAAATCCGACTTTATTGACCACTTTTCTGTGAAAATAATAAATTTCGAATTATTTCCAACTAATTAAGAGTATATATCACAATATATTTCGACATGTTAAGACACATAACTGTGAAAGTTTATATATATTGAATATTTTATTTAAAGCTCAAACTAGAATATTTTCAGGAAAATGTACTAATTTTCTCAAATTACCCTGAGCCCATAAAATTATTGATCCTTTACTGATAGAAAGTACAACTAAATACCTTGGGTAGCATATTTGACTGAATGGTGCCGATCGAAACTTTGGTTCTATTTTGTTATCGTAAGTATTTTTTAATAACACTAGTCGATCGATCTCTGTCTATTTGAAAATGATGGCAAATGGATTGGTTTTGTTCAAGAATATTTATTATTATGGACTCAAAGTTGGCGAAACTAAATTACTCTTATGCCCTCAACTTTTCTTCTCAAATTTTTTCTTTGGCAAAATAAACTTAGAAAATAATACACTTATCGTACAGAAAACGAATTTGATAGAAGTGTTAATTGTTTATGAATAGTTTTTTGAACAATTAATATTGCTACGTAAAAAAGTATTATATATAACACTTATTGTACTTGTCTAATGTTTCTCTTTAAAGCAAGTTTAAAAGAAACGAGGATTGTATCACTAATTTAGTATAAGTAGAAATTTAATACTGAAAGTGTTAATTTTAGATCTGAAGTATATAATGTGTATAATTATATTTATATGTGCTTTATGAATCTTTTCGTCCAGAAACTCCTAATGCATATTTCAAATTTGTTTGCTATGTTCCATACATAGGTGCCTGTGTTAAAAATTTTGGAAGAATTCTTATGTAATACGATTTCGCACACTATTTTCGTTGGGGCTCTTATTTTCCGAATCGTTCAAGCTTTTCATTAATATATACAAAATTTGTAAAATCTAATTCTGAGAAGAAAAAATCATGATAAGTTTTCACGTAGCCATAGGAAAGATTTATAGAAAAATTGCAGAATTAAACGTGGGAATAGGATAATATCCTATTAGATAGACATGTACAATAAGTGTAATACATAATACTTTTTTACGTAGCAATATTCAGTTGTTCAAAAAATTATTCATAAAAAATTAACACTTCTATCAACTTCGTTTTCTATACAATAAGTGTATTATTTTGTAAGTTTATTTTGCCAAAGAAAAAATTTGAGAAGAAAAGTTGAGGGCATAAGAGTAATTTAGTTTCGCCAACTTTGAGTCCATAATAATAAATATTCTTGAACAAAACCAATCCATTTGCCCTCATTTTCAAATAGACAGAGATCGATCGACTAGTGTTATTAAAAAATACTTACGATAACAAAATAGAACCAAAGTTTCGATCGGCACCATTCAGTCAAATATGCTACCCAAGGTATTTAGTTGTACTTTGTGTATTACCGTCTTTTATATTTCGCGCCGGTTTAGTATGCGCGCACCAACGTCCGTGCACACTGTGACAAATTGTCTGAAAAATTAATATCTGACACAATTGTGACCACCTAACGTCAGAAACTACCTCCAGACGATTACCAAACAATCATGAAGTGCTTCCAAAAAGAATTATTTTAAAATATCAAGAAACTTAGTTTTTGAGATAATAAATGTGATGTAAATTTAAGATAGCTATTGAAGGATGATATTTACCTTTAAATAATGTAAAGCATTTAAAGATGCATAAAATAAATGTAATTTAATAGATTATTAAACGATCTGAATAGTTTTTTATAATTTTGTTTTCAAATTGCGCGCCAAGTATACACATGCGCAGATCTTCTGCGCATACTATAAAAGATTTTTTTGAAAAATGATATCTCCCACAATTTTGACCACCAAACGTCGAAAACTACCACCTAACGACGACCAAACGACCACCAAACCATTTCACCAAAAAAAGTTTGGATTTTTCATGGTTGGTGTTACGAGCCGCGGAACGTCCAACTTTCGCGAACTCGGTGATTGGTTGGTTCACTCTCGGTGTTAATCTTAGAGAAGAACCGGGAAAGTACGAATCCGGAAATTTAATGAAAATCACACCAGATAAAATAGAATGTTTGTTAATTTATTGAATTCAATAAAGGTTAAGTCTGGTTTAACGCACAAACAAATTCCAAACGCGTCGAGAACTATCACAAGTTACAAAAATATAAAATTCTACGAGTTCGAAGAGGGAACTTGTAGAACGTTCGGTTTTGTGAAAATCTAAGAACGAATCTAACTGACTTGCACTCTACAAAAGCTCAAGCATCCCCTTCACAGATCTCCAGCACGCATCCCCCGCACGCATCCCTTCTCTCTCAATTTCACATTTAGGCCCTCGTTAGGCCCAGCCCAACTTCCCGGAGAAGCTCGACCAGGGAAAACCGAGCCCGGAGAAGCCCGATTCGGAAAACCCCAGTCCCAGCCTCTCTCCTCTCAGCTGCAAGTTTTTTATGGTGCTTGCAGTGAAAGCGCAAGAGAAGGCAGTAAAACAATAAATCTTAAAGGATTACTTTTTACTTCCTTCTGGCGACCAGACATGCTATTTTAATTCTTTTTAGGTCTACGTGACTAACTGGTTCCCATATCTATTTAGCTGGCCATTCCGTTTAGTTTTTGCCTATCTAAAATAGAAATGAATATTACCTTTATAAATCCCTAGTTCTATCCTAACTTAATTTATTTAAATCATACCGTCCAGACTTAACCTTTTTTTATCCTTAAAACTAGTATACATAGAAGTGATATATAACTTACAGAAAAATCTTAAAACTAATTTACAATGTCGAGTTTCTCGACGAATACATATGTTGAACACTCGCAGAATAATCTTAGGTTTATTATTTAAAGATAGTAAATCTAGCTAAAGAATTTGTACGCTTTTCCCAAGGTCTTTTATGATTTTCAGCTGCACACCGTGGGAGAATAATTTCTTTAAGTAAGATGGGAATTTCCTGAATTAAACTATGTTTTTGTTTGAAATTGAAAATACCGCGAGCTAGTATCGAACATACGATTAAATTAATCGACTTCGAGCGAGACCCTATAGTCGCTCGTTACATTGGAGTGCTAACATCACGGACATTGCCATGGCAACCCACCATGGGACTGTAGGTGGTAGTGGGGAGCCCCTCCAAATCCCGATAAACGAGGTGTTTACATTTCAAGGGCGTCGCAATAAATAAGGTTTTACTGTATAGATATCAGTATTGAATCTTAAAATCTTTAATCTCAATGTGAAGCAATGCATATTTCGAATACTTGGGTAGGTTTATGTTATGCAAGCGTGTAGTATCAGAATAGTTTTTTCGATTAAAATTTTCACTATTAGGTATAAAAATACTCAAAAAGAAAGCAAGGCAAACGTTTCGGCCACATATGGGGACCCTCTTCAGTGCCATAAATTCAAAGATTAATTCAAACTCTGTAAAACGGAGATAATTAAAATAAGGATTATCATAGAATTGAAAAACTTAACTCATAGCTTGCAATCTAAAATGAAGTAGTCCAGTGTGCAGCATCACGAATTGAATAAATATTTCGAGTTCACTGTGAATAAAAACCGAATAACAAATAAACCGGAAAACATAATACCTGTCATTATGTTTTTTTAATTTTTAGCGTTAATAAATAAAATTATTGCATATTTTAATTACCATTTAAGGTTATTTTTAACGTAGAACAAGGATAAAAACATGTTGATTATTTATTTTACCTCATTCATGAGTTATAATGCTATAGTTTACGCTAGCTTTATTCTATCTTTACGCTACAGCGTAAAGCTACCGTTCAGCCAATTCGCTAGGGCTATAAGGAAGTTTTTTGCAGAATTTCAATTTTTTCCACCACATATCAGAAATAATTTCTGATAGAAAAAAATTGAAATTCTGCAGAAAACTTCATTGTCCAGTAATAATGGTTCAAGCAAATTCGCTAAACGACTCAATTCGTTAGAAGCGCTAAAGTCTCACGAATATTTTGAGGTGAAAATCAGCTCGATTCAACCAGAATTGAGTGATCATGAGTGATATGACGAGTTAAAATTTTTATTAAAAATCAATTAATCGCGTTTTCGGCATAGAGATATTACAGATAGAGTCGACAAGCCATAGGCCGCTCTGTGGAGTAGCAACGTCAGTCTCGAAACTCGGTGAGAGCGAACGAAAGAGACGATGGGAGGTTTTTTCTGTCTTTGGCTACGCGTTTCGCGCTAGAGAGAGACAGCCTAACCCTCCGAATCACTCTCTCTCAAATTTTTCAAGTATAATTTGGACAAACTTTCAAATATAATTAAAGAACAACTTGAAAAAGTAATATACTTCAAAAATTTCTGCAAAGTATATTTGAAAAATTGTTTTTTTGCAATAAACTGGTAGAGTGGAGGGGGTAAATTCCATCCACGATGTGGGAGCACTGGCGGAACGTTTCCCCAGTTAGAGTTGACCTTTGCTTGGAGTGAGACGCAACTATACATTCGTCTCACTCGAACCAATACTTAATCCTGACGATGGAGACATCGAAATCCATGAAACACTGTACTGCCTTCAGTGACAGGTATTATGTTTTGTTTACTCTTTAACGCTAAAAAGTAAAATTATTGTATAGTTTTATTACCTTTTAACATTAATTTTAATGTAGAACAAGGATACAAACAAGTTAAGTATTTATTTTGTCGCTTTGATGAGTTATATTGCCACCTTACCGTAGGTTTACGCTGTAGCGTAAACCTAGCGTTCAGTTGGTTAACTAGGGTTAAACCATATCTTATTGAACTGCATATTAAATTTTCTTCTGTTTTATTTTTTTTAAAACCCCTATCTTTAAGAAAGACTTATCAAATTATTTTTGTACTTAACTATAGGTGAAAAGTAGCTCAAATTTGCTTATGTCCCCTTTTTACTTAACTCTGTCGAGTAAATTCACAAATTAATTTTCCCCATATAATTAAATTTTTACAGAATAATGCTTGTTATCATGTTAAAAATATAACCGTATTAAAAATTTTATGTAAAGGAATACTTACGTAAAAGACAATATTTTGAAGTCCACGCGAGATTACATCCAACGAGCGTCCCCTTATACGATCGCGTCGCCGTTTCCTATAAAGAGCAGCTGATCGACCCCTCTTCTCCAACTACTATGGGACAGTGTGCACAGATCTGATTCATCTGATACCGACGCAGTCACAACTACAGAAGCACCTCCTGTCCGTGAGAAGCGAGTAGGGAAAGACGGCGGCGCGCGCTGCCCTTCTTTCTTCCTCGTCGCTCTTGCACGCGAGAACGACTCGTCCCACTTCTCCTTATTCTCCTCGCTTCCTCCTAGCAATGCTATTTTTAGATTTCACGCTTTCGGTTTTCGAATCGAAATTGAGAATTGTATTTCTCTCGACTCCGTGCAAACGAGGCGCGAAGCAGACGACAATTTCAAATTTACGAAATATGTTATTTGAGATAAAACATTTTTATTCTCGATATTTTGTAAAAAATCTGCCTAAAATAAACATCTAAAAGATCGTTTGAAAATTTAAAAGCATTTGAACACTTCAAAAGTAAGTTTTCACTCAAATTTAATGCCAATAAGTGTTCAAAACTTAAATCAAGATATCAGTTTACAAATTTTTAGTTGCGTAAATTGACTACTTTAATTTGACAATTACTTGAAAAAATATTATATTAAAAAAAATTAGGCACATCAAATAACGGTTTAAAATCCACATTCATAGATTCATGCTAAAAGCAGGTCAAAGTTTATTAATCTTACGTTTTAGTGGCGTATGCACAGACTTTTAATCAAAACAATGAAATGCTTTATAGAAGGTTAAACATTTTTTAATTGATGTTTTCACATAAACCTTCAAAGATTTATTAATTTAAAATTTTACTCAAAATTTAATCTTACAGCGTTCAAATCTTTTTAAAATTGTACAAAATCTTATAAATGTTTATTTTAAGCAAATGTTTTTTATAATATTCGAAATATAAGTGTAATTATTTTAATTGAAAATTTCGTAAAATTTTGAATTCAGCTGATCTTGCGAAATTGTAGAAAGATTTGAACACTGATCAAAAAATCTTTCATTGAAATTCAAAGTCAATAAATCCTTAAAATTTTATCTCATGTTACTTAGGTCTAAAATGAAAATATTTTGCACCAGATTTGACTTTAACTTTCATCTTAATTGTATGTGACCTAAGCACAGACTTTTATTTCAAAAAATTAAATGCTGTAAAAAAAGAAAATTTTGTTAATTGGAGTACAGTTGACTTACAAAGCTACAAAACTTTTTCAACTTATATCTTAACTCGAAACCTGTAACATTTTTTGAATTTTCATTTTGCTAAAAAATTATTTTTGGACATGGTAAATTTATGTATGTAATGTCCGTATTGCTCAAAGTTGTCGTTGATTGGTGGATCTGTATTGCTTACTTCATAAAAATGATTACCATAAGGGAGGGAATATTCGAATAATCAAATACAGATTTTACAACTAAAATCACTCTATTTATTATTATTAACAATATATATATAGAATATAAGAGATTACAAGAAGCGCAAACCGATAACAAATATATTCGGACCGAGATATTTCGTCTGTTCAATCTCGGATTTTCGTCTATCTCCCCTTGGAGTTCGAGATCGTGCGAAAGGATCGCAATGCCCAAGCCTCCCCTCTTGCAGCGATATCTAATGGTGCATTTATACCTATGTCTGCCTGACCGGTGCAGACAGAAAATACATAAGAGCAAAAAAGACAGACGTTTTCTTTTTGTCCAATTTTACACTGTCTGTCTCCTTTACTCTTATGTATTTTCTGTCCGCACCGGTCAGGCAGACAGAGGTATAAATGCACCATAAGGTAAGCCCTAATCTTGACCTATCCAATCGTCTTCATTTCGTACTCCCACGCACTGACTACTACCTTTACGATGAGAATTCCCTAGAGTGGACTACGTAGATCATAAAATACATCGGGATTCAATATGTCGTGCGAACCCTGTCATCTTTCGGACATTATGGATCAGGTTTATTGTTCTAAGATGGGTTGGGAAAAAACATACAACTAAGTGATGAACAGTAAATGTGTTATAAATTCCTATCTAAGAGTTGAGCTTGCTTTCCTTTTAGAAAACTTAGAGTGTAAAGATATCTATATAAATACTAAACATATTTCTTTCTGAGAATAAAATTTGGCATCGACATTTGGTATGAATAATTTATCCCTACTCTTCCTGTTTAAATTATATTCTAGGTTACAAAATAATATTTGTACTGTATTTAATTCAGGTAAAGAGAGACAGAATAAAGGCTGTTTCCTTAATGTATTTTCCTTACTTATTTAGAACAATAGCATATGTATGTAGAATAATTATTTAATGATATTTAATATTTGAATTTCGATACTATCGATTCGAGATATCGCATTGAACGGATTTGCGTAAGAAGGGTAATTGAGAAAAAGGGTATTAGAACCTCAAGCCCCACCGTTACAATGTAACAGAAACCCACCTAAATTGCCTAGGGTAAATTATGTGCCCATCTCTGGCAGTCACTGCCTAAGCGAACGCACCCGTTTGATACGTAATGCCATGAAGGGACAAATTGCAAAGTTTGACTCTGGTTTGACTCATGGTGGGTTATGAATTGACGTGGAATGTTAGTCTGTGATTAATAATTTTAATTGTCGTTATTATGGACGCATGATTTGTAGTTCGATTTAGGAAAATATTCCGTGGTGAAACATTCACTCTATAATTGCTCTCGACGAGGAAACATGTATTCTGCTTAACTTGTCTTTTAATTGATACATCCACATTAAAGAAGGTAATACAAAAAAATCATACAAGCTGTACACCATCTTACTTGATTAGAAACAAGTAATTTGTTATTAAAGCATCAAATATAATTAAATTTATTTTTTCTTATTTTTGTATAATATTAAAAGCATAAAGCCTCGCTTTGTGTCCATGGAGTTGGATGAATATACCGAGGTATCTAGCTTTATTAATGATAATATCTATTAATTTTCAAATTAATACGATAAATGACCCGTAGAATATAACTTAAAAGATAAATAATTTTTCTCAAAACACCTTCACAAAAATGTTAAAAATTACATCCGAATTCGGCATTTTCAAACCTTTTTTTCCAAATAATTTATGATTTTTTTAATGTAACGTCGCAGATTTTAGGATAAGGATAAGATAAAAGCACCAAAACACATAAACTTTTCTCTAAATAGAATAATATGGCAAATAGTCCTGAAATCGAATTTCAGTAGCACGACAGTGGGTTTTTTAAATTTATGCCTGATGATCAATTTAAATGCCAAAAATGTTATGAAATGATTTGATGTGTTTGGAAGACTCAAAACTTTAACGAATCGTTTTTAACACTGATCATAGATATTTTCAAGATAAAATTCATATTTTCAGACAATTGGAAAACTAATTTTACCGTTAAAACACCTTTGATAAATTTTAGAAACAATAAATTTTGAAGTCATATTCAAAACTTATTATTTTTCAAAATGGAATATAATTTTCAAATCGTCTCTGAACTTCGTTTTCGTTTATTCAGATAAGAAAGACTGAAATATTTTTGTAGTACATCAAATTAAACCTTATAATTTGTTAATGTTCAGAACACTGAAATATATCAATAGAGTAAGACTAATAACACAAGTACACACTGATGTATTTTGTGTTAATCGCGAAATGAACCAAATGAGTTCCGAACAACCTCAGTCTCAGATGAAAGAAAGAGTGGAGCAAAATACAAGATCAATATTACTGGATGAGACATTTGAAAGAGATACGAAGAACTCAACTACATCCGATTAACCAATCAGAAAAATTAACCCAATGGGTTGAAAGTAATATATTGGGTCATAAAGTATGAAGTTGAAAGTTTCTTATGTATTGACATTTATTATCTTTGACGTTTTGCATTGGAATTTGTTTTTTTTCTTGTACATTGTGAATCTACACTATTGTTCTTTCGACTGTGCTTCGAATTTACAATTATCTTTTGAATAGCAATTTGTGAAACCATAGATAAGTCGAAAATTCGTGCAATCTTCGAATATGAGTTTCGTTGTGGAACCAACGCATCGGAGACAGCTCGTAAATTAATAGTGTATTTGGCGAAGGTTCAAGAAGCTATAGCTAAGTATCGTTCTGCTTTGCGAAATTTCGTTTTGGGGATTTCAGCCTTGAAAATGAACCACGTGGAAGACCCCAACCCAAAGTAATTGGTGATGAAGTGAAAGCTATTGTAGAGAGTAATACATCTCAAACTACTCGTGAGTTAGCATCAAAATTTGGTGTTTCTATCCCAACCATATTGGATCATTCGCGTCAAATGAACAAAGTAAAAAAGCTTAACAGATGGGTTCCGCGCGAATGGAACGCATATCAGATAAAAAACGATTCGATGCTTGCGTTTTTTTGCTTTCGCGGGATATAGGAGAGCCTTTTTTGCATCGTATCGTTACTTGTGATGAAAAATGGATCCTCTATGATAATCGTAAACTGCTTACGTAAGTAGCCACGGTTTAATTAATTATAGCTTCATAAAACCGGGTCAATCGATCACAGCAGAGACCTACTGTAACCAACTGAACAACATGATGAAGAATCTGGTAGAAAAACAGTCGAGATTATTGAACTAAGACTAAACTTATTTGTTTCGGAATTTGGATAACTTCTTGTAAGGAAAAATATTCAATTACCAACAAGCTGTGAAAAATGACTTCCGCGCTTTCTTCGGTTCTCGCTCTCCAGCCTTCTATACAAAAGAAGGGTGCAGAAATCACGCAGAAAATGTCTAATGTATTTTTGCCAGATGTATAAATCAGTTTTCAAAAGATACTTCTGTTTCCCAACATTATGGGCCAAAAAAACTTCAACGTACTTCGCTTAGATTCTCAAATACATATAAGTTCCTTTAAAGGTTTATCATTTTGCGCTGTGCACCCTGCAAAAGGCATAAATGAATTATCATTTAAAAGGCAAAAGTATATCGATGCTTCAGGAGCATACTTCATATAACTGAAATGTTATTTTATTCGAAGAACAATAAAGCAACCTTTTGAATCCGAACTTCCAACTTCATATTTAACGGCCTAATAGAAGAAATGTCGGAATAGGCTAATCCTGACTATGTAATCCTGAAATGTGTAAACTTCTTTAAGGCCAAGGATCAATCGGGACACATGACAAAATTATAAGGTATGTTAAGTTGACGTAACCACATCGTCCAATTGAGTCTCCACCTGTATCAGAATTTAGGGCTCATTTAAGGCTAATTTAATGCCATATTGCTAAATTTAATGCTCCGTTATTTAAAAAAACGGAAGGGGTTGCGCTGGCTTAACGTTAAGCTGATGTAACCATACGTTATAATAACAGTTAAACAAGTTATCGCCTATAGCAGAATTTAGGGCTCTCTAAATACCCGATCCAAATTCTGGTAGAGGTAATTACTTAATATAACGCTGTTTTCCCGTAAAAGCATTGTTTGTATGACCATAAATATTAAAGTATTTTTGTTTGATTGAGAGAATATTGTTATTAGTTTTATTACAACAAAGATAATAAAAAAAAAAGACATAGGGCCTTAAATTAGCCCTAAATTCTGCTATAGGTGATAACTTCATACAATGCTCTTTTTCGTAAAAGCATTGCTCGTATAACTATACATATTAAAGTGCTTCTGTTTGTTTGAGAGCATATTGTTAATAGATTTATTACAACAAAGAAGGTAAAAAAATAAGACATAAAATATACGGAATATGTATGATAGTCTTTATAAAATCAATCTAAACATTTAATTTTTCAAGGAGCCGTTTCTAACATTAGTTGTTTAAACAAGTAAAATTGAAAATTTGGATGGGGTATTTAGAGAGCCCTAAATTCTGCTATAGGTGATAACTTGTTTAACTGTTACTGTAACGTATGGTTACGTCAGCTTAACGTTAAGCCAACGTAACCCCTTGCTTTTTTTTAATAACGGAGCATTAAATTTAGCAATATTGCATTAAATTAGCCTTAAATGAGCCCTAAATTCTGATATAGGTGGGGACTCAATAGGACGATGTGGATACGTCAACTTAACATACCTTAAATTATACATTAATTCGTTCATGCATGACAGATTTTTTAATTTACAAAACATCTTTCTGAAAATTTGAGAAACATAAAAAAAAAACAATAAAGCACGTCTGTTAACTTCTGTTTAGTGAAGATTTTGATGAAATTTGGAAGAATTATCAACAGTTACAGTTAACTGTAAAAATATTTGCAAAATTTTCACTCAAAATAAATTGACGGAGTTTTTTATCGTATTCTGTTGTATTTTTCAAATTTTCAGGAAGATATTTTGTAAAATAAGAAAGTTATCTTACATGAACTTTTACAGAAATTTAGTCACGTGGACTGTTTGATCAATAGCCTTGAGCAGAAAGTTTGATAAAGCGTTATGAAATTCTCTAAGCATGAAACTTGAAAATGTCAAATCATTACTGTCTTTCTATGTCGGAAAAAATTTTAGCTGGTATATTTGTTTTAGATTTTTTATCGTGAACGTATTTGTCGTCAAAGATAAGCTTTATTTTACCGTTATGGTCTTAATACGTCTTCAAGGTGTATCTTGTATGGTATTCAATAAAATCACTTTTTGACACAACATATCAAGCAATATACCAGTGAATGTAACAATCTCATGCGAGATTTTGATCAAAAATTTAAAATCAGATCAAATTCTTGGTAATTTGTTCATAAAAGAAAATACTAATCGACGGGTTGATGAAAATAGTAATGAGGATTGAGTTTTCGTTCATTTGAGCGCTCATTTTTCTGTATACATTTCTGTAATTTTCTAAAAAATTACATGATTAAAACAATTTATTTTCTTCCAAATATCTAAAAAAAGAAAGAAATTCGTAGACTTTATTTAAGCGAACGATTTTGCATTTAACGCTTTTTTCGTATCTCACATATGTTGATTAAAAAATGGAATTTTTTATTTTGAATAGTGTTTTTTAAAATCAAAACATAAAATATAGATCCTGTCGAAAAATGTCCTAATGAGAATTTGCAGACCTCATTCAAGAAACAATTTTCTATTTTTTTCTTAGTTTTTTTGTATCTGACATATTTTATTTAAAAAATTGAATTTTAAAATTTTAAACTTATTTTTTAAAATTGAAACGAAAAATATACATTTTATCATAAACGGTGTCAGAAAAAATTTTTAGAACTTATTGGAGTAAACAACCTTGCATTCTTACGTTCTTTTTTGTATTTCACATGTTCTGATTAAAAAATTGAATTTTCGATTTTCAATAGTATTTTTTGAGCTAAAAAGAAAAATATACATCGTATCAAAAATGTTGTGATTCAATTTTGTAGAACTTTTTGTAGTAAATAATCTTGAACCATAAAGTTTTTTCGTATTTTCTATAGTTTAACTGGAAAATGGAATTTTGATATTGACTTTTTTCAAGTTTCAACACACTCTAACTTTCCTTATTTTAGTTTGATCGAGAAATGTTATTAGGACAATTTGTAGAGATTTATGAGCACTATCAGAAACCAGTATTGGAATTTTGGAATTTATAAAAAAGTTTTTTTCAAAAACGCAAAAAATGCTTTTATCTTCACAAGTTTTCTCATATATGGCTGCTTAGTGAGTACTACTATATAAAAAAAATGCTATAAAAGGAAACTTACCACCTGCAAAATAGGTACAAAATGCTCATAACACGCTTACGTTGCAAAAATATAGTGTGCACCACAGATAGTATATCTGCATGGCCTTAAGTCACAGTGTACTATTAGTATATAAAATTTTAACTTTTTGCTAGGAAATAGATATGTTAAATAACGTTTGTCGAAAGAAAGGTGAGGGTCTTTTTTTAGATTTTTTGGATTTATTGGCTTAAATCGAAGATGATATTCCAAAAATTGCATAATATCAAATCAGACTTTTCATATAGCTTTTTTGAGTTGGAAAACAAGTTTAAGTCGAGGTATGAAAATCGGGAAATTCTTAATTTATTTTTTTATTTTTCACGTGATTCTTTATAAAAAATTATTGGACCCAAAATTCCATAAGCTTTTTAACTGTATCTCAAATAAATGTTTACCTTTTTATCTAACTAAGTTATCGTGTTTCAAAGTCGGTCAGCAGTGATTTTCAGTAGCGCTTGCATTACTCGTTTTCACAACTATCGATTCAAAGGTCTCGTTTTTTAGACAATTACAAAATAGCTTCATAGACTACGACTATAATAGATAATATTAGTGCAGGGAGAAAAATATTTGTGTAAGATTACCAAACTATCTGGAAACGCGTGATAAAATTCTAAAGCGACGTTCTTCTTTTAATAATCCACATTTGTTAGAATTTTTATTATAGAATACGCTAAATTACCCATAAAAATTTCCATCTAGATGGTATAATAAATTTAATTTTTAGAAAATTTTACCATCTAGATAGGGATTTTTATGGGTAATTTAGAGTATTCTATAATAAAAATCCTAATAAATGTGAATTATTAGAAAAAAGTACGTCGCTTTAGAATTTATCATGCGTTTCCAAATAATTTGGTAATTTTAGCCAAATATTTTTCTCCGTGTGTCTTTGCATTTTAAGATACTAAAAAGAAATTTCCGAATTCCATCGTATCGTTTCATAACACTGGAAAATGTATGCAATTCGTTATCTCCGAAGCCACTGTAATCGCTGAAGCCTCTAATCTTTGAAGCCTTTTTTGCTGATACTTAGAGATTTTATTTTATCTTTAGTTACGGAATCAATTTGTTATACTATAGATGAATATTTTTTGTGGCAAGTAAGAGATTATTCTCAAAGCTTGAGCATGTACATTTATGTTAAATACGCAACTTAAATATAAAATTAAAATAGAACAATGCCCCCATTAACATTTATTGTGGAACTATTTTAGTAAGAATTTATGTGTGGCAAATATTTAATTATGCTTCAAACCTCCCAAAATTTAATCAAATTAATTTCCATTTTTCAGACAAACTCTGCTAGATGGGAAAAAACTTTATGATCCAGAATTGATCATTTAAAGAAAATCTACAAATTTCAATTCAAATATTTTTTTATGAGATGTATACAAGTATTTTTCGTTTTGATTTGAGAAAATACTGTTAGAAACTAAAAATTTCTATTTCTTAATCAAAATATTTTCGGTAAAAAAACTTTAAAAAAAAAATAGAAAATATAGGCTTATAGAACTGGTTAAAGTGTATATTTTTCCTTTTACAATTTTTCAATTACAATAATATCTCCCATGACCAAATTTTTAAAATTTTTATTGATAAGAGGATGTTATAATTAACGCATTGAACTAAAGTCGCATACATGGTGCTTGCCGCGACCTAATCGCCAAGCGCTTTCAAATGATAATCGACAACTTCCACAGTTTTGGTTTGATGAATTCAAAATTTTGAAAAAAACTTCCTCGTACGATATGACAAAAAATGTTTTCGCTGTAGGTTCTTCCAAATCGAAATTTCTTCGTTAGCTTTTGTCCGGTATAGCTTGGAAAACGCAAGTTTTATTTGCATTGAAATATTTTCATAAGTTATGTTTCCCATTTTTTTTTTTTAACGAAAATCATTGATTAACGAACAATACTTTTACGCGTTCTCATGAGAGCAACAGAATTTTGCGATCCAGGTGCTCAATTTCATTCCAAGATTAAAAAAAAAAAAACAATTTCATAAGTAGTAAATAATTTTTTCACCCATACTTTCGAAAAGTCTTGAAATATAACATGTAAAAATTATATTATTCTTGATTCCAGGTTCATTAAATTGACGCCATTATGTTGGAAAACAAAAGCGTTGCAAGGCGGGGAAAAGACTTTATTTCAATATCATCAAATGGTTCACAGCCAAATAAATTGAGTACGGAACTCGACTCTGAAACTTTTAAGCAAAAATGTAGTTCAAACTCAGAGCATATCGATGTCAGTTACTTAGATCCTGATAGCTTAACACTATGGCAACATCCTGTCACAACGATTACATTTTTTTTACGGGAGTTGTTGATTGACTGTGGGAGCTTGTGCAAAAAAATTTTAAGACACTACAAACTCGTTATTAGTACTGTATTAATTATTTTGTGTTTCGTGTTACTCAGCAGAATATCTGGACCTCAACAACAGGTGAGTTTTTATGTAAAAGTTACTATTGATACAGTAGGCTGCTCAGCCCTGCACAAGCGCTTTATCAACATCTCTTCATGTTAATACATCTAACTATTGGGTTGGCAACAAAGTCATTTCGCTTTTTTCCACTAGATGACTAGTCATTCAAAGTCGTACTTCTCCATTGCAAACTTCAGACCGTATATGGTATTTGACAGCTGACGTGTCATAGATTATTCAGTAAAAAAAAGTTTCAAGTTTTGTTGTTTATTTATTGTTTTGCATTGATTTGAAATGGAGATTCCACACGGTCATTTTCATCACATTTTACTTCATTACTTCTGAAAAGGTAAAAACGCAATGCAATTTAGGAAAAATTGTATGATGTTTTTGGTGAAAAATCATTATGAGAATGTCAGTGTCAGAATTGGTTTGCTTGTTCTCGTTCCGGAGATTTTGACCTCAAAGATGCACCACGCACTGGACGCCCAACTGAAGTTGACGACGACAAAATAAAAGCAATAATAAAAAATAACCGGCGCAGTATGACACGAGAGATCGCAAAGAAGCTTAACATATCACATACATGCGTTGAAAGACTTTTAAAACAACTTGGTTATGTTAATAAGCTTGATATTTGGGTTCCTCACAAATTGAACGAAATTCAACTCACCAAACGAATTTCCATTTGAATTCATTGCTGAAACGTAACGAAACCGATCCATTTTTGAAGCGAATCATAACGGATGATGAAAAATGGGTTGTTTACGATAATATCGTGCAAAAAAGATCATGGAGCAAGCAGATGAGCCTGCACAATCGACATCAAAAGCCGATATTCATCAAAAGAAGGTTATGCTGAGTGTTTGGTGGGATTTCAAAGGTATTGTTTATTTTGAGCTGCTCTCAAGGAACCAAACTATCAATTCGAATGTCTACTGTCGCCAGCTAATGAAATTGGACAAAGAAATCAAGGAAAAGCGGCCAGAACTGGCATCTCGTAAAGGCGTCATTTTCCATCGAGATAGCGTCAGACCACTTACATCCTTGGTCATTCCCAAAAAATTATTCAAGTTAGGCTGGGAAGTGATGCCTCATCCACCGTATAGTCCTGACCTTGCACCATCCGATTACCATTTATTTCATTCACTTCAAAACCATTTGAATGGAAAAACATTCGATTCAAATGACGCTGTCAAAAATGAGTTGATTCAGTTTTTTGCCTTTTTCGGCAGATTTTCTATGATTTTTCAGTGATATAACTCGAACGGTTCCAATATAGTTACTGAAATGTGCAGTAAAGCTTTTATTCGAATGTTACGAATGTCTGAGAGAAAATATAATATAGTACGATATTTCTTACAAGACATCTCAGGGAAATTTATAGTTCTTCTAAAATAAATTTTCATAATTCTTTAACCGTGAGAATAACGTTTTTCAGTCTGTAAAAATTCCTGAACTCTGGAATAAAAAAGAATGCGCAGTACCTCGCCGCGGACCGGCATTTGCCCCGCGTGGATGTTTGGCCATTTGTTCATTGAACAAGAAGCCATAAATTGAAGAAGAAGAAGAAAAAGGCATGCCATTTTTTACCGGCTTGGATCGTCTCGTACAATTATAACGACTGAAATTAAATCTAAGACTTAAAGCACTTCTAGCAGTAAGAGAGGTTATGCTATTGCGTAGCACATGTTGCTACTATCTTATTGTTTCTTTGCAGGAATATCATAGAAAATTTCGGAGAAGAGGTAAAAATTTACGAAAATAATTTTTAGATATATATTTTTAGACGAATAAGAAAGTAATATTTACAAAACAAAAGTTTTTAATGGTTATTGCATCCATCTTAGATTTTTTTCGACGTCACAACCATGAAGGAAAAGATGACTGGAACTTTTCCCAAACTCGGTGGGATTCTCGCCGTATAGACCCATAAAATCTGTAACGATTACTATAATCATTACTGAACGGAATTCTAGAAATTTTCCCGAACTACACCAGAATTTCTACTGTTGTTAAGAGTGGGATTCTCCCCGTACATAAACCCATAAGGTTTCAGAGACTACTACTATAATTTGTGCTGTACTGGTTTCTGGAAATTTTCAATAGATTCTCGTTAAGAATATTACTGCACAGTTCGGGAATTTTAACTAAACTATTCTTAAATCTCCTACAAAAAGTTCTATAATATTTCTAACCGAGTAGGCCCGTAATGTCTAAGGAATTTTTCTCATATCCTCAATTTCGGAACAAATTCGGGAATTTCTCAAGAACAAATTTTTTCCATGTAAGAACCAAACTTTCTACGAAAGCGTAATTATGAAGCTGACAGAAAGATGGCAAAAGGTCATCAAACAAAATGATCAATAGATAATTGATTAATGTTTGTTATTTGTATTTATTAATAAACTTGCTTTGAAAATCATAAAAAAAAACGAAATGACTTTGTTGCTGACCCAATAGTTAAATTGTTTTTACCTGGATAGTATCTTATATTAATTGTAGTTGAGTACAAAAAGTTTTAAATAGAATGAGATCAATTGAAAAAATATTTAAAGGTTTAATAAAATCATATAACACCGGAGTTTAGCACCAGCCACTTGGCAAAAAAGTCTTACAATGCTAGTGGTGAGAACTAAAGCAAGAGGGTAAAATTTTTAAAATGCATTTTAATTTGTACATAAAATTGATTTTACGATTGTTTTGGGAACTTTAGAACAATTAGTGAATAATGGAAATAAATTTTTATTGAAAGTAACTTTTTTAAATAGGATTTCCATCGTATACAGTAAAAAACATGTTTCCTTTTCTCAAGAAAAAAAAGTACATGGTGTACGGAGAAAAAAATCTGACTATAATAGCAAGAATATTGGTCATGCTTTTGTAGCAGATTTCGTTCTTGCTATCCTGGTGAAAAATTCATACATTTAAATCAGGGATCCCTTCATGCTATAAAAGTACTAAGTTTCATGCTTTTTGAGCAGTTGTGCCTTGCGAAGATAGCTCGAACTTGGTCTTTCTATGGTTGCAAGAAACTCATCCTATTTCAGCAAGAGTACTCTTGCAACCGAGATGTTAGGCCACACCTACATATGAACGTAGCGCCTAGCGTGTCTTCAGGGATGGAACGAAATATTGGCGTCCCTTAATCTCGGTTGTGAGAAAACTCTTGCTGAAATAGGATAAGTTTCTTGTAACCATAGCAAGGCGAAGTTCGAGCTATTTTCGCAAAAAATATTGATCTGATAGCATATGACACTAGCAATAATGGCATGCGCTTGATTTTTTTATAGTCAACAACATTCCATGCCAAAAATGCATGAGTTGATGCTAATATTGGTAGAAATTCATACCAAATTCCCGACGTTGATCTAGAGGCTCTTCTGCATATCCACATGGATGCGCAGAATTTCCTAGCTTGTTTGATGCTCTTTCTTGGTCAGTTTCTTATCTTGGGTCACCCTCAAATATTTAACCTGTTCCGAAATTATTGACTATATCCCTTCAAGTTTTGGGCCTTTCAACCAATCCAAATTGTACTTCTTAATCAAGACACACATTCAGTCTTCGCTGGATCCACTGACAACTGTGTGTCTTTACACAATTGCTGTACAAGTCTAAGAGTCTCTTGAGTCAGCTATATCAGCACCTCAAGTTGTATTCCCCGGAGCCAGATGACAATGTAGTCAACATACGCCAAAACAAAATCTTTTTCATCCTTCACTTTTAGTCTTTCCCACTTCTTTCTAATGCTCCCTCAGGGTCTTCCTGTAGACTTCGTCCCTTAGGGTAACTTTTCTCTTCCGCGTACAGGTGCATAATATCTTAACATTCATTTGTTGCAAACACAATTTTTTAGTGCTTGATATCCTTTTTTACTTACATTTACAGAAAAACTAATAAAATAACTTAGATTTCAGAACTTCTTTCAGTGTTTTCAACTTTATGTTAATTGTTCATAACATCTAGATAGTATAAAGAATATATTAAAGTTCAAAATCACGCATAGCTTTTAGTGATGGTTCTAACCACTTTCTGGATAATAAACCGATAAATCTTTACACGCTTAAAATTTTAATCGCTAGGTCCGTTACCCTATTAATATAAAAATATTAGTATTTATTATGATATTGGATCCATAACTTGATTCGTGCGGTTTTTTTTTTCAAAATTTGAACGTTTATTTAAGAAAAATATGTACAATAGTTTTATTCAAAGTATTGCCCATCTTAAGCTATGACTTTTTTCCATCTTTCTAGCAATTTGTGTATTCCATCCCGAAAGAACTGCGCCGACTTGGCGGCCAAGAATGAATCAAGCCAATTTTTGATACCCTGTTCTGATGTGAACCGTATTCCAGTGAGAGCGTTCTGCATCGACCGGAACAAATGGTAGTCAGAAGGGGCAAGGTCTGGGCTATAAGGCGGGTGGAGTAAAACTTCCCATCCACTGTTTTCCAAATAGTTCTTAACCGGAATAGCAACATGGGGCCGAGCGTTGTCATGATGGAAAATTATTGCCTCGTGTCTGGTCGCATATTCCGGGCGTTTTTCGGCTATTGATCTCTTCAAACGGATTAATTGTGTTCGGTAACGTTCTCCATTAATGGTTTCACCCGGTTTTAGTAGCTCATAATATAGCACACCCTTCTGATCCCACCAAATACAAAGCATTACCTTCGTGCCATGGATATTTGGCTTTGCCGTTGATTTGGCTGGTTGGCCGGGTTTCACATATGATTTTTTGCGCTTGGGGTTGTCGTAATTGATCCATTTTTCATCACCAGTAAAAATCCGATGCAAAAATGACTTCTTTTTGTGGCGTTCCAGCAGCATTTCAGACATGCAAAACCGCCTTTCAACGTCTCTCGGCTTGAGTTCATGTGGAACCCAATTTCCTTGCTTTTGAATGTATCCGGCTGCTTTTAAACGTTTTGAAACGGCTGCTTGAGTGACTCCCAAAGATTCTGCGAGCTCTTCTTGTGTTTGGCAACAATCTTCATCGAGTAATGCTTCCAGTTCTTCATCTTCAAAATTTTTTGGCTGCCCAGGACGTTTTTCGTCTTCCAAGCCAAAATCACCACTTTTAAATCGTGCAAACCACTTTTGGCACGTTCGCTCAGCTAGAGCATGTTCACCAAAAGCTTCCACCAAAATACGATGACTTTCGGCAGCAGTTTTCTTCATATTAAAGTAATGAAGAATAACTCCCCGCAAGAAACACTTTTTCAGGCACAAAGTTCGACATATTTAAGTGAATAAAAATTATTGTTGTTTACACCTCAAATTAATGACATATACTGAAAAAGACGCACAATGATAGTAGCTTTCCAACGCATGTTCGGAATATTGAAACGATGGAATAATAATCAAGTTACGCCATCTCTTAGCAAACCGCACGAATTAAGTTATAGATCCAATAATTCATATAACAATGAAAATATATAACAATACATTCGATTCGCGTTAAGGCGACGCAAATAAAACCGAGTATTCGCGTTAAGGCGTCCGCAAGAGGGGATCCCACTCACGTTCCGCGACCTGTGTTGTGCTTTCAGTTTTGTTGTCTGCGCATGTAGAGTCACGTTGGTAACTCATGGTTCGTGGTGGGGGTAAAGGGAAAGCAATATCCGACGCCTTACCGAGAACTTTGCCTCCGCCTTAGCGTGAACGTAGCCTTAGCCAGACTTAGCGGAGTTTGCCTTAGCGCGAATTGAGTGTGTCAATAACTGAGTATGAAAAACTGAATTTAAATTTTATATATGTAGATGTCAAATATTCGATACAATTATACTTTCATTATTTGCATTATAAAATTTCAAAGGTTCTAGAGAGAATAGCTCACATGAATAAACATTTAAATTCTTAACTTCACAGTTAATTTAGAATCTACTTTTTGAAAGGTATATTATTTTTTCAGATATTTAGGGATTTAGAAACTAAAATTAGAAGATGGATGTATTGGATTGGTTTAGGAGTATTATCAAGTGTGGGCTTAGGTACTGGTTTGCATACATTTGTACTCTACCTTGGACCTCACATAGCAGCTGTCACAATGGCTGCTTATGAATGTGGAGGGCTAAATTTTCCTGAGCCACCTTATCCAGATAAAATTATATGTCCGTCTACAATAGACGCCGTATCATCAGTAGGAATTTTAAGTATAATGAAAAAAGTTCGAGTTGAAGCAATGCTGTGGGGCGCTGGTACAGCTCTAGGAGAGTTGCCCCCTTATTTTATGGCTAAAGCTGCTCGAACAAGTCACCGTAATAGTAAAAGTCAAGATTATGATCGAGAAGATCTTAAAGAATTGGAGGTCTTAGAAACTCTCGAAAAAGGAGGGAGTGTATCGTTAGTTGTACGCATTAAACTGGCTATGAAAAATTTTGTACATAAAGCTGGATTTTGGGGAATACTGGCTTGCGCATCTGTAAGTATTTACACTTCTTTTGAATTTAATTATCATTTCTGAATTGTTACAATAAAAGATAATATATTTTAATGTTTTGTATAATTTATGTATACTACAACGCATGATGAGGGAACTTGGTTCAGTTTCGAAACGTTGCATCTTACTTTTGTATTAATCACTATTAATAGTATATTATGTGCCTAGGCACACAATGAGGGTGATTGCGTGACGAGCGACAATGTTCGCAGGAGATCGAAGCCAAGGCGTAGTCGAGGCGTAGGTGAGGCATAGTCGAGGCGTAGCCGATGCGTAGTCGAGGCGTAGCCAAGACGTAGCTGAGGCAAAGCCGCGACGAATCCGAGGCGCGATCAGTCCTGCGAGCATTGTCGCGAGTCTCGCAATGTCCCGAATTGTGTGCATTGGCACATATTCTATTTTACGTGACTGTGGTGCGGATACGAGTTTTTATGCATACATTGGAATTTAATCTAGTACTTATTGTAGTTGTTTGCTGCGCTAGTTGTACGAAGCGGGCGCAAATTGGCGACTAGTCCCGGCCATTTTAATTTTATCGGTCTTGTGTAGTAGTCAGTGCTAACGCTGTACGAAGAAGAAGTGAGAAGAATAAGAAATAGATTGCGTTCCGCTGTACGAAGAAGAAGTGAGCAGAAGAAGAATAAGAAATAGATTGCGTCCCGCTGTAAGACTATAATGCACATGCGCAGTTCAATTTCTACATTGTATTCCTCTGTAACGGAATATACAACATTGCTTTACTCTCAGCTGTAACGGAAAAACGAGTTTCCGCGGCTGAGGCACATAAAAACATATAGTCTTGAAAAAATCGAACACTTGTGATGTTACACTAATATAATTTTCATTAAGGGGGAATATACACCTAAAATGGAAAAAAAAATCGATTTTTTGATTTTTGTGTTTTCTTGACGCTCGTGGTCGAGAGAGAGTTTTGGTATCGCGTTTTTCTAGAAACCATGTTTTCCAAATCGGTGACCACAATAACTCAACAACCATTGTACCGATCAACTTGAAATTTTTTGTGTTCATTATATACATAATTATCTAGTCTTTTTCGTAGGACTTTTTTTTTAGTAGCTTAGATTTTGTTTTATCGACAAAATAAGAACGAATTTTTGTCTAAAAATCGCTACTTTGAGTTCAAACACCCGCCATTTTATCAAATAAAGATATTTTCGAAAACCCATACGACAAAGACTAGATTATAGTCTCGATTTCAATAATCTTTTTGGTTTTTTTCATTCTGATGATTACAAATAAAATGAGAGTCGTCACTGCGAAGGACTTCTTTTTTGCGGCAGTTGAAAGAGGACGCGTATACTCAGCTAATATTGTAAATCAAATGAAAAATAGTATATTATGTGCCTAGGCGCATAATGAGGGTTATTACGCGACGAGCGACAATACTCGCAGGAGATCGAAGCCGAGACGAAGCCGAGGCGCGATCAGTCCTGCGAGCATTTTAAGCGGGTCTCGTAATTACCCGAATTGTGTGCATGGCACATATTCTATTTTATGTGAACTCGACGCATATACGAGTTTTTATGCGTACACTCGAATCCAACCTGAAAAGGTCGAAATTGCCATGATTATCGTCCATCTCACTTGACATTTCGCGAATACTTCCGGCCAGTTTGATTTTCTCGATCTTGTGTAGTAGTAGCGTATTGTAATAGACGCATGCGCAGTTCAAATGTACAAGGCTTTGTCGGTACGGCGTCAACGCTGTACGTAGAAGAAGAAGAAGAAGAAGAAGAAGAAGATTACGCTCCGCTGTATCGTAATAGGCGCATGCGCAGTTCAATTTTTACATTACATTCCTCTGTATCGCAATACAAAACATTAAAAACGAGTTTACGCGCCGGATGCACATAAAAAAAATTAAACATGTTCTTGAAAGTGAGTTCTTTTATTTAGAAAAAAAATTAATTCAATTATTCGTATAGGCTTCCTGAAGAAAATTCACGAAAATAGTCTTTTTTCGCGCTTCCAGGTGTATATTCCTCCATAATTGCAGTACAGTAAAACCCCGTTTATCGCGACACCTTTTAATCGAATGCCTCCCGTTTATCGCAAATACGGAGGGGTTCCTACTCCTCCACTACCAGCCTGACCAAATGGTTCTCGGCGCATGCGCCTCAACGAGTAGTTTCGCGCGCGTTCGCTGTTTATCACAAATTTAAAAGTGAGGGGTATTCCCGACTATCTTTAAGAATCACGTGACCTCTCCTTCCACTAATAGGAGGGGGGAGAAAATGGTAGAGTTTATTGCGATAAACGGGAGTTGCAATAGACGGGTGTTGCGATAAATGGGGTTTTACTGTATCAGTTCTTATAGGAAATTAGCATTGTATAAATTATTGAATATTTTCTTTTGAGACTCATTGCGCCATCAACTAATCCATCATTAACATTCAAATTTGTTCGTAGCTTCACCACTGAATCTAGACCTAATATTATCTTGCTGGGTGTCTTACTTGTTTTACTCGGATCATCTGGAGTGAATAAATTTTTTTGGTTTTTGATCGAACGCTTTTACTTCTGTTGAAATCTCAATTGCGAATATTTCATGAAGTCTGGTTAAGTTTTTTAATTGATCTGTTATCTCTTTTCAATACAGCCTTTTTTTAACATCTGTGAAGTAAGTGAACTGGACCGCGACCGGGACTAGGGTCGCGTCGACTTGCGACGCGGAGTGTTGCTCCGGCGACCTTACGTTGCAGTCGGGTGTTCCGGGTCCGAGGATTCCCGGGTCGGGCCACGCTGCCTAACGGATTCTAACGGGGTGGGGGGGGGGATAGCGGACCTGGCCTGGTCGCCGACCGGGTTCAGGGACACGCCGACTAGTATATACTAGTGGGTCCGGCTGGTTGTGGACCGGAGCTGGAGACGCCTAGGCTTGCGACAGGGAGGTTTGCCTTGGTAACCCCTTCTGCGCAGCGGGCGGGTGTCTCGGCCCCTGTGTCGCCCGAAGCAGGCCCCCACTACTCCGGATCAGGAAAGGGTATCCTGCTTCTCAAATTCAGCAGGCAGGACAGCCAACGTCATATTTTAACTAATCTTTTCCGGTAGATGGGAAAAACCCACTTAAGCCCACACCAATTCATCGGAGCAGCTTGTTGTTGATCGACAACAGCTTGCAACGGTGATTATAAAAACTTAAAAGTGTGTAGTCCTGTTTTAGACCAATATGATTATAATTCGAGTAAATCAAATCTTATTTAGTTCAGTATTATTTTAAAGAGCTTAAAACAAGAGTAAAGATACATCTCCAACTGAATACTTCTGGACTATTATTTCCCAATTTTAATTTTATTTCTGTATCACTTTCCAAAGTCTTATTTAGAGTTCTGAAGTACGTTTAATCTTGTTCTTCGTTACTTTTTGATTGTGCAGACTGGAAATGTGAACTAGAATTTGATTCAGATTAATCATTAAGATTCGATTTATTACTATCATCTACTATTTCTTAATTTTGTCTACTTCTCCTGGTCTTTTACGAGTAATGCGTGTTTCTAAGCTTCCTTAATATTGTTTAGATCACAATTGTTAATTGTACTTTTTATTTCATTTATAAGCCTGCGAATACATTCATCTTTAGGAAGAATAGTTTGTGATCACCTTTACAGATATCTCTGTTGTCCTCTGTTAGTGTGCGAACAGAGTTAATTATCAAACCACTCTCGTATCTTGATAGTCATTTATCTAAAACACGCATCTAGAGCCATTTCAACGTGGGATTTCAAAAGTTTTTCAACAGTTTCATGGAAATCTCTGTATTTTTATTTTTTGTGGATTTTGTCATGAAAACAGGCAAGCGAGTTTTTTTTTTTTACATTCCCATCATCAATGAGAAGTTATTCGTTTTATTTTTGTTTGAATTATGTTAATGCAGGCAGTGGCAGAAATTTTAAACTCAACTAATTAATTTGAAATCATTTACAGCCTGTGTAGCTCGGTGGTCAGAGCAGTCGACCGGCAATCGAAAGACCTGGGCTCGAATCCCAGCGCGGTCGAAAGCGTCTTTTTTCCACAGAAAGGTTTCAAATTCTTTAAATTTGAATTCAATTTGCATTTATTGCGATATAAGAGTTTGGAATTGTCTGCGAGGACACCTGTCGGCAACATATCCTATTTGACACGCGACTTGTGATCCTCCGATAATGTAGGCAGTGGCAGAAATTTCAAACTCAACTAATTAATTTGTATCTTATTAAATTAAATCAAGCTAATGGAATAATTTTGAATAATTTCTAGGATGTATAAACTACTTTGATAAATTGTAATATATAGAGTCCTGAAAAAAAGCCCCCTTAAATTTTTTGCATTTTTTGTTAAAGGAAGGTGTAAGTATACTTTATAAGTCTTGCAGTCAAGACTAAAAATAGACTACGTACGTCTATTTTCATATACCTTAGCTTCTTCCAGATTAGAGGATAATTTCAATTATTATGGATGTAAATCTGTGGAAATTGAACCTTGTTACTTTTATTGTCTTACTTTTATCATTAAGCTAAATCCTTTGAAAGATTATCTACGGAATAACCTTTTAAAAAATTTAATAAAATTAGTATTATTTATGTATTTTGTCTTAATTCACTTTTACAACACTTGGTTACAGATTCCAAATCCCTTATTCGATCTTGCTGGCCTTACTTGTGGTCATTACCTCATTCCATTTTGGACATTTTTTGGTGCTACCCTTATTGGAAAAGCAGTTATAAAAATGCATATACAACAGCTGGCTGTTATTGTAGCATTTAATGAAGAGCTTTTAGACAAAGCACTTAGTTTACTCGCTAATGTGCCGTTTATTGGAAAAAATTTTCAAGAACCGCTCAAAAAATATCTGATTGAACAGAAACAAAAATTGCATAGTAAATCATCAGCGGTAAGTAAATATATTTCAAACTCACTTTTCTTCTAGAGATCTACACTTTATATGAGAAGAATTTTCATTTATGAAGTGTAGCATCTTGAATCTTAATGAACAGGTAATTAGGATTAAGGCCATGTCCTAGATATGACTTCAGACAATTCTCTCCGCGCTTCTCATTCTTGAATTAATCACTCAAAGGGATTATCTATTGCAGATAAACATACATTGATCTGCTATGAAAAATCCATTTGAGTTGTTAATTTACGAATGAGAAGGGCGAAAAGTATTGGATAAGGTCACGTTCACAACATGGTCTTAGAGACGAGCGATGAATTTGAATTTTTCAATACCTATTATTAATTAGAAAATTAAATTATCAGGAAAATAAAAGTTTGAAATTATAGAAGTATTTTACTCAGACAAAAAAGACCCTTTAATAATTGTCAGCTTCTTTCTAACTAAATCAAAACTCATCTAGCCATGAGATCTCTCTAATGTTTTAAATGATGAATTATTCATTTATCATATTTGGCCGTTGATTTTTCTAAATATTCAAATTCAACACATTTATTACTGACAAAAAGATGCTCGACTTTTGTAAAGTCCACGCATAAGACTGGTCTCATGTTTATTTTCCATACGGGGAGCTTTGTATTTATAAGGTTATATCAGTTCATTATAGCATACGTTCATTGCAATATATGTTTTACAGGATGGGTCAACAGCTATTTCGTGGTTGTTCGAGAAATTCGTAATGTTGATGATTATTTACTTTTGTATAACTATTGTACATGCGTTGGCTCGTAATCATCACCGAAGACGTTTTAAAACAACTAGAGATTGAAATTTACATAAAATCTTTTTAAAAAGCTGTATGAGGATGAAGTCTTTTGCAGAATAAATAAAATTTGAAAATTACATATTCCTTACATTTAATTGCTTTCAGGTTTTATTAACAAAGAAAAATATATTTTATATTTTTGAGGTAGAGTTTGGTAAGTCTTAAACACGGTCATATATACAGGTTTGAAAACTCTAGTGGAGAGAGTTCATTCGCAATATGAAGCTTATACTTTTTCTGTCCATGTCCCCTGCCAACCCGCTACCGTTCATCAGCTTTACTTTACAAAGCTCATGTCCGTGGCGCATTGACGTAGTGCCAATTTCATCAGCCAATTCTTTTCGCTCCTCTCATTCTTAAATTAACTATATGTAGAGAATAATAATAATTGTCATTTTTGAAGGTTAACGTATACATACATTGCAATAAGCTTTAGTAGTGCATTTTTTATCTTCATCACTTAGGAAAATTACGTTTTATAGCTAGGACAGCAATGCGTTATACTAACTTTTGTCCGACCCATTAGTAAAATAGAAATACAAAATGGTAAACAGAATTGGCAGTTTTAACTCATTCAAAAACAATTGAGCCATTGAAAAAAACTATTGCATTTTTTCCCCATAGTTGTACATATATTTGGAAAATAATTACTTATAATAGTTTAGAACACGTATTCGAAATTGATAGACAAAATCATTGGTGAGTGTGGGGCATGTGTTTTTATGAAAATTTTCTCATGATTTCGATTATAATATTTCCAAGCAACTCAATAAAAGCTTATGTATGAAGTATATGATTTAACTTCAAAAGCGAAAAAAATTTACTTTTAATATTTGTTGAGTAAAATGAAATGATTGAATTTTAATATGAAAGCTTTTATCCAGCACTCTTGAAGAAAAAAAATTGGGTTTCTAAAAAAAAGTCGATTTTTTGATAAAACAAAAAAAATTCTCGGTCCTAAAACGTACAACTTGACGTTAATTTATACAAGACTCTTTTAGTTTGCTTATTTGTATAAATAAATAATCACTGCAAAGTTAAAAATAAATCAGCAAATTTCAGTCCAATTGTCGTTTAGTCTTTGACCTAAAATTACGATGCGTTATTGTAGGTTCAGTGAAGAATAAAATTACTGGTGGCAAACTACTATCTTGTGGTAATATTTTACAATATTCGTCAAGTGAATTAAAACTTACATGAAAGTGCTTCTTTAGTAATAGATAAAACTTTAATATTTTGGATAAAAGCATTAATCTTTAACTCTTACTTTATCTTCAGTTACTAAACGTATTTGATAAGCCTTGGGTAAAAACATATAAAAAAAGTAAATGCTCAATGTTTTGGTAAAATGTAACAAACCCTCAATTAGCAACGTTCATGGGACCCGTGTTCTTGAGGTGCAAATGAGTTAAAATTTCGCACACCCTAACGCACAGGTATAAGTTTTTTTTAATTCTTGAGAGAACACTATATTGTTAATCGTGAAAATATAATTATACTTTTAGATAAAAAAAAACTCGTGATTGAAATGAGCATAAAAAGTTTTATTCACTTTTTGTGTGTGGTATAATGATTCCTTGAGTTCCAATTTACATTCTTTTCGTATGTAAAAACTGTAACAAAATTGATTACTGAGTTAATCATTCCTCATTATGTGCACACTTTTACGTTCTTATTCTTCCAAGAAAAAGTACTGTCCTGCTCTTTTCTGCTCCAAATCCTGTGCCAGAAACAAAACATTTACTCAGTATTAAACGAAGTCAACTTTCCTTATGTATTAAAATTATAGAATTGAAGGGATGCAATGAAATATGCAAGTACATTTATTGTCATTGATGTGACTTTATCCAATACTTTTCGTGCTTACCATTCTAAAATTAATAACTCAAATAAATTTCGCACAGCATATAAACATAAAAGAAAGATCACAGTACGTTTACATGCTATGGTAAATCTATTTCAGTTATTAGTTTAAGAATGGGAATCACGAAAAGTATTGGATAATTCACGTCAATGACATGCCCTTAACATTAATCATACTGATAATTAATGTAAATTTTACCTTTACTGATTGATTCTTATTAATCCTTGGTCTAAAATTATTAGGATCTCTACGGAAAGTAATTCCTAAAAGTTCCAAGAATCTATTCATGCCATTTAACAATGACTGTGGGCTGTGTGCAGTTGTCGATAAGGAAGGGGTTCCAGAGAAAACAATCACCCGATCAGCTAGATAAGTAGCCATTATAAAATCATGCTCAACTACAAATCCAGTTTTTTTCGAATGGAGGATGAATCTGAAATCATAAAGTTTGTTAAATACATAAATAGATAATCATACTAGTATGTACGAGGGTGGATTGAAAATTTGTTGGCCTGATCATGAAAATAAACAGACTTTTACGAGAGTGTTTTTACTTTCCAGCACAATCACGGCCTTACTCGATGCATTCCTTCCATTTGGTTTCTAATGTCGTTATAACTGTTTTAAAAAATGATTCTTCTAGGCTCTCAAAATACTCATTTCGCCGTTAACCCTTTTTTATGCAAGTACTTTATGACAACGTGTTGCTTGATTTGGTCCATTTTCACAAAAAGCCGTACTACGTCTTACTTAAATCGGTGTAACTTCCAAACCGTTAGAAGCACAGTAATGAAGCTTTACACAGTCCCAATTAAAGAATAAGAGAATATAATAGGAGCAGTTTTATGCAAATACTACAATTATTTCTGCATGAAGCCGCGAACTTTTCAAACCACCTTCGTATATAAAGTAAGCTAAGTTCCTACATAAAAAAAATAATGTACATAACCTAATCGGATGGAAAATAGTAATGAACATTACTGTATATGTACAAATAGATCTGGGAAAGTTGACAAGTTTTCACGATAACAGTTCACTTAATATTTCATTTAAAACCGAACTCCTAATTCAATTTAGCCTACAAATTTAGCACAGCTTTTTACACAAAATTAATTTTATGTGTAAATTGTATGTGCGATAAGATATTGTCTGAGAAACATTATTAAAAAATAAAAAATGGAAAATACTTCCAGTATTTAAAATCGAAAAACATACCTTTTAATTACTTTTGCAGCAACCAAACGCTGTTCCGAATCCAAATAAGCCGATGGCTCGTCAATTAGATACACATCAGCAGGTTTTCCAAGGCAAAGTGCCATTGCAACACGTTGCAGTTCTCCTCCGGAGAGATTCTGTACTTCTTGATCCATAATATCATCAATTCTTAATGGTTTCATAACATCTGTCGCAAATTGAGGATGAAGGTATGCTTCTCGAATTTTCTCGTGTAATAATTGCCTAACGATTCCTTGTGATTTAGGGCTAATCTTTTGAGGTTTGTAACTAATATGCAATTGAGGAATACTATCTGGAACAATGTGAGTCGAAGTGAATATTTTGTGACGTAAGCTTAGTGAAAATGATCAAAAAAAGTTTTTTAAGCTTTGGACCTTACCTGATCCATCGTCTGGTGGTAAATTACCAGCGAGCATCCTGATAAATGTAGTTTTACCAGTTCCATTTTCACCCAATAGAACAATTATTTCAGAATCAGTAAACTGACCTTTTTCTACTTTTAAAGCAAAAGATTCCATTGTTTTGGTCATGGCAGGATATTCATAATGATTCATACGCTTTACTTCCTCTTCTGTGGCACTTTCTGCTACTTTAAAAACAAGCGATTCTTCTCTAAATCGTAAATTTTCAGTTGGAACAAATCCATCCAAAAAAATATTGATGCCTTCCCGAACAGAGAAAGGCATTGTTACAACACCATAAGCTCCAGGAACTCCGTAAAGACAGCATATAAAATCCGACAAATAGTCCAAAACTGACAAATCATGTTCAACAACAATGATGAATCTAATAAAACAAGTGGAAAAGGTTACAAGTTATATTGAATATAATCTATAATCGAAGAGATACTATAGACTCTTCATTACACAGATTTTTTCTCTAATATAAAATACACATATAAAAAGTTCTTTTTCAAGATTCATAAGTATATGTATGCATCATTGAATTAAACTTAAATCAAAATTACTTACAAAAATTGAAAATTCTCGCGAGCACTTAAATCGCATTTATAATATAACCATAAAAATGGATTCTTTAGAAATATTCTTCTTTTTTCAATAATTTTTCTGCTTTCCGATGAAGTCTCAATGTAGTTATTAGAGTATTTTATAATACTCTAAGAGACTTTGTTTACTTACATAATCTTTAACAGCTTTTAATGACAAAAAAAATTAATTTACCATAGTGCTTGTAAAAAATGGGTACTAACATTTTCTCAACACTCTAACAATGTAGATTGAGCCGTTTAAAAAAATATGTTTGTGTAGTGCTTTTAAGATACTTTCGTTAATAAATAGTCGAAAGTTTTAAAAAAAATGTGTAGCTTTTCTTAGTAAACAGACTCGATATTACAATCAAACAAAAAGAATTTGAGCAAATGATGCATTTAAACTTACTTGTCAGGATGTATGAGAGATCTGATTGTGACAGCGGCATTAAGACGCTGTTTAACATCCAAGTACGAGGAAGGTTCATCAAACATAAAAATATCACCATCTTGAATGCATACCATAGCACAAGCAAACCTCTGTAATTCTCCTCCAGATAGTGCATCAATCCCCCTATCTCTTATATGCAACAAATCTATAAGTTTGAGATACATAGTTCTTTAAGGAAAAGCACTTTTCAAACAGACAATTCGTCATTCAAATTGTTTAAATTAAAAATTCAAATAGGTGATTCTTACACATCTAATATTTTGTTATATTTTTCTTACCAAGCATTCTACAAATTTCTATTTGATTTTTCGATTCATCTTTTTTGTCCAGCAATTGTTGTACAGTTCCTCTGACGGCCTTCGGAATTTGATCAACATATTGTGGTTTTATGAGAGCTTTTAAATCGTCTTCCAAGATTTTCGTAAAATAATTTTGTAATTCGCTGCCCCTAAAGTGACTTAAAATTTCTGTCCAATCTGGTGGATTCTGTTAGGAAAAAATTTCTAAAATTGATTAAATACAAATTATAAAAAAATATATATGTACATCCAAATGAAGTTTGGTAGAGAGTTTCAATATGAAAGTACCGGTCAAAACTTCAAAAATTAAGTATGCTAACTTTTATTTGCTTTATGGATAAGTCTAATATCAATTGATTGAAAATAAGTTACAGTCAAAATATGTTTTCATAGTGACAATTCAAAATTGCAGATATTGACTCAACATTCCAAAAATACAAATAACTGATAAATTCAGAATAATAATATGGGCTCTTTCTATTTGAATGTACACAGACATTTTCATACGTACGGTAAATTGTCCTAAATTTGGCTTTTGCTTTCCAGCCAATATTTTTAGAGCAGTAGACTTCCCAATTCCATTTGTACCAACCAGACCAAGAACTTCACCAGGTCGAGGTATTGGAAGTCTATGCAACTTGAAAGAATTTTTGGAATATCGATGCGTTGTCTCTTTTTCCAAATTACTTGGCAAATTAATAATAGATATCGCTTCAAATGGACATTTCTAGAAAAGATTATATTATATAACAAACAAAAGATCCTTTTTATATTTTCTCATCCAAAAAACTATTTATCACTTTTCTTTATACTCATCAAATTTTAATTATAACAGACCAAGATTGTTAGGCTAACTCAAGTCTCCTAAGTGGTCATTAAACACCCCCATAAAAGTCATAGAATATTTCAAATTTGTACTTGAAATTAGTTTAAATCATGGGCTAAATTCATTTAAATGAAAACCAAGTTAATGATCATTTAATACGCGTGATACATAAAGGCCGTATCTAATAAGAATTCATTAAAATTCGAGAATATAATAATAATATTATATAAAATAAATAGAGTAATAATAATTGTTATTGTCCATAACTCAAAAAAATGGTCTAATTTTAATATTTAATTCATTGAAAATACTTTCTGCTATAATAACTAACGTTAAACATGTTTTGAATGAATGTAGTAAGGTAAATGGACTTGATATTTAATTAATTAATTAATTATTGTATTATGGAATCAATTGAAGCCTGGGTCATTCAGAAAAAGATATGGAATAATCATTTGGTTAATAAATGAAGGAAGAATTATACGGAGTGTCGGGAAGAAAGTTAGTAGATATAATTTTTATCATTTTATTCAAAATAATGTTTTCCAAATTATCACTAAAAAAAACTCGATAAAAAATATTATTATTAAATTTAATATCAAGTACATTTATCATTTGCGGGTCGAATGCAGAGAGATTGTTGGTGAATGACTATCTGGAAACATATATTCATCAGGACTGAATAAAGAGCTAATTTTAACAAAAATAAATAGTATTTTTAGGTGAAAATTTTCTCAAAAATAATATATATCTGAAAATATTACTTTAACACAAATACCACATCCAATGCATAGTTCTTCCGAAATTGAAGCAATTTTACTATTAGGTGTGACTTCAATGCACAGCTTCCCCATTCGCACTACTGGACAAGAACGCTTGCATTCTTGTCTACAACGTTTTGGCTTGCATTTATCGGAATTAACTATTGCAATTCTCGTCAAGCGATCAGTTTCCTCCATTGCCCGTTTTGGCGGCATATTGCTTGATGCAGTTTCTCCTGGCTGTTAAAAAAACAATGCATTTAAACTTAAATTTCATTAAATTATTAAAAAATAATCAAAAAGCTAAATTACTTATATTTTTGTAGATAGAATATTATTTATTTTATAAATTATATTTATAGTTATTATTTATATTTCGTGATTTTTATGGAATTATAAGTAAATCAATATAAGACGATTATTTTTTGTCTTTTAAAGGGAGACAATTGAAAAAATATGTTCATCTAACAATTTATTTTAAATTCATTACTGACTGGGGCAAAAACCTGTAATTTCGTTTAGAAAAACATATTTTTCATCGTTCAATGAACGTTATATCGGTTATCTTATTCTAAACATGTCGAAGTCTCATCTCTACTCGCACTACACAGGGTGTACCAAAAAGATCGGGGCATCGTAATAGCTTGGAAGGATTGCGTTTTTGCCAGAAATTTTAAACATAAGAGTTGAAGATTTAAAAATCTATTTATAGGCAATTTTAGTTATTAGGTTCGACACCCAAGACGATTTTGTAAAACAAAGATTCTCCTTTTTAATTGAATATTCGTTTACACTACAATTTTGGAGTCCAGATACGGTATTTCGAATTTTTTGTTGGAGTCTCGGTCTCATGAGTGAAAACTTTTAAGTCTGTAAAGAGCAGAATATTTATTCAGAAATTGTAGTAAAAACCATATTTAATTGCTAATTTTTAGAGTTTTGTTGGAATTAACAGGTTAGCAATTTAAACTTAGATTTTTTTAATACGAATAATTAATTAGAAAAAGTTTTATCGTTTTGAAAAATCACCTTGGATATTTATGGGCAAGTACGAACTTTATATTGCAATTGTATTTCACGTCTCACATATGGGAACATATGGGAAATATACTTTTTTATACTTTCAGTCTTTATTTTTTTTCAACTTCATTTGTATAAAAATAATACAAAAAACTCACAAATTAGAGCCTAAGGTAATGGCAAACCTGAAATTTGGAAATAATGAATAAAACAGATATGCCAAATTGAAGACGTCAAATAATTGGAGCTTTGCGCCACAATCTATACCTGAAACTGCTTTGGAGGTTCAATAAACGAAACAGATTCAAGTAGACTAATAAATTTTTTTTTTTAATTCGAGTATTTAGGGTCCATTATGCGAAGTTTCGATAATTTAACATTTGCCTTTTGCATTCAATGTCTTAATTAAACGCTCTTTTGAAAGTACTCATGTTATAATAATAAGATAATATATAGTAAACTCACAGCTTAGACGAAACTATAATTAAAATCTCTTATGAACAAGGTATATCTGCAACACTGTGAGTCAGTACGCTGCTTTTTTTTGTCCAAACTGCAATAATATTCAAGACTTTAGCAAAAACACGTGCGGCTAACATAAGCGACACGTTTTAGCCAAAGTAGTTAGACAGGCAATGCCAGTCAGACAGTATATAAATGCAAGTAAGAAGACCTAACCTGTAGAGACAGAGACTGCAAAAGTTTTCCCACGAAGAAATATTAAGGAGAGCGAACACTTCACTTCGGCTGACTTCAGAATGGTCGGCACGTGATTTATGGTGCATTTATACCACTGTCTGTCAGGCCGGTGCGGACAGAAAATACATAAGAGCAAAAAAGACAGACATTTTCTTTTTGTCCAATTTTACACTGTCTGTCTCCTTTACTCTTATGTATTTTCTGTCCGCACTACTCAGGCAGACAGAGTTATAAATGCACCATTGAGTTCTTAAATTCTCAAGAATTTAAGTTCACGTAATATAACCGAGAATATTACAGAATTTAAAGAATATAAGGAAATATAAATTGAATATTGAGTATTTATGGTTCAAATAATTATTTATCAATATTTTGAGTATATTTATGGTTAAATAAAAGGCGCTCACTTATATAGATATAATTGTGTAAAGAAGAACCTAAGAACAGTTTTAATGTTTATATATTAAAATTATATAACTGTTGAAATTTGAGGTTAGGTTCATTTTGAATTTAATAAACTGAATATTAAAAATCTTAAATTAATATTAAACTTAAATTTATATTATCTATATAATTATTAATTATATATAAAATCCTTTATTATACAATGTAATTTATATAATATACATATAATAATTATATTAAATTATATATTTATATAACATTCAAATTTTTAAGGAACAAAACAGTTTTCATTCTTTCTTGCATTTTCCGTGGTCGCTGCAAGTCATGGAATTTATCAATCGTCAGGGAAAGCCAAGTTTTTAGTAAAAATTTAGAAAAAAAATTCCAAAACTTATTGACAATTACAGTTATGGTGCTTTTATACCTCTCCGGCTGCGGGACGAAAAATTCATTTAGAGTACTTTATTAGCACATTCCGTTGCTCGACAAACAAGATTCACTCAAACGAAATTGACAGACGTTCTTTATCATTTCCTGTTGTATCTTCCAAATTTTCAGAAAGACACTTTTTAAAATAAGAAAGTTATCTTACAGGCATAAAAAATGCGAGTGAGATAGTAGTGACGTCAACCATGGGGCTGAACATCTCAGTGGGACTTCCGATAACAAAAAAATTTTGTCAGGCCTGGCCAGGCGATATAATGGCAGACGGCACCACCAATGAGATTCGAATATGTTTTGCGCCCGAACGCGTCACTTTCATTTGATTGTTCTTATATCTTTGTATCGTCCTAATTTTGTCATCAATTAAAAGATAAGGCAGCATTGTGGAGAATATAGTATCCTGATATATTAGCAAATATGTTTTAATATCAACACAGATACTTTGTCGATTATACGTTTTTACGAAATACTTTTATTCATTTTGTTTGACTATTTAAATTCAACAAATTAATAATTTGAATCTCCTGCGTTTTCCTCCCCTTGAGCAATCGTTGCTATAGCGATAAGACGGGTAAGGGGGAGCTAATTAGCCAGACGACCACCACAAGTTCATAGCGCTATTTCTCTGATTTTTGTTTCTAAAGGAGGAATTACACCTCTGCATGCAGGTTACCATGGTAACATATCAGTTGAAAAGAACAGGAAAATTATTGGTCTCTTTCTCTCTTGTATGTTACTACGATAACCTGCATGCAGACGTATAATTTCTCCTTAAATCTATTTTACTAATTTCACACCCATGACGTCAATATGTCAAAAGTACAATTACCATCACCAAGGAATAATAAGGAGACCAAACTGCCATGGGAAACTTTTCCAAATCTGGCAGGAGTAACGGCACGGTAAGTGCCCGGCTTGTAAGTTGGAAGTAGTGGAAAGGAGTGCGCAAGCGCGCAGTTGTCCTCTTCTTACTTACGGGAAAATGTGCGAGTGAGACGAACTTGTCAAATTGATCTAAGCCAGAGAGGTTATGCAACCCGGTACGCGACACGACATTGCTAAGAAAAAAATTTATTATATTACGTGCGATCTTCAAAATCTTGAAAATTTCTCGGATTAAATTCCCTCACCTTTAAAGGAAAATACTATGCAATATTATTTAATAATCATATATTCGATATATACTTTCCACTTTTATAATGCACTCCTTTAGCTTTATAGGAGTCCTGAGATAATATTTTTTTTTTTTTAACTAAATCACTCGCACATTTTTTCGTGAGTAAGAAGAGGACAACTGCGCACTTGCGCACTCCTTTCCATTACTTCCAATTTACAAGCCGGGCACTTACCGTGCCGTTGCTCCTGCCAAGTCGCTTACATGGAGATAGGTCTCCTTATTATTCCTTCGTGATTACCATATAAAAGAGACAGAAGTATACATTTATCTTGTCACTCTCGTTATGACACAATGCAAGACGCTGAAATGTTTGTCTTCTTCTAATTGTATTTGGGTTTTTTTGTAACTTGTGGGGAATGCGTTCCCGACTAGTAAAACACAATTGAAATCGGGAACGTAAGGCCTCCCGACTTTGATTATGCTTTGGGCCATTGAGGTCATGATTAACCATTGGTAAGAGTAGGACATAACTACTTTAATCTCACTCAAAAAGTAAAACTCGAAAACGTAACACACTGCAATTGAATATATTAATGTAAATAGAGATTTTGATTGTCTGAAAAAATACATGAAATATATGAGTGATACCACCCAAGATTTAGATTTAAAAATTTGTTCTGCGCGTGAAATATTTTTTTTGCGTTCTTCTGTCGAAAATATTCAACACTAATTTTTTTAATTGTAATATGATATTAAAACTTTTTTAGTACTGAATTTTTATACTTTTGAGGTTGGGAATAAAAAAATATCAAAATAACTTTTAAAGAAATATGTTATTTAGTAAAATGTAGCAAATATAGTCTTTGTACAATGGACTATTTCTTAAAGTGAGACGGAAATATAGTTGTGTCTCACTTCAAACAATAGTCAACTTTAACGGTGGAGACGTTCCGCAAAGTTTAATATTTTTCATAAATAAAATGTTAATAAAATTTTGCTAATAAATATTATAATATTATGTTTTAATATTATATTATATTTCTTCTCCTGTTTCCAGTCTTCTTGAGTACAGTAGTACACCCCTAAGTGAATACTTCCGCCATAGGATGAAAAGAGGCTGACATTTACCGATGTGATAACCAGGGTTGCATAATTACACGTAACTTGAGGCTTTCCATGTGAATTACGTAATTTACGTCGAAAACTGTAGTTAATTACATATTCAAGATAGCGAACCTTAAAAGAGTATGTATGATCTCTCTCGTTGTGTTTGTTCATGCAATTAATTATAGTTGAAATTTATATCTGCATTCCTCTTGATTTGGCAAGTGTCGAAATTAAAATCAAAGTATGAAATGAGCAAATCTGAAGGAGGAAAAAGAATGAAATGCGCAAATAAAATCCCATCGTCGGAATTGAATTTCAAGTTAGAAAAATAGTTTTATAAAGTCTATATCATTTGATTTCTAACTCAATAAAAAAATTGTTCATTGAAAAAAAGTACTAAAAAGACACAAACTAAATTTAATAGTTATATTATAATTTGTGCAAAATTAGGAACATTTTTTATTTCTTTTGTGAACCATCTTTACCATTAAATAATTTTAGCCACGGTAAAAACTTTTTAATTCACATGATATTGAAGTTTTATTTCATATAAGCATTAAGCACAAGGCTTACTTTAGTGTTATTGTTTAACAGCACTATTTCTTCTGAAGAAATATTGCTTTTATTAAGCACAAGACTCATACTTAAAGTGCAAGTGCTATCTTGACTTTTGTCAATATGCATCTGCTCATCTGCTAGCAAATCATTTTCAATGGCTATGCATCTTTTCCTGGAAAAAAGTAATTTTTGTGCATTGGCCTACCACCCTTACTTATGTTTAAATTATAATTTTGACATTTATTAACGAAATGACAAGATTCGAGAACGATACACAAAAATTAGGTTAGCTTACGCACCCTCCAAAACTTTAAGTCTAGCATATACGTAAATTACGTGTAGAATACCTCCACGTAATATACATATAAATAGTTTGCGTATTCACGAATAACTTCATAAATTTAAGTACTCTAAACTTTTTACAATGTCAAAAGAAGGAAATAGCTATAAAAATATTTAAACATATTTCCTACCTCTACTGACAGACTGCAAAATATTAATACACAATGAATCATGGATTGAACTTTCAATAAATAAATAAAGTATTGAAAAGCACCTAACCTCAGTTTCTCATTCATGTAATATCTCCATACCGACACAGTGTCAGAAAATGACACACGACTGTCGACGGCGCCACCAGCTTTAGTCTAAAATTAACCCGAAGTAAGACCCGAAGCATTTGCTTGAGAACATACTTCGCCAATTCGGACACGGCCATAGTAAATTAGGTGTAGAAAACCATGTAAATTACGTTAGGTATTTTACCTTCGCAACTCTGGTGATAACTGACTCTTTTCATCCTATGGTCGAAGTATTTGCTTCATAATGTGCTTCGCCAATTCGGACACGCTCTATATTATCGGAAAATGGGCGAAGTCTACTGGCCAGAAGTTCCATCACGGCGATTGTTGAGGATTCGGCTTAAAGTTGCGAATTGAGCATGAATCGTGGGATCAACATCGACGTTACCTTTTTTCGTGGTTAAAGGTGTTTGTATACCTCTCCGGCTGCGGGCTGACAATTTCATCTATAGAAGTAGATTGGTCCGTTCTGTTGAATCCTGTCTATTGAGCACCGTATGTGCCAATAAAGTACTCTAAATGAATTTCTCGGTCCGTAGCTGGAGAGGTATATATAAAGGCACCATTAAATCGAGTTAAAGTTATTAAGCGACATCCGTTTGAGTGAAGGTGTCCAAAAAATTCTGTCGGCGATTAATATAGTTGAGGCATTAAGTCAAGCCGTTAAGTCCTCCGGAAATTATTGAGATTAATGAGTCGTGGCGAAAATTTATTGGGATTTTTATTCGCTGGGGTAAGAAGTTTTTTATACTACAAGTTGAGCCCGAGAAAAGCTTTTAAACCTTATGTCGGTCTTCACAAGTTCAACTCCAGTGATTGACGCAAATGGTGTCGAAGTGAGGGTTCCCAGGCTGAATGTTCATATTACACCTTTCTCTATACTGGGCGTATCCGAATTGGCGAAGTACATTACGAAGTAAATATTTCCACCATAGGATGAAAAGAGTCAGTTGTTACGTCAGCAAACGTCGGCCTCTTCGTATAAGTTTGTCCTTTTAGCACTTTTTGCCTACTCCGCAACTCACTTGTGGCTACATCGTATATTTTGAGTTAGCGTTCCATTTTGATAATCGTTAAATGAGACTATCAATATAGTAGAGTTCCCCTTCCCTTTCCGCTATTTTGTGTAAGTTCTACTTCATGTGACAAAATACTGTTCCTCGCGTAGAGTTTTTAGCTGTCGCCTAATTCTAGTATTTGTACTTCATTAACAGCTAACTTCACTTTCTCGAACACTGAGGGAACTTCATTCATTTTAAATGTATGGGAAGGGAATAGGTTTTATTATGCAAAAGAATTTGAACTGAATAATCAAATTACTGAAATAACAAATGTGTCAAAATTAGTCAAATTTATTGTTTAGTTTGATTTTTCTTAATATAATAAGACATTTTCACCAGTAAATTTTTTTTAAAAAATGCTTCTTTATTAACAAAATTGGAAAATAAGATCTCTTCCTGTACATTCCTAATGAAAGCAATTCCCTCAATGTTTGACGAAGTGAAGTTGTTTATGGAAGTGAAAATACATAATTTTAGTGAGTTTTACGTCAAGTAGAGCCACCTAAGTGTCAATTTTATGTTAAGAAGATTGTCTAGAGCTATCGAGATCACCTTTTTCACAAATTGGCGCCCAATGTAGGGCACTGAGAAATAAAAGTTCATTTGAAAAATAAATCTCAGTTTTGTTAGGAAATTTTTATTAAGTAAATTAGTATGCAAATAGATGACGTAATTCGGTTTAAGCCGTATACCTTAACGATAGAAAAATACTCAATTTCTCCATTAGTAAGATACTTGTCCGAAATTCACTTAAAAGCGATTCGAGGTCTCTCAAAAATAGCACCTTTCAAACTCAACTAATTTATTAAAATATAATTTAATTTTGAATGATTTCTTATTTTCGTTTAATAAATAATAGACTCATCGATATAATTTTCCTCTATTCCCTTACACAAGTCTTACGCTATTAAAAGTTTTAAATAACTCATAGTTTGTTGTAGAAAAACCGTTTTTTATATAATTGGCAAGATTTTTGAGACTCGAGAATCCCACTCTCTTTTGTTGAGCCCTTGCAGTGATTTTCGATTTAACAAATTATCCGAATGAGTGAAAACAAGAAATTGGTTTCTTAACTTAAGAACTTCAATAAAGAGGACTTTATAGCGGGATTAGAGGATTGAGGTATACTTATTGATGGTACGTTTTCGGTATTACGTGAAAGTCTTGAAATACGAACGTGCCGGTCCGGTGAATAATAAGGATTATAAAGCGGAGAAAAGAATATACTTGTGGGCAAATCCAATGAAAAATTGTAGTGATCCAAGTAGAATCGACTCTTTCAAAGAGGATAACGCCGAGTTGTTCGATGCTGCTGCCGCGCCAAATTATAGAAGTGACGCATGCCAGCCGGACTTTGGTTTTTCTAGTCTCAAACTTGCGAACGACCCAGAGGAGTATTCGATAGCTGCTAATCCTTTCGGTGAGGGTTGTTCGACGGAAGATCGTAACCTAAGGAGGAGTCAAAAATCCTCATGGTAACTGTACGACTGATGGTCATCGTTCTTGGGAGATTTATGTCGGAGAAGAATATGACAAGAACCAAGTTTGAGGTAGACACGCCACTGAAAGTCGTTTTGACCGAAGTAAAGAAAGACCCTTCTTTCAAAGATTACCCTAAACGCATGGTCTATCCTACAAAAGTGAATTCAACACACGTGACCCTACGTGTAGATCCCACATAGCTTCAAGGACGTTCTGAAGTAAATAGTTTTTCTATTGATTTTTTAAAAATTTTGACTACACGCTATTATTACACGGAGAAAAATAGCATCTGTTTATAATGACTAGAAATAATGTAGTTGGAAAAAGGTGACTATAACGAGGAAGACTTGTTGTTGCTACTTCACCCATGGCTACTGAAACATGATTTGTAGTCATCGTAGCCATAATATCAATACCTGGTCATGGCGACTAGTTAACATCGTTGAAATTGTCCTTAACTTTTAAATCTCGCTATGAAAACTTGAAACGTTGAGTTCTCAACGCTAGAATCACGTAGTCGCTTTAACCAGGACAGCAAACTTTACACTCATTGAATCCGATGTGTATTGTTCCGAATAATGCATATTATTTTTCATAGCAACTGATAGCAACTTTTTTGAGAATTTGATATAACTGTAGAGCGGGTTGAAACTGTGATGTTTAATCCTACTTTTGAAGTTTCAGCCCGCTCTACAGATACCGAAAATCAGATTTTCATAGCGCCTCTTTTGAAAATCCAATTTTCAGTACCTGCGAAGCGGGTTGAAACTTTAAAGGCAGGATTAAAAATCGCAGTTTCAACACACTCTACGCAGTTACATCAAATCAAATTCTCAAAACAGTTGCTATGAAAAATAATATGCATTATTCGAAACAAAACACACATTGCAATCGCTGTGTTTCGTCCCTTGTAATGCAATATACTATTTGAAAAGAGGTGTTATAAAAAATACAATTTCCCACGTAGTAATTTTATGCATTTGATTTTAGGGATTTCATTTTACATAACTTTACAGTTGATACTTACATATAGTCACTATGACAACATTACATAGTCGCTATGACTACATTACTTAGTCACGGCGACAGCTTTTAGTACCTACACTGACGGCTTAACCATTGCTTGAATTCAACCACAAAAAGTAGTTAAGGACATTTTCAACTACATATACCACGTCACTATGCCTAGGATTTTTTCTCAGCGTAGTATTGCCAATACACTCCCGCAATTCTAGGAGGCGTACCCATACCAAAGAAGAAATATTCTTTGTTAAAGTTGTCAGTTTTACCATTTAAGGTATAGGCGATGCATGGGCGAGATTTTAATTCGTATGCATACTGAAAAACTACTGAAAATAGGATTATTCATTAGCAGATATTTTTGTAGATCTTAAAGAAATCTATTTATTTTTTAATCCTGGCGATTTTTTATAAATACAATCTTTTTTTCAAAAATGAAATGTTATCTTTGAAAACTAACTGCAATCAATATTATAAGTATAAAATATAAGTTATAAAAAAGAATTGACAGTAATAAAAAAGTTAATTCACACAAAATGGAATATTACAGGCTGAAAGGCAGCGTTGACAAACCTCCACGTAACTCTAAGGATGCTAGCATTAGTGCATGCAGTCTACGCTGAAAGTTTTGGATTAGGGAGAGGGGTGCGCTATATACCGAGCGACAGTCGAATTGAGTCGAGCGTGCGCTAAACTTTCTCCGATTGTCACTTTAGAACGTCCTTAAGCACGGAATGTTTCGTGCCACGAGTATCCTCCTTTTTAAGGTAGAAAAGAAAATCGCTATTTTTCTAAGTAGAGGAGTGTTTTGCAGACAAATGGGCCATCCAGAAATTTAGAGACTTATTGTAAGGCTATCATTTTATGGTGGTAACTGACAGTAGTCTGCGTTGGTTTCACAACCCCCATTTGGAAAGAGAAAATGAATAAAATGTGTTTTGACCTCAGATTTATTTTAACCTGAGGCTCTGGGTTGATAAAATATTGGAGAATTATCACCCAGAAAACGATAAATTATGCAATGAGTAGACGACAGTTTTTCTCATAAGTCAATATATTTTACTTAAATAGGTAAAGGTGATCACAATATGCCGCGAGTGAATAAGAACAATTTTAAATGTATACAATTTCGAAGTATGAGGGGTGAATAAATAGAGACTTGCTTGCGACGATAGTCAAGTCATTTCTAATTGGAAGTTTTTGGAAAAGCGGGTAAGCGAGTGGAAATAAAATGCAAAAGGGAAGGGAGGTAAGGGCGTGCTGTCCAGGTTTTGGATGGAAGAGAGGGATTGTCTTGTTTCTGACCGTTTTCTCGACGCTTCGATTAACACAATGCTATCATAAAGGGCTTAACTGGAGATTCGACGACAAACTTTTCTCGTGTTTATGATGGGCCTCTTTACGGAGTTTTCATCTGGTATTGCTACATTTAAGTAAACCTACAGCTGCGAATTGTAAATCACTACAAAATGAAATTGTGAGAACGTGCCTAGATTAAGAGAAAGCGGATCAGAATACTAATAATCATATAAATTTTCTACCGAAGTTGAGACGTACTTTAGTGAGCAAGCATAAAAATTGTTAAACTATAATTTTTTTTTCTTTTAAATTTAAGTTTGAAGGCTGCGACGCAACATGCCGGCCCCGTTGAACGAACACGTTCAATACAACAATAGAGTTTGAACCTTGTAAGAGAAGTTAATCATAAGGACTAATTTAAACGATTATGATATTGTCACAGGACGAAAATAAATTAAGAAATCGAAAGGTACAAATATAAGAGATATGATTGTTAGTTATATATCTCTAATTTAAATTATGTCCTAAGCGCAGTTTATTATAGGGGTTTTTTCACCTTCCTTGATGATCTTCGTGGAGTTCTCGATAGGAAGAGGACAGAGCTTCTTAATACAGCGCTTGTACTCTCCCGCATCGGTTCTCACGGTGACCACTCTGATGACTCCATTTGGACCAGGATGGATGGCGACAACTCGTCCAAGTTTCCACTGCAGGGGTGGAAGATTGTCTTCCTTGATAATGACCAAGGTTCCGAGCTTGATATAGTGATTAAGGGTAGATTGCCATTTACTGCGAACGGTTAATTGATGTAGATACTCCTTCTGCCATCTCTTCCAGAAGTGTTGGCGCAATTTCTGCGCGTGTTGCCAGGATGATAAGCGATTCGAATTTATATCCGTTAAGTCCATCTGCGGGAAGCTCATTAATGGACCACCAATTAGGAAATGGCCAGGAGTTAGAGGTTGTAGGTCGTTGGGATCAGGAGACATTGGTGAAATGGGACGAGAGTTTAGTATTCCTTCGATTTCAATAATGAATGTTTCTAATTGCTCAAAGGTTAGTAACGTGTCTCCAACCGTACGAAAAAGATGGTGCTTGGAAGACTTTACGGCTGCTTCCCATAGACCACCGAAATGAGGTGACCTTGTTGGAATGAAGTTCCAAGTGACCTTTTGCTGAATTAAAAATTTATTAACGGTTTTTTTGTGCTCGTCTGATTCAAACAGATTGTAAAGCTCAGCAAGTTCTCGGCTGGCACCTACGAAATTTGTTGCGTTATCAGAATGGATTGTTCTGAATATTCCTCTTCTAGAGAAAAATCTTTTGAGCGACGCGATAAAAGCTTCAGTACTTAAGCCACTGACCAATTCAAGGTGCACTGCTTTGGTGCCCATACAAACAAAAATTGCTACATAAACCTTAAGTTTGTTACGATTACGAAAACGCCTTTCCTTGATGTAAAGCGGGCCACAATAATCGACACCGACATCAAGGAAGGGTCGAGAGTAAGATACGCGTGCTTGCGGAAGATCTCCCATTACATAATCCACGCCTCGTGGTATCAATCGAAAGCATCGAACGCATTGATAAATAATTTTTCTCGTTACGTTTTTCCCATCGAGTGGCCAAAAAAGCTCGCGTACGGAATACAGAGTTGCTTGAATACCAGCATGCTTGAGCCTCTCGTGCTCCTCGCGAATAATAAGTCGAGTTAGACAATGATTTGAAGGCAGTAAAATCTGGTGCCTTTGTTCTGGCGGTAGTTCCGAGTGAATTAACCTTCCGCCTACTCTAAGGATTCCCTGTTTATCCAAAAATGGTTTTAGAGGGATTAAACGACTTTTGGGATTTAAGTTTTCCCCGTTTTTTAAAGCGTGAATCTCTTTTGAGAATGCGATGGATTGCGTTGAAATGATTAAGACCCGATTCGCTGCTTCTAATTCTGCCGCGGTGATAGGCCCGCTGCGCTTTTCCCGTTGGCTCTTTATGTTGTGTATGAAACGCAAGACATACGCGAGTATTAATTTGAGTGTTTTTAAACGACCGTAATTTTCTATTATTTTTTCATCGGTGATGGTTTCTTTAATGCAGATTGGAAGAGCGATGGTTACTCTTTTTTCTGGAATTTTTTTCAGGTAAATTTTTTCCTGAGGCCAAAGGCTTTCCTCTTGTGACAGCCAATCAGGACCATTTTTCCAGATGTCTGAATCCAGAAATTCTTGAGGTGTTTGACCTCTTGAGACTAAATCCGCGGGATTATGTTGCGTGCGTACGTGTCGCCATTCGCAACCTTTCGAAAGACTGGATTTCCGCGATTCGATTTGAAACGAAAGTTTTTAGCAAGTAAGGTTCAGTATTAATCCATTGGAGCGTTATCATTGAATCTGACCATAAATATGCTTCACTTATTTCAGCTTGAAGCGCCTGCTTCACTGTCATATATAAACGAGCTAGCAAAAGAGCTGCGCACAACTCTAAGCGTGGTAGGGTCAAGGGATTGACAGGAGCGACTCTCGATTTTGAGCAGACCAACGACACATGATGTTTGTTTTGATCATCAGTTGAACGTATATAAATGCAAGCCCCGTACGCCCTCTCGCTTGCGTCACAAAAACCATGCAATTGAATTTTCCCGGAATTAGGCGCGATAATGAGTCGACTGAAGCTAACGTTGCTTAGAAGCGGTAACTGCTCTTTAAATTGCAACCACATGGTGTGAATTTCTGTAGGGATTGAACTATCCCAGGAGACACCAGCCTTCCATAGAAGCTGAATTACTATTTTAGCCTTGACAATGACTGGGCCCAGTAGCCCTAATGGGTCGAATAATTTTGCAACTTGCGAAAGAATAGAACGCTTCGTCACAGATTTTGAAAATTTTGATAAGTCGACCTTATAAAAAATTGAGTCTTGCTTCGAGTTCCAATGAATTCCTAACGTTTTTATTGTAGGATTTGAATCAAGTGGCATATGACAACTAGATGGATTTGCCGAGTTTTCAGGCACGAGGGCTGGGTCATTTGAGGTTCATTTTCTTAGGGGAAAGCCACCCTTTCGCAAGAGTGCGATAAGTTTATCGCGAAGGAACGCGGCTTCCTGGATTGTATTCGCACCAGTTAGTAAATCGTCTACATAGAAGTCTCTCTTTAATACGAGAGCTGCGAGGAGGTGCTGGTCTCCCTCGTCATCAGCTAGTTGGTGCAGAGCACGAATTGCGAGAAAGGAGGCAGAAGAGGTACCGTATGTGACGGTATCGAGAGTGTATTCCTTCACACTTTCATCTGGGTTTTTCCAAAATAATATTTTTTGGTATGAGGCGTCATCCGGGTGTACTAAGACCTGCCGGTACATTTTCTCGATGTCGGCAGTGAGAGCGTATCTGTGAGACCGAAAACGCATTAATAAAGTACAGAGGTCGTCCTGTATAGTGGGCCCGACCATCAACGCCTCATTGAGCGATACTCCAGATGAAGTTTTGGCAGAGCCATCATAGACAACGCGAATTTTAGTGGTGGTGCTGTCTTCCTTCATCATCGCATGGTGGAGAAGATAGAAGCCTGGTGCAACAATATCTTTATTTTTTATTAGCGACAAATGTTTTAGTTCTTTATATTCATCTAAGAACTGGCAATAATTTATTTTCAATTGAGGATTTTTCTGAAAACGTTTTTCTAATAAGTGAAACCGATGAAGGGCCATGGACCGAGATTCTCCTAATTCTGCCTTCCTTTCGTTAAATGGCACCCTAACTATGTAACGACCATCGGTATCGCGTTTTGTATTTTTTCGAAAATGTGCTTCACATGCCTGCTCGACCTTCGACAGTAATTTTATGGACGGAAGCTCTTCCACTTCCCAAAATTTCGTAAGATTCGCGTCTAGATTCGAATGTGTTATAAAGTGACATTGAACGTCACGTTTTACGGGAAAGCCATTTATTTCTCCCGCCACAATCCAACCGAATTGAGTTGTTTGCAGGACGGCATTGGGATGTTTTTCTAACGATATTTGTCCTACGCACAGAAGTTTGTAGAACAACTTGACTCCAATGAGGAGGTCGATTTCAGATGACTTATAAAACTCAGGATCGGCCAAGGTTATATTTTTCGGGATTTCTAAATTAGTCCTGTCAATTTCAATTGAGGGCATGATTTTTGTTATTTTATTTAACACAAGAAAGTCCAGCCTTTTAGAATAATTGCTGAAGCGTGATTTTACTGTTGCTGAGACCGAATGTTTTATATCTGTAGAAATATTTTCTACACACGAGACCGATATATTTACTGACTTTCTGTATAAATTTAAAAAGGATGCTGTACTTTTAGTAATAAAATTTGCTTGTGAACCGGCATCTAAAAACACTCGACAAGATTTGGAGTCCCCTTGGGCGTTGACCAAGTCCACGATTGCGGTGGCTAGCAAGCCTTCGGAAGAAACTTGAGCCGCGTGTACGCTAACGACAGTTTTTTCTAGGGTGGACTCTGAAGCGTCTATTTCCCTAGTCGATGGTTTTTCGAAATGGAGCAATATATTGTGCCTTTTACGGCATTTGCGACATGGAGCACCAGCGCAATCGAGAACACGATGATTTGGACGCAAACAATTTATGCAAAGTGAGGCTTTTTTTACGGCCTCGAAGCGCCCTGTGGGTGCCAATTTTTTGAAATTTGCGCAATGGTAAATTGCGTGTTCACCCTGACAATAAGGACAAGGATGTTTTGTTGCTGAAGCTGCAAACGCGTGTTGCAAACGTTGATTTGAGCGCGAATTTGAGAATTTTTTCTCCGATAAATTTTTTGGCTTTTCTACGTTTTGATAGGACTTAATGTCCTCGAATTGTGCGCGGCGTTGCAGAAAGGTAATTAATTCTTTGAAGGTAGGGTTGGCAGATTCGCAGCTGGAATCTTCCCATTTTTCACAAATGAATGAGTTTAATTTTTGTTTTATAATTTCTACCAAAAGGGTATCCCATTGATCCACGGGTTCCTTTAAAGCTTCAAGTGCTCTAACATGCTTTTGCACTTGATTTAGTAAACAACGAACGGTAAATTCTCTCGACAAAACCGGCAGATTTAATAAGGCCTTTACGTGAGCTTGTCGAATTGTTTTTCTATTATCGTAGCGCTCTTTTAGTAGGTTCCAAGCAACCGTGTAATTTTCCGAAGATAATTCGATAGACGCGAGAACTTCCGCGGCTTCATCCCTTAAACAACCCTCTAGATGGTATAGTTTTTCGATATCAGGAATCTCCTTGTCATCGTCAACAAGTGATTTGAAAAGGTCATGAAATCCTAACCAGGACTCATAAGATCCGCTAAAGGAAGGAAGATTTACCCGCGGAAGACTTCTTTTTGAGGTTTGATCGAAATTTTGTCGAATCTCACGCACAGTGCTGTCAGTTGACCCCGAGGCGTAGGATTCACTTGAGTCGTTAGATATATTTGATTTTAAAAAGGTTATAGCTTTTCCTAAAGAGGCATAATATTTTTCCTCATAATCCGTGCGAGAATCCGCGAGAGTTGGATCGTCCGCAAGTACTTCTAACTCTAAACAAACTTTTTCGAATTCTACAAATTCCCTACTAATGTCTTGTTTCCTTTGCTCTAAAATTGGCAGATCGCGTTCTGGAACGAATCCATTGATAAAATTTGCAAAATTCGTTATTTTTCTTTTTGAATTAGCAACTTGAGCCTTGAGTTTTGGCAACACTTCAGCCATTTTTTTAACGAGAGCAATTAGAAATGTTATGTGGGAATGCGGAATCTTTAATAGGAGAATTGGTGGTACAAAAAATTGCTTACCTTGAGATGAGACTCTGGAACAGTGTTGATCCTTGACGAAGGTATCTTGAGATGAGACTCTGGAACAGTTTGTATCCTTGACGATGGTATCTTGAGATGAGACTATATAACAGTGTCGACTGAGATTACTTGGAGCTGGACTGCGAGCTCAATTTCCTCTCAGGGTTTCCTCTCAGATGATATTTCTGGGCCTTGTTGACTGGAAGAATCAAGTGTATCTTGATTTTTCTCCTGAAGGTAGATATCTTCCACGATGCTGGCAGATTTGACTGCCGTTTTTTGAAGAGGAATAATCACTGTTTCCACTTTGTCTGTATGACGATGATGAATAATGCACAACGAATTTGTCGAAACTTACACGAGGATACAAAAAAATGCTTACTTCACCCCCAAGCTTGGTGATTTGCATTTGCTTGTATTTAAAACAATTTGTTCGTGAAGACACAACGTGCGCGATTTTAGTAGTCAAATTAACTTGACACGAGATTGCAATAAGCACGATATAAATTAGTTCAATAGTCCGATTCAATTTGACACGAGAGTTGCTAAAGCACGATATACGAAATTCACTAGTCAAGATTAGCTTGACACGAAATTAGCTAAGTCACTGTACTTGCGCCCTTTTCCTATTTTTAATGTCAACGCTCTTCATTCACTTGCGAGGAACCTTATAACCACTTTTCAACAATCACTGGATACACACTTATTTATATATATCCGGCTCGAAGGACCAATGTTTTGACCTCAGATTTATTTTAACCTGAGGCTCTGGGTTGATAAAATATTGGAGAATTATCACCCAGAAAACGATAAATTATGCAATGAGTAGACGACAGTTTTTCTCATAAGTCAATATATTTTACTTAAATAGGTAAAGGTGATCACAATATGCCGCGAGTGAATAAGAACAATTTTAAATGTATACAATTTCGAAGTATGAGGGATGAATAAATAGAGACTTGCTTGCGACGATAGTCAAGTCATTTCTAATTGGAAGTTTTTGGAAAAGCGGGTAAGCGAGTGGAAATAAAATGCAAAAGGGAAGGGAGGTAAGGGCGTGCTGTCCAGGTTTTGGATGGAAGAGAGGGATTGTCTTGTTTCTGACCGTTTTCTCGACGCTTCGATTAACACAATGCTATCATAAAGGGCTTAACTGGAGATTCGACGACAAACTTTTCTCGTGTTTATGATGGGCCTCTTTACGGAGTTTTCATCTGGTATTGCTACATTTAAGTAAACCTACAGCTGCGAATTGTAAATCACTACAAAATGAAATTGTGAGAACGTGCCTAGATTAAGAGAAAGCGGATCAGAATACTAATAATCATATAAATTTTCTACCGAAGTTGAGACGTACTTTAGTGAGCAAGCATAAAAATTGTTAAACTATAATTTTTTTTTCTTCTAAATTTAAGTTTGAAGGCTGCGACGCAACAAAATGCGTGTCTCACGCAATTGGGTAATTCAAAATTTAGGTGACGACTTGGTGGAGCTTGGTGTTGACCTATGACGACGTCAGTTGAAATTTTCCGTCGAAAATCTAGTATTGTCCCATTGTAGAATATCTCTCTCTAAAAATTAAGAACGTTTCCATTGAGTTGTCTCCTAAATTTTGGGGTCATACTGAGTCTCGAAAGTGTTGTTACAAAATGTGTATGTGCTTAGAAGCTTGGATCGCAAGTTGATAGGCAAATTTCATGTTTAAGAGTTAAAATATTTTGTCTTCTTTAACGTAAATACGAATTTTGGTTCGCAGATTGATATCCAAACTCCTAACTAAGATGGCGGATAGCTTCAAATCATCAAAGAGTCGGTCATACTTGAAGAAGTATGCCAATCTTATCACCATACTTCAGCGAGATTATCCAGGTTTCTTCCCAGCCTTGCAGAAAGCTTACCTCGTAGAGAATGAGAAAGCAAAAATGCCAACCGCTGATGATATGATGTGGGAAATCATCCGCAAGTACGACTTAGTTCCGCGGCGCAGCCTCTCCACCAGAACGATGGGTGTCCAGGTACGTTCGCCGGCCCCAGATGCAGAAATCCAGACTACCTGTAAAGCCAAGTATGTTAGGAGCCAAACCTCTGAGAGCATAGTAGAGATCTGTGATGCGAAACCCCAAATGTCCCACGTTAGCACCCAAACCTACCAAATGGATTCATCTCCAAGTAATTCCCTGCATCGTGTCCCTGAGTCCTCTGACCCTTTGGTTGCCCTTACCTATAGAGAAGATATTGTTCGCTCCCACGAGAGAAAGTCTGAATCTGCTCCAATCCCATCCCTTCTTGACTTAAATGTCCCTAAACCTGAAAACGCTTCGACCAGAACCCTAGAATTTCTCAAGGAGACGGACAGACATGGATGCTGGAATTGTGGAGAGATAGACCATCGCTTTTCGCAGTGTAAGCTTCGTCTGCGCCAGTTTTGTTTCGGCTGTGGTAAACCAGGATATCTATCCAATAACTGTACTTATTGTGCTTCAAAATCATCTAAGCTAAGTTAATAATCGAGTTCCCTCCTTTTTTTCTTTCTTATTTTTATCCTGCTCTCATATATGTACATTAATAACAGCCTTCTAGATTTAAGAGTGATTAGAAGAATTTTCTACAACTTTTGTAATTTTCTTTAATAGTAACTACGAAGGGTTAAGTTCCATTACGTGTTTCAATTTCTTTTCCTTTATGTATTACCTTATTACATATTTCTAAGTAATTGTATTTATTACTGTGTTACATTAAAACTTACTACACTGTTTTTAAGTTGTTATTCCTTTTTAGCCATTAGATTTTAGATTAACTCGTTTAGTTTTGATGCCTTGTGTCGAATAATTGGCTTTCGTTTGCATAAACAAACATTTTCACCTAATGACTTACAGACTTACATGAGCGGAGTAGATTACATAATATTCACCCGTAAGTTTAACTGTTTAACGTCTTTAAATCTTGATGAAAATGTGAAATACCTATCAGATGCTTTTTACATTTGAAAAAACAACATTTTTAATATTCCCAATCAAGATATATGTGACGCGATCCGAGAAAAAGGACCTTCGAGGCAAAAAATCGATTTTAGGATTATGATTGATTTTATAAGTTCTGGAACTGATCTTTCTAGGGGTGCAATCAGAAATGTTGTATCTGCATTATTTTCAATCGCTCGTCCTGTAAAAATTTCACTTTTGCCTCAAAGGTCCCTTTTCTCGGATCGCGTCACATTATGTTTAAGCTAGATTTTAATATATATAACAATGAAAAGCCATTCATAAAAGTAATTTTCATTTGCGTGTTGTCAATTTACTTTAAGGCTGTATGGTAGGATCGGACGTCAGCAATTATATACAACCGCTTTATAATTAAAATAATAATTTTTAAAAAATTTCCGGAGAACACAGTAATGCGCTATATCAAATAATACTCTGGCCGTTCTCTGACCTCGCATTATTATGTCTAAGAAAGGTAAGAAAAATATTTAAGTCATTGCAATTATTATTCTGTGATCAAATTTAAATAAGAAGGTGTAGGAATAAATACAATAATTTCATTTTTTAGCGAAAAAAGTTATAAAAACATCTTATACCTGTCATTGAAGGCAGTGCAGTGGTTTACCATTTGTGGAACGTCTGCACCGTCAGGATTGGCTATTGGTAGAAGTGAGAGAAAAGTAGTTGCGTCTCACTCCAACCAATGGTCAACCATGACGGTGGAGATGTTCCGCAAATGGTGAACCACTGCACTGCCTTCAATGACAGGTACATGATGTACCTTCTATTCCAAATTTCGCCACAGAATCATAATTGCAATTTCACTGACATACAAATTTCTCAATTTATAAGTTCAACAATTAGATATTGAATTGCATTCACCTAAGGTTACCAGATGGGTCGGGATGGAAATCAGGACACTCGGAAATTTTGAATCGGAACATTTAAAAAAAGGGTCATTAGAAAAACGCGACTATAAAATCGGGGCTTAAAGGCGTATCGCTGAGTGGTACGAATTAGGGGCTGGGCGGGTAGGGTGTACTTTGGACCGTATATCGATTCTCCAAAGCATTAATTCTCCCAGGCGCAGTGAACTTCACGCTGGAAATCTTAAGAATTTTTAGGCGCCTTTCTTGTGAATTATAATGCGCGCCTGAAAATTCGTATTTACAGCGTGAAGTTCACTGCGCCTGGGAGAATTGATGCTTTGGAGAATCAATATACAGTCCAAAGTACACGTCTGGTGGCTCTGGTACACTCTACCCTTGGGCAATGCCGATTCGATACTTTAAGTATCAAGTACAAAATACTCGATATTTCGATTTTCGATACTGGTACTTAAAAGGTCGAAGTATCAGAGTATCGATACTCTTTACGCTGGTATCGACCACATCGATTCCAATATTAATTTTTAGACTTTCACTACTGTCACTGCCGCCTGCCGCGTTCGCCGTTATAGCCGTTTATTGGGTTTTTTTCCGGTTTTATCTTCTGAACTGTATAATTAATTAATACATTATACACCATAATTAAGAAATATGCAGAAGTAAAACCACTAAAAATATGTTTCTCGAGATGTTCTGCGCTATATTTATTATATGTTTCAATTCTCAGCATTTCTTAATATAAGCACATTTTAGACTGGGACTATCATTATTTGAAAAGGCTAAGTATTCATTACCCAATTGCTTGGGAGTACAAATTAATTTCACTATAACCAAAGTAGCTTATTCATAAATATTTCTTTAAAAATTCCAGACTAATTTGATATAGTTGAAAAAAATATTTTTTCAGCAATAAGGCGCAAATTGGGCAAAATACGTATTTCACTTCCTGTAAATAATAATGTATTTTACGTAACGCTATGTTTTGCGTGACTGCACAATACTGGTCTTATGTGAACGTAATCTGTCACGTCATAATGAGAGTGAAAAAGACGGAAATATACTTCTGTCTCATTCACTTTTGCTATGTCACCCAGTTTGACGTCCTCATGGCACGACACCCTATGCTGGATCTCCTTCATCAGAATCAAAGTTGGGTTCGTAACATACATCACGTAACTTACATAGTTTTCGACACGTCGTTAAGTATGTATTTTACGTCTTGAGCAGGGTTGTGCAGTGAAGCGTCACTGGAGGTTTTTTACGTAAATTACCTAAGTGAGGTATTTTACGTAGAAAACCGGTAAAATACCTAATAAATTATGTGCTAAAATGGCGGCCTTATAGAACTGTATATAACCTGACTTTTTCAAAGTTCCGTTCCCGAAAAGTTTGTTTTAAACGTGAACATTGTTAATCAAACAATATCATCAATGTCGATTAAAAATAAACAGGGGAAAATAAAATCCCACTTCGGGCTTCCATATATTCCATGGAATAAATTGCACTTTCTGCGCCTGCGAGAGAAAAATAAAAATGTTGCAAAAGGTTTATTTTGTAGTAAAGTGTTAAAAAATGTTGGATATAATCGCCTTTTGGGACACAGGTATGTAGTTGTACAGGTAAGCAATTGTAGAATATTGTTATTTTTCTTCATTCAAATATTTGTGCGATTATGTATTAATACAACTTTCTTGCGAGTATACCGGTTACTATTCTAACCTCAAATTCGTTAGTTTTTATAGATTTTCGAGTATTCTTTGCATTTAGTGTATCTCCGTTTTATCTGTGGTTAAAAAATAATATTCACGATCATACTTTATCATTATTGTAAAATGTTGTTTAATATATGAAACTGAAAGCTCTTCATATGTTTTTTTATTCATATTTTGGAGAAGTTTTGTGCTTACTGATGTATACCCTATTGAGGAATTTATTTATTTTTTATTTTCACATAAATAAACATAAATTTCACATAGAGAAATATTTATTTTACATAAATAAATTTATGTGAATTATTTTAAACATTTTATTCAAGGAATGTTTGCAGTCGACTAAGCGGCATTGATGCTAGTGATGAAAATAATACTCCAACTAGTGAAGACACCATAATTGCGGACAATGATGTTTCTATATCTGAACTAAAAAAGGAAATTCTCAAGTAAGTCCTTCAAATTATTCAAGAATATTTGGTATCAATTTGTGGTTTCTTATTATTTTCTTTTTCAAAAAATATTCTTTATTGATATAAGTTTAAACCTATTTTTAAAAAACTGAACATAAACAATGATTTTATTATTTTTGTTTTAAATTTTATATTTCTCAATTTTGATAATATTTATTGAAAATATAGATTATTTAAAGAGGCAATACAAGTACTATTTGCAGATAAAATTTGATTAGTAGGTATAATTTATCGAAACTTTTTAAATAAATGTTTTTAAAATTCCTATTGTATTATTTTGTGCTAAAAAATGTTTCTGCATTATGTTTTTTTAAATTATCTATTTGTGGTTTTGTAAATATGCTGAGAATTTCAAGAAAGTAAACCATACTTGCTGTATTCGCATCTTACACTGTTCTTAACATCGAAAATTATCTAATTTTTTAGGAAAATGCAGGATCATCCACCATTTTAGAACCACGTAATTTACATCATGTAGAGAACTAGTGGGGTAAAATACCTAGTAATTTACGGTAAAAAACTACGTAAATGACCTAGAGTATTTTACTTACCCAACTCTGGTCTTGAGTTTTTGACGTCATGTATTTTATATGTCGAAAAATATATGGCATGAGAGCGTCATTTGAATGAATTTTATTCGAGATGTTAAAATAATTCATAATTAAATACAATCAAAATTGTTTTCCAATTGAAAACAAGAAGCTTTTTTGTAAGCATATTATTATTTTTATTTAAATCCTGTAAATGTTTAATTATCAAATGGGAGTTAAGAATCTTGTTACATGCTATATGAGTACAACTATTTTATTTATAAGAACACAATTTGTTCAATTTTTTGCTTGATTAAAATTAACGAGCTGAAAAATTAGGTGAGGTGTCTTTAATTTACGCGAAATAATTGTCATGAAGATTTTAGTAAAAGAATATATATATATCGTTAACTGGGGCTATTCTGGTACAAAACGAGTTTTTTTTCTTCTTTTCATGATGCGAGAAAGAAGAAAAAACACTCTTTTGTGACAGAATTTTCGCATGAAATAATCAAGCTCTATTTGTATCTTTATAAAAAAACACATTTTTCAACAATTATAAAGAATATAAAGTCGCTTTCAGTAACGTACCAGTCATAGTGTATCTGTGATATATAATAAGAGTATCTTAATATATTGAGTATCGAATACTCAAAATCTGTTTGTATCTGAAAAATAAACACTTTTTTAACTGATATAAACTTTTTATGCATGTTAAGTCTTATCAATTTTGAGACCAGAAACTTAAAATTATTTGAATACCTTAGAAATAGCTAATTAGGTTCTTTATTGACACAAAAAGCAAGTTTGCGACACGTATTCGACGTATGTTATGTTTTGTGTGTAGAAAACTACGTAAAATACATGGGTTTTCGACGTGTCATTACCCAACCCTGATCAGAGTTTTAACCTGAGTACAATCAAGACATAAACTCTAAAATCAAACTTATCAACTTATAGTAGAATTAGACACGTTTGACCTAACGATCGAGTTTTTAGTGTGCGTTGAAAAGACTCAAACATGTCTCTTTCTATCGAAGCTTGACAAAAAAGGACAGACGATCATTCGAGTTTAGGTCTTCATTGTGCTCAGACCTGAGTTGCTATCACGAAGGAATAATAAGGAGACCAAACTGCCATGGGAAACTTTTCCAAATCTGGCAGGAGTAACGGCACGGTAAGTGCCCGGCTTGTAAGTTGGAAGTAGTGGAAAGGAGTGCGCAAGCGCGCAGTTGTCCTCTTCTTACTTACGGGAAAATGTGCGAGTGAGACGAACTTGTCAAATTGATCTAAGCCAGAGAGGTTATGCAACCCGGTACGCGACACGACACGACATTGCTAAGAAAAATAGTACATTGTGCAACACGGGAAAAACATTTATTTTACTCGTGTGGTTGTTACCCTCGCTTTGCTCGGGCATCAAACTTCACACTCGCAAAATAAATTTTTTTTTCCCTAGTTGCACACGATTTTTTTTCTACTAGCGGGTCAGAAAGTGAATTTGTTTGCCCCGCACGGGGCAATAAAGTCCACTTTATGGCCCGCTAGTAGAAAAAATTTATTATATTACATTTGATCTTCAAAATCTTGAAAATTTCTCGGATTAAATTCCCTCACCTTTAAAGGAAAATACTATTCAACATTATTTAACACAGGATTTACGAAGTAATAACAAATACCATAATTTCAATTTCAAGATTTACAATCTTATATTCGATATATACTTACCACTTTTATAATGCACTCCTTTAGCTTTATAGGAGTCCTGAGATAATAATTTTTTTTTATAACTAAATTGAAATTGAGCAAATATCTGCCGCTTGCAAATGATCAAAACATCGATCAACATAACCACTTTGGCTTAGATCAATTTGACAATTTGACAAATTCGTCTCACTTGCACATTTTTTCGTGAGTAGGAAGAGGACAACTGCGCACTTGCGCACTCCTTTCCACTACTTCCAACTTACAAGCCGGGCACTTACCGTGCCGTTGCTCCTGCCAAGTCGCTTACATGGAGATAGGTCTCCTTATTATTCCTTCGTGGTTGCTATTCACAAGATCGCTCTACTAATTCTCTTATGCCAAAGTATAGTCTTATCTTTTTCGGATTGCTACCATTTAAAAAGGAAAGCTATACATTTGCATACGTAAATTACTCGAGTAAACTCGAGAATAACACTCCTGCTTAAATACGTCCGTGATCATAACACGGCACATTATGTATCATATGAGACAGCACCCTGTAGGCCTGTAGATTAAAATTTTAACGTCCAGAGTTTCATCTCTGGTAACCGCATAACCCCGGAATAGGCGGATGTTATATTAGTGACAATGGCAGATACAACAGTGGATGCTACACGACGATTAAATGTTAAAAAACAAACTTTGGACGATGCTTATGCTGCACCAGCAAATTTTCTTGAAATTGATGTTATTAATCCTATTACCCACGGCGTTGGCAAGAAGCGGTATACTGATTATGAAGTTCGAATGAGGGTAAGAACTACGTCTGCTATGTTGTAGACGTTTTCTCTTTATAATGAATTAATTTTTTATTTATGTCTATACTGTAAAAATTTTTTATATAATTTTGCCACTTGAATGATAGGAATGTAAAATATCGGTCATGATTCTAAGAAACTTATAACAATTATATAAAAATAGCACCATAAATATATAAAATAAATGCTTAAAATGGCATATAGATTGTAAAATTTTCATGTAGTAGTTTTACAAGAGTAATTTTGCACTGGAGCAGTGTTGTGCAGTTCCGTCTAATAAGGTTTTTTTTACGTAAATTACCTGAGGTATTTTGAGTAAAAACCAGGTAAAATACCTAGTAAATGACCAAGATAGCGCACTCATTATATTCATTATTGAGTATTATATTTATTATAGCTATTTTCTTTAAGCTTAGCCAGAAATTAAAAAAAATTTCAAATTGATTAGTTGAGTTTGAAATTTTTCGACCGGCAATCGAAAGACCTGGGCTCAAATCCCGGCGCATTTGAGAGCGTCTTTTTTCACAGAAATATTTCAAATTCTTTGAAATTAAAAAAATGATTTCAAATTAATTAGTTGAGTTTGATCCCAGCGCTGTCGAAAGCGTCTTTTTTCCACAGAAAGATTTCAAATTCTTTAAATTTGAGTGGTTAGAGCAGTCGACCGTCAATCGAAAGTTCTGGGCTCGTATCCCAGCGCAGTCGAAAGCGTCTTTTTTCCACGGAAAGATTTCAAATTCTTTAAAATTAAAAAAAATATTTATGAAAACCTATTTTTTTTCAGAACTTTGCTAACATTGTAGAAGTACTTTTGGAAACAAGGAGTTTACCAACATTTTTACTGCAAAACGCCTTGTAACAGGTTGCACATGCACAATTACATAGAATCAGCTTAATTAATTTTTTTATTCAGATATATTCAAATTACAAATTGAAATAGGCATTATAACTTTCTATTATATTAGATAATAAGAATGTGGACGAACAAATATTCTAAACATTGTTTATAATCATGAAAGCATAAAATAAAATACTTTGCTCATTTGATCGTTAAGTACTTCAAGCACGTCATGATAATAAAAAAGTATGCAACGCAATTTTGAAAGACTTGACAATGTATAGAATAGTATTTTCAATTTTCAGTATTAAAATCAACAATAAAATCTGTCAAAAACTACAGTTCAATTATTGGATGTTTGCAATTCGTGAAAAATAACAAATATTTATATGATACGCGATGACTATATGACTTATAATTAGGGGTGTGCAAAAAGCTGGAAACTTAAAAAACAAGCTTCCCGAAAAGCTAGAAAGTTGATAAGTCAGAGAATGTCTTTTAGTACTTGAAAATGTCGGCTACTTGAACTGTTTTGGGCAGTCGAATGTCTTTGAGTACTTGAAATCTCTCGAGCTTTTCATGTACTTACAGTTCTAAACGTTCATTAAACGATGGCATTTTGTTTAAAAATGAAATCAATGTTACACCTATTCGAGCAGATTTAGCTTAGCTCGACTCAACTCGAAACCTCATAGGCTCGAGTCGACTTAAAGTTTCGAGATGTTTGTACACCACTACTAATCATATGAACCATTCTAGTACAGAATGATGTTGAGTTAATGTGAAACATTTTTGTAATTAATATCGCTCAAGTGTATTGAAAGACACTAGAAGATACAACCATCTTCCATGGCATAAAGGAGGAGAACCCATGGACGTACACTACCGTCGGAAATTGTGCGCACGGTGCTTGTGAGCGCTATTGAAAATCACTTCTGACTTTGAACCACGATATCTCGGTGTCAAAAAGGGATAGAGCATTTTTGAAAATACAGTTGGAAAGCTTATGAAATTTCACGTCTGGTGATGCTCAACAAATATTTTTTTGACCTTCTGAAAATAATATAGCACGTGAGGAGTTAAAAAAAAATTCATGATTTTCTCAAATTCTCTACCTCAACTTCAACTTTTAGCATAACCTAGGGAAAATTTTTTCAAAATCTGAAAATTATACGACATAGAGTCTACAATTTCCGACGGTAGTGTATGAATATAATGACCGAACGCAAGCTTGTAGGGTCTGTGTCGAAATAAAGGAAATTATTGGGGAAGCAGCCATATCACTTAAAGACATTTCGTAACTATCAACAAAGCAGCCAATCAGAGGCCTAAAAATGTCCCAAGTAATATTGCCGCTCTACTCTACCTGACCTTACCCTTTCACGCTCAGTTGGTTTGTCCTACTCGCCTAAGTTGGGATATATTCTTATGTTCCGATCCCATTTTGGTGTTAATTTTTAGACAATTATCAATGGTATTTTTATTTCCTATGATTTACGTGGTAAAATTATACTTTAAGTCTATAATTCACAGCGTTCTGAGAAAATGTTTTCAGGAATCATTGGAAACTCACGATAAATTTGTAATTTTCCGTCACATTTATATAGTTGAACTTCAAGCGATTAGAATCCTCAAGAACAAAAACGACCAAATTTAGACCAAAATGAATTCCTAAACAATATAGGAGGCGATCGTCCAAAACCTGCATGCGTAGCAATTCAAAGAAGTGAGCGGGTCGAAAACCTCGAACCTCCATTATCGTGGAGGACTACCCAAACGTTATTATATGGGCTAGAAACTAGGGATAGCAACTTGGGCTAGCTGAGGGTAGCAATCGCAAAGGTTATAGTCAAGATCCCTGAGGGGGTCACGTTCCACGATTCGGCGAGATTTGTTTCGCCGGGGGGGGGGGGGGGGGGGCATCGTTGTGGAAAACCTTGACGAAAACTTCAGGGATATATTAATCAACCAAATATCAGGGCTCAGTCAAGGACTGGGAGGAATAGCCATAGAAGAGGTGGAAATGGCTTCCCTTTGTAAATCTTATAAAATATATGGTGGGATTGGGAGGGTCACAGACCAGACGCTGACCGGGGGGGGGGGGGGGGGGGTACAATAACATAAGGCGCCCCAGAGAGAGCGATGGGTGCGATCAAGGTTCTAAGATCCAAGCTCGGTTTCGGGAAAATAACCCTGAAGGGGTTAAAGTCAGGGTTGAGGGGGAAGAGAAAGCCGAAACAACCATTTTCTTGATCCAAGGACCCTGGCTTTATAGGGGGCAACTGGTATCAGTAAGGGAGGAACTGAAATGTTAGCTATGGTGTCTAGTGATCAGGTGGTTTGAAATTTTCGAATTTTTCCCGGTTTTCTCCCGCTTTAATTTTTACATTCTTATCATATATGAGGTAAAAAGGATTTTCTGCGTCGGTATCTGACAATGGATGAAACGTGGATTCACCACTACACATCTGAAACAAAAAGATCGTCAGCTGAGTAAACAGCAGCTGGTGAAAGCCGTTCAAAGCGGCCAAAAACTCAATAGTGGGCTGGCAAGGCTTCACGGAATACAAATTGGCACCGAAGCTGCCCCTAGCGGTAGAGCTATTGCGTTTACCGGAGTAGAGTTGTGCGACTATACATTTGGGTATGCTGCGTTCCCTCTGTGGGTGGGCAGATGCCCCTTTTTTGGGGAGTAGTTGACTTACGTCAAAGGAACACAGCGCTCCTTTTCATTACGATCTGTTTACCAATAACCTAACCTTAGTGTTGAGATTTCAAATAATTTCACATTATTTTAAGAAATTAAACAAATTCTTCAAAAGATATATAATAATTAACGACGATTTCAGAAATATCAAAACAATCGAATTATCCATTGAAAAGTATAGTCAAATCTCAGTTTATATGACTCGCCGCAGCATTCCCTTCTGCAGGGAAGCAGCTCTCCCGCAATTAAGGGAGAGCAGTTAGCCAACAAGAAAGTAAACCTGCTAACCTATGAAGAGCGCTGCAGTTGCCCTGCCTCCAATGTAGTGACGCAGGAGCACCAGAGGTAGTGCAGCATCTCTACCAAATTTTTTTCCGTGCATGGCTTCCCTATTTTGGAATGCGCATGGTATTTTGTTTATCGTCCATCTTAAAAAAGGTAAAATCATTAACAACGACTATTACATGGCATTACTGGATTAATTGAGAGCAGAAATAAAGAAAAAACGGCCTCACATGCAAAAGAAAAAAGTGCTGTTTCACCAAGACAATGCACCGTGCCGGGAGTCTATGAAAACAATGGTCAAATTGAATGAATTACGCTTCGAATTGCTTCCTCACCCAGCCCATATTCTCCAAATCTGCACTCCAGTGACTACTGGCTCTTTGCTGACCTGAGGAAAATGCTCCAGGGAAAGAGATTTGGCTCCAATGAAGAAGTGATTGCCAAAACTGAGGCCTATTTTGAGAACAAAGACGAATCATTCTACAAAAAAGGCATCGAATCTCTCGAAAAAACTGTGTTTTTCTTAGTTAGACCGGAAACTTATTGAATGATGTGTTATTTGATATTGACGTGATAAAGTTAGCAAGAATTTATTTTTTTTGCAAAAATCGGTTTTATTTCTCAATGTACTCTCCTTTTAGTTTGATAAAACGAGTCTTACAAATATTCCAAATAATATGATTTTCCCATTCGACTTCTTCGTTCGACTCAAAACGCCTACCACACAGGCATTTATTGAGGTTTGGAAACAGATAATAGTCGCTGGGGCTCAGGTCTGGAGAATACGGTGGATGCGGAAGCAATTCGAAACCCATTTCATGCTTTTTTGCCTGTGAAATGTGCGATGTGTGACATGGTGCATTGTCATCATGAAAAATGATTTTCTTCTTCTTCAAATGTCGCCATTTCTTCCTGATTTCGTTAAGCAATTGATCCAATAATGCAGCATAATATGCTCCAGTTTTCGTCCTTCCTTTCTCAAGGTAGTCGATAAAGATTACTCTATGTGCATCCCAAAAAACACTAGCCATAACTTAAAGATGTCTTTCTGTGATTTTTTAAAGTCAACGTATACAAATTCCTGAATGAGGATCGACCCCCTACTTCCAATGATCAGATTTTGTTCAAACTTTGTAAATTAGGAGATATTACCAAACAAAATAAGCTGTCAAATTATTTAGCATTTGGGAGTCTACTTTGCAAGAAAAAATCTAAATTGACATGTAATCTTATGGAGATTAAGTTAATCCGGCATGTCACCATTAATTTTATACTTAATGTGGATAATTTAAATGACCAGAAATCAATGAAAATGAAAATTTTTACTTATGAAGGTCCTATGGATACGTTTGCTAAATTTCAGATTGACCGTGAGTCTAGATTCTGAAAAAAAACTCGTTGATGAAAAAAAATTGTAAATCGAATAGAAATGTTTATCGAAGCGTCAACGTAGCACTGGTTTCTATTAGCTCGGGAACCCAGCTGACTGATTCTTGGAAGCTAAGGATACGAAAATACGAGAGCACGAAAATGCGGCATTGACGCTTATTTACTCGTTGCAGACGATTAGAAATTCATTCAATCTGAATCCTTAAAATAATTTATTTCTACTTTATTATTAATTTACATCAATTTTAAACTTTTTCAAAGTCACATATGTTCATTTTAAATCCGGAAACCTTCTTTTTCCAATTATGTATTTCATTTTCTTAGGTTGATGGCTATTAAGTGCTAAAAGTTTATCACAGGAATAATTTATTATTATTTATCTTTTTATCCCCTTCTACTGATCAATATATTGTATGGAGACATTGATGGGATTTTTAAAGAATTACAAAGTATGTGAGAGTCAAAGATAACTTTCTAAATTAAAAATTTGAATATTTTATGTTAAATCTTTTACAATTTTCAGTATAAATAAGGACAAAAGAAGTGAAGGAAAAGAATTTGGTAGTAGCCTACCTTCTTTTCCCATTATTCACTTTTTTGGCTTGTCCTACTGCAGATTTATACCAAGCTATTACTAAAATAAAACTACTTTCTTAAGATATAATTAGATCTCTTAAGGCTATATTTTCAATTTTAATTGGAAATGTGCCTCTGCCTTGGAAAATAAAATTAGCCATCGAATGACTAATTTAAAGTATTTATGATATTGTAAGTAAAACTTAAAAAAGCCTATCAGAAATATCAAAGCAATTTCTTTTTTTTTCTTATTTAAAAAAAATAATCATGGATCATAAATAGATTTGAATAAAATAAAATTTAAAAACGGAAAATCTCATTAGCCTTAAAAGGCGTTCTTAAAAAACTTTCTAACTTAATTTTTTACGGAATTATCGATTTCTGAAGGCAACTATGTGCTTAACTCTCCGCCTGTTCTAGTGACGGTTATCGTCAAAAATCGTCAAATCGTCACCTGTCCACGACTTTAGAAAACGCATGATACAGCATAAGAGCGTGGATAATATTGAACAGGCAGAGTGTTAATAGAAACTTTCAGGGGGATGCACAATTCTGATTGTCAAAATATATGTAGATGCTTAAAATTAAAATTTATTTCAGACAAATCTACCTGTTTTCAAAGTCAAGGATTCTAGTGTTCGGAGAAGATATAGTGATTTTGAATGGCTTAGAAATGAACTAGAGCGAGATAGTAAAGTAAGTTTTAGACTTAAGTGAAGTTTTAATTCTGCAGACTATATATGTTAAGATAAAAAATAGTTTGACAGCGATCTTTGATACGTGACGGATTGATGCGCTATTCTCGTAACAAATGAGAATGACTTGCATGTCCTTAGTCTGAAAGTTAAAGACAAAGACGATAATACCATATAATTCAGACACAAAAAATAAATAGTAATTACTAATACATCTTGAAATCTATAAAATGAATCTCTATTCATAATTTTCAGAGTTTTAAACTCAATACAAATGATTTATATAAGAATTAATTATTTATAAGATCCTTCGGTTAATATTCTAAAATTTGATTTTATCAATTTGTAGTTGGGTGCAGGTCACCGAGCAGATATTATTTTAGCTATGTTTTCATTTCCCATTCTGGGACAAAATCCTCTAAAATTTTTAAACTTTACTGAATACTACTTCGATTTAAGTACTTCATCCTAGCATTATTAAAAAATTTCAAATTATTTATCTTAAATCAACGATTCAAGTGTACTTGATGTGAAAAATTGGTGTTGCATGATTCAGCTTATGTATTGGGTCATTAAGTGTGAAGTTGGAAGATTCTTATGTGTGAATTTTGAAATTTAATATCCGACATTTTGTATTGGCATTTGTTTTTGCTTTGTACGCTGTGAAGCTACACTATTATGCTTTCGATTACGCTTTGAAATTAACAATTATTTTTTGAATAGCATTTTGTGGAATACACTCAAGTTCCACTTATTTTGCGCCCTCTGAAACGAAAACAACTTACTTATTTTGCATTTCCCCTTATTCCCACTACTTCTCACGCGATCGTATTTTTTCCGCGATTCGTAATTTTTTATTGATTATTTGTAAAGAGTTGGAAAATCGTTTGCATTTTGATGGTTCGTGGAGTGGATATCCGACCCTCCATAAACGCAAAATAACCAAGCGGCAAAATAACTCAGCGGCAAAATAATATAATAATAGAATGGGGTGATTTTCATCCGGAAATAATAAAAAATAATATGTGTTGCGCGGGTGCGATAGGTGACTCTCTTATCAATGTGAGGCCTGCACTCAGCTTGGTGCAGATGATGCCTTTTCGATGGGTTGCCGGTGTCTTGTCTCCGAGTCGCATACATCTACGTATCATTCGTCTGTGTTGTTGTCTGAATCAGCGCATACTTTGAGTAATTGAAGTGTTATTTTATTTGAAGAACAACAAAAGAAACTTTTAAATCTGATCTTCCAACTTCATACTTGATTACCCAATACATGTCCATAATGAGTCGTTTATTGATAGATTTTTTTTAGTCCACAGATTTATGATTTTAAATAAAGGACTTTTTTTAAATTTCATTACTTGCAGATTGTAGTACCACCATTACCTGGCAAAGCTTGGAAGAGGCAAATGCCTTTTCGTGGAGATGACGGTATTTTTGAAGAAGATTTTATCGAAGATCGTAGAAAAGGATTAGAAACTTTCGTAAACAAGTAAGCTGATTCCTATTTACCCTTTCCATGTAAGGGGACATAGAGTCTTTGAAAATAAAGCGTATTTCATATTGATAAATATTTATTTATATTTTTTCATAATTCATTATAATCAGGAAACGAAATGAGATTTTGTATATTTCAACAACTTTGAGAAAATAAAAAAAATATCTGATTGTTAGGGTGCATAATAGTATATTGTGCCATACGGTAAGAAACAGAACGTTTGTGTCAAACGTGAAGTTTGTTGCTCAGCGAAGCGAGGGCAGCAATTCATGCGAGGCAAAATTGCTCTTCTTCCTGTATAGCACACGATTATTTTTTCCACACTCGTAAATCATGGCCAATTTTATGTAGCTTGTAAAATGAATTGCAAACAAATATTTAAATTTATCATCATTTATCAATTTAGCAGACAACGTTCTATATGATCGATATATAGTACCTTCAGTTGTTACCAGTAGCGCCACAGATGATATTTAAATAGAAATTTCCGCAATCTCCATATTCTGATCACGTGACTGTTATTATTGCCTTTCACTTAACGGAAATTGTTATCCTAGAGAATAATAGGCCCAAACAGCTATCTGCGTATGTCCGACGTCTAAGATTTTAATAACCCGTCTATTATGTACGCATTCAAGAGACCTCTCAAAAGTGAATAATTTTCGTAGGTGTCTTTATTTTTTAAATGTTCTTTCGCCATGAATTTTTGAATTGCAGTAAATATATTAGTGAATTTGTGTTTGCATCATAAATTTATTCTCGGTCGAAGATGTCGGTTTTCGAGTTAAATTCTCGTCATTTTCGGGAAGTTTTGATTTTCTGCTTTCATTTGAAGAAAACCGCGGCTGAGGCTCATCGAATGCTCTCAAGTACTTACGGTAAGGCTGCTCTTAGTGAAAGAACGTGTCGTGAGTAGTTTTAATACTTCAAGAGCGGTGATTTTGATGTCCAGGACCACCATGGCAGTGGAAAAGATAAAATTTTCGAAGATTCCGAAATGGAGGCACTATTTGCTGAAGACTCGTGCCAAACGCAAGAATAATTGAGAGAATCATTGAGAGTGACTCAACAAGCGATTTCAAAACGCCTCAAAGCCATGGAAATGATTCAGAAGCAAGGAAATTCGATTCCGTACGTGTTGAAGCCAAGAGACGTCCATTTTGCAGTATGTCAACGGTCGGTCTAATGTTGTAAAACCGGTGAAAACCTACTTGGAAACGCTGAAATGGAGACTCTTACACCACCCGCCGTAGTCTCCAGACGTTGCTCCTTCCTCTCTTATGAAGAAATCACAAAATGGATCGATTCGTGGATCGCCTCAAAAGATGCATCGTTTTTTCGAGATTGCGATCGATGAGGGTAAAATGTAAAGTAGAAAACTCTTCATAATGTCAAAATTGTAGCGACGTTTCGTTGGCTATGGGTTTGCTAACCTCATCAGGCTTTATAAAAGAAGGTTAACTCATGATGAGTAATGTTGAATCAATAAAATAAAAATAAAAACCATGATTTCAGTTAATAAAATGACATGATGTAATGGAGTCGACGAAACTTTGTCTACTAAATTCTTAAATTCTAATACTCCATGACATCATGTCATTTTATTAACTGAAATCATAGTTTTTATTTTATTGATTCGACATTACTCATCATGAGTTAACCTTCTTTTATAAAGCCTGATGAGGTTGGCAAACCCATAGCCAACGAAACGTCGCTACAATTTTGACATTATGAAGAGTTTTCTACTTTACATTTTACCTTCATCGATCGCAAACCAACATTTCTTATAATATGAAAAATGTAGTGACTATCGACGGACAGTACTTTAAATCATGAATAGGTAATCACTTTTCAAGAATAATGCCTCAAATTTTGGGAAAGAACGGCAGAAGCAAAGTTGTACACCTAATATAATTTGAAGTGTAAAGTTTGGAATTGAGTAGAAAATTATGTGAAATCTAATTTTTATTTATTTATTTATTTTATAACTTAATTCGTGCGGTTTGCTAAGAGATGGCGTAGCTTGATTTTTATTCCATCGTTCCAATATTCCGAACATGCGTTGGAAAGCTACTGTCATTGTGCGTCTTTTTCAGTATATGTCATTCATTTGAAGCGTAAATAACAATAATTTTCTTTCACTCAAATATGTCGAACTTTGTGCCTGAAAAAGTGTTTTTGCGGGGAGTTCTTTTCATTACTTTAATATGAAGAAAACTGCTGCCGAAAGTCATCGTATTTTGGTGGAAGTTTATGGTGAATATGCTCTAGCTGAGCGAACGTGCCAATAGTGGTTTGCACGATATAAAAGTGGTGATTTTGGCTTGGAAAACGAAGAACGTTCTGGGCAGCCAAAAAAGTTTGAAGGTGAAGAACTGGAAGCATTACTCGAAGAAGATTGTTGCCAAACACAAGAACAGCTCGCAGAATCTTTGGGAGTCACTCAAGCAGCCGTTTCAAAACGTTTAAAAGCAGCCGGATACATTCAAAAGCAAGGAAATTGGGTTTCACATGTATTCAAGCCGAGAGACGTTGAAAGGCGGTTTTGCGTCTTTTTTGTGGAAATTTCTTATGTTCTCGTCAATATTACGATCTGGCCGGCCAGGAATGCGTTTTCTGAAGCATTCAATAATTTTGTTCTGGAATTATATTAAAAGTTTTCGCCTTAAAGTTTAAACCCTCATTATTCAGTAACCAGAGTATCGCGGTACCCACCTGTAAAAACTTGGGGTTAATACGTCCTCTATTAATCATATTTTCATCGGTTTATAATAGTACATTGAGCAGCGAGTGTAGGAAGTCTTCGATTGCTTAAGAGTTGCTCACACTATTTATTTTTAGAAGTGTGTAGGAAATGCTAATTTAAATGCCTGTTAAGATTAAATTAACTAATTAAAAAGCGTATTACAAATGAATAATGTGAACGACGAGACGGCGAGGCACCTTACGCCGGCGTACTAAGTTCTCAAGCAAACGTTATTAGAGAATTTAGCAGATTCCACTAGAGTTCTACAACAGTTCGACTCATTAAAAGCCATCAAAGTGACTTTAGTGGTTTCACTTTGATCTTTTTTTCCGTGTAGTTATTAAAAATAATAGAGAATTGAAGATCCAGCAGTCATATTTTAGTAGGTAACTTTCTCACTTATATAACTTATAGCTATGTGTAATTCGCGTAATTCGCCGTCTCTTCCATTCTTGGTATTTCTTAAAGCGACCGCCTTTTGCATTCTGCGCTCGGAGGTGCGCCCGGAGGCGGACTCCTCCTCTGCCTCCGCCTGAAGCGGTCCCTGCATACATATAACTAAAACCTATGCACATAGGTTGTCCCATAATTTTTGTCGTACGTGCTTAATTTTTCAAATTTTTTCGAAATACTTTCCGTCACAGTTGATACACTTGTTCATTCATCCTGTAAGGCGGCTATCAACTCCTCATCGGACGAAAAACGTCGATCTTTCATCCTCAGTTTGACGTAGGGGAAGAAACCAAAGTCGCTAAAGTGCTAAATCTGGACTATATGCAGTGCTTTCCAATAGTTGAACTTTCATTCCCTCCATAAATTCCTGCTTCGCAAACGCCTGATGTGCAGGTGCATTGTCATGATGGAGGAACCAAGAATCCAAAGGCGCACGAGAAACTAAGTTTTCGAAGAGTTGAGGCAAGCAGGTCTCTGTGTACCACTTAGCTGTGACTGTTTTGGATTTCTCTAGCGAAACACTTGTGAGAATTCCACCTTTGGTAATAAACAGAGTGACCATTCGCTTACCGATAGATTTCGATTTTCGAACTTGCACTGGCACCTCCTCGTCTTTGAAGACCCAAACTTTGCTTTGAGATTTCGTAGGAACATCGTAGTAGTGTAACCACGTTTCATCACCTGTCACAATGAAATTCACCTCCGCAGCAAGTCCAGATTTAAACTTTTTCAGCATTTTTTTACACCACTTGACACGATTCTCTCGTTGCTCGTCAGAAAGAGTAGGGGATACTCACAATGTGCACAGCTTTCTCACAGATAACTGCTCCGAAACAATCTGTTGTAAAGTCGATTTCGGAATGTGCAGAAGTTCCTCTAATTATTTATACGTGATTCTTCTATTCAATGTTATTGCCTTCCGAACAGCATCAACTGATTCTGGAGTAGCAATATCCAATAGGCGTCCTGTAAATGGTTGATCTTTGAAAACGAAACTTCCTCAGCATTCAACTTCTGAGGAGCTTCAACTTATTAAAATTTAAGCAACACTATGTTAAATGCATTATATTCGTAGTGCAACAATGCAGTAGAATATGAGATATATATAACACGTGAATCAATAAGTCCCGGGACTAACTAGGAAAAACACATTTTTTTTGGCAAAACTCGACTTTATTCATCAACATAGTCTCCTTCAAAAGCAACATAATCAGTCCAGCGCTTCTCTAAAATTTCAATACCTTCCTTGTAGAACGATTTATCTTTGGCCTCGAAATAAGCGTTCGTTTCGGTGATGATTTCCTCGTTGGAGTAGAATCTCTTTCCTTGGAGCATTTTTTTGAGGTCTGCAAACGGGTGGTAGTCGCTGGGGGCCTGATCCGGTGAATATGGTGTGTGCGGAAGCAATTCGAAGCTCAATTCATTCAATTTCGCCATTGTAGCGAGCGACTTGTGACACGGCGCATTGTCTTGGTGAAAGAGCACTTTTTTCTTCTTCATTTGGAGCCGTTTCTCACCGATTTCGTTCTTCAAACGCATCAATTGGTCAATGTAACGTTCGCTATTGATCGTCTTACCTTTTTCAAGGTAGTCGATAAACAAAACTCCATGAGCATCCCAAAATACTGAGGCCATAACCTTACCGGCCCACATTTGCGTTTTTGGCCGCTTTGGACGCTTCTCACCGACTGCAGTCCACTCGGCTGACGACCGCTTTTACTCCGGAGTGTAGTGATGGATCCAGGTTTCGTCCATTGTCACATACCGACGCAAAAAATTCGGTTTATTTCGGCGATACAACTCCAAACAGAGCTCGGAATCAACGACACGTTGTCGTTTTTGATCCACCGTGAGCAAACGCGGCACCCACTTTGACAACAGTTTCCTCATAGACAAATGTTCATGCAAAATAGCGTACACACTGCCGTATGATATCTTTAAGGTGTCAGCTATCTCACGCAATTTTAATTTACGGTTTTCGAAAACGATTTGGCGGACTTTTTTTTATGGTTTCCAGTGTAACTACCTCATTTGGCCGGCCGGAGCGTTCAGCATTTTCAGTGTCTGTATGGCCACGTTTAAACTCAGCATACCACCGACAAATGGTTGTTTTTGATGCAGCAGAGTTCCAGTAGCACTTTACAAGCCATTGCTGAGCTTGCACTGTGTTTGTTTTCATCAAAAAGCAATGGTAAATCAACACACGAAATTGTTTCGAATCCATTGTTTTGAGAATATCAAGACTAGCATCACTTAAATCACTGTAATTCGTGGACCAAACATCAGAATGTCATGAAATTTCATAGGTATCTTTTGAAGGTTTGTACTCATGACCGTTACTCGCCGTTCTTATCCGATCACATGTTCGAATTTGAACATAGAGCAGCCTGTTTACAGGATAGGATCCTCATTTCAAGCAGAAGGAGGTTGAACTTATTTAAATTTGAGCAACATCATGTTAGATGCATTATATTCATAGTGAAAGAATGCTTAACTCCTCAGACATTTCTTTGAAACACTCTTCTTTACTTAAATCACGTGCAAAGTTGTAGTGAATTATCGCACGAAAGTCACGTCTTGTGAGAGTCGCCATAGCGTATCTTTTCAATTGTGATTTCTCACACTAGACGGACAGGTTTGTAATAGTGGTTAGGGTGTTTACCTAACCTCACTCGCCCTATTCACTGGTGTAATAGAAGTTTGTCCTCCCTTTCTAGCGGGATTATGCGACAAAAATTATGGGACAACCTATGTATATATAGCTGTAACACCTATATAGCTAATAGCTAGTGTAAAGGCTATGTATGTGAAAAAGTCACCTACTAAAACATGGATGCCAGGTTTGATGTTCAGAACAGCAGCTGGCAGTAGTTTTCTATGCTATTTTCATTCAGTGGTATTATAGAGATCATTATGTACTATTAATTAATTTGCGCTTCAAGAAGTATCTGGTGATTTCATAATAGGAAAACGGCATTTATGGTAAACACATGCTATAAATGCTTCACATTCTTTGGGTGCTTTAATAAAAAAAATTTTAAACGCTCTTAGTCCTCTTAAGTGCATGGAAATCATACCTAAATGGCATTATAAATGATTAATAAATAATTTTTTATTTACAGAATAGCTGGACATCCCTTAGCACAGAATGAACGTTGTTTACATATGTTTCTACAAGAATTAATAATCGACAAGAACTATGTGCCTGGGAAAATAAGAAATACGTAATTTTCATTAAAAAATTGTCTGTTACCAAAAAGCAAAACATGACAAAATTTGAATTTCGAAACTTTGCTCTTTGAAGCGATTAACTCGTTAAAAGAGACAGACGAATAAGTGTGCGTTTTCTTATGATATCAAATCTATAACTACAGATACTCATAAAAGTGTTATAGATTTTTGTTATTCATTTGGAAAAGCTGGTCGAAAAGAAATAATATTTTAGAAGTAAATCATACATTTTCGTCTTCTTTATCTGCTACCTTTACAGAAAGTATCTTCGCAAAAGGAATCAAGTTTACTATTTTTTAATGTATAAGATAATGTGGTATTGTAAAAGCATTATATTGTAGAATGTTGTTGCTACGTAATTTTTCGCAATGCATTGCCATATGTATAATACTGTGCTAAGGAAAAATCTTGTAAGTATTCTTACTTGAACTGGGTTTTTCATAATTGTAAATGTATTATGTAGGCAATAATAATTTTTTAGTTATCAATAAAAGATATATTCTTCAATAAATTTTTAGCAAAAATATAGTTAAAGATTTTGATTATGACAAATGCAAGAGAAAAAACGTTAAAGTGACCAAAGGATTTTTCTCACGATTTTTCTGTTTCCTTAGCATGGCAGTATAGGTTACAGGGAAAGAATTTAGAATACATTTTACTAAATTTCAAGTATCTTACTTTGGAGAATACACGAATTAATAAATGAAAAGTGGGTATACAGTGTGTCCTCTTTTTAAGAAATAGTAATCTTTAAGCAAATAAGAGGAAAATCTTATTGTATGTTATGATTATCCGTGTTCGGACGTTCTACCCTTGTCATGAAAATAACGTTTGAATACATATAAATGATTTGTACATAAAACCTATTATGTGTCTATTTTTTCAATCCTGAGCTCTTAAAACGGTTTAATTTTTCACATTTATAGTTTATGAGAAAATTATATTCGTGTAATATGCTACCGTATGATGTTGAGTTTATTGTGTCTGGAAATATCATTATGCCAGACGTAAAATAACTTAAAACAACGCATAAAAATAATTATTGGGCCGAAGATTCGTAATGCATTTAAAGGCAGTGTTCGGAATTCCAAATTTATTGTTCATAATCCACCACAGGTCGTAATTCTTAACGGATTTAAATTAATTCTTTTTTTAGAAACGATTAGAAACCATAATTAGCTGTCCGAGAATTGGCAACTCAGCGAAACGCTTAGTATGTTGATCATCTATCTCTCTTGCTCAGTTGCGACGTTGCCACTTACTTGGTTCATCATTTTCTACTAACTTTCCTTGTCAAATTCAAGCTGCATCCTATCCCTCCCGTGTAAAAGTAGGTGACTTTCAAAATTAAAATCTTCGAAACTAATAAGGCAAATGCATTCAGAATTTTCCAGCATGTGTACTTAGACTTCATTTACGATCTCCTAAAATTTCAACGTTTTTAACTGTAACATTACGATACTTTTTCCCCATCTTATTTCTAATTTAGCTTATTATAAGTTCTAATGCATTTTATATTATGACCACAATTTTATAGGAGTGCAAATGTACCTCTATAATTTACTCGCATATTGTTAATTACGTATAAAGTTGAAAATACGCCAGATAAATGTTCCAGTATCTTAGCCTGATTGTAAAAAACAGGACCTTGTACTATTAGAGCAGTGGTAACAAAATCGTTTTGAAAACGTTTTTGACTCAGCAAGGTCGCATTCCATTCATAACCTCAAAAACATAAATTAAAACACTGAAAACTGTTCTCGACATAAATTGTTTGTATTCAGCGCTCGGCGGTACATAGAACTTTTTAGTCATTGTTTGGGCATGGCTATCAGTCTGCAGGACAAAATCCTTCTGCCTTGACAAATACTGTGACGATCGCAACTGCCCCGAAAGGGGACGTGTAAAATGATTCGTTCTCAGATTTTTTGAGGTAACGAAGCCATCGAAGGCGCAGTGCCATGCAGGAGGGCGTGAGGGTGTGAGGATGAATCCGTAGTGTGTCCGACGATGAGTTGACATAGTCCTCGTTAAAGTCGGATAGCTTTCATACCTGGGCCTAGGGAGGTATGAGTTATCACCCGTAGGGCGATAGACTCACCTGCGGTCGGACCCCCTTACGCGCGAGTTTTCTTAACACATATGGCACCTTCAAAGAAAAAATTTCCAGTTTCTCTTTCCAAACATACATACAACAAAGCCACTGATGCTTTTTGCTACATGTGTAGCAAATACCATCCCCCAGCAGATCGAAGAATGATATCTGCGGAAATTAAAAAAGTTTATCAGGAATTTTTTGGTCTTAAAATAACGTAGAAAAAATGGATGACACACAAAACATGTGCAGCTTGTTCTAAGATGTTACATCGTTGGATTTCAAGCAGACATTCTAAGGAAATGAAATATAACAAACCTACGTTGTGGTAAGAGCCATTGCATCAAACGGATTATTACTTTTGTTCGAATGACACGATTTTTTCTCCGTGTAATAACAAGCGATTTTTGAATCGAAAATTGAAATTTTGACTCTAGACGTCCGCCATTTTGTTCCATATTGAAATTTGAACAAGCATGGCCACTGCAAACTACCTTTTGGCATGACTTCTTAAGCTACAAGATTATATGTAGATTTTACTTATTATTTCTTTCCGCCTCTCTTAGCAGGATGACATTATTACAATTACTATTGGAATGCAAAAATACATTTTCTACTAGATCATATTGGGGTTGGCCTTTATTCAACTATATTACTTAGAAACTCGCAATCTCCTATGATTCAACTAAATTTAAAAAAAAAATTTTGTACATTTTCACTGACATGATTTATTTTTTTTGTTTTCTTTTTACAGTTACTTCCAATCCTGAAAAAATTGCTCTTGGCATTATTTTACAAACATGTTCAAGTATACACGTATGAAAAAAGTAATACATTTTAAAATCTGTTCGAAAAAATCAAAAGATATTAAATTTCATATTACTAATCAGCAGAATTTTCCATTCTTTTTATAATTTTTGCATATTCCTCTTCCAACAAACGGTATTCTTTTTCGAGAATCTCAATATAATTATTCTGACTGGTCAAAACTGAACCTTTATCCAACATTTTTAAAGCTGGTTCCATTTTCTTGAGTCCACGCTGTTCTCTTTGGAAAGGAATATTGAGTCTTCTTTTCACATCTATCCTATAATTTCGATATTCAGTCCCATTTGAAAGGTTCGTTACACGTAATCTCAAAATTTCATATATTCTGCGTGCCTGCTTCTGAAATACAAATAAAAACATGTAAATACTGTTCAGTTTGTAGAATTACAGGACATATAAAATAAGACGATTAAGAAAAAACATGAAAAGAAGAGGTTGATTAGAATTGGTTAAAAAGATTCGATCCCAAATGTATTTTTTGTGAAAAGAAACTACATTTTTGTTAGTAATTGTTTTTGCCTAATTATTTATTTTCCACTGGAAATAAAATAATGGTTGGATTTTGTTACTTTTTTATTATTGATGAATAAACAAAAATATTTTTTGAAAAAACTACACTTCACAGTAGTTTTATATAACATGTACGGCTATAAGGTTAATTTCCGAATTTTTTACGCTGCAAAAAATACAAACCGGTCAAGTATGAATCAGACATCACACAATTATGTTCGCTACCATTTATAAAGGGTGATCAATTTAGAGATATAGGATTTTAAATTGAAATAAAACAACGAAAATTCAAATTGATAGGGCAATCTTTTTTATTTTTGTGTAGAACCATTCACGACATTTATTTTTTAAAGATAACCGCTTTCAAATGTTGGCCACAACTGCGCTTAATTCGTCCATCCGTAAACACCAATTTTGAATGACTCGCTCGAGGACTTCGGTCGGTATCTCGCTAATAAATTCAGTAATGTTGGCTTCCAATGCCGCAATAGTATCTGGTTTATCCACAAAACATTTAGACTTTACATGCCCCCACAAATATAAGTCCAAAGGTGTGATATCACACGATCTTGGAGGCTAATCCACCGGTCCGAGACGAGAAATAAATTGCTCACCGAAACGACTATGCAGTAAATCCATTGTTTCAGGGGCTGTATGACATGTAGCGCCGTCTTGTTGGAACCAAATGTCGTGGAGATTACGGGCTTCAATTTCCGGTATCAAAAATCGCCAAAGTAGTGCCATAAGATAGGCCAAGTTGTTGAAATCGACGCCGAATCGATTCTTCCAGCTCTTCGGCAAAACTCTCATTTACAGCCGCAATATTCTCTACAGTTCGGACTGTACGTGGCCTAATCGGTCGAGTATCATCCAATAATTTTAAATCATTCTCGAGTTTGCCGATGGTATGCCGAATAGTGCGTTCGGTAGGACGATTATGTACACCATAAATTGGACTTAGCGCGCGATAAATACTTTTCACAGAGCGTCCATTTTTGTAATATAATTGTACGATTTGTAAACGTTGTTGAGGCGTAAGTCTTTCCATGATGAAATTTCAATAAAAACTGAATAAAATTGTGTATTTAGTTTGACAGTAGTCACGCGTGACATGTCAATAAAACCCTATTGGAAAAAGTACCTCCAATTTGATCACACTTTATGTGTCCATTGTTTTATCCCTTTTCAACCTACCAAGTTAGCCGATTATTCCTGACCTCTTGAGGAAGCTCAGAATTCTTCTTATTTTAAAAATGCCGGGTATTGAAACATTACACGTAAGGATGTTTCATTATCGCACTTCTTACAATTAGTAATGGGGTGGATTCCGATCTTATATCTGTAGTAATTCAAATGGTTGTGCCTTGTGAGCATCTGCACCCTTATTCTTACTTCTTCTGTTGACAGGTTCAAGATTTTGCGTACCCTATCCATCCTGCGCTCAGTGATCAGGATAGCTTTTGCCTGACAACATCCCTTCATCTGTTTCCAGTATTCTGTAAGTTTTACCTGGACCTGGTAATTAATAGAAAGTTTAATGCTACAAGGTCCCATACCCAGATAAGGTTTTGGGCCAATGATGCTCTTAACCGCTTTCATTTTTTCTATTGAGTCTGCAAGCTCGTTTTCCTTGATCCCCGTATGACCAGGGACCCAAATCAAAGTCACGTTGTTCCTTTCCGTCAGTTGCTTTAATGCCTTTTAACATTCCCAAACAAGAATCGAGGTGACCTCTGATTTACAAGCAGCGGCTAAAGCCTTCTGACTATTGGAGCAGATCGTGACCTGTTTATCGATTCTTCCTTTATTTAAAATGGATTCAGCACTGAGAAGGATCGCCAGCACCTCTACCTGTTATACTGTAGCATATTCGCCGAACGGGACCGTAAGCCCTCTCTTCTCAGCGCTGTTGATGAGGCGATCATCTCAAAAGTCCGAGTTGTCCGAGAGCCTGGTATATTTTGTCTCCTGTTCAAATTCCTGAAGACTGTTTAACTTCACTTAAAGTGTCTTCACTTAAACCGTGGCAACTAATTTATGGCTGCAAAGAGAAATCGTCTTGTTTTGAACACAGCGGAATAAAACCAAGCAATTATTTTCGGCCCGAATTCCCAAGTCCGCCCAAAAACTCTCTTATCAAATTAAAGATATCTTTGTGTTTCATGAAAGTCAACGCATACACACATTGCAATAAGCTCAAGTCGTGCATTTCTTATCTTGATCAATCTAGGAAAATACTGTTGTATAGCTGGAAAAATAATGCGATACAGCATGATAGGTTATATTTAAAGACAATGTTCCACAGTAAATTTTCTTGAGGTTTCTAGATTCTGCGAAACGATTAACATTTTATTGCATGACCCTTGGGGTCATTCAGGTACTTAATAGGGAGAGGGATGCACAAGGTCTTGTTGCAGTTTCTGGTTGGCGACCCATAGAGAAGGGTCCACGTCCCCATGGAGGGTGATAGGAGACATAATTTTTTCTCTTTTTTATAGAATTTCAGTCTTGAAGAGGGTGCTGGAAGAGCACCGAAACGTCGACGAGTAGTTTTATTTTTTATTTTTTGTTTATGTAAATAAAGACAAAAAAGGAGGAAAGAAAGAAAAAGAAGGAAGAGGTTTTGGAAGGTTGCCTTCTTTTTTCTTTCCTCCTTTTTGTTTGTTTTCTCATGGTTGTTTGATTGAGGTGTGGTGATTTTGGTCCAAATTTGGTCGTTTTTTATGTTTTGAGGATTCGAGTGGTTTCGAATTCTTGAAATTTTTAATTATACTTTTATTTGGACGTTGGGAGGAATTCGAGTTAGCAGTGATACGGGTTCGAGTTCAGGTTTGAATTAATAAAAACTGATGTAAGAAATATAAACTCTAAACTTAAGGGTATGTGATACTTACAAAATTAGTAACCAGACACATCCATGGCGCGAAGGTAATGCTCTGTATTTGGTGGGATCAGAAGGGTTTGCTGTATTATGAGCTGCTTTCTACCGGGTGAAATCATCAATGGATAACGCTACCGAATACAATTAATCCGTTTGAAGAGAGCAATAGCCGAAAAACGCCCGGAATATGCGACCAGACACGAGGCAATAATTTTCCATCATGACAACGCTCGGCCCCATGTTGCTATTCCTGTTAAGAACTATTTGGAAAACAGTGGATTGGAAGCTTTACCCCACCCACCTTATAGCCCAGACCTTGCCTCTTCTGACTATTATTTGTTCCGGTCGATGCAGAACGCCCTCACTGGAATACGGTTCACATCAGAACAGGGTATCAAAAATTGGCTTGATTCATTCTTGGCCACCAAGCCGGCGCAGTTCTTTTGGGATGGAATCCACAAATTTCCAGAAAGATGGGTAAAAGTCATAGCTAGAAATGGGCAATACTTTGAATAATACCATTGTACTTGTTTTTCTTAAATTAGGATACTGTCGGTACGTAGCTAATCAAGTGAGTACTTTTTCTCATTTGCTTCACGTAGTATCTAAATTTGTCAACGTCGCATAAGAAAGCGACTATACATGTGTGTATAGCAGATGACTTCTAGCGATACGTGAATGGCGCGCGCTTGCACTTATTCTGCGACATTGCCACATCTATTTAATCGCCGTCGGTTACTGGAGAAAAATTATATTTTTGCTTACTTAATTGGATTTTGCTACGCTTACACGTATCCAATTAAGATGTTTTAACTTGAAAAATGATGCTTATATTATCAATCAATGCACTAGTCATTTTTATTGAAATCTGAACGGCAGTTATGGCAGGATTTGTAAAAGAACTCGGTTTCCCATAAGGTTAGGTGTTAATCGTCTCAAAATGCAATTACTAATTACTCCCCTCCAGTGTAGCCTAGGTCCTCAAAAATCTAACTGAGTCATTTCTGACTTAATGTTTATCAGTGATTTCAATTTTATCAATATCTGAACGGTGTTTCCATTTACGACAGTACTGCCTTAAATAAACGTTCAAATTTTGAAAAAAAAAACGCACAAATTAAGTTATAGCTCCAAAATATTATTTCGATGCGTCTTTTAACGCAGAATCCATTGATTGTTTTGTTTTTTCGATATCTTATACAGTTTATGAGATACGAAAAAAAAACTAAATAAGAAATGATTTTATAAAAACCTTATATATTCGCTGAATATCATTTATTTTTTAGTCGACTGCGTGTTATTCTCTTCTTTCCTGACACAGGAAAAATTTCAAAAAAGTTTATAGTTCCAGCTGTAACTGTATCTCATTGCATTAGAGTCTGCAATACTTGCAATATATACAATATTCACAAAGTTTGAAATATTCCTTCTTTATTATTGGTTGTTATACTATCTTGTGGAACATACTGCAATATCTAACAAATTCTCCTGAATCCGCTATTCACTTTTCTTGTTCCGGAATGCATAAAGACATGTGAGAAACGAAGGCACTCACATTAAAAAGTACTCCGGTTTTTATTAAAAAAATAAAGTAACCTTATACGTTAAATTATAGTGAAAAGGGGAAAAGGTTTATTCATAAAATAAATACGTATGCAATCAATGTTTTTAGTTTCACATGAGAAACAGAAGAAATAGCTTCTATGTAAGTTGGAAATTATCAAATTCGTACTCAATGCATAAAAATAGGTCGGAATAGTCACTCCTAAAATTTTAGAGGCCTCAATATTTTAATACATTACGTAAGTATTACCTTATTGATCTTGAAGTGTTCTCTTGCTTCTGAAGCCATAGTTTTACTAAATCCTTGAAGCAAAGATTCCTTTTGAAAACTGGGCAACGTGCTACAGTTCACTGCATCAACATAGTCCCTCAATCTTTGGAAATTAGCAGACGGACCTTCAACTAAAATTAGATCAGTAGACAGAGAGTTTTCATATTTTATTTGGAACATACCACTTAAAAAATGGGATCATCTACTGTTAACGCTATTTTACATTTAAGTATCTGTTTCTGTATAAAAAATAACAACAACATATTTAATATTTAATAATTTCATTTCAGTATTTTGCTATAAAATTTTCTTTGGGGGTAATTCTATTTACACGACCGAGCACCCAACTCTGACTTTTGACTCCCTGCAAAAAGCGAACTAGATTTAGAAATAAAAAGGTAAATACAGACTGAACTGATCGGAGTACATCCACGAGTGCCTTTATTTTGACTCTCATTTTGAGATTCAGTGATTTCAAACCGTCATTTTATTTAATTCACTAGGATCCTATTCTTCTGATTTTAAGACTCAAGTTCAATTGCGGCAGAAAATGCAAGGCAGAAAGCATACACTCTATATGTAAGATTTCAACTGAACTATATTGAAAATGTACACCATCCAAACGGAAGGCAACTTTCTTCTGTAAATTGATTATTTCGTTTTGCTTGGTACAATTTTTTGCAATATTCTAAATTACAAATACAAAACTACAATTATTAATTTGTTTAAACATACATAAAAAACCTTTCATAATATTTAATAGAAAAAATTAAGAATGGTAGTTCTAACTAACCAAATTAATTAGCCATTTGCGATCGAAGTCAAAAACATGACACGCAGCGTTGGCTTTTTTGACATAGATTCTTTCAATAACTTTTGCAAGCCTTTACTGTTGGCCTCAAATAGAACTCAATCTAACTGTAAAAAAAAATGTATGCACTTTTACTCTTTTTGATTTCAAACAATACTCTAAAATCCCTACGATTATTATGGTAAATTTACCAAACATAGAGAAAACTCACGAGAAAAAATGTAATAATTTTACAAAATTTCGTAAAATTGCTGCAATAATTATATATACAATAATTGTAGTGATTGCATAAAAAATTTTAAAATTATTATGTTTATCGCAGTCGTTTATTATTCACTCGGTAAATTTACTATAATAATCAGAGGGTTTTACAAGATTGTGTAAAGTTGCTGAAAAATAAAGTGAGAGTGCATAATTACTTTTACAGTGCATATAATTGTGACGGGAACATAAAATGATAAATTGTCTATTTCCAAATGGCACTCTTTCAAATATTTCTAATATTGAATTGAGGTTAGATATATTTATTTTAAATGCTTTCACATTTACCTGTTATATCTTTGACTTCAGGACGCCCAATATAATAAATGTAAATGGCACGTAACAAATTCGCTCCAAGACCAATGTTCTGAAAAGGTGGTAAGATCAGAATTTGCGCAATCCGAGGTCTGGTATGATGAGGGTAAGCATAATACTGATAAACTGTTGCAAATCCAACAGTCGCATAGCGAACAGAACCCGAGGTCGACACATATTTCTCAAACCTACAGCAATAAAGAAAAAAATGTACACCGTCGAACATAACTATCATACTTTTTACTTGTGATATAACGTCATTTTTTAATTAGTTTCGGTAAATTAAATAATAAATAATTTTGACAAACAAATAATTCTCGAACATGAATAATTAATATAATTTGGTTAAATTTGCTCGATCTAAAATAAGATTAGGTTGTATAAACAAATATTATTTTCATACCCAAGTGTACAAAATTAAAAAACTCTTTATCCGACTGCACACAGAAGAAGCTTTAGCTTCGAAGTTTGAGGGTGCCAAAATGGGTCTGTACGCAGGGTGTGGAATAGTTTTGAATTTCAGACTTATCATAGCTTTCATCGCTTGCTGATTGTGACCGGTTATTAAATGTTCGAATAAGAACTTCACAGTGCAGGGGTATGAATTTCTTGTGCCAGCGCTAGGTGTTGGGCAAGCAGGCCACCTAGCGCCGTAAGCTAACGATCACAGAGACGGTATAGTAGACCTCATGGCTACACAATTTTTAACTATTACCGAGGAAAATGAGCTGCAGTGGACAGAGGTGGATCGCAAAGCACAAAATGCCCTGCTGAAAGCTGTTGTAACTTACAAGAAAGAAGGGACAATGCAAGCAAAATCAACGCAAATTAGTGCAGATGAGCGCGTCCCGAGGTGGCCTTCACCAAACTTGCCAAAGGAAAAGAGAAGTACGAATATTGAAGTGATAAGTACCGCCAATGACTATTTCTCAAGCTTAGACAAAATTCATCATACTAAGGGAATAAAATGTCTCGAGAAATGTTGGACCAAGTGTATTAAGGGGGGAACCTGGTTTAGAACGCCGAAAATTGCAGATATTCGGCACAGTTTTTTAGGCTGCCTAACTTATGAAATGTTTTAAGTACTGTTGAAGTAGGTCATAGATACACAAATCTTGCAGAAAAAATTTATTTTTATTTTATTCGATAATGTTTAGCAATAAAAATTCGTATTTGTTTGGGGCACTACTCGCTTGAAGATTCTCCACTGCGTACATGATAGCGATCGTTCTTTTTATCTGAAACATCAAAACCAAAATTTTTTTTTGCACTTTAGGTGTTTATCTTCTATTTAAACCTAAGAAATTTATTGAAATGTTAAAAATTGCAAATTTTATGAGTGTTTAAAAAAAAATTCGCGTTTTACTGACGAAATTTTGAGATAATTAACAAAAAATAGTAATTAAAAAAAAATGTTCATGTGATTTTTTAGGTTCTCATAGAAGCTTACACTTTCAGCTCTACGAAGAGCTATCACTTATAAAAATGCGGCAATTACAACATTCTTAATCGTGTAAGCAGTGTAGGGAAACGCTGTTTCGAGAAAATCGCGTTCAAAGTTTTTTCCAAAAGTTATTTGTCTCCTGAGCGCACGGTCTCCCTCTACCCTCTAAACCAGGTTCCCCCCTTAAGTTAAAAGAAGACTATGTTGAAGAATAAATATCACTTAGCTAAAAAAAAAATTATTTTCTTAGTCAGGTCGGAAAATTTTCAATCTGCCCTCGTAAGTAAGAGGAAAGTACTATTGTTCAACATATGGTCTTGTCACTCTGTTGAAAAGATGATACAGTAAAAAAATAACGTTGTTGACGAAAGACAGAGAAAAAAGGGTTGTTTCTGAAAGAAATAGCTGGCGAGAACAGTATGCCATAACGGTACACAGTGTCACAAGTACGATTTTTATTTTTTTTTCATTATGTTGCACCACTTCGAAAAATTTGCCAAAAATATATGTTTACGAGGGAGACTACTTTTTTTTATTTTTCTTTCCCCCTCAATAACTCCTACAAAAATACGTTTCCGAGGTTGAAACTCGGAGGAATTTTGTGTCTCATAGGTGCCAATATATGGTACTAATTTGGACTTGATACATGCGGGGGGTAGATTTTACATACTTAATCGGCTAGGCCCTTTATAAGGATCCTTTCTTTCGAATATTTTCACTTCGACCTTCGAGTAGTGCAACCTAGTAGCTCTTACAAATACGATTCTGAAAACAGCCAGAAATCACACAGGCTGTATCCGGAATGTCAGCCCAATCGATTTGTATCATCATATGGATGAAATGAGATAAATTGGCCTTTACTTTCGTCCCCTACACCTTAGAATATTACCAGTTCTCAACAATAATAAACTCAAAAATAGAAATATTGCTTCATATCCCATATTTTCCGAACAGACCTTATATTATTATAAAATATATTTAAATTTTAAGTGTTAGTGAAGGCCAAAAATATAAATCCGCTTCTTCTGTGGCTCTAGCACCTTACTGGGATATTCTTAACATGAATTTTTAGATAATAAAATAAGTGGAAGGTACTTACATGTTAAAATAGTGCCACTGATCATCATCAATATCTAAAAAATTTGCAGCATCTATGTACCATAGAATAAAAGTTTGTAGACGCGTATGGTATTCTTTAAAATTTTTATCACTCATGTCCGCTTTGTATACTTCAAATTGCCTTGTGTTTTCATCATCTAAAAAAATTAATATATTTTCATATGATAGTCAAGAATTTATTTGGGTATAAAGTACTTAAAAATTCCGAATTTACAATTTAAAAGTGGCACCTATTTCCGAATATTGTGATATAGGTGCGAAAAAGAAGACTTTTGACGGCAGTTGTGAAGTTAACCGCACGAGCTAGAATATTAAATACAGCACGAGACATAGGCGAATACTATCGATTTCACATTCTGGTAAAATTTTATTTAATTTTTGAAAACTATAGTAGGCTAGGTTATTTTTGAAAGTACAGTAAACAAAGTTAATGTGAAACTGATCTTTTTTGTACACTATTGTCGTATGTGATCCATTTTTCATTGCCCGTATAAAGCCGTTTAAAAAATGGTACGAGTTCGTTTCGTTTTAGCATCGATTCGCAGATATAAATTCGATCGATTAAATTCTTCGATGTCAAGGTAGTCCGTTAGCGATCAAATGAGCAACTATAACAATTTTTCGAAAATGTTTCATGCGCGTTGCAAAATTCCGAACATTGTGCGGAAAATTTTTTCCTCTATAATTTACTATTAATACCTATAACGATTGGAGAAAAAATGTTTTCTTGATCTCCTAGCCGAAAGTACGATCTTCCTGGCCGCCTTTCACTCCAGAAACAACGACTTTTGTGACTCAGTAGTGCCGCTAAATTCATCGTATAATTCGTTTGTTTAATTTGTTTAATTCATCTGTATGTAACTTCGAATTATTAATAAATAGTACGCTAATCTTTCAAGTTAATTTTAACGTTTAACAATTGCGTATCTAATGTAACTTCGTGCAATTGCACAAAAGACTAACTATTAAAAAAGAAAAACAAAAAATTTATGTACACAGTTAATTTTATATTAATAATGATATTCATAAAAGTAATAATTATTATTATAAGAAGATTAGTATTACTGGATGTGTGATTTTAAAGTTGCTGTTGATCAATATTAATATTGTTATCGAAAAATAAATTTTCTCTGGTATTTGTTAATTTTTAAAAAAATTTTGATTTTCAATTTTTTTGTTGCAGTTATTGTATGATTGGATTTTTTTTAAAAGTTTCTAATGCCCGCCCCGACCAGCAAAAACCTCGGCTTCGCCTCAGTTTTGCAAAAATGCAAATGCCTCGGCATTGATATCACATACGCCAGGAAATCAAACTTTCTGGCCTAGGGTCGTAATGTACTATTTCCATTCATTTACAATCTTCATTTGACTCTCGGAGTATTTGTTTCAGTGAACTTCGGCAATCATCGCGCTGCGCCAATCACTCGGGATCCAATCGCGGACTCACCCGACTAGATGACAACTATAGTGTTATCGTCAGCTGAGCGGAAATATGGATTCCACTTCCTTTTTATTCTTGTTTTCTGGCGTTTATTTCGAAATGACTTTCCGAGATACACGGTAAGATAAGATTTTCAAAGACAAATTAATATTCTTATGAAATTTCCCAACGGTTCCATAGTTTTCCGCAACGCTGCCACCAGAAAATTTTTCGCAAATTCGTGATATTATGGGCCAGCGAAATGACTTTTCATGAGAGCCCATGTTAAAATTGCATATTTCGAGACGTGATAATTCAAAATTTAATACGGTAAAGCCCAAAATGGCAGAGGACTTTTCGATCGGGAGGAGTCTAATCTATCGATATATGAAATAAAAAAGGGCACTTAACCACCCCCCTTCCCACTACCGGACTAACTTAACTCATGTGACACCTAAAAATCAAGTTGTTTTTGTACCCAGCCTTCTTCAAATAGTTTAAAACTGTTTTGTGGTCGATGTTCAATTTCTTGGCGATATCACGAATGCTAATTTTTTCGATAATTTCATCGACTTATGCAATAATTGGTCGACCAGAGCGAGGTGCATCTTTGAAATGAAAATTTCCACATTGAATAAGCTTAAACCAGCTTTGTACCACACGTACTGATACTGCATCATGTCCATAAATATTACAAATTTTGTTAGCAACCTCGGTCGCATTCTTCCCTTTCTTATAATAAAATTTCGAGATGCATCGAATTTTTTCTTTATGCTCACTTATTTTCAAGACGCAATAACTTTTCACTGAATGAACAAATATATCGCAACTTTTAATTCAAACACTCAATGATACGTCACTTTTCAAATGCACACCAAGTATTGCCAGATCTAATTAATATTTCCAGAGTTATGCGATCTTAGCTCTGTTTACTGTAAGAATAGAAAATAGTATATTACGTGCCTAGGCGCACAATGAGGGGACTGCGCGACGAGCGACAATGCTCGCAGGAGATCGAAGCCGAGACGAATCCGAGTCGCGATCAGTCCTGCGAGCATTGTCGCGAGTCTCATAATTTTCCGAATTGTGTGCATTGGCACGTATTCTATTTTATGTGACTTCGGTGCGTACACGAGTTTTTATGCGTACACTCGAATCTAATCTAGTATTGTAGTTGTTTGCGGCGCTAGTCATTACACTTGATATTTCGCGACTAGACCCGGCCATTTCGATTTTATCGATCTTGTGTAGTAGTAGCGGATTTTAATAGACGCATGCGCAGTTCAGTAGGGTGCTAACGCTGTACGAAGAAGAAGAAGAATATGAAGAAGATTGTGCTCCGCTGTATGGCTATAGGCGCATGCGCAGTTCAATTTTACATTACATTCCTCTGTAGCGCAATACACAACATTGCGCTACTCTTAACTGTAGCGAAAAAACGAGTTTACGCGTCGGAGCCACATAAAAACTTTTTGCTCGACTCCAAAAATTTGTTCGATATCTAAAAGTAGAATTTAACTTATTATATACCATCGTCCCTTTTTCATTACATTTATACATTAATTTTTCTACAAAAGCTGAACAACAATGGAAATATTTTGTGTGGTTATACTGGTAGTACTGGATATTGAAGGGTTGTATTTACCTTGTACAGAAAATGCATGTACCAAATTTCCAGCCGGTACGAAAGTATCATCCTTCACTAGAGAAGAGATAAATGTGTCAAGATTGTAATGAATTCCTGATGAAAGTACCGAAGACAGCATTCGAAAAACATCATCAGGTTTCACATTTTGGTTATTCGACTCCTTCAATTTCTCAGCGTACTCTATTCCCGCATATGTTTCCAAACAGCCAGCAGAATAATATAATTTTACTTTTAAATCACGGTATCCAAATATTGTTTCACTATAAAATACAAATAAAATAAACAAAACTAAGCACTTAATGGAAATAACAGAATTAATTATTATAGATATTATTATCAAACGCAACGCTTGTTCAGATACATCCAGAAACTTTAGGTTGTAAAGTTTGGTATTATAATATTTGTTTTTACAAAAGTTTGATGGCAAGCTAGGATATAACAGCTTTTTTTGTAAAAATTACTATTTTGAATAATTAATTCATAAGGTACTAATTTTATTGGGATAAACTACAAGACAGATTTATTAATTCCTAGGAAAAACTGTGAAATTGATAAAAGACAATACTAATGCATTCCGTGCAAATGGAGCGTTCCGTCTGTGTGAATTAGCTCCTTAGAGCCTTTTGTCGCAAATAGTTAATCCTTTGAAGACGGTTGCTCTAAACATTAATCAGGAAGTTTCACGGTATCGCTTAATATGAATACAATCCTAAAATTTTATTATTCAAAATGGCAGAACATATTAATAGGAATCAATGCGATGGAATATGATTTGCTTCATTCCCACAAATCGCGATGCAATTTTCGTCAAAGTTAGTTTTTGGAGGTTTTTCAGGTCATGAATTTATAGTTGACTGAATCAGCAACCCTAGAAATCTTAAGAAATTATAGTTTTAAAATTTAATTTCCAATACAAAGTCCTGTCTCTAGAGGTTGAAGAGTGTCGTAAAGTTCAAATGTCTCACCCCAAAAGATTTAAGCGACAATACTATTGAGGGTAAATGTATGATGCAACACAATGGCTTTAAAGAGGTTCAGATTGTTTGTGAAGAATATAAGGATGCTAACGTTCTAATCGCATCATAGAATTTTTAACTTTCTGCTTCTAAGCTGTACACCAATGCCAAAAAACTTTTATGGGGAGATATCTGGATGCTAAATCTAAGGATTTGATCACTTCAGTTTTTCGGAAAAGGATGATGACACTCTTTTCAAATGAATAGAATTTTCTTTGATTGTTTGATTGCCAATTTTCACTTCTTCAGTATATCAGCTTAACTCTGTCATTGCCGGTCCCAAGCCCGGATGAGAAGAGGGAGGGGGGACACGACAGAAACATGACACGGCACATTTACAGATACACAGAGCACAAGAATATCGCCACACAGAACACCCGACAAAGCGATTTGAACCCTGGCGCCTTCTCGTGAGGATAAATGATGGCGCGAATGTGGTGGTTGAATGAACTTTGAGATAGACAATTGAATGAACAACAACTGTTGAGTCCGGTCGTGGCATTGGCTAGAGTTTTGAAACTCCTCGTTTTAGTGCGGGGTGCCTCAGATTTTTAACGCTGTATGTCGACTTCATTGTGTTATTTTGGACGTTTCAAATAGAGCATCGAATCTCTTTAAAATAGCTTTGATGCTGAGTGACGGTTGATAAACAGTTTCCAATTCGAATAATAAGTGTCCGGGTGACCCTTTCTAGTATCTTATTTGTTTATACTGCCTAAGCCTCGTCGACAACTTAGCTCAGTACTTACAAACGTCTGCTTTGTTTTCTTCTGGGTATATAACATGTTCTTGCCGGTTGTTTTAATGCCCTTAATTTAACCTATTTTCTTATTATTAGTCTTGCGAGTCTTAGGTTCGTGCTTCTTCTTCTTCTTCTTGATAAGGGTCGTGCTTCGGAATAGTATCTGCAGATGCCTAGATTTTTTAGTGTGCGCATACCCGTGGTCAATGGAACTGAATATTTAATTAGCTTGCGAACTATTGGTTCGGATACGTTTCCTCAGATGCTCCTACCAATCACTCGACAATTTCTTTCGGAAAAAAATTACTATTGTTGTGTCTTGATTCGTCAATTATTTTGTAACTTTATTTTCATTGATATATACGTGTGTCTCCATAAATTGAGGATACTAATTCGTGGAGGTTTCCTATTGTGTAATAGTTATGGCTATTTGCTGAACAGCAAGAAGTCACAAACAAGAAGAAGAACGACAACTGAACCCTATAAATGGATACCTCCGTGTATGTACGGAGTGGACGCGTTCCGCAGCCCTCTTGCGATGGCAGTCAGGGAGACTCAGCCAACAGCGGAGCTGTGGCTGACCGGATGACTGACAGGAGAGCTTTATAAACGGGTATCTCCACAAAGATGGGTCTGCCGGTCGCACGCACCGCAATAGTCCTGGACGACTATGCCGGCGCGTGAGGGCGTGGCATGGAGCGAAAGCACCATGGGACTTCACGTAAGTCACCCTCGGGTAGAAATGATGTCACAGTACGAATGCGGGGGGCCTTATAAGCCGGCTATCACCTCAAACCCACATGGGGTCCATCTGAAAAGTGGATGACTGAATGTGGCATGAATGGTGGGCGAACTCAGGCCTCACATCTGTTTGTCATCCATACCCGGACACACATGACACTGTCACCCACGCGACTACACACGAACGGCTGGGAAGATTCGTGAATGTGCAGCGATCGGCACCTGGTGGATATTTCCAATAGAGTAGCCAAGGGAGAAGTAGTAGCTTCCCGACCGGGGTGGGACGCAATGTCAGTACCGTACCTCTGTGGAAGTAATATGGGTGAACGTTAGTATATATGACTTTTAGGAAGTACCAACTTTCAAACGATATGTGTCAAAATTTCATGACAATCTGATGTTTAGTTCACAAGTTACAGTGTTATTAGTGACGCTACTTTTGTAATCTTCAAAACAATGGAAAAATCTGAATTTCGTGTGTTGATAAAGCATTGCTTTTTAATGGATAAAAATACCCTTCAAGCAAAGCAATGGCTTGAAAAGTGTTATTCGGATTCCGCTCCATCTAAACAAATGGTAGAGTTGTGGTTTGCTGATTTTAAACGCGACAGTACAAACTGCGATGATGCTGAACGCTCTGGTCGCCCAACCTCGGCAGTTGTTCCAGAAAATAGAAAAAAAAGTCCACAAAATGTTTTTGTCCGATCGTAAATTGAAGTTGCGTGAGATAGCTGACACCTCAAAGATATCAAAAGACAGTGTATTCGCCATTTTGCATAAACATTTGAGCGTTAGAAAGCTCTGTTCGAAACTGGTACCACGTTTACTCATTATCGATCAAAAATAACAATGCGTCGATCATTCAGAGCGCAGTTTGGAGTTACTTTAGAGTAAAATTGACAGTCAGCTGAGTAGATAGCGAAGGGTGAAAACCGTTCAAAGCGACCAAAAACGCAAATGTCAGCTGGTAAAGTTTTGGCCTCCGTATTTTGGGATATGCACGCTATTTTATTCATCCATTGCCTTGAGAAAGGAAGAACCATCAATAGCGAATATTATATGGCGTTATTGGTGAGTTTGATGGAAGAAATTACAAAAAAAAACGACCCCAAATGAAGAAAAAAAATGCTTTTTCACCAAGCCAATGCACCGTGTCACAAGTCCATCGCAACAATGGCAAAATTGCATGAATTGTCCCTTGAATTGCTTCCCCAACCACCTTAAACCTAAAAAGAATGCTCTTGTTTTACGTATGAGTTTAAAAAAGGCAACTTATAAATATTTGCAGCATTTTTTTTCTCTAGTTTCAAATGGATTTGATATGAAAATAATTTGAATTTTTCTTATAAAAATAATAGGAAACAATTATCATAGATAAAGAAAACTCAAATGAACAAACCTGTCGCCAAACACTTGGTGAGACATTTCTGGATAGAAAGACGTACTCTCATCGGCTATATCCTGTACATCTCGAACCAATTTGAATTCCATTGCTTCATTACTGTCCACAACGTATGCTTTTAAACGTGCTTCAATTGTATCACTCATTTTTCTGCAATTAGTTTATAAAAAATATTCAAACTTATACATGTTATATACCTTCAAATTATTTTTTCTCTATAAGTCCACTTTTAGTCTAACCATTGTTTTTAATTTGAAATTTATCCTATTATATATTATACAACTTTCAGTTCCATTGACTTTTTTCAAAATTTCTTTAATTTTTAGATAATTGAGTAAATAACGATTTCTCACCAAAATGATAAAAGGAAAATTGTTTTTACCTCTTGAAGCTATTTAATAAAATACTTAATTAAATAATTTTTCAATAGCAAGTTTATTACATAATCAATAAACTTTTGAAAAATATAAATGATTTCTTCAACAACACTTTGATGAGCAATTTTTATTTCGCAACTTATTTGATAAATAAGTTAAGATATTATAAGTTGCTAAAAAAACATGAGTCTTATAATTTTCATCGGTAATTTAGTTCTGTTAACATATCTAAACTAAACAGGCTCAAGGCTAGGCTAGCAACGCAACTACTAATAGAACATGAATTATCCAACTACAATCATAATAAGATGGGATTACATTTTCACATGGTGTGGATATGGAAGGCAGGGAGTTTAAATCTGTTCATTCAAGTGTGTAGTCTTGTAGATATTTTTTATTGATTTTATAAATACACAATGGAAAAATTATTCAAAGAATTAAATACACGATGGAAAGAATTAAGTACATTGTAATAGACTGTTAAGACAAATTTTCTAAATGTCTGAGTCCCCTCGCCTCTCACCAGTGAATATTTCACTTATTCCCTAGGAAAGCAAATTTTGATGTCAGCAACTAATTGCTTAAAGGTATCCACATTAAGTTTGTTGACTTGATGTTGATCTTATAAACTCACACAAATAATCGACCACATTCTCCTTTCAAACTGCCCCACGAGACAAAAAACAGCGCAACCATCGTCAAGACGATTCAATATTTCGGACGTGGTCGTCAGTTTCCTTATTCACAAACTTCTCGGGAGGATTTACTGTTTCGTAGACATATCTGTGATGATCTTCTAAGTTAATATATCCATTTCAACAATCACTTAGTATCTCTGTGGCAACTTTAACGTGATTTTTAATTAAAGAAATAAGAGTAATTGCGTCTTATTATCTGGATATATTTCCGATCGATGATTGAAAGAATGATCCTTGTGAATCATGCAAAGAACCCTTCACCACTCGTTTTTTTTTCATATTTTCGACGCCCGATCTTACATTTGTCGATTTCTATAATTTCGCCAAGACCCCCTATTTCACCTTCATTTTCAAAAGCGCCATCGAGAGCAACCATAAAAACTTCCTTACAGTAAGACAATCGGTCGGCAACCATTTTTCGAGAAATTGTTTGATACCCCTTAAGGTCATGGATCAACCAGATCACGTGACTAGATTCCTGTAAAATTCTATGTAAGATAACTTTTTCATTTTACAAAATATCTTCCTGAAAATAAAAAAAAATTCTGCAAAATTATTTACAGTTATCTGTAATTGTCGTTAAGCTTTCCAAATTTTCAGTAAGATATTTTGTAAATTAAAGAAGTTATCTTACTTGAACGAATTAAAGTATAATTTAGTCACGTGGCCCAGTTATCCATGGCCTTAAGCTTTTGGCTATATACTGTTACTTCTCACCCTGGATTAATTCGGATTCAGTAGAAGGGGATAGTGTTGCTGTAATCGAGCAATTGAAACTGCGTTCTGGCTCCGCGAGATGATGAGCCGAAATTCTGTAAAGGGTGCGTGGATCAAATAAACGTGATTATAATTAAAATTAAGCACCTGTTTATTAAAAATTGCAATCCTAAAATTTGAGCAATTCATTACAAATTTTGATATTTCGGATTACTTGATCCATAACTTAAGGACCATTCTAAAGAAAGTTGTGTGACTCGTCGAACCTTTCCGGTTTTAATAATGTACTTATAGTTTTGAACGTTCATTACACGATGGAAAATATTTGTTTTTAAAACTAAATGATTAGTTCTAGCCTCAGTAAATAAAAAAGTAGCGTATATTTGATGACGGATTGTATATTTTTAGGGCCTTAAATATGAACATAATCATTAATTTTGTTTTGAAAAAAAAATTATTTGTCATCGCTCAATGAACGTTCAGAACTGTCAGCACATGTTTTAATATTACTTAGGGCCGGTTGATCCATCTTCTGATAAGTTCCATATAAATTGATCCCATAAGATTTAACTTGCGATAAATTTTTCTGGAGCTTATCAGAAGGTGGATCAACCGGCCCTTAGAATGTTAAAGGAAAATAACACTTGATCTTACTACTCTGTTAAAAAGCTTAATGCTTTAACATCAAGTTATACAAATTTATGAGATTTACAATTAAAGGAATGTTTGTCTGAACTCGTGAGAAACTACATTTTGTAAGTAATTCTATTAATTTCAAATTCCCTTTTTACGTTAAAAAATGTCTAGAGCCTTTAATTTTGGTCCGATTCTTAATTTTGTTTCAATATTAAAGTGCATTAAATTCTGAAGAGCTTCGTGGTCAGAACTTTCATTTCCTCTATTTTTGTATTAATAATTTTCTTACTCAAAGTATGGTGAAACTAAAATTTGTTGCATGTAACAATTTTTTACGCTTTAATAACTGCTTAGGTAAACTGTATATTGTCTTAAATGAATGTTTGGGGACTCACCGAATACAAATAACTTGTTTATTATTGCATTTAATTGTTTTAAACAAATTTTGGGAACAAAGTGGCAAATAGTTTTATTATCAGTAAAAGAAAATTTCTTTTTCCTCAAAGTGCTGCGTATTAATGTAGGAGTGACATTGAATCACAAAAATAATTGAAAAGGTAATAATAACCATTGTTATAAATAATTCTTGTGGCAAAATATTTAAATTTGTGGTTTTTTCAAATTATAATTTCCTTCAATCACCAGAACGACTTCAGGTATTTCTTAGAATAATAAATATTCAATAATATTTGGTTAAATATAACAATTAAAATTTTTATAAATAAAATAGATGAACAAATTCAAAATTTTGGCCCTTTTGCGTATAAAAAAAATTTTATTGCACTATGAAAATGTTGGACGAATGACTGCTAGTCACAAAAATATTGGAAAAGTTTACAAGAACCATTGTTATAAACAATTCTTGTGGCAAAATATTGAAATTTAAGATTTTATTTATTTAAGGCAATATACAGTTCACCTAAGCAGTTATTGAAGCGTAAAAAATTTCAGTCTTACCATACTTTGAGTAAAAAAAATTATTAATACAAAAATAGAGGCAAAAGTTCTGACCGCGAAGCTCTTCAGAATTTAATGTACTTTAATGTTTAAAAAAATAGTAATTTCAAATTGGACCAAAACTAAAAGCTCTGGACATTTTTGAACGAAAGAAGTGTATTTCCTCCCAGTGTGCTCCGTACATATCTATATAGTACATTTCATGCAGATACCTGTTGTGATAAATTATATCTACATTGGGGGCCCCTTGAAGCAAAAACCCGGCTCTGACTCTTACTAATTACTTCAATTCATTTTTTGCTTCCAACTGTTAAAATATATGCATTTAATCTATGTGACAGTTTTTATTTTATAATTGAAATACTTATTATTCGGAAATAATCCCTTCTTGAAATTAGTGCTAGTGAACTATGGAAAGTGCGTTGAGCATGAAAATTTTAACTTCCTCAAACTTTTCATGAAAAGTTTCAAGTTTTTACTTCCAAAATATAGATTTCTTGAAAATGTACATTCCTATTTGCCGGTGATTTCGGTAACATTATATATAAACGTTGCTTATAGACATCATATATATTTGCTAGTTCTAACACACAATGCTGACGAAACAGCAGTCGTTACATTCAAATCTGTGTTACCGTTTTCATTATGTTTAGGACTGATCGGTGTAAGAAAGTGTAGACCAGTGGAAAATGCTATTACTCATTTATTTGATTTCTTACATTTAATTTTATCAACATACCTTTTCTCCAACTTCTTTTATTAATCAATAAAATAATATAAAAAACATAAGTATTTTTCCCTGAATTCAATGCTTTAATGCCACAATGCATATATGCTACCAAAAATATTGTTTTGAACTGTATGTTCACAGTGAAAAAATTACAAAATTGTTAACCGTCACCATGCGTCGCTTCAAAAAATACAGTCTCAAACAAATACTATGTCTCAACCATAAACATAGACAACTAGACTGTGCAACTATGTTATCATATACATTAACGCTCCGTGCGTGACTGCAGCGCCATAGCATGAGTGAACTAAAGGAGGCTGTTCGAGAGCTTTTACAAAGTATTATAATGGGGCTTAGTTATAAAAATGTTTATTATCAATAAAAAAACAAACAAAAAAAACAATTTAATTCACTTTAAAATTCGATTGTTTTTCCTTGTGAAGTATTTGTGTAAAATCAGCAGTAAAAAGTAAATATTTTCCATAATAAAAATGTTATAGAAACCAGTAAATAAAAGGTTAAGTTAATAACAGATCAAAACAGACATCACACCGTGATGAAAAAATTCTACAAACAGCATTATTGAAGGCTGAAGAATTTTATTTTTAAAATTATTTAAATGCTTTATATAAGGCTGTGATTGCCGAAGAACTCAATGATGAAAATAATACTGAAAATTTAGAAAACTGTGAGTTTAAGTAATAGTAAAGATGAAAAGATATGATTTAACCGAAGTTTTACTGGAACTAACATCAGCAATACTTTAAACAAATAATATAGCATTGTGAAGTATGCAATTTTGTTGTTACCAGTTTAAATTATTAACAAAGTGTAGGATGGCCTTTCTGGTATTTTTTAGATGTAAAAAAGGAAATTATAAGTCCATTTTCAAATTCCATTGAAATTGAAGTTTTATTAATTTCCTCAGTAAGTCAACGTTTCGAATGAAATTTCATTCCTAATCAAGACTTAGACAGTTCGTTGCGAGGAGTTAAGATTTTTAAAAGAGACGTCACATGATAATAAATTTTTTCGTTGAAAAATACAGATCAATAGAATGTAAAATTAGTTCTTCGTATTTTTATAACATATTCAGTATTGTAAAGATACATTTTAAATTATCAAAAATTGCCATGAGATTACGAAAATCTAATTAATAGTTTGTTGTGGTTATTATTTGTCGTTATTTTTAAAATTTGTAAACTTAACCTGCTAGAGGTTAAGTTTGTATCCTGGTTTCAATGGAATTTGAAAATGGACTTATAATTTCCTTTTTTACATCTAAAAAGTACCAGAAAGGCCATCTTCCACTTTGTCAATAACACAAATAATATAGCTTCTATGACTTTAAGTTTAGGTGTATGTTAAGTTAAATAAATATATTTAAACGTTTGTTACACATACTTTATTCCAAAATATTTTGTTAAAAGTCGAAGGATTTATGTTACAAAATTCATTAATATTATATCAAATACTAAATTATGATAAATTAGATGAATACATTTTTCAATTATTACTTGTTACATCTTAAAAAATATATACTGCAGCTACCCACTTATTCCTTTGATTTATTTTCCATTTAGACGTTGGAAATTTGTAAAATTTACATTCACTTTTCCTGCTTGTATTTTTACAATTCACAACACAACAACTTCGGTGCTTCATTTTAGCTATATTTTTAAAATTAAAACCAAATTTAGATTTGCATGTGTATTTTGATTGCTTGGAAATTGAGATAACCAAGTTGACGTCACAGGCCATGTGGTAGGGATAGACTGGAAGTTAGGTTGATCTTGGACGAAAGAAATATATGGGAAGCATTGGGAAATTGATGAAACAAAATTTTCTAGCTTAAAAGTAAGTCATAAATTTATGAATAATTATATTTTTCAAGTGCAAAATTCATTTCCGCTTATTTTGAGTACCTACTTGTCGCTTGTCATTCTTTCAATTTTTTAATATATAAAATAAAATGTCATAAATTTTTAGGTTATGATGACCGTTTGTTTTGAAGTATTTGAAGAATGTGTTGAAAACGAGAACATTTATCGATACATTCTCCAAATCCTTCAAACCAAACGGTCATCATAACCTACAAATTTATAACATTTTATTTTATATTAAAAAATTAAAAGAATGACAAGCGACAAGTGGGTACTCAAAATAAGCGGAAATGAATTTTGCACTTGAAAAATATAATTATTAATAAATTTATGACTTACTTTTACGCTAGAAAATTTTGTTTCATCAATTTCCCAATGCTTCCCATATATTTCTTTCGTCCAAGACCAACCTAACTTACAGTCTATCCCTACCACATGGCCTGTGACGTCAACTTGAAACAGCCTCCTTTAACGCCAAAATTATCCACTGCGTACGCTGGCGTCGATCTGACTGCCTGACTCTCCCTACCATGACTTCGCACGGAGCGTATAAAGATTTTATACCTTTCCAGATGCGGGCTAGCAATTCATCTACAGAAGTTGATTGGCCTATTCTATTGAATCCTGTTTGTTGAGCAACGGAATGTGCCAATGAAGTACTCTAAATAAATTTCTCGGCCCGCAGCTGGAGAGGTATAAAAGAACCATAAATTTTACTTGCTTTCGCAAAAGCTATTAAGAGCGAAAGAGATGGAGAACATTCTATTACTCTCACACTTGTCAGTCTTCGAACAAGCAAGCAAAATGCTTGCTTCACTATTTACTTTCACTATCTCCTTTTCTCCCATAGATTGAAGTGCACAATTTGCTAGAGTTCTGACTCGGTTACTCGAGAACGGTAACGAAAATGAGAACATTACCAAGAATATAACTGGCTGATAAATTCTTTTAGAATTTATGAGAATTTTGTTATTTTGGCTTGTTGAACTTATTAAGCAATGAAAATGAATACTGCAATATGAAATGATATCTTAAACTTTGTATGCGCATTTTATTTGTGCAGAATAAAGTGAAATACGAGAACTAGAAGAGTATAATATTATAGGTTATGTTCAAGATCTTTAGTTTAAAGCAGCCCTCTGCAACTTAAAACTAAAAGTGGGCTGACTTTTGACTGGCGATCGCATTAGTACTTAAAGTGACCGAGCGCGGCGCTGATAAGCTTTAGGGCCGACAAACTGTCAAATGCATGGCAAAACAGTAAAGATTTGAGGTTTTTTGATATTTAGTAGTGTGTTTATCGTGTTTTTTGTTGAAAAAGTAAAGTGAATAGTTTTCTTGGTGTAAGGATGTAAAAAATAATAAAAAATGGTGAAGTGTATTGCCGTGAAGTGTGATTCTGGCTACAAAAAGAAACGGAGTTCCGAGGAGCAAACTCGTCGATTTTTTTATGTGCCAAAAGATAAAAATTTAATTAAAAAATGGCAGCGCGCAATTTTAAGAGTTAAATATCGAAGAAAGCACTTTTATATTTTTTTACAAAATGGATTTGTATAAAAAATATAGTGTCGTTGATGTTGCATTTAAAATCCATTTAGTATTTCTTAAGTTTCCTTAATTTCAGAAAATTTAACTGAACAAGATAAAAATATTTTATTCAGTATGAGATTTCGAATGGAATATTATCAATACTGTATAAAAGTTTCACTAATTTTGTATTCCTTTCCTTTGGTTTAGAGATTTTTTGGCACTATCTGATTAGCTGGAGGAACAAACGATCATCCTTGTACACCAACCTTCTTGCAAATATACAAGATATTAGCTGCTTTTAGCATTTTGAAACCTCCAAAGCTTGAAAATTGACACTCAGAAAAAAGATTTGATTGAATCAAATATAATGATTAGTTTGAACAACTTTCTTTGATTTAAAGAAATGATTTGTTTAAATAAAATTTGTTTGATTCAAACAAAATATCTTTGAAACAAATTAATATTTGTTTGAATCAAATTAATTTTTCTTCAAAACAAAGAAATTAATGCGTTGATATATGGTCAAAGATATAATTTGTTTGATTTAAGGCAGAAATTTATTTGATTCGAACCAATATTTATTTGATCCAAAGATATTTTGTTTGAATCAAAAAAAATTTGTTTCATTAAAACAAAACATTTCTTTACATCAAAGAAAGTGTTTTAAACAAATAATTTTTTTGATTCAATAAAATATTTTTTCTGAGTGTTGTACTTTCGATGGCAACCCTCCACAGCCCTTAATAACAATTTCAACATTGAAAGAATTACATACATCAGTCGAATAGTAAAAGCGCAATTAAGAAATTCGAGAAAAGTTAAAAGCAATAATCGATTGTGAAGACACTGATTTTAATGATCTTGTAGATGCACTAGCGCACGATTATGCTTTATCAGCTGTTAGAGATTGTTTGATTTTTTACACAACTGGTCGTATAACTGCTTACATTAAACAGCACACTCAGTGTTCAACATGCTTAAATGCTTTTTTGACTACGTCTGAAATTCATGCAGATACGATATTTTTTTCTTGTGATCAGTTAAAAGTTTGAGTAGATTTGCAAAAATAAATAAAGATTTCATACGTCCAAATGTTAAGTTATACAAGCTTATCACAGTTGTCGAATATCTATTTAACAAACATTGCCGGTCTAGCAATTCTTTTGATCTAATTCTAGCCAATTTAATTTCATGTGAAACAATATTTATTTTTCAATGCAAAGGACATGCCAATGAAGCTGTGGAGATGTTAGCATATGTAATTTAATTTAATGTAAAATAAGGATGACACAAATCGTAAGACAGGAAATCGCTGAAATTAAAAAAGTTAGCGTCTTGAAGAAAAAAGCAGCCAAGCTTTGCGACACTTATTGTAACTAGTCATCATCGATCTGTACATGTTAAAATTTTTTAAATGTGTTAAAAATATGTACTAGAAAATTTTATATTAATGAATATTTTTTGCTACATTTACAAATTTTTAATTGAGTATATATTTCCCTTCACATGGTTTTTTATGTTGAACACAGGGCTTAACAAAATATTTATTTTTTATTTCATTCGTTTGAAGCTGGAAAATAAAAATGGAAAATATTTCTATTTAGAAGCTTAAGCTTTTTATATATTTTTAAATATATTTTCAGTTTTATGGGGATAACATAAAAAAAATTGTCTTCAGGGTTTCAAGAATTCTTTCTACGCATCTACAGTATACATTTTACGAAACTTAATGTGTTCTTTCTTTTATTTTGTATTAATTGATTTATGCAACATGTGTATTTTATGTCCTAGAATCATTTTAGGAACATTTTTTCATTTAATATTGTTCAGAAACTTAATTATTTAAAATTTTTTAAATATTTGTCTATTAGTACAATGCTTTTGTAGAGCGTGCCGCGTGCAGCGCCGCTCTGGTGAGAAAACGTAGCACATAGAAACTATAATCACCAAGGAACCGCAATTTTGTTTTTAGTTGGACAGGGCTGGTTTAAAGTATTATTGCGGAAATTATTGTATGGAAATCTTACATTTTTGTACTGAAATTGGAATTACTTCACATGAGTGGGAGTTAATAAACGAATTTATTTGTTAAATTATAATTATAATGGTTGGATTATTATTATAATTTGTTCAATCAAAAAAAATTACTTAACATTTTGAAGTTTTACTTGATTTTCCCTGCCGATTTATAAATTCTGTGACCTGCAGCAACCCTGGAAAATGCAGGAAAAAATTAAAACTTTTTTGTTCCTTTAAAATTTGAATTTTGGTAAATTAATATATGATAAAATAAAATCTTTATACATATATATATATTATATACATTTTATTGTATAATAATGGATTTTATACATATTCTATAATTATTATTTTTTGATATATACTCGCAATTTTTGCCAACACATTTCTTTCATAATCTTTGTCTAAAGAAGGTATTACACCTCTGCATGCAGGAATTATGCATGCAGGTTACCATGGTAACATACAAGAGAGAAAGAGACGGACAATTATTCTATTTCTTTCCTACTAATATGTTACCATGGTAACCTGCATGCATGCATAATTCCTGCATGCAAAGGTGTAATTCCTCCTTTACACTGCTTTTCAAATATAGTGACTTTTGGTGATTTTATGGGCAACTAAAACTATGGTACAATAAAGAATGACTACCTACCCTTATAAAGAAAGCATTTCGCTTGTTCACGGTCGTATCGACAGGTCTGGCATCTTTCGTGGTGGGGGATATTCCCTTATTGAAGTCAGAATGTTTCATATTTTTGCCACGGATAGCGCTGGTATCGAGTAGTGGCCCGATGACCGCACCATAGCATGTATGTATATAGATATACCCAGAACGTAGTCAGCTGTGAAAGCTGTCTGTAAACCACGGGTATTCCTTCAACTACTCGATTGCAGCGCTGCCCAAGCGGTCACTTTCGAAACTACTACTCGTCACGATAAGGGAACATTCCCCACCACGGGAGATGCCAGACCTGTCTATACGACCGTGCGTTTGTTGACGCAAAAAAATACGAGAGTGAAAGAGATGGAGAACATGTTTGGTCTCACTCTTGTGAGTTTTTGCGCAAGCGAAATGCAGGTTTTTCGAGGTATACCCGGTATACCTGCACATTCATGTGCATCCTCTGTATCTGCGGACCTTGTTCACAGCCCACCTGTCTGGTCTGGATACTCTGCTTGAATGTTTGTAACTTGCTTGTCCTTAAAAATACGCAGCAATACGGCATTATTGAGGCTCTATTTAATTCTCAACATGACTAAGCAAGTTTTTCTAGAAAGCGTCAGACGCAGTAGAAAACTGTGGACATGTTTATTTCCTGGTGTACAAAGATAAAGCATCTTTCCTAATCCTGGTTATGGATGGTAAAAAATCTGTAAAAATGGTAAGTACTTAGGTTATGATCTACAGTTAAAACTAACATTGTTGATTACCATTATAGAAGATGCTGGTTTGCGATAGTTGAGTGTAAAATATAAAGAAGAAAACTCTTTATAATTTTAAAATAGTACCGACGTTTTGGAGGCTATGGGTTTGCCAACCTCATCAGGCTTTATTAAATTAAAAAACACCAAATAGTGAAATTGTCACACACGGAAAAAAACTAATAGTTGAACAAACGATATTTATCCCTGATTTCACCGTTAATATCCTCAAAAACGAACAAAGGATATTGAGAATATAGTGAAAGCGGTGATGTTTTAATATTACTTGTTCTGACTATTATTATTGACCGAGCCCATTTCGAAGTATTCAAATCAGAGATATAATATAGCTGAAATAAAGATGTAAAAATCTAGAATTTAACTGTGTGGGTTTTCTAATTGTAATGACATAGTAGTAATAAGGTTAAGGAAGATGAATACGGAAATATGGTAACATACATATAGGTTATGTATCATTAAAAATAATTCGTTATTGTAAAACTTTTATGATAAATAAATGCTGACTAACAAGCTTATACAATCAGAACTATAAGTATTAATTTTCAAGTATATTTTATTCTATGGTGCTTGGAAGGAATATAAAATTTCATATGAAAATTAATGTAGGTTACATTGAGTTTTGATATAATTTCCAAATTTAAAAAAATCAAAAGATTCCTCTTAAAATTATTTCAACTTTAGATTCGTTTTGTTTGTTGATATTATAAAGTATGTTATTGGTTTAATTTATGTTCATTTTAATTATTGGAGTTGAAAAATCATTATCATTATTTATCATTGTCATTATTTTAAATGTTATAGAAATACAGTTTTTTAGAATATTAGTTCCAAAAAATTTAATTTTTGATTCTTTTAATGATAATTAATTGTTTTGTATAGATATTGTATAGGAAGAAATAAACTACTGTGATCAGCAATTTAAAACAAATTTAATTAAGAGAGCGATAATTATAGGAAATGAAATTGGTTATTGTGAGGTTTTCGTTGTAACTAGGCTAGTTAAGGATTTTTTTTAGATCAGAAAGACAATGATATTTATGTCGAAATTATTTTTATCGTATTCCATGAAAGAGATAATATTATCTTAAAGGAATATAAAATTTCAAATACAGTTAGGTGGCCTTTCTGTTTGGTATAATCTTGAAAATAAATAATTATTTCAATTATTAAAATACTGGATGATTGTCTTTATTATTCTCGGATAATATTATAAACTTCGAATTAATTTTTATGGTCACAAGAACGTAGAAAATAATACAATAAATATTTAAAGAATTTGAAAATCTTTCGGTGGAAAAAAAGACGCTTTCGACTGCGCTGGGATTCGAACCCAAGTCTTTCATTTTTAATGAAATCATGTAACTTTTTTATTAAGTATTTTTATCCTTGGAAAAAGTGTCGGATAGTAATTAATTCTGAGCTAATCCGAATTATTCCTGAATCTGTATCCAAGCCAATGCGAATTAATCTAACATATCAAGTAAACTTCCTAAACAATTTTTAATTTCTCTGTTTGGTAAAGTTATATTAACCTCCTCTCTTTCCAAAATTTGTATGCCTTCAATTAATCTATCCAGAAAAACCGTCCATCCAAATTTATTGATATACTTTTCCTTGCATAATGCCACCAATTTAATGTTGTCAATTTTAGACCTCATGAAAGATGGTAAATTTCCGAGAAGCATATAAATTCCTATTATATTAAATTTGTCTTTTGACGACTCTAACGGATTTCAGATTTCGAAAGCATCCTGAAAAATAATTATGCGCAAACCGTTTATGAAAACTGCACATTCTTTTACGATCTTTCCATCTTTGATAGCAAAGAAACCATTTTTGCTGTCGCATTGATCCGAAGTTGAGCAATAATTCCTAATTTCTTCATTTGATAACATATTTTCTAATGTTTTTAAAATAAGAACGTAATGATAAGAGTCAGTTTCCTCATCATGGGCAGTAAGAAAAGGTATTTCAATAGGCTCTATAAAATTATAGTGTTTTTTGTAGTATTTCGCTCTCATGTAAGTACTACGAAGAACACCCGTGGATTTATTATGGGCATCATTTATGCCTTTAAAAGCATTTTCACACGGAGAAAAATAGTTGAAGTAATTTTACTCAACTTCCGATCAAATTTGGGACATATGGACAAGCTAGAAGTTACTTAGTATCATTATAATTATTTGTGATATATTAAATGTTCAAAAATGAATCAAAGTTGAGTAAAATTCAGAAGCGTAGGGTGAAGTATGAAAGCTGCATTAAAAACTTACTCTAACCAACACTGTATTAGCTAAATGCTATGGCTTACCAAAAATCCACAAACAAGATAATTATATATAGATATATAATTTCTTTAATAATTATATATATATAATTATATATAGATAATAATTTCTTTGATCAATAGTCCCACACATTTTTTAACCAAAATATTATATGATGAAGACAGTATAAAAAATTTCGTCCTAAAGAGTTTAGACCATGGATGTCAGCTTATTCATAATAACGTTAAACATGTCAAACAATTTGTTAAACATATCGTTTAACAAATATTATTAAACGATGATTATCCAAATAGCTTCATTAATAAAAATATTAAAATCCGTATGAATAAAATTAAATACAGCTCTCAAAATTCTCTAAATAAAAAAAAACCGTTCAGATTTATACAGACATCAACCAAAGGTATGCTTGCCATACAACATAACAAACTCCACTAAATTGTCAAATATTTGTAAAAAATACAATATTTCAACTATCCCTGTGGTTAACAAAACTTTTAAATCAATAATAAAATTAGGTAAAGACTCCACGAACAAATGGGAACAAACTAATATTGTGTATAAATTTAATTGTAAAAATTGTCCTGCGACTTATATTGGTGAATCAAAGAGAGCATTAAGAGTTCGTATTAATGAATAAAAAAATAAAAAACCAGTGAATCCGTAGTCTGTGAACACCAATTAGAATTCAACCATGAATGTCATTGGGAAAATACTAAGATTGTTGAGTATTTTTAAATTGTAAAGTGACATGTTTGATGACATGTCTGCTATTATATTGACCCAAAATTCACAAAATTCTTGTTAATTTATCATTTTTTTGGCATTGGGTCAGCTTCTTTTTATTTTTTTCTATTGAAAATTTCAATGCTACTTACGATAAAAAAAAAAACGCAAAAAAGAGAAAAGGCAAACGTTTTGGCCACATATGGGGGCCCTCTTCAGTGCCATAGATTTAAAAATTAATTCAAAATTTTCGTGAAAGATAAAATTGTAGAAGATAGTTAAAATAAGGATATTAATGAAACTCAAAAACTTATCTCATCGCTTGCAATTCAAAATGAAGAAGTCCAGTAAGCAACAACACGAATTGGAAAAATTATGTAGAAATCACTGTACATAGAAAACCGGTTAAAATAACGAAAAACTTAAAATTTTGTAAACAACGGACCGGAATTTTTTGTTTGTTTTATTTTACTTTATCAAGAACGCATGACCAATTGGTTATTAATAATAAACGCGAACAGTTTCCAATTTTGAAAACTTTCCTTGAGGACTTTGTTACCGGAGTCTCTCAATGATCGAAATAAACTGTTTTAAAAACCGACTCGGGACATGTGGCTTTGCTGACAGACAATTTTTTCCGTTTTAAAAGATATCCTGAGAGGTTCTTCTCCTCCTTGAAGAAGACTATTGTCCTAAACCTTGTTAAGAAATTCGAGACGGTTATGGTGATTTTTACGAGTGCACGAAAGTGTATATTTATGAAGAAAAAGATAATGTATATCAGTTATATTGACCCAAAATTCACAGAATTCTTGTTAATAATTTTTAAATCTATGGCACTGAAGAGGGCCCCCATATGTGGCCGAAACGTTTGCCTTTTCCTTTTTTGCTTTTTTTTTTTTTATCGTAAGTAGCATTGAAAATTTCAATAGAAGAAAATAAAAAGAAGCTGACCCAATGCCAAAAAAATGATAAATTAACAAGAATTCTGTGAATTTTGGGTCAATATAATAGCAGACATGTCATCAAACATGGCACTTTACAATTTAAAAATGGCACATTCAGCACAAATGTTGAATATTTCATACTTCTGACTATTTTCAGAACAAATTAAATTCAAAAATACTTTTAAATATGATACCTGATTTTTTAAAGGTGATTCTATTATTTTTTTTCAAAACATCTCAGAATAAAACTAAATTCAGAAATAAACAACTTTACATTTTTTCTTCATTTCTGGAGATACTCGAATAATATTAAGTAAAATGACAAATATAGATATTATAATAATTTATAATTTAGCAAAGACGTGCTTGCAAATTCAATACAAAATGATTTGTCCGGAAAACTGATATACATTATCTTTTTCTTCATAAATATACACTTTCGTGCACTCGTAAAAATCACCATAACCGTCTCGAATTTCTTAACAAGGTTTAGGACAATAGTCTTCTTCAAAGAGGAGAAGAACCTCTCAGGATATCTTTTAAAACGGAAAAAATTGTCAGTCAGCAAAGCCACATGTCCCGAGTCGGTTTTTAAAACAGTTTATTTCGATCATTGAGAGACTCCGGTAACAAAGTCCTCAAGGAAAGTTTTCAAAATTGGAAACTGTTCGCGTTTATTATTAATAACCAATTGGTCATGCGTTCTTGATAAAGTAAAATAAAACAAACAAAAAATTCCGGTCCGTTGTTTACAAAATTTTAAGTTTTTCGTTATTTTAACCGGTTTTCTATGTACAGTGATTTCTACATAATTTTTCTAATTCGTGTTGCTGCTTACTGGAATTCTTCATTTTGAATTGCAAGCGATGAGATAAGTTTTTGAGTTTCATTAATATCGATATTTTAACTATCTTCTACAATTTTATATTTCACGAAAATTTTGAATTAATTTTTAAATCTATGGCACTGAAGAGGGCCCCCATATGTGGCCGAAACGTTTGCCTTTTCTCTTTTTTGCATTTTTTTTTTTTCGTAAGTAGCATTGAAAATTTCAATAGAAGAAAATGAAAAGAAGCTGACCCAATGCCAAAAAAATGATAAATTAACAAGAATTGTTGAGTATGTCTTTGACTATCGGAAAAGATTAACTTCAGAGATGATCCAAATAAAATTTAATAAATTTAGTGCAAATAAAAACGAAGATATATTCATTTTGAATAGAATTTATTTTTCATTACTTAAAGGCGTAGATATTTCTAAAAGGGTTTGTTCGAAACCAGCTTAGTTTTGGAGCTGCTGGACCTAAAGGCTCCCGCGGTCGGTTGATCAAAACAATGATTCATCCCGTTTTCAAACTTCGAGCTCGTTATTCTCAACACCGTGTTTTTCAATTTTGTGTAAATAATTTTTATGCATAATGCGAGGTACTGACGTAGGGATTTCTAAAAAAAAAAAAATTTCCCGTTTTTTACGGCTCATTACGCTCGAAAAAAGAGGGAAAAACAAACTTTTTTTTTGCAAAGTGCGCCATTTTATCAATTTTCCAAAATTTACTAAATCCCTACGTCAGTACCTCGGCAACTTAATTACGAATAACGAAGTATTTTCGTTTTTCGTTTCAGAAGGCAGATGCGTACTGTATCTTGCATACCGTTTGGGTCTGCCATTTTGAGAAGGTCTCGTTCCCGCTTCGATCATATATTTACTAATTTAATAACACCTTTAAAACAATTAATGTAAAATATTTAAGAATAAAGCGAGAAAATCGTGAAGGAATAATTAAAAAATCTTAATTACTTTACCTACACGTTGATCCCAAAAAAGCGCTCGAAAATCGCTCTTGACACCCCCTTAATAGATTATATTCTGTGTTTAAAACTGTTGTCAATATTTAAAGTTACTTGTTAAAATGTAAAAATTTAGTAGACAAAGTTTCGTCGACTCCATGACATCACGTAATTTTATTAACTAAAATCATGATTTTTATTATAATTTTATACTTTGAACATTACTCATCATGAGTTAACCTTCTTTTATAAAGGTAAAATTTTACATTTTTGTGTATGTTTTAATATTAAGTTAATTTTTTTATTTTTCCGTGTGTGTGACAATTTTACTATTTGGTGTTTTTAATTTAATAAAGCCTGATGAGGTTGGCAAACCCATAGCCAACGAAACGTCGCTACAATTTTGACATTATGAAGAGTTTTGTTCTTTATATTTTACCCTCATCGATCGCAAACCAGCATCTTTTATAATATTAATATGGCGGGTGACACTATCATTTCTTCTTCTCTATATTCTGATGATATGAGAAGATATTACGTTTGTGTTTATACAATTCTACCTGTATGCTTTTCTGTTATTGTAAACACTTCAACTTTCAAAAGAATAATCAGGTTAAAATTTACTTTGGAAGATCTACATTTTAAAAAGTTTACAGCATTTAAAAAACTGCCAGTCCAATTATTGGACTTTCATAAATTATGGCTTATTTTTTCGGGAAAATATTCTCTGGAACTCTACCACTTCCAATTTTGAAAATAAGTAAATAATATTTAAAAATAGTTACCTACGGCACGTTTAACGTCCAAGTATTGATAATAATTACGAAGAATGAAAATTTAAATTTTAAAACGCTTATTACAAAAATATGATGTAAAAATTGTTTTTAGGATTAATTATAAATTTGATTGATTTATATCATTGGGCAAAGATCATTATGAAATAGGAGAACATAATGTTGTTTATAAAAATTTCTTATAATTATGGAATGTGTTATGTAGGTCAAACTAAGCGTCATTTGAGGATCAGATTTGATAAACATTTCAAAAATTTCAATCTCAACGAAAAGTTTCATAATGTATTTAGCAAACACCGTAAGAAGCATAAAAAGGATCAGGACAATCATAGTTTTCTTCGGAATGATGTTAAAATTTCATATAAAGAAAGAGAAAGGTATAAAAGAGCTTTTTCTGAATGGTTTTTATAAAAAAAAGAAAATGATAATAGTCATAATAAAATCACTGATATTGAACACTTGAATTCATCTTACAATATGATTTTGGATTTCTTATCCTCATAATTGATGATTTTTTATAATCTTTATAATTCAAAAAAAAAATTTAATTTCAAAATTCCTTCACAAATTTGTTTCTAAATCCCTCAATTATCGTTTCAATTTTGATTATTGTATTCAAATTCAATAACATTAGGCTAAATGACTCATAGTGTGGTGAGGTCATTTCATGTCACGTTTGTTTTAGTATTGCAGTTATTAATATTTCCTAGTAATAAGACAATATGTCTTTTCCTTTCGAAAATTTAAGTTTTAAGTTAACGTGGGGAATTTGATTGTACAGTTTTTACTCAATTATGACGTTTTACTTTTTATGATAATTATTAATATTTTAATTACTTTAGTTCATGTTATGTTTTAGTTTTTTAAATTTCAATTTTTAAATCTTTACCCGTTATTATTTTTAGATTTTAACGATTTGACTGTCATGTGAGTTGACAATATTTTTTTATTTCTTGTAACCACTTATATGTGCTGATTCTTTGTATGCCCTGATGATGCCTCTGGAGAAGGGGCGAAACGTTGGCAAGATTTGAACATCTTGTTAAAATATGTCTGAAATGTACCGGCTTGATTCTTCGTATTTATTAAAAATAGTTATTTTATAAAAACAATGTTTCTTTTCAAAAAATTGTTTTAATAATTTCAACCATTGAAAACTTCACTTTCAAAATTGGAAATGGTAGAGTTGTGGAAAATATTTTTTTCGGAAAAATAAATCATCATTTATGAATATGAATATGAACTACAAAAGTTATTTTGTTCATACATTATACCTCTTAACATAACATAGAATACTTGAGAATTACGATAATTTCTCAGAAATTTCTTTTTCACAAATAACTGGTGACAGTGAGAATCTTTTCGTTAAATAATTATTGTTCCCAGACATATTTAGGAAGTTTTCACTGTATTTTGATTTATAAAAAATTGCGGCCAATATTTTTTATTTACTAGCAAATATTTCTTAATTAATTAATTTTTATTTATTAACGAAAACAAACTATCGACTTTTACTCGACACCATCCGAATGAGTAGTGTTTATGAATCCTGCATGCAAATTTTCAGACATTTAGCATCATATTTACAGAAAACACACGTCTTTGTTTATACAGATGAATTCGTTGGGCGCGACTCGGCGATTATGAACAATCGCTTTGAGCAACCTCTAAAACATTATCGATTTTGCTCAAATTTTGGGAAAAATTTTTTTTGTGATGCTTTTTGATATTTCGAGTTGATACGTACAAAATTTCAAAAAAGGGTTTTTTCGAATCACCCTAATGTACACAGATGCCGGACAGACAGGCCGACAAACTCGACAGTGTTTTTTTATGAAGCATACAATTGAATGTTTTATCTAGGGAAAATAGACATAAGGAAACCAAACTTGTTACAAATTTCAAAATTTCCAGATACAAGTATTAGAATAAAACTAAAAAGTAACTGAATTTTCCGAAATTTTATCTTGATTTTACGAAACTGTAACTGAATAAAACTCCAGTCACGTGTTTCGGTAAGTTATGGTAGAAATTTCTAACAGTGCATAATAACATTTTTATTCTTTGTATCCTCCCTTTTTCTTTCGCGCCTTGGCGTTATTTTTTTATGTATTTTTTGTTTTTCAGGATCCTCTTTCACCAGGTCCTTGTCTGGACATTAGTGACGATGAACTCGTTTCGATTTCAGTAAGGGACCTGAATCGTCACCTGAAACTCAGAGGATTATCTCGAGACGAAATTGTGCGTATGAAACAACGACGCCGAACATTAAAAAATCGAGGATATGCTGCGAGTTGTCGTATTAAGAGAATTGAACAGAAGGATGAATTAGAGACTGAAAAAACCCAGGAATATAGAGATATGGAAGCAATGCAGGATGATAATAACAGGATGCGAGAAGAAATAGAATCGTGGAATTCTAAATATCAGGCTCTAAAAAAATTTGCGATCGAAAAAAAAATTCATATTCCACCTGCACTAGAAACCATGTAAATTAATATTAATACTTTCTGTATTTTTCCTAAAAATATTACTTTTGTTATACTGATGTAATTTATCATAATTTTACTATGAATTTAGTTAAGTCATTTATGTTGAGCTTATTACGATGTGCAAAATAATGTGAGTTTCAGTCACATCGGTATAATATTATAGTTGAAATTCAAAAACATGTTAAATACAGAGAGCGAAGATAAAAATAACTCTTTGTTTATATTATGTATGAATATACTAATAAAAAAAATAAAATTTCTTGAGCATTTGTTTGCACCAATCGACTCTTGTATCTTTCTGAGCATTCGTCAAATTATGTGGAATCTAACGAGAACAAATCTTTTTCACGGCTAAATGTTCATGAAAAATTTTATGTTATGGCACTTTTGATTTTTTGTTAAAAAGAACACTCGTAACATCAGATAACTGTAAATTTATTCAAAAGAATTCTAATCCTGAAATCCATAATTAAATTGTTCAAATCTGGTCATATTTTTGATTTACTGAAAAAAATCTTAGTTACTGAATGTTAATACATATACAGAAAATAATTGCAAGCTAACGACCTTGCAATCGTCGTGTAAACATATCACGTTCATAACCTTACATGATCGAGTCTATCTTAGTAAAATCACAATTTTCCACTCTTATACTTACTGTTTATAATTTTTATATATTTGGTGGATATAAAGTTTTTTATCTTGAGACATCCAAATGCCAATTCTGGCACTGGCACTGGCGTAATAAAGTAAGATGTGACAAAAATGACCGTCTGATGGGATCTCCATTTTAAATCAATGCAAAACAATAAATAAATAACATAACTTGAAATTTTTTTATTACTGAATAATCTATGAAACGTCAGCTGTCAAATACCATATACGGTCTGAAGTTTGCAATGGAGAAGAACGACTTCGAACGACTAAAATCATCTAGCGGTAAAAAGCGAAATGACTTTGTTGCCAACCCAATAAATTTCAATCGTCAATATGTTCGCAGATCGTGGTTGCATGCTGTGTACACGCATGTGATTTTCACGATGTGCGACGCATTTATCACATCATACGCGTATCATGCGTTCGATGGGCGATTCATTGGAGATGACAACCCTGAGATTTGCATTTTTCAGTTTAACCCTTTCGTCACCATTTTGAAAAATTCTTTTTTCGCATTCTGGGCGATATCTCGAATTCTACTCATCGTGCATTAATGTGAACGGAGTCGTTGGACTCGTTTGCGTTTTTCCTTGTTGTTATTGCCAATTAATATTTGGTCTAGCATGGTCAGCAAAAAAGTTTTTCGCGTTCAAAGTCGAAAATTTTATTCAACAAATTTTTTTTTTCTGGTTTTTGCGAATAACTTTTTTGTTGGAGCGCTTCAACAATGGAAATCTTATAAAAAAAGCAAACTTTAATGCGTATTTTTTTTAAACCGCGATTGCATTTGATACATTTTTCAGCCTAAAGAGGTGTCTCGGTAAAAAGACTTGCATTAAAAAGTATTGAAAATTATCAATTCCTACAAATACCTTTTTTGTCCATCGTTTATATTCCTTAAAGAGCCGCAAAAATGACTAGCTTTGAATCTCTTGTAATGCCATTTAATAATGTATTAGGCACGGCATTAATAGGAATTGAAGTTACGAAAAGTTTTAAAAAGTATTAAATTATTAAATTATGAATATTGATCAACGGTATTCAAAATAATTGATTTAGGTATACCGCGCACGAAATGAAGTAATTTTAATTTTATTTTTTTTAAATGTGGGTATATAATAAAGAAAAAACTAACAGGATCATATAAACATTTTTATTGAAAATTCGAAAGAACTTGTAGTATAATGTAAAGTGAATATGAAGTAGTTCAAAATACTGGAAGAATTACAGTTATGCAAATCAGGGTTAAGAATTAATAAAGTACACTATAAAAAAATGTTATAGTAGGTTTACCACTGCATTTTTGTAATTATGCAAAGATTTGTAAAATTACTTCCTCCAAAGTAGTGAACTTACCAATGTGAAACGAAGAAACAACACTTTCAATATTGTAGTTTCACAAGATTTTGTAAATTTACGTCTTTGAAAGCAGGTAATAATTGGACTCTTGAGCAGTTCAATTGTAATCACTTTCAATGTTGCAGTTTCACAAGATTTTATATTTGTATTTGTAGTTATTACCTACTTTCAAAGACGTAAATTTAGAAAATCTTGTGAAACTACAACACTGAAAGTGGTGTTTCTTCGTTTCACATTGGTAAATTCACTACTGTGGAGGAAGTAATTTTACAAAATTGTTGTATAATTACAAAAATGCAGTGGTAAACCTACTATAGAAAATTTTTTACAGTGTAACATTGCTTAAACGTCATGCATTTGAAGATAAAGTAATTACTATAACAATGTGTATTATTAATGTCAAGAATCGCTGGAAAGCCTGCTTTTTAAAAACGTTAACAATCTATAAATTAATAATACAAAAATCAAACTATAAATAAGTTTAACGTAGCTCAACGAATATCACGTACTAGGCAGTCTTGTTTTATAAGTAATCACTGATAATCACTCGCTATCTGAGAGAAACTGTAACATAAACTCTCTGATTTTGGCAATCATAATTAAAGAAAAAGAACAAACGCATACATTAAAATGTTGATCTAAATACAAGTAAGAGTGATTTATACATTTTGTGTAATGATTCATATAGCTAGAGATTACCCCTCACAGATCGCTGTGCGTAAAATTTGCACTCGAATTGCGTTATGAATAATATATAGTCATAAAAATAACAGTAATATCACATCTATAACTTTATCTAAAAAGCAATATTTCCTTAAGGTTGCTTCAATTTGTACTCCTTTTTACTGCATAAATTACAGATGTAGGAATTAAAGCAATATATGAATAAATTAACAATCTTTGAATGTAATGACTTCAGGATAAACTAATTAGTACAAAAATGTGTGTTATTAGAGATCCTGTAGGGAGAGTTGACATAATTTTAATCCGATTCTGATTAGTCTAGAGATACTCTATAGAACCCACTGAGCTTTAACACAAGCGGAACCGGAAGTTGTCGCTGAAGCACCTAAAATTTGAATTTTATTATGTTTGTTTTCTTATTTACTTATCTACTTATTTTTCTTCGTATTAGATCGTCTATTCAAACAAGCGAATATTGTAGTCAATATTACACAACGGATCCTTTCTATTTATTGGTAAACATTTCTTCAAGAAACGCGTTTTTTTTGTTTCCATATTACTGGTTTTACGTTGTGCTTGTTTCATTTTTAATTTCAACAGTCTGGCAGAGACATTTTTGGAAACATCCTGCTGCTTCTTTATCGTGGAAATGCTTTTCTGTTGCACCGTATTGTGCTGGAATGATGTACCTTTCATTCAAAACTCGTTGCCTTCTTCCTGTCTCCAAAATTTCATTAATTTCTTCTTCTGTGTCTGTAACAATGAAAATAAATGTAAGAGGCAGCTAATTAAAAGGAATTCTTTGGACAAATTTAACATTTATTGGACAATGCTACTATACAGTTATGAAATTTTTACAGAACAGCGTATTCACTTTCTGTTTTTATTTATTAAACATTTCTTTTTAATAAATTGAACTTTGATGTAAACGCGCTCATTGTAATACTTTTTCACCTTGAAGTATAATAAAGCGGTTGATTCTTAACAAAAACATATTATTTCTGAATTGAATTTCCATTATTAATTAAATAAAAAGTGAAGTAGTTGAAATTATAACTAATGAAATGTAATTACAGAAAACACTTTGTACCTCCCTCTACTCGCCTTTGTTAAATTTTGAAATAAAACTTTTAAGTAGTAATATTTTATTACATATCCACTTACTTGTTAAGAAGTTTATCGTTCCATGAACAACTTTTCCATCTCCGACGTCAATCTTATAGACTTGAAACAAGTTGTGCGTGCTCTCGTTGAAATGATGCACTTTACTAATGGGTATTTTAATCGTCTTATTTTCACCGTCAGTTGTGGAAACAAGTTTTGCACATGCAAACTTCACCATTATGTTAAAAAACTTGGATATAATTAAATAGAAATACGCACGATTGTTTAGGAAAAACAATAAATCACAGCATGCCGACGCCGGTAGGAGAACACGAGGACGCCTTTGTTCTACCATTCTATTGTGATTATTTTCATTTAAAAGATTTCATTTTGATGAAATAGAAACAGAAACTTCGAGAACTAAAGGGTATTAGATGTCACATTCAGAACTCTTCTTAAGAGCATTAAAAAGTATTCACAAAAATTTCGTCGCTATAGTGGGCATTTGAAAGAATTAATTTCAAGAGATAACCTATACCATTGAGAGATTAGCAAAACGAGGGCAAAAAAGGAATCGAAAAGAATTCAATAAATCTCATATTATTCATTACATGTAAGAAATGTTCCCATACTTTTAAATGCAAGGCTTCTTACCGGGGTCATCGAAATATGGCGGGTCAGATGACATGGGGAGCAGCATTATTGTCAGGTTGTATTTCAATTAATTTGGCTTTCTCGTCTCGGTCAAGTAATTTTTTATTTTTTTACTAAAAATTTTCAAAAACATAAACAAAGTTTTTATTTCCACGATTTCGGTCGGATGTGGCTGGTTAACGAACTCGTCCTTTCTTTTTGGGCCCTCAAGCGTTGTACCAAATTTAAATCCAATCCGATAATATTATCGAGACTTATCTTGCTGTATTTTTGTTCTGTTATGATTCCTCAAAAGATTCAAAATTAAACCTGAAACTATTTCTGAATGATTAAAAAAACTATGAGATATTTTTGCAATATGATTAAAGCCATCTCAGATTTTCAGTTACGATTATTTATGTGAAAAACTATGAAGCAAGTAAAATATCCTATTCGAACGTTCTGGAGGGTGAGTTTTTCAAGTTTAAGGTTGCAATGCCACAATTAAAGTATGAGAGAATTACTGAATTCTACGAAAAAAAGTTGGACAGATGGAAAAAAGGAATTTCTTAATATTAGAATTATTTTCTGAATATCAGAAAGCGCTTTCTAGATTTTAGCAATTCGGCTAAACGGTGCAAAAATTACTACACATCAGCGAATAAGTACTAAATTTAAAAAAATCTTCTGTTAAAGTCGAAGATGTTCGTTGATAGATTTCACTTGCTGAAAATTTATTTGAGAATGCAAATGCTCAAGAGCAGCAGGAATTTTCTAATTTTTAGCATATCACTTGCTAAAATTCAGTGTTGATCTCATTAAGATGTTCAGAAAACGAATTATTGTTATTTAAGCATGAAAATACTCAAGAACAGCAAAAATGTTCTAATTTTTTGCATATCACTTGCTAAAATTTAGAATACCTTCAGTACGCTCAGTCCCGGTTTATATTCTTTTCTGAGAATCGGTAGTCTAAGCATAGACTAGCGTAGTGGTTAAGATGCAAGCGTGTCATCCCTGCTTAAAATGTCAGGTAGAAATCGAGTAGATACCGGAAAGAAAACCGGATGCAAACCCATTCGGGTTTTACCCGGTTCTTTATGGTTTTTATCTGGACTCTAATTTCATTTTTCGGGATCTATCTGGGTCTATCCGGTCCATATCCGGGAAGTGGTGACAGAAAATAAGTTGTATGAATATTGTACCCGGTCTTATCCGGTTCCTATCTGGCATATGGATCCAGGAATTAAAATGAAAAAATATGTTTGGACACGGATCCTATCTGGTTTCTATAAGGCAGTTGTCGTCTTGCAAATTGTTAAGGTGAAAGTACATCTGCTACCCGACCCTACCCGGTTCCTATCTGGCATATGTAAATAGAAATTAAAATACAAAAATATGTTTCTACCCGGATCCTATCCGGTTTCTATAAGGCAGTTGTCGACCTGCAAATTATTAAGGAGCCGGATACAAACCGGATAAAAATCTCAAAAGTCCCGAATAGGATCTTATCCGGAAAACCGGATACACTGAGAGAAAATTATCACGTTATTTTACGGTTTTCGGAGGTATAGCAAGGATATTTATTAAAACCAAGAACTTTTACTGTCCGCAATTTTTTTTCTGTGACTATCCTTAAAATGTACTTGTTTGCACCGCAATATTTTTTTCAGTAATTTTCACAGTACGATGTTTTAAAAGTTTCTCTTGATGCCAGTTATAAAATACAAGCCTAACAGAAAAATATGCCGTTAGTGTGTTTAAAGAAATACAATCCCTATACGAGCGACTTTTGCTGTGAGTTGGTTAAAAAAACTCGGGAGTCAGCAAGCAATTATGTAATGTAATCATAATAATCATATGCGAGCACGTGTGTGTATGTGTGTATATCTGATTGTGTCGAGGTAGTAACAATAACGGGGCCCAAACACTTTTTACACGGCCCTGCAGTAGTTGCAGGTTATAAGCGCTATTTCCTTTCTTGTATTCCAAGCGTGCGCAGCCGAGAGGCTTAGTCGTTAGGTTACTAATGCGATAATTATAAGTAGAGAGGGTTCGAACCCGCAGCGTTAAGAATAATTTTTAATACTGTCTAAACGAGCGTTTGTGTAGTGTAGAGGGGGGTGTGTATTTGTAGGTTAGTGTGTATATAAAAATAGTAAGTTGAGTGTCTACTTAATAGTAAATACAGTTTGGAAATATACGAAGAGTATTCATCGATGCAACTACTGCTCTTATTTGATTTACCTATGTTCCTGCAGGTCACTTAACTTAAAAAATGACACTGGGGCCTTTACGAACTACGAAAAGTAAGTTAAAAAGTATTCAAACCTACTGAGATTTTTTTTCGGTGTAGATGTAACAAAAAAGTACTGTTAATTTACTCAAATAAAATTTACCAGCTTGAAAACAGATTTTTTACTGTGAAAACAGTAAATTTAACCTTCCAAGCGAATATTCCTCCATTGCCATTAAAAACGGTAAATACTAGTCTTAACTCGAATTTTGCCTGTACTTTTTCTCTCAGTGTAGATATTATGTGATCCCATATAAAGCCCGGTTAAGGTCAAGGTATAAACCGGGGACAAAAACCGGGTACAAATCCAGTAACGCCGGATAAGAACCGAGTATACGTATTTCTAGGACCCGACTACAAACAGGATAAAACTCTTACAGAGCCCAGATAAGACCCATATAGAAACCGGACAAAATATTATATCAACCCAGATAGAATCGGATTAAGTGCCGGATTAGAACCGGGTATAAGTATTTTAAGGAGCCAGATACAAACCAGATAAAAATCTCAAAGGTCCCAGGTAAGAACCATATAGAAACCGGGTGAAGATATTATGCGATCCCAGATAGAAGCCTATAATCTCCGGGTACAAACCGGGGACAAAAACCGGGTACAAATCCATTAGCGCCGGATAAGAACCGACTTTTACTCGGTTCTTATCTGGGTTCTATCCGTAATTTTAAGCAGGGATGTCAGCGTCGAGGTTCAAACCCCAGCGGGGGCAATTAGGTCTTTTTAAGGATAAAATTATGTAATAATCCGCCGGCGAAAATGATAAACAATGTATAACAGGTAAAAAAACGAATAAGTATACCCGAAATTTTTTTTTTATTGAGACACGAAATAAATATGTTAAAATTTAGCAGAACATTTGCTCAAATTCAGTAGAGCGCTTTCTCGACATCAGTAAGCCATCTTCTAAGATTAAGAACAAAATTCTAAATCTCAGCGCGCGACTTTATGAAATCTGGAAAGTCTATTGCTACAATTCAGAAATTTTTACCATAATTCAGCAAGTCAAGGTATAATTTTCAAACGAAATTAAAAATTTTATTTTCATTGAAATATATAGTTTTTTCAGTGGCGGACTAAGAGATTTCTTGTTCCGGGGTGGTATTTACTGAAAGCCCCCGACCCCCGCCATAAAAATTAATGACTTATCAGCGGTACTTTAAAATAAATTTGCACATGACACATAAAGTAAGATAAAAAGGATTATTCAGTAAGTCATAGAAATTTTTTCCACCAGTGTATTTTACCATAAATTTTGCTTATTTTAATTTTATGAAGCATAACTTCTCAACCCTTTATAAGTTAGAAATATGGCTATGACGCAACGCTGAGAAGAGTTTTCATCCCTAAATCAAGTCAATAAATTGCGCGCGCATATATTCGCTTGCTGCACAGGAGACAGAATGGACCGAAATCTGTCTAAAATATAAAAATGATATCAAATTCACTTCAATATTTTAAATCAATATGAGCCAAAAATAGAAAATAAAAATTCTGCTACTTTAGACTTTATAACGTAAATAATAGAGAAACGAAAAAGAGAAGTAATGAAACTGTTAATGATTGATAAGAAAACTTAGGTTATAAATTGTTGACAAACATTTGGACTGTAAAGTGCAGTAAAAGTGAGTATTCTTCGGTTAGGTAAGTTTTTATAATTTTTCTTGAAATGTTTAACTGTCTATCATAATTATAACATTTTATTGTAAAATTATTCTATTGTGTAAGATTATTTGCTTTCTGTATTGGTTACCAAACCTAAACATATGATATATGTTATGACAAATATATGTACTAATATATGATGTATGTTATTATATACAGAGTGAATATAAAATTTGGAAAGTCCAGAATAATTCATAAATTATGCGTTTTTTCAAATGCTACTAAGAGAAAAAATTATTAACTTCAAAATTATCTATTTTCCAGAGGCCATTTATTTTATTTGAATATATATTTTGCTGAAATTAAATAAATCTAAATTGTATGGATTAAACAGTCCTTGTTTAGTCACACACATAAATACACGCCTAAATACTATTAAGATTTTTAATTGCAGTAGGTTCCCGTTTGAAATTTCAAAGACGCCCCCCCCCCCCCCGTGTGGAGTTGATCTTTGCAAAATCGCTTTTTTTCTTTGAAAATAAAAATTTTTTATTGCGGACATCATTTTTCTACGATATGTACTTTTTTTGAGATATTTTGATGTCTCAAGATAAAAAACTCACCCTGTGCAGTAGTAAAAAATTTTCAGACATTAAATTAATAGTATATTGTTTCAACCAAACAAAAAAATTGTTTCTTTCGATAATATCTATTCAAACAAATTTCTTTTCATAGCGCCTCCTTTGAAAATCCGATTTTCGGTACCTGTAGAGCGGGTTAAAACTACGATTTTCAACCCTAGGGTTGAAAGTCGCTGTTTCAACCCGCTCCACAGTTACAGCCAATCAGATTCTCAAAAGAGTTGCTATGAAAAATAGTATACATTACTCGAAACAAAACACAGCGAAAGCATTTCGTGTGATTGCAGCCCTCGTTTCACTCGGGCAGCAAACTTCACACTCATGTAATCGCTCTGTTTCGCCCCTTGTAATTTAATATACTATTATGTAATCAAACAGTTTTCTTGGTTTTTTTAATAAGGTAGCAATAGTATATTGTCTGACTAGGAATTAAAGTTGGTCTTTTCGACTGTGTGCAATGTTTGTCCGCATAAGGCGAAGGCACTTGTTCGAAAAGACCATTGCTCCGATGTTATGTTATGCGTAATAACGTACAAAGATGTTTTGAGAATGTTACTGAGTCATTCGCTTAGAAAGCTCAGTAGTTAGTACTTTATTGGTCAGACAAGAACTGAGGAGCGGGTTCTGCGCTCTACATTATATAGGCCTCGAGTGCTAATAAAAGGGGTATCTTACCGTTAGGCATAACACTCCCCTGTTTAGAATGAATTTAGTCCCTAAATTTTGATACGTCTATTTTTGGGTGGTTCAGTTAGCAAAGGCTGAACACTCGCATTGTAAGTGATCACATGCGTGTGTGTGTCTATTTTAGTTTTAACGCAAAATAAGCATATTCTTTTCGAGATACAATTTTTTTTTTTTTTTTTTTTTACAATTCAAATAATCCGAACTTGTAACTGAATTAAATATTAATTGATTGCTTAATTAAATAATCTTAATCTCAAATTAACCAATTATGGATCAGCCGACAAGGAAAAACAATGGCTACTTGAAGGCAGTGGCAGTTGCTATGGGAATTTTTATTATTGACAGTACATCACGAAAGGAAACATTTTTCAAGTGTTCACTCGTAATGTAGCGCCATTTTATGCGAGAATGACATTGGGGAGTAGTAGTAAAGTAAACACAATTACGATGTGCGCATGCGCGAACATTTTCTTCTCTTACACGGCGAAAAAAATCTGACTATAATAACAAGAACACTGGTCATGCTTTTGTAGCAGGTTTCGTTCTTGCTATCCTGTTGAAAAATTATTACATTTTAAACAGGGATCTTTCCATGGTAAAAAAGTGTCAAGTTTCATACTTTTAGAGCAGTTGTTCCTTGTGAAAAAAACTCTAAGTCCGCCTTGGTATGGTTGCAAAAAATTCATCTAATTTCAGCAAGAGTACTCTTGCAAACGAGATGTTAGACCACGCCTACATATGAACGTAGCGCCTAGCGTGTTCTCAGGTATGGAGCGAAATATTGGCGTCCTTTAATCTCGGTTGGAAGAGAACTCTTGATGAAATAGGATGAGTTTCTCGCAACCATAGCAAGGCGAAATTCGAGCTATTCGAGTACAAATAAGTTTCCGCCGTTTGACAGAAGTTCGTGCCACCAGTAAGCTTTGATTAAAATTGACAGATGTAAAACGTCACTGTCGTAAGTTTGGACATCTATCAATAACATAACCTTGAAATATTAGTGTTTTTTTTTATCAGTATAATATATTCGTTTGTTTGCGAAAATGTCAAGTCTTGAGCCGAATAAGCGTCATTTGCTGGAACATTTGGTTTTACTCTTTCAATTTGAAGAAATCTGCAGCTGAGGCGAATCGACTGGTTGTAGAAACATATGGTGAGGCTGCCTTAAAGTAGTCCGGTAGCAATCAAATGAGCAACTATAAAAATTTTTCGAAAATGTTTCATGCGTGTTACAAAATTCAGAATATTGTGCGGAGATTTTTTTTTCTCATGCATGCACAGAAATGGCCACTTTTTTTGCCTGAAACGCGGGAAGGAAATCCCCCTTTTGGGGTAGACACGAAAAATGCGGGAGTTATCAATAATTCGCGTGGGAATTATCAATTACTCCCGCTTATAGGGGAACAATTGCGTAATTTGCCTTGGCACCGTGATTTTTTTGTTATTTTTTGCACCATCAAGTGTCGCCATCTAACGGACCAAAAGGTAAGTTCGTTGCCAAAAGTTGAAAGTATGGGCAGCCAACTTCATCGTTGTGATAACCTACAATTGGTGCAAAATTGTTTTTGTCGAATATTCTAACTGACATTTTTCATGTATTTCGTTTCAGGAAAAACTTCTCACTCGTCAGAATCATCATTTTCTTCCCTTGTAGCATAAATATATATTGCATTATAATTTACTATTAATACCTACACTACCGGTCAAAATTGTGGGACCACCTACAAAAATTGTATTAAAGACATGCTCGTCTTTGAAAGCGGCTATCTCCGTGAAAAATTAAGTTAGAAATATTTTTAAAAGACGTTTGAAAGATTATAAAATTTTGCGTCGAATAAGATCTATTTGAAGTATTTTCATTAAATAGAATCCAAGATAGCATGTGAGAAAGGCCGACGTAATTTTCGATTTTGACAAATTTTCACTTTTAAACTTCAGGTGCCTGCATATTTTAGGGAAGTGATGGCAAAATTTGAAACTTTGCGAAAATAACGCCTGAAGCCTCAGCTATAAATTGAGCCCAAAAAAATTGAAAAATTTTAATTAGTTTCCGAGATATGACTTTATTTGTTGAGCGATGCTCGAAAGATTTTTGAAGCAACGTTTCAACCGATCGCTTGACTCACGTGGACTCACGGGACCCTGTGAGGGCACAATAGGCGGTAGGCGCCAAACAAGGCACCACTATTCGGAGAATATTTATTCTTTTATTAATCTTTTGTCATTCAAATACATTTTAATTTTTTTCGCAAATAGAATTTTTTTCACATAGTTAATATCTCCTTTCTTTAATTAAGGGCTCTTTATTTAGAAATAAAATATTTGTATAGACCTCTGCGAAAAATTGTAGGTATCATAAAAAAATATAGTTAAAACATTTTAATTAATAAACTTTTTTTTATCAACTTACACACAAAAAACAGCATAATTTGTGTGTTAAGAATGAAAAATTTGTAACAATCAGAGGATAATTTTGAAACAATTAAATTTGTTTTTCATAAAATATTATATTTTATTTAAAATTTGTTTAAATTCAAATTTTGTAATGCAGTACAAAATTATTATTAATTTTGGAAACTTTGGAAACAATTAAAATGTATTTGAGTGACAAGAGATTAATGAAAGAAAAAATATTCTCCGAATCGTGGTGCCCCGTTTGGCGCCTGCCGCCTATTGTGCCCTGACAGTATCTCGTGAGTCGAGCGACCGGCTAAAACGCTGCTTCAAAAATCTTTCGAGCATCGCTCAACAAATAAAGTCATGTCTCGGAAACTAATGAATTTTTTAAAATGTTTTTGGGCTCAATTTATAGCTGAGGTAGTATATAACGATTGGAAAAAAAATGTTTTCCATTAATTTACAATCTTTATTTGACTCTCGGAGTATTTCTTTCGGTGAACTTTGACAACCATCGTGCTACGCCAATCACTTGGGATCCAATTTCGGACTCACCTGACGAGATGACAGAACCGTCAGCATAGCGGAAATATGGATTCCACTTCTTTTTTATTCTCGTTTTCTTGCTTTGATTTGAGAATAACTTTTCGAGATATACGGTAAGATACGATTTTCAAAAAAAAATTAATATTCTTATGAAATTTCCCAACGGTTCCATAGTTTTCCGCAACGTCGACACCAGAAAATTTGCCGCAAATTCGTGATATTATGAGTCCGCGAAATGACTTTCTATTAGAGCCCATATTAAAATTCCATATTTCGAGACGTGATAATTCAAAATTTAATACGGTAACGCCCAAAATGGCAGAGAACTTTTCGATCGGGAGGAGTCTAATCTATCGATATATGAAATAAAAAAGGGCACTTAACCACCCTCCTTCCCACTACTGGACTAACTTAAGTGAGAGAAGTTGTCGTGAGTGGTTTCAAAAGTTTAAGAACGGTGAATTTGATATCGAAGACAAAGAACGTAGCGGAAGGCCTAAAATGTACGAAGACGTAGAATTGGAAGTATTATTGGATCAAGATTCGTGCCAAACGCAATAAGAAAACAATACGATGGACAATACTTCGAATAAAACATAAGGTTCCGTTCTTTCACAATAAATGCACAATTTTTGATAAAAAAACGGCGGAAACTTATTTGTACACCTAATATTTTCGCAAGGAACATTGCTCTTACAGCATATGACACTAGCAATAGTGGCATGCACTTAATTCTTTTATAGTTTGGTTCCTTAACAGAAAGAGCTCAGTTTACTATAAAAATTAGATTTTTTTCTCCATATATGGGTGGAAAAGGGCAACTTTACTTTCGTTCTTCAGGTATCGAAAATCGGAATAAACGTGCATATGTGAGGAAAAAATTCATCTTCTATTCATCTCCAGTATTAATAATAGATTATTTCATTTGAAAAACACATGTTTACCTTCAAATAACCTTGAAATCCAAATCTAAGATGAAATTCGTCACTCGTAAATAAGTGATTTTCAATCTAAGAATTTTAGTCTCTCACCCTGCTGGAAGTAAAACGATAGAAACAGGGATATAGAAAGAGATGGGACCTAAATTTGTCGCTAACGCAGTGATCCCAGAATGCGTAAGATTTTTTCTCCCACCACGTTCCCGCGTGTAAGCAATACATATAAACGTGGCGTGTCGATGTATCCCCGCTCCATCGCTTGTTTGCACGCTTGCAAATCGAGAATTGGATGATAGCCACTGCTTCTTCGTTTTCTCTCGGCTTCGCTTCGGCTGTTGGGTTCGGTACTGTTGGTTCGTCGAAAGTCGAGAATTGCCGAGAATGCACGATTGCAAGTTTTATTTTTTCGCCGGCTTGGCTAATTTCAAGATTTCAAGATTTGGAGAATTTGGAGGTTGGGGTCGTATTCTGTCATTTTTGTTTACAAAATTTGACAACTCCAACAAAGGCTTGAAAACATTTACGCTTGAAGTCTTGAAATATGATATGTTAATTACTGTCAGGACATTTTACAGGATGTTTTCGAGTGTGTAATCTGCAGACAATATATGATAAGTTACTGGAGGTCTATAAAGTTGTTATATATTCAATATATTACATAAGAAAAGTGGAGGTTAGGTTTAAAGTATATATTTCATTCTCAAGTCTCAAGTGGTTTTAAATTTTGAAATTTCGTGTTTCATTTTTCAATTGATTTAAAATATTGCAAATTTAGAATAATACTAATTATATTTATTATAAATTTATTCAGTTAGTCAACATTTATTTTAATGACATTTTCGTGAAGAAGCATGAAAACTAAAAAATTTGTAATTTATAATAACAGTCTATTCATATTAAAATTTTTTTTTTGCATAAGTACTTTCTTAAATTTTCATTAAATTAAATATTAAATATTTATAATATTTTCAATGAAAATAGAGCATATATATGAAATAATAAAAACCACAACTTTGAGAGGAAAACTTATTAATATAACTACAAGTTTTTTTATTAAAACATTACAAAACTATTAATTGCTTAAAATTCTTATATCAGTATAGGGATAAACAATATTATATTTCATATATATGCTCTATTTTCATTGAAAATATTATAAATATTTAATATTTAATTTAATGAAAATTTAAGAAAGTACTTATGCAAAAAAAAATTTTAAATATTAATAGATTGTTATAAATTACAAATTTTTTAATTTTCATGCTTCTTTACGAAAATATCATTAAAATAAATGTTGACTAACTGAATAAATGTATAATAAATATAATTAGTATTATTCTAAATTTGCAATATTTTAAATCATTTGAAAAATGAAACACGAAATTTCAAAATTTAAAACCACTTGAGACTTGAGAATGATATATATATTTTAAACCTAACCTCCACTTTTCTTATGTAATATATTGAATATATAACAACTTTATAAACCTCCAGTAACTTATCATATATTGTCTGTAGATTACACACTCGAAAACATCCTGTAAAATGTCCTGAAAGTAAATAACATATCATATTTCAAGACTTCAAACGTCAATGTTTTCAAGCCTTTGTTGGAGTTGTCAAATTTTGTAAACAAATGTGACAGAATACGACCTCAACCTCCAAATCCTCCAAATCTTGAAATCTTGAAATTAGCCAAGCCGGCGAAAAAATACAAGTTGCAATCGTACATTCTCGACAATCCTCGACTTTCTACGAACCAACAATACCGAACCGAAGAGCCGAAGCTAAGCCGACAGAATACGAAGTGACAATGGCAATCATATTCCATACAATCATGAATAAATTAAAGTACAGCAATTAATTTTTTTAATTAAAAATTTGTACTTAGACCACATTAAATTAATATTAAATTTAAATGCAAATCCAGTGTAAACTATATTGTTTTTCGATCTGAGCAACATTTCTTGACTTTGAATTTCATTGGAAGATTTTTCGATTAACGTTCAAATTTTTCAACAAATTTGCCATATCAGCCAATTGCAAAAGTTTTCAAAGTAATAATAAATAAATAAATAAAGTAATAATTAAAATAATTACACGTATTTCTCGAATATTTCAAAACAAAAATGGCCTAAAATAAAGATTTATAAGATTTTGTAAAATTGTGGGAAAATTTTAAATGTCTTATTAAATAAGTGGTTGATCTTTTGAGCTTGAAAATCTTTCACTTAAGGGAGTTACTCAGGATGAAGAATTAACGAACAGAAAAATCTTAAACTTTGCAGAGCGTTAGAATATAATTAAAAAATTATCCGTACGAAATTTCAAGGTCTGAGGTGGGTTTTTTAGTGAAATTTTCATATTTTTATTTTGCGCCTCTCTAGTTGATTCAACGTGGGCTCTTATGAGAAATCGCGAAGGTTATCGTGTATTATCATTGATATCTTTTCAACTGACGAACAGATCATAATGGGATTTGAACAGTAGAAAAATAAGACGTTCAGGAACAGTTATTAACTTTAATAACATTCAAAGGTGGGTTTTGAAAGTAATAACAAATACGATGAAGATTAGAAATTGCTGTGATTTTGATCTTTGGTTAGGTATGTGGCAACGTCGCATTCGTAGGTTATGTGCGCGAAATTTGAAATGTATGCGTCATATCTATTCAGCAGCTCCTACCAACTGGTGATTGAAATTTGTTATGAAAATCATGTTTTTAATAAATGAAATATAACATATTAATTATTCGTATGATAAATAAACGAATTAAGTACATACAAACAACTTTATTTACATACATATCATAATACGTAGTACGTAAAATCTTTCTCAATGACATAGTAAATTTGTCTTATTTTCACAGTCTTGAATCGATATAACAAGTTTTCAATACATATCTATTTTCATCACAATCGTTCATTAATTATTATTTAGAATATTTGATACATATACAATAAATAAATACCAACTAAACTAAAGTAAATTAGTATTTTCTTTTCAGATAATCACAGATTTTATTTTTAACCTTCCTATTATTTGTCACACGAATTTTCCCGTTTTTATCAGCACCAAACAAACGAGATAATCCATCAAAACCATGTTCTTTGTATGCATCGATATGTGTTGCTTACACGCGGGAACGTGGTGGGAGAAAAAATCTTACGCATTCTGGGATCACTGCGCTAACGAATATAACACAGAAAAATCAGCATATAGCGAAACTCGAACCTTAACCACGCACGCATCGATATATTGCCAAACGCTTAGTCTACTGAACTAAGGTAGAACATGAGATATAAAAATCTCGATGTTACTCATGAGATACATTTCGCTATCCATGTCTATTCCTCGACTATACCTATCCAACTTCTACTATCCCTTCGTCAATCTAAAATCAATCCAATCTTCGAATACCCTTTTCTCTATTTCAGTCTATACCTTGTATACTTGCGGTGCCATTTTCTATCTTTTTCCTATTCGATCAATAAAAGTAATTATTGACAATTAATGATGCAGTATGTACAAGATTAGAAGATCTAAATACGAGGAGGGATAGGTATTAAAGGAAATAATAGTGAACCTGGAGTGACAAAGAGATAATCAAGAGGTAGAAAGTGATAGAGGTAAATAGATGAGGAATATATTGAAATAAAGAAAAGAACATTGAAAGATATAGCCGTGAATTTGGATTAGCAAAAAGATATAAAAATATAGAGGTCAATATACGCGAGATAGGCTGAGATTAGGAGAAGGGGATTGAAAGAGATATATGTAAATTTGGATAAACAAGAGATAGAAGGAGATAGTTGTAGATAGAAAAGAGATAAAAATAGGACTAACCCTAGTGAACCCGGTGCAGTAAACGGTCAGCGAATTCGCTCACTATTCACTGACCGTTTACTGACCGCATTCGCTGACTTCATAATAATATGAATAAAAAAAACATATAAAATATTTACATTTTTTAAATTATGACTCTGCAGTACATTTTGTGTTAGAAGTTAATACAATAGGTTTATTTTATAAAGTTAAGAACTGAAAAAAAATAATACCTGTCACTGAAGGCAGTACAGTGGTTCAGCAATGTTTGATTATTATCACTGCACTGCCTTCAATAACAGGTATTATGTATTTTAGTTTTTAACGCTAAAAAAGAAAATTATTACATTAACTTTGAAACGTCCAATCTCAAAATGTAGTGCAGAATCATAACTGAAACAATGTAAATGTTTTTTAATCTGAACGTTCACGGGCCGGGTCCGCTAGGGTTAGTCCTATGACGGTTCGTAAACGTGATCTTCTACAGGATCATGTACACAAATTCTCATAGAACTAGTCCACCAGGATTCGCCAGCATGTTGAATTTCTCGCTAGCGAGTTGAATTTTTGTGGTTATGAAAGAAGGGAAGCTATCAAAGATATATTGCTGCTGATAGTTGTTAATAATATAAGGCAATATGATAAAACCGATATACTGGAAACTGTGTTGGATCCTTTCCCGTTTATGATCCTTGGTAGCCATTCAGGAACCCCATGAACATGTAATGGTTTCCCTAAAGGTTTCTTTATTGTTTTCTTGTACGAGATCAGTTAAAAGAATTTGTTGCAACATAGACGAATCCAGACGATTTCACGCTTTCACGACGAATTGCGACGTTGATCACATAAATCCCATTTCTGGATTCGTAAGCTTCTAACGCGCCACGCGCAAATTGTTATACCTACAAATTCGTAGCGAGTCCGACCGTCCCAACGAATCCAATCGGTGACTTCGTACGGTGGATGATGTACGAATGTCGCGTTCACCGCCTCGAAATCTTCCCGTTTTTACGATTTCTTACGATTTTAAACTATTTCAAACAATTTCAACTATTAGGTGTAGAACTTTGCTTCCGCCGTTTTTTTCCAAAATTCGAGGCTCTATTCTTAAAAAGTGATTATCTATTTATGATTCAAAGTACTGTCCGTCGCTAGCCACTACTCTTTTTTCACCTTTCTGGCAATTGTTGGATACCATCTCGAAAAAACGATGTGTCTTTCAAGGTGGTCCACGAATTGATCCATTTCAGCGTTTCCAAGTATGTCTTTACCGGTCTTGCAACATGTGGTCGAGCATTCTCATGTTGGAGGATAACTTTGTCGTGTCTGTCACAGTACTGTTGCTGTTTCTCCTTCAATGCTCGGCTCAAACGCATCAATTGCGTTTGATACCGATCCGTTGCAGTGTTCGCAAAACGTGGACGTAAACGGCCCCCACCATGGACCCTACCAGCTCATGGCTTCTTCCTCGCTCCACTGCCATAGGTTGGTTGAATGAGGAAGACACAATGAGCTCGAAGCATCTATGGTGGGGGCCGTTTACGTCCACGTTCTGCGAACACTGATCCGTTGTGATGGTTGTACTTGGTTTCAACAGCTCATAATACACCAAACTGAGCTGAGTCACAATGCGATGTAGAAACCCCTTCCGATTCTGTCTTTGAAGAAGCTCTTCACAAGCAAAGAAACGCCGTTCAACATCTCTCAGCTTCAGCTCGTACGGAATTCGATTTCCTTGCTTCTCAATCACTCCCATGGCTTTGAGGCGTTTCGAAATGGCATTGTTTTTTATATTATAAGCGGCAGTATTAGTAATTGTGGGGATAAGATTTATACAATGAGTCCTATAAATTTTTTTCTAAAAAATTATGATAATCTAATTTAATTACGTGGACATCAAAAATATTATATTGAAATTATATTATCATGATTCTTTCAGGTACACGCGTTTAATGAACTGCCAGATGAATAAAAAATTATCATCAACATCAAATCCTAATCCACAAGTTGGTGAATTACTTCAAATTATGACAGAAAATCTTCCAATTACAGAGCAGAAATTTGATCAAGAATGCCAAGTAAATTTCTACTCCAACTCTGATGTGAATTCACAAACATTTATTTGTAATCGATATGTCAAAGATGAAGTATGTCATGCTGAAATTCAAACAGAAATTATAGAAGATACTAGACCAGTGAAAGTTGATTATAATAAAGAAAAATATGCAAACAAAGGATGTGGGACTCATACAATATGTGATCATCAAGAAACTCAAACCGAGAATCCACAATTTACTGGATTTTCATCGATAACAAAAAATTATGAGTTAATTGATCTTGCAGGTGTAACTTGTGAAAATTTCGAATTTTTATTATAAAGAGTGAAGACGCCTGAAAAATTCATAGTGTCAAAAAAAGATAGATTGCTTATATTCTTAATGAAAATGAAAACAGGCTTAACATTCTCAGCATTGGGTGTATTATTTAGTGTTTATAGATCAACGATTTCAAGAATTTTTTTCGAAATTTTGCAAAAGTTAGCTGGTGCGACTAGAAATTTGGTATATTGGCCAGATATTGACGCTGTGCAGGAAACAATGCCTGATTGTTTTCGTCCTGAATACAGTAACACTAGAGTTATAATAGATTGCACTGAATTCAAGATTGAATTTCCCACAAGTGTTGATAATCGTGTTTTTACATATTCTCAGTACAAGAAAAACTTTACTGCCAATGTTCTAATTGGTGTTACTCCCGGAGGTTTTATTTGTTTAAAATCTGACGTAGCTGTAGGACGTAAATCGAATTCTCAACTAACAATTGAGTCAGGATTGCTTGATTTATTAGAAGATTGTGACGTAGTTTTGGCTGACAAAGGTTTTCCTGAAATAAAAACAGTCATCGATGCAAGTGGTAAAAAAGTGAAGATGGTAATGCCACCGTTTTTACAAAAAAAAATGAATTTTCAATGGAGGAAACTCAACAAACATACAGCGTAGCAAGAGTAAGAATTCACGTGGAAAGAATAATGCAGCGCTTGAAGACTTATCAAATATTAAATAAAATTCCTGAAAATTTATTTCATTGTATAGATGACATCATGCACGTCTGCTGTGTGTTAGTTAATTTACAGCCTCCAATAATTTCAAATAAAAAAGATACAGATAATGGAGAATAAAACATTTTTATTTTTAGAATTGTATACATTTTTTAAGCTGTAACAAGTAACAATTGTAAAATGTATTTATCTAATTTATCATAATTTAGTATTTGATATAATATTAATATATTTTGTAACATAAATTCTTCGACTTTTAACAAAATATTTTGGAATAAAGTATGTGTAACAAACGTTTAAATATATTTATTTAACTTAACATGCACCTAAACTTAAAGTCATAGAAGCTATATTATTTGTTTAAAGTATTGCTGATGTCAGTTCCAGTAAAACTTCGGTTAAATAATATCTCTTCATCTTTACTATTACTTAAGCTTTCACAGTCTTCTAAATTTTCAATATTATTTTCATCATTGAGTTCTTCGTCAATCACAGCCTTATATAAAGCATTTAAATAATTTTTAAAATAAAATTCTTCAGCCTTCAATAATGCTGTTTGTAGAAATTTTTCATCACGGTGTATTTCAATCAAACAGCTACCACTTAGTACTGGTCAGTAAACGAATAGGTCACAGACAGTCATACCTGTGACGTACATTTGCACTTGAATCTGTGTATAATAAGAATCACTCTTTTTTAGCATTAACTTATCATCGATAAATTCTAAATACCTAACGTTGCAAGACTTATCAGCGGCATTCACCACTTCCTTTGACTCGCAAAAACTAGGAAATTTAAATTCAACTATTTTTGAAATGCACCCTATTGAAAAACTTGACGTAAAAAATGACGTAAAAAACGACGTCAAAAATGGCGTAAAAAACGACGTCAAGAATTGGGATACTTTTTTACGTCATTTCTTACGTCATTTTTTACGTAATTTTTTACGTCAAGAATCTGTTGTCTTGACAAGTGATATTGAAAAAGTGTGCGTGCATGTTGCAAATAATGGCACTGAGTATTTGTGTGGTACCTAATTTATACTCTTATTAGAAAAATATAGTCGATTCATTATATTTAATTGAATATTGGGATGTGTCAAATGAGCATACGACATCTGGTGATAGAAAATGTTACTACTATAAGAGAAAACTTTACATGCTCTCAGTAGTAAGTTAATCGTGGATCTGTTTATTAATAAAATTAAACAAATAAATTTTTGTTTTAAGTATTGAAAATGGAATCCGCGAAGTTTTCTCCTCGTGCAAAATCGAAAAAGAAGTTAGTTTGTGCTGTGGAAGGATGTTAGTTTATATACTTTTCCATCACATTCACTTTTGAAACATTTGTGATCCATCAGTGGTTGAGGTGTATAAGTGCCTAACACTTCTTTGAAACTTCTTTTCCACGCACATGTTTTATCTGTACATGACAATTCTTCGCTTTTTAAACAGTCATTCCTATTTAAACCGAAACAGTATTTTATATTATGATCAAAACAATTATTTTAAGGTTATTATTTTAAGGTTGGAAACTTACCGGTTACAATACAATAATGTTGCAATTATATGTTTGCATTGTTCACCCAAGCCAGCTTTACATGTACACTTAATTGAGGAAATATCACCACTCTTCGTAAGATCACCATTAATTTCATGCGGATCTTCTTTCAGTTTTGATGTTTTCAAACAGTAGCCCGTGAATTTCACTGCAACTGAGCTCTCACTTATCTCTTTATCTTTTCCACATTTAATAATGTGTCCGGCTTTCAAGAGTCGTTCTCCTTCCACAAAATTCCTTTTTTTTTATTAGTACCAGCCCAATCGAATATTGCACTTATATTTATCATTTCTAATCACTTCTAAATCACATGTATTTGCATGGAAAACTATACCCTCTATTCAAATTTTTCCCTTAAGTACGCCATGTTTTTTAGGCCCCGCCCATTTGACATATCCCAATACTCTTATAGAATCAGTAAACTAAAGTTAACCATAAAATATTGTACTATTTATTTTCCTCTTACATTTTTATGTCACTCCTTTACGGTAGGCGATTAAATATAAATTGTTTAGGCTTCTTAAAGAAAAACTTTACATAAAAAATGACGTAAAAATTACGTAAAAAATGACGTAAAAAATGACGTAAAAAACTATCCCAATTCTTGATGTCGTTTTTTACGCCATTTTTGACGTCGTTTTTTACGTCATTTTTTACGTCATTTTTTACGTCAAGTTTTTCAATAGGGCAGCCGTCATCTATCACAACACCGTCAACACTAGCACAGAGCCAAGGTTGAAATTTACAAATAATTACACCAACACGTTTGACAGTACAATAATACAACTGTTCATACTTTTCTTTGGCATGAGATTCATGTTTCAAACTATACCGGGTCGAGGCACAATCAATTTTTTTTGGGTATAAAATATCTGACACTAAACTATCAACAGATTTTCTCGTAAGTGTTTTGATACTGTGTACATTGGTACTTGCTGAAATCCTTAGACGCCTAGCTTTAAACCAATCATTGCACGAGGATTGTCCCAATGTTTTACAGGCTAAAGCTGTAATATCTTCCTCTGATAACTCAATACTCTTACGATAGAAGATTCTTATATTTTCATCTAATTCATACGGACGAGTATAAATAGAATGTTCATCACAAAAAATTAAGAAATTTTTAACACACTCAGCACAGTCTTCTTTCTCTATGTTGAGTTGAATTTGTGTTAATAGAGAATCGACAGCATTTTTGACCGTATAAAAATTATTCCTATTAGATTGAGCTGTCAAAATCTGTTTTAGTGGTGAATCTGATATCAACATTGAAATTTGAACTTCCTGCAGTTCTTGTAACTTCGTGTATTTATTTGGTATCATATTTTTAAAATATTCTCCTTTAGAATATTTATTTTTAGCAAATTGCCGAGCGCTAGGTTTGACCCATTGCTGTTCCATACTTGTTTTTGATAAGCTTTCCGAATTATTAATAAAGTAGATTAATGCAGCAATGTGTTTGCATTTTTTACTTTGATTGTAAACGCAGTTACATTGCACGTCAGTAACATTTCGAGTTGCATCTATCTGAAATAAAAAATTAAGTCTTAGAAATATATTGACTCTGATACAGCTATTTAATAAAATATAAATCATTAAATTTTTTATTACATTTAAAGATGTACTGTAGGGTGTTGCATGAACTGATGCTTGTCGAATTATACGAGATTTTATTAAATAACTTTTATCATTTCTACGGAACTCTTGGACGTCTCGTACGTGTTCTGCTAGAACGAGATTTTTACCTTTAATTTTCGTTTGTGGTTGAAATTCTATTGTATGTTTAATTGATTGAAAACCTGTTTTAATAATTATATCCATGATGAATTTGAATCTGAAAATAAACAATTAATAAGGTAGTGGACCCGATATCCGATAGATACCCTACAGTCGATAACTGCGACAATTAAATTGATTAAAAAAATTATATGTATTTATATTACACAAACAAATAATTGTATAAGAAACTTCAATATCTCAAGTTTCTATTTCATGATTTCGGAAAAAAATCAAGCGGCGCCATATTTACAAAAAAAAACAAAGTTCGTGTCAATTCGTGAAACCAGCTCATTATGCCTTGCTGCTGTCCGTCAGAGCTAACGGAGACTCGTTGATGGTTGTAATTTTCGTTATTTCAGACACAAAAACAACAGTCACAATGAAATTACTAATTATACACTTTAATTTAAAATTTTGAATAATTTTTATAGAGTTTAATTGATTTCAAATTAATTATTTAAAAATGTACAAAATGTTCATTTTCCTTAAGTGTTCGTTTTTTGTTGTTTATTAATATAAAAAATTGTAAATATTTCATTTAAATTAATTATTATAGATAATTTAGTCAATTTATAAATAATTTATTCAAATGAAAATTATAAATAAAATGAAATTATAAATGTTTATTTATAATTGTTATGAATAATTTTATTACATATTTAATAAACAATAAGTAAGATTTATTGAAAATAAAACAAGGCATCTTTTTTTAGAGTAATTTTGACATCCCTAACCTCATTTCAGTTCGGATCGTCTATATCGACTATTGGGGTCCTCAGGTCTCGATAACTGCTCCGGCGGGTAAAGTCGTTATCGACTACAGCGCCTCAGCAGTCTTTGTTTGAATATTTCTTTTTTAAATATTAATATTAAAAAATTCTATATTCCACTGTAAGGTAGTGGACCCGATATCCAATAGGTACCCTACAGTCGATAACTGCGACAATTAAATTGATTTAAAAAATGATATGTATTTATATTATACAAACAAATAATTGTATAAGAAACTTCAATATCTCAAGTTTCTATTTCATGATTTCGGAAAAAAATCAAGCGGCGCCATATTTACAAAAAAAACAAAGATCGTGTCAACTCGTGAAACCAGCTCATTATGCCTTGCTGCTGGCCGTCAGAGCTAACGGAGAGTCGTTGATGGTTGTAATTTTCGTTATTTCAGACACAAAAACAACAGTCGCAATAAGATTACTAATTATACACTTTAATTAAAAATTTTTAATAATTTTTATAGAGAGTTTAATATTTAAAAATGTATAAAATGTTCATTTTCCTTAACTGTTCGTTTTTTGTTGTTTATTAATATAAAAAATTATAAATATTTCATTTAAATTAATTATTATAGATAATTCAGTCAATTTATAAATAATTTATTCAAATGAAAATTATAAATAAAATGAAATCATAAATGTTTATTTATAATTGTTATGAATAATTTTATTACATATTTAATAAACAATAAGTAAGATTTATTGACAATAAAACAAGGCATCTTTTTTTAGAGTAATCTTGACATCCCTAACCTCATTTCAGTTCGGATCATCTATATCGACTATTGGGGTCCTCAGGTCTCGATAACTGCTCCGGCGGGTAAAGTCGTTATCGACTACTGCGCCTTAGCAGTCTTTGTTTGAATATTTCTTTTTTAAATATTGTAACTTTATATTTTTCTCTATTAATAATATTTGTATGTATTTCAAGACTTAATATTATCATGAGTATCGTGTCCGGGAGGGGAAGTGAGAATCAAACAATTATTCTCAGTAACTAGATTTAATATAATAAATTCTATACGATCTCACTTTACAAGTATAAAGTCTAACAGTGGTATAACATATCAATAAGGAGTGAGATCGTCCTATGCTGTGTATAAAAATTTACTCACAGGTGATCAGCCTGGAGTTCCTAAGCTCTACTCTATAATATGTATTTTTGGTTTGCAACTTAAACTAGGTGCACACTTTGGTCTTAGATTTCCTCTTATTTGATAAAATTACCCAATACATAAACAAAGATATAAAATGTCGTAATTTCGATATTTCGAGTTTTAAATCTTTATACAAATTTAATGCGCGAAATTTATACTATAGGACTCTATATAAACCTACCGCGTGACTCGAAATATCACGAATATGAATTTGGTCTCAAAAGCGCCAAGATGCTGTATATCTGATTTTAACCCTTTTATGCTTCTATTGAGCTCGAGGGAGACCGCTGGCATAGGTATCTGAAACCTGTTATTAGTAAATAGAAAAGAAGAGTGGGCACTCAAAAGAGCGTAACCCACATTTCTGAAATTTTACACGGCGGCACAAAAACGTTCCCATTTTGACAATTTTTAACCGAAAAATCTGCAACTCGGATATGTTGCTAATTACATAGGGAAATGTCGAAACCCGCGAGTCGGTTGATTTAAAATTGATACTTCGGTAGATATTCGCCCGTAAAGTTATGCAGGGCGTAACTCGATGTGTATCGGCAATCAAAAGGGCGTATCTCGTCTCGGCCCTCTCGTTGTTTATTTTTTTTCGCTGGTAATTAATGAAAAAATGCATATAAATTTTCGGTTTTTTCTATTTTTTCTTTATTCTTCACACGTATTGTAAAAAGGTTTTTCAATTTTTAAAAATTCAAGTGAAAAAATTGGTTTTTTAGGTTTAATTTATTTTATTTTTTTATTCATTTATTCGCCATAACTGGACTTCTAGAAGGAATAATGATAATTACAATACATCAAAATGTGCACAAGGATATGAGCAACAATACCTTTTTGTGAAAAAACTGGTTTTGTCAAAAACACACTTTTTATTGCAAAATTCGACGAGCGTCCATGTCGCACACGCACGAAATCGGTGGTAGGACACAGATAGACGCAAATAAACTGGAATTTCTCAGGAAGCTGATGTCGTACAAGGTTTACACTACTCGGTGACGAAGCTAGATATCACAATCTGCACAAAAATAACGAAACAACCTTACGCTAAAAAAAAACCTGCCTGCCCCAAGACACTACTTTAGGCCGCCTGCGGCTCGCTCGCGAGCCGACAGAATGCTCCTCTCGGCGCAGCATCCCACTTTTATATCTTTTCGCGCCTTCTCCCACCGTGGTCCATCAGTCGCGGGTGGGAGTCGCGCGCTTGCGCTTCATATTTGCGCCTGTACGTTGATCGCGCTGCTCTTCCATCTTACGTCGAGGTGGGCTCGGTTGCCATCCTACAGGGGCATGCTGTTATGCCAGGTTACAATATTAATATTAAAAAATTCTAAATTTCACTGTATCAATAGCTTAAAAAATATCTAGATTACTTATTAAAAATTGCTTCACACTTTTCTTTCAATTTAAAATGCCTTGAAGAGCTTTCAGACTGGTAAAACTCGACACCCTTCCCGTTAGGTTATCGAGTATCGGGTCCGTTACCTTATTTATTTACTCAACAAGTACCTAAAACTGTCATCATGAAATTACAATTTAATTCTTTATTATTTTACTAGTCTGTTTTGATCTGTCATTAAGTTAAGGTAGTCGCCATGCCAAAAATCAGTCTCTGGAAAAAGAAGTTTTTCTATGATTTCAAGATTGGAAATTATATCATCAGCCGTGTCATATGTAAGAAAAGACACTCTTTTTAATGAAAAAATTTAAAAATTACGAAAAATAATTTTTTAATAATGTTTTTTGTAATAGGATTTTTCCTTACTATCGCTTCTTACCAATTTTTTGAAAATGATTGAAGTTTCTTAAATCACAGCTTATTTTTTCGGGGGAAATATTCTCTACAACTTAACCGTTTCCAATTTTTGAAAATAAATCAATTATTATCAAATGCAGCAATTTGTTTATAAAAATTTTGTTTTGGAAAATTGATTTTTAATTGTTTCAGCCATTAAAGAATTTATTTTCAAAAATTGGAAACGGTCAAGTTGTAGAGAATATTTTCCCCGAAAAAATAAGCTATGATTTAAGAAACTTCAATCATTTTTAAAAAATTGGTAGAAGCGATAGTAAGGAAAAATCCTATTACAAAAAACATTATTAAAAAATTATTTTTCGTAATTTTTAAATTTTTTCATTAAAAAGAGTGTCTTTCCTTACATATGACACGGCTGATGATATAATTTCCAGTCTTGAAATCATAGAAAAACTTCTTTTTCCAGAGACTGATTTTTGGCACGACAACTACCTTAACCTTATATTTACTGGTTTCTATATCATTTTTATTATGGAAAATGCTTACTTTTTACTGCTGATTTCACACAAATACTTCACAAGGAAAAACAATCGAATTTTGAAGTGAATTAAATTGTTTTTTTGTTTGTTTTTTATTGATAATAAACATTTTTATAACTAAGTCCCTTTATAATACATTGTAAAAGTTCTCGAACAGCCTCCTTTAGTTCACTCATGCTATGGCGCTGCAGTCACGCACAGAGCGTATCGAAAAACGGCGGAAGCAAAGTTGTGCACCTAATCATCGTTCAGAAAACATAATAATGATGAAAGTATTATTCGCAATCAACCTAAATAATGTGAGTTTGAAAGAAGCTGAAAATTCTTTACTTAATTAATCGATTAATTGGACTAATTTTCCAACTGTAGCTGGAAAATCGTTTTATTAAAAGTGAATAATGAAATATAACTATACTTGGGAAATGAATGAATATATATCTAAAAAATAACTTACTGAATGGGGTCATAAGTATTTTCAGAACTTTCATTCAATTGAAAACATTTTTGGAGGCTGAAGTACCACCCAAAAAAACAAAGCTTTGCCCTAGTTTCTGGTCAATCGGAAAACAAAATTATTGGTTGAGTACACTTGAGAAATAATGCCCCATATGTATATATTTTTATGAAAAATGTAAAATGTATTGCAAATCATAGTATTTTTAAATAGTTTTCTTTAATATATATTAGTATTTATTCACTTTTTATTCAGGTTCATCGATTTATGGAAATAAATATATTCACTGATTGAGTACTCGGGCAGCGTTTAGTGCTGTCTAGAAGAAAATGGGGACAAAATTTGCCGCATGTAAGTATTAACTGAAACAAAGATAAATTTTATCCGCACAGTGTTCATATACTATAGAGGCAGGTGTTTTGTTTGATGTGTAATATGTGAGCTCATACACCATACAATACTGACATATAAGAATACGATAACTTTAATAAGAACTTTTAAAGAAGAATGTTGCTTTCTTAGATGCTGAGCATGTCCGCCAAATTCGGTCAGAGTTGATAGAATCACTAGCCAGATAAAAAATCAACCGTGCATGACTTTACTTATTATGGACAATCAATAATGTTTTTAAAGAATGATATTTTAGCCACTCGTATACCTCTGTCTAAATGATCTTTCTTAAGGTAGAAAGCATAACCCTAGTGGACCCGGTTGATCGATCATTCGCTGACCTCGTAATAATACGATAATATGAATTGTTTCAATTATGATTCTGCGGTACATTTTGAGTTTGAAGTTATCGCCCTAGCGAACTGGCTGAACAGTAGCTTTACGCTGTAGCGTAAAGCTATCATAAAGTTATCGTAAAGTAGCATGATAACTCATGAATGAGGCAAAATAAACATTCAAAATGTTTTTATCCTTATTCTACGTTGAAAATAACGTTAACTGGTAATTTTTTTTTTTTTTTTTTTTTTTTTTTTTTGGTGAGGAGGAAAAATGGCAAAATCTTTTATAGACGTTGTACAGGACTCTCCTAGGACGGGTCTAGGCATACCTGTTAAAACCAAAAAACCCCCTCTCTCGAACCAATACACCACCCGCGGGACCGCCTTTCGGCTTTAAACTTCACGGGTGGTTGGTTCCATTAAAGTCGCGTACGACTCTTCCGTCATCCGTTCGCTCAGAACTCCCACCCGCGGCCACACGCCCACTAGGATAACCGACTAGCCGCGCCACCCAGGGGAGAAACAAACAGATTCCCTCCCCGAACGACGCGGACAGCCAAGTCTACCCGAGACGCAGGACCGCGGGTGCCGGCCCCGATGCGATTTCTACTGGCCCTCCCCGTTGTTTCGCTCTCGACGCCCATCAAGCTCTCTCGTCTTCATCACAAGTGTGACGAATGACTCGATGAGCGTCCAGAACCGTTCAGACTGGAGCATGAGGGGGACTATCGTGTCAGGAGTAAGTTCGGAACCCACCGACTGACCGAGGACCCCCCTAGCCACACCCCATTTTGCGCAGACGAAGAGTGCGTGCTCTGCGTTATCCACCGGGGATTCGCAGTAGCAACACGTCTCCTCGTCTCTCTTCTTAAAGCGCCTCAGGTACGCGTTAAAACAGCCATGGCCCGAGAGCGCTTGCGCCAAGTAAAAGCCGACTTCCCCGTGCTTTCTGTTCAGCCAGGTGGCGAGCTCCGGGATCAGGCGGTAGGTCCATCTCCCTGTCTGCTCACCATGCCATCTCATCTGCCATTTCTCGACGAGTCTGCGCCTTCCATCCTTGCGGATGGCCTCCTTCGCGCGAGCGATTTCCTGCAGGTCGGCGCAGGTAAGCTCCTTGCGAAGCTTAAAGGTTTCCTGCCTTTCCTCCGCCAATAAATCTATTGGCGGGACGCTCGCCAGGACCAGCACAGCGTTCGTCGAGATAGTTCTATATGCCGAAACTATTCTCAGCGCGACAAGTCTCTGCGCCGAGAACAGCTTCTTCTGGATAGCATGGTTTTGCAAAGCATTGGCCCAGACCGGAGCTGCGTAAAGCAGCTTCGAATGGACCACGCTCGCCACCAATCTTCTTTTCGCTTCCCTGGGTCCACCAATGTTTGGCATAAGCCGGGCCAAATTCGCTCCACATTGGATGGCTTTGGCAGCTGCGATCTTTAGATGTTCGCCAAAGCTAAGCCTACGATCCAGCTGCACCCCCAGGTACTTAATGCTTGTTTTCCACTCGACTTCATGCTCTCCGAGAACGATCCTCGGGTATTGGAAGGATCTCCTGTCCGTAACGAGCAAAGCCTCGGTTTTCTCAGGGGCCATTTTAAGACCCCTGCCATCCAACCAGCGCCTTGCTCGCCACAGACTTTCATTGATCCTCAGCTCTAGGATTCTGACGTCGTCAGCGGCGCACACGACAAGTGCGTCATCCGCGAAGCCGACGATGCTCGTTCCAGCAGGCAGGTCCATGCGCAGGAAGTCATCATACATGATGTTCCAAACGAGTGGACCCACCCGCGACCCTTGAGGAGCGCCACATGTCATCTCTTCTTTGAGAGACCATTTGTCGCCCTCGTATATCACCCACCTGTCGCTCAGATAGTCATCCATCATTCGCAACAGGTAGTCTGGAACCTTTTTCCGCATCATCGCCTCGATGCAGATGTCCCATCTCGCGGTATTGAACGCATTGCGTATGTCAATGCTAATCAACGCACAGAATCCCTTACGCTTACCAGTTCCTTTTCTTGCATTTGTGGCGATGTTAACCACAGCTTGGATGGCGTCCACAGTGGATCTGCCTTTCCTGAATCCGAACTGGCTTTCCGAGAGCTCGTTCTCCCCGACCAAGAGAGCCTGAAGCCGTTGTAGAATCAACTCCTCCAGAAGCTTCCCCATCGTATCCAATAAGCATATTGGTCTATACGACGAGGCAACCCCTAGAGGTTTGTTGCCCTTCCTCAGCAGGACCAACCTCTGCTTCTTCCAATCTGCGAAGAACCTCCCATCCCGAAGACAGGAGTTAAAGGCTTCTAGGAGGATCTCCGGGTATGCCCCGATCATCTCTTTGAGGATCTCGTTCGGCACCCCGTCGATACCCGGCGCTGTATTTGCCTTAAGCCTTCCACCCGCTCTCTTTAGTTCTTCGAGAGTGAAGAGTTCTTCGCGCCGGACCACGCAGGAACTTCGGTCCTGTCTTTGGAACGGCTCCACGTGTGGAAACAAGCTTCGCACAATGTACTTGACTCGATCGGGATTATCCAGGCCCGGGGTCTTTCTTCTAGTCACCAATCTCTTGGTGACTATTTTGAAGGCGAGACCCCATGGATCCTTCTCGACCTCACCGATCAAGTCTTTCCAGCATTGAAGTCGGCTTTTCTTTATGCCTCGCCTCAAAGCTGTTTTTGCCCCTTTCCATGCCTCGTGCAGCGTAGCATCCCCCTTTGAACGGGTGAATTTTCGCCGCGCTGCGAGGCATTCTCGACGTAGGGCTGCTAACTGGTCGTTCCACCAGTACATCGAACCCTTGGCTTCCCTGCGCTTACGGCGAGGCATCGAGTAGTCACAAGCCGCGACCACCTTCTGCCTCACCGAGCGCACAGCAGCTTCGTACGACCCAGCAGGGCAGACCCAACCAAGCTCATCCATGAGCCTGGTTTCTTCGAGGTGTTCGCGAAGTCTTTCCCTGCTGAGTCGTCTCGTGTTCCAGGAGGGGCTCCTTCCTTCGCCGCCCCTACCCTTTTCCACCGCTTGGCACCCTTGTTCTAGGCTAAATTCGATGCACCGGTGGTCACTCAAGGTTATTACCTCGAGGACCGACCAGTCGCTTATCCTTGAAGCGAGGCGAGGTGCGGCGAGCGTGAGGTCAATTATTGACCCTCCCGCTCCTCGTCTGAACGTGAAATCCCCGCCCTGATTCAGGACGATCAGGTCGTTCCTAGCGACCATCTCGCCAACCAAGATTCCCCTCCTATCTAGGCGGGCCTCACACCACTCGGGCGATTTACTGTTGAAGTCACCCCCTATGAGGGATCGCCCGATGGCCTCACTGAGGCTTTCCTCAAGGAGGAGGATCTGGGTCTCAAAGACATCGAAGGGATCGCCGGGGGAGAAGTAGCAGCTGTACACACGCACACCCGCCACCTCCACCCAAACGAACCCCGCGTCGGTCTCCAGGAAGTCTCCGACGCCCAAATCAGGGTTACAAACAAGAATGCCGGCCCTCCTTGATGCATCCTGATACCAAGCAGAGTTTTCGGACCACTTGTACTGCTCACTAATGAGCAGCACATCGGCCCCCCTCTCCCTGGCAGTCTGCATCAGGAGGTCCTGGGCATCCTTCCCTTTCCGAGGTTGAGCTGCAGGAACTTCAATTCCTGCCTCTCAACCTCCGAAGCTCTTCCCGGAAGACCGGGCAGGAGCCGCTCCCTGACACATGTGCGACATCTTTTTCGCCCCTGTCTATGCATGTCAGGCACCTTGGTGGCGCCTTACAACTCCTGGCCAAGTGTCCCGTGGCGCCACATCTCCAACAGACGTTTTTTCATTGAAGGCAGTGCAGTGGTTCATCGCTTTCCATGTCTTCACCGTCAGGATTGACTATTTGTTAAAGTGAGATGAAAGCATAGTTGTGACTCACTCCTACCAATGGTCAACTTTAACGGAGACGTTCCACGAAAGGTGAACCACTGCACTGCCTTCAATGACAGGTATTATGTTTTTTTAACTTTTAGCGTAAATAAATAAAATTATTGCATATTTCAATTACCAGTTAACGTTATTTTTAACGTAGAATAAAGATAAAAACATTTTGAATGTTTATTTTGCCTCATTCATGAGTTATAATGCTACTTTACGATAGCTTTACGATAGCTTTTTACACTACAGCGTAAAGCTACCGTTCAGCCACTTCGCTAGGGCGGAATTAATACAATGAAGGCATGGGAATTCAAGTCATCAGTCCTGTACTATGAAATGTATTGCATTAACGATAAAATATTTTTATATGCACACGTTTCTTATATACACTGGGTGATCAAATTATCATGACTACTTACAATAAATAATTATGAGAATTGATTTTCATGCGTGCACTGTTGGAATTTGTATCGGAATTTTCCGCAACACAAACTGAAGTTTTATAGTTATAATTTCGTAAAATTATGTCCAACCTAAGAAGATTCAGTCATTTGGCAGTAAATTTACAATGATTAAATTCAAATTAATTTGTCTGATATTGCAATGCTTGTATCTAAAAATTCTAATCTTGTAACTATAAAATTTTACGTTTTGGGCAACTGAAACTTTATAAAGTTACACATGACAGGAAATTTAGATGACTTTTGTAATTAAACAAAAAAAAATCGGCAATTTCAGTCATCTTTTCTAACTTTTAAAATACCTTTACTGAAAAGTATTGTAAACTTCATACAGTTTTCTATTACTTTTGTAACTGAAGAATTTCACAAATTTGAGAACATTTCCAACAGTATAGAATTAATATTGTATAATAACATTAGCTCATCTACTTTTTACGTATGAGCTACGAGTGTGGTTCGATATGTAATTTGCTTGGATGTGAAAGACAACAATTTGAGATTGTTATCGTACCTATTTTCAGTTTTCTCATATGCAATTCATGATGCAAAATACAATGTACCTTGTAAATTGAGATGTCCACAGCCTGTGCTAACTCGTGCACTTTCACTCCCTTGTCAGCCAAAATGATATCGTAGACTTCGTCAATGTTTTCTGGCGTCATAGCTGATTTCGGAGTTCCAGGACGTCGTGCGTCTCTGATGCTTGCCCTGCCTCGCTTGAATTCATTTACCCAAAGTATTTTTGTCTCATAGGAAGGGCATGAGCCGCCTATTGTAGACGCAATCATCTCATGAATTTTCTCCGCAGCTTTCCCTTCCATAAAAAAGAATTGAATCACACCACGAATTACAATTTTTTCCATATTTCACTTTCACTCGAAACGCTTCTATTGAAGCAACAGCCAAAAAATTAATTAGTGTTAGAATGACCTGTGAGCATAGAATATTCATTTACAGATAGAAAACTTTAAGGGCACCTATACAAACCTTGCTGTCGCTCTCTTTCAGTATCTAAACTAAATTAATTATCGAGCCATCCTTATAATATGTTTCAAAATTAATAAACTTACTTTTTTAATCTGTAACACTGACACATTAGAATGAAGTATTGCAGTGATCATAATAATTACCCACTGTAACTAACACACAATTTAAATAGTTACCATACGCTCAACTTCCACTTATTTTGCGCCCCCTGAAACGAAAACAACTTACTTATTTTGCATTTCCCCTCATTCCCACTACTTCTCACGCGATCGTATTTTTTTCGCGATTCGTGTTTTTTATTGATTATTTGTAAAGAGTTGAAAAATCGTTAGCATTTCGATGGTTCGTGAAGGGAAAATATCCGATCCTCCGTAAAGGCAACATAAGTAAGCGGCGCGGCGCAAAATAACCAAGCGGCAGAATAACTTTTTTAAAAATTTTACGATTTTTACACTTAAAAATTGACTTTAATTCTTCCACGTATGGTCAGTAAAGTAGTATTCTTCGTATGATGTATGTTTTAAGTGATCTATTCAAACATTTCCTTTTAAAATCTACTTTATCTAATAGAACAATTCATTTTTAGGTTATGCTGCACATACTGATTCTCTTACCACATAATTCATAGTGCTCATGGGATTAGCAATTAATTGAGTTCCATTAATTCATCTCACTCCTTATAAATGTTTTTAAGAGTATTAAAAGATCATAGATGAGACTTCAACTATAATCAGCAAGGCTATTGGTGCTCCATTTATCCTGATATATCTTTTCAATAGTTGCCATACCTTAGTAGAGTCTTTCTCCGTGCTCGTCATTAATTAATCTCAATTTCTCAGGAAAGGAATCTAAGTGTCAATGTAGAAGATTTATCTTCAATGACATATTCACATTCAGGCCTTGAAATTTCGGATTCTGAGGTCATCGCTATGACGATCGCTTAATCTAGAGGGTTAGAGAAACTGTATCATACTAAAGGTATGACAAAGTTAAAACATGGTGTCAGGCCGATAACTTTTCGAACTTCCATCATGAGTGGCATCAAGTAATTGGCTAATCACTCTATTGGCTTCACCTCTATCAACCAAATTTTACCCCTACTAAAATAATATCTATAACCTCCCCTTGGTTAGCATCAAAATATGTGAAATGAATGAGAGCAAATAAATAATGAGAAAGTGCGGTACTAAGGCTAAATTAGAAGATCGCACGGTCATAGAAAAAAGGAGTTTATGTAGCTGATTGTGAACTGTACTTTAATTTTGATTGGTTTATTAGGTGCTAAATTCTTTTGTTTGTAAATTTTTGTAAATGAAATTCCTTTTGCTATAGGTCAAATACGTCTCCCCTCATACATAAATTCATTTTTCACATTTAATGGTTTTTAAAAATTGTATTAATGATTTTGTGCATTATTAAGTATTCCATAGTATAGTGGTAAAGCTTGTATCTACCCTATGTGTATTTAATATAATATATTGGATCTATAACTTAATTCGTGCGGTTTGCTAAGAGATGGCGTAACTTGATTATTATTCCATCGTTCCAATATTCCGAACATGCGTTGGAAAGCTACTGTCATTGTGCGTCTTTTTCAGTACATGTCATTCATTTCAAGCGTAAACAACAATAATTTTGTTTTCACTCAAATATGTCGAACTTCGTGCCTGAAAAAGTGTTTTTGCGGGGAGTTCTTCTTCATTACTTCAATATGAAAAAAACTGCTGCCGAAAGTCATCGTATTTTGGTGAAAGTTTATGGTGAACATGCTCTAGCTGAGCGAACGTGCCAAAAGTGGTTTGCACGATTTAAAAGTGGTGATTTTGGCTTGGAAGATGAAGAACGTCCTGGGCAGCCAAAAAAGTTTGAAGATGAAGAACTGGAAGCATTACTCGTTGAAGATTCTTGCCAAACACAAGAAGCGCTCGCAGAATCTTTGGGAGTTACTTAAGCAGCCATTTCAAAACATTCAAAAGCAAGGAAATCGGGTTCCACATGAACTCAAGCCGAGAGACGTTGAAAGGCAGTTTTGCATGTCCGAAATGGTGCTGGAACGCCACAAAAAGAAGTCATTTTTGCATCGGATTGTTACTGGTAATGAAAACTGGATCCATTGCGACAACCCCAAGCACAAAAAATAATATGTGAAACCTGGCCAACCAGCCAAATCAACGGCAAAGCCGAATATCCATGGCTCGAAGGTAATGCTCTGTATTTGGTGGGATCAGAAGGGTGTGCTGTATTATGAGCTGCTAAAACCGGGTGAAACCATTAATGGAGAACACAATTAATCCGTTTAAAGAGAGCAATAGCCGAAAAACGCCCGGAATTTGCGACCAGACACGAGGCAATAATTTTCGATCATGACAACGCTCGGCCCCGTGTTGCTATTCCGGTTAAAAACTATTTGGAAAACAGTGTATGGGAAGTTTTACCCCACCCGCCCTATAGCCCAGATATTGCCCCTTTTGACTACCATTTGTTCCGGTCGATGCAGAACGCCCTCACTGGAATACGGTTCACATCAGAACAGGGTATCGAAAATTGGCTTGATTCATTCTTGGCCGCCAAGCCGGCGCAGTTCTTTTGGGATGGACTCCACAAATTGCCAGAAAGATGGGAAAAAGTCATAGCTTCAGATGGGCAATACTTTGAATAATACTATTGTACATTTTTTCTTAAATAAACGTTCAATTTTGAAAAAAAACGCACGAAAGAAGTTATAGATCCAATACATAAAATATTAATGTTATCAATGTTTATAAAGTAATTTAAGCGTGTGTGTTGTCAACAGATACTCTGAAGTTGACGTGCTTACACGAATACTACCAGCGCCTTTTGCATGGAACACAACCTATTCCATCTGGTTTCGATATGGCAAATACCATAAAGTATTTTTCGCAGACACTTTTAAGTAAGTATTTAAGTAAGATTTTTCGTCATTAATTGATTGAATCATTGGGAGTTACTTAAAAAGTCATTTCGAAATGGCTCAAAGCCATGGGAATTATTGAGAAGCGAGGAAATCGGATTCCGTACGAGCTGAAGCCGAGAGATGTTGAAGGGCGTTTCTTTGCTTGTGAGGGGCTACTTCAAAGACAGCAAGAGCTGGCCGAATAAGAGTAACAAGGATAGGGATTGGGTGGTACTTTACCCAAAAGATCAAACGACCTTCTGCAAAGCAGAAAATGTTTTATTAAAAAGAATGAAATTTAATTCAAGAGATGATGTTGTGAAATCTGCTCCGTAACAATTTCGGATTCAAAATTTAATATTTTTCAATAATTTTCAATGTGAATTTCTTTGTTGAGAAATAAAGGCAAATTTTTCGAAACAATCTTTTTTATTTGCGTTTTTTATCAAACTTATCAAGCGACCCTCATAAACAGCATTTTAATAAAATGCGAATATTATCTGATGCAAGGAAAAGAATAGAAAAGAGAAAGAGATGAGATGGCCAAAATTATAGTTCTTCTCTGATCCATCGCGCGCGTTCAGTGATCTTTCCGTTGCTCTTGAGTGCATCCACACAAACTAGAAGAAGTGGAGACTATATGGAATGAAATTTACAAAATGTGGCACTCTATACTAGAAGAAACTGAGAATATCATCTAATACAACGAACTGTCGACAGCCTGATAATTCCTCAGGAAGAGTATCGACCAGTTATTGCTGAAGAGTTGAGGGGGGCATTTAGGGACATGAGGAACTTTTCCACTTCAAAAGCGGATGGTATGAAAAACTTCCGTCGAGGAAAGTTACTTTCGATACACCAGCAATGGTTTGAGTACGATATATAAGATCTTCAAAAATGCTCTGGACGATAGTATTGCTCAGACGATTGGGCTTGTGTAGCGAGAAATATACATTCCTCAAATAATTAAATGGCTCAGATTGATTACCTGAAGGCTTCTGACGCAACCTCCCCATGAACTTGATATCTGCCTGTTGAAAAGTTTAAAGATGCATCCGGATATATTTAAATGCACAAAGAATTAACGACCCATTGGAAAACTATATTAACCATCTCCTCTGGGAAATATCGTATGGCTTTTAACAGTATCATCTTCCAGAGAAATGTTTCCCAGAGTGACACACTATAAATTCCCTTATTAACCTACCTTTTTTATTTAGAGTCCTGAATTGAAATGCTTTCATACTAAAAAGTGAGACCAACAGAATGAAATAAATTTTTGTTTATCTGAATTTCGTAACATCTTGATAATTAACAAAATAGTTCAATAAACTGTATAAATATATAATGCTACTTAAGAGGTTATCATTTCAGGTTTGCTGAAAGAAGTTCGAGAATCTCCTCTTGAAATGATTCAATCGCAGAGTCTTGACAATGAAAGAATGTCGATGTACCCAAGTTTAGATTACAGACAATTATACAATGCTTTGACTCAATTAATGGATGTGGTCCCATTAGTACACGTTGGTTTGCATGGTGAGTGCCTGTTATTTATCAAAATTCGTTTCAGAGAAAAAATATTGCTTTTGTTCTATACTCCAATAATCATGCATATACTCAAAATATTGAACAGATGTTTAAAAATGTGAAATTATACATTCTGGGTATTTAGGAGTAAGAGAAAAGGTTACAGAAAAATAATTTTGAAAATATATTTTTCTGTTCAAATTTTATCTTAGAAAACTACTGTGCTTCTTTAATATTAGAATTTTTAGTAAAAAATAGATTATGAATCTTCTTTTAACATTAAATAGACCATAAAGTGAGTAATGGATGGTATATTTTTTCAGCTTTTGGGCAAGCAATATTGCAATGCCTTGCATGTCTTTTACCTTTTTTGGATAACGATTTGATTGACAACGTTTCATATTTAACAGCGAGCGCTGTTTCTGTTCTACCAGTAGAATTACACCAAGAAATTATAAACTATTTGAATTTCTACATATTACCTTTCACAATTAGTAAGTTATATATATAAGTTACATTGTATTGTAGATAAAAATTTAGTTTCTTCATGATAAGTATAATTTTAGAAAGAAGTGTGAGTTGGTAGTGGTAGAACCTTCTAGTTTGTTATGAAAGAGAGTTTGAAGCTTTAACAACTATTTCAGAAACAAAATGGAAATAACTGTTTTTACTTTTTCCATTCTTATTATTTTGTCTAAACATTTAGGTGTATTTACAAATATTAGGTATTAGTATGAGAAAATTAGTTCATAAACTGTGTGAAATAGTGTTTCTTCCCTGAAGAATAAAAATTTATGTGTTCCGGTGACAATATTATATTATCGATTTAAAAAATCGGCTTTTCATGAAAAGAAGATAATAGCTTATGCGAAATTGGTGAAATGAATACCTTCACTTGAAATGATAGTTTTCCTTCAGTTTTGTGTGTTTTTGGAAGATACACTTAATTTTCAGTCCCTGTTATTGTTTTAGAGAGAAAAACAGAAGATGGATGTGAAAATTATGCCAGTCAATCTGTTTCGGCTGTAATAATGATGGTGTTTCAGTATTCTCGCAATCCTGGTAAATAATATTTATTAATGCTAGGGTATAGACCAAACATTTATACATTACCATAGCCTATTATTTATTTATTACCGATTCTTTTGTCACGGATATACGTAAAAGCTTTATTTTTATAAATAGACCCACTTATCTCTGAAATTTTCTTATTAACTTCATTATATTGATAAAACTAATAGTGATTTATATTATCTTATTAGGGGGTAACACCATTCCAGCGATTCGAAAATCACGCATAATTAAGGGATTTCTTAAAAAAATATAATGAAATGAACGGAAAATCTGATTTGAGTATTATATTATACATGTATTGAAGGATAAAAAATAATTTATTGAAGAAATAATACAAAAAAGCGGAGTTTTGAGAAAAATTCCTTAATTATGCATAATTTTCAAGCCGCTAGAATGGTGTTACCCCTCAAAGTATTAATTAAATTACACTCTTGAATAAGGTGCATTTTAAGTCTGCAATACAGTATTCATTAATTAAAATAAAACTGAACTGAATTTGGCAAGATTTCAACTTGGACAATACAAATCACAAGATTCCAATAAATTGATAAAGTTTATTAAAATTAGAGTGATTGTTGAACTTAATATATTTTGTTAAGTAACTAGTATTTGTATTTAACTATACATGTGTCCATCATGTACAGAATATATTTTTATGATAAATCTTCTTGACTTTTTGCAGCGCATCACTGTCAACTACTCGAATGTTTGATGGCTTTAAAGCAAGGAATAGTGAAAGACATTCTTTGTGTAGTTGCATATGGTACATCTTCTGCTCGAATATCGGCTGCCAAGTTATTATTTTATTATTGGCCTGCATTCAATCAAAATTTATTTGACCGTCGTGTGGTTCTGATGAAATTCGCAGGTACGTAATTTACCAATAAAGAAATTTCTGTATCGCTCGAAGGATGAAGGTCCTCTAGACAATTTTTTTCAAAAATTCCAAATATCTTATTTCGAGTAGGGCGGATTTGTCAAGAATGGGAAAATTGGAGTATCGCGCCGTGATGAAATCCCTTTCCCGGTAAGAAGAGAAGAATTCAGAAAAATTAGTATTTCCAGATGTAAAGGAAAGAATGAGAATTATTTAATTTTTTTGAATGTGCTAATTTTCCATCGGAAGAAGTGCCCAACGAAAGAATAGGTTTATCTCCGGAACCAATTCTTTTCTATTTCCTTAACGATTGTCAGTTGTGTTGTATTCCATGCAGGCGAACACTTTTTCAATTTTTTTTAATTCCTCTTAATCCGAGCATAGACACACCTCTCATGGTTATTTTTAATTCCATTTTTACATGCTGTATTTTCGATTAATTTAATTCTTTCTGATCTGCCCACAAAATATGTGCACGTACATGATTTCTATTCCTTCTTGTGCAATATAAGTTTGGAAATTTGAATACTTTTATCAGGGTAATTTTTTTAATTCCATACTTACATGCTGTATTTTCCATTAATTTAATTCCTTCTAATCTGTCCACAAAATATGTGTTAAATATATGCTTTTTTATAGCTTTTATGTAAAAATACATTTTCCCAAGTTTCGGACACGAGAAACAATTTTTTCGCAAAAGTTATTAACAATAACAGTATAATTTTACAACACGATCAACATTTTTTTCGTTATTTATGATATTATTTATGGTAGATGTGTTCCAAGACAGATTTCATATGAAATCGATCAAAATATGTCTCTTTTTAATAAATGAATAAAAAAGTTTTAATATAATCTACCTAAATATCGCCCATATTAAATGCACATAATAAATATTGCAAATATTGTAGACTTTAATACAATGAGATATAAGAAACAGTACAGTGATTCGCCTCAAGTACTTGTAAGCTGTCAAATTAGCTTAAAAATGGCTAGGGGTTAGCAAATTTGTGTCAGATGCTGAAGTGATAAGTACCGTTATTGACTACTTTACAAATTCAGACAAAAGTTATTATACTAAGGCAATGAATAAAATTATGTAAATAATAATTTTCAAGACTTTGTTGTCGGCTGCATGTTAATTTGCGGGAATTAAAAATTTCCATCATGTTTTTTCTATTTTCTACAGCCGGGAAATAAAATTATCCATTTTTATTGTTAAGTTGGTTGGGTCAATTTTAGCAAAGAATCACACTATCAACATTTCAAGAGTTCTTTTTGTGCTGTTTGTTCAGTTTACTGCCTTATTACCGAAATGTTACCCTATCATTACCGAAATTATACCCAATCCGGTAACAGTTCGTCCATGCGACCCGCCAGGGCTCGTATTTCAAATTCAAAACTATTCGATTTAATAAAATCTGGGATTTTGAGTCACAGAAGGATAGCTCAGCAGAATTTCTCTAGACACGTGTTCCTGTCATTTCGTACAAGTAATTTGGAATTTTTATATTGCATAAACCGATGAATGATTTTTAAATTTTCAAAAAGAAGTATTAAACGCACTTGCTATACAAGTTCATTAGACTTGTAAAGCTCAGAAATAATATTAGCTGGACATAAGTATAATGTTTGTATTTGAATCACTGACTAATACTACATAACCTATTATTGTTTACAAGGTCTTCCATGCCGGGTAAAAGAATTTCGAAATTTCACATTATTTATCAAATAATACTTAAAGTCTATTTATTTTAATCTTTATCTCGATCATGAAGAAATTTCTTTGTATTTTTTTTTCAATTTCTCCTTAACTATATTATAGTTGTTACCGCACATTTGTTTCGCTTGAACGATCCATGTGATGAAAAGTTCCTTACAAGAAAAAAGTCAATGACACACTTTCTTTGTTCACCGCTTTCTTCAATATCCAATCTACATTGATTTTCTGTAAAAAATTGTTTCAGATGATTTAACACCATTCGTCTGTCAACGAAATTCATGTCCAAATGCAGGTAATGCTGAAGCTGGCAAAGTTTGTTATGACCATCGAACGTCTATTACGTTTTCAAATGACTCGCCCCCACCACTTTACCTTTGTATTGAATGTGCCAATGAAATACATCGTGAACATTCAAATTTAATGTTCCACGATGTTCTACATCGAATGCAACAAGTTTCTATGATTTGTGAAAACAAGGTTGGTACATTTTATTCATTAAATCTCATGTATTATTATGTAGGGGAAATTGGGGAATTGTGAGATATGGGGTATTATGAGACAAGTCAATTTTTCATCAGTGGCATTGATATTTCGACTCTCAAAAAAAGGAATTTTGGATAAACATTCAATGAGTGAATCATACAAAATTCCGACAGAATATCAGTTCAGTGGACTTTTTCCGTTTTCTTTTTTAAATTTTCAGTCATAATTCCACCCATATCACGTTATTATGTCAAACACGAGCCATCGATCGACTTTTCCGGTGCTTTGGAAGTGATTAAGCAGATCAAAATCCATAAGAACTCAATTCGATCTGTCGCTGAATCCAAGAATATGTCACATGCCACTGTAGCGCGCTATGTAAAGAAGATCAATTTCAATCTCTTTCTTTTTTATTTTTTTCGAAAAAAACTAATTTTATGCCATTTTCAACCATATTCCCATCGATATTTTTCGTTTTTGACTTAATTTAGACGGTCTCTCACAATTTCCCAACATTTTTAAAATCTCAAAAACGCATGTTTTTTGCCAACACACAGATTTTTTTCGCCAGACAATAATGTCAAAAAACCGCTTTAGCTAAAAGTTAGGTTTTTCCTCCTAGAAACACATACCATTTTAAAATTTGGAAAAATTTTAATTTTTGTGGAAGTTATCACGCTAGGAAAAAGTGTGTCTCACAATTTCCCAATTTATTTACACATTATATGTATTATAATATCATGTACTGTTATGGATAGACTTATAATATATTAGTGTGAAAATTATTTAGATGAATTTGAAGAAATAGTAGGGACAAGTTGGCATAAGTATGTTTCTATAAAAATTGTAGGGACGCATTAGGATAAACTCCAATACTTTTTCGTGAAAATAGTACTGGATCTAATACTTACCAATACTTCTTTTTTTAAGGCTGCCCGTGTTTTTTTCTTGACGTAGTCCCCTCTAAGCTTAACACACCCCCGAGTTAGATCTTTGAGTTTAGGAGTGGGGAAAAAGTACAAGCGAACATATCTGGAAGATAAATGAATAGGGCAGTAATTCTACCCTATTTTGGGTAGTTTGGTAATTGCAAGAGTCGATTTACAAAATAGTGTTACGGTCAGTCTGGAAAGTATAAAACCTTATGTAATAGCCAGAAAAAGTGTTAATTGTGCTAAATAGTAATAATGTACTCTTCAAAGTACTCATCTTCGAAAGCCACAGCGTTCTTCCAGCGATCCTCCCACTTTCAGGAACACCCCTTGTATTCAGCTTTGGAAGTAGCTAACAGCTACTTCAACGCACTCATTTTCATTTCCTGCATGCTATCGAAACTTCTATCTTTGACATAATATTTAAATTTTGCGCTAAGACAAAAGTCTCGTAATAAAAAAATGTTAAGGTCTTCTTCTACCTCTCACACAGTTGAATGGCGATTTTGAATAATCAAAATTTAACTCACTGCACAAATATCACTAACGTCCTTATAACGGCACAATATTAGAATAGACACCGTAATACAAAAAATCGACCGAACTGTATCTTTTCTCTTTTTTCAGAATTGCAGAGCAAATGATAAGTCTGCAATAAGCGTGTGCTTTTCTACGGAATGTGCAAGTTATAATGGAAATCATCCAATTCGTTACTGTTTACAATGCCATAATATTCGTCATAACAATAGACGAGGTAATGATCATATATACCACACAGCTCTACCTCAAATATCCAAAATGGATCGCCAAACACAGACATATATTGTGCAAGCAATTATCAGGTATGAATGTGACAGTGAAATTATCTTAGTTAGAATTTTGAAAATTATTTCACGATACCTACGCATCCTTTGAAACTGTAGAAAAAGATTCCATCTCGGAAAAATCGAAGTTGCATGTCATGCTTTTTGTATTAAAAGAAATTTTGTGGTCCATATTTTGTATTCAATAGTTTTTCAAGGACAAAAATGTGTGCATGTTTTGTTGTTGTTATTTTACATTTTATATGTTTATTTTATCATTTCAGTTTACTTAAGGAAGCTGAGCCACTTAATGTTGATAGCATTAAGGAGGCGTCAGAGGCCAATAACACTAAAAATAACATTGTTGGATTCTCCGGTGGGTCGGGAACTCACCGTTTAGGATTATCTGATCAAACATCATTAGAAGATAGACAACTTCTAGGCCGTTATGGGGTATGGTTGCTGGTTGGCCTTTGTGTTCCTACAAAAGAAACACCGTCTGAAATACTCGGACGTTTGCTATCAATGTTATTTCACTGGTTTCATTCTACAGCTTACTCCTATGATGGTAAGAAAATTTTAATGGGTATTTTCAGTATCAAATTTTCACCGTTCTTCCAGACAGTAATTAAAGAAAAGTGAACATTTTACATTGAATTTATTGAAAATCTTATGCGTCAAATGAGTTAATAATATTCCTCAACAACAAAAATAATGGAAATATTATTACTTTAAACAAATGCGCACGGAAGTATACAGGTAAAGTCTTTTCAAATGAGATTTTATTCTGTATTTTCTTTATTATGAAAATAAAATAGCCTTAGGTAAAACTTCTATCTATTTTTAAAGAGTTGAAGAGTAACAACTTATGATCCATTACGTTCAGACAATCCGTTGGTTGTTTCTTTCTAATTCCTTACATATAATTCATATCACATCCGTTCAACTTGACAAGTCCCCACGTACTTTTCGCCACCCCTTCGCTTCCGCTTTTAAGACTCCTTCACATCGCCCTTACTTCTCTAGCTACATCATATCTCCCAGATGCTCCAAAATCTCACTTGCAAGTTCCAATTCGCTTTCCATCAGGCTGTGGACACTCTATGCTTTCGAATTAAAGAAGGATAAACGTTTGTGGCGCCACCGAAAGAGCCCACAAGTCTTTAAGATAAGATAACAGATATCCTTCAGATAGTGAAATCAAAACCCTGATTAAAAGTAAGGAACTCATAGAAAAACAAATAAAAGTACACAAATAATTATCCTAGTAATTATTTATGTACTTCTATTTGTTTTTCTATCAGTTTCTTCATAAACGAACACTGCACACTGAATTCCGTATTTTTTATTCATGATAACACGTAATCACGTAATGAATTGTTGAATACTTGTAAACAACAATGGCGGAGCTCATACGAGGCCAAATCCCCTTGCCGCACTCCGCCCGCTTTGCGACAACTAGCGCCGCGTACAACTGTGCACTTCATCCATTAGAGGTTGACCGGCCTTGACTGAGAATCGAACTAGTGGCGCCATCGAACAACCCCGCAAAACAGGACCAGTTTGTTTCTTCGAGGTCGCCTATACTAGTGTCCATTAGAGCCTGCTATCCATGTCAAGGTCCAAATTCGAGATGCACCGTAAAAAGTTTTACTTCAAAAAGTTTATTAAAAATGATATGATTTTTTAATGTAAATTTCAAACAGGAATTTACAGATTTTTTGTTTTTCCCAACAGACGATACGCTGGTTTTTGTTGGTCTCTGTTGGTCTTTTTAGTTGTTAACAACTTGATTTAAGGGATAAAAAATAGAAAACAACAGACATTTTTTCTTGTATGAAATGTTCAACAGACGCAGATGATCAGATGGTTTTTGTTGATTTGTAAATGCCTTTTAAAGTTAATTTTGGAAATTTTAAACCGACGCCAACAGAATTTGAATAAAGTCCAAGTCAGTAGAACAAATTTATTTAGAAAATTATTATTATATGATATGATTTCACTTCAAAGTCGAAAACATTTTGGGTGACTATACTGGGTGTTGTTACTTCTTCAACGAATGAATTTACAAAATATTACATTTTTTAATACTTCCAATTGATTTAAAAGTGGATTATATTCCTTACAACATTTATCTAAAACTGCACACAGACCGGGCCTAAAAACATTGTGCTCCGCATCTGACTTGGTATACTTACCAACCCAAGTTGAAAAACTATTAAAAGACGTGATCTGCGGCACAAAAACTCAATGAATTTACCTGTCCTTTGGAGAATATATCCATATACAGATTTACCTCCTTCAAACAGCTATTATGTTAATATTGACTTATTTGCTAAAAAGTGACCGATTTGAACACGATCAAAGTTGGCGCGTCATAAAAACACGCACCCTTCATTTTGTTTAAACGATTTTATTCAAAAACCTCTATTATAGAATATCGCGCAGCCATTGAGGCACCCCAACAATTAGTGAAAATCTTTTAAACTTGATGTCCAAAATCCAAATTTCACTATATTTATTTCTTTACTTGAATATTGCGAGTTGAAAAATTTTGCAACATCACAATGTTTAAACTATAATATATTGTATTCCGCTCGGGATGTTAACCCTAATTAGTCACCGGGGGGGAAATTCACCCCGAAAATTTTTCGAGCTTCTCGTAGAGTCCCTAAGTGGTCGAAATTGGCCTTACGGTGTCATCTGCTGTTAGTTTTCCCTAACAATTTTTTTCGTAAAAAACACGACTATTTTATTACCTTAACTTTACCGACATTTAAAAATATTCAAACAATTAATTTTAGTTAAAAGAACTAAAAGATCATCTTTTGCAATTCTTAAATAATACCTAGCAATTTTTTCTGGGTTTTTAGGATTCATTGCTGAAGCAGGATATCACTTTATCGACGCTGGCGTGAAATTCACCCAGTGCCACTATTATGCGATTTTACTGAAGTGTTACTAATTAGGTTTAATGAATCCGACAATAAAGAATAAATTCACCAAATTCAAGGATGTGTGACGTCTTGAGACATATAAGAATAAGATTTACATCTATTTTTATATTATTATATTCTTGAAGAGAATATAATAAGTATAGTAGTTTCGGGTCTGGAAAATTAATTCCAATAACCCGGGACTACTGTTCTTTAATGATTCTTAACCAAATTTTTATGAATATTTATAAACATTAATTGATATATGAAATGGGAGAAGACATGTGAATCTAGGACAAGTCGTACTGTTCTCATAAATGAGAGCACGCCACTTGCCTTTGATTCGGGGATTTGGATAGAAGGAAACAAAAATGGTACAAATGCTAGCACTGGGATGGTTACCAGCACTCAAACATTTGTATAAAATATAAAATTAAGTATATAAAAGATAGATGAGAAAAAGGTGTAGAAGGTACACAGCAAATACAATTTGAACTTACTTTTATTTCGTTTTATAATAAAACCTGTTAAATATCCTGGTGATTTTTTTAGGAAGGTGATGCGGCTGGTAGAAATCTTGGTAAGAAAAATGTTCCCTTGTTATAATTCCAAAAAAAAAATGTAAACTTTTTATATTTTACTGACAGAACGTTTTTGTCTAAATTTAGAATGATGGTTCCCGATAGAATTGTCTTGGCGAATAGACAATTTTTAGAAATAAGTTTTAGATTTTGAATGCCGAAAAATAGCTGACTGAAGAAAATTTTGTCTGCAGTTAGTTTTATGTCCAGCTCCCCGCTTCCCTCACCATTTTTCAAATTTAGGAAAAGACTGGGGGTAGCTCTCCTGAATCTCTATTGGCCTAGATAAGCAAGCCTAGCTACGCCCAGACTTCCCTTAGTGTGAAAATCTAGGGGCGTTACAAGTTTTCCGGGCCTTGTGGGCCGTACCAAGTTTTCTCCAAGTTCGCCCACCTTCCAAAAGATGGCGACATTTGTATATTCTTAAATAAAATGTGATAAAAATTAATTATTTAAATAATTCTGTTACAGATTGCGTTAACTTTAAATAATTGAAAAGTTAAATTACAATATAATTCATTTATGTCAAAATCTAACTTACAAACTAATTAATTTACATTGAACTAAATATTCTTCTTTCCAGAATTCAAAAGAATCGTTAATACATATGACTAATCTCGACTCTGTAATTAGTTTCATGCACAAACACAAACATCATGAAATTCACACTCAACATTGAATACGTTGTTTACATATACAAAATTATTCATTCAAAAGGGTAAATTTAATATAAGTTTTCTTTTGTGAATTTATTTGATAAAATATAAAAAGTAATTCCGAAAGTTTGTGATTTTTATTGTTTTTATATAAACTTCTTATTTATAAAAATAAGTGTAAAGATTTACATATTCGAAGTTGAGTTTATTTGATTTGAAAACATACGCAAAGTTATTTATAAGATACATATTCGAATATGAAAAATTGTCGGTAAAACAGAACATTTCGTTATTTCAATTCTTTAATAACAGTATTTTAATTAACTTAGATTGTTAATTTTTCAAGTACTTAACTTATGTTCGTATATATTCTGACGTTATTTGAAAATTGAATTCAATATTTTGCAAATAAGTTTAGTTTTTGGAATTTATGAACTTAAAAATATGTTTATAAAGATTGGAAATATATATATTTTTGTGAAGGTAAAATAGAAATGTTTTTAAATTTACTGTTGAAATATGTTGTGTATAAATTCAAATACATATCATGTAAACTAATACTTTAACTTTTCTAGGATTGAGTAAAAGAGTGTAAGAAAGTAAATTTTTATTAGTCTTTTAACTTCAGAATTTAATTCTCATAAATTTATTCGTTGATAAGGTAGATTCCTAATTATTAAGATCTTCGATGAATTGCTATTGGTTTTTAGTTATAATCAAATAAGTTTGAACTATTGTTTCATATAAAAGTTAGATTAAAATTACTGTTCCTATTATTAACTAATATAATAGGTTATTTTTATTTTTTTATTCATAATATAATGAATAATATAAAAATGAATAATATTAATTTATAACTGAATTCTTAATATTTTAACATTCTTATTAATTGAGAATTTTTATTATCTATTATATATATGGCCCATTCTATTTTCTAAGCACAGTAAATACAACGTGCTTTGTTTGTATTTACTTGGGCGTGGTACAAGCGCGGGCCCTTTTGACCATTAGCCTAAGCTATTTACGATATTTCCGGAAATGGCTAATCGCTAAGCTATATACTGTTATGGCTCTATGCAGTTCTATGCATTTATTTACTAGAGGATTGCAAACAGAAATATCTAAAAGGAATACGATTGTGGGCTGTATCTTTTGGTCAATGTTTCAAAGTGCAAGTTTTATTACATTTACAGATTGCTAAGAAAATTCAAATCTTTATATTTACGCAGCTGCACATTTTCTAAAAAGGTTTCTGAATTTATACAATCTCTAGAGAAGTGATTGCGTTACAAGTATTTACATTTTTATGACTAAGACTACGGAGAAATATTAAATAAGATGTTATAATTTTACATTTTACGGGAATTAATGAAAATAAATGATAATTATAAAATAAAAAAAATATGAGACGGACGCAGGACGTTACAGATGATTTAAAACTTTTTCTCAAATTTGTTATTTATGGGCCTGAATGTGTACAGTCCACATAATTAATTCCTAAATATTTATTTAAAGAGCCTTTATTGTTGGATCACAATTAATTTGATTTAATTATGCTCTAAATGAATTTCTTAAAATTTTATTATCTATTTATTTCATTACAGGACAAACAGAATGCGCCCTCGAGAAACTGAAAACAGAACATGTTTGTAATTGGCTATTTGAAGTCATGAGAACAAATTATCAAGTATTTGTATCATGCTTACTACCACATCCTGCAGATTATGTCAGAATAGGAGGACATTGGTATATATAATTTTGCATTAATATATAATTATTAATTATTGATAATTATTATTAACAAAATATTCACAACATTTAAAAAAAGCATATACTATATCGTTCATTGAAATTTTGTTATTCTTACGATTCAATAAAATTGACATAGCAATCTGACCTCAACAGGATATCATCTTATTTGGCAACCGTCCCCAAAATAAGAGAAATACGCTATGATAAGTATCGTATAATCGAACTGATATGTCAGTAAAAAGAATTTATTCAATTTATTGTTCAAAAATTAGAAGTAGGTGAAAATATGAACTACAAAAGATAGCTACGTTATTTTCTTAAATTATAGGAAAAAATTTGGATTATTTCTTAATTGGTTTTCAAGTTACTCTAAGCTCAAGCATGTGCCGCACGTCGATTAGATGATTGTTTTTTGAAAAGGTATAATTAAGAACCTGAATTTGAGAATCCCGCTCATGTATTCGACAAAACGGTATAATTACGGATAATTCAGTGTATTAAACAACACGATTAAAACCCACCTAAGAGATGTAAGACCCCTATAGAGGATTCAAAACAAGAAAGCCTTTATAACACCAATATAAAATACAGCACTGACCATTTGGCCCTTTGGAACGTAGATTTCGGCTCTTTTTTTTAATTCACACACAATTATAACGTTTTATTGGTTTACAGCTGATCTTTACCAACCCGAACGTTCGTTGTCATTTAAGTCTTTCTAACCTTTTTTGAATATCTGGCTTTTTAAGAATTCCAAGATCACGAAATCGCAGGGAAATACCCGGACACGCTCAAGACTTCCGAAGTCGTTTAAGTAGTTGCAGTGGGTTCCGTGTACGCAAAGCCGTGAAATAAGTCGATCTCTGATTAGTTCTTGGCAATATTAGTCTCTCTCGCAATACTGGGTGTTGCCTCGTAAAAGGATCCCGGTATCGAGAGTCTGACCTGTACTAACATTATAAACATACATTAATTTTCATAATCATGAACTATAAATAACTATTTCAGGGAGACTTTAGCTTCCAGAACATCACATTTAAAAGATGGTTTGAATCGACTTTTCTGCTTAGTACCTTACGAAGTAATTACTTCAGAAATTTGGGATTACGTTATGCCACATTGGATGGAGGCAATGGTACACGATGTTCCAGAACGCGAGCTACTAGAACTGAAGATAATTCTTTGGTAAGTTTTATTGTTACACCGTTGGCCAATATGGAACTTTTACCTGTCCAAATAATCGCTTATCTACATAAAACATGTTTCGTAATTTAATCAAAGTGAAATATGAAAATTGATTCACATAAATTTCTTAAAGATTTATTTATTTTCAACCAATAAAAAGTTGTGAATCAGATGCAAACTGTTAATTCCAGACAGTTTCGAACATGAAATTCCTGATTTAGCCCACTGTGTATCTGCCACTCTACTCATCGGATGCGTACTTGGGTGAACAACCTTGTCGAAAGCTGTCTAGAAATTTTTTTTTTGGGTGAGGAGGAAAAATGGCAAAATCTTTTATAGACGTTGTACAGGACTCTCCTAGGACGGGTCTGGGCATACCTGTTAAAACCAAAAAACCCCCTCTCTCGAACCAATACACCGCCCGCGGGACCGCCTTTCGGCTTTAAACTTCACGGGTGGTTGGTTCCAGCTTAAAGTCGCGTACGACTCATCCGTCATCGTTCGCCCGGGACCCGTTCAGGGAAGGAATAAAGCCATTTCTCCCCTGAACGACGCCGGCAGCCAAGTCCGCCCACGACGCAGGACCGCGGGTGCAGGCCCCGATGCGATTCCTACTGGCCCCTGTTGTTGCTGCGCTCTGCACGCCCATCGAGCTCCCTCGTCTTCATCACCTCGGTGACGAATGACTCGATAAGTATCCATTTTTGTTCAGACTGGAGCATGAGAGAGACCATCGTGTCAGGGGTGAGTTGTGCGCCCACTTCCCGACCGACAGCCTCTCTTGCCACGCCCCACCTGGCACAGAAAAAGAGTGTGTGCTCTGCATTGTCCACAAGAACATCACAGTGAAGCCATACAGGAGTCATAAATCTGAAGTATATATATTTTACAAAGATCACGTGAAGGACAAGTTTCAGAAAAGGAAAAGTTGATTGAAGAGGTGGAGGGCATGGTAAAAAATAAATGAAGGCATTTTTTAACATTATGGTAAATATCTTTTTCCCTATTAGGGAAAAAGTCAGACATTCGGAAACGAGCTATAAAGACGACCTTAAGTCCATAGGAGGTTACCCCGAATAAGCAGGGAAAGGAGTTGCCTAGGACTCAGCATAAGAACGAGGGAATTGAAGTCACGAGGAAGAGACCGAAGAACGATCAGGTTCAACCTAAGGAAAGAAAAAGTAAGTCGAGGTGAAGATCCTGGATGTCAGCCTAATTAGAAAGAAGAAGAAGGCTCTTTTCTTCATCAGCAAATATTCACCTGTGGAATGGAAGGTCTCCACCGAAGAAACCCTTTAGGGGGTCGCAATGGGTTTACTCCTAAGATGGACGAAATGAGGACATTAAAGCTACTGGGGGCAAAGTCTGCAAGAAGACGGAGCCTACCCAATGCTAACGCTGCTAAGACTACGGTCCCCTTGTAGTGGGAATGAAAAGGTCCTGATAGGACAATGACCTGCTAGAAGTGTGGCGTCGAAGAAAATGTCACAGTGGATTGTTCCAGGAAGCTGGTGTACAACATATGCGCGTTCTGCGCGAAAAAATCTATCAAAAACACTATGTCATTACCTAGTGGCATGACCCTTGTAGAACAGTGTTATGATTGTTCTTTCGTCTCCTAAACAAGTTTTATCATATTTCTGCAGTAGAGTAAGGGAAGACATATTATAAAGAAGAGGAAGTAAGTGAGTCCTAACGTAATTAATCACAAATCTAATCACGATTAGATTTAATAAGAATTGTATAAAATTTAACCGTTTTTTGTGCTTTTCCACCAAATGTAATCAAATTTTCTAACAGCGTTACCGCGAGTCTTACGCGATATTGTAGGCGATGGGGCTAATTAAATCCATCCACCTAATATCTTTGTCAGTTCACGTTCTCTCTCGTGTATCATAATATTACAACTATTATCTTCAATGTTATTTAAATCTAAATTCTAAATTCATCTAAATTTTTTCTGCAAAATACCAGACAGACCTTCTTAGCTCTTAAATTGACAAGTTTCTAGTACTGGAAATCCATTTCAGTTTTTTTTTTCAAAAAACCTTACATACTGTAATTGCAATTACCGACTTCCCTACTGAAAATATACGGCTGGATTTATGGTCGTATTTATGGCTGTATTTATAAATACGGCCACATTAAAAAAAATGGGCTGCTTCAGAAGTCAGACTGACTTCATTTTTTAGCCCAAGTAATAAAATAAAACCACAATTCTGAATATTCTCAAATAAAGGAAGAATGTTTTATTCATTAAAAGAAAGTTTATCAGAGTTGTGCTTTTATTTTATTACGTGGGCAACAAACTGAATTTAGTTTGATTTTTTAAGCAGCCCATATATATTTTTCAAATTCGGCCGTATTTCTGGCTATAAATACGGTTTCTTATACAGGGTGAGGCACATGAAGTGTTACAGAGCGATAGCACGCAAACTATTGATCATATCCAAAAATGTTTCAGACAAAAATTACAGTGTTCGAGAAGGCCGTCTTACTCGACCACCCTATGTTTTTATCGGTGGAGGCGCTGAAGCTACGTCAAGATTAACTCCACTTTTTTAAATGGAACCTGTATTTTGTCTTGATGACATTATTACCGATTTTAAGACGAATTCAGCGACCTACAGCACAAGGTCATTCTAGTCACGCAAAGTATGAAAATAATCGGAAAATCATTTTCATTTCTTTTCATTTCTTACGATACCCATCATAATACACATCGATAGGGTATTGTTGACATCGGCAGAAAGTAACCATTTTCTGTTGACATATCAGTTAGTCACGCATTACCTTCTAATATGAGTAAACCGGAACGCGAAAATGAATGATTTTCAAGAATATTTTGATATGTTGATAGTGCTGGGGGAATGCCGTAAACATTAACTTTTGGTGCACTAAATCCACATGCGAGCAGCAGGCAAATGGAAAAAAAGAGTGAAATTAGTCAGCGATCTGTATTAAGAATCTTACATCAACACAAGTTCCATCTGTATCGTATGTCATTACATCAGGATTTGTATGGCAATGATTTCCTGAAACGCGTCAATTTCTGTAATTGGTTTCGTATAAACCTGCGCACAGATGTCTCATTTTTGAGCCATGTGCTTTTTTCTGATGATGCTCACTTTGCAAATACGGGAAATGTGAATAGGCATAATATGCATTATTGGGCAAATGAGAATCCTCGATGGATGAGAACTGTGCCATTTCAACATCCGTGGTCCGTTAATTGTTGGTGCGGCATTGTCGGCGATCACGTCATTGGTCCATATTTTTTTTGAAGGTCGCTTGACTGGGCAAGTTTACAAAAACTTTCTGCAAAACGTACTGCCTCAATTAATGGAAGACGTCCCCTTGCATGTTCGCATGAACATTTGGATGCAACACTACGGTGCACCACCCTATTATGCTCTGTGTTCAAGACAAGTGATGAGTGAGATTTTTGACGAAAAGTGGATAGGACTAGATAGATGGGGTTTTGTCAAAGAACGCGTAATCGCGGTAGCACCTACCATGCCTAACGACATGAAAGAAAGAATATGCCGAGCATGTACCGAAATTATATGACAAATGTTAGCTGAAGTTAGACGGTCTTTCCATCAGCGAATCAACATGTGCTTACAAGCGGAGGGTCATCACTTCGAGCATCTTCTGTAGGTAGACCCAAACCAAGATTAGTGTATCCTTTGAAAGTGATTATTTCGATATGTTTCGATTTTTCGACAATTTTCATACTTTGCGTGACTAGAATGACCTTGTGTTGTAGGTCGCTGAATTCGTCTTAAAATCGGTAATAATGTCATCGAAAAAAAATACATGGCTCCATTTTAAAAAGTGGAGTTGACTTTGGCGTTAGCCTCCACCGATAAAAACATAGGGTGGTCGAGAATGACGGCCTTCTACACTGAAATTTTTGTCTGAAACCTTTTTTGGATATGATCAATAGTTTGAGTGCTATCACTCTGTAACACTTTATGTGGCTCACCCTGTATACGTTGAAAATACGGCCGTATATTTTCAGTAGAGGTCACGTAGTCCGATTGGCCCATGGCCATAAAAACGTTTAGGTCGTGTCTTGCCTTTGGTACTATTAACGGCATCGATTAACACAATTTGGACTCCAACGGTTCCACCGTCTCGTATGAAGCGTTCTGTTTTATCAACAATATGCCGATTTTTCAAGTGATGAATGAAAATAAACAGTGACCTCAGAATAAGCAATGGTGTTGCTTTAATACTTTGACCTTTGGATTGTGGGGTTTCTATTGTATTTAAATCCTGATCACCACTAACTCTACCCCGAAGGTATCAGAAACTCTAGGGGTAGACAGGCCAGAGATCTGTAACGGCCCTCTTGCTTCTGACATTTGAGGAATCTTCGGCAATGTATTGGATCCTGCTGTGCCTACTTCTGTTTTAATTGTATAACCGTCTTATTTGAAAGCTCTCAAAACTAAAATTTACATTTTGTATTCTTAGATAACGGTCATTTTTCCCAAATAGGAGTTGCCTTTCAAACATAACTTAGGTTAGTTCTTTTTCCTTACTCTCTTAGCAATTTTTTCTTCCTAGTTTCATTGTGTTCGTGTTTCCTTTTAAAACATGTTTTCTTATTGTTTTCAGATCTTCTTCGTTTATTATTTGCAGATTTTACCGTTCCAATTAAGAGCCAGAATCTACATGATAGTGGTGAATCTGGTACAATAGATGCGGCTCATCTTGGCCTTTCAATCTTCTCGTAGGTTTTGTTTGAACCAGAAATTCAGGAGACATCACAGCTTTTCTCAACAGAGCCTGACATCTTGCTGTCGCATCAATATTCTCGAGGCCCGCCATGATTACTCCTTATGAATGTTGGATGATATCATGTTAGTAAAGATCAGTTCTGCTACCATTCTGCTCCCTTAAGGAATTATTATTCTGGTAGGTTGATCGTTCGACAATTGGATTTCCCCTCGTATATTGTACTGCACTGATTCCCTTTTATTGCTTCGGAACCAAGACTTAAGTTGGTGTTATCCCTAGAAGAGCCTAAAGGGATTTTACTTCCATGTGTACAATTCTCTTTCTGTATATTTTATACCTTTTTATGGTAGTTCCTACGGTGATTGTTATTATGTGTATTATGTATGCAGGAATGAGTGTTGTAAAGTGCGTATGAGTGCTTAAGTTCTAAAATTTGTCAATTGTTATTCTAATTTTTAATTGGTCAATTTTTGTCGATAATTAAGTAAATAAATTTTAAATATGTAGAATAATAGTGATACGTAATATTATAATTAAATTTTAGAATATAATTTTGTGACGGACTGTACACGGCGGTACACTCAGTCACGTTCTCCCCCACCAGCATACCGACCAGCGCGCGCAACAGCGTCCCCCACTATTCTCCGCCTTCCCCCATCACGCGCGGACAGGTATAAAGGGAAGGCCGGAGAGCAGAGAAGAGGCAGTTCGCCCGGCCCCTTCCGACTACTACTTGTTTAATCCATGTCTCACGCACTTTCCATGGAACACTTCAACAATTACTGAGATGTCGAAAAATGGCTTGATGATTGGACCACCTCAAAAGATGTACGGTTTTTCTGGGAGGACATCCACAAATCGCCAGAGAAATAAAAAAAATGTGTGACTAGCGATGTCGCGTACTTTGAGTGAACCATTCTTTACTTTTTTCCCACATTAAACATGTTTTTCTTGAAGAAAAAATTAAGAATTATTAACTACCATACTTGGTAATTAATATTTGTATGCACCTAATCGATGTTAGATATTTGGGGAATGTGCCATCCGCAGCTTACAGCTAATAGATAAATTTTATGTAATACCGATAAACCATAATTTCATTTCTATAAAAATTATTCATTTTCAATGCATACAGAGCTTTTCTAGGACACAGACTTAAAAAAAATGAAGTATCGATTGATGGAAGTAAATAATATAAATATAAAAATTATGGACTTTTATTTTCAGCAAAATGTTGGATCCAGACATGAGTCCTCTTGGATTCGACACAACGAAAATGTACAACTTTATGGCACAAAGATTCGTGAATACAAGTGCAATAATTCAAGAACAGGCTCTCAATTGGTTGCAAACATTAACGATGTTGGAAATAATGATTCCATTAAATCTCTTATTCTCAATGTTTAAAGATGGCATTGCGGCAATGCAGAATATGAGTATTACAAAGTTTTCAAATGAAACTATGATGAAAATAATACACAGCGATAATGGATATTTAACATGTAAGTATAGAGAAGTAAGAAATCGCTTTTTAATGACATATGTGTTAGCAGTAAGTAAAAAAACCTATAAATTTTCAAGCGATATCTTCAAACTACTTAACGTTTAATTTTTATTGCAATGAAGTTATTAAGATAGTAGTCGTGCAATTCAACATTTTTTAACGGATGTTTTATTAAAATGCGAGTGATTACGTACAAAGTACTGTTATTCAATGATATGTACAATTTTTAACTCAATTCTCTATTTCTGTGGGCAAAAACTAAGGTGAATTTTTAATTTAAACTTCGCGGGCTATCCGATTTGGGCAAACTCTTTTATTTTTATGTTGGTCCTACTGTTACTGACATCTGTGCAAAATTTCATGTCAATGTCATCATTTGTTACATAGTTACGCCTGTGTTTTCTAATCGACTAAAAGTGATTTTTCCGATTTTTACAATGTCTGAATTTGTTGAGCAATGAAGTGCCATTAAATTTTGTTTGCGGAATGAAATTTCAGTTGCGAAAACGTTCAGAATGTTGCAGAAGGCCTTTGGTGATTTGGCCATGTCGCAGAAAAATGTTTATAAATGGTACAAAGACTTCAAAGAAGGCAGAGAACGTGTTGATGACTTGGAACGTTCCAGGTGACCATCAACATAAACTGACGAGCATCATATTCGCCTGATTCGTCTCCGTGTGACTTCTGGCTATTCCCCAAACTCAAAAGACCACTCCGAGGACACCGTTTTGACACGATTGAAGAGATACAAGCCGAATCGAAGAAGGCTTTAAAGGCAATTCCGGAAATCGAATTTAACAAGTGTTTCGACGATTGGAAAAAATGTTGACATAAGTGCATTATATCGGAAGGGGATTACTTTGAAGGGGATGAAATTGATTTGGATAAATAAATAAAGATTTTTCATTTTATAACCAAATTTACCTTATTTTTTGCCCACAGTAGTATGTATATATTTTGTATACTAAACTCACATTAATTTCAAATTTTTTCATAATATTTGCATAGTATTTTTCTACGTAACTATAGTTTTCCGGCTCAATGTTAAGAACCATTTTTATGTTACAATAAAAAGTTCGGCAGTTTTACTTGTTTTATAGAAGGATACATGCAAAAAATACTGTTTTACATTAACAATATTTACCTTTACCAACTTAACATCGAGTTAAAAATTGTAAGATCGCTGCATAACAATCATCATTGAATATGGTGAAAATCCCAGGAAATTCCTAAGAAATTTATACCGGTTGTTTACTACAGACTCTATTTTTCTCGAACGTCGATGCCAGAAACGCACACCTACCACTGTCTTGCCCTTATCCCTTTTTCTTTAAATCCATTGCCGGGCATTTATTCACAAAATGGACCTTTTCTTGACGCCGATAACACACAAAATCCTTCACTGAATGTTTTTGTTCACTTCATCCTTTCTTCCGATCTTTTAAACTCGACGCACCTGGCCTTATTGCCGCTGACACATTTGTAGCTTCTTTTTCTACGATCAACCGGTTTTCTTTACGACTAAGCCTCTTCGACAGATTATCAATCGTCTGTCTCGTTATGTTCACGTTATTTCAAGCCATTGTAAATGTACTATACTTTCATCGAGTATAATCTTCGGGTACCTGAATGATCTCTGGTCCGTGACCAGCAAAGCCTTCGCGCGTAGGAAATCGTCATACATGACGTTTCAAACAAATGGTCCCACCTGCGACCCCTGAGGGGCACCACAAGTCATCTCTTTTCTGAGGGACCACTTGTTGCCCTCGTATATCACTAACCTGTTGCTTCGATAGTCTTCCATCATTCGCAACAGATAGTTTGGAATCTTCTTACGCATCATCGCCTTGATGTAGTTGTTCCATCTCGTGGTATTGAACGCATTGCGTATGTCAATGCTGACTAACACCCAGAATCCCTTCCGCTTACCAGTTCCTCTACTTGCTTTTGTGGCAATGTCTACCACTGCCCGGATGGCGCCCACTGTGGACCTGCCTTTCCTGAAGTCGAACTGGTTCTCCGAAAGATTTTTCTCGCCTTCTATATTACTCTGAAGTTTTTGCAGAATCAAATCCTCTAACAGCTTTCCCATTGTGTCCAATAGACATTTTGGTTATAGGATGAAGCTTTATTTAAACGCTTCTCTTCCTTTCTGAGAGGCACCAACCTCTGCTTCTTCTAGTCCTTGAAGAACCTTCCCACTCCAAGGCAGGAGTTAAAGGCTACCAGGAGGATTTCCGGGCACACCATGATCACGCCTTTGATGATCTCATTTGGCACCCCGTCAATTTCTGGTGCCATATTGGCTTTTAGCCTTCCACCTATCCTCTTTAGTTCCTCGAGTGTAAAAAGCTCCCCACCTTGAACTGTGCAGGAACTTCTGTCCTCTCGCTTCAATAAAATACTTACCACAAGCATTAATTAGATACAGAAAAATCATCTGCAGATCAAAAGATTATATTATCGATCTTTACTCCACTACAAATGTGATATATCACAAAGATACTTTGCGAAAAGAATGGATGCTGAAGCAAACCTTTGAATGAATGAGATATTGGCGTTATGAGTGAAACAAAATATCTCAATCTCTAGCGGTGAACTAACGCGGTAGACGGTCGAAAAAACCATACTCGATCACTTATTTGCAACTTTTTAAATTCGACAGGATAAAGAAATGCAGTTTGAAAATTTTAATTTCAATGAATGAGGAATATTTTTTCGACCCGGAAACCAGGAATTCTTCCAGTGATAAATGCAAATTAAATTCAAATTTAAAGCATTTGAAATGTTTCTGTGGAAAAAAAGACGCTTTCGACTGCCCTGGGATTCGAGCCCAGGTCAAATTTCATTCAATTACAAATTTTCATTTGTAATCGCTACATTTACAGTAGTCACGGTGAAGCAGAAACTCAAGTATTTTTCCAGAAGCTACCAGAAAAGTTATAAGCACGAGAAAAATCAAGAAGAATGATAAAAAAGTAGGAACGGACAAAGTTTATGTCAACAGAAGTATTGGACCCGATTCAGTTGATTTTTATGAAAAAGGTTTCTTAAAATGTTCAACGGGATTTCATGGAGTGTCTTCAATTAAATCTGATCAAGAAATGCTAGCCTTAGCTGGAGTGACAATGTCCACTTATAATTTACTAAGAGATATTTACGAAGGAACTGATGGCAAGAAAATATCTAGAAACAATCGATTACTAATTTTTTTATACAAAATGAAATTGGGACTATCTTACTCAGCATTAGGGGTACTCTTTTCGGTCGACAGAAAAAATATTTCCAGAATATTTATTTTCACTTTAGAATATTTGGCTATCAGATGTCAAAAGTTTGTCACCTGGCCAAGTTAAGAAATTGTACAATCTTCCATGGCTGAGGAATTTAGAAATATGTATGAAAACTGTCGTGTCATAATTGACTGCACTGAAATCAAAATTGATCAAGCATCTAGTGTTGAGGCAAAAGTGCAGACGTATTCCCACTAGAAAAAAGGATTCACAATAAAAGTCTTAATAGAGTATACTCCAGCCGGGTTAGTGTCTTTCGTCTCCAAGTAAAGGGTTTCCCAATAAGGGTGATATGTTTTGAAATTGAAAAAAAACACTGAATATTCATTCGGAATTGATCGAAATCTTTTTTATTATATTGGATATTCTATGCCATTTATGATTTAAACAATATATCGGCCAAATGTCCCCCGAGACTTGAGCCAAAAATGCGCCTCATCAGAAAAGATGATTTTTTGATGAAAATTGGGATCATTTTCAATTGATTCCAGAGCCCAATCCGCGAACTCCCGACGCAAACGATGGTCATTAGGCTTCAGTTCTTGGGCCAGAATCATCTTATAGGGATGCAGGCCAAGATCCAATCGCAAAATACGCCAGGTAGTCATCCTGGACAGGCCCAATTCCTGAGATCGGCGTGGCACGGACAATTCACGGTTTTCCTCGATACTGGCCTGTACGGCGGCTATATTCTGTGTAGAACGTGCGGTACGCATACGATTTTTAGGCTTAGTATCCAATAGAGTAAATTCACTCTCCAACTTATCGATTATTCGACGAATTGAGAGCGCGGATGGAGCAGAATGACGACCATATTTTGCACGATATGCTCTTTGAACACCGACAAAACTTCTCGAATTTTGATAAAATAATTGGACAATTTCCAAACGTTGTGGAAGCGTGAAACTACTCATGATTAAATGGCAAACCTTACTGATGACAACTGACAGCAGACGTCAAAAATTTCAGTTCAAATGAGCCCGATAGGAACATTCAAAATCATATCACCCCTATTGGGAAACCCTTTACTATGGTGTACGAATCAATGACGCTCAAATTACTACAAACAGTGGATTTATAGATTTATTAGAACCAGATGATCTCGTTTTGCAGATAAAGGATTTCCTGGGATTCAAAGCACTATTGATGAAAAGGGTGCAGGCGTTGTTCTTGTCATGACACTTTTTCTACGAGGTGGAATGTTTTTCGAAGAAGAAGTAAAAGAAACATATCAGGTGGCAAAATTTCGCATACATATTGAGCGAATTATGCAGCGCTTAAGAATTTATAATATACTTGTGAAACTGCCAATGAATTTATTGCCTCATGCAGATAATATTGTATTTATGTGTTGCGTTTTAGTCAATTTGAAACAGCTAATATTAAAAGAATTAAGCGACTCTGAAGATGCTGAAGAAACTTAAATTGATTGAACTTTGCATATCGACCTTCTTATTTATAAAAAGCGAATCAATAAAAAAAGTTTTTTGTACGATCATTTTTATTGTGTAAATAGATTATATAAAATAAAGTTTCTTCATTATTATGTAAAATAAATAACTTTTTATAAATTGTTTTTTCTATTAAACAACAGAAATAGAAACACACGAATTTTGTAGTAATTTTTACCCTAAATATGCATGTTATAGGCATAAGTTTCATTGAGAAACTTAAAATCAAAATATTTACTTCTTTTTATGATAGAGTTCTCTTAAGAAATATTTAAAATAAAAAGTTTCAGAAATTGGAATAATATTCTCCAAAAATTGTTCATTTCTCTCAACAATAATAGAAAAACTTCCACGTGGTGACCAAACATTGAAGTCGCAAGATGATAGACCTGTCAAATACATTTGAATTTGATACTGTGTGTAATATTTATGTGTAGGATTAAGTTGGTCTACATCGTTTACTCTTTATAAGTATGGAACATTAAACTTGTTTGCAGTCTTATCGAAAATAGGCTCTTTTTCACAGGAGAAGGGACATTTAATTTCTGATATTTTAATAATTGCACCATTTTCTAAAACAAAACCGTCTGGAGTTGCAGAAAACCATGGTTGACGTTGCAAAGGTTTTCTCATATTCTGCAATAGCAACTGATTCATTTTTTTCCATGTGTGACATTTTTTTTTGCCACAACAATTAATTTTACAGAATTAAGAAATTCTTCTAAAAGTTTGTCAATCCTCTTCATTTTTCTACATTTAATAGAATGTGCTTTATCACTCGCAGATATTCGCATCCCTTGCGAAAAAAACACTCAACTAGTTGGGTGTTACACCCAACTTTTCAGTGTATATACTGAAGTGATGGAAGTATACACTCAACTTTTCAGTGTATACACAGAAGTGTTGGGTGTATAAATGAAATTGAATTCTTTTGGAAACAGTGGAATCAAAAAGAATCTAATGATAATCACTTCACTATTAGACGTAGAAATCGATCTATGCTTTTCAGTGCAAAAGAACTCGTAGTCTTCTGATCATTTTATCTTGGTTGTGAGAAGTTTGACAAACATTCGCGAAATCGTCTTGAACTACTAATAGTTCGTTTCAGCGAAAAAGCTGTCGAGCTTGAATTATGTAAAAATAAATCAATCTTCCTGAAAATCGTGAATTTGAGCAATCAACAACAGCTCTGCACCCTTCATACGCGTGTTTTCATCATCAAGTCGCAAATTATTGAAAATATTCAAAACTTTTCTAGCATATGAAAAGTTACTTATATTGTAAGTGGATTTTAATTTAAAAAATAATTTTGTATGTTTTTAAAGGTGCTGTGGTAGAAAATGATTCAGAGAAGTCAACCCCACTCTCAGATGACATTATTCCAACTCCAAGGCACATTGAATTTTCATCTAATGCAGAACTAAATTTATCATGTTGTGTTCTTATGCTCGATGTTTTGCTAAAGCAAGTAAGTTGCATACACAAAAGATGTTTCTTTCCTTTATATTATACAGAGATATAGAGGTATTTCTATTTAAGATAATAACTGAGATAATAATTTGAGGGTTGTTTATCTAACTATATTGAGTTTCTGACTCCATCCTACTAGATATTTGCGAAAACTTCTAAATTAGACGTGAATAATCACTGCATAAAAACAATATTATTTTTAGACGGAGTTGCAAGGTTTGGATAAACATGCTGGAATTTATACTTCGGCTTGCCGTGAATCTTGCTATTTGATGAAATTGGTAATGGCAACAAGTTGGAGCAACGACCATGTTTGTAGTATAAATACAGAATGTTCGTACTGTGAGTCACGAATTGTTTGGCACCAGTTGTGTTTGCAGCTACTTACGTACATGGCTCCATCTAATTTAGCTAATCCACCCGATGTAAGTATATTGCATTTTATTTGGAAAAAATTCGATCCACCAATTTCTGTATTTGTAATTTCTTAAAGAAAAATTAAACTAATTTAACAATGAAGTCGAAAATTTTGGTTTCAAAGTAAAAGTATGCCTCTCAACAACGGCAATTTCAAAATCCGCCTAAATTATTGACACATGGAAACAGACTACTGAATCCGTTGAAGAAAGCTAATGAAACCTGAAAAGAGAAATGGAGAGACCGGTAAGCAACCTATCTCCTTCTGCTTAAAATCATTGGTGAAGAAATAGTCAGAAAAGATGTTAGAAACGTTTTCCACCAATCATCTTGATTAGGAAGAGATAGATTGCCTACTGTCCTTTCACAAATTTCTTTGAAATATTTTCGTATTCCTTTTTCTTAGCTGAATGAAGCAAGTCACCTCTTTTTGACAGTGTCCCGCGCCTGAACATATTTCTTGTCCAATTTTCAAAATGAAACAAAAATGTATATAAGATTCGCCTTAAAAGCATATATGGAAATTGAAAAACATTAAGTTTTGATAAAATAGTGCATGTTTGAAAAAGAATTTCATTCTCAATTAAAGAATTGTCAAAAATAATTTTTTACCGAACAAATTTTTAAAGTATCTTGATAAACCATAAAAATTATAGAATTATTAAATGCGGAAACGCAATATAACGAGGTCTTCCCGTGGAGAAGGAGATGTCGGATGCTTGTGTAGCTCAGTTGGTTAGAGCTCGATTCCTGGCACAGCCGGAAGCGTCTCTTTTTCCACAAAAAGATTTTAAATTATTTGGAAATTATTAATTGCTTCCCATGATTTAAGAGTTGAAATTGTTTGCGAGGACACCTATCAGGAAAGTATCCTATCTGATAACGAGACTTGTGTCCTGATAAATTATACAGTGACATTTCAATTCTACCATCAAAATTGTAAATTTGTTTTTAGGCTTGTCTTCAAACGCTATTTCTTTAGTTAGATTATGGTCTGCAAGGGATCTAGCGAAAGGACAAGCGCTGACCGCTGCGCGGTTTCATGCGTTTTACTAGCAGCGAGACGCGTAGTAAAATGTCGCCTACTTCTATTAAGATCATTACTGCGTAGAATTCCGTTTTAAAATTTGTGTATTACATTCTTGACATATTAAAGCATTGATTTATACAATAAATAATTGACTTTTTTGAAAAATGACATAGCCGAAAAAATTTTTTGCATTTTTTGAAAATCCCAGTGTCGTATTAGCCCTTAATAAAGATTTCATTAATTGTTTTTGACTTTTTAATAAAAAATACATTAATGTCACATGTAAAGAGTCTTTTTATGTAAACTATTTTTGGCATTGTGGTAGTTTTTTTTTATATTGAACATGAAATGTGTATACCTTTTTCATTATAAAGAAGTTTTAGATTATTCATTACCTTCCAGGTCACACTGGATGATGTTTTAGAGGATTATGGGCGAAGAAATTCTTTAGAAACAACAAAAAAGTGTGATTCAAAACCAGATGTTGTTATTAATATGCCTCTTCCAGAACTGCATTCGGTAGGAGGAGTTCTCGTTCATATGCCTCACGTAAGTTCTACTTTTAGTGATCATTTTATAACACATTTGAATGCAAGTACATATGAGATCCATCCGGAGAGTATCGATCCTTTTGTTGTATCTGGAGAAAGAGTTAATTGTGGCCAATGGCGACGAGATTTCCTTCATACTCAGCTTCTGGAATCACGAACAGCTGTACTGAAAATTTCTATATAGGTCCCTATGTAGTATCCTTTGTAGGAACCTATATACAATCCCATATAGATTTACTACGTAGAATCTTATATAGGTTCCTACGTAGGAATCTAATAGTTTTCCACAAAGGATCATGTCTGATATTCTATAGGTACTACTTATAGGATCTTACATAGGAACCTATATAAGAATTTTTAGTAGAGCTAGCTGCCTCGTCGCATGTTGCTCTGACTTTGGCGCGCTTTCTTGGGTCATTGGTTTTCAGAAAGATTGGGCGTTTGTCTTAGAGTATACATTTGATGAAAAAAGTCAATTTACATACCAAATTATACTTTATTGTGACGTGATTAGAGAATAGAGTCTTTACAATGAGGAATGAATTAGAAAAATATTTGCCACAGAATATACTTTATTGTAACCTGTACTGAACGGGGATATTCATTGTTGTTTTAGTTTTTTGAACAAATTATGACTGCCACAGTAGAAACCGTTTCGGAGCAATTGGATCTTGCTGTAATAATACCCGCTGAAAGGGATCTATCTGCTGCAGACCACACCGCTACATTATCAGATATAGATGTCGGTAAGTCTTCTAAAAAAATCAATTCTAGAGATTAAATGAGGAGATTGTTGATTAAATGCGAGGAGCCGTTGACTCGAGGATTACAACATTTCAGTTCCAAATTACACGATATATTTTCTTTTTCTTAGGAGATAGAGAATGGATTTACGCACGTTGCGTAGAACTTGGCCGGAGAAATATCCACTAAACTCAGAACTCCCTTGCTTTCCCGCCAGTCTATGACCCCCGAACCAAGTTAACTTTTAGCCTCAGTGTTACGATCTATAGGCGCTCTACACCGGGCTTCGTCGATCTTTTTTACTGCCTGTTTGGTTTCATACGTGGCCTCCCGAAGGCTCTCTCTTCGGGGTTGCCTCTCGAAAAGTTGTGCAGTGCATTTTCCCCTTAATATGATCATCCCGGGGCTTATCGTGTCTTGCGGCGCAAAGCTAGCACTGCAGTTGTGTTAAACAGGACCCCGCAGTGTGTCCTTGTTTGCTGCACCTCTAGCAACTCCTGCTTTGATCAGGCCTCCAGCAGTCTGCCGCTATATGGCCGAAGCCAAGGTAGTGATAGCACCGATTCGGCACCATTTTCCTGCAAGCCCTGCAGGAGACCCACCCGATCTTCATGTGGGCCGCGTTGAGTAATTTCAGAGCCCACGTCTCCTCCAGAAGGACGTACGACTTTCTGTTGCCTCTAAAGGGTCTCTTGGTCAGAAACACCTTCAGATCTAGCTCCGATCCATGATCAAAGAAGCCTCTTACAGTCTCTTCGACATCTTCGGCCCCAGTGCTGGGATCATTGTCCGCAATATCCACCTCAATCCTGGGGATGAGGTGGCGGACAGACCCACTAGCATCAATGACCTCTTTAAAGGTGGAATCTACCTGCCCCCTCCCCATTTTGCAGCATTTAAGCTCTGTCAGAAGGTCTTTGGAGCGTGTCCCCCTGGTGCCCTGGACGGTGACGTCTAGTTTACCAGGTTTGACATGTTTCTTGAGGCCCTTCAAAATGGCCGCGTAGCTCACTTCCTTTGCAGGCTTTATGAGTATCACTTCTGGGCGAGCATGTCTTGGCCTTTCCAGTGGCCGAAATCTGATTCCATTACCCTATAATTCTTACAGATAAAATTAAAAATTATCAGACTTTTTTTAGTATGCTAACGCTTTTTTGAATGCCATAATATAAATGAAATACACATTGAATTTTTGTAATAAAACTTGTATGTTTTATTGCATATTCTTATGCATTATTCGCTAGAAGATTTGTTACATTGGTGTTTTTCAAATACGATGAATGGTCAAGTTCACGAGATTCCTTTACAATTAATGAATATGACATCTATTATTAAAATTCAAAAGCTTCGTCTTTTGAGAAGTTATTCAGAAGCAAATGCTGAGTGACTGATTAATTGGAAATATTTGAAGCAAATTTTGGCGTAGTCTGGAAACTTCTCAAAGAGCCATATAATAATCAGAGAATTATCAAAAATAGGTACACGCAAACATTTTTTGAATTGTTAGCAATAAGTAGAGTCATCATCCAGTTTACAAGGGCTTCAATACCCTCTAGACTTCTCGGAAACTTTAATATAAAGCTCTTTATTGTCTTTTGTCCGAAAGACATATTCAAGGCATGATATGTCTTCACGATAGTAAAAAGTTAGACAAGCCTCTATACTATTAGTTCGATGTTTATGTCTCACATGATATAAAATTACATCAATCGTACAATTGTTATAACAGCAGCTGCAACAAATGCTGACGAACCACCATTTCTTGACGAAAAAGACCATTCATCAAGCGAGCAAGAAAATGATATGGATTCCTATTGGCAGACTAGTGTCGGAAGATTTAAGTTTACTATTGAAGAACTTCCACAGCAATTACAATATATTCATAAACTCCTAAAGGTAAAAAGTCTCATAAAATATACTCACTTCTCCTGATTATCATCTATTGCAATAACATTTTAAATATTTTTATGACTGTTATTATAGTATGAATTATTTAATGTCTTAAAATAATTTTCTGCCAAAATTTGCTATTTCTTTCTAAAATAAAAACTTTTATCAAACAGGTTCTAGAACCAACCTTGCTTCTTTAAGTTTGTATTTAACTGCTAACAGTATCTATTGTCACCACTGGTTAGCAAAGTTTTAAATGATTTTTCACACTTCCGAATCCATAGTTTTGACGGAAAAATGCCGGTCGCAAACGCGTGATTTTCAATTTGCAATTTAACTAAAATGATTTCAAATTCAACTTTTATTTTGTAAAAGAATCCGGATAGAATCTAATATGTTTGTATTTTGTACTCATTATGTTCTGTTTTTGATATTGGAAGCATATAAAACATTTTGAAAGAAGTCATATGCAAACACCTATTAAATCGCGCTACTTCTTAGCTTTTGTTAAGTGTTATTGTAGATTTTTGGTTTGTACACATTCAACATATTTATAATCATGTCTGTTCTATATCCCGACTTACATTGATTATTATCATATGTATCGCGTAAAATTCAGCATTTATTACGTTTCAGGAAACTACAGCTGTTGAAAATTCAGATATACTATATTACATGCTACAGTGCCTAAGTGTTATGTGTTTGTTTGGAGATGCATTAACTTCAGCAGCAAAGGACCATCAAGGATTTTTTATATGGTGTCAAGAAAATCTTTTAATAAAGAAGTAAGTATAGATCCATACATGACGATATTTTTTTTACTTTCAGTTCGTATTGAAAAAAAAATCCTCGAAAAAATTCTTGTGATAATTTGAGACAAGATTTACGCAAAGGGATTAGTGAGGACTCTTATATTCATTAAGGAAATTTGAAAAGATTTGCACATACGTCGTGGAAATACGTACATAGTTTGGAGTGAATGTGAGGTTTTAGAATCGACATATTACATTATTATTTGAGCTGGTTCTCAGGGAACTCTGTTAAGTCCCGTTGTATTATTTTTCTGTTCCTTGGAAAAATTTAAAAATTCCATTTAATTTAAAATATTCTAATCAGAAATGAATTTACTGCCATTATAGTACACGCAGATTTTATCTTCCTCTGGTGTTTTTATAATTTATCAAAATAAAATCAAAGGCCAGGTTTAAAAATAATAAGGAATGGATAGCATTACTTATTTCATTTAAAAATATGTAACGGATATCTTTAGTTAATTTATTTTAATATTTTTTAGTTTGTGGGATCTTCTGAGTGCAGAGTATTCACACATAGCTCAGGTTTCAGTGCCTCTTCTATTGCATTGTATTACTTTACCATATGGTGCCGATACATTTTGGAGACTTATTCAAGAAGAATTTCATAATTCGGACTGGCGAATTCGATTTATTGCAGGTGTGTATAACATATATACTAGGGTGTTTCACAAAAAACATTTTTTTGTTTGTCCGCGGCCGTATAGCGACAATTGGTTTCTGTAGGTGAGAAAATACTTACCTAATTTTTTCAGATTAAAAAAAAAATGTAGAGGTCGCGAGCATCAATTTTATGTAAAAATTAAGATTTTTGTAGTTTTCATTTTTTAAAAGCTTAAATATTAATTATAGAGAAATACTCGATAGATGAAAATGGTCGATAATAAATGGCACGAAACTTTCATTTTACAGCTGATTGAAAAAAATAATAATTGGTCCCGGTAGTGGTCACAAAAGGCATGATTTCGTAGTAACATAAAGAGATAAAGACACAATTGTATCCCTAAACAGTTTTTATAAGGATTGAAAAAATTACGGGATCTTCTCCTTACAATAGGGAATAAACTGTTATGAAGATAAGAGGAAAAATTTTAAAACGAAGCGCAAGAAAAAAAATATATAAATAAAAAAAAACAAAATTATTTGATAATGCGGCGTATAATGGCTTCTTTATCATTGAACTACATCAAGTAATTAATAAACACCCGGTTAAAATGTTCTTAGAGCATTAAATAATCATAGAAAATATATGAACATTTTACAATTTCATTTTACAATTTCCTTCAGCTAGTAAATCTGCGATAATTAAAGGACTTATTTTATGATAATGTAAAATGTTTATATGTTTTCTATGATTATTTAATGCTCTAAGAACATTTTAATAGGGCGTTTATTAATTACTTGATGTAGTTCAATGATAAAGAAGCCATTATAAGCCGCATTATCAAATAATTTTTTTTTTTTATTTATATATTTTTTTTCTTGCGCTTCGTTTTAAAATTTTTCCTCTTATCTTCATAAGAGTTTATTCCCTATTATAAGGAGAACATCCCGTAATTTTTTCAATCCTTATAAAAAATGTTTAGGGATACAATTGTGTCTTTATCTCTTTATGTTACTACGAAATTATGCCTTTTGTGACCACTACCGGGACCAATTATTATTTTTTTCAGTCAGCTGTAAAATGACAGTTTCGTGCTATGTATTATCGACCATTTTCATCTATCGAGTATTTCTCTATAATTAATATTTAAGCTTTTAAAAAATAAAAACTACAAAAATCTTAATTTTTACATAAAATTGATGCTCGCGACCTCTACATTTTTTTTTTAATCTGAAAAAATTAGGTAAGTATTTTCTCACCTACAGAAACCAATTGTCGCGATACGGCCGCGGACAAACAAAAAATTTTTTTTTGTGAAACACCCTAATATATACAGAGCGACAAATAAGTTCCGAGACTCGACCAATATTTGAGTAACTAGAAGCGCCATCTATGTATTCAAAACGGCGTTTGAAAGATGTGAAATATTTTGAATAGAAAAATATTCAGATATCTTGTTTCAATAATGTTTTCCACGGCCAGTCTCGAAACTTATTTGGCGCACTGTATATAATCGTACTACTGGAGTCGCGAAAACTAGTAATGCTATCTTTATGTTGAGGTTCAAAACATTTCAATCTACTATCCCTGAATGCCGTAGTTACCGGCCGGACGACTTGGGTCGCGCGCAGCGTGTGTTTATGTCCAACATGCTTTTTCCGTTCGTCGCATTTGTTTACAGTTGAAAATGACAGAAAGAACAGATCAACAAATTTGCATAAAGTTTTGCTTCAATCTCGGCAAAGTCGGAGCCATGTCAAGTTCATGCTGATTATTTTCTTCGATTGTGAGGGTGTTGTGTACTACAGATTTGCTCCAAGGGTTCAGACGATCAACAAAGAATATTACGTTGCAGTTCTGAGAAGATTGCGTGATGCCGTGAGACAAAAAGACCGCGTTTCTGGTCAAGCGGTGACTGGCTTCTTCACCACGATAACGCGCCAGCGCATTCACCGCACCTTGTGCAGCAATTTTTGGCGAAACACAAGATTGTACAGCTTCGCCAGCCTCCGTACAGCCCCGACATAGCTCCCTGCGACTTTTGGAAGTTCCCAAAATTGAAAATGGAGCTCAAGGGAAAGCGGTTTGACGACATTAAGACGATTCAGTGTAATGCGACGCGCGAGCTGAAGGCCATTCCAAAATCTGCGTTCGAGGACTGCTTTAAGATGTGGAAGCACCGCTGGGAGCGTGTGGTTCAATCAAATAGGGTCTACTTCGAAGGGGGCCACGTTTCGGATGACGAAGAATAGCACTAACGTGGAGATATGAACGCAGGTCGGATACTTTTCGGACACACCTCGTAATCTATATTGCAGCTCGAAACAGTGCGAGATCATATGGGAGTGCACTTCATTTGTTTTTTATAACCGTTGTGATATCTTGGTGGAATGCTTATCCGTATTCGTCACTAACTAGCCCCAAATTTTTGGATAAGAAATTCAAGTGTCAATGTAGAATATTAATGTTTTATGACGTATTCACATCCATGCCTCGAATCTGTGCTTAGTTTTGGGAATTTTGACTTTACGTAGAGAAATCGTTTTTAATTTTTTTTTCAAGTACTTTAACAAATTTTTTAATCATGCCGAATTTTATGTGTAATGGGCACAAATACACATTTTTAGGATTCACTAAATCCTTTTGAACAACATTCTTTTCACGCGGTCTCAATGAATTTCGTTCAAGCTAAAATTTGACGGTGCGTTCGTCCTAATAAAATTACAATTATTTTACAATCACTGCAAATACTTGTAGGTCAACGGTATGAGCTAGAGTTTATTTTGTCAAGGAGCAATTTTATAACATGGTAGCATTCTTTCAAGTGTGTTGGGAAGCAAACAGTGTGGGAGGCCACCATGGAAAATAATAATCTTGATTGTGATTTTTTAATTCGTCACAAATCAAAGGTGTACAAAAATTGAGGCGTGCGTGTTTTCCTGGACTTACAACAATTTAAAAAAGATACCAAGGCCAATGAAGTTCTAGCAGTCTTGCTGTCTATTATTGGAGTCTTATTTGTGACAACCTAGCCAAAAAAACATCGTCGCTCAAGCAAAAGACAAACGTTTTACTCCATAAAATTGAATATCTCATGTCCCAAATAGAATACAGCATAAGTTTTCGAAAATCAAAAACATTCGTGCAGATTCTCTATGATATCACCAGAATGGATCATTTAAATTCAAATTGTATCTCAGATTATTGTCGGTCATAAAAAAAAACAAATAAATCTGCGTTTAAAAAATGCATTGATTTGTCCAATCAATCTTCTCTTTGAATTCGAGTAATTGAGAGACACTAGTCGTGACCAAACTGTTGCCACTGGTATTTCGTGCTCGCTTGATTTCATGTTCAATGTAGGATGGATCGCGCTGTGACCCTAGCGGCGATTGGTGGTACTAAGTTGCATCTATACCACCTATTCAACCCGGGAGGGAGTATGTTTTGGTTGCCTAATATATGGCGCTTGATTAGAGAAGTGTCCGTTTCAAATTGATTTCTAAATTTTTAATTTACTCATTGTGAATTATACAATAATTTAGATGTCATGAGTAAATTTATTTTTAGTCGAGCGGGTAACATTGATTGCAAGATTTATGGACTCAACGCCGTTGAGGAATGCAGTAAACCTTCAAGCAGCGCTCGCCAGTATACTCTGTTACTTAATTACAAGTATGGATGATACTAATGTATATGTTGCCCAACGTGCTACTTTAAACATCGGTACGATCCATGATACAGCTATGAGGGTAAGATTTGATGTTTAAAAATTATAATTGATAACAGTAGTATATAGCATCAAAATAGTTTTATAAGAATTATATATGTTGAAATTAATTTTTTTAGTTATGTTGAATACATAAATGTGAAAATAAAAAATTGTCCAATTTCGTTTAAATCATATCAATAATGGCAAACTTCTTTGAAAAGGGGTAAGGCATGATCGAATACTAACTCATATATACACATATTCTTCCACATGAATTTTTTCTTATGTGTATTTTCTATGGCATTATAACGTCAAAACTCTAAGCAGGACATTTCAAACTTGAATAAAAAATGGAAGATAATAATTAAAAATCGTGTATGTTGCTTTCTGAACCAAAATCAAGCTATGTGAAAGATTCCTATTTTGTTTTTATTATCATAATATTATTGGCTAAAAATTATCTTTCTGTTTACAGTCATTAATATTCTGCCTTGAGACACAATTTGATTCTGTAATAGTGGATAGGCCAATGATTTTACAGTCCATCTATCAATTACATAACAGCTTAAGTGATAGACGAATTCTGACATGGGATTTTTTTCTCAATCGTTTTGACGCTTTATTCCTAGAGGCACAAATCAGTTTTGAGAAAACTGGAGATTTAACATATATTCGCGGTAAGTAATTTTTAGGATATATTTTGTAACATGGATTGACAACCGTCAAAAAGTTTAGCAATTTCATTCTGACGTTTGGCCTGCAAAAGTTAGTCGGCTATGATCTCAGTAATACTATTATAATTTTCAAATTTATACTGGCAATTTCTTAAAAATAAATTTTTTCTAAATCGCCATGCTTTCGTTATATTTTGGGGTCCTGTAACAATTTCTTCATCCTGTATATAATACTTTAGAGAATATAAAATGCGACAGTATTTTTTTCAATAGAATTTGTCACTGATCAGAGTGAGAAGTTACCTTAGAGCTTAAGAACATGATTTTATACAAGAGATCTTATACTTCGATTTTAGAAATTGATTTAGTAGAATTTTAGGAGGTATTTAGTAGCTTCTTTTTAAGAATTTACTTTTACGTAGGTTGCTGCAAACGTTTTTAGTATCTTTTAATAGAATAGATACATGAAGACAACACCTCTCATATCTTTTTAAAGTACACTCTGCTAGTTGCAGTACACTTGTGCATTTTCAAAAACCAAAGTGAACATGCATTTTTTCACTTTTATATATGCTTGAATAGCTTCCTTATCCGATGAAAAGTGATGTCTACGCAGCTGTTCCTTTACTTGGAGAGAAAGTCACATGGCGACAAGTCAGGCGAGTAAGGTGGATGGGACCAGTTATCGAGAAGGAACAAGCAGTAACAAGCACTACGGGACTTTAGTACCTTAGTTGGTGGTTCATCGTCTGGAGAGCACCAGACTGTTAACTGCCGTTTTGTTTCTGGCTCATAATCATAGTCAGGTTTTTTCACAACGTTGTAGATGTCTTCAGCTTTTTCATCTTCAAATTTGTTTGACATTGTGTGACACCAATCTTCACGACCAGCTTTTTGCTTCTCAGCTAAACTGTAGGGTACCCATCGAGCACAGAGTTTCGTAACCTGTAAATACCATAGAGATATTATAGATAGAGGAGACAAGCTATAGGCCGCTCTGTAAGTGGCAACGTCAGTCTGCAAACTCGGTGAGAGCGAAAGAGAGAGACGATGGGGGATTATTCTGTCTATGTCTACGCGTACCGCGTTAGTCTCAGCGTTAGCGAGAGATAGCCTAACCCACAATTCACTCTCTCTCTCGCCCGAGCTGACAGGTTTCAGGCTGGCTTGTCTCCTCTATCTATAATATCTCTATGGTAAATACTTATGTTGAATGGTATTTATGGCAGTTGATAAAATCTCTTCAATTGCCTCTATTTCACGATAAGTGGTATGTGGGTCTTCTGTGATCTGTTTGCACACAGCCGCAACGTTACCATCCGTCATCGCAATGTGCGGACGACCCGTACAAACCTCGTCTTACATAGATTGTCGTCCTATTTTAAATTCGTTGAACCAATTATCTACTGTTGCTCGTGATGGGGAAAACCCTCCAAAAGCTTCAGCCAAACTGATGAAGCTCCAGAATTTTGACGTCGTCAGCGGCGAAGCCGATGATGCTCGTTCCAGCAGGCAGGTCCATGCGCAGGAAATCGTCGTACATGACGTTCCAAACGAGTGGACCCACCCGCGACCCTTGAGGGGCGCCACATGTCATCTCTTCCTTGAGAGACTATTTGTCGCCCTCGTATATCACCCACCTGTCGCTCAGATAGTCATCTATCATTCGCAACAGGTAGTCTGGAACCTTTTTCCACACGATCGCCTCGATGCAGATGTTCCGTCTCGCGGCATTGAACGCGTTGCTTATGTCAATGCTGATCAACGCGCAGAATCCCTTGCGCTTACTAATTCCTCTTCTTGCTTTGGTGGCGATGTCCACCACTGCCTGCATGGGGTCAACTGTGGACCTGCCTTTCCGAAAGCCGAACTGGTTTTCTGAGAGACCACTCTCGCGAACCATGTGACCCTGTAGTCTTTGTAGGATCATTTCCTCCAGAAGTTTCGCCATCGTATCCAATAGACATATTGGTCTATACGATGAGGCATCCTCTAGAGGTTTGTTGCCCTTCCTCAGCAGGACCAACCTCTGCTTCTTCCAGTCTGCGAAGAATCTTCCCTCTCGAAGACAGGAGTTAAAGACTCATAGGAGGATCTCCGGGTATGCCCCGATCACCTTTTTGAGGATCTCGTTTGGCAACCCGTCGATCCCCGGCGCTGTGTTTGTCTTGGGCCTTTCACCCGCTCTTTTTAGTTCTTCGAGAGTCAAGAGTTTTTTGAGCCGGACCACGCAGGAGCTTCGGTCCTGTCTTTGGAACGGCTCTACATGTGGAAACAAGCTTTGTACGATGTACTTGACTCGATCGGGATTATCCAGGCCCGGGGTCTTTCTTCTAATCACCAATCTCTTCGTGACTATTTTGACGGCGAGACCCCATGGGTCCTTCTCGACCTCACCGATCAAGTTTTTCCAGCACTGAAGTCGGCTTTTCTTTATGCCTTGCCTCAGAGTTGATTTTGCTTTTTTCCACGCCTCGCGCAGCAGAGGATCATCCTTTGAGCGGGTAAATCTCCGCCGCGCTGTGAGGCATTTTCGACGCAGGACAGACAACTGTTCGTTCCACCAGTACATCGAGTCCCCGGTACGACCGTGCCCACGGCGAGGCATGGAGTGGTTACATGCTGCGACCAGTTTCCGCCTCGCCGCCCGCACAGTGTCCTCCAATGACCCAGCCGACCTTGCCCAACCAAGCTCATCTAGGAGCCTGGTTTCTTCAAGATGTTCGCGAAGCTTGTCTTTGCTGAGTCGTTTTGTGTTCCAATAGGGGCTCCTCGCCTTGCCGCCCCTTCCCGTATTCACTGGGTGACTCCGTTCCCAGATGCTAATCAGGTCATTCCTAGCGACCATCTCGCCGACCAAGATCCCCCTACTGTCCAGACGGGCTACTCCGCACTCGGGTGACTTACTATTAAAGTCGCCCGCAATAAGGGACCGCCTACTAGCCTCTGTAAGGCTTTTCTCAAGGAGGAGGATCTGGGTCGCCCGACCTGGCGGCCGGAGAGCGCCTCGGCAACTTCCCTTTCTCTTTAGGGTCCTGTGCAGAGGGCGAAGGAACCTTTTTTTCCTATTTCTCTCTTTTTCTTACTTTTTCTCCACCAGCTGCCATTCCCCATCCTTCTGTGAGGTCTGGCCTCTGGTGGCCGCAGCATAGGTTGGCGATGTGCCGCCCTTCCCTTTCTTGACAAGCCGATCCTCGAGGGGAGAAGGAGCAACCCTCTTCTCCCCCTTTGTCAGCTTTTTTGGGGTACCTCCCAGAGACGCAGAGCGCGGTCTCCGACAGATACCCATCCTTTTCGAGGCGGGGTGGGATTCCAGCCTCTTCTGGAACTCCACCCCGCTTTCTAGAAGGCACGGTTACCCATATTACTTCCACAGAGGTGAGGTACTGACATCGCGTCCTACCCTGGTCAAGAGGCTACTTACTCCTCCCTTGGTTAGTCTATCGGGAATATCCACCAGGCGCCGGCCGCAGCCCCATTCACTTAGCATTCCATTCATTCTGGTGTGTGTGGGTGTCGGTGTCGTGCATGTGATTGTGGTGTGACCGCAAGAGCGCACGCGGGAAGTTCAGCGCCATCGCCGCATGCGCATTTGGGGCGATATCCTGGTCAAGAGGCCCCCGCATTTACTCCATGTTCGTTCATTTGGTATCAAGAAACCTGTTCAAGGTCCCCTGATGCTTTCGCTCCACACCGCGTCCTCACGCGCTTGAAGGTCGCAGAGCAACCGTCGTGGCGCGTGCGCCCAGCAGGCCCATCACTAGGGGAAAGCCTGTCAATAGGGCTCCCTTGGCGGCCATCCTGACGGCGACAGCCCTACTGCTGGCAGAGTCCTTGCGGCTACTACCGTTGGTGGGCTGCAGGACACGTCTGCTCCGTGCTTGGCCTCATGCATCCATCTCGGCGTGACCCTGCCCGCCCGCAAAACGCTCTCTCAGGTCTTGTGTGTGTTGTGTTCAGTGTTGCTGTGAATGTGTCGTGTCATGTTGGTGTCCGTGTAACCCCTCCTTCTTTCTCATCCGGGCTTGGGACTGGCAATGGCGGAGTTCCTTCACTCTATACCACGACTACAATACCCACTACCTTATATGCATACACTCAGTGAACAGCACTCTTTCGAATGACGTATACTATATGAATTGACTTTAATTTATTTAAGCCCTGCTAAAAACTTTTGCAGTCACCTATGTAAAAGATAAAATACAATGTATTTATATTTTTTGGACATTTGCAGATCTTAGAAACTCAGAGCTGAACAGTGACATTTTTCTGAAAAAATTGCATAGAGCTCACGAAGCCCTTTCGCAAACTGACGGAAGTGGAACAATGTCAATTAAAACATTGAGTGCAAGTTTTGGTACCAAGTGGCCGTACAAACGGACCATGTCAGCTCCTGCAACAATAGTCCATCGACAAGATACAAAGCAAGGTGATAAATAATGTTTTATTACTTAGAACAATTATGTAGTATATAATAGATTAACTTTTGCTTCAAATAAGTCGAAAGAGAGCATGCCGAAGAAGATAAGATATTGCTGATTTCCAAAGACAAAAACGGCTTTTAAAAGCGCATGCTGATAAAATTTCTGTTAGTGATCCTAATGTTTGCAATGCATATATCAAAAAGTAACAATGTGATTTTTAATATTTCGCAGAAAAAGACAAGACATATAGTCGGCAATACTCAGCACCAACACTAAAACGGAAGAGTTCCAGATTTGGTCTCGGTATGTTTATGGCATATTCTTTTCACTCGTTTTTGCAGTATTTTGCCGTGCAATTTACCTCTTTTAAGAGTTTTTATGAGTGAACTTTTGTGTGTTTTTGCTTTTTAAGTTGAAATATGCAATACTTACAATTTTTGTGGGACTGAACGTGAAAAAAAAGTGACAGGAAACTTTAATGAACCCTGTTTTTAGCGCGATGTGGGAATTCTCGAACATAATATTATTCTACAAAATCGTTCTCATGCTATGGATAACGAATACCCTATATACACATTAACACTGTAATAGATGAGACCTGTAAACTTATCCTAGCCTCTAAATTATTTAAAAAGTTCGAACGTATTATTTTTATTCTTAATTGCATTTCTTCCCATGTAAAGTTAGACTTGACAAAAATAATAGATGTTTGCATAAATAGTAATTTTGGTATAAAAAGATAGTGCTAGCAGATAAAGCATTTGTTAAAATGTTATCTATTCGCGAAAAATTGTTTTTTCTTTTCAATAAAAGTTATCTTTATGTATTCTGATGATATTGCAGATAGTCATATCCATTCACTATATATGATGGACGAAAGTGGAAACCTACCTCCTTTTATTTATAAAATTATAAATCTTGAAGAAGCTGATAAGGAAACATTGCACCTGCTTGTGTTTTTGCTGATGCAGTTCCTATCTAGGCAGGATCAGGTTAGTCTAATGTGTTTTATTTGAAATTGATAATCTTATGATACGTACATTCGACGCCTCAGCTGTTGATGTAACCCTTATTCTTATGGAATTAGATTTTCAATGACAGGTTGTTGTGCTGAAGGGAGAAAGTACAGACCAATTTTAACATGCTTTTTTGTAATCAAAGATAAACAGAGGAATAGTATGATTATCAAAACATTTTGAATACAATTTTAACTTGTGAAAAATTTTAGAAGAAAGAACTGTTCTAAAGATGTCAAGTAACTTTGAAAAAAGAATACGTGTATTATTAATCATATCTAAGCTTTTTAAGAACTTGCAAAAGATGAATACTTTTTTTCCTATCATTGATTTGCATAAATAAATGAATACTGCTGAACATTTTGAAAACTCTTCAAACAAATTGGTTTAACCATAATATTGATTCCTTGATAACACATTTTGCATGCAAAAGTTTTTTATCTTGACAGATTTGTGAAAAGTTTTTGCAAAGTAGCGTCCGTCATAACATGCAAGATTTATGCAAATCTGGCGCGAAATTTGAAATAAATTTCAATGCAATAAACAGAAATTTACTTTTGGACTCTTCCCTATTGAAAAGCACGACGTTAGAAAAGGAATCGGAAACGACGACGGAAACGACATCATGAAATACGTCATAAACAACATGGTATCTGACGTCGTATCTGCTCCCAAACTACGATATAGTTTCCGACATAGTTTACGAAGTAGTTTACCATAAGACGTAGTTTAGGATGTCCCGACCGCCGTCGTCTCCGATGTCTTTTCTAACGTCGTCTTTTTCAATAGGGCTTGAATTCTGTTCACTTTTTTCTTTTAAAAATGTTCTTCGACAAGGATTTTGACTCATTCAACAATGTTGAATGCTATAACGCGAATTTCACAGTGAACCAGACGTTCTGAGGATACAGTCCCACGTTGGCGTTTTTACGTGGCGTAAAGCAAAAAATCATGAAACTGTATTGATGGGTATATTTAGGTTGGTGATCATAATGAATTTGAATTTCTCAGGTGGCGTGATATTTAAAGAAAATTTTTTAAAATTTATTTCATTCATTTCACTCTACACTCAAGTCGGATAGTAAGGTCAATTTTGGGTGTTACAACCGTAAACTCAGGTAATCCTCAAATCAAACAATCAGGACCGTTAGAAATATTTCAGTCATGGGAAAGAGTTAAAGCGAACACGACGAAGTGGCACTGCCCTTTTACATCCTCGAACTAATTCTAGGAAGCTGTTAAACCCAGTTTCCCTATTATCCGACTTGAGTGTATTTCAAAAGCAGAATTTTACAATATTCTTCAACATTAGGTATATTAAGATTAGTATCTGGCGCGATAACCTTCATAAGTTACATGTTATTATCATTACCGATATAGTTCATGATTATTAATCTTTCGAACGAATGAAAATATTTTCAACAGCTACTTTCCGGCAGCTTACTGTACACGTAACTAAGTCCTTCTGTAGAGTACTTTATTGAATTTTGTATTCCTATCAGTTTTTCTTTATAAAATATACTTGAACCTCTTACGACCTGAAAGAAGACCAAGGTTAAACTTTTTACAATTGCTAAAAAACTACTAAAACATGGATGAAAATATTATTTTGTTTGATACCCGTGCGGGGAATGCGATTTATGTGCTCTAGCGCGAAACAGCTAAAATGACAGATTGCACGATCGATGATGAGTCCGTGTAATAAAACTTACTATTTCAGACAAGTGACGGGAAAGTTTATGAATATTCGAATTAGGGCGTTTCAGATGAAAGGGAAAAGTCAAGTTATCGATTTTCTTCATTTTTGGTAATTTTGTAGTGATTGGCGTACCAAACAATGGTGCCAAATTGTTTTGCAACATTTTCAATGTTATTAACAACTGAAAATTTTGGACCTTTTTTTTCATGAATTTTTAATTCAAAATCTATTAGTCGTACAAAAAAAAAATTATATGCCTTTCTGTTCCGAAAATTATATCAGGTCCTTATTGAAAATTCCGATGCCGGAAACGATATCGCAAATGACATTCGAAACGACGTCGAAAAGCGTAGGAAAGGACATCGGAAACGATGTCGAATTTTGGGACTAAATCCAATTTGGTTTCCGACATTGCTTTTATTTGAGAAGTATGAATGAAGTAGACAAAAGGGAAGCTAGATGTATATATATATAAGTCGATCAAGGTGTGGGTTAGAAAAAATAATTGAAACACTCAACCATAATTTGTCATGAGCGACGTTTCGTTGGCTTGGTTCGCCAACCTCATCAGGCTATATTTGAATGATAAAGTTCATATAAATTAGGAATCACAATAATTTTTACAACATTTTTTACAAAACAGTGAAAAAACACTTTCTAAAGAGTCACAAAACAAATTTTACCTTAAAATTGAAGTCTTTACATTTAAAACATTTAGTCAATTATTAAAATCTAATTTAATTAGTCACATTGTTTCGTCCCGAAGTGAAATATTAAACTAACTATTCGTAATTTTGTTTCCTTATTTATAAGACGGAGGACACTAATATTAATAAACTAACACTAACTTAAACTTGTATATTATACAAATGAGTATTCAAACGTTAAATAATAATTTCAAACAAGAATCAGTATTCATAATTTCAAACTCTTCAAAAGTGGAAAGTAGTTAGAATTTAACGTATAAATATCATCTTTTTTATTTATGCTATTTTTTTGACATTTAATATGAATCATTTCTGATATAAGTCTCTTTTTATAAATAATTTCGGAATCCACTACAGTAGTCTTATTCCAATCAAATTCATGTTTAAAATTAATTTGATGTTGACGAACAACTGATTCGTCATTTTTATTATTAATGTGTTCCTTTATACGTGTCTTTAAAGTTCTTTTTGTTTCACCAATATAACACGCTTCACAATCTTTGCTACGGATTTTATAAACAACATTAGTTCTATCCATTATTTTGGTGCTGTCTTTACCTAATTTGATGACAGAGCTCAAATTTTTATTGACAATTGGGATAGTTGAAATATTGAATACTTTCAAACTTGAAGATAATTTTTTTAAAATTCTTTCAACAAAGGGCAAGCAAATAGTAGTATTGAAATTATGAGAAAAGTACTTATTTTTATTACTGATGCTTTCATTATGGGTAGAATTAAAAGATGATCTAATTTTTTCCAGACGGATTTTAATATTCTGCTCAATAAAATTTGAAAGATAATTATTATGTTTTAAAATATGAAAAACTTTACACAAATTCTCATGATGAAATTCATGATGAGATAATAAAATTGCTCTGTCAACAAGGTTAAAAACAATATTTTTCTTTTGTTGAGTTGGTTGATTTGAAGAATAATTAATAACTCTGTCAGACGATATTTGTTTACGAAACCAATTAGTGATAATCATATTATTATTTCTAGTTAAGGTCATATCTAAAAAATTTATTCTTTCATTTTGTTCTAACTCAAAGGTAAATTGTAAATTGGAATCATAAGAATTAAAGGTATTAATCACTGAATCAATATGTTTCTTACGGACACATAGAATAATATCGTCGACATATCTATAATAAAATACAGGAATACAATTAAAATCCTTATTTAAAACGGATAAACAATAGTTCTCCAAATCATTCATAACTATGTCAGCAAAAAACGAAGAGGTAGGAGACCCCATTGGTGTCCCATAAATTTGCTTGTAGAACTTATTATTAAATACGAAGAAGGTATTGTCAAACAAAAATCTAATAGAATCACGAATGTCATCAAACGGGATTTTAAAATTCTCATTAATGCAAAAAAATCTTCTATCTAAACTGTCTAAAACTAAGTTGCAAGAAACATTAGTAAAAAGAGAATTCACATCGAGAGAAAAAATAACGTGGTCATCGTCTAAAATAATATTTTTTAATTTTTCTTTTAGTTCAATACTGTTATTTATATGTGATTTTGGAAGTTTGATAATATTTTTTAATTCTTCATTAATAACTTTCGCTAAAAATTGTGTAGGGCTGTTAATTGAGGAAATGATTGGACGCATCGGAATATCTTTTTTATGGATCTTTGGAAGTCTATAACACTTGGGAAGGACTGTACTAGTTAAAGTTAATTGATTGTTATGGTATTTTTGTTTTAAAAATTCATTATCGTTAAAATTTTTTAGTATCTTAGAAGTTTTTTCCTGAAGTTTCCTGAGTGGATTTTTATCAATTGAAATGTAATTGGAAGTATCAGGTAAAAGATTGTTCATCTTAATAATATATTCAGATTTTTTCAAACAGACTGTAACATTGCCTTTTTAGCGTTCCTTCCAAAATATCTAAACAACAGATCATTGACATTGTTAAGAACGTCGATACTTCATTACAGCTATTAGATATAAACAATGATGTCAAGAACGAAATAAGGGAAATAACAACTAAGAATGTTAACAACTTTATCAAGAAAGAGTTTCATATCTCAAATGAGGACAAAAAAATTTCTAAACATCTAAAAATCACCAAAAAGTTCCTTAATGACAATCCGGATATCTTTTTTACTAAAGCCGATAAAGGCAATGTTACAGTCTGTTTGAAAAATAAGTACTTTTCTCATAATTTCAATACTACTATTTGCTTGCCCTTTGTTGAAAGGATTTTAAAAAAATTATCTTCAAGTTTGAAAGTATTCAATGTTTCAACTATCCCAATTGTCAATAAAAATTTGAGCTCTGTCATCAAATTAGGTAAAGACAGCACCAAAATAATGGATAGAACTAATGTTGTTTATAAAATCCGTTGCAAAGATTGTGAAGCGTGTTATATTGGTGAAACAAAAAGAACTTTAAAGACACGTATAAAGGAACACATTAATAATAAAAATGACGAATCAGTTGTTCGTCAGCATCAAATTAATTTTAAACATGAATTTGATTGGAATAAGACTACTGTAGTGGATTCCGAAATTATTTATAAAAAGAGACTTATATCAGAAATGATTCATATTAAAGGTAAAAAAAATAGCATAAATAAAAAAGATGATATTTATACGTTAAATTCTAACTACTTTCCACTTTTGAAGAGTTTGAAATTATGAATACTGATTCTTGTTTGAAATTATTATTTAACGTATGAATACTCATTTGTATAATATACAAGTTTAAGTTAGTGTTAGTTTATTAATATTAGTGTCCTCCGTCTTATAAATAAGGAAACAAAATTACGAATAGTTAGTTTAATATTTCACTTCGGGACGAAACAATGTGACTAATTAAATTAGATTTTAATAATTGACTAAATGTTTTAAATGTAAAGACTTCAATTTTAAGGTAAAATTTGTTTTGTGACTCTTTAGAAAGTGTTTTTTCACTGTTTTGTAAAAAATTTTGTAAAAATTATTGTGATTCCTAATTTATATGAACTTTATCATTCAAATATAGCCTGATGAGGTTGGCGAACCAAGCCAACGAAACGTCGCTCATGACAAATTATGGTTGAGTGTTTCATATATTTTTTCTAACCCACACCTTGATCGACTTATATATATACATCTACTATATACACATCATGGAGGGTGATAATTCTACAATATTCTCAAAAGGGAAGCTATTTTCGGCATGCATTAAAAATCTTATGACTTACTATTTTCGATAACTTGCTCATTCGAAATGCTTTTTGAAACCCAAGCTATTTTTATAATTGTCTAAATTTAACAACTTTAAAAATGATCTTTCCCTACTGAAAATTCTGACGTCGGAAAGCCATCGAAAAGGACGTCTTTTTAATAAAGTTGCTCCCTCCTTAGCGACAGGTAAAAGGAAAGATTAAATGTTCTTCTTCTTGAATTCTTTTTTACGGAATCAAAAACGAATGCAGAATAAATGAATATCTTGAACTAAACATTAATATAAAAGTTTGCCTAAAACTTGGCTTTTCATGTTCTAAAACTATTGTTTCTGAAGATCGATATTATATTATTAGGTGTACAAATAAGATTCCGCCGTTTTTTGATCAAAAATTGGGCATTTATTATTAAACGATGTGAAATTGCTTGTTGAGTCACTCCTAAACGTGCAAATTCTTCTTGCGTTTGGCACGAATCTTGATCCAATAATGCTTCCAATTCCGCGTCTTCGTACACTTTCGACCTTCCGCTACGTTCTTTGTCTTCGATGTCAAATTCATCGTTCTTAAACTATAGAAACCACTCACGACAACTTCTCTCACTTAAGTCAGCCTCACTATATGTTTCTACAAGCAAACGATGCGCCTCAGCTGCAGATTTCTTCAAATTGAAGAAATAAATTAAAAGTTCCCACAAATCACGCTTATTCGGCTCAAAACTCGACATTTTTGCACTCGAAAGAATATATTATATTGATAAAAATTCACTATTATTTTAAGGTTATGTTGTTGACAGATGTCCAACCTTACGACAGTGACGTTTTACATCTGTGAATTTCAACCAAAACTTACTGGTGGCGCCAACTTTTGTCAAACGGCGGAAACTTATTTGAACACCTGGTATTATATTTTGAACACTCTTACCAACACATTAAAACCTTACAACATCAGTTATGCTAAATAAGACCAAAACCTTTTTTATTGCGCAAGCGTGAAAAAGAGGCAGACCAAAGATGCAGAAAGCAATCATAAAGGGTTTCCCAATAAGGGTGATATGTTTTGAAATTGAAAAAAAACACTGAATATTCATTCGGAATTGATCGAAATCTTTTTTTTTATATTGGATATTCTATGCCATTTATGATTTAAACAATATATCGGCCAAATGTCCCCCGAGACTTGAGCCAAAAATGCGCCTCATCAGAAAAGATGATTTTTTGATGAAAATTGGGATCATTTTCAATTGATTCCAGAGCCCAATCCGCGAACTCCCGACGCAAACGATGGTCATTAGGCTTCAGTTCTTGGGCCAGAATCATCTTATAGGGATGCAGGCCAAGATCCAATCGCAAAATACGCCAGGTAGTCATCCTGGACAGGCCCAATTCCTGAGATCGGCGTGGCACGGACAATTCACGGTTTTCCTCGATACTGGCCTGTACGGCGGCTATATTCTGTGTAGAACGTGCGGTACGCATACGATTTTTAGGCTTAGTATCCAATAGAGTAAATTCACTCTCCAACTTATCGAATATTCAACGAATTGAGAGCGCGGATGGAGCAGAATGACGACCATATTTTGCACGATATGCTCTTTGAACACCGACAAAACTTCTCGAATTTTGATAAAATAATTGGACAATTTCCAAACGTTGTGGAAGCGTGAAACTACTCATGATTAAATGACAAACCTTACTGATGACAACTGACAGCAGACGTCAAAAATTTCAGTTCAAATGAGCCTGATAGGGACATTCAAAATCATATCACCCCTATTGGGAAACCCTTTACTTTACTATGCAAGACAATTTAAAATCTCAAAAATACGTGAAATTGATTATTCATCAAGTAAACATTAAAACACATGCAAAAAACCGAAGAAGCCTTTGCATAAACTTGTTTTTTATATCAAGACACACAGGTACAAAGATACTTTGAGGAATGACCTCGTACTTACAACTGAAAATTCATTTTTGGTTGCTGATAGCCTAGTACTGTTGGAAGAATCAATCAAACCATGATATTTTGTTATACAGTGTTCCCATTTCTGCAATATTCAAAAAGTCAGAACATTATTAGTAGCACAGAATTATTCAACAAGCTTTAAAATTCCTATTTGTTATTGACTTTTCATATACCCCGTGTTTGTTATGATTTTTAATTTTTTTTAACTTGAAAATTATAATAAATTCAACTTTTAGCGATGAAGTAATGCATTCTGACAAACAATCGTCTTCAACTTTACAAATGTTATTTGTTAGTATTTTTTTACTCTAGGTAGCATTAATACTTCAGGGCATGGCATAGATGTGACTTTATTCAATACTTTTCGTTCTTCCCATTCTTGAATTAATAACTCAAATGGATTTTTCATAGCAGATAAACGTAAAAAAAGACCAGGGTATGTTTATCTACTTTGGGAAATACATTTGAGTCATTAATTTAAGAATGGGAAGGACAAAAAGTATTGGATAATGTAATTCTTGATTCTAAGTGAAGGCCAAAAAAAATCACATGAATTAATATTTTTTAATATTTTAAATGTTAGGCTCCTTACCTTTTTTGATTTGTTTTCAAATAATGTTAATCCGAGAACATTCGACTTTTCTACAGCTTTTCCAAACTGATTTCCGTTCAGTTCGGTATACAGTCTATTAAGAAAATCTGAATCATCGTAGTAAATAGTTGCATTCAACTGCAACGAAATCGAAATGTATATTCAAGTTTTAGTATTTTGAAACTTTTTAAATATTTACTAACGGTGTAGCATCTTCAATACAATTCAAAATTTTTAAGTTATATTATCATGAAGGTTAGGGTCAATAGATCATCTCTAATTAAAAATTTCAATGGGATTCATTAGTAAATTATACTGTATCCTGTTTAGACGAAGGAGTTTGAAAATGTTCTGATTTTTTACTAAATTGTGGATGTTTAAAGTAAAAATTCATTTTCTGCTAAAAAAACGCTCATTTTTCGACAATAAAATAATATTTATCAGAATAAAAATTCCTTCATCCACGCACTAAATCTTTATATTTCGAATAAGTGATGAAAATTTGAAAGCAACCGCTTGAGTCGTTCCGGAGATATAGTGAAAACCGACTTTAAAAAAGGGTTATGGAAAAACGCGTGTAAAGTTTCAAGTATTGTTTACACGTAAACAAAAGATTTTTTTTAACTTGCACAGCCATAGATTTCAGGATCATATAATGAACCTTCTGCCTCATTTGCGGTCTCTTCATGAGCAATTTTTTGCAAATCGATTTTTCAAAGTTCTCAATTGACCCTATTCCTTTAAAACGTATAAAAATTGATATTTTACTTATATTTAAATTTATATTTTCAAACCTAATGCCAGTTTTTGTGGTACTACTTACTTGTACTACAGCAATATCCTCATTAGGACCTATAATCCTTAAGACTTGAAGTAATCCATAACTATATAATTTTTGGTCATTCCGAGGATCTAGCATAAGTGCTGAATAGATCGATAATGCAGAAGGAATACATCGTACAGAAACTACTATTGTTTGCCTTGCAATTGCGACTCCATTACATTCGAAGCCATCAGGTTCCTCATTATTCAGTATAGCAACTGCACGTGCTTTTAAGAGATTATTCCTGTAGCCTGAAGTTGAAGATGAAGATTTTCGCATGATTTTTTTTAACATTCTTCCGGTTAGTTGGCTCGGTGGTGGCGAAATAGAATCTGTTTGAAAGATATCAGAACATTTTATCAAATTATCAAATAAGCCATATCTTGTTGTTATTTAGCAGAAGAGATTTGTGCGAAACAAATCAATTAATTCGAACTTAAGTTTTCATGTATCTCATATCATATTTTGGAAAACAGAAACATATATGGAGCATTATTTCTCAAGTGTACCCAACCAAAAATTTGATGTTTTGTATAACGTTCACTGCAATCTCGATTAGTTTAATTAACCTGATTATCTTAGGCATATAGGCATAAAGTTCTCTCTATACTGGCCCCAATTAGTTGTCTTCGGGTTTCTATACTTTTTTATCTAAGTTCTATCGCATATTGAGGAAAAGCAAATATGTTTGCCTCCTGCCATCTAGATGTGACGAAAGCTACCATAATTGAACAAAGTCAAGTTAGTAGTTAATAGACGATCTATTAAAGACCTATCCTTATTGTTAATGTTGTTACTACCTCATGTGATATGATAAGCATTTGCATCACATTCTATGAACATCGGCCATTCTTTTGTTACGCAGTGCTCTACCAAGGCTTTCCATTCTTCACTTGTTGTTAGATCCGAAAAATTAAACGACGGATATGTTAAACAAGCAAAGATCTTTATTGTCACTAGATCTCTTGAACAGAACCTAGGGGGAAAAACATATTCGATGCCCGTACAGACATGAATACCTGTCCTACGAAGGGAGTTCGATAAGTAACTTGGTTCGATATGAAAGACAAGAATCTTTTCGACACAATCTCTTCGAAGTTCAACGCATTCGGCTCAACATTTTCCCAGATTCTCGATTCCTTTCCTGAAGTAGTTTTCTTCAAGGCCCTCGAAATAATCGTTGAACGTCTGGATGGCTTCTTCATTGCACACACATTTTTTTCCAGCAAGAAAAGTTTTGAGTATTTGGAACAGATGGAAGTCCGAAGGAGTCAGATCGGGTAAATAAGCTAAATGCGAAAGCAGTTCAAAGCACAGTTCGGTCAATTTTTGCTAAGCAACATGGCTTGAATGGACCGGTGCATTGTCGTAGAGGAAAAACACCATTTTCTTGGTTATTTCTAGACGTTTCTCTGCTACCGCTGTCTTCAATCTGTCGAAAGGGCATGCGCAGTACTCCCAAATGATGTTTTTCTCCTTCTTAAGATAATTAATGAGTAATATTCCGTCCGCGTCCCAGAAAACTAACCCCATCACCTTTTCAGCAGATGGAACGCTTTTTGCCTTTTTTGGTGTTGGTTCTCCTGATACAGTCCACTATTTCGACTGATGTGTCGTTTCCAACGTATGGTAATGGATCCAAGTTTCGTCCATTGTTACAAAACGCTGCAAAGAGGTTCCAGGACGTGGTGTGTCTTCGGTGCTTATCCTGGCTCGTTTGAATTCATTTACCCAAAGTCTCACTGTCTTGTAGGAAGGGCATGAGTCACCCAATGTAGGTGTAATCCTCTCATTAATTTCATTTGCAGTTTTCCTTTCAGAAAAAATAATTTAATCACACACACAGAGTGAAATCGCGAGATATTAGTTCAGGAATGCGTTTGATTTTAGATCTCCAATTTTTACGTGAAATAATGACACAAAATTCGAGATATGAATTCTCGGACTCCGTGGTTTTTTTCATGGTCGTCGCAGTGAAAATAAATCACCACGCGCATAATTTTATTTCTCGCTGTTTGTAATGTTAAGTCTCCGACTTTGTTAAATAAAATCATGTTAGGGTAACACTTGTCCTTAATGGCTCCCTAAAAATAATAGACCAAGGGGGTAAAATCACAGCTCAGAGGCGGCCAAGTGATATCAGAATTTAAGCTGATTATTCGATTTTCGAAAACAGCGCGCCAAAGATCAATTGTTACGTTGGCTGTGTGGCAAGTGGCCCCGTCCTGTTGAAACGAAATGTCGTCCATGTCATCCTCTTCAATTTTTGGAAACAAAAATTCGTTGATCATAGCACGGTAACGCTCACCATTGACCGTAACGGCGGCTCCTTGCTCATTTTCGAAGGCAAATGGCCCAATGATGCCACCGTACCAAAATCCGCACCAAGCAGTCACTCGTTGTGGGTGTATCGGCTTCTCAATGATGACGTTTGGATTTTCTGAGCCCCAAATGCGAAAATTTTGCTTATTGACATAGCCTTCGATGTGGAAATGGGCATCGAAAATGTACGGAAAAATTGGGTTGATCGAATGGGGTACTGTAAGAAAAGCCGTGGCAGTCATTTGAATGATGTGATTTATTCTTAAATGGAAAGGTTCAATCTTTCTAATAAGACCATACTTTTGAAAAAATACCTATAAGTTTTTTTTTTATAGCTGATTCAAATTCCAAATGTTTGATGGCCCACCCTGTATCTATACGAAGAATACAAGACCGAGCGCGAAGTGCGACGATTGAATCGCGCGCCCAAAGCGCGCGATAAGAATGTGCCCGTGAAGCGAACAGGTTTTTTTTTTAGTTAGATAGCCTAGAGAATTGTGCATCGAAATGAAGTAGACATAGATGGCTAAAATGATTATTTATACAAGAATTATTACCGTCTATGTCTAAACAGGTGCTCATATGGTCAGTTTTTGCCGAATTCAAGGGCTCTGCCATAGATAATTTTGATTTGAAATTTAATATCCTTAAGTACCCTAGCGGACCCGGTTGAGAGAACGGTCAGAGAATTCTCTGAGCGTTCTCTGAATGTTCTCTGACCATTCTCTGACCTCGCATTATTATCGCTAAGAACGGTAAGAATAAATACAATAATTTTATTTTTCAGCGATAAAAACTAGAAAAAACCGTATATCTGTCACTGAAAGCAGTGTAGTGGTTCACAATTGGCGGAACGTCTCCACCGTCAAGGATGACTATTGGTTGGAGTGAGACACAACTATTTTTATGTGACTCAGGCACGGAAACTCGTTTTTCGGTTACAGCTAAGAGAATTGAACTGCGCATGCGCATATAGTCTTACAGCGGAACACAATCTTTTTCTTATTCTTCTTCTTCTCACTTCTTCTTCGTACAGCGTTAGCACCTTACTGGCAAAGCCTTGTACATTTGAACTGCGCATGCGTCTATTGAAATCCATTACTACTACACAAGATCGATAAAATCAAAATGGCCGGGACTAGTCGTGACATATCAAGTGTAATGACTAGCGCCGTAAACAACTACAATACTAGATTAGATTCCAGTGTACGCATAAAAACTCGTATCCGCACCAAAGTCACATAAAATAGAATACGTGCCAATGCACACAATTCGGGAAATTGCGAGACTCGCGACAATGCTCGCAGGACTGATCGCGCCTCGGCTTCGTCTCGACTTCGATCTCCTGCGAGCATTGTCGATCGTCACGCAATAACCCTCGTTGTGCGCCTAGGCACGTAATATAGTATTATTTCACTTCTGCAAATGTTGAACCACTGCACTGCCTTCAGTGACAGGTATATGATGTTTTTCTAGTATTTATCGCTGCAAAATAAAATTATTGTATTTATTCCTACACCTTCTATTCCAAATTTTGCCACAGAATCATAATTTCAATGTTATAAATGTTTATTTTTCTTAGCCATAAAAATGCGAGGTTAGAGAATGGTCATCTTAACGTTGAGCTAACAGTGCCACGCATTATTTTGAAAAATTAAAGAATACTAAATTCGCCGATACGATGCTAAATTAGCACAAAATTAGGCCTACATTATGGCATATCAAAAACATGAATACGACAATGTGGTTCGGCCAGCTTAACATACCTATCAACTTTACAATCAAATATTTAAAAAACTACAAAAAAAATTAGGTTGCTGTTGATTGGGATAGGTATCTAAATTTACTTTCGAACTATGTGATCTGTAATTTTTGTTTAATAATTTTACATATCTCAAGATCAGGGATATTTGTATTTTAATTTGCAAAAAAAGGCTTATGTTATCTTTGCTTTATCTGTCTACTGTCATATGCATACATACAAGCTGTAAATCTTTGTTTTCAGGGTTATAAATATATGTTTGAAAATTATTTGCTTCTTTCTTTGATGCACTTCTCTTAATCATTGTCAGCTTGTTTTAATGAATAAAAAAAGACAAACATAAGGTTTAGAAATCTGATTCCTTTACGTATATCACATAGGTAGACCCTCAGTTCATAGAGGTTGCTTTTAATGCCTCCATTGCTTTGGTGTCCTACCTGCTCCCGAGGATCGATTTCGACTCGGCAGAAAAATAATTCGTGATGATTTGTTCCAAGTTTGAGCTTAGAAATTTAAATTTCTGGAAAGTAAGACGAATTTATGCAATCAGGAAAACAGCGAAATCTTAACTCTTATGCATTTCTTGTGCTTTTTTATATATGCAATTAGAAGCCGAGACAATTCGTCACAAGTTTGGGTTTGAGACGTCTCAAAATTCTATATCATAAATAAATAATTATTTTCTGAATACAATAGAAAGTCATATTTTCTTAATTATCTGAAAAACTAACAAAATCAACTAATCTTTTCAGGGAAATAAAATCGTGCGCAATAAAATTTCCTATCGACATATGTAATTAAACTTTCTTAAACTTTTTTCTGACTAAACATTTGATTACACTTTATCTTATTTTTTTTCGTTTGTAATTATTTGAAGCTGTATTGCTTAATATTTGCACTTATCACTAATCATAATTTTTTTCTTTGAGAATGAAAATACTTGCTCATGCATGTTGCATTCAAAAAATACTTGTGAATAAATTTCATTTACGTTGATATTCATGTCTTATTAGCAATATTTTTGTATGGGTACTGTTAGAAATGTTTCAGAAATTTACAAAATTTTTATGTTAAAAAGTAATGTAAAATTGGGCACTATTTATGATGCTTTTCAGTAAAGGTATCTTAAAATTGCGAAAATGTACTGAATTTTCTGAAATTTTTCCTTATACGAAGGACGTTCAATAAATCCTCAGAAATTTTTAATTTTTTATATTTCAACATAATCTCCTTTTCAACCTTATACACTTTTCAAAAGCGTTTCTCCAACTTTTTTAAGCCTTCCAAAAAGTAAGATTTCAGAAGGTCTTCAATACAGGCATCTATTTGGGCGATGACCTCCTCGTTCGACTTGAACCATTGTCCGCCGACCAATTTTTTCAAGTTCGGAAATCAGAAAAAGTCACTGGGGGCCAAATCGGGTGAACGCGGTGGATGTTCTAATAATTCAAATTTTAATTCCATAATTTTGGCCACCGAAACTGCGCAGGTCTGCACCCGTGCATTGTCTTGATGGAAGAAGGTAGTAACTTCCACTGGACGTCCCGAACGATGTTCATCTTTTGTGGATGTACTGCCAAGTGATCAAATTTGACCGGTCTGGTCCAGTTAAACTGCCTGCGTAAACCAAAACGGTAAAAAGTTTTTTTTATAGATTGGTAACACCTTCTTTAGAGTTCTTAAATTCTCGAGAATTTAAGTTCAAGTAATATAACCGAGAATATTACAGAATTTAAAGAATATAAGAGAATATAAAAGGAAATTCAAGAATTTATGGTTTAAATAATTATTTATCAATATTTTGGGTACCTTCATAGTTAAATAAAGAGTGCTCACTTATATAAATATATTTTTATAAAGAAGAACCAAAGAACATCATTAATATTAATACATTACAATTATATGCTGTTGAAATTTGAGGTTAGGTTCATTTTGAATTTAATACACTGAATATTAAAAATCATAAATTAATATTATACTTGCTTTTATATTATCTCTATAATTATAGACTATATATAAAATCCTTCATTATATAATACACGAATAATAATTATATGAAATTATATATTAATTTATCAAAATTCAAACTTTTTAGGAGCAAAAAAGTTTTTATTTTTTTTTGCATTTCCCAGGGTTGCTGCAGGCCACGGAATTTATAAATGGGCAGGGAAAGTCAAGTCAAAAACGTTAAAAAGTTAGAGGATTTTCTTCATTCAACCATTATAATTATAATTAACAAAATAAATTCCTTCATTAAATTCCAGTGATGTGAAGTAATTCCAATTTTAATACAAAAATTTAAGATTTCCATACAATAATTTCCGCAATTATACTTTAAACTAAATTTCTGGGACGTAACCTATAATATTATATCTTTTAGTTCTCGTTTTTCACTTTCTTCCGCCTAAATAAAATGCGCATACAAAGTTTAAAAGATAATTTAAAATTCCAGTTTCAATTAATTTTCATTGTTTAACGCGTTTAACAAGCCATAATAACAAAATTCTCATAAATTCTAAAAGAATTTATCTGCCAGTTGTATTCTTGGTAATATTCTCATTTCCGTTACCGTTCTCAAAATAATATAACCGACTAATAACTCTAACCTTCTCTGACAGTCGTGTGATGTTTGAGCGGGATAAGGTAAGTGTGCCAATTACTGCGGATCGAAAATCAAGACGGCTTTTTAAAGTTAAAAAAAGATTTTGAGATACACAAGTCGTCACGAATTAATTTTTCAAGCAGTATTTGGTAGTAAGTAAGTAGCATGCAGTCCTTAAACCCTGAAAAGAAACCAGATTTACTTAGAAAATGCGAATCTAAAAAAAATGTTCCATGCAGGTATTACTGCGGGTTTGCATGAATTACTGCGCGCCAATTACTGCGGAAACCCCAATTTCTGCGCGCTTAATACTTCGATATTTTTTTGAGTGAACTTACAATTAATTTCGTTTTGTTTAATATTTTATTTAATCTCAATTATAAAAAGTAAACACGACGAAGCATTCGTAACAAATTAAGATTAATAATTTTATTAATTTTATTTAATTTAACTTAAAATTATATCACTTGAGTTCCTCTTGCATCTTTAGCAACGATTAAGGAGTGTTGAACATTTTATTTAAACTAAATTATAAAAAGTGAACATAAAGCATTTTTAACAAATTAAGATTAAATAATATTATAACTCTTATTTAATTTACCTTAAAATTATATTACTTGACTTCCTCTTGCCTCATTAGCAACGATTTTGGAATTTTCAACATTTTGTTTAATCTCAATTATAAAAAGTAAGCATAACGAAGCATTTGTAATAGATTGAAAGGTTATGCAGTGCCGTCTGACAGATCGCAGTAATTCATACACCTATGAAAATCATGTACCAAATACTGTTTTGGTAAAAAAATGATTAAAAAACGTATTTTTTTGTTATTTTGCATAAATATTTAGAAAAATAAAATATTTACTTTGCAGAAAGTAATATCACAATAAATATTTTATTTTCAGAAACGGAATTATAACAAGTTTTTCAAAACGTGTTCATGGCCTGTCAACAAATCTAAGCATTAAAACTATGGGAATCGGGAATATGAGAGTTTCAAATTGAAATCAATTAGCTACAAATATCGTAACTATTGATAATTCGTTGATACTTATTATGCTTGGATTAGAAATTGATTGTTTTTAGTTGTTCTGTAGCGTTATATATCTTTAAAACATTGTATATCATTAGTTTTATTTGAAAGCGCAGTAACTGGGGCATCCACAGTAATACCCACACTTACCCTACGTCGATTAGTGTGTATTTGGTAGCCATTGGTTTACGACGCGAAAAGTTTGTCTGGCGATTTTTACTATGGAAAAAAAATTGAACAACGATTTTGCTCGAAATTTTGTGTTTCCAATGGAATTACAGCTACGGAATCATTGAAAATGTTGCAGAAGTGTTTTGGGGAGCCTACTCTATCGAGAACGCAAGTATTTGAGTGGCATAAAGCATTCAGTGAGGGTCGTGAGGTCGTAGAAAACTTACCTCATGCGAGTCGTCCATCCACCTCTGTTAATGACGATAACATCGAGAAAGTGAAGAAAATTGTGCTCGAAAATCGTCGTGTTGGCATTAGAGAGGTAGCAGAGGCTCGAAACATCTATCTGCTCCGGGGAACGTGACATGAGTCGATTGAGGCCATAAAAAGAAATTCGCTGAAGGTACTAAAGACCATACCGGCCGAGGCCTGTAAGAAGTGTTTGGAAAATTGGATTAACCGTTGGCATGCTTGTATTGGCTCAAAAGGAACCTATTTTAAAGGCGATAATAAAGATTTGCATTAAAATACATAAAAATCTTGTTTTTTTTTTAACCAGTCCGGGTCAAATTTGATCAGATGGTACAGTAGCGTTCTTCTAATCAGATGCATCCATTCTTTGCAAAACATCAATACCAGCAGATAAATATTCATTTTGCCCAACCCTGTCATTGCTACATATTGCTACCATTTTTATTGATCGCAAAATTACTAAAACCTACTTACAGTGACCCATAGTGAGTTTTTGTGAAAATCAATACGCACCCCTGTAGTTTTGCCCGCATTTTCCCTACATCATTTAAAAAAAGGGTTTGTTTAAGATGGCATGTGAAATCTCCAAATTCGACCAAAATTGTGGAAATAAGAGCATTTTTTGTGTTTTCGAAAAAATACAAAATTCCAATACTGCTTTCTGATAGTGCTTATAAATCTCTACTAATTATCCTAATAACATTTTTCGATTAAACCAAAATTACGGAAGTTGCAGTATGTTAAAACTTGAAAAATGTAAATATCTAAATTCCATTTTTCAGTTAAATTATACGAAATACGAAAAGAAGTTATGATAAAAAATTGTTTACTACATAAAGATCTTCAAGTTGGAACTGCAACATTTTTTACAAGATGTATATTTTTCTTATTAATTCAAAAAAATACCATTGAAAATTCAAAATTCAATGTTTTAACCAAAATATGTGAAATATGAAAGAAAAGGAAGTTTATAAAATTGTTCGTTTCAATAAGATCTACAAATTTTATCTGACATAGTCATCTGTATAGTTAAGTGAGATACGAACAAAAGGAAAATCTATATTTTGTGTTTTAATTTTAGAAAACACTATTGAAAATAAATAATTCTACTTTTTAACCAAAACATGTGCGATACGAAGTAAGCGTTGAAATGCAAAGTCGTTTGCTTAAATAAAGTCTTTGATTATTTTTGCTCATTGTGATATTAGTCCAGTCAAATTAGAATTTTCGCGGGAAATAAATCCTACAGCTACCAAAAAAATCAGAGAAATTCTCGCGGGTGTTAGAAACAATCCGAGTACAAATTGGACAGCGATTTTTGTACGCTCCGATATAAGGGGGAGGGTTTAAGTTAAAATTCGTGTTTTTCTTTCATTTACGCGTGGATTGATGAAAACGAGTGCTTCGGAGAGAAAAAGTTTTCAAACAAAAGTTGTAGAGCGGGAAATTTCCCATAGGAATGTTTAAACCCCATTAAGCCTAATTAATTTGTTCATTAGTTATTCAATTTTTATCTAAGAAATCACAAAAAAGTTTAACTAGTCATAAGTTGTTAAAAAATGCAACTCGACTTTTCTCGTTCATTGGAATATATAGTATTTTAGAAGTGCTACAATTGTCTCTTTTACCAATTTTCTCTATCTGTCATCATTCCCGAGTTATTAATTTTGCAACTAAGAAGAAGGCTTTTTGTAAAATGCCAGTAACTTTTCCATCAGGGTCGGAGAAAAATTTAGCGCAATCAGGATCTCTTCTAAGGGGTACATTTTATCATGAATAATTGATTTTTTCATTTGTTTATAAAAATTCACTGTTTTATTGCATTTTGCAGCTAACACCGGTTGTTTAATTGCTTCTAAATCAGCAACAAAACATCAGACGAATTTTCTACTTGTTACAATGGAAAGCTGGAATATTTTACAAAATTTTAGCGCAGATCAAATTTGTTTATAACAAATAACAACGAAAATAACTTTTTTTTTAATTTAATTCATAACTTCGATTCTACTTAATATTAAGAACTCGGACTGGCACGAAATTTAAGAGCGGCGTTTAAACTAACAATACATGACAAGCTCAATATCGAGCCGCCCTTTGTGCCCTCCGGATAGCAGGTGAAAGTCAGCGCTCGCCGTGAGCAAGCTCACTCTCGCGCCGTGGCGTAGGAGTGGGGATAGAGATTCGCCGCTTTTCCGAGGCTAACGCGTATCAGCGCGAAAGCGACCAATGGAAAAAAATGCAATATCTCGGGAAGTATGGCTCCAATTTCGATCTTTTTTTTTTAGATCGGTAGAGCGCGTGAAAATAATAATAACCGTGATATTTTCAAACGATAATTTTCAACCCTTACAAGTGGAAAATGCATTCAAATTTTTTTCTATTTTCTTTCTCGTGATTTTAATGTTACCATCGAAACACTTCCTTGTGATTTATATCTAAAATAGAAAAAAATAGCATATCGTTCATTTTGAATCGTTCCTCTGTTCAAACAATGATTAGAAAATGAAATGTGAATTCGGGAATCCATTTTAATAAGGAGTTCTTCCTGTGGGGAAGGAGATGTCGGACGCCTGTGTAGTTCAGTGGTCAGAGCAGTCGACCGACAATCGAAAGACCTGGGCTCGACCCCAGCGCAGTCGAAAGCGTCTTTTTTTCCACAGAAAGATTTTCAAATTCTTTAAATATGTGAATTCATTTGCATTATTTACAATATAAGATATTGAAATTGTCTACGAGGATACCTGTTCGTGCAAATGTAAGACGGACTTTAAAAGTGCAAAATGCACCTGCAGAAAACGTGGACTCAATTGTAGCGAAATTTGCACGAATTGCTTTCCGAATTTGAAAGAAATGACAATTATTGAAGGCTATGATGAGGACGACGTTGTTGACGACGATATAATGGACAGCAATAAATGCGAAGAAATAGACAGCGATGAAGAAGGTGTTCCGGAAAAAATTGCGAAAATAGCATAAGATTTTAAAAAAAAGTTATAGCAATGTTTTTAAATAATCGTTTATTGATATTACATTAAAATTGTTAAATAAGTCTTAAGTTTCAAGTAATCAAAATTGTTTGCATATTTTTCGTGTTTCAATTTTTCTTCAATTACGTAATCATGTAATCCCATTATTTCATTATAATTATATGATTCAATGATAATTACATTATTCAATCGTCATTACGTCCCAAAAATAATCATTCCAATACTTTATATTAAAATTGATATTGATAGAGAAAATTGGTAAAAGAGACAATTGTAGCACTTCTAAAATACTATATATTCCAATGAACGAGAAAACTCGAGTTGTATTTTTTAACAACTTATGACTATTTTTTGATATTTCTAAATCATTTCAGTCGATTATGTCGATCATTAGAAGAGTGTATCACTGTACGTGATAACGGAACTCTACTATATCGACCTTATCAACCCATGATTCAGAATTAACGTAACGTCTCGCAAGACTAGATGGAATTTTTTTAATTATAATTATTGAAGAAATTTTCTGTGAAAAAAAGAACGCTTCCACTCCGCTGGGTATCGAGCCCAGGTCCTTTCCTTTCCTTTTTTCACAGAAAATTTCTTCAGTAATTATAATTAAAAAAATTCCATCTAGTCTTGCGAGACGTTACATTAATTCTGAATCATGGGTTGATAAGGTCGATATAGTAGAGTTCCCTTATCACGTACAGTGATACACTCTTCTAATGATCGACATAATCGACTGAAATGATTTAGAAATATCAAAAAATAGTTCCCGGTTTATCCGTAGCCAAAATTGGCGTTAACAAGTTTCTGTGAGAAAAGTTGTGGAACCTCCGTGGCTCAGATGACAGAGCATTCGACCGGCAATCGAAAGGACCTGGGCTCGATACCCAGCGGAGTGGAAGCGTTCCTTTTTTCACAGAAAATTTCTTCAACTTATGACTAGTTAAACTTTTTTGTGATTTCTTAGATAAAAATTGAATAACTAATGAAAAAATTAATTTGACTTAATGGCGTTTGAACATTCCTATGGGAAATTGTCCGCTCTACAACTTTTGTTTGAAAACTTGTTCTCTCTGAAGCACTCGTTTTCATCAATCCACGCGTAAATGAAAAAAAGACGAATTTTTAACTTAAACCCTCCTCCTTATATCTAAGCGTACAAAAATCGCTGTCCAATTTATACTCGGATTGTTTCTAACACCGGCGAGATTGTCTCTGATTTTTTTGGTAGCTGTAGGATTTATTTCCCAAAACGGGCCAAAAATCGGCTAATTTGACTGGACTATATTTAGAAGAAGATATTTATTTTTTAATCATGTAAATTATTAGAAAGTTACAGAAATGTATACAGAAAATCGAGCGTGAAGCGCGAGCGCCATGATGAGAATGTGTTCCTTAAGGCTGAAAGAGCCTAAAGTAAATTGCATTTCCTTTTTCATTTGAAATCAAAAACAAATTCAATAACTTTGAGAAAATGTAATTCACATCTACAATATTATAAAATTGACTTGAGTTTCAGTATTAAATTACAAGAAATAAACTTAAACGCATGCGAAGAATATAAGATTCAGCGCAAAGGGCGGCGATCAATTCGCGCGATCAAACTTGCAAGCGAAGCGATTTTTCTCTGCTCCTTTTTGTTGGTTTCTCATAATCGTTTATTTTAAGAAATTTTTTTCGTCCAAATTTGGTTGTTTTTTAATACTTTGAGAGTTCAAAGAGTTTCGAATTCTTGAAATTTTGAAGTATGTAATTTGATTCATCGAAAGAACACGTGACATTTTAACTGTTTTATAGAGACGCGTTTTATCTAAAAAATGCTTATTAATAACTCTAAAGTACTTTGACATTTGCATATTCTTAGCAATTATTTTGGGTATGTGTGGTTTATGCCAGACGAAGAACTGATATTACTGAGCCCTCCTCTTCTTTACAAGAATGTGAAATTTCGATACAGGTACATACCATGTGCTGAAGTAATCCCGATAATCAGGACCAACACTACAAGGATACTTGTCATTTTAACTGCTTTATAGATATATCATCAAACTAGTTGCTTAAATATTTTGTGCACCTTTATATATATCGTTCCAAGGACCATTATAATATCAGCTCAGATAACTCCTTCAGGGCTAGTTAGATTTGAATGTTAATTTCAGGCGTTCTTATCTACAGAAAAATAAATATTTTCTTAGACGCGTGTTATTAAAAAAATTATTTTTTTATAACTCTAAAGTACGTTAATATTGGTTCTCTTTTGCTTCTTGCGCTGCTCTCTTGGTTCTCATTCTACTTTATAGAATATTTCTAATTATATCTAATTTGAAATCATTTACCAACACTACTCCGAGAGACTTTTTGTTACAGTAAATGATAAAAATGAATGAAAATTTAGTATATTATTATGAATATGAACTTGTTAGAAACCTGGCGACGCGCAGAAAAATCGAAAGATTCATTCTCGGTTTGTCATATAATTCGTTTTAGAATGTCTTTCGAGTGCTTCCGTCGTTTTCCGATTGCCTTCGTAGACTCGATCCAAGTTTGTCCAAATAAGTAGTAGCTTATAAGCGAGATTTCTTTCGGAATATGACAAGCGAAAATAGCCAAGAGGCTTTAGGTGTTAGGAATGCGTTTAGTTATGTAGATATAGGTAGGTTAGAGGGTTCGAACCCAAAAGCGATTATGAATTTTTAAATTCAAGCGTGCAATTACAAATAATGTATCATTAAATAACTTACGGGGGGGAGGCTAAAGTATTTAAACTTTTATTAATAGTGAGAATGATGGCCTTTCTGGTACTTTTTAAAAAATATGTTTTATAGGAAATCTTTTAAAAGAAATACCAGAAAGGCCATCATTCTCACTATTAATAACATAGACTGGTAACAACTAAAAATTTTGTTTGAAATTTAAACTTTTATTTTTGAATAAATTTTTTTAATGATTGCATAATATCTCAAGAATATTGTGTCAAAATTTCATGTCGATCGGAGCAAAATTGACGAAGTTATGAGTATTTGAGCGTACGTTGATCCAGGCCGGGTTTCTATACAAGTTTACGAGTTGCGAATTAGTAGAGCAAAACTTTAAAGCGTTTTTCTGAAACTTGTCATTTTTGAAGTCCGTGTACATCATAACTCAAAATCTACTGGACCAATCGTTTTGAAATTTTGCACAGTACTTCTTCACACAATTCACCAGGTATCCCTGGGAGCTTTTTTGTTTATTTTAATAATTAATTATTTTACAATAACAAATTTGCCGATTTTTTTTAGCGAAAATCAGTTTTTTGGCATCCAAGTGTTACGAAAAATTGAAAAATCGAAAAAAAAAATCCTATCAGGGTTACCTCGAGAAATATCTCCTTTAACAAATGCACTTTGATTTTTTTGTTTCAAATGATTCTGTTGCGAGTTATGATGTACATCGCAAAACAACTTTTTTTCGAGGCGCCTCCGGAGATTTACTGTCACTCGCTCAATTTTCAATGTTTTGCAATGAAAATTTAAGCAAATATTGTTCAAATATTGCAATATTATATGGAAATTGACTGAATGAACTAATACTATCTGTATTATGTATCTGTATTATGAATACAGAATCGATTCTTTTGTTTCGGTTTTTACGTGAATCGGTTCTCTTTTATTGATTCAGATTCGATTCAAGAATCGATTTTTTTTTTAAAATCGAACATCCCTACTAGGAGGACATTTTAGAATTCTTCTCAGTCTTCCACTTTTCATTTATTGTAAATTTTGAAATCAATGGTTAATAATTGTGAATTTTGAGTCTACTATATTGTTGGTTATTTCTCAAACCAGTTTTGGTTTAGAAATCTTCTGGATCTCTTCACAGTTATAAATCGAGGAAAAATAATTCATAATAATAGAAGGTGAGGAACTAAGGCGTTACTCTATTGAATTAATATCAAATTTTATTTAGTTCAGTATGCTAAACGTATTAATTAAATATAATTTTGGTTCCTTTTTTATGTTTCTCGCACTTTCCCTTCACTTGTTGAGGGCATACGTGAAATCAAGCACGAAAATCTAGTTCATGGAGGTTTGAGCTTTTGATGGTAAGATTAACGTTAAGTTACTAATCACTGTAAGGTATTAGAACTGACCAAAAAAGTAAGTGTTTTTGACATACTTTTTAAAATTAAAATAATGATTTGAAAAATGTATCATAACTTTAGACCCGCGAATCAATCGATGACTATGCAATATGTTGAAAATTACACTATACAAAATGTATATCGATAATTTTCCAGTATTTCCATACTGAAATCAATACTTTAATATGAAACTACCTATGCCGATAATTAATCAATTTTTATTATTCGGTACAAATTTCGGAAAATGAATTGGAATACTGTATATGTTATACGTAATATTAATATCTACAATATGCAATTTCCAACTTCAGTAAATATTTACTTAGTAACAATTAAATAAAAATGAAATAATACCTATATATAATATATATAATAATAATATGCGTTGGTTTTTATCTTTCTGTGATTCAATTTACAATAAAAATTATTGGGGCTGTCATTGAAAGCCTTATGATTAAATTATAAATAACTATAATTTATTATGCAATTTTATTATTTTACTACCTATATATAGCCAGTAAAAAATCTTAAAAAAAGATTTGATCGTACTTTAAAGGGTTTTGCAATGTTTACTTGCGGTAGATGAGATTATTTTTTGGAATAAAATTAAAAAATTTACTTATCTCATATTTTATTTATTTTATTCTTCAGTAAAAATTTTTTCTTATCGCTTTTTACTGATTCGGCTAAAAGTATATTTCAATTTTTTTTAATTAAAAATTTTATTTTTTGAAAACCTTTTTTGTCTGTTTTGAAAAATTATGAAAATGGCTCGTAAGCCCTTACATCTCGTTTACACGCAAAAAAGCAGATGTTAATAATCAGCATTTTCGTGCTGGTCTGCAGAAACTGAGATGCTTAATTTTGCTTTCGCAAGGGGAAATGCTAAAGTAAAGTAACTTGGATTCTAATTATGAGTTTTCTAAATTTCTACAATGCAGCAAGCTGAATGCTGCTTTGCAGCAACTCGCTCGTCGCAACGCAGCACTCGAGTATCGCGGAATAAGAAATATTGTCCCTGAGTACTTTTTTTCTTATATTCAGTGACCGATTCACTGAAAAAGTGGAAGTCAGATGCTTTGATTTAATTATAACGCGTGCTGCGGGTCAGTGAATCGTAGTTGATAATATTAGGTATAGCCTTTCTGCACCTCAGAATGCGAGTTGCTGCTGAGCAGCATTTTCTTACTGACTCGTAGTAACTAGTGATGCTGTTAGGCTTACCACTGGCCTTCAGTATGTGCACGGACTGAGCCAAAGTACAAAAATTCTGCTCAGCAGCAACTGCCGTTGCTGACCGACCGGCGTACTGATAATCAGCAATCGATTACTGATCACCATCATTTTCTTTTTTGTGTGTATATTCTGTCTGGAAAAGTTTATATATAATTTTGCTGATGATAATTGTCTGCAGTAAAGTTGCAAGTTTAAGATGCGCTTTTTATTGGAAAGGAGGAACAATCCTAATACGCGTAATTTTTTCCTGAACCAAAAAAAAAGAAAGCCTGTCTACGACACATTGTTCGTGAATATATCGCTTAAATAAAAAACGGAGAGACTTTTTTACTAATTAATATTTTGACCCCAAACGTGGTGAATATATTATTTTATATATGTAAGTAGAATCGACTAATTTTTAAATTAAAGGTAATAACTTCCGCTTTTATTAGCCTGTTTGTGACCTGGAGTTCTAACAAGTCAGATTCGCTTTATTTAGTTGGTAATATAATTAAAATTTCTGAACATTATCACAATACCATGTATGACGTAAGTTTGCTTTATCACTTTCATCATCAATATCAAATATTGAATTCTCTTAGTGATCAAATTTTTTCAACACTTTTCTTACATTTTTATCTCTAAAGTCACGCGTCAGTTTGATCAGTTAAGAAAATCATACATTTTCTTTAAAAATTTTCTCTGAACACAACACAATTATAGATTGTTGATTAAGATCGTAACTGTCTTAATTTTTGTTAGATTAAAAAATGTAACAGAAACATAGAATTGGTGAAGTTCTTTTGGTACTACCAGTAACCAAGATTAAAAGCCCTGAATTTGAATATAATTAATTTTCTTTCATAAATTGGTCAATTTTTTACAATTTTGTCTAATAAGCCTTGCTCACGAACTTGTCTTTTCTTTTTGGATCTTGATGGAGTGTATCAAAGCGAAATTCAATCCCATAAGTCTTTGAAAAATTATTGTGTACACAGACAGAAACGACAACAACAACGAAGGTGACGAAAACAACGACAGACAGACAGGATTAAAAATCCTTTTTTACAGATTCAGGAAGTCTTCAAACGTCGAGATTTGTTGCGAAATTCTCATATGTTATGAAAATTTAATAATAACAGCTTTGTTTTTATAAAAGTATTTTATTTATTTATTCCATTTTTATAGTAGAATGTCACAATATTTTCAAAAATTGGATATACGAGGTGTGTCCAAAAAGTATCCGACCTGCGTTCATATCTCCGCGTTGGTGCTATTCTTCGTCATCCGGACCATGGCATCCTTCGAAGTAGTCTCCATTTGATTGAACCACACGCTCCCAGCGGTGCTTCTACATCTTGAAGCAGTCCTCGAACGCAGATTTTGTAATGGCCTTCAGCTCGCGCGTCGCATTACTCTGAATCGTCTCGAAGTCGTCGAACCGCTTTCCTTTGATCGCCATTTTCAATTTTGGGAAAATCCAAAAGTCGCAGGGAGCTATGTATATATGTATAATCAGCATTGACTTGGCATGGCTCCAACTTTGAAGTGCCATTTTTAAACCACATGTACCACTCCTTTATCTCTGTTATACCCATACTTTCGTCCACAAAGGCCTTCTGTATTATTTCAATCGTCTCCGTACAACTTTTGCCGAGATTGAAGAAAAACTTGATGCAAATTCGTTAATCTGTTCTTTCTGTCATTTTCAACTGTAAACAAATTCGACGAACGGAAAAAGCACGTTGGACATAAACATACGCTGCGCGCGACCAGGCCCGCCGAGCTCCAATGTATTTCACTGTAACAAAGTTCTGGCTACGTAGTTCAAATCGTGAAGTTCTATGGCGCCACCTCCGCCACTAACATTGTTAAGCCTTCCCGTCACCGATATACTTGTATGTCAGTGCATTTGTGTTAATTTGTGTATGCAGATGTTCCGTGGTTTACGGCATAGTTTTGTGTTGATTGTAGTTTTGATATGAATTTTGAAGCAAGTGATTATTCCAGGAGTATACAGAAGCTGCGTTTTTCAATTTTTCTTGAAGTAAGTGCATTTTACTTGAATTAATGTGCAATGAAAACAAAATGAAACAACATGTGAAACATAGTAATTTTACAATCCTATTTGTAATTTGGTTTTAATTGCACATTAATTCAAGTAAAATGCACTTACTTCAAGAATAATTGAAAAACGCAGCTTCTGTATACTACTGGAATAATCACTTGCTTCAAAATTCATATCAAAACTACAATCAACACAAATGCACTGACATATATCGGTGACGGGGAGGCTTAACAATGTTAGTGGCGGAGGTGGCGCCATCGAACTTCACGATTTGAACTACGTAGCTAGAATTTTGTTACAGTGAAATACATTGGAGCTTGGGGGGCTGCGTGCGACCCAAGGCGTCCGGCGCCAATTGAGCGCTCTGGCGCGAAGATATAAACGCAGGCCGGATACTTTTCGGACACCCCTCGTATTAAGATCAGTTTCGAACGCGTTACCGATTTATAAAGACATAAAATAACATTTTACCGATAAAGTTATTTTTTTTTGAAAGATGACTCATTACCGTTACAGATAATATTAAAAATAATCAGCTTTACTTTTTCAAATTTTCGTTATAATTTCTGGGAAGTTTTAACTATTTTTACCATTACTTGTTCGACGTAGGGAAGGCGTTGAGATTTAGTTTGTAAAAAAATACTAACTATGATGGTAACTTCGTCACAAGTATATCGCTGCTGCTCAACTCTGATTAAGATTAAATGAGCTCATCATTAATAATATTTATAACAAATCAATCACTCTCCAAACAGATTGATTCTATAGGTGTAGAGCTGTAGAGTCAAACGTTCACAACCTGTTGTGTATTTGGAGTGGTTGCTTCGTCTACATCTCCAAGTCTAAATTCATCGCTGTCTTCAGTAAACTTAGCATATTTAGCTACGTAAAACTATCTTATTTTGCCATATCCTGTGTTTAATTCTACAAGTTTACTCTCCTGAAATAGACTCGCCGAAAAGTAACTAAAATAATACAAAGACTGGAGTGTTTGCATTTCCTCACAAACTGTTATATCGAACGAAATAAAATTCTTTCCCTTAAAGTTTTATTATATGGTTTGAAGAATGTAACGAATTATTCATAGATCTTCTTTTACGAAGTGTTGTGATTCTATGTTCTTACAGGTGTATTTTTATCATCCTTTTCGAAAAAAATCCTAATTTTGTTTTGATGAAATTTTGGCTTTCCATATCTACGTAACTGATGTTTCAATTTCTGCAACATACGAAATATCAGATCTTTGACAGTTTCACATAATTATTCAAACAGTTTCGTTCCCTTTTTTGTCTTTGATTTTTAATACTCCATTTTAGAATATATAATAAGTTCGTAATATTTTTGTTAATACTTTTAAATAATACAAAGAAAAAACTAAAGGTAAAACAAAATTTGGATTTTATCGTGATTGTGTATTAACTTTTTCGATCGCTCCTCAAGAATTTGGAATTAAAAAACCAAAAATAAATACATAATGATTAAAAGCTTTGGATGTTTATTGTATTTTTTTTTCTTTTTTTGGTGAGGAGGAAAAATGGCGAAATCTTTTATAGAGGTTGTACAGGACTCTCCTGGGACGGGTCTAGGCATACCCGTTAAAACCCAAAAAACCCCTCTCTCGAACCAATGCATCGCCCGCGGAACCGCCTTTAGGCTTTAAACTTCACGGGTGATTGGTTCCAGCTTAAAGTCGCGTACGACTCTTCCGTCATCCGTTCGCCCGGGACTCCCATCCACGGCCACACGCCCGTTAGGCGGACTGATTAGCCGCGCCGGCCAGGGGAGGAATAAAGCGATTCCTCCCCTGAACGACGCGGACAGCCAAGTCCGCCGAAGACGCAAGACCGCGGGTGCAGGCCCCGATGCGATTCCTACTGGCCCCCGTTGTTGCCGCGCTCTGCACGCCCATCGAGCTCCCTCGTCTTCATCACTAGACCGTGCTTTCTATCCAGCCAGGTGGTGAGCTCTGGGATTAGACGGTGTGTCCATCTCCCGGATTGGTCACCATGCCATTTCGTCTGCCATTTCTCGACGAGTCTGCGCCTGCCATCCTTGCGGATGGCCTCCTTCGCGTGAGCGATTTCCTGCAGGTTGGTTAAGCAGGTGAGCTACTTACGGAGCTGAAAGGTACTTGTCCAGATCGGAGCTGCATAACGCAGCTTCGAGTTTACCACGCTCGCCACCAGCCTTCTCTTAGCTTCCCTGGGTCCACCAATGTTGGGCATGAGCCGAATCAAGGCGGCCCCACATTGGATGGCTTTGGCATTCGCGATCTGCAGGTGTTCGCCGAAGTTAAGCCTTCGATCCAACTGCACTCGTTGGTACTTAATGCTCTTTTTCCACTCGATTTCAAGTTCCCCGAGAATTGGAAGGATCTCCTGTCCGTGACCAGCAAAGCCTTGGTTTCCACAAGATGTGTTTGTAGCTTGTCTTTGCTGAGTCATCTTGTGTTCCAGAGGGGTTCCTCGCCTTGCCGCCTCTTCCCGTATTCACTGGGTGACTCCGTTCCCGGATGCTAAACTCAATGCACTGGTGGTCACTCAAGGTTATTACCTCGAGGACGCACCAGTCGACTATCCTTGAAGCAAGAGTGGGCGCGGCAAACGTGAGGTCGATAATCGACCCCCCCCCCGCTCCTCCTCTGAACGTAAAATTCCTGCCCTGATTTAATACAATCAGGTCATTTCTAGCGGCCATCTCGCCGACTAAGATCCCCCTCCTCTCCAGACGGGCTTCGCCCCACTAGGGCGACTTACTATTAAAGTCGCCCGCGATAAGGGACCGACCACTAGCCTCTCTGAGGCTTTCCTCAAGGAGTAGGATCTGGGTCTCGAAGATCTTGAAAGGATCGTTGGGAGAGAAGTAGCAACTGTACACACGTACCCCCGCCACCTCCACCCAAACGAACCCCGCGTCGGTATCCAGGAAATCCCCGATGCTCAAATCACTGCTACAAACAAGGATCCCAGCCCTCCGTGATGCATCCTGGTACCAAGTAGAGTTTTTGGACCATTTGTGTTGCTCACTAATGAGCAACACATTGGCCCCCCTCTCCTTGGCAGTCTGCATCAGAAGGTTCTGGGCTTCCTTCCCACTTCCGAGGTTGAGCTGTAGAAACTTCACTTTCCACCCCTCAACCTCCGGAGCTCCGCCCTAAATATTGCGAAAGAGCCGCTCCCCGAAGCATGGGCGACATCTTTTTCGCCCCTATCAGCGCATGTCAGGCACCTAGGCGGAGCCTTGCACTCCTTGGCCACGTGCGACGCGCCCCCACACCTCCAGCAGGCGTCCGTCCTGCCTGGAAGCGTGCAGCCGCGTTACACATGGCCATAACCCTGGCACCTGAAGCACCGGGCAACCTCGACATGCTCCCGGATGCAGCAGTTCACACATCCCATCCTCAGCTTACCAAGCCCGAGCAAGTTTCGAGCGTCCGCCTCGGTTCAACAGACCACGCTTATACAGCCTCCACTGGTCCCCGACGTCTGGCTTGCCCAGCGCGATACAGAGCGCGGCCGCAACCTCTTCCCTTGTGATGGTCTTGTCGAGGTTCCTAACTTCAACGGACCTCTTTGAGACCAAAGACTTAACCTCGGCTCTCTGCCCGACCGCCTGATCAAGCGCCTTCTCGAAGGCCGAGACGTCACCCCCCTTCTTCAGGACCAAGAGGATCTCCTCCTTCCTGGTTCTCCGGATGGAGGAAACCACCGCTCCCGAATTCTGAGGGTTAACCTTAGCCTTTATTGCTTTCAGGATCTCAGCGTAGGATTCACCGTCCTTCGCCGACACCCTGATAGCGTCGCCCGACCTGGCGGCCGGGGAGCGCCGTGGCACCTTTTTTCTTGATTATGTACTAAATACTACCATATTTCTGACGTTTTTTTAGAAAAGAAATCTTCAAGTAATTTTGGACATTTTTCCAAAGACAAGAAATAAGAATTTAATGCAGGAAAAATTCACGCCATGATAGTCCATAAGAAGTCTGGCTTTCTATAGCTATTGTAAATTGATCACCCTTTAAGGGGGTCGCCTTATGAAACTCCCAGAAAAAAGGTTCTTTTTTTTAAAGAAAGCATTGAAATTTTAATTATTTTTGCAATAACTTCTTCAAAATTTAACAAAACGAATTCATGCTGGGCTCATTTTATGAAGAATTTTGATAGCTTTGAATTGAAACAAAATAACAAATTTTTTCACTTACATAATTCAAATTAGGATAATTTAAGCAATTATCGTAAAACAGTTGGTCCCAAAATTCTGACCGGTACTGTATCTGGGACGTATCCGGTCTGTCCTAGGTTTATACAGGGAAAAAATAGTCATCGAATGTTTCCATAACTGTCATCGACTTTAGGATTCATCAAAAGTCTCTTCTTAGCGATTTTCATGCGAGCTGATTATTTATGTAAACCAAGTAGAACTTGGATAGAAACCCACATCTAAATTTTATAATATGTTCAATTTCTGGTTCCACTTGCCAGATAGGAACCGGATTCAATCGGATAGAAGGCGCAGTCTCCCTTTAGTGATTTTCATGTGAGTTGCTTGCTTATATGAGTAAAACTCGGATAGAAACCCACATAGGTATTCAAATTTCTGGTTCCACTTGTCGGATAGGAACTGGGTACAACCGGCTAGATTGTGATGCCCTATTCAAAGACCGGGTAGGACCCGAGTAGAAACTTATTTTCGTGTTTGCCGAAATTGAATTTCTGGTTCCATTTAACGGATTGAAATCGCGTAGGTTCGGATACAATAAATTCACAACTTGGTTTCTCTTACCACTTTCCGGATAAGAACCGGGTAGAACCTGATAGATACCGAAAATATAAATCAGAATCCAGATTAAACGGAATATTATGCGTATTTCGCAGATTTGTTTAACACTGCGATGGTACATTGTGTAATTTGTATTTAATTATTTATATTATTTATATCGTTAATCATACTCACGTACCATTCTTCTCGTCATTAATTATTTTCAGATGTGTGAAAAACAACTTTTTTCCCATCAAAATTCACGCGAAATGTTAAAAAACACGGATTTTCTACTCATTAATTTATTTGATAACAGACGCTAATACCCAGGTAATAATCGTGCGCAGCACGATGCCCGCACGCCATGCGGGTCACGTGTGCGAACGAGAATGCAGCAATCTCGCGCGCACTCGTCCATAGGCGTGAGGGGCATATCAGTGCGACGCACATGTGTCGCAGTACGCAATCACTCATGTGGGCACGCAAGCTGATCAAATGGGACGCACAGAAAGTTGAGATATAATAAATTTAATGATCGTTTATCACGTAACTTATTAACTCATTTCAACTCTGACTGAATTTTTCATGAGAATTAATTTTGGAATATGTAACAATTTAAGACAAGAAATGTACTCTATAATTAAGTTATAATTGATGATGATAGTGTTGAAAGTTCCATGAAATAAGGCAGTCGTATTAAAATATGATTTGAGTACGAAAAATATTACATGCATAATTACATTTTTCATGTAAAATATGAATAAATCAATTTCGAAAGTTTTATTTCATTCAAAAGATCTTGGCCATTGATATAATGTTATAGTTCAATTGATGTTCATTCAATGTATGTCTCAAGGTTGTTATTGCTCTTCAAAATTTTTTGTGAAATAAAAAACTTGTTCGAATTATTTATTTTGCCATCATTTTCTTTGATAAAATTGATATTAAAATAAATATGTATATTTTTTGAAATTGCGCATTCTGGAAGCACGCGTGTGAACCACATCGTGCAAGACATATGCGTGGCAGTGTCACGCGCAACTGTGTGACCTCCTGAGTTCACCCGTGCGGATTAATCCTGACACATGCGTGTGGCATGTCCCGCATTACGCAGACACTTTGTTTTCTGGGTAGGTTATAATACATAAACTTTTTTTTACATACTTATTCTACGCTCTCATTTTTAAAATGTTTATTAACCTTCAACAAATTCTTCAGTTCTTAATTTCCATACTTATCATATACAGGGTGGGCCATCTTACATATTTCCATTAAAGAATGAAACACATCATCATTCAAATGACTGACACGGCTGGCCTTACAGTACCCCATTCGATCAACCCAATTTTCCAGTACATTTTCGATTCTTTGGGCAAACGGTCAATAAGGTCAATAAGCAAAATTGTCGCATTTGGGGCTTGGAAAATTCAAACGTCATCATTGAGAAGCTGATGCACCCACAACGAGTGACTGTTTGGTGCCGATTTTGGTACGGTGGCATTATTGGGCCCTTTGCCTTCGAAAATGAGCAAGGAGCCGCCGTTACGGTCAATGGCGAGCGTTATCGTGCCATGCCCAGCGAATTTTTGTTCCCAAAAACTGAAGAGGATGACATGGACAACATTTTGTTTCAACTGGACGGGGCCACTTTTTTTTCTTTTTTTTTTTTTGGTGAGGAGGAAAAATGGCAAAATCTTTTATGGACGTTGTACAGGACTCTCCTAGGACGGGTCTAGGCATACCTGTTAAAACCAAAAAACCCCCTCTCTCGAACCAATACACCACCCCCGGAACCGCCTTTCGGCTTTAAACTTCACGGGTGGTTGGCTCCAGCTTAAAGTCGCGTACGACTCTTCCGTCATCCGTTCGCCCGGAACTCCCATCCGTGGCCGCACACCCGTCAGGCAAACCGACCAGCCGCGCCGGCCAGGGGAGGAATAAAGCGATTCCTCCCCCGAAGAACGCGGACAGAGCAAGTCCGCCCAAGACGCAGGACCGCGAGTTCAGGCCCCGATGCGATTTCTACTGGCCCTCCCCGTTGTTTCGCTCTCGACGCCCATCAAGTTCTCTCGTCTTCATCACAAGTGTGACGAATGACTCGATGAGCATCCAGAACCGTTCAGACTGGAGCATGAGGGGGACCATCGTGTCAGGAGTAAGTTCGGAACCCACCGCCTGACCGAGGACCTCCCTAGCCACACCCCATTTTGCGCAGACGAAGAGTGCGTGCTCTGCGTCATCCACCGGGGAATCGCAGTAGCAACACGTCTCCTCGTCTCTCTTCTTAAAGCGCCTCAGGTACGCGTTAAAACAGCCATGGCCCGACAGCGCTTGTTCCAAGTAAAAGCCGACTTCCCCGTGCTTTCTGTTCAGCCAGGTGGCGAGCTCCGGGATCAGGCGGTAGGTCCATCTCCCTGTCTGCTCACCATGCCATCTCAACTGCCATTTCTGGACGTGTCTGCTCCTTCCATCCTTGCGGATGGCCTCCTTCGCGCGAGCGATTTCCTGCAGGTCGGCGCAGGTAAGCTCCTTGCGAAGCTGAAAGGTTTCCTGCCTTTCCTCCGCCAATAAATCTATTGGCGGGACGCTCGCCAGGACCAGCACAGCGCTCGTCGAGATAGTTCTATATGCCGAAACTATTCTCAGCGCGACAAGTCTCTGCGCCGAGAACAGCTTCTTCTGGATAGCATGGTTTTGCAAGGCATTGGCCCAGACCGGAGCTGCATAAAGCAGCTTCGAATGGACCACGCTTGCCACCAGTCTTCTTTTCGCTTCCCTGGGTCCACCAATGTTTGGCATAAGCCGGGCCAAGATCGCTCCACATTGGATGGCTTTGGCAGCTGCGATCTTTAGGTGTTCGCCAAAGCTAAGCCTACGATCCAGCTGCACCCCCAGGTACTTAATGCTTGTTTTCCACTCGACTTCATGCTCTCCGAGAACGATCCTCGGATATTGGAAGGATCTCCTGTCCGTAACGAGCAAAGCCTCGGTTTTCTCAGGGGCCATTTTAAGGCCTCTGCTATCCAACCAGCGCTTCGCTCGCCACAGACTTTCATTGATCCTCAGCTCTAGGATTCCGACGTCGTCAGCGGCGCACACGACAAGTGCGTCATCCGCGAAGCCGACGATGCTCGTTCCAGCAGGCAGGTCCATGCGCAGAAAGTCATCGTACATGATGTTCCAAACGAGTGGACCCACCCGCGACCCTTGAGTTGCGCCATATGTCATCTTTTCTTTAAGAGACCATTTGTCGCCCTCGTATATCACCCACCTGTCGCTCAGATAGTCATCCATCATTCGCAACAGGTAGTCTGGAACCTTTTTCCGCATCATCGCCTCGATGCAGATGTCCCATCTCGCGGTATTGAACGCATTGCGTATGTCAATGCTAATCAACGCACAGAATCCCTTACGCTTACCACTTCCTTTTCTTGCATTTGTGGCGATGTTAACCACAGCTTGGATGGCGTCCACAGTGGACCTGCCTTTCCTGAATCCGAACTGGTTTTTCGAGAGCCCGTTCTCCCCGACTAAGAGAGCCTGAAGCCGTTGTAGAATCAACTCCTCCAGAAGCTTCCCCATCGTATCCAATAAGCATATTGGTCTATACGACGAGGCAACACCTAGAGGTTTTTTTCCCTTCCTCAGCAGGACCAACCTCTGCTTCTTCCAATCTGCGAAGAACCTCCCCTCCCGAAGATGGGAGTTAAAGGCTTCTAAGAGGATCTCTGGGTATGCTCCGATCACCTCTTTGAGGATCTCGTTAGACTCCCCTTCAATACCCGGCGCTGTATTTGCCTTAAGCCTTCCAACCGCTCTCTTTAGTTCTTTGAGAGTGAAGAGTTCTTCGCGCCGGACCGCGCTGGAACTTCGGTTCTGTCTTTGGAACGGTTCCACGTGTGGAAACATGCTTCGCACAATGTACTTGACTCGATCGGGATTATCCAGGCCCGGGATTTTTCTTCTAGCCACCTATCTCTTGGTGAATATTTTGAAGGAGAGACCCCATGGATCCTTCTTGACCTCACCGATCAAGTCTTTCCAGCATTGAAGTCGGCTTTTCTTTATGCCTCGCCTCAAAGCTGTTTTTGCCCCTTTCCATGCCTCGTGCAGCGTAGCATCCCCCTTTGAACGGGTGAATTTTCGCCGCGCTGCGAGGCATTCTCGACGTATGGCTGCAACTGGTCGTTCCACCAGTACATCGAACCGTTGGCTTGCCTGCGCTTACGGCGAGGCATCGAGTAGTCACAAGCCGCGACCACCTTCTGCCTCACCGAGCGCACAGCAGCTTCATACGACCCAGCAGGGCAGACCCAACCAAGCTCATCGATGAGCCTGGTTTCTTCGAGGTGTTCGCGAAGTCTTTCCCTGCTGAGTCGTCTCGTGTTCCAGGAGGGTGACACCCTTCCAGAAGGCTTGACACCCTTGTTCTATACTAAATTCGATGCACCGGTGGTCACTCAAGGTTATTACCTCGAGGACCGACCAGTCGCTTATCCTTGAAGCGAGGCGAGGTGCGGCAATCGTGAGGTCAATTATTGACCCTCCCGCTCCTCGTCTGAACGTGAGATCCCCGCCCTGATTCAGGACGATCAGGTCGTTCCTAGCGACCATCTCGCCAACCAAGATTCCCCTCCTATCTAGGCGGGCCTCACCCCACTCGGGCGACTTACTGTTGAAGTCACCCCCTATGAGGGATCGCCCGATGGCCTCACTGAGGCTTTCCTCAAGGAGGAGGATCTGGTTCTCAAAGACATCGAAGGGATCGCCGGGGGAGAAGTAGCAGCTGTACACACGCACACCCGCCACCTCCACCCAAACGAATCCCGCGTCGGTCTCCAGGAAGTCCCCGACGCCCAAATCAGGGTTACAAACAAGGATGCCGGCCCTCCTTGATGCATCCTGATACCAAGCAGAGTTTTCGGACCACTTGTACTGCTCACTAATGAGCAGCACATCGGCCCCCCTCTCCCTGGCAGTCTGCATCAGGAGGTCCTGGGCATCCCTCACACTTCCGAGGTTGAGCTGCAGGAACTTCAATTCTTGCCTCTCAACCTCCTAAGCTCTTCCCGGAAGGCCGGGCAGGTGCCGCTCCCTGACACATGGGCGACATCTTTGTCGCCCCTGTCTATGCATGTCAGGCACCTTGGTGGCGCCTTACAACTCCTGGCCATTTGTCCCGTGGCGCCGCATCTCCAACAGACGTTTTTTCTGTCGGGGTTGCTGCAGCCCCGGGACCCGTGGCCGTACCCAAGGCACCTGAAGCAGCGGGCGACTTCCACGTGCCCGCGAATGCGGCACGCGGCCTACCCGATCCTCAGTTTATCTAGCTGAAGCAGACGCGCGGCGTCTGCCTCAGCCAGGCGGATCACTGCAGTCTTCACCCCACCAAAGCGGGTGAAGAGCCTGCAGGACCCCTCAAAAACCGGTCTGCCCAGTGCCAAGCACAGGGCAGACACAACCTCCTCTTTTTCAACGGTCTCGTCGAGGTCCCTAATTTCGAGGGACCTCGTCGAGACCAGGGCTGAAATTTGCGCCCTTTCCCCGACCGCCAGGTTGAGCTCCTTTCGGAAGGCCGAAACGTCTTCCCCCTTTTTGAGGACCAGAAGGACTTCTTCCTTCCTGGTCCTCCGGATAGACAGGACCTCAAGTCCTGCCTTCCGGGGGTCGACCTTCGCCTTCATTTCCCTCAAGATGTCGGCGTAGGACTGGCCGTCCTTCGCCGACACCTTGATGGCGTCGCCCGACCTGGCGGGCGTGGAGCGCTTTGACTTAGGAGTGGCGGTGTTCCCCTGCGCTTTTTGGGCAGGTTCCTCCGCCCTTTTTCCTTTTTTTCTTCTTTTTTTCTTTTTTCTTCTTTTTTTTCTTTTCTTTTCTTTGTGACCACATGCCAGTCCCCTTTTTTATTTGGGGGCTGGCTCGTGGCCACCTGGGCATAAGAGGGCCACCCTTTCCCCTCTCAGGAGTTTTTTCCGGAGGGGGGGGGGGAGGGTGCGGATCTCTTCTGCCCCATCACCTGATTTTTTGGGGTATCTCCCAGAGACGCCGAACGTGGTCTCTGAAAGATCCTCAATTTCCTCATAGCGGGGTGAGATTGCATTTTCTTCTGGATTTTCACCCCGCTCTCCAGGAGGCACTAGTGGGTGTTGAGCATACCGCTCAACACCTCAGTTGCCTCGTCCACCGAGTCTTTAACGAAGCCAGGGTTATTCCTCAGCATACCCTGTTGGATAACGCTGAGGGCCCTGGCTAGTTTTTCCATTTTGTCATTTTGCTCCTTCAGGAGCTGAAGGACGTCTTGCCATCCCTCAGCCCCTGGAGGAGTGTGTGAGTGCGCATCTAGCGCCTTCACCTCTTTATCTCCTTCATTTTTTTAGAATTCATATCTAATACCGTCGTGTCTTAAGACGGTTCGCCCATCATGGGAGCCCTACCGCAGTAGGACTAGTTATGTGCGCCGAAACCGAGAAGCGACTTATCGGATTGTCGACCCTATCAGCACATTTAAATGGGGCTAGAAAAAGGTTACGGGATAGGCCCGCGCCATAATGATGCAAAAGGTTTAACGTCACCCCTATCGAGCGAGCGGTGCCGGGTTAGCCCCGACACCTGACCCGGACTTCAGGCTAGACGGTGTGCGATTTATCCTACGCAGCGTCGGATATAAGGAAATACTGACCAGGTAATCCTTCATTCCTGCGCCCGGACGTCCATGATTTCAACCCCGAAATTGGCTCCAGACAGCAGAAACGTGAGCGGTTTTCCCAATTTAACATGTGGTTTCACGGGATTTTTGCCCTTCGCGGTTGAGCACCGGAGGGACTTACATTTACCCATATTACTTCCACAGAGGTGAGGTACTGACATCGCGTCCTGCCCTGGTCGAGAGGCTACTTACTCCTCCCTTGGCTAGTCTATCGGGAATATCCACCAGGCGCCGGCCGCAGCCCCATTCACTCAGCATCCCATTCATTCTGGTGTGTGTGGGTGTCGGTGTCGTGCATGTGATTGTGGTGTGACCGCAAGAGCGCACGCGGGAAGTTCAGCGTCATCGCCGCATACGCATTTGGGGCGATACCCCGATTAAAGGGCCCCCCGCATTCACTCCGTGCTCGTTCATTCGGCATCAAGAGACCTGTTCAAGGCCCCCCGATGCTTTCGCTCCACACCGCGTCCTCACGCGCTTGAAAGTCGCAGAACAACCGTCGTGGCACGTGCGCCCGGCAGGCCCATCACTAGGGAAAAGCCTGTCTATGAGGCTCCCTTGGCGGCCATCCTGACGGCGACAGCCCTACTGCTGGCAGAGTCCTTGCGGCTACTACCGTTGGTGGGCTGCAGGACGCGTCTGCTCCGTGCTTGGACTCATGCATTAACCTCGGCGAGACCCTGCTCGCCCGCAAAACGCTCTCTCGGTTGTTAGGTGTGTTGTTTTCAGTGTCGCTGTAATGTGTTGTGTCATATTGCTGTCTGTGTGCCCCCTCCTCCTTTCTGATCCGGGCTTGGGACCGGCAATAGCGGAGTTGGACGGGGCCACTTGCCACACAGCCAACGTAACAATCGATCTTTTGCCCACCGTTTTCGAAAATCAAATAATCAGCCGTAATTCTGATGTCAATTGGCTGCCTCGGAGCTGTTATTTGACCCTGTTGGACTATTTATTATGGAGAGCCGTTAAGGATAAGTGTTACGCTAAGTATCCAGAGACGATTTATGCCATTCCTGGGATTAAAGCCCAAACAATCGAAAATGTACTGAAAAATTAGGTTGATCGAATGGGGTTCTGTAAGGCCAGCCATGGCAGTCATTTGAATGATGTTGTGTTTCATTCTTAAATGGAAAGGTTCAATCTTTCTAATAAAACCATACTTTTGAAAAAATATCCATAAGTTTTTTTTTTATAGCCGATTCAAATTCCAAATGTTGGATGGCCCACCCTGTACAACCGGCTTACGAAGTGACACGACTTGCGACGGCATATCATTAATTTATAATTTGCAGGGCGGCCGCTGAACCCGGAAACCGAGAAAACCGGGAAATGACTGGGAATTTGCTGTCACCTGGACAAACCGTGAAATATAATCAGAAATTTTTTTGTTGACCGTGAAATTTTTAAATTTTTAATAAAAAAGGATTTTAATTTGTTTTAAATGTCTTACATAAAGTGATTTAATTATATACTATATTATGAATTTCGAAATTCCCGCCTCATTTGTGCAAAGTGAGTAAGCAACTTGAGTGCACGAGTGTGAATCAGCTTCAGGCTGCTGTCTACAGCGTTCATTGGAGCTGGAGACTTTTTCCTTGTTGACTGTGACAGCAACTTCAACAATTGAGAGACCGGATGCAATAAGGGGCTTAGCGCTCGGATCTCCATAAACGTGACGTCTCGGTTACCGAATTCCCGAAGTCAAGAAACCCGGTAAGAGGAGAAGAATTCAGAATCTGAATTCCTATCAATACGCGAATTTTCCTCCATCTAAAGTTTAACGAACGAGTAGAAAAAAAAGCAAAACCTATTCCGACTTTCATATGAAATCTGTCTTGGGACACATTTAAATGATACTTTTTGGACACACCTCGTATATATGCACTATGTTGATATTTCATCACTTTTTATTATTCAGTACAAATTTTTTGAAATGGAAATGGAATATTGTAAACGTTTATATGTGATGTTGATATCTAAAATATTCTATTTCCAACTTTAGTAAATATTTAATCACAAGGTGCGCGATTCGATAGTCGCGCTTCTCGCTCCGAAATGATACTGGGGTTCGAGTCAATTTAATAATGTTGTAGATGTGAATCGCATTTCCTCAAAGTTATGAAATTTGTTATTGATTTCGAATGGAAAAGGAAATTCAATTTACTTAAGGCTCCTTTAGCCATAAGGAACACATTCTCATCATGACACTCGCGCTTCGCGCTCGATTTCCTGTATACATTTCTGTAACTTTCTAATAATTTACATGATTAAAAAAAAATTATTTTTTTCCAAATATCTTGGAAAGGAAAAAAATTCGTAGACTGTTTTCAAACAAAAGATTTTTTATTTTAACGTTTATTTTCTATCTCACATATTTTTGTTCAAAATGAAAATTTTGATTTTCAATATTTATATAGTTAAAATCACTAGCCAAAATAAACAATTATGAAAAAACCAACAAAAAAGGAGGAAAAAAAGAAGGCAACGCTCCAAAACCCCTTTCTTCTTTTCCTTTCTTTCAAAGGTTATAGGGGATAATTCTAAAATTTTTTTTTTTTTAGAATTACAGCTTTAAAGAGGGTTCTGAAAGAGCACCGAAACGTCCCATGTAGTTTTGTTTTTATGTAGATGGTTGTGCTAGGTAGAGACAAAAGAGGACGGAAGAAAGAAAAAGAAGGAAGGGGTTATGGCCTTCTTTTTCCATACCTTCTTCTTTGTTGGTTTTCTCATAATTCTTGAAATTTTGAATTATATTTTTGCTTAGACGTTGAGGGGAATTTGAGTTTGTAGTGATACGGATTCGAATTCAATTTTGTATAGCTATATAGTTGTTCTATAACCATTACATAAAATTTTTTTTTATGTGAATGTTATACGCATGGGATGAAATTTTCACAGAGCTGTTATATAACGATGACGTAACAAATGGGAATGTTCACTGGGAAACATCCACAACCTCTTCTTTATTTGAAGCGGGTGGTTCTTTCACATTATCTAGTCTCAATCCACAGCTGTCTAAAGGGAGCTTAACATATGTAGCTACAAAAAGACTTTCTTTTTGTTCATACTTGTATTGTGTGAATAATCCTACAAGTTTATAATCCTGAAAAAGACTCTCGCCGACTAGTAACTAAAATAATACAAAAATTATATTATTTGCATTTTCTCAAAAACTTTTACATCGGACGAAATAAAATTCTTTTCTTTAAAATTTTATTATATTTTCAAAGAATTTGAAATCTTTCTGTGGGGAAAAAGACGCTTTCGACTGCGCTGGTATTCGAGCCCAGGTTTTTCGATTGCTGGTTGAGAGATCCTGTGATAATGTAGGCAGTGACAGAAATTTCAAACTTAACTAAATAATTTGAAATCATCACAGCCGCAAGGCAGTGCCGCTAAACGATATAAGGAGGTCTTCCTGTGAAGGAGATGTCGGACGCCTGTGTAACTCAGTGGTCACAGCAGTCGACCAGAAATTGAAAGACCTAGGTTTTGGAAAATGTGTCAGAAATTTCAAACTCATCTAAATAATTTGAAATCATTACAGCCGCAAGGCAGTGCGACTAGACGATATAAGGAGGTCTTCCTGTTGAGAAGGAGATGTCAGACGCCTGTGTAGCTCAGTGGTCACAGCAGACGATCGCCAATCGAAAGACCCCAGCGCAGTCGAAAGCGTCTTTTTTCCCACAGAAAGATTTCAAATTCTTTGAAATTTCAATTTATTTGCATTATTTGCAAAATAAGAGTTTTAAATTGTCTACGAGGACACCTGTCAGCAGTGTATCCTTTCTAATACGCGACTAGTGATCCTCTGGTTATGTAGGCAGTGACAGAAATTTCAAAATCAACTAATTAATTTGAAATTTATTATATTTATTGAAGAATGTAACGAATTACTCATAGGTTTTCTTTTACGAAGTGTTGTGATTTAATGTACTTACAGGTCCATCCTTCTCATCCTGTTTGAATCCAATCTCAATTTCGTAGCTAACCAGTTTTTGATTCTCATATTTATGTAGCTGATGTTCCAATTTCTTCAACATATAAAATATCAGATCTTTAACATTTGCACATAATTATTCAAAAAGTTTCGATCCCTCTTTTGTCTTTGATTTTTAATACTCCATTTTAGAATAAATGGTAACTTCGGAATATTTTTGTTAATACTTTTGAATGATAGAGAGAAAAAACTAAATGCACAACAAAATTTTGATTTTGCCATAGTTGTGTGTTAACTTTTTCGATCGCTCCTCAAGAATTTGTAATCAAAAGATAAAAAATAAATACGTATTGTTTAAAAGCTTTGTATTTTTATTGTGTGGAAGCCTACTTACATTAGAGTTTTCAGTTTCACGCAATGATAGTCCATAAGAAGTTATCTTTTCTTCAGCTTCTGCAAATTGATTAACATTTAAACCCTCGATAAAGACTCCATCATAAAAATCTTCGTAATGTATAGCTTTATCTAGCTGAAACATGATTGAAATTCCTTCTAAAATGAATATCAAATGAATATTTATCATGCAATATAAAAAAACTATAGATGTCTACAGATTAAAGCAGATATGAAGTCAACAAATTTTATAAGTCCTATTTATCCTTACTCAAGATTGGGGTACCATGATATTTGAAAAAACTTTCTATCGATTTCGATTCCTTAATATGATTTCAAAACATTCTCAAGTCATATTTTCTAAACATGTATTCAAACCTCCCGATCGAAACTTCGAGTTTATTTTCGCTAGGATTTACCTAATATTTCTTTTTACTACATTAAGCCTACGTTGGCGATCCACGAAGGGTCAGCATAGCTTCAACATCTTGATCAACAAAGGCCCCACTTGGTTTGCCCTCGAAGGACCAATAAATTGTCCACGCGCAGGGCCTGATAAAGCCTAAAATCATTTGACCCTTTTTTACATAGGGTCTAAGTTGGCAATTCATTTTTTATTTTATTGCCTTGGAAAAGGCAATTCAAGTTTTAATAGTAGAAATGAATCCTGAATTTGCGATTCGGAACAATTCCCGATCTGTAGGGAGGGAAAGAGAGTAGTCTGAACTTGGAAACAGAGTGCTACTCGGGCTCTTGTGCAGTGCTGCCAAGTGGCCAAAATATACATATTCAGATTTCTCCCATTTTCCTTCAGAAATCCGTAGACAATTTCGAAAATTGTCTTCAGATTTTTGAAGTTTTTTTAAAAATAATGAACAATGTTATTATGCCCAATGGTTATTCAATATAATAATATCACTTATCATTTAGATGAATTGACCACAAAATAATTGAATGATTTTGCGAAAACTTGTCTTAACACATCACTCAATAAATTTCCGGTCTGATATATTGATGGCCCCACTGTTGTCAAATCCATATGATTTCTGGATAGTACCAACCTTCAAACGTTAAGTGTCAAAATTTCATGACAATCTGATGTTTAGTTCAGAAATTACAGAGATTTTAGTGAAGCAACTTTTGTCATCTTTAAAGTAATGCATAAAAAGAGTTTTGAGTCCTAATAAAACATTGCCGATGCATAGTCGAGGCGTAGCCGAGACGTAGCTGAGGCAAAGCCGAGACGAAGCCGAGACAAAGCCGAGACGAAGCTGAGGCGCGATCAGTCCTGCGAGCATTGTCGCGAATCTCGTAATTTCTCGAATTGTGTGCATTGGCACGTATTCTATTTTATGTGACTCCGGTGCGTATACGAGTTTTTTTGCGAACACTTGAATCTAATCTAGTATTGTATTATTGACATTTGATATGTCACGACGAGTCCCGGCCATTTTGATTTTATCGATCTTGTGTAGTAGTAATGGATTTTAGTAGACGCATGCGCAGTTCAAATGTACAGGGCTTTGCTAGTAAGATGCTAACGCTGTACGAAGAAGAAGAAGAATAAGAAGAAGGATTGAGCTTCGTTTCATGGCTATGGGCGCATGCGCATTTCAATTTTTACATTTCATTCCTTTGTAGCGCAATGTACTACATTGCGCTACTGTTAACTGTAGCGAAAAAACGAGTTTGCGCGCCGGTGGCGCATAAAGGATTTTTTGCGTCGGTATGTGACAATAGATGAAACATGGATCCTCCACTACACACTACACACCTGAAACGAAAAGACCGTCAGCTGAGAGGACAGCAGCTAATGACAGCCGTCCAAACTGACCGAAAACTCAACAGTGGGCAGGCAAGGTTATGGCATCCGCATTTTGGGACGCGCATGGTATTTTGTTTATCGACTATCTTGAGAAACGTAGAATAATTAACAGCGAATATTACATGGCATTACTAGATCGGTTGAGCGCAAAAATCAAGAAAAAACGGCCTCCCATGCAAAAGAAAAAAGTGCTGTTTCACCAAGACAATGCACCGTGCCATAAGTCCATGGAAACGATGGTAAAATTGAATGAATTAAGCTTTGAATTGCTTCCTCACCCACCACATTCTCCAAATTTGGCATCCAGCGACTACTGGCTCTTTTCTGACCTGAAAAAAATTCTCCAGGGAAAGAGATTTGGCTCCAATGAAGAAGTGATTGCCGAAACTGAGGCCTATTTTGAGAGCAAAGACGAATCATTTTACAAAAAAGACATCGAAAAGTTAGTTAAGCGTTTTAATGAATGTATTACGCTCGAAGAAAATTATGTTGATGATTAAAGTCGAATTTATTGAAAAAAACTATGTTTTTCTTAGTTAGACTCGAAACTTATTGAGTGGTGTATTAAGTGCACGTGTGCGTTTATGCACAACAGCTGATATAGTTTGCGCATGAATACCCATAAGAAACTTCAAATATCAGTATAGGAAATTGAAAGTATATAATTGTACGATATCCATATGCGAGTCGATAGTTCTATCTCTCTCTTACTCACGTCATTTAAAAAATACAGAACTAACGATTCGCATGCGAAAAACATTTGCATGATTCAAAAATAGAGCTCCAGGTTGGGTTTTTGTTTCTTCTTCCATTTGTGGACTGCCGAGTAGGATAGCCCGGATAGTTGATCCAATTAGATTAGCTTTTAGCACGAACAGCCTAATAAACTTTTAATTTTAGGTACATGAATAGTATAGATTGTTAATAACAATTTCTCTAAAAAATGACCCAATCGGCCGCTCACCTTTAGAAACAAATTATTTTTCCTTTAATTATTATTGGAATGACATTTTTTATGATAATTAACCAACGGAATTAATTAAATAATAATTTATAGGATTGTTATAAATATTTGTATGTGCCTCAGCCGCGGAAACTCGTTTTTCCGTTACAGCTGAGAGTAAAGCAATGTTGTATATTCCGTTACAGAGGAATACAATGTAGGAATTGAACTGCGCATGCGCATTATAGTCTTACAGCGGAACGCAATCTATTTCTTATTCTTCTTCTTCTCACTTCTTCTTCGTACAGCGTTAGCACTGACTACTACACAAGACCGATAAAATCAAAATGGCCGGGACTAGTCGCCAATTTGCGCCCGCTTCGTACAACTAGCGCAGCAAACAACTACAATAAGTACTAGATTAGATTCCAATGTACGCATAAAAACTCGTATCCGCACCACAGTCACATAAAATAGAATATGTGCCAATGCACACAATTCGGGACATTGTGAGACTCGCGACAATGCTCGCAGGACTGATCGCGCCTCGGATTCGTCTCGGCTTTGCCTCGGCTACACCTCGGCTACACCGCGACTACGCATCGGCTACGCCTCGACTATGCCTTGGCTTCGATCTCCTGCGAACATTGTCGCTCGTCACGCAATCACCCTCATTGTGTGCCTAGGCACATAATATACTATTGACACACCTAATGAACGCAGATTTCTTACTTCAAAGAATTTTAATTCATAGTACGATTTTCCAAACGAGAGATGACAAAAATTCGAAGGAAAGAGTTTTCATCGAAAATAATTATCAAATATTCATCAAATAGCAAAATATAAATAATTCTTATTAAGAAACTAAATGAAAAGCATTGGGATGAATAAATACATTAGCTCTTTTTATCCTACAACTGACGGTTTTAACAAACTATTTTTTGTATCTGCTAATCTGCAACTAGTACTATAAACTATAAAGAACTTTTTCTTTCCGTGTAGAGATGTTCTAACAAATGTTTATATTAGATAAACAGTCATTTATACTTTTTACATTGTAAAACTAATTGGCTTCATTGAAATGTAACAAAATGACCCTGCTAAGGCTGCGGGTAAAATAGCATTCAAGAATAGTAGGTCTTGGCTAAGTGGTGAAAAGGCCCTCTAAATGGGGCCTATGTAGATAATCTTGTTAGGGTCTAGCTAGAGCAGCATGAAGCACCTATGTTGCTCCTTTATAAATTTCCATGATAGGGCCTAGCTAAAAAGGGGGAAAATATGCTAGATCCTAGATGGATCCGGGTTGCGATTTCTACTCGAGTTGTCAAAATTTACAATTAATGCAAAATTTACTATTTCCAAATATGATAATACTTACTCTTATTATGTTAATACTCTTATGAGCACCTATTTCCCTTACAACGACCTTTAATTTATAAGTAATAACTTCGTTTTCTTTTGCGGGATGTAGCATGCGAGCCTCGTAATCAGACAATTGAGATCCACAATTGCTCAAACATTTTTTTAAAATTGCTATATCCTTGGGAGAGACAGCGACCGCGTTACATGTAAGTATGTCGTCGTAATATATAGCAACAGCACGTGCTTTCATCAGTTCATCCTTTGCTTCTGAAGTTAAATGTCCAGAACTTGTGGCCGTCAACGTATTCTGCATTTTACCGATGAGTTGGTTCGGTGACGGCAAAATAAAATCTGTTTAAAACATATCAACTAGAAAGTTAAATGTACACGGTGAAAAATAGTTGGAGTAATTCTACTTGGCTCTGTTGGTTAAACTTGGAACATAAGGACATTTCAACAACTTTTAAATCCTAATCGAGTAAAATGAATTTAATAAATACTTAATTCACCCAATGTAAATGATAACGCGCGTTACATAGGGAATAGCTAGGAGTTCAGTGAAACGTGGCTAACGACCAGGTATCAATATGTGTCAGTGAGTTAACGTGAAATGCATAAGTATATCACTGACGCTCGAGGAGATTCAAACGATAGTTCGGTCAAATGAGCATCGGGCGTGTTACTTTAACCGGCAGTATAAAAAAATTTTTACTTCGAACCTGCCATTAGTCATCCGATACATAAATACTCAAACATCATACAAATACATATACACCATTCAGTCCCAGCCAATCATATCTTTCATCACAAATACACTTAAACATAGAATTTCACATATATCAACCGTATACTACATTTGTATATACTACTGTGGGCAAAAAATAAGGTGAATTTTGTTATAAAATGAAAAATCTTTATTTATTTATCCAAATCAATTTCATCCCCTTCAAAGTAATCCCCTCCCGATATAATGCACTTATGTCAACGTTTTTTCCAATCGTCGAAACACTTGTTAAATTTGATTTCCGGAATTGCTCAAAGCCTTCTTCGATTCAGCTTGTATCTTTTTAATCGTGTCAAAACGATGTCCTCGGAGTGGTCTTCTGAGTTTGGGGAATAGCCAGAAGTCACATGGAGCCAAATCAGGCGAATATGGTAGTTGTGGAACGATATGCGTTGAGTTTTTGGCGAAATGGTCACGAAGAACGAGTGCAGTGTGTGACGGCACATTATCGTGATGCAAAAACCACGAGTTGTCTGCCCAAAATATGTTTTGAAACGGTGTTGAGTGATCCTCTTGAAATGCCAATAGTGCCAGCAAGGTCTCTAATTGTCAACTGACGATTTTTGTGCACTAAATCTTTGATTTGATTGACGTGTTGCTCGTCAGTTGATGTTGATGATCGTCCGGGGCTTTCCAAGTCATCAACACGTTCTCTGCCTTCTTTGAAGTCTTTGTAACACTTATAAACATTCTTCTGCGAAATGGTCAAATCACCGAAGGCCTTCTGCAACATTCTGAATGTTTCTGCAACTGAAATTTCATTCCGCAAACACAATTTAATGGCACTTCTTTGCTCAACAAATTCAGACATTGTAAATATCGAATAAATCACTTTTAGTCGTTCAGAAAACACAAGCGTAACTATGTAACAAATGATGACATTGACATGAAATTTGGCACAGATGTAAGTAACAGTAGGACCAACATAAAAGTAAAAGAGTTTGCCCAAATCGATTAGCCCGCGAAATTTAAATTAAAAATTCACCTTAGTTTTTGCCCACAGTAGTATAACTTTGGGAAAAGACGTCTTGAATAGATTTGAAAAAAGCGGTGTGGTATATAAATTTATTTGTAAGAAGTGCAAAGTGACTTATAGTATGTGGGATAAACAGGCAAACTTCTGAATACTTGAGTAGAAGAACACAAAAAGAATCTTGGGAGAAAGTGTAGTTACCATAATGTTTTGTCTGATCATAGATAGGAATACGCTGATCATGACTGTGACTGGAGCAATGTTGAGATTTTGCACTCGGAAAATAATAAGGGAAAAAGAGAATTTATGGAGATTTTATATATAAAAAGAGAGGGAGCATATTCTATAAATTTAAAAACAGATTTGGTGAAGTACAATGGTTGTTATGACAGCATGATGGGTTATATTTGAAGGCAATGTTTCACAGTAAATTTCCTGGAAGTTTCTAGATTGTGCGAAGCAATTAACTTTATATTGAATGCCCCTTAGGGTCATTCAGGTATTTAATAGAGAGAGACACACAAGGAGTAGTTTTAGTTTCCTGTTGGCGTTCATGGAGGAGAGTTCTGGGTCCCCATGGAAGGAGATAGGAGACAACTTTTAAACAATTTTTTCCAGAATCCTGGCTTAGAAGAGGGTGCTGGAAGAACACCGAAACGTCGCGCAAGTTTTTTTACATTTTTTTTATTCTTATGTAAATGGTGGTGGGAAATAAAGACAAAAGAGGCTGAAAGAAAGAAAAAGGAGGAAGGGGTTTTGGAAGGTTGACTTCATTTTTCTTTCCTCCTTTTTTGTTGGTTTTTCTCATGTTTGTTTGATTTGGGTAATGTTTTTTGGTCCAAATTTGGTCGTTTTTTTGAGGATTCGAGCGGTTTCGAGTTCTTGGAATTTTGAATTGAACTTTTTTTGGACGTTAAAGGGAGTTTGAGTTTGTAGTGATACGGGTTCAAATTCAATTTGAACTAACATAATCAACTTATTTTTCAAGAATATAAAAATATGCGCGATCAAATCTCCTATTGGAATATGTGATTAGAAGCATTAAATACTTGGATTCGTTTCCATTTACCAAGAACTTTGGACAATATTTTTGTACGATCTTGAGCGCTGAGCAAATTATTTGATCCAGATCCTCAATTATTTCGGGCTCAAGTTTTAAACGCTTTATAAGAGTCGTTAGAGGCATATTTTCTGAGAGTTTGAGTTAGTACCACCATTTCGTAGGTGTTTTCAAGGCCTAGGTTTTCAACCAAACTTTTTTTGGCCGTCTGACAAATTCATCACAATATGCAATAAATCTGTTTTTGTTGCCTTCAACGATTGTTTGAAAATACAATGACCAAAAAGCAGTAGTTGCATTTATATGGATTATCATTCCATCCAAACTACAAGAATCCAAAATCCGATTTTAGGATGCAATCGTTGCGAGTTTTTTTATGCAGCGCCTGGACTATAAATTAATGCATCACGTTTGTCTCAAAACGTTGTGATTTGATGAAAAATTCAAGTATTCGCGATCTTGCATACGAGACATGGACGAAAATGATATGAAACTTTAGATGTGTTTCTAAATCTTTTTCAAGCCTTGTGAACGGTTTCTGCCAACATTGAATTAAAATTATTTTTTAAGTTTAAAATCTTCATATTTTCAAATTCGTTCTGATAAAAAAGCACGTTATCTGCGTTGGAAGTCGAACCGAGGCATTCAATAAAATGCGTTTGTATCTGTACCTTTTAAAGGATGATAGTTTTTGAAAAGAAAAGTACCGTTCTTGGGTAAATTCCGCATACTCTATTTATTGACGCAAAAAAAACAATACAAAATTTTAATTTATTATATGTCAAACTGTAAATATGTTTGATATTTTCGCACCAACTCGGCCAGAAAACTTACTACAATGGCACTTAGAATGGCCCACAGGAGGTTGAATCAGGAATTACCTATTCAAAATCACTTGCAGCCTACAATTCTTAATCCATTTTCAATTTAATTTTATAGAAATAATAAAAAATAATTGCACAATGAAGTTTATGGGCGAGATTTATACATTTTCATCGCATTTTCGATTTTTTATAGAAATAAACGAAAAGAATAAATAAGACTTTTTAAAAGTATTAATTTTTATCTTTGAATAGATAATTCAATTAATCCTATTCTCAGTGGAAATGAATGTCGATGTATCTAAGGAATATAAATAATTCACAGGATATCGAATCTAATTGTTTTCAACAAATTATATTAACAGATGCATAGTTTCGATATTGATAGGCAAAAAGTAATCGTTTTTCTTTCTTATCGCCTTTATATTGTATAAGTAGTTCTTTGATAAGTCAAAATATTGATTATAACAAATGATTATAACAAAAAATATGCAGTTACACGTTTATTTAGCATTTCCATTATGAATCATTCAAATTTAAGTATTCGCGATCTTCTATACGAAACATCGATGAAAATCATATGAAACTTTAGACAGTTTATTAATCGATGGAAATGAATCTCGAATTATTTAAAGAATATAAATAATTAACAGGATATCGAATCTGATTGTTTTGAACAAATTATATTAACAGATGCATAGTTTCGACATTGATAGGCAAAAAAAAATTGTTTTTCTTTCATATCGACTTTATATTATATGAGAAGTCATGTTTAGTGATCAAGACTTGCCATTCGATATCATTATTTTATGAAATAAAAATGTATTTTTCCTTTCTAAAAAAAAATCAAGATTTGGGCAGAAAAGAACGATTGAATTTTATTTTATCTGCAAGAGTTGTGAGTTATAGTTCTTTGATAAGTAAAAATATAATTATAACAAGAAATATGCAGTTGCATGTTCATTTAGCATTTCCACTATGATTCATTGAAATTTAAGTATCGACGAAAATCATATGAAACTTTAGATGGTTTTTTAATCGATGAAAATGAATATCGAGGTATCTAAAAAATATAAATAATTAACAGGATATCGAAACTAATTGTTATGAACAAATAATATTGACAATAAAATTAATACTCGCAAGTTTGAGCGCGCGACTCGACTGTCGCGCTTCACGCTCCGTTCTGTTTGGATCTAGCGCTCGGTCTTATATTCTTCGCATACATATAAGTTACTTTTCTTGTGATTTGATACTGAAGCTTAAGTTAATTTTATAAAATTGTAGACGTGGATTTCATTTTGACAAAATTACTAAATATCTTGATTTTGAATGAAAAAGGAAATTAAATTTACTTAAGGCTCTATCAGCCTGAAGGAAAACATTCTCATCATGACACTCGGGCTTCGTGCTCGATTTCCTGCTCTTCAAATTTTAATCAGTCAAAATCTACTGATTATCAGTGAAATTTGACTGATTCGAATAGCTAAAAAAGGTTACTGTAAATCAGTCAAATTTTACTGATTACTTCAGTGAAAAGTAACTGATTTGACAGCGAGAAATATGTTTTCCACTAATGAATCAGTGAAAATTAACTTATTTAACAGTGAAAAATATTTTTTAACTGATGAATCAGTGGAAAGGCAAATCACTTATTCAATCAGTGAAAATTTGACTGATTCAGATTTAGAGAGTGCATAAATTTCTGTAACTTTTTAATAATTTAGATGATTACAAAAAATCTATTTTCTTCCAGATATCTAAAATGAGAAAATAATTCGTAGAATTTTTTGAAGCAAACGTTATCTTATTTTAACACTTAATGTGTTAAAAAATGGAATGATTCAGAAATGGAATTTTTGTTTTTCAATATTTAAACTCAAAGCATAAAATATATATCTTGTCAAAAAATGTCCTACTGAGAAATCTTAGACCTAAGTTAGGTAAATAATTTCCCATCTTAACGTTTTTTTCGTATGTCACATATTTTGTTTCAATAATGGAATTTTTGAATTTGAATCATATTTTTTGTAATTAAAATGAAAAATATTCATTTTATCAGAAACTATGTAAGACAAAATCTGTAAATCTTATTGAAACGAACAATTTTGCGAACGTACATTTTTTTCGTTTTTCACATATTATTGTTAAAAAATTGAATTACCCAAGTGCGAATTGCCGAAGGTGATAATACGGCACAATATTGGCCCAATCTCGGCAGCCAAGAGTCGGCCATCGTTATTGGGCCAGTGTCACTGCTTGCATCGGTCAAGTGCTGGGCCGACGACGGCGGCCTTTTCCGACTGTTTAAATTTACTGACCTTCAGCCGAAACTTGGCCCAGTATCGGCCCTATACCAAGCCGATTGTCATTTTTACTATGGCATCAAGTTCTGAGAGTAGAAGAGCCAGAGTCGGGCTCATGGACGGCACATTACTGGGCCACGTGTCACTTTTACCACGGAAAACCATCCTGGAAGTGAGAAAACCAGAGTTCGGCACAGCATTGGCCCGTTGCTGTGCCGAAAACAAGTGCTGGCGGCCAGAGTTTGGGCCAGCATTGGCCGCCAAGTGCATACCGGAGTTATTATTCCAGCAACGGCACGATATTGGCAGCCGATATTCGGCACATTTTTGGCGATGCTGGGCCAGTGTTGGGCCATATCTAATTTCGCACTTGGGTATGGATTTTCAATAGTATTTTTTTAAATTTAAAAATGGACTTTAGATATTGACTTTTTTCAAGTTTTAACATACTGTAACTTTCCTAATTTTAATTTAATCGAAAAATGTTATGAGTATAATTAGTAAAGATTTATGAGAACTACATATAATTTTAAGTGCCGCCAGCGAAATAAAGAAACATGCTATCTGCGAGCTTCAAATAACTTTGGTATCATTAATAATTACAATGTATTATTTTTAATAATGAAAGAAAATTTGGCAATTGATGTATTGATAATTTCCATCATTATTGAAATAAACAAAAAATATGACTTCTCGAAAGATGGTGTTCTTATCGTAAATATGTTACTACTCTACGAGGATACCATCTAATAGCAGTGCGTATATAAAGTTTCATGTCAGTACGTTGGTTAGAAATTTTTTTACAGCCAGTTGAATTTAGATTTTTATTGTTAAAACAAAACCATGGAAAAAAGTGACCCTAGCAGACCCGGTTGAGAGAACCAATCCTGACGGTGGAGACGTTCCGCAAATGGGAACACTGCACTGCCTTCATTGACAGGTACATGATGTTAAGTAACTGTTGATGAAACGTGGATTCATTATTACACGCCAGAAACAAAAAATCAGTCGAAAATGTGGCGAATCTGCGCCGAAAAAAGCGAAGACGGTTCCGTCAGCTGGGTAAGGTCATGACCACAATTTTTTGGGACTCAAATGGTATCAAATTAATCGATTATCTACAGAAGGGAAAAACTATTACAGGAGAGTATTATGCCTCATTATTAGATCGATTTGATGCTATACTGAAGGAAAAGCGGCCTCATGTGGCGAAAAAAGTGCTTTTCCACCACGACAATGCAACGGCCAAATTATTTGATTTACGCTACGAAATACGTCGTCATCCATCTTATTCCCCAGATTTGGCTCCTTCCGATTATTTTTTGTTTCCTAACATGAAAACTTGATATGGAGGTAGCAGATTCTCATCGATCGATGAGATCATTGATGCGACAAATGAGTATTTTGAGGGGTTTGATAAAAATCACTTTTCAGAGGGCATAAAGACGCTTGAGTACCGCTATAATAAATGTATACAGTTTAAAGGGGACTATGTTGAAAAATAAATTGGGATACCAGGTCTAGAAGTATGAAGCCGGAATTTTTTTCAAAACTTACACGTCTGTTGTATGAAAATGATTAAAAATATTTTATTCAAAGTAATCTCCATTGCTATTTACACATTTTCCCCACCTCTCCGCTGTGTGTGATGGGGCATTATCGTGAAGAAAAATGACTTTGTGTTGCCTTCTTCGATAATCCGGTCGTTTTACTTGTAATGCTCGATTTAATCGATCATTTGCTGTTGGTAGCGATTCGTGTTGACAGTTTCACCAGGTTTTAGCAGCTCATAATAGATAAAACCCTTCTGATCCCAGTCTTCGAACTTTTTCGGTGGTTTTCCACGATTTTCGTTTCTCACATCAAAATTACCACTTTTAAATTTTTTAAACCACTCGGAACACTGTGTTTTGCCAAGAGCATGTTCACCGTAAGCTTCGACAAGCATTCGATACGATTCTGCAGCAGTTTCCTTCAAGTGATAACAAAAAACCACTGCTGTCCGCAAATCGTAGTTCGTAGGCACAAAACTCGACATGTTGATGCTTGTAGTAAATACACTAGTATATCGAACTTGGGTTGTTGTCTGCTGAAAATCTTTCTCAGCTGTTAGAGGGACAAGATGGCGCTGCAGAAGCGGCCGTACGGCCCCTAAAACTGATGGCAAGCACCATCTATAGGGAAATTCCGGTTTCATACTTCTAGACCTGGTATACATTAGGTGCGCAACTAAGTTCCCGCTGTTTGTGAAAAGATGGCTTCAGCAGTAAGTACTGATCGATTTTGGCATATCCAAAACGTCATGAACCAAGCTTAGACATAAGGTAAACAAACCGTTTCAAGACATTAGTGATTTTGTTTTGGCGTCATACTTGTATAAAGGGTGATCAATTTAGAGGTATATTATTTTAAATTGAAATAAAACAACGAAAATTCAAATTGATAGGGCAATCTTTTTTATTTTTGTGTAGAACCATTCACGACATTTATTTTTTAAAGATACCCCCTTTCAAATGTTCGCCGCAAATGCGCTGTAATTCGTCCATCCGTAAACACCAATTTTGAATGACTCGCTCGAGGACTTCGGTCGGTATCTCGCTAATAACTTCAGTAATGTTGGCTTCCAATGCCTCAATAGTAGCTGGTTTATCCACAAAACATTTAGACTTTACATACTCCTACAAATAAAAGTCCAAAGGTGTGATATCACACGATCTTGGAGGCCAATCCACCGGTCCGAGACGAGAGATAAATTGCTCACCGAAACGACTACGCACTAAATCCATTTTTCCGTGTTGTTGGAACCAAATGTCGTGGAGATTACGGGCTTCAATTTCCGGCATCAAAAATCGCCCAAGTAGTGACATAAGATAGGCCAAGTTATTGAGATCAGCGCCGAATCGATTTTTCCGGGTCTTCGGCAAAACTCTCATTTACAGCCGCAATATTCTCTACAGTTTGGGCTGTACGTGGTCTAATCGGTCGAGTATCATCCAATAATGTTAAATTATTCTCGAGTTTGCCGATGGTATGCCGAATAGTGCGTTCGGTAGGACGATTATGTACACCATAAATTGGCCTGAGCGCGCGATAAACACTTTTCACAGAGCGTCCATTTTCGTAATATAATTGTACGATTTGTAAACGTTGTTGAGGCGTAAGTCTTTCCATGATGAAATGTCAATAAAAAATGAATAAAATTGTGTATTTAGTTTGACAGTAGTGGCGCGTGACATGTCAATAAAACCCTATTGGAAAAAGTACCTCCAATTTGATCACATTTTACTTTTGGTTGTGTAAAATGTCTGATTTTATGCCAAATAATCGTTATTTGCTGGAAATGTTAATTTTCTTCTTTCATTCGGAGAAAACGTCGGCTGAAGCACATCGAGAGCTCCAAAAAGCTTACGGAGTTGCTGCTCTAAGTGAAACAACGTGCCGTGATTGGTTTCGTGGCTTCAAAGACGGTGATTTCGATGTTGACGACCGTCCGCGTAAAGGTAGGACAAAAATCTTCGAAGACGCTGATGTTATTTATTATGAGCTGTTGAAACCGAACGAAACCATTACCCACCTGGAAACGCTCAAATGGCTTGATTCGTGGATAGCCTCGAAAGATGAACACTTTTACCGTAACTATATTCGAGCTCTACCAGAAAGATGGGCAAAAGTTGTAGCTAACGATGTATAATGTATAATAGATATGTTTCTTTGTCGATGAAGTTGGATTGAGTTACTCTCGAAATAAGTTGAAAAGACACGATATGTACATGTATTATGTTTAACTTTTCCTCGCTCACAACCCAGAAAAAGGCCGGGATATTTACAACCAAAAGCATATCTTCATCTCGTTCTCGATTCTCAGTCGACCCTAAACACTCGCATTCATGCAGATATGCTAAACCCTTCTGCAAACCTTTTTGTAAAGAAATAAAATAAAATATAGTTCTTAAAGCCAAAGTACTCTAATTACATCTTTTACAGCATATGTAGCATGAACAATATTAAATTTTGTATCAATGTTTTAACGATAACTTTTAATGGTAAATTTCAATTGGGTATTCAAGCGAACGATTATCCTGAACTACTTTAGACAAATTTCGGAATTGGAATTCCAATATCAAACAGAACTTTTCTAACAGCTTACTGTAAAAGCAGTTTTGAATATAAAATGTAACCCTTGCACTTGAAATGCGCGACAGAGTACAAGCTTTCAAAAAAGTTATAGCACACATTTCGAGTCCGAGCATGCCTAAACAAGCTTAAGCGTAGTTGCAGCGTGCGAGCTCGCTCGTTGCAACGCGCGGGACAGATTTGATAAATTAATTACACCTACAGATTTCATTTTTCCATTCCAAAATTTTCCCGGCATATTGTAAAAACTTCAAAAAAAGTTTAGAAACAAAAAAATTGGAAAATAATTAGTTCTAAATTTAAGAAAAGTTCAATTGTTACATTTAATATTCAAAACTGCTTTTACAGTGAGCTGTTAGAAAAAAAAATTTTTTCCCAAGTGCCAAACTTAAAAAAATTATATCTCGAAATTTTCAAGTATCACATTGAAAAAACAAAAAAGTGCCGATTATTTTCGAAGAAGGCAAAAAAAAATATTTCGTCGAAAAAAAATTTTGACTGTAAATCTCCCATGAAATGACCCATATACACATGTGTAATTAAATTCAAATAAAAGTTTGTATTTTTTCAGATGAAAGTATTTTAAATTTAATAGACGTTACTAGAAAAAACTTCCATTACATGTAATGGAAGTTTAATATAGAAATTCTTTACGGTGCAAGCCTGTGAACCACTTTTTCAAAAGATATTAAAATATTACTTCAGGAACATACCCTGTTGTGAAGCGATTCCGACAATGAGTAGTGTAATTACAAACGTACTTGACATTTTGATTTCTTTAAGGAGCTATCAACAAACTTGCTTCTTTGACTCTAACTATGCTTCTATTATGCGTTCTGAGGCCTCCTTTCAACAGCGTTCATATCTGCAGAGGAATAAATATTTGCGTAGGCACATTGCATTCAAAAAACACTTGTCAAGAAATCTCATGTACGTCGATATTCACGTCTCATTAGCAATATCCTCGTATGTACATTGTTAGAAATGTTAGGAAATTTGTTTGTTACAAAGGCAACGCAAAATTTTTCACTATTTATGATGCTTTCGAGTAACGGTATCTTAATACTGCGAAGAATGTACTAAATTTTCTAGAATTTTTCTTAATATTATGAAACTCAACTGAATTTTCTTGAAATATATCTCAAAACTACCAAACTGCAACAGAATTTTAAAAAAATTTATCAAAAAATGACAATGCTGTAACAATATTTTCAGTTACATGTAACTGCATACAACTTCAGTTACCCAAAATGTTAGATTATTCCTGTTAAAAGTTTCAGAATTTACAAATACAAAAATCAGAATATTCAACACTTTGTAACTGAAAATTAAGAAATATACGTGTGCGGTCGAGTAGTATATGGTTGTCTGGGTGTCAACCTGGCCCTAACTGGGCTGCCTAGGCAGCGCGTGTTTGGCCGGCGTGGCTTGGTCGGTAGGCGGAGTGGATGAGTTGGTCCGTGGCGAGTATATAAATTTTCTTGGGGCGGTGGGATCAGCTGTCCCGGCGTCCTGGGGCTATCCACGCGTGCTGGCCAGGTCCCCGTGACCGGTAGACAGGAGGCTGGTTTCCCCGGTCGTCCTTTGGGAAAAGCTGGCGTGAAGTGTGGCTCCCGAGGGGTCGTGGCTTCTCCGGCGTGGGTTCCTCTGAAGTCTCCTTAAATGGGGAGCAGGTCCGCTCCAGCTCCCAGATGGGCAATTGAAACAGATCGTCCAAGGCCCGCTCGGACGGCCTCTCCTCGGGGACCTTTCTAGGGGTCTCCGAACTGGCGTAGAGTTCGAAAATTTTGCCGAACAACACTTCAAAGACTTCTGAGTCTGCTCTGTCTGTGTGGTAAATTCGGCCGGCTTGATGGTGACTGTGTCGCATCCAGGTCTGGTCGGGCTGTGTCCTGGTGGTGCTTCGTTGAATTTCTTTGCCAATCTCTCGGCCCGCTTTTTTTACGACACTGGCGAGACTCCTCTTCAGATCCCTTCGGCCCTGGACGGGCACATCTTTTTTCGCCGAGACAATGTGAGGGAGTTTATCCAGTTACCCCTGAGTTAACGCTTAAGGATCACTTTTGTAAGTAATATTGTTCATCAAAATATTAATGACAAACAAAATATTGCCTTCCCACTACTTGGAGGTATTTTGACCTCTACAAGTAAGAGTTCGCAAAAGTTTCTATCCATCTTTGTCCAGCATCTCCCCTGTTCGGAAATCGATGAAAGGGCACACTTTCCTTTTGACACTTATTGGTGGTATACACCCACGAAGAGCACACTGAATTACGTATTTTTTATCCATGATGATGCACAACCGCGCAAAGTGAATTGTTAAATAATTCTAATGACTTGTAAATGACAATGGCGGAACTCATGCGATGCCAGTTACCCTTGTCGTACGCCGCCCACTCACGACAACTTGCGTCGCGTACAACTGTGCACATTAACTAAGATACGCGAAGACCTCATCCATTATAGGTTGACCGGCCCTGCGTTTGGTCAATCTTCAAACACGACCAGGCCATGCCCGCATAATGCTTTAGTGGTGGCCCAACATAGATTTCGTCAGAGCCATCTGGCGTAAGCTCAAAACCCTAAAAGAAGATAATAGATGACTGTTCAGATCATGTTCAGATCACGTTCAGATAATTCAGGAAATACTGAAATCGGAATAAGCTTTGAGGTTAAATAAAATTATGTAAGTAATTATTATCAAGTAATTATTCGAATCGTATTGATAATCTTGCTTTTTGTGATTGCAGTTTCCTGATGAGTGCATCCTCACATACATGGAGTTTTAACTGTGTACCGCAGAGTACTGTCAGGCTAAACACAAATAGAGATGATCACTCAAGCGTCCCAAAATTACAAATGCATACATTGAAATAATAATACTCCATGTATGTAAGGAAACACTTATCAGAAAACTGCAATCGCATAAAGCAAGTTTATCAATGCGATTCGAATACTTACTTAATAATAATGACTTACATAGTTTTATTAAACCTCGAAGTTTATTCCCATCCGTTAGCATTTTAGCACATCTTAGTGTCTTAGTGATCATTAGAGATGTAAGATGTAACTACGGTGCGTTGGTCAGCGGGGTGAGGTTTAGGAAATTATACTTCGGCGCCATCTGGCGTAAGCTCAAAACAGGATCAAAGTATAGTGGCCGCTATCGCCTATGCTCGCGAACACGGCCTGAACACGACCACGGTGTGCCCACTCCCATGTATTTCAAGGAGGTACTTACAGATGGTGGCGGGGCGAATGAATTTATATCAGCGACATCTAGGGGACGTAGCAGGAATAAGATTTTACGAAAACTACCCCTCCACTTCAGATCCAGTAATGAAGGGTGCGAAAAAGGAAAAATTCGGATTTTATCATTTTTGAGATTACTTTACATGGTTTAAATCAGCTTTGATTATATAATTGAGTATTATTGTTATATAATTGAGAATTTGAGTATATAATACGTAAAGAATTTTTATAAACAAAACGAGAAACCAAGCCTCTACGAGTTTTATTATAGATTTAAAACAAAAGTTATTGGTCACTTACCCGATTTGCAGCTACAACTATTTTCATTTAGAGGGCAATGTAACAAAATTTCGTTTATTCTCTTGGTGACAAAACCAATTTAACATTAACAATAACATTCACGTACTTGATGAAAGTATTAGCGAACAATAATCCAGACGTATATTATTGTTCTCGACTCATGAATTTCATAAGCAGGCGAATGGTTATAAACAAAGTAGAAATTGATTCTGTTTATAAATCCGCACAAGCTGATAATAAATTGATGTATAAGTCATTGGTAATATTTACAATAATTGGCGGGAAACGACTACCGCGAGCCACGCCGCGTCAGCTGACGAATCTCTCATTATAATCAATATACACATATGTATGCGTCACATTAAAGAATAAAAAGGCGAAAATTCACATAAATAAAAATTGACTCGTAAAGATAAAATTGATCTCGTGAAGTTTGTGCCGGAACGAACCAAAACGTTCACGTACACATATACGACGTTTATGCAGCACAAATGTTGTCGATTATAAAATATATTATGGGTAATCGAAAATACCTTAAATTACGGCACTCATCTTTCTATGCCGCCAGTGCATCGAACAATCGCTCATCCGCGAGATTCAGGTAACAAAAGTGGTGCTTCAGATAAAAATCAGACTTCCGATTTGATTAACAATGTAGACATAGCCCAGGAAATATATGACGTATTATTTCATGGATCTCCCTATATATCCTAGGATGAGCAGCCGTTTATAATTGACGCCCGCTTCCCTCACGCTTCCTCACACTCCCGCCAGATCTTTATCTTCTACGTCGCATGTGACGTTCAGATCCGCGGTTCGACGAAGTTTGAATATATTTATTGGAAAGGGCTCAGCGCTGCGTTTGAGATCTGCGCATTAGCCAGGATCGTCGTCGCGATCAGATCAATTAATTTCCCCTCAGCAAACAGTAAAGCACTGCTAATTGTTGGCACATTAGTCTAGGTATTAGCACTTTAAAGATCGAAGTTCATTAAAATCACTTGAAATCGCAATCAATTTTAATCAATTACAACATGCAGACAAGTGACAACATGTCTACCGCGCACGACACGCACGACGTTCATTTCGATGACACACTAGCGACGACTAGGGGTCGTAGCAATTACTATTTTTCTTTCGCCACTTGGCCTATGGGAGTGGGCACACCGCGAACACGACTATCAAAATCGTCGCTTTGAGGCAATTTATAATGAGGGAAATTAAGGAGAAAATCGTAGTAGAGGGAGGACGCATTTGTTTTATATAGATTTTGGCAATTGGTACTCCTTCCCTAGCGCAGTACTTAGATTTTCATGTACTCGAAGGGCTGGGCCAGTTTCGTCTATCCTCCCACTCCTACTGCAAACTCTCTCTTTCTCTTTCTGGCTACTTGCTTACCAGGGGTGTTAGTTGAAGTAGGCCGGTTTTTTCAATAAAGAAAACACTTAATTCTCAAGGGAATCTCAAAAAAATTTTATTCAAAGTATTGAGCATTGGATTCTACACATTTTGCCCATCTTTCAGGCAAATCATGGATACCATTCCAAAAAAACTTTTTCTCTTTCAAGGCAAACCATTCGACTATCCATTTTTCGACTTCTTCAAAATTGGCGAAGCGCTGCTCTGCGAGTGAGTGTCCCATCAATATGAAAAGGTGATAGTCGGACGGGGCGAGGTCTGGAGAGTACGGCGGGTGCGATAATATTTTCCAATTCAATGCTTTTAATGTGTTCTTCACCATTTTAGCGGTATGAGACGGTACGTTGTCATGTTGTTTGTCTATCGTTCAGTTGGTGTGGTACCCATTTTCCATACTTTTGGATTTTTTCCATGGCTTTTAAATGTTGGCAAATTGCTCCTCGGGTCACATTTAGTGTTTGTGCCAACTGTTGTTGTGATTGGGTTGGGTCTTCATCCAATAACGCCTGCAATTCCTTGTCTTCGAACTTTTTCGCTGCACCAGGATGTTCATTGACTGTTAAATCGAAATCTCCACTTTTAAATTGACGAAACCATGTCTCACATGTTCTAATCACTAGAGCGTGTTCACCATAAGTTTCTACCAGCAATCGATGAGCTTCAACTGCTTTTTTCTTTTGATGAAATAAGAAAAGCAACGAATGCCGCAAATGCGATTTACTTGGAACGAAACTCGATATATTCACTGAGGTAAACAACCATGATGCTATTGTTTTGGCAGAATGTAATTGTGTATTTTTGAAGGTTATTGTCCATAGAAAAATATGACATAGATGCAAAATCATAGAAATGTATACATATCTCTAGCGAAATCTATGAGTAAAACCATCAAATTTTAACTAACACCCCTGGTATATTGTAATTGGCTTAGGAAGGGGTAGGTGAGAAAGCAAGCGTGTCCATTTCTCCACTTTCCCTATTTTCCTTGTACTTTTCCAGCCTAGGCTGCTCGAACCATGGAATTGGAGAGGAAAGCAGGGAGAGGAGTGCTAGGGTCTTGTAGCCTCCCGTTAGAAAAGAGTGAGAGGGTGCATGCTGAGAAAGAGAGGGCGAATGCTAGTCATCCCTTTTGTTCCGTTGTTAGGACTTTCCGTCATAATATTGAGGGTCTCGAGGTGACCTAACGTTTTTGGAAGGACAAACGGCTTACGCTATTTACCGCCCTGAAAAGGTGCGTATAACAAAATGTTTAAATATATAATTGATCATATTAAAATATTCTATTATCATAATTATATAAAATTAATAAACTAATGTTAACTACCTTTGATTACACATGTTTAATAGTAGATAATTAATATTTCAGACATTACACATTAAATTACTATTACACAGTTGATAATTAATATTCAAGAACAAAATTCGAATGTCTATCACCACGAACCCAAACTCACATTAACGCCCAAGCAGAACTGCATTTCACTATTTCAAGAATTCAAAACGATTTAAATTTTTAAATCTCCACAGCGACCAAACGTGGACCAATATTAAAACATGCAAGCTTTTTCTTGAACGATCTTAAAAAACTCATCGAAAAATGAGGTAAAAAATCTAATTCGGGTGAATCCGGAACTAGTGAGATGGGAAAAAATAAATTTCTATTTCTCTTGAAACACCCTAACGTATACCTGCTTTTACGTACTTATTAAATAACAAAGTCGCATACATATATAAATATATACACAATTACAAATTTTTACACACATTTATACAGAATCATAAATACAAGTATATATAGAAACATATATTTCAAAAATTTGAAAGAGAAAAAAATCATGTTGGAAAAATCGAAACTGCTGTGAATTGAACTCGGGTCTCCGACGTAGTAGTCCAGTGTATTTCCATCCTGCCGCAGGAATCTATACTCGATTTTTTAAATCAGTGGCAGTTAATCGATGTAACAGGGCCGTACGGACAAGTTTGGGTGCCATAGAATTTTCAGTCATTTTCTAAACGTCTGTAGAAATCTAAAGCTTAATTTATTAAAAATAGTTCTTAAATCAGCTAAAGATTTTATATTTCATGCCACACGTAAATTAATTTTTGTCATTGTTAGAATATGAGGTACATTTATGTAAGTGTGTGTGTCAGAGAGAATGTGTGCGCAGCGCCATCACACGGAAGAATATGTATACTATAGCGAGCGGCCGAGCGGTAGTTTCTCTCTCGTTCGTCGTCCTCCGGAGAGAGCGGTTGTATATTAAGACAGAGAATTGTACCGAAGTTACTGTAGAGTGATTAAATAAAGTTTCTGGTTGCTATTATATAATAAAGGGTTTCCCAATAAGGGTGATATGTTTTGAAATTAAAAAAAAACACTGAATATTCATTCGGAATTGATCGAAATCTTTTTTATTATATTGGATATTCTATGCCATTTATGATTTAAACAATATATCGGCCAAATGTCCCCCGAGACTTGAGCCAAAAATGCGCCTCATCAGAAAAGATGATTTTTTGATGAAAATTGGGATGATTTTCAGTTGATTCCAGAGCCCAATCCGCGAACTCCCGACGCAAACGATGGTCATTAGGCTTCAGTTCTTGGGCCAGAATCATCTTATAGGGATGCAGGCCAAGATCCAATCGCAAAATACGCCAGGTAGTCATCCTGGACAGGCCCAATTCCTGAGATCGGCGTGGCACGGACAATTCACGGTTTTCCTCGATACTGGCCTGTACGGCGGCTATATTCTGTGTAGAACGTGCGGTACGCATACGATTTTTAGGCTTAGTATCCAATAGAGTAAATTCACTCTCCAACTTATCGATTATTCGACGAATTGAGAGCGCGGATGGAGCAGAATGACGACCATATTTTGCACGATATGCTCTTTGAACACCGACAAAACTTCTCGAATTTTGATAAAATAATTGGACAATTTCCAAACGTTGTGGAAGCGTGAAACTACTCATGATTAAATGGCAAACCTTACTGATGACAACTGACAGCAGACGTCAAAAATTTCAGTTCAAATGAGCCCGATAGGGACATTCAAAATCATATCACCCCTATTGGGAAACCCTTTAGAGTGGTTTATTGGAAAAAACCTTGTTAATATCAAACAGTCATACTAAACTTTTACTTCGCGCTCGTCAAAGTTTCACGAACTTTTTGTTATACCATACCACTTGTCATTTATTAAATATTAAAAATTATGTGAATTTGTCCCCATTTTACCGAAATTTTCAGTAAAACCTATAGATCAAATTTTCCCAGTACATAAGCCGTGCTTAAAATATATATCAAAAGGTAACGCTTATAGTAGATTGCAGCGTGTCGGGAAATTTCGAGTTACGATGGTGGTCTCAGAAGTACCCGACCTTTATGTGATTTATGTGATCATATCTCGTATATCTTAACTAGAAAATGAAATTTTGATATTGACTTTTTTCAAGTTTTAACATGCTGTAACATTTCTAATTTTGGTTTAATCGAAAAATGTTACCAAGATGATTTGTAGAGATGTATGAGGACTATCAAAAGCCAATATTAGAATTTTTGAATTTTTTAAAAACATAAAAAATGCTCTAGTTTTCTCAATTTTTACTGGACGTGGCTGGTCGACGAACTTATCCTTAATTTTTCGGCTCCGATAAAGTGTGCCCAAACCTAATTCAATCTAATAATTCTATCGAAAACAAAACACACAAAAGAAGGAAAATTGGGAACCAGATAGAAGACTTATTTTTACATTTTATCTTCTTTTGCTTCATATGTGAAAGTATAAAGGAGTAGTTGTCAGGATAGTATCGATCGACAAACTATTAGAAGTATTGAGCTGACTTTAAAACTAAGTGTTTATGACATACTTTTTGTAAATTAAAATAATGATTTGAAAAATGTATCGTAACTTTCGCCCGGCGAATCATAATCGAATATGTTGAAAATTACACTACACAAAATTTATATCGATAATTTTCCAGTATTTCAATACCGAAATCAATAATACTTTGATATGAAACTACATATGCCGATAATTCATGACTTTTTATTATTCAGTACAAATTTTTGAGAATGAAATGGAATATTGTAAACGTTTATATGTAATATTAATATCAACAATATTCTATTTTCAGCTTTACTAAATATTTACTTAATATCAAATTGAATAAAAATTAAATAATACCTAAATATAATATAAAAAATTCGGAAAGTTAATATTCACATAAAACATGTCCTCTTTTGTATCTGATGAGAATCCAATAAAGGAAATGAAATAATTGAATAATATTATTTTGTTGAAGATATGCGTTAGTAATTATCTTTCTGCGATACAATTTACAATAAAAATTTTTGGGGCTGTCATTCAAAGCCTTATGATTAAATTATAAATAACTATAACTTATTATACAATTTTATTAATTTACTACCTATATATAGCCAGTAAAAAATCTTTAAAAAAAGATTTGATCGTACTCTAAAGAGTTTTGCAATGTTTACTTGTGGTAGATAAGATTATTATTCAGGATTAACATTAAAAATTTACAAATCACATATTTTATACATTTTATTCTTCACTAAATTTTTTTTCTTATCGCTTTTTACTGATTCAGCTAATAGTATATTTCCATTTTTTTTTAATTGAAAATTTTATTTTTTGAAAACCTTTTACGTCTGTTTTTCAAAATTTATGGAAATGGCTCGTAAGCCCTTAAATCTCGTTTATATTCTGTCTGGAAAAGTTTATACATAATTTTGCTGATGATAATTGTCTGCTGTAACGTTGCAAGTTTAAGATGCGATTTTCATTGGAAAGGAGGAATAATAATTCTAAATGTTATAAAAGACAATGTCAATAAAGTTATACCATAGGTTTCGAAATTCAATGACACAGGCCGACAAAACTTTCCTTCTTTTGTAACCAAAAACCGGAATAGGTGTCCCCGAAGGATTTTGGTGTCTTGAAAACAAATCCGTTGTCCAAATTTTTCCAGCACATCAGGATTTCGAAATATCCTTACCTAAAAGTGGAAAAATGGCCATTTTTGGCCATATTTGAACCAATATAAAGCGAGCAGCGGATTTAAATATTACGAAGAAAATCTTTATTTTATTGCTAAAATATTTTTGGTTTCTGAAGGTTTTTGAGTTTGCTAAATCCGAATTCGAGCTGAAATCTGAAAAAGCTTTTAATTTGAAAAATGTGTTGAAAACACTCATGGCTCCTAATGCCCGTAATTTTTTCCTGAACCAAAGAAAAAATAAATCCTGTCTACGACACATTGTTCGTGAAATATCGCTTAAATAAAAAACGAAGAGACTTTTTTACTAATTAATATTTTGATTCCAAACGTCGTGAATATATTATTTTATATATGCAAGTAGAATCAATTAATTTTAAATCTAAAGGTAATGACTTCCGTTTTTATTTGCCTGTTTGTGATCTCGAGTTCTAACGAGTCAGATTCGCTTTATTTAGTTGGTAGTATAATTAAAATCTCTGAACATTATCACAATACCATGTATGATGTAAATTTGCTTTTTCAATTTTATCATCAATATTAAATATTGAATTCTCTTGGTGATCAAATTTGTTCAACACTTTTCTTACATTTTTATCTCTAAAGTCACGCGTCAGTTTGCTCTGTTAAGAAAATCATACATTTTCTTTAAAAATTTTCTTTAAAAAATAACACAATTATAGAATGTTGATTAAGAGCGTAACTAACTTAATTTTTGTTAGATTAAAAAATGTAACAAAAACATAGAATTGGTGGAGTACTTTTGATACTACCAGGAACCAAGATTAAAAGCCATGAATTTAAAAAAAATTAATTTTCTTTTATAAATTGATAAATTTTCTGCAATTTTGTCGAATAAGCCGTGCTCACGAACTTGCCTTTTCTTTTTGGGTCTTGATGAAGTGTATCAAAGCGAATTCCAATCTCATAGTTCTTTGAAAAATTATTGTGTACAGAGAAAGCAACGACAACAACAACGAAGGCAACGATAACAACGACAGACAGACAGGATTAAAAATCCTTTCTTACAGATTCAGGAGGTCTTCAAGCATCGAGATTTGTTTGGGAATTCTCATATGTTATGAAAATGTAATAATAATAGCTTTGTTTTTATAGAAGTATTTTATTTAACCATTCCATTTTTATAGTAAAATTTCACAATGTTTTCAAAAATTGGATATATTAAGATCAGTGTTGAACGCGTTACCGATATATAATGACAAAAAATAACATTTCACCAATACAGTTTTTTTTTTATAAAGATGACTCATTACCGTTAAAGATAATGTTTAAAATAATCATCTTTACTGTTCCAAATTTTCGTTATAATTTCTGGGAAGTTTTAACTATTTTTATCATTACTTGTTGGGCATAAGGAAGTTTGTAAAAAATAGTAACTATGATGGTAACTTCGTCACAAGTAAATCGCTGCTGCTCAACACTGATTAAGATTAAATAAGCTCATAATTAATAATATTTATAACAAATCAAGCACTCTTCAAACAAATTGATTTTATACGTGTAGAGTAGGGTGTTTCACAAAAAACTTTTTTTTGTTTATTCGCGGCCGTATCGCGACAATTGGTTTCTGTAGGTGAGAAAATACTTACCTAATTTTTTCAGATTAAAAAATAAAATGTAGAGGTCGCGAGCATCAATTTTATGTAAATAATAAATAATTTTTTTTTATTTATATATTTATAATATTTATATATTAATAAACTAATCATAGAAAACATATAAACATTTTACATTATCATAAAATAAGTCCTTTAATTATCGCAGATTTACTAGCTGAAGAAAATTGTAAAATGAAATTGTAAAATGTTTATATGTTTTCTATGATTATTTAACGCTCTAAGAACATTTTAATATGGCGTTTATTAATTACTTCTTGTAATTCAATGATAAAGAAGCCATTAAAAGCCGCACTATCAAATAATTTTTTTTTTTCTATTTATATATTTTTTTTCTTGCGCTTCGTTTTAAAATTTTTCCTCTTATCTTCATAACAGTTTTGTCCCTATTTTACGGAGAAGATCCCGTAATTTTTTCAATCCTTATAAAAAATGTTTAGGGATAGAATTGTGTCTTTATCTCTTTATGTTACTACGAAATCATGCCTTTTGTTTTGTGACACTAATTGTCGCGATACGGCCGCGGACGAACAAAAAAAAGTTTTTTGTGAAACACCCTAGTGTAGAGCTGTAAAGTTAAACGTCCATAACCTGTTGTTCATTTGGAGTGCTTGTTTCGCCCACATTTTCAAGATTTAATCCAAGGCTATCAACAACGAACTTAAAATATACAGCTGCGGGAAATTCAAATAGTTTGCTTTCGTCTCCGTACAAGCCTATAACTTTATCGTTCTGAAATAGAATCTCGCCGAATAATGTCTAAAATAATACAAAAATTTGAGTGTCATAGGTTTTCTTTTACGAAGTGGTGCGATTCAATGTACTTACAGGTTTATTCGTCTCTTCTTCTCTGAATGGAATCCAAATTTTGTCTTCATGCAGTACCGGCTTTCTATATTCTTCTAAATGGTGTTCCAATTTCAGCTTCTTCTAAAATATCAGATCTTTGACAGTTGCATATATGTAACTATTCAGAAAGCTTTGATCCCCCTTTTTTCTTTGATTTTAAATACTCCATTTTAGGATATATAATAACATTGTCCTATTTTTGTAAATACTTTTGAATAATGTAAAGAAAAAACTAAAGGTAGAACAAAATTTTGATTTTACCGTGGTTGTGTGTTAACTTTTTCGATCGCTCCTCAAGAATTTAGAATTAAAAGAGAAAAAATAAATATGTATTTTTTAAAAGTTTTGGATGTTTATTGTATGCAAGGTTACTTACTTCAGAGTCTTCAATTTGATGCAATGATAGTCCATAAGTAATGAAGGTGTCTACTGCTTTTGTGAATTTATTACCCATTAAATGCTTATGGAATTTATCATTCAAACTACCTGTGTAATAAATGTCTCTATCTAGCTGCAACATGATTAAAATTTCTTTTAAAATAAATATTAAATGAATGTTTATCATTCATATGAAAAAATTATAGATGTCTAGAGATTAGAACAGATATGAAGTGCCAGGTGGCCAAAATATAAATCGTCAGCTTCCCCCTATTTTTCTTGAGAAATCCGTAGAGAATTGAGTGTCCAAATCGAATAACTTGCCAAGCGCGCGGGTTTAAAAATAAACTATTCGCAAACTTCCAGTGAGAAAGTTGTCAAGGGTAGTTTGAAGCAGTTTTTGTGAAAGTTTGGAGTCAATAAGTTAACGAGTTTCTCAATTGTTAAATTAAGCGCTCCGTGCTCCGCGTGATCCGAACGACGTGCTGACGTTCTAGAACTGGTTCCCTAAGCGTTCAATCTGGGAGTAAGTGCAATAAAAAAATCCCATGTTCGAATTTCATTTATGAAAAAGTTCATTGTGTTACAAGACAAGGCTGTACAATAGTAATAAGTTGAACATCCATTAAATTGGAGTAATTAAGTTTTGTACACTGATAGAAATGGTTCGGGAGTTTTAGCCATTCGGTTGTAGGTTGGGAATTTATAATTGTATTTATAAAATAATATGTCTCTCTGAACAACGCAGGATGTTGAATACAGAAATCAAAATATTGTAAGTGAAACTGGTCGAATCAGAAATATAATATGGGAAGGCGAACAATACATTTTTCCATAGCAACCCATAATATGGTTGATTCGTTCATATTTATTCAGTTATAATCGGATGGTTAAAATACAAATCTGATAGCAAACAACCATTCTTTTCTATCAGTGTATTTTGAGAGTTCAGACTTTCCCATTTCCACAATAATAAAAATGCATCACTTGATATTTGTTTATTCTATTTTATTTTAAAGTTTAAACCTCAATAGTTCAATATCCGAAAGTAAGCTTGGTAAAAACCTGTTCTCTGGTGGAAATAACTGAATTTCGAGTAGTTTTTCAATGAAAAATGTACTAAAAAATAGTAGTTTTTGTTATGGTTTAACAATAAAAAGGAATTACTTTTCTGAAAAATGAGTTTATTGCAAAAGGTGTGAAGCGCGCTACGAGATACCCTGTAGTGCCGCGTCAAGTAAATGACCTTCTCCCACCATTTTATTTATTCGACCTCGGTCGGTACATAATATCAACAAGCGCAATCTGTAACGCGCCAAGTATTTATATAAACAATAAAATAATTAATGAGCTTGATCTCGAATTTGAATAAATTCAGCCTGCACAAAGGAAAGTTGTGTGCTTATTGAATGTTAATAATACAGTTATGAATCCAGTTAAAAGCAATAAAGTATATCGTTCTATAAGAAATTATTCCATTACAGTGGATTTTACTGATTTAGATTTAGGGGGAACACATATAATTAAATGTGTTTAGTTTGTCAAAATTGACAATGAATGCAAAATTTGCCATTTCCAAATGTGATATTATCATGATACTTACTTTTACTATGTCAATACTCTCATCACAACCTAATCCCTTTGAAACGGAGCATAATTTATATATATCAGGGTCAATATCTTTCCCGGGATGTTGCATTTGAGCCTCCAACTCAGATAATACAGTTTCGGAATTATTCCAACACTTGTTTGGAATTGCTATATCCCTGGAAGAGACAGCGACCGCGTTACATACAACACCGCCCTCGAGAACTATAGCAACAGCACGCGCTTTCAGCAGCAGTTCAGTATCGTCTATTGAACTTGAAGCTCCACAACTTATAGTCCTCATCAAAGTCTTCATTTTGCCGATGAGTTGGTCCGGTGAAGGCGAAATAAAATCTGTTTAAAACATATCAAATAAAATCAAATAGAAAGTTAAATGTGCACGGTGAAAAATGATTCGAGTGATTCTACTCGACTTTGTCGGTTAGACTTGGGACATAAGGACATTTCAACATCTTTTAAGCCCTGATTGAGTAAGCATGGGAAATATTGAGTTCAGTAAAACGTGGTCGACGACAATGCATCAATATGCATCAGTGGGTTAACGCGAAATGTATATCACTGACGCTCGAGGAGCTCCAAACGATAGTTCGGTAAAATGAGCATCGGGCGTGTTACTTCAACCGGCAGTAAGATAAATTCTTAGCTCAAGCCTGCCATTAGTCATCCGATACATACATATACAAACATCTGTTATGTCACAAATATGTAAATACTTTCTTTACTCGAAGGTTCCTCGTTTTAAGTTAGGATAGAATGATCATCGCTTACGGATGAAAATAATTAAATGAAAGATACAATGATTATCAAAATAATACAAATTAAATTCATTTAAATAATGAAATTTGATTATAACGGTTGAATTGATTAAGTCGTCAATACAAAAAATTTCTTAAGCTGAATTAAGGGTTAATACACACGGCGGTGAGTGTGTAATACCAAGGATCCCCACAGGTGCGGCTGCGATGAAATGATTGCTCCCACAAGGTGTGTGAAAGAGACGGAGATATAGTCCGCACAGGTATATTCCGTGAAGGCGACAATCCTTATTTATTATACAGTCTGAAGATCTTACAAAGAACTATAACGAGTCCACGATGACTTTTACGACTCCCGAACTTGGATTTTAAATCATCCCGGTCGAATTTTACGATCTCAAACTAGGAGATTTTTAGAGTTTAGATTAAAGAAACCGCACTTTACTACTGTCGTGAGACCGGTGATAATTTCGAAAGAAAATTCAACTGACGAACTAGACGAAAATTAACTGCTCGTTCTTGTTGTAGGCCCCTTTTATATTTTTCTTTACAAATTGACAGTCAGCGTTTTACGTGATTTGAATACGTCGCGGGTCGTGACACATCACACAAATACATACACACCATTCAGTCCCAGCCAAGCATATTTTTCATCACAAATGCACTTAAACATAGAACTTCACATATATTAACGTAATAGTATACTTGTATATAGGACGATATGTTCTCGTCGAATCACGCACACGATCGCTTACAACACTGAGACATAAAATTTTGAAGTTTCTTATATATATAGTGGCTGCAAGATATATTCAGAGATTGTGAGAGTACCAGTCAGTGTCTCCAGAACGTGGGATTTTTCTGCCCCCACCACGTTCCCATCTGGGAGAAACAAATGCAAACGTGGCGTGTCAGTGTGTCGGCTCTGCTACACGCTGCGGTCACCAGCTTCGTGTAAAGCCGAAGGTGCACGAAGACGGACTTCGTTACAATGCTTGAGTTTTCAAGTTATTTTTAGATTTCACGCTTTCGTTTATCGAGTCGAAATTAAGAATTGTATTTTTCTCGAGTACGTGCAAAAGAGGCGCGAAGCAGACGACGAATTTGAATTTACGAAGTATATAGTTCAAGAAATAACACTTTCCTTCAATTTCTTGAAGAAAGTCTGCATGAAATAAACATCAGTATGATCTTGGAAAATTTCATGAGGATTTCAACACTTCAAAAATAAACTTTCAGTGAAATTTAGTGACAATAAATGTATAAAATTTGAATCAATATATAATTTTCCATTCAAATTTATATACTTCTTACTAATTTTGTACATTTAACAATTTTTCAATTAGAACAATATTTTCTATCAAGATAAAATGAACATAAAATTCAAGTTCATAATTTATATTTTCAGTTATATGTTAGAAATATTTTCATCTCACATTTTTGTAGCCTAAGCACAAACTTTTCATTCCAAAACTTAAAATCTCTACGGAAATGGAAAATTGTCTAATAGCAGTAGATAAATTAAAAAGCTAAAATATGTGTTTATTGGTATTTCCATATTAACATATAAATATCAATCAACTTTAAATTTTACATAAAAATGTTCGTTCGAAGTGTTCAAATCTTGTTACAATTTGACAAGATTTTATGGAGGAGTGCAATCTTTTGGATGAAATATTTTGTAGTTCTTAATTTGTCTGTCCGTCTGAAATCGTAGTAAGATTTGAACAGTAAACAACAAATTTTCCAATAGAATTCAGGATCAATAATAATTGATTCAGGAAATACTTCAACTCTGTAGAGCATTTTTGTATTTCGAATTAAAAATGTGTGCTTAAGCCACAAAAAAGTAAGTTGAAAATGTAGATATAAAACTAATTATGTCATGTTTATGTCTTCTTAATGGAAAATACTTTGCATATAATTCTCTAATTCGATATTTTTTTAATGTATGAACATTCAAGAAATTGATAAATATTCCATCTTTTTATAGGAACTAAAAATTTCCGGTTAATGTTTTGATTGAGAAAGCTAAAAATTTGTCAAATATTGATATAAATTGCAATTTTACAATTGCATTATTTTTCAAATATTTTAACATCTCTTCAATCTTGATAATTCTTACAGAAGTTTATTTCATGTGAGTGACTTTTTCTTTTTCTAATGAAAGATTTCGTAATTCTAAATTCGGCCCAATTCGTAACATTGTAAAAAGATTTTAAAACTTCATAAAATTTTTTTTTCTGTTTTATTCAAAGTCAATAAATATTCAATGTTTGGAATCAAAATATTAAGTAAATGATTTTTAATTTCGGGGAATAAACTGCTTTAATAAGACAATCTTTCTTCTTTGTGAGAAATCTCAATTTTTAAATTAAAATTCTACGCATAGGATACAAAAACATAATATGAAAATACTTTCATTACAGAATTTTGAAATATACAAGTTGACCAATTTTTAATCGAGTAAATCGGCTACTTTAAGCAAAAAATTATGTTAAAAATATTTTATCAAAAAAAAATAAGACACATTAAATTACGGTTTAAAATCCACATTCATAGATTGATGGTAAAAGCAGTTTAAAGTTTTTTAATCTCACGTTTTAGTGACGTATGCACAGACTTTTAATCAGATAAATGAAATGCTTTATAGAAAGTCAAAATTTTCTTATTACTGCACTTAATCAAATTTATAAAGTAAAAATATTTTTTAATTGATGCTTTCACTCAATTCTTTAAACATTCATTAATTGAAAATTGTACTCAAAATTTAATCTTGCAGCGTTCCAATATTCCCACAATGTTACAAAATCTTATTAATCATTATTTTAGTCGAATTATTTTCAAAATATTTAAAAAATAAATGTAAATATTTTGATTAAATACTTTGTCAAATTTTGCATTTGACTGATCTTGCAAAATTGTTGAAAGTTTTGAATACCGATAGAAGAAACTTTAAATGAAATTTTATGTCCATAAATGCTTAAAGTTCTATATAGAAATATCAACTACAACATTCTCAAATTTTATAAATAAACTACTAAATTCAAAATGTTTCGGATTTTTTTAGAAACTGTACAAATTTCAAATATGAATCAGTCAAAATCTAGTGATTATCAGTGAAATTTGACTGTTTTAAATAACTAAAAACAGGTTACTGTGAATCAGTCAAATTTCACTGATTACTTCAGTGAAAAGTAACTGATTTAACAGTGAAAAATATTGTTTCCACTGATGATTCAGTGAAAAGGCAAATCACTGATTCAATCAGTGAAAATTTGACTGATTCAGATTTAGAGTGTATACAAATTTCAAATATAAAGTGTACTCTGTACATTAATCAAACAAATTTAGAAGATGAATATTTTAATAAATATTCCTAAATATTATTGGAATATGATACATATCGATTTAGAAAAACTTCTTCAAAGTACTCAGACATTTTTCTTATTTTACGACATTTTTGCACCATGTTTGACCTTTGGGTAGGATTCAAGAAAACAATTGTAGACATACTTTCATTACTTAGTAAAATACTATGAAGACTTGCTTTTTAAATTAAAGCGAAAACTTTTAAAACCTTTAACAATCGGTTGCATAGATTCTGCTCTAATCTTGGACGCAATTAGAGAAATAGGTTTTTTTTGCTTTTTTAGATCTAGTTTTTGCCTTAAACATAAAAGAAAGAAAACACATTTGAAATATTAAAATAAAAAAGCTGGTTCATTCTTAGAGAATCCCAAATATTCTGAAATAAAACTCCTTTCCACACCACCACGGAGGTAGAGTTTACTGGTAATAGTTCAATAAATTTTATGTACTCTAAACAAATTTTTTCGTAATTGCAGAAAACTTATTCCAAATACAAAAATTGTATCTTTAAATGTACAGGATAATTAATTATAAAAATCGTTCGAATTTGAATTTCAAGGACTTGTACACACTTTCAAGGCACATCGTTTTTCCTTTTGCAAAAATTTTTAAAACTTCTAATTTTTCAAGTAATTGGGAGAAGTACATTTAAAAAAAAATTGTTTTCTCTACATCCACTCGCGCTAGCTTAACAAATTTACAGAATTTTACGATTTTATTAATATTGTATTAAGTGTCTACATTTTCTGAAACTATCTACAGGAGAAAAATTTTAATACTTTAGCAAAGAAAGTTTTCTGAAAAGTTGTAGCTCAATTAGATTAATAGCCAAAAAGTTACCAATGTTTTAAATCGCAAACGAACGGTACAGAGGTCAAATTGGAGAGGAAAACAAATAATAATAGCAACCTTCTTTTGTTTTCTTCTAAGATATACTTGATTCTCGCTTTATGCGTTATTTCAGAAGGCAAGAGTGTGGATTCTTCATATTTTTATCGTAATTCCTTATTGAAAACGGCAAAAGTAAGAATATTATATTATTATTTGGTGATACGTGAGTGCTCTTACGCACGTTATTGTTTGATGCTTGTGGGTAAGTTTATTTTGTGAAACTTAATTTGTGTACAGATTACAAATTATTCACATTCGCTCAATTTTATCGACTTTTCATCTTATTAATTCTTTTCAAATAATTCTGTTTTCCTTCGTCGTATAATTTATTGTTCACAATGAGTAATCCGGTTGACCCAAATTCGAGTGTTTTGAAGGACAGCCAGGTTCAAACGAAGGTTGACCACGGTTGAACTCTGGTTCAAACGAATGTCAACCCGCTAGAAAAGTCATGAAAAATGCAAAAAACTTTCAGTTGGGATGGTTTGAGGAATTTCCGTCGTGGAGAGAGTGGGTGGTTACATTAGCAGATGAAACAAGATTTCATTGCAAAATTTGCAATAAAACGTTGCTATGTGGCAAATCGGAAATTGAAAAGCATGAAGCATCTTAATCACACAGAAAGAAGCAAGAGTTTTCAAATAAATTAGAATGTTATGGAGTAGTAAGTGAAAATTCTTCTAATGTAACTGCCAATTCTTACAGTGTTGAACCTTGTGTAGCAAGTTCTTCTGCTTCAGAATTCACAAATTCCACGATTCCGGAAAGTGTTACTTTCAAACAGAAAGTACAAGTAGCAGAGATTAGGATTAGTACATTTTTCGTAGAGCATAATTTACCATTCGCGATTTCATCAGAATTGATAGGACTTTTCCAAGATATGGAACCTTCGGTTTTAAAAGACGTTAGATTGAGCCACACTAAAATGGTCCCAGTTGTAAATAACATCGTATGTGCTGCTGAAACTGATCGCATGGCAAATATTTTGCGTAAGCAATCATTTTCAGTGTACGAAGACGAAACGACCGACAGGACTCTAGAAAAGTGGCTGTCATTAATGGTTCGATATGTGGAGCCAACGACATTTTCTGTCAGGGTGGAATTGCTCCAGCTTATTAATGTAAATGCTTCGGATTGTTCTGCCTCTAAAATTTTTGATGCGTTCGAAAAAGCATTGTCCGGGCAGAAAATCCCTTTATCTAATATCTGTGCTTTAGCTTGTGATAATGCACAGGTGATGGTCGGCAATAGGTCCTCATTTAAAACAAAATTAAAGGAAAAAAGTCCCCGTTTAATTGTTTTCCCGTGTGTCTCGCATTCGTCAGCAATTGTAGCAAAATATGCTTGTGCCACAATCCCAGATGTAGAGGATTTAATCAAAGATTTCCCAGCTTTTCTTAATGCTAGCTCCAAGCGAACGGCTATTTTTCGATCGATTGTTTTGGAATTAGGAAATGACTATCAAAAAATTCCTAGTCATTCTGAAACTCGCTGGCTTGTCCGCTATCGATGCATAGATATTATAATAAAGAATTGGGAAGTTATTCTTCAGTATCTTATGGTCCTCGTATCTGAGAAGGTAGAGAAGGCCAAAGACTTGTTAGGAAAAATGCAGAATCCTTTGACACTCGCATATTTCCTATTCTTGAAATTTACTTTGAATAGGTTCAACGTATACAATGCGAAATTTCAAAGTCGCGAAACAATGGTTCAGGAACTCCAGCCAAACTCGGCTAAATTCTTCGTATGGATTCTTAGCAGTTATTTGAAAGAGGGTCTTCTTCAACCGAATTTATTCTTGCAAATCATTAGAAATGTTAACTATGCAGATCTTAGTAATCAAAAGCCGCTTCAAGACATTGACGTTGGTAAGGAAACGCGAGAATATTTCCAGCAGCAACTTACAATTAAGAAATTGCAAATAGTAGAAGTTGATCTATTTCTTCGTAATTGCTTGAAATTTTATGTCACAGCAAGCGAAGAAATTCGCAATCGACTTCCTTTTGATGACATCTTTTTGTCTTGCGTTGCTGTTTTCCGGCCTCAAGTAGCTTTCTATGCTGATCGAAGCGAAACTTTTCCTAGGGTCTGGAAAGTTTGTCAAGATTTAGGGTCGTTTGATAGAATAGGTGTACAAAAAGAGTGGGATTCTTTACTCAAAATCAGACAGGAACTCAAAGAAAAGTGGTCGAATTTATCTTTTGACGAAATGTGGTCTAGTATCGGTGTATCTTCGACGAGTACAGGAGAAAAACCTTTTCCAAATTTGACCTCAGTATTGAATCATGTTCGGAGTCTTCCTCATTCAAATGCTGAGGCGGAGCGAGGTTTCTCCATGCTCACGGACGCGAAAACTCCCAAAAGAAATCGCTTAGGAAACAGGACGGTCAACTCAATTTGTGTTACTCGATCAGCCCTAAAGGCGAGAGCTGAAACAGCCAGAACAACGAGCATCACTTCGAAGCATTTGCAATTAATGACCGAAAATCTATATGAGATGGCAGAAAGTGATAGGGAAAGTGGTTTGTCGCTCTTCGCTCACGAAGGAGAGGATTAATTCTAATGGCCAAGGCATGGCGTTAATCAATTTCAAACCCCTTTCTTACTCACAAAATAATGACATTTTATTTCTTATATCAGAGATACGTTCTTTATTCCTTTCTTCGCGTGCCTCGGGTATGGAAATTGTTTAGTTTTAATTATTATTTTGTGAGTAAGAAAACATACTGAAATTGAGTAATATTACGCTTTGGGCATAAGTGAGAGGCAAGGGGACTCACAATAATCAAGCACCCCAAATCATCCCGAATTAATCAAACTTCTTCATTATTTGATTTAAAACAAAACATTTTTGTTCGACGTATACTGGCATTTGATAGAGGCAAGCCTGAAGTACGGGCTACATTTGTAGCGTTTTTTACCACTTTGCTTCATTTTTTTTCTTTTTTCTTTTTGCTTGAAAGCAAAAACCCTTTTCGTTTCGTAGGACGTGGACTAGGCCTACAGGGGATACCACGTAAAAAAAACGAGCCTTAAACTCTACCTCCGTGGTGGTGTGGAAAGGTGTTTTATTTCAGAATATTTGGGATTCTCTAAGAATGAACCAGCTTTTTTATTTTAATATTTCAAATGTGTTTTCTTTCTTTTATGTTTAAGGCAAAAACTAGATCTAAAAAAAGCAAAAAAAACCTATTTCTCTAATTGCGTCCAAGATTAGAGCAGAATCTATGCAACCGATTGTTAAAGGTTTTAAAAGTTTTCGCTTTAATTTAAAAAGCAAGTCTTCATAGTATTTTACTAAGTAATGAAAGTATGTCTACAATTGTTTTCTTGAATCCTACCCAAAGGTCAAACATGGTGCAAAAATGTCGTAAAATAAGAAAAATGTCTGAGTACTTTGAAGAAGTTTTTCTAAATCGATATGTATCATATTCCAATAATATTTAGGAATATTTATTAAAATATTCATCTTCTAAATTTGTTTGATTAATGTACAGAGTACACTTTATATTTGAAATTTGTATACACTCTAAATCTGAATCAGTCAAATTTTCACTGATTGAATCAGTGATTTGCCTTTTCACTGAATCATCAGTGGAAACAATATTTTTCACTGTTAAATCAGTTACTTTTCACTGAAGTAATCAGTGAAATTTGACTGATTCACAGTAACCTGTTTTTAGTTATTTAAATCAGTCAAATTTCACTGATAATCAGTAGATTTTGACTGATTCATATTTGAAATTTGTACAGTTTTTAAAAAAATCCAAAACTTTTTGAATTTAGTAGTTTATTTATAAAATTTGAGAATGTTGTAGTTGATATTTCTATATAGAACTTTAAGCATTTATGGACATAAAATTTCATTTAAAGTTTCTTCTATCGGTATTCAAAACTTTCAACAATTTTGCAAGATCAGTCAAATGCAAAATTTGACAAAGTATTTAATCAAAATATTTACATTTATTTTTTAAATATTTTGAAAATAATTCGACTAAAATAATGATTAATAAGATTTTGTAACATTGTGGGAATATTGGAACGCTGCAAGATTAAATTTTGAGTACAATTTTCAATTAATGAATGTTTAAAGAATTGAGTGAAAGCATCAATTAAAAAATATTTTTACTTTATAAATTTGATTAAGTGCAGTAATAAGAAAATTTTGACTTTCTATAAAGCATTTCATTTATCTGATTAAAAGTCTGTGCATACGTCACTAAAACGTGAGATTAAAAAACTTTAAACTGCTTTTACCATCAATCTATGAATGTGGATTTTAAACCGTAATTTAATGTGTCTTATTTTTTTTTGATAAAATATTTTTAACATAATTTTTTGCTTAAAGTAGCCGATTTACTCGATTAAAAATTGGTCAACTTGTATATTTCAAAATTCTGTAATGAAAGTATTTTCATATTATGTTTTTGTATCCTATGCGTAGAATTTTAATTTAAAAATTGAGATTTCTCACAAAGAAGAAAGATTGTCTTATTAAAGCAGTTTATTCCCCGAAATTAAAAATTATTTACTTAATATTTTGATTCCAAACATTGAATATTTATTGACTTTGAATAAAACAGAAAAAAATTTTTATGAAGTTTTAAAATCTTTTTACAATGTTACGAATTGGGCCGAATTTAGAATTACGAAATCTTTCATTAGAAAAAGAAAAAGTCACTCACATGAAATAAACTTCTGTAAGAATTATCAAGATTGAAGAGATGTTAAAATATTTGAAAAATAATGCAATTGTAAAATTGCAATTTATATCAATATTTGACAAATTTTTAGCTTTCTCAATCAAAACATTAACCGGAAATTTTTAGTTCCTATAAAAAGATGGAATATTTATCAATTTCTTGAATGTTCATACATTAAAAAAATATCGAATTAGAGAATTATATGCAAAGTATTTTCCATTAAGAAGACATAAACATGACATAATTAGTTTTATATCTACATTTTCAACTTACTTTTTTGTGGCTTAAGCACACATTTTTAATTCGAAATACAAAAATGCTCTACAGAGTTGAAGTATTTCCTGAATCAATTATTATTGATCCTGAATTCTATTGGAAAATTTGTTGTTTACTGTTCAAATCTTACTACGATTTCAGACGGACAGACAAATTAAGAACTACAAAATATTTCATCCAAAAGATTGCACTCCTCCATAAAATCTTGTCAAATTGTAACAAGATTTGAACACTTCGAACGAACATTTTTATGTAAAATTTAAAGTTGATTGATATTTATATGTTAATATGGAAATACCAATAAACACATATTTTAGCTTTTTAATTTATCTACTGCTATTAGACAATTTTCCATTTCCGTAGAGATTTTAAGTTTTGGAATGAAAAGTTTGTGCTTAGGCTACAAAAATGTGAGATGAAAATATTTCTAACATATAACTGAAAATATAAATTATGAACTTGAATTTTATGTTCATTTTATCTTGATAGAAAATATTGTTCTAATTGAAAAATTGTTAAATGTACAAAATTAGTAAGAAGTATATAAATTTGAATGGAAAATTATATATTGATTCAAATTTTATACATTTATTGTCACTAAATTTCACTGAAAGTTTATTTTTGAAGTTTTGAAATCCTCATGAAATTTTCCAAGATCATACTGATGTTTATTTCATGCAGACTTTCTTCAAGAAATTGAAGAAAAGTGTTATTTCTTGAACTATATACTTCGTAAATTCAAATTCGTCGTCTGCTTCGCGCCTCTTTTGCACGTACTCGAGAAAAATACAATTCTTAATTTCGACTCGATAAACGAAAGCGTGAAATCTAAAAATAACTTGAAAACTCAAGCATTGTAACGAAGTCCGTCTTCGTGCACCTTCGGCTTTACACGAAGCTGGTGACCGCAGCGTGTAGCAGAGCTGACACACTGACACGCCACGTTTGCATTTGTTTCTCCCAGATGGGAACGTGGTGGGGGCAGAAAAATCCCACGTTCTGGAGACACTGGTACCAGTGTCGTGACTAGAGTTTTTCGGCCTCACTCAAATAAACATAAATCAACTTTCAAAAATATCAATATAATCAAATAGTTATTGAAATTATAATTATTAATTGATATTATTAAACTTAAAGAATCTATATAATTGAATTATGTGAAACTTTTGTATAAATTATATAAACTGTTAGACTAAAACAGGATTTGTCATCAAAGTGTTAGATAAGAAATAGTATATTGCGTGATAATCGAAATTTCGACTTTGGATTCCTGTGCAGCGATTCCATTTGCATCGAAAGGAAAATTTTCGATTGAGGTACGATGAAATAGTATATTGCATCGCAAGGGATGAAATACAGTGATTGCAACGAGTCCTCGCTCGGGCTTCATTCACACTCGTCAATTCCGTCGTGTTTTGTTTTGAGTAATGCATATTATTTTTCATAGTAACTGTTTTGAGAATTTGATTTGATTTTCAAAAGAGGTGCTATGAAAAATTACTTTCTTTCACTAAATTGACTACAGTTTTTACACCTTAAAAGTAACGAAAGATTCACATGGAATGGTAATAAAAATTCTTATTATAGTCACTTAACATCGACTTTTGAATAGGACTAAAAATGTAAAAAAATTCATTGACGAATTCAATAATTGCGAACACCTTTCAATGAAAGCTTTTAAAAAAGTTGTCGAAATTCCCATTCACTTGTCATATCCAAAAGTCGATAACTGTTGAAGGAAGTTTCGACAACTAATATTTTCCACGAGGGGCCGTTCACTAAAAATCGATTCTACGCGAGCATAATTATTCCATTAACTAGCTCACGATTCATATGATTCCACACTTGAAGAATAATCCGGTTTGATTAATTCTGACAATTAGAAAAAAAAAGAATCGAATCCAACCTCAGAAGAAGCAGAGGAATCATTTCGACAGTTGCGCGCATTGAGCTTCATCACTACGATTGATTCCGCCTGAGTCCAGTTGATTCTAAATTGATTCCCTCAATTCTCAACCAAACAAGTCCGCTTTTCGTGTCGTTTTATTAATAAAGGTAACGGTACCAGGTATATAACCATTGTGCTTTGTTGTCGTTTATTATTATCCAATGTTAAAATTAAGTTGAAAATACTATTGCAAAAATTTTTTTCATGAATATAAAACGCCTCGGTTCCATGGAAAACTTTAATAGGATAAAATTGATTCCTAATTAATTAAAAATAACAAATATCCCAATTATGAAACGTTATTTACATGGCTTGTAAATAACGTAAATAAATTATGGAACACGGGTGTTCCAGTTTCCATATGCATTCTTGTTCCCAATATAAAGTAAAACCAAGTCCTGTGCAATTACATGAGTTTAAAATAAACAAGTGATCGTTCAATATTGCGATTTTCCAGTAAAACATAAATAATTCCATAACTTATATAAAATATTCTTCATCATTCTTTATCATTATATTCCTCTGTAGCGCAATACACAACATTGCGCTACTCTTAACTGTAGCGAAAAAACGAGTTTACGCGCCGGAGGCACATAAAATTATTTAAAATAATTAATTTGGTTAATAGTTCTTGGGTTAATTATTTTTGGTATATTAAAATTAAAATTAATATTTTTATAAATTAAAATTAATTAACATTAATTTTTTTTTAGCGAGGCTTTTTTAATTTATCCGGATTTCTAAGCTGTTACACTTTTTTGGCTGTGGCATTGAAAAATAACTACTGTTTGATAATAGTGCAACGGAATGCAGATTATGGTATGAAATTTTATGTTTTATGATATTATAAAACATTGTGACAAATGAAACAAATGTAAAACCAACTAGTTTTAGTTGGTTTTACAACTAGTAAGTACTTTTTACAAAATAAAAATGAATTAAAAGAATTTGAAGCATCTGACAAGATACAAAATTATTTTGAACGCAACTGGATTTAATTCTCCAATCGGATTTCCAGTTGGTTTTATCATCTGGTTTTTTCAACTGGTTGTGGAAAAACATTGTTTAATTTGTTTGAAGGCGCCTTACTTTTTAATTATAAACATGAGGGCACCTTTGGAAAATTTTGAAAAATGTCTTCCTTAAAACCAGATGGAAAAACCAACTAGTAAAACCAGCTGAAAATTCAAGTTAACACTATTGAGAATAATCAAAAGATTAATTAATCGAGACGTGAACAAAAATATTAGTCTACACCGGCGATGTCATCTGAGAACCAATACAGCTTTACAGCTCCACGTACGTGTAGCCTGGACGCCTCGCTGCGCGTGAGACTGCGCATTAGACAAGTTTTAACGCGTTGATCTCAAGTGATCTCAAGCTAACTCGAGCTAACCCGCTCGAGCGTGCACGGAATCGTAACGCTTCTGAATGATCCCCGGTGATTCTTTTGAATCTCACTGATGAACGCGGCTTTCAAACTTTCAGGATCAATCTCTAAGATTTTACTCAATCATGCTGATTCCTCATATAATTCTATTGGGATCTTAATAACTCCCTACTAAAATAAACTGTAATTGTATTTTGTATGTTTATAATTGGTTTCGATTATTAAATATAACAACTTGGAACATCAGTATGATGTATATTCAATACTTTTCTGAAATCAGAAAATTTTTATTATGTGTGCGCAAGGCGCAGATTACTTTCGTTCATTCCTGCGTGGGTAGGTAAATAGTGGAACGACTCTTGCGACTCACGGTTTACCGAACTCTCGAGTGAAGCTTGGAGTAGAATAAACAGAAGGCTCTAATATTTTTGTAATTGAATAAAAGATGGGTTTTTTATAATTATACTACGAGTAATAATATATATTTTTAGAAGTCTTTAACCCTCTAGGCCGCAAATCTGTAAAAATAAATTTAAAACGTTGGGAATTTTTTTAAATGCATTTTATGGTCATAGAAACTCATAAAACCCAACATATGCTCATTTGCTTGTTTTGGGTAAGCGTGCAGATAAGGAAGGTGAAAAGGCACCATAGACAAATTCATTTCAAACATAATCAATTTTTTAGGAATTGAAATAAATAATATATCAATAGAAAGAGGAAAAGCTTACCTTTCCACATCAAAATTCCTTTTAGAAATCGGACGACTAGAAATCAGAAAATTTTTGCAACTAATTTTTTTTTTTCGCAAATTTTTTTCACGTGTCTTCACATTTAATACATCACAAATAATTACAGTGATACTAAATAATCTTTAACTTGCCCATGTGTCCCAACTTTGATCGAAGGTTAAGTAGAATTACTCGAACTATCTTTTAACAAGTCAAGATGATTGGCATCTTAAAAACTACTTAAATTTGTTATAACTATTTTTTAGTTTTTCACTTCTATTATTTAAAATTGTCAATGGAAAACAAGTTCCATCTCATCAATTTCGCTATTTCTTTACCCTGAAAAAATTGATTTTGCAACTTAAAAATTTTTTGTTTGCTAAGGAGTTTAGACAATACTATTATACTTCATATATTTTCAAGCGTCAGGCGAATTATTGTATGCGGAGACTCAATTGCTCCCAAATTGGTTTTGGTGTATGAATCAAATATGACATATAAACTAATGAAAATTAGAGTTTTACTACCCTTAGTAGGAGAGATCGTGGCAAACTTGTCAGTTTAACATTCATTGCTCTTCAAAAAATTAACAGAATGTGTTATTGATGAGTACTTTTCTTATTCTAAATCCCAAATTATTATACAAGATATGTTGATGAGCAATTATTATTTCAATAAGACAACTGATTAGTAAGTTAATTATCCCCAACCAGTTGCATGCAAGAAATTTTTTTCCAATTGTCGGTGTAAAGTTGTTGGAAGCATTTTTAAAGAAATATAAACATCTTCGGGTTTCACAAAGTTCATCGTTCTATTAATTTTCATCTCATACCAGGGGTGTTAGTTGAAATTTGCCGGTTTTACTCATAGATGTCGCTAGAGATATGTATACATTTCTATGATTTGGCATCTATGTCATATTTTTCTATGGACAATAACCTTCAAAAATACACAACTACATTCTGACAAAATAATAGCATCATAGTTGTTTACCTCAGTGAATATGTCGAGTTTCGTTCCAAGTAAATCGCATTTGCGGCATTCGTTGCTTTTCTTATTTCATCAAAAGAAAAAAGCAGTTGAAGCTCATCGATTGCTGGTAGAAACTTATGGTGAACACGCTCTAGTGATTAGAACATGTGAGACATGGTTTCGTCAATTTAAAAGTAGAGATTTCGATTTAACAGGCAATGAACATCCTGGTGCAGCGAAAAAGTTCGAAGACGAGGAATTGCAGGCGTTATTGGATGAAGACCCAACCCAATCGCAACAACAATTGGCACAAACACTAAATGTGACCCGAGGAGCAATTTGCCAACGTTTAAAAGCCATGGGAAAAATCGAAAAGTATGGAAAATGGGTACCACACCAACTGAACGATAGACAAATGGAAAATCGAAAAACCATTTGTGAAATGCTGCTTCAACGGTTCGAAAGGAAATCTTTTCTGCATCGAATTGTCACGGGGGACGAAAAATGGATTTATTTCGAGAACCCGAAGCGGAAAAAATCATGGCTTTCACCTGGTGAGGTCGGCCCATCGACTCCAAGGCCAAATCGCATTGGCCGTAAGACAATGCTCTGTGTTTGGTGGGACCAGTGTGGTGTGGTGTACTTCGAGTTATTAAAACCTGGTTAGACGGTGAATACGGATCGCTACTAATTATTCTAAATTTTAAGAGCTATTTATTGTTATTTGTGATTATTAATAATTATTTAAATTTAAATAAAATTTAATTATTATTAATTATTAAATTATTTAAATAAAAATTTTAATAGTCATTGTAAATATCAACTAAGAATGAAAGTAAAGGAAATAAAGGAAACACGTTCTTGGATCAAAGAGCATATAAGAGAGCTCCACTTGCTCCACCTTTGTGCGTGGCCTATTCGGTCCTGTCTCATCGAAGAAGGCGAGCAGCAAACCGGCCGAGAACCGTGATCGTCGATTAAAATTTAACTCAGATATGATTGAACATTCTTAATCTTATCTCGGGTACCCATGAATATTTTTGAAGTTTTCGGGGCTTAAATTAAAGATAATATTTTAGACTCTATGTATATAGCCATCGGTTTTCCATTTGACCTCTTCATTCGATGAAAATCTCTGTCCCTGGAGCCATCTTTGTGGTTTTCCGAAATAATTCGTGGAGTCAGGAAATAGAATAATTTGACTGAATCGAATTTCAGCGCCTCTGCTGGAGGGAATTTGACTTGTTTTCCGGCTTTTTCACACACAACCACCAATTAAATTTCTATTTTAGTAGTTGAACATGTGTTTAATGAATGACATTTATTTATTTTCGTGTAGTATACAGTATGTATCCCCTATGCATTGGAATACATTTTTTATGAATAAAACTTATTTTAATATATTATTTTGACAGAAAGAGAAGCTGCAAATTTGGCAGAGTGCAATAAATTTAACATTAATTTTTATAATATTCATAAAATAGGAGTTGTATCGACGCTCAATAATACATTTAATACGATGTTGCTGCTAATAATTGGTTTCAGGGTCCAGAAATAATAACTTAGGAGGTTAAATACTTTCAAACGTTTCGACTCTGAGCACATATGAGCCCGATTTTGGAGTAAACTTTGATAATGTGAAAATGTAAAAAATTGTGAAAAAGTTTACATAAAATTGTACATAAAACATCCATAAAATACCCAAAACTTCCTTAGGAATACAATAAAATTCTAGCTCATAACTTTGAGATAGCTAAACTAAGAAACTAGTATGTATTTGTGTGTAAATGTTACTGAAGATAATGATTGCTAAAAATGTACTGAATTTTCTGAAATTTTCCTAATAGTATGAATCTCAACTGAATTCTCATAAAATGTATCTTAAAACTACCCAAATGTAATAGAATTTTTAAAAAAATTTTTATATTTTACGTTTACACTGCGTTAAAAATGTTTGTGATTTTGCAATACATTAGAGTAAAAATTGTAATGTAAAATTGAGGCTTCGGATTCCGTAACCGACGGAGCGCGTGGCCGAGTAGGCAAAAGAGGGGATACCGCAATGCGCGAACTTTTTTTTTCATTTAAATAAAAAATTCGGAAAAATGATCAAAAAAATGTGTGCTGTTTTTCGTACAAATGTGTCCGGAATAATCTGAAATTTCATCAACAGACTCAAAAAACCCTAGAGCTTCAGATGGTTGTATGTTCAACATAACAAAATTCTCAATTTGTTAATAATTTTTTATTTATTTTTATTTATCAGGTTAGGAATTTCTTTAACTGCTTTCAAGCCCATCGATACCGTCGCGAGGTATATCGATCGAACACAGGAGAAATTATTTAAAATTATTTAGAAACACTCTAGACGAATGGGAAGAAATGATATATATACACTTTATATTAGCAATAATATAACAAAGTTCGATAATTTTGATCTAGAGTGTTTTTAAATAATTTTTACAGAATAAATATAAGTAAAGAAAACAAATTGGAAAAAATGATGTTGCAACTCTCTCGAATCGCGTGCTCTCGGCATAGGTGCATCTCTTTTTCTGCGCGTTCGATCGATATATCTCTTGACGATATCGGTGCGCTTGAACGCACTTAAACAAATTCCCATCCTGACCATACTTTATTTCTTTGAAGATGAAAAATGAGAATTTCACTAACCGCAACTGTTATAATAAAAATTATTAACAAGTTGAGGATTTGTTATGTCGAACATAACCATCTGAAGCTCTAGGGTTTTTTGAGTCTGTTGATAAAATTTTAGACTATCAGCAGATGCATATTGACAAAAGGCAAGATAGCACTTGCACTTTAAGTATGAGTCTTGTGCTCAAAAAAGCAGTATATCTTCAGAAGGAATAGTGCTGTTAAACAATAACGCTAAAGTAAGTCTTGTGCTTAGTGTTTATATGAAATAAAACTTCAATATCATGTCAATTAAAAAGAATTTACCGTGGTTAAAATTATTTAATAATAAAGATGGTTCACAAAAGAAATAAAGAATGTTCTTAACTTTGCACAAATTATAATATAACTACTAAATTTAGTCTATGTCTTTTTAATACTTTTGTTTCAATGAATAATTGTTTCTTGAGTTAGAAATCGAATGATATAGACTTTATAAAACTATTTTTCTAAATCTCAAGACTCAACTACTGACATGTCAAAAAATTAAGCTTATAAATAAAATGAAATTTGAGTTTGAATTATTGAATATGAAATTATTAAATATTATTAATTTATTTCAAATTAATTAGTTGAGTTTCAAATTTCTGCCACTGCCTACATTATCAGAGAATCACTAGTCGCGTATCAGATAGGATACGTTGTCAATAGGTGTCCTCGTAGACAATTTCAAACTCTTATATCGCAGATAAATGCAAATTAAATTCAAATTTAAAGAATTTGCAATCTTTCTGTGGAAAAAAGATGCCTTCGACTGCGCTGGGATTCGAGCCCAGGTCTAGCAGTCGAGCAGCAATCGAAATACCTGGGCTCGAATCCCAGCGCAGTCGAAAGCGTTATTATTAAAGCTATCAATATTATTTTATTTTGCTGTAAATAAAGGATCACTGAAAAGCTTATAAGCTTTACTTCACGTTTTTCAAAAGGATTATCTATTTCAGTAAGGTCCTCTTGAGATGGATAATTGTTATTCCCAGAATTGTATATTTTCGTCGATTTCACTTTACAGACGTTTCTTAACATAAATAAAACAATAATTTAGTATAAGTATAAAGCAAAGTGATCACAGCATTAACATACATTATAAAGTCTGTATACTACTATAATATTTATTGAAAAGAAATTTACCTTATCCTGAATATAACATACTACAGTAGTTCGGTAAATATTTATAACTTCTCTAGGTTTTCTATTAAAATTATTGATACTTCAGTGATTAGCAAAAGATAATAAACAAACAAATTAATAGATTTTAATTTTAATTTACTTACCTGTGACCTAAAAGCCGATCGTAAGCACTGTTTTTTAAAATTTTGTCACACTGTAAACATTTTGCCACAATTTTATCAGTTTCTTTTAAACACTTGAAATTCAATTCCGACCATGGGATTTTATTTGCGCATTTCATTCCTTTTCCTCCTTCAGATTTGCTCATTTTATATTTTGATTTTAATTTCGACACTTGCCGAATTAAGAGGAATGCAGATTTAAAATTCAACTATAATTAATTGCATAAACAAACACAACAAGAGAGATTATACATACTCTTTTAAGGTTCGCTACCTTGAATATGTGATTAACTACAGTTTTCGACGTAAATTACGTAAATTACGTATAACTGAGATTTGAAAGCGACATACAAGGTAAGTTTGATTTATTTAACTGGATAGGCAGTTCCTATGAAGAATTTTTCCTAAATTTCTGTCTCATTTTGCTTCAAAACGAAAGGTAGTCGATGCCATGCGATAACCTCAAATTGAATTAGTAGTTAACTCTCTGCCGGCTAAAGCACAATTATTTTAAATATAAGGTGCGTTCCAAAATAAACGAGACTGAGCTACAATAGAAACGACAGGAGCTTTGTTCTGAAAAATTCGAGTTTATTTATTTAAAATAGTCCCCTCCGGCCTCAATACACTGTTTTTCGCGATCCAAAAGCTTTTCGAAAGAGTGTTTTAGGGCATTGACCGGAATGTCCTTCAGGATGTCGGTACAAGCCTTTTGGATGGCCTCTACGGACGCAAAACGTTTTCCTTTCATGGCCAAATGCAATTTTCCGAATAGGTAGAAGTCCCAGGGAGCCATATCAGGCGAATACGGTGAGTGATTGATGGGTAAAATGCGATTTCTAGTAAAAAAATCAGTCACAAGAGTGGATCGATGAGATGGTGCATTATCATGCAATAAGCGCCAGCTTCCTCCTTCGCGGTATTCCTTTGTCGTAAGCCCAAATGATCGGTTAAAATGCGATAAATCGATGTTTTGGAGATATTCAACTCCGATTCCATGAATTTCAAAGATGTTTTCGGCTCATTTTTGATAAATTCACGCACAATTACGGTGGAGTTTTCGGTGATCACTGATTTTGGGCGGCCCGTATGTTCATCGTCATTTATGTCCTCATGACCATCTCTGAAACGTGTAAACCACTCATGAACTCTGGCACGAGATAGACAATCATCGCCATAAACTTTTTTCATCAATTCAAATGTTTCGGTAAACGTTTTACCGATTTTAAAACAAAATTTGATATTAGCTCTTTGTTCGAAACTCATTTTTGTACCGATGACACAAACACACTGACACTTTAGACGCAATAACTTCGCTTCAACTGAACCGAATGTCATGAAACTGTCACTGGAAGTCAGGGAGGCGTATAACTTTCCAACGCACTACCTCATTCACAGATGGCGCCACCAAAAAAATTTGTATGAAAAAAGTCTCGTTTATTTTCGAACGCACCTTGTATTTGCTTATTCTTATTTGGAAAATTCCAATTTCAATCCTCGTCCAATTAGACTCTGAAATTTTATTCCTTTTTAAATTCCGAACTTGTAAATTATAATTCTTTTTAAATTTTTACTAATTTAAAGTATATTTTAAAATTTGTATATTTAATTTTAAAGTTGAACAAGTGAAACTGATAAATTTGAAAACTGATATCTCTATTGCTTTAATGAATTAAAATTAAAATAGAATGACTAAATATGTCTAAAACTTGGAAACATATTCACGATTGGAAAACAATTTTACAACCAGGAGAGGACTAAAAATGATTCTATTGAACACACTTTGAGTCCGACTTATAAAGTGGGATTTATATAAATATTATACAAATACATTTTGTTGTAGGAAGAAAAATGTGTTATTGCCGATACTGTAATGTCAAGACACCATCCTCAAAACAGCATTTACAACATCAGCAATTTTATAGGCATATCTCTCGAAATTTTCATTGCGGTTATGAGCAATGCAATAAATTTTTGAAACAGGGCGCATTTTTGCAGGTTCACTTAATACGAAACCATGGTGTTTTGTTAAATGTTTCGCGAAAAACAGAGGCGAATACTACTAACATAATTATACTCTCCGAATGTCTTGATCAATGTCACCTTACATATATATTAAATTTACAATAAATGTAATGGAAATTTATTACCAAAACGCAATTCAATTTCTCAATAGATTTATATTAAAATTACAATACATATGCTGTAATGTACATTTTTTAGATGTTGTGAAATTACAATACATTTGCAGTAATTTTACAACACTGTACTTTAAAGATACATTTTCATGTATTGTAAAATTACATTGCGTTTTGGTAATAAACTTCCATTACATTTATTGTAAAATTAAAATAGAAATTTTTAACAGTGTATATTTCGAGTTTTTGCACTACATTACAATTTTTTACTCTAGATGGTTTTTTTGTCTTTTAGCAGAAGTTTTTATTATTAACAAAATATTTGATCACTACACTGTTGGGAGTGTTCGGAAATTTAAAAAAATTGTATGTTACAGAGGTAACGTAAAATTTGACGATATTTTTAATGTTTTTGAATAAATCTTCTGTAATTTTATACTATATATGTAGTTGCATCTTTATCTTCAGTAACATTTAGACAAAAATATATGCTTAATTTCTAGTTTAGGTATTTCAAAGTTATAGGCTGAAATTTTATTGTATTCCTAAGGAAGCTTTAGATATTTTATCGATGTGTCTGTTGTTATAAGTGAAAACTAAACTTTCTAATTTTTAAAGGGTAGTGACATCAAACTGATGTCACTTTGTAAGTTTTTATTCGTGAGAGATTTTAGAGAAGAACTGACGAGGCCTGCCTGAACCTCTACATATATAGACAGCTAAACCTAGGAGGGTGAGGTCATTAACCTCTACATATATGGGTAACTAAACCTGGGGGAGGGAGGTCATCATCTGGCCTGGTTAAACTGTACAATTTCATGTAAATTTTTTTACGGTTTCTACATTTTCACATTACCAAAGTTTGCTCGAAAATCGGGCTCATATGACCAAATTTCATTTATTATTTTGATATTTCAGAAATGAAGATTACTTACGAGGACTTCGATCAGAGTCGAAACGTTTGAAAGTATATAACCTCCTAAGTTACTATTTCTGGACCCTAAAGCCAATTATTAACAACAACATCGTATGGAATTTTTATAAACCACTGAATCTCCGAGACCAATATTTTTTTATATCTATTATAAGAACATGCACTATGTATGTTTTAACGAATTGAATTTAGAAATGATATTGAAAATTAAAAACAAAAAGGACTTTTTGAATCAAACGCATTTTTCACAACTATTGATATATAATGCGCCGTCACATTCCAGCCTGATTGTGACTGAGTTTTTGGCTAAACACGAAACAAAAGTCATTGCTCATCCACCGTATTCGCCAGATTTGACTCCCTGGAACTTTTTCCTATTTCCAAAGCTCAAATATCCGCCCCGGGGAACGCGCCATGAATCGATTGAGGCCATAAAAAGAAATTCGCTGAAGGAACTAAAGGCCATACCGGCCGAGGCCTATAAAAAGTGTATGGAAAATTGGATTAACCGTTGGCATACTTGTATTGACTCAAAAGGAGCCGACACGACACAAAGCTGATCTCACCAAATACACAGCAAGAGTTTTTTTTAATGAACATTTCGCTTAGCTGTAGATGTTTAATTATGGCCAGGTCGTCCCCATGATTTCTTCCATTTTGGGTCACCATAGTGAATCCATTTTTTATCACCAGTGACTATACGGTGCAGAAAACCCTTTCGTTTATGCCTGGCAAGCAGCATTTCAAATATGGAAAATCAACTTTCAACGTTTCTTGGCGTCAGTTCATATGGAACCCAATTTCCTCGTTTTTGAATCATTCCCAATGATTTTAAACGATGTAAAATTGCTTTTTGAGTCACTCCTAATATACATGCAAGTACATGTGTTCTTTATCTTCGATGTCAAATTCACCGTTCTTAAACTTGAGAAACCACTCACTACAACTTCTCTCATTTAAGGCAGCCTCACTATATGTTTCTACAAGCAATCGAAGCGCCTCAGCTGCAGATTTCTTCAAATTGAAGAAGTAAATCAAAAGTTACCGCAAATGACGCTTATTCGGCTCAAAACTCGACATTTTCGCACACAAAAGAATATATTATACCGATAAAAATTCACTAATATTTTAAGGTTATGTTGTTGACAGATATCCAATCTTACGACAGTGACGTTTTACATGTGTCAATTTCAACCAAAACTTACTGGTGGCGCCAACTTTTGTCAAACGGCGGAAACTTATTTGTATAACTGGTAGTATTTTACTTGTATGAACAAAATTTTTTTGTTAATTGTGATCTGAAATCGGACTTTGAATTCTTGTAGTTTGTAGGTGCAGAATGATAGCTTATATAAATGCAACTCCTATTTTTTGTTTATTGTATTTTTAAACGATTGTTAAAAGTAACAAAAAGCAGGTTTATTGCATATTGGATTAGATTTGATTAGTGATAATATTGCGTATTAGTGTTAGATGTCCAAAAAAAAGTTGAGTTAAAAACTTAGGCCCTAGTAACGCCTACGAAATAGTCGATCGCACGTTAATATTCGTTAATTTTTTCACTTGAAAAAAGGATTAAAAAATATATTAATTCTTGTTCCTTATCTTGCTATTGATTCAGAAGATGTTATAATTATTGATTTGAAGAGAAATTAGAATCTCAGAAATCTGTTTGATCAATAATTAAAGAATCCAACAGAATTATATCTACATTAATATCATATTGTCTGCCTTGCCTGCTTAAAAAACCGTTAGAACCATGGTTGGAACCGGGTAAAACGCCATTTAGACTCGGGTAGGTTCCCATCATAAGATCTGGCACTTTATCCGGACCTACCTGGGTTCTACCGGGAAATTATAACATAATTTTGGGAAGCTATTCGGGTGCAAGCTAGTTGTACATGGGTAATTCGTACTCAAATTATATTATTTTAATTGCAATATGGGACCTGAGAGGGCATACCGGGCTACCGTCCGGGATTAGTAAATGAAAATTATTCTTCCGAAGTGCACTTTGGGTGTTTAAACGGGTCTAGCGTGGTTGTATGAGGTATCTAAGGAATCATAGGTGTAGGCGTCTATCAGGCTCTAAACTGTCCGTAGCGGGGACATAAATTGGCAAATTTTGTAAAAGTGCACTTTGGGTATTTAAACGGATCTTCCGTGGTTGTTTTAGAGATCTCTTGAATCGAAAGTATGAGCGTCTAACAGGATCTAAACGGGTTATAGCGGGGAAATAGATTGACAAATTTGGTCAAGTGCGCTCTGGTTGTCTAAACGGGTGTACTATGGTTCTATCAGGGATTTCTTGAATTGAAGATATGGGCGTCTAACACGATCTAAATGGGTTATAGCGGTGACGTAGATTGACAAATTTCGTCAAAGAGCACTCTGGGTATCTAAACGGATCTACCGAGGTTGTATTAGAGGTCTCTTGAATCGAAAGTATGAGCGTCTAACAGGATCTAAACGGGTTATAGCGGGGACATAGATTGACAAATTTGGTCAAGTGCGCTCTGCGTGTCTAAAAGGGCCTAGTGTAACAATGCTTGGTTCCGTATAGAACCCTTTTGTGGACATATACTACCGTCGGAAATTGTGCGCACGGTGCTTGTCATCGCTATCAAAAATCACTGCTGACTTTGAACCACGATATCTCGGTGAAAAAAAGAGATAGGGCAATAATTTAATAATTTTAATAATTAAATTTTACACCGATATCGACCCAATTTCTTGAGGGACTCCATCTTTTATGCCCTAGAATCTGGGTATAAATACACCCCCATTTGGTCAAACTGGCGAGTTCCTTCCCGTTTGTCAAACCGGCGAATTCCATCCATCAATCATCTATCCGGAAGGATTCCATTATTAGTGCTTCTATCTGGAAGGATTCCATTATCAGTGCATCTATCTCAAAGGATTCCAATATCAGTTCATCTATTTGGAAGGATTCCATTATCAGTGCATCTATCTGGAAGGATTCAAATAACTTAAAATTGGGAAACAGTGAGAGTCCAGGAGAAAGGAGTCGATCACTCATTTAGTTTAAATTATTACGAAGATCCAAGGACTCAGGCACCATATCTTCAAACAGGTTAGGATTCTTCATAGACCATTTTTATCTCCTCCAATCCATACCTTGGCTTGCTTATTCAAAATCAAATAACATTAGTATTGTGTATAACTACTATATTTCCGATTCTTATTGTCGGTTAACCAGGACCTTACACAAAATACCAGAATCCGAAATCCGATTTCAGGATGTAATCATTGCGAGTTTTTTCATGTAACGCTTGCACGGAAAACGAACTCGGCAGTTTGCTCACTCGCGACAGTGGCGTCACGCGCCCAGAGTGTGCATGCATCTAACTGCCACAATTTTGACCGACGGTCGGCTTCTTTCAGTTTGGCAGATTTCCTGCCGCTAGCTATTGGCGCGTGATCTTCTGAGTGGCGCCGCTGTCCCGCCAAAGTGTGGCAGTTAGTTGCACGCATACTCTGGGCGCGTGACGCCACTGTCGCGAGCGAGCAAACTGCCGAGTTCGTTTTCGGTGTAGGCTACAAATTAATGCAGCACATTTATCTCAAAACGTCGAGATTTGATGATAAATTGTAAAGTCAAATTTGACATTAAATCAATACCTTCTCATATGTGATTAGAATCTCAAAATAATAACACAAAATGACAATGCTAATAATAAAAATAAAAAAACTATTCGAATAATATTAAAATTATTTTATGAAATAAAAATTTACTTTTTACTTCTAAAATAAAAAAATCAAGATCTCGGCAGAAAAGATCAATTAAATTTAATTTTAACAGCAAGATTTGTGAGTAATAGTTCTTTGATAAGTAGAAATATGATTATAACAAGAAATATGCAGTTACACGTTCTTTTAGCATTTCCGTTATGAGTCATTCAAATTTAAGTATTCGCGATCTTGCATACGAGACATGAACGAAAATGATATGAAACTTTAGATGTGTTTCTAAATCTTTTTCAAGCCTTGTGAACAATTTTTGCCAACATTGAATTAAAATTATTTTTTAAGATTAAAATCTTCACATTTTCAAATTCATTTACTTCCTAAATTTGAACTAGCGGAATTCCGCTGATTATTAGCGATAAGTCTACCACTGATTACAATCAGAGTGTATATATCTTTTCGAACTGAATGAACATTTTTTTGAAATTAAGTCGAATTTCAGGCAATTTAATCTGAAATCGGGTCGGAAGAATACAAAATGAACCCGGTAAAAGTCTAAATGAACTTGAAATTCATCCGCAGATAGAAATAGCCATCCACCGAAAAAGTACAGAACCATTTCCAAAAATTTTGAAAAAAAAATTTTATGTATTTTGGACATTAACATGTAAAAACTTAAAATCAATAAAATTTGCTAATTTCCCCTGTATCACATGCCCTTAAATAGAAACTCTCAAAATTGTATCCCTTCTTGCATATCTTTGACTGTTTACGATATATTTCGAAATTTAGAAAAAAATATGGTATCTTTGATAATGTTATCTCCAGATCAGCTTAAGACATTGAAATACCTATATAATGTAATGTTCCGAAATTTGGACTATTTTATTGTATCTTTTACCGTTTTTGAAACATTTAAAAGAACTGCCACCTGCTGTGACCTTTTCTTATTAATATAATAAATGTTAATATTGATATCATGTAAAACTTGAATGTAACGTTGACCATTGATGTATGTAACCAAATTGTTTAAGAAAAAATGTGAATCGACTGGAAAGAATCTACAGAGAGGAAAAATAAAAAGCATTGTAAAAGAAAGTAGAGAAGTCAACAAGGAAGTGAGTATTCAGAATCGCCAGTCAACAAATCAATATCTCCATTCTCGCCCCAACTGGAGATACACAATAAGAAATGCAGTCGAGATGTCATCGCACCCTGATTTTAGGAGGGTCATTTAGAAGCAACAAGTAGACTTCAGGAATGCGGAAAGTATTGATCCAAAATACACAACCGATTGCCCGAAAAATTCCGACGCAAGCTCAGTAAAGGATAAAAGCCTAGACGCAGACTCCAAGGATGATTCCTACTATTTAACACCGCGTGGGAGGCTCCATACAAATAAGGTTATAAAAACGCTATAAAAAGGTCCGTAAAAGAAAATTGAATTTGGGGACCAACAAAATTAAGCAGCAGAATTGGTAATAAACCGAAATGGAAATTCTTATACACACTGAAGCCAATCCAATAAATCGTGTCATATACACGGATTGACAGCACGTTTACTTAGAGGAAAAGAACTAAACTGACAAGAAACGGAATTTATTGAAATTAGAAAATATCAAAGGGGGGCCAAGTTCGAGAAAAACAAAATCGTAAAATAGAGTGAAATGACCGATCCCCCAGGATATTTAAGCAGGCCGATTCCAAGGAGTCGCTCTCTTAGTTCTTCGTCTTCAGTTCCAGTTTGACTTCTGACCCGGAAGGTCCAACACCGCGCGACAAGTCCGGGCCATCTCTTAGTTCTTCGTCTTCAGTTCCAGTTCGACTTGTGACCCGGAAGGTCCGATCCCTTGTCAAAAGTTCAGTTCCTAATATCAAGTCTCTTCAACCTTGAAGCAGTTCCAGATACCGAGTCTGTTCATCTTTGAATTTGTTCTCTGTTCCCCGTTCGAGTACGCGAGTTCACCAGTTGTAGCAGCAGAGGATTATCAGTGGCTCCAGCCTTCAATTCCAGTCGGTTCTAAAGTAACAAAGGTCAGTCACATTCAAGTTAGGGATTTTTTTTGTAATATTAATAAAGAATATTTCACTGATATTTCACCCCTTTTTTTATTATTGGTTATCCTCGATCCTGTTTCAGTTAAGAAATCTGAACGATTTCTTTACTGATCAAAAACGAGGAAAGTTCAATTATTATAAATTAAAAATAGGTATGTGACTGGGACGTTACAGAACATATACTTTGTCGACCTGATGAAAAAACACGTTATCTGCATTGGAAGTATCGTTCTTGGGTAAATACCGTATACTCTATTCATTGACAAAAAAAAAAATTTTGATTAATTATATGTAAAACTGTAAATATGTTTGATATTTTCGCACCAACACGGCCAGAAAACTTACTACAATGGCACTTAGAATGGCCCACAGGGGGTTGAATCAGGAATTACCAATTCAAAATCACTCGCAGCCTACAATTCTTAACCCATTTTCAATTTAATTTTATAGAAATAATAAGAAATAATTGGACAATGGAGTTTATGGGTGAGATTTATACATTTACATCGCATTTTCTATTTTTTATATAAATAAACAAAAAGAATAATTAAGACTTTTTAAAATTATTAATCTTTGTCTTTGAATAAATAATTCAATTAATCCTACTCTCAGTGAAAATGAATGTCGACGTATCTAAGGAATATAAATAATTAACAGGATATCGAATCTAATTGTTTTCAACAAATTATATTAACAGATGCATAGTTTGAACATAGATAGACAAAAAGAAATCGTTTTTCTTCCTTATCGCCTTTATATTATATAAGTAGTGATGTTTAGTGACCAAGACTTGCCATTCGATATTATTATTTCATAAACTAAAAATGTATTTTTCCTTTTTAAAAAAAATCAAGATTTGGGCAGAAAAGAGCGATTGAATTTTATTTTAACTGCAAGATTTGTGAGTCATCGTTCTTTGATAAGCAAAAATATAATTATAACAAGAAATATGCAGTTGCATGTTCATTTAGCATTTCCATTATGAGTCATTCAAATTTAAGTAATCACGATCTTCTATACGAAACATCGATGAAAATCATATGAAACTTTAGACAGTTTATTAATCGATGGAAATGAATCTCGAATTATTTAAAGAATATAAATAATTAACAGGATATCGAATCTGATTGTTTTGAACAAATTATATTAACAGATGCATAGTTTCGATATTGATAGGCAAAAAGTAATCGTTTTTCTTTCTTATCGCCTTTATATTGTATAAGTAGTGATGTTTAGTGACCAAGACTTGCCATTCGATATTATTATTTCATAAAATAAAAATTTATTTTTCCTTTTTAAAAAAAATCAAGATTTGGGCAGAAAAGAATGGTAGAATTTTATTTTAACTGCAAGAGTTGTGAGTCATAGTTCTTTGATAAGTCAAAATATTGATTATAACAAATGATTATAACAAAAAATATGTAGTTACACGTTTATTTAGCATTTCCATTATGAGTCATTCAAATTTAAGTATCGACGAAAATCATATGAAACTTTAGATGGTTTTTTAATCGATGAAAATGAATATCGAAGTATCTAAAAAATATAAATAATTAACAGGATATCGAAACTAATTGTTATGAACAAATAATATTGACAATAAAATTAATACTCGCAAGTAGATATAAATTATATTTTCTTAAAGTTACTAAATTTTTTTTTTTTTTAAGTGAAAAAGGAAATTAAATATACTTAAGTCTCTATCAGCCTTAAAGAACAAATTCTCATCATGACACTCGCGCTTGGCGACTGATTTTCTGCATACTTTTCTGTAACTTTTTAATAATTTACATGATTAAAAAAAATCTATTTTCTTTCAAATATCTAAAAAAGGAAAAGAATTCGTAGACTTTTTGTAAACAAACGATTTCTTATTTTAATGCTTATTTTGTATTTCACATATTTTGGTTAAAAAATGGAATTTTTGATGTTCAATATTGAAAATCAAAACATGAAATATATATCTTGTCAATAAATGTCCTACTGAGACTTTTTAGACCTCATTTAGGCAAATAATTCTCGATATTAACGTTTTTTGCATATTTCACATATTTTGTTTAAATAATGGAATTTTTAAATTCTAATCGTATTTTTTGAAATTGAAATAAAAAATATACTTTTTATAAGAAACTATGTCAGACAAAATTTGTAAATCTTATTGAAATTAACAATTTTGCAAGCTTATGTTTTTTTCATATTTCACATATTTTGGTTAAAAAATTGAATTTTAGATTTCCCATAAAAATTTTTTTAATCAAAAAGAAAAATATACATCTTATGAAAAAATTGTACCATTCATACTTATAGATCTCTATGTAGTAAACAATTTTGTACGATAACTTTTTTTCGTATTTCGTATAATTTAACTGAAAAATGGAATTTAGATATTGCCTTTTTTCTAGATTTAACATACTGTAACTTTCCTAATTTTAGTTTAATCGAAAAATGTTATTGGGATTATTAGTAGAGATTTATGAAAACTATCAAAAACGAGTATGTGAATTTTGGATTTTTTCATAAATTTGTTTTGAAAAACACAAAAAGTGCTACTATTTTGACAATTTTTGTCGGATGTGGCTGGTTAACGGACTGACTCAGGGGGAGTCAAAACGTAAAGATTTGATGAAAATGTCGAAAGTCATTTTTCACTTAATACAATTAATACAATTTTTATGCAACATTAATAGTTTTTTAGATAAAACACTTAATTTTTCGTCATAAAAAATGATCGAAAATCAGTGTTTTTCGAAACATAAATTGCTATTACTCGGTCAATTTTCGACAAAATCGTTTTTTTTTTTATCATTAGACGTGAAATACTTTAGCGGAGCCAATGAATTAAATGATGCAATAATAAACAAATATTTCTGAACATTTCCAGAAAACTTCCTCTAACGGTAAGAAACAACTTTGTTCCTGTATTTAAGCGAACGGTTATCCTGAATTACTTTAGATAAATTTCGGAATCTGGAATTCAGCCCAAATATTTCAGGATGAAAAAAAAATTGACGTTAAAATTCCAATATCAAACAGAACTGGTCTGATATGAAACGAACAATGCGAAGAGTATGTTCAATTATTTATGATCTCAGTATAACTGATTTTTTAGACCTTTGAAAATGAAATGTGTGTTAAAGTCAAATTAAATTTACAGTTTTTTATAAAAGTGAAATCAATTTTGATCACTCTTCATTCTGAGGTCTGATATATTCCGAAATACACGCATATTACTTAAAGCAAGAAGTTATTATAAATCATTTAACAATCATACACCCTTTTAAAAATCTTATTAATTTTAATAGACTTTAATATACAAATGGTATATTAAAATGAATAGATTTGTGTATTAATAAATATGATTACGCATTCATATTAAATTTAATAACTTTCCAATAAAAATATATTAAAATTAACAAACGTTATTAAAATATATACATATGTGTAGTTAAATTCAAATAAAAGTTTGTATTTTTTAAGATGAAAGTATTTTAAATTTAATATGCGTTACTGAAAAAAACTTCCATTAAATGTAATGGAAGTGGAAATGGAAGGTGCAAGGCTGTGAACCCCTTTTTTAAAAGATATTAAAATATTACTATAGGAACATACCCTGTTGTGAAGCGATTCCCGCAATCAGTAGTAAAATTACAAGCGTACTTGACATTTTGATTTCTTTAAGAAGCTATTAACAAACTTGCTGCTTTGATTCTAACTATGCTTATATTATGCGTTCGAAGGCCCCCTTTCAACAGCGTTCATATCTGCAGAGGAATAAATATTTGCGTAGGCACGTTGCATTCAAAAAACACTTGTCAAGAAATCTCATGTACGTCGATATTCACGTCTCATTAGCAATATTTTCGTATGTACACTGTTAGAAATGTTAAGAAATTTACAAAATATTTATTTTACAAAAGTGACGTAAAATTTGGCGATATGTATAGGCACCGTGCGTGACTGCAGCGCCATAGCATGAGTGAACTAAAGGAGGCTGTTCGAGAACTTTTACAATGTATTATAATGGGACTTAGTTATAAAAATGTTTATTATCAATAAAAAAACAAACAAAAAAACAATTTGATTCACTTTAAAATTCGATTGTTTTTTCTTGTGAAGCATTTGTGTGAAATCAGCAGTAAAAAGTAAGTATTTTCCATAATAAAAATGATATAGAAACCAGTAAATATAAGGTTAAGGTAGTTGTCGTGCCAAAAATCAGTCTCTGGAAAAAGAAGTTTTTCTATTATTTCAAGACTGGAAATTATATCATCAGCCGTGACATATGTAAGAAAAGACACTCTTTTTAATGAAAAAATTTAAAAATTACGAAAAATAATTTTTTAATAATGTTTTTTGTAATAGGATTTTTCCTTACTATCGCTTCTTACCAATTTTTTAAAAATGATTGAAGTTTCTTAAATCATTGCTTATTTTTTCGGGGAAAATATTCTCTACAACTTGACCGTTTCCAATTTTTTAAAATAAATTCTTTAATGAATGAAATAATTAAAAATCAATTTTCCAAAGCAAAATTTTTATAAACAAATTGCTGTATTTGATAATAATTGATTTATTTTCAAAAATTGGAAACGGTTAAGTTGTAGAGAATATTTCCCCCGAAAAAATAAGCTATGATTTAAGAAATTTCAATCATTTTCAAAAAATTGGTAAGAAGCGATAGTAAAGAAATATCCTATTATAAAAAACATTATTAAAATATTATTTTTCGTAATTTTTAAATTTTTTCATTAAAAAGAGTGTCTTTTCTTACATATGTCACGGCTGATGATATAATTCTCAGTCTTGAAATCATAGAAAAACTTCTTTCCAGAGACTGTTTTTTGGCATGACGACTACCTTAAGTTAATGACAGATCAAAACAGACTAGAAAAATAATAAAGAATTAAATTGTAATTTCATGATGACACTTTTAGGTACTTGTTGAGTAAATAAATATTAATTGTTTATTTTCAGATTCAAATTCATCATGGATATAATTATTAAAACAGGTTTTCAATCAATTAAACATACAATAGAATTTCAACCACAAACGAAAATTAAAGGTAAAAATCTCGTTCTGGCAAAACACGTACGAGATGTCCAAGAGTTCCGTAGAAATAATGAAAGTTATTTAATAAAATCTCGTATAATTCGACAAGCATCAGTTCATGCAACACCCTACAGTACCCACTTATTCCTTTGATTTATTTTCCATTTAGACGTTGGAAATTTATAAAATTTACACTCACTTTTCCTGCTTGTATTTTAACAATTCACAACACAACAACTTCGGTGGTTCATTTCAGCTATATTTTTTTAATTAAAACAAAATTTAGATTTGCACATGTATTTTGATTTCTCTGAAATATAAAACAGCCTCCTTTAACGCCTTAATTATCCACTGCGTGCGCTGGCGTCGATTTAACTCTCTCTACCATGACTTCGCACGGTGCCTATAATGCTTTTGAGTAAAGGTATCTTTAAATTGCAAAGAATGTACTCAATTTTCTGAAATTTTTCTTAATATTATGAAACTCAACTGAATTTTCATAAAATGTTTCTCAAAACTACCAAACTCTAACAGAATTTTTCTAAAGTTCATCCAAAAATTACAAAACTGTGACAAAATGTTTAGTCACATGTAACTGCACAGTCACCCAAAACGTTAAATTATTTCTGACAAGTTTCAGAATTTACAGATACAAGTATCAGGATATTCAACACTTTATTAATGCAAATTAAGAAATTATTTCCTAAATTTACTAAAAAGTAACTGAATTTCTCAAAATTCTATCTTAATTTAACGAAAATGTACCCATTAAAAAAATATTGATTGGGGTGAATTTAAAAGAATACACTAGAGGCTCTGTGAATCCCGCTTTTTGACAATTACGAATTGAAGCAGCACGCAAATTCGCGCCAATTTGTGGAAAAGTTATTTTATACTCTAAAAAAAAGTCTATTGATGGTGAAATTACGTTCCTTGCAGAATGCATCCATTAAAATTAAACAGATTTGTTTTATCTATCAACAGAATCGTTTCACTGTTAAACAACTCATCTGTAAAATTCAAAACGAAAATAGTTTTACCGACAAACGATTTATTTAGACTCCGAAAAGAAATCCTTTAACTATTAGAGGATTGAATTTTTAGGCTAGCAGGGGATGTGCGCCTGCGCATCAGTGAGTGTACATCGTCCAGTGCTCAACAGTGCAATATGCACGAGTAATTTTTGTTTTGGGCGATATATTCTTTTATCATCGCGATTAATTAACGTGGATGCTTCAAAGAAATGGATTTCTTTAAAACATTAGGAAACCCAGACTATAACGTAAAAATTTTGGAATGTACGTATACCAAAATAAATAATTTTTATCCGCATAACCTCATTTAACATTGCTTCTGACAATCGAAGCATTATAAATTTATTATTTTTTAATGCTTTTAACCATCGAAGGGTTATCAGTCGTCTTTTTCTAAAATAACTTTGTAAAGCGTGCTTGAATTTCAATCAATATTATGGTTTTCATCAAAGTTGTATCTTAAAATTTCTTTAAGCGGAAATCTAAGATAGGTCGTTATTATAATATTATAGATATATTATATATCTATGTAATATAGAATGTTCCTTGCAAGGGAAGTGAAGTTTGATTTGCGCAGATGAGAATTCTTTTACGATAAGATCGAAAGAGTTCCGACTCGTGCGATGTTTACGAAAAAGATATTCAATTTTAAGAATAAGATCATATACTGTCCGGGTTGGATGTATAAGCTCTTTGGATGGAAAAACAAAAATTTTGTAACTAAGTGACAATCGGTCCGAAGAAAAAAATAACGTGTCTGTTGCAATGCTTGAAGTTGATAAAAAAACACTTAAGTAAACTGAGAATTTTACTCGCTCTTCAACGAACCTGCACACTCTCTCTGTTGTATAGAACAATAAACAATCAACAACTTCCTGAGAGTCATAGTCATGGTCCACAGCATGGACAAAATCGTTGAAGTCGGCATCCTCATCGTCAATAACAATTTCATGTTTTACCTTGATTTCTTCAATAGCGCTTTTCTTATCCGACTTATAGAGCTCTTTTAACTTCGAAATCGTTATGAAAAGCTAAGGAGGTTCTATAGTGGACGCTGTACTACAATTCCCTAATTTAGGAGGTTTCAAAATACTGAAGACTGACAAAATCTTGTATAGCTGTAGAAACGTAGGAGTGCATTGATAGTCATTTGTACCACTTGCGGTTCCAATGGTACCGAAGAAACGCTAAAGAAAAATGATAAACAAAATCTGATAAAAATATTTGCATAAAGTTTAAAATTTGCCTAGAAGTATTTTTTATTATTATGAACATTATGGATCAATAGTTTTATGAAAATCATAATTTTAAGATGCTCCCAGAGTTGAAATTACCTAAAAAGACGATTAGTAATGCTCATAATACACTTATTGTAAGTAATATTTATTTTGGGATACAAAAAGAATTTTTCCTACATTTATTGAGGAATGATTTTTATTAATAATTACCCAAACAGCTTCTCGTTCGATTACTGAAGATATGTAGTACTTGGTTCGGTTATAATTATTCGGCTTTTGAACTGATATAAATACTTATCCTAAAAAAATAGTTTCACTAAAGGAATAACGACAGAACAAAACAAACAGAACAAAAAGAACCACACAACTCGTCGATGATTGAAGCTTTCGTCAAAGAATAACAGAAAAACAAAAGGATTTCGATACCCGTTGAATCACACAGATCGTCGATGGTACAACACTTCGCTGAAGAATAACAGAGCAATAAAAGTTTCAGTAGCCGTTCAATCACACAGCTTATTGATGACTTAATCTCCTGTCGAAAAATAATTAAATAACGCAAGAATTTGAAAAATCATTAACGTTTCTTGACGTAACGAACTGCAATCTGAGGCCCAAAAACTATAAATGATTATGAATATTCAAAAACTGTCTACAAATTATTCGAAGATGCAATCTTTACTCAAACAAATCTGAAGAAAATTATAAAGTACCTTGCTACTTTCGTCAGTGAATTCATTATCTTTGAGCATTAGTTTCTTTAGAAAAAAAACGATAAGAAACACCGCTGTATCTCCAGTGCATCTTGATTTATGCATCCCGTCAGAACGTACTGAAATCGTTCCTTTTCTAACAGATATTTTGATGACTCTATAGTCGAATGGATTGTTACCCGTAGTCCAGTTGTGCTATTCTCCGTTAAACAATCGTCTCGTTGCAGCTCGTTTTTGTACACTAATCGTTCCCAATCGTCAAGCCACGATGAAAAGTCGAGTTTCGAGAATTTGCAGCATTTCTTTTTTGAAGGACTCATGTGAAAAATAGGACGTCGTTGCTCAGTCATCCTTTGCAATCTTATCCCCTTTTTCCGAAGGATCCTCTTTCCCCTTGTGCAACTTTCACAACTTGAGCTTTTAGTCCCAATAGGAATCAGTAAGGAACATACTAAATGACGTTAATCTCCTGAAGGATCTCGTATTGCGAAAGAGTTTTCTATATTTGTCACGGAATCTGGTGAAGCACATTCGGAAGAAACTCTAAAATTGTCGAAATTAATAACCAACGCCTCTAATTCGTCAACTGAAGAAATATACGTATCAGTTAACCCAAGCTTTCCCAAGGGTAACGCTATAGCTGAAACCTCGGTTCCAATTTCCTTATCATTAGAGACCATGATTCGTTTCGAAGTTAAAAATTTTGTTTTGCCATTTACTAACCGACAGGTACTTTGCGTTAATTCAATGCATGTAAAACTTTTGTAGCATTGACGTCTACACGACGAATTGGCATCTTTATGCTGTCCGGCGAAATAAATGAAGAATTCAATAAATAACTCCGTTCGGCTACTCCAGAATTTTCAAGATTTTTGAAAATTTCAGGACCTGCAGGCTTTTTAGGACCAGGAGTTTTTTCATTCGGAATTGAATTCGAATTCACGAGATCTTGAGACTCTTCAAGATCACTGACTTTTACTCTTTACACATCGTGAGACTTACGAGATTTTCTTTGGAGATTTTCGTTTCCTCTTGGTCGTGGTTAAATAACTCGGGCAATCAGGGAAAACCGAAGGAATGGCATCTTTTTTTAAGCTTGGATTTTTCAATTCCTCCTATGGGGCATAATTTCTCAAGTGATACCACTCCAAAAAACGAAGTCGTCCGATCGGGCTTAAAGTTTGGCTGATTGGAGTTCTATATAATGATACTTCCTACAAATTTTTTTTTTTCGATTTGACAAATATTTGCTGAAATGGGGGAGGGGGTGCAATTTTCAGACTTTTGATGGAAAGCCTCTTCTTCAAACGAATATAACTTTCTTTTTTTTGCGTAAAGCAAAATTTTACTTCATATAATAAATCACGACAATGAAGATTGCAGCTTGGTCGTTATTCCAGTGAAATGATTGAGCTGGATTCTGAACGACGAAGGCGTGATTCTCTGCAAAATTGAAGCAAATCAAAAACTCACCTGCCAATAAATGTTCTTTTAAGTTTTTAAAAAACGATGACTCCATCTTTGAAACAAAGTGATGCGTTTTTAATTTTAACAACCGTTTACAGAAATGATCCAGGAATTTATCGGTATCCATTACCAACGTTTGCAAAGTACACCTGTTGGTTTGCAGACAAATTTCGAATCTTACTTCATCGATTCCATGTTCATCGAAAGCATTTCTCAAATTTTCTTTCAACTTCGCAGTATCTGAGCAGATTTCACACTCTCCTAGAAAACAGGAAATTGAAGATTCAGGACATAAAATAGAATCCAGACAATCGTGATAATTGTTTCAACTCATGTCAGTATCCGCTGTCAAATGCTGAATATCGATCTCATTTAGTATCAACTTGGTATTCTCTTGGTGCATACAAACGCACACATTATGACTGCCACTACTTCCTGCCAGAACACAATGACGAGGTCTGAGTTTTGTAAATTTTAAAATACTTATCTTCAGACCTTCGTGTTCTGCTGTAAATTGTGCATACAGTTTATTGATACTACATAGTAGAAGTCTTTTTTGGACATGTGAACGAGTTCCATCATCATTTTTTACCGACACAAAGTCTTTCATTCCTGGTATCATTCGACTAATGTCATCGCGTTCATAAAAAGTCCTTACAAGAGTTTCAATTTCCAGGGGCAATGCTCTTCCTTTTTTCGGATTCGGGAGTATAAGAATTCCATGTTCTGAAACTAATGGTTTCACCTTAATTGCTTGCCGCTCTGACGTACCTAACACCTTTCTTAGTTCTCTGCGTCCCCAAGATTTTGGTGCAAGTGAAAGGAGTTGAAATTTTTCTTGTCTATTTTTAGAGACCTTTAATTTTTCGATAATTTGATCGAGTACTTCAACACCCGCTTTATGATACTCGTCATCACACTGCATCTTTGTGTCATTGACCTTTAAAGGTATTGGAAAATCTGGATCACATTCATTGTTATCTGCATTATCATCGTCATCGACAGTGTCAATATCTGATTGATCTTGATTAGGAATCCTTGCAGTATTGTTGCAATTCAAGAATGATCTTCCTTTTAAGTTGGTAAGTTTAAATCTGCATGTGTTGCTTTGTAAATCTTCTCGTAAATTTGGAAATTTTACGCGTAAATTGTCAGAAACACAGCGAAGGGTTGTTCCATTATATTTCTTTTTTTGGAACGGATTAATGCATTTATTCTTCCAAATTTCTCGATCTTTTTTGGAAGACATCATTAGAAAAGTACTTCTTCGCAATTTAAGAAAGAAGCTTACATAGAGAAAACAAAGTTATATTGTGAAATTGAATTATTTCTAAAGACAAATCTGATTCAAGAAACTCTTCTCAGATAAAATCTGGAAATAATGTACCTAACTCGTATGCTGGGATATTATGCTGAGTCAAAGTATTTTCTCTTATGGAAAAAGAAAATAGTGGAACTCTAGTGGTAGAAGTGACGAAGCAACGAAGAAAATGAAGATAAATGAAGAAACAAATGGACAAAGAAACAAATCCTGTCACGTGATGAAATACCATATATTTAAATTTTGAGGTTAGCTTTTTAAACATTCTACATGTATTTCACAGAGAGCAGTTACACTAACCGAGTATGATATTATGTAATGTAATGTAATTTTGATTTTCGAAAAAGGAGGTCAAATTTCGATTTTTTTCAAAAATGGTTACAACCAGTTAAATGATCACATCTTTTCTTACAATTTAATGCTGGACAACAATGGATAGAAGCTTGCGCGAATTCTTACTTGTCGAAGTTAGAATACCTACAAGTAGTGAAAAGGCAATATTTTGTTTGTCATCGACATTTCGATGAACAATATTACTATCAAGAGAGAAGTGGTGCCTTTTTTTTAAAGTGTGGTGCTGCTCCCACGTTGAATTTGCCGTCAGGCAGTGATATGTCGTGTCAAAGTGATGTGAACATTAATTTACCAGCAAAAGGAAGTGTTTGAGGATATATGATACTTTAGAAAAGTAGCAAATTCATGTGAAAAATTTGGTCCAGTTTCTACATTTTTTTGAACAAAGTATATAAAAATTTTTTTTTAATTCTGAAAATGGTAGAGAAGTTGAAAATTGACGTAGATAGACTACTTTTGGTTTCAAAATTGAAAAAAAGTTTTCGATATATATTGCTGAAATTAGACTTTTTACAATTTTTAAATCAAAAGTAGTCTATATACGTACGTTTTTATTTTCTCTAACATTTCCCAAATTTTAGAAACAAAATTTCATGTACTTTAGACACAAGCATGTAGAAACCTAAAATCAATAAAATTTGCTAATTTCTTAAGTGTCATATACCCTTAAGGCTCGCAGTTTGTTGAGTTGGAAAATTTTCTGTATATCTTCTGGAAATGAAAATACAAATTACAGATTTTATTATTTTTACTTCTCACGACAAAACTAAGATTTAATGCAAAATTGTAAAAATATAATTCAAGAGTGAAAAGTTAATACCAACTTCTCACTCTTGAATTACATTTTCACAATTTTGCATTAAATCTTCAATTTCCTTTTAATTATATTCTCTGCAACACATTTAAAGAACCTACGTATGCATTTGTGTGCACTAACACGTGCACATATAAGGATAGTTAATATGCATTAGGTTTGCATGCCCTGAGTGCTGGTACCAGTATGAAAACACCAGTATAGAACATTGTTTTTATGCCCGTAATATGCCAATACTGGCGCTCGCACCACTACCAGTACTGCGTCATTACTGGCTACTGCTAGTCCGTACTGGGCCAATACTGCGCCCGTGGTGGATTCCTTATTGGACTAGGTCGATAGAGTTTGATGTGAATTGAATTTCTTTCCTCATTTGAAATTAAAAACGAGTTTAGTAATTCGTATGTAAAGGACATAGAGCATCAAGCGCGACGACCGAATCGCTCTCCCTATTAGGCGCGTTCAAACTTGCGGGCGAAGCGTAATGCTCGCGATAAGAATGTGCCGGAGAAGCAGGCATATTCTTTTTTATTAAAAAAAAAATCTACATCTTATAAAAAATGTTGCAATTCAAATTTGTAGATCTTCTTGCACTAAACAATTTTGCATTACAAGATTTTTTTCATATCTCCTATAGCTTAACTGGAAATTGTAATTTCGATATTGACTTTTTCAACTTTTAACATAATTTAACTATTTTAATTTTGGTTTAATCGAAAAATGTTGTAAGGATAATTGGTGCAATTCTGGAAGGAACTTAATAGTATATTACGTGCCTAGGCGCACAATGAGGGTTATTGCGTGACGAGCGACAATGCTCGCAGGAGATCGAAGCCAAGGCGTAGTCGAGGTATAGCTGAGACCAAGCCGAGACAAAGCCGAGGCGCGATCAGTCCTGCGAGCATTGTCGCGAGTCTCGTAATTTCCCGAATTGTGTGCATTGGCACGTATTCTATTTTATGTGACTTCGGTGTGGATACGAGTTTTTATGCGTGCACTCGAATCTAATCTAGTATTGCAGTTGTTTGCGGCGCTAGTCATTACACTTGATATTTCGCGACCAGTCCCAGCCATTTTAATTTGATCGATCTTGTGTAGTAGTAGCTTTTTGTAATAGAGCATGCGCAGTTCAAATGTACAAGGCTTTATCAGTACGGTGCCAACGCTGTACGAAGAAGAAGAAGAAGAATAAGAAGAAGATTCTGCTCCGCTGTAAGACTATATGCGCATGCGCAGTTCAATTTTTACATTATATTCCTCTGTGACGGAATACACAACATTCCGTTACTCTCAGCTGTAACTGAAAAACGAGTTTCCGCGCCGGAGGCACATAAAACAAATTAGTGCACTTTAAAAACTCACTGAAAATGTATAAAATTAAATTGTTTACCGTCCTGTAGGATTCCGAAATGCTCGTCGTCATTAAGCAAGCAGTATGTGCAGAATCCTTGAAAGTACAATTAAATTGTTTTTCGAGATTTTGTTTACTGACTATATTTAGGTACTAAATTAATAAAATTTTATACTAAATTACAATTATTTATAATTTAATCATGATACTTTAAATGCCAGTCCTAACCATTTTCATTGTAAATTAAAAAGCATAAAAAGAAACGCTAAAGTATAACTTGAACAAATTACAATTATTCAGTTATTTCATTTTTTGTATTAGATTCTCATTACATATAAAAGAGTATTTGTTTTATATGAAATTTGACTTTTCGAATTTTTACATTCTCATCATCAGTGAGAAGGTATTGGTTTTACTGGCCTACCTTTATATCTCCGCGCCATAGGGTTCGAGCGACCTCTGCGGGGCATAAACGTCAACAGTAAAGCCTCACGAACCTATCGGTTGCTTGCTGACATCTGCTGAACGTATAGTTCATGCGCGGCGTGTCTTTGTTTACAAAGCTGTTTTTGAGTTCGGCGGATTTTGTGATTGTTAAAAATGACTGAAAAACAAGATCAACGAATTTGCATCAAATTTCGTTTTCAACTCGGAAAAACGAGTTCGGAAATTATTTAGATGATGCAGAAGGCCTTTGGGAATGAGTGTATGAGCAAAACACGAATAAAAGAGTGGTATAATCGTTTCAAAGGAGGCCACACTTCTGTTGATAGTGATTCTCGTTCTGGTCGACCTTCGATGACAAAAACATTGGATAATATTAAGCGGATGCGGCTTGCGATTGAAAGTGATCGTCGATTGACTGTTCGGGAACTAGAAAATGATCTCAGAATACCGAAAACTACTGTTTGGGAAATTGTGAACAAGATTTTAGGAATGACTCGCGTGTGTGCGGTGACTGGCTTCTTCACCACGATAACGCGTCAGCGCATTCATCGAATCTCGTGCAGCAATTTTTGGCGAAACACAAGATTGCACAGCTCCAACGGCCTCCGTATAGTCCCGACATAGCTCCCTGCGACTTTTGGATGTTCCCAAAATTGAAAATGGCGCTCAAAAGAAAGCGGTTCGACGTCATTGAGACGATTCAGAGTAATGCGACGCGCAAGCTGAAGGCCATTCCAAAAAGTGAGTTCCAGGACTGTTTCGAGAAGTGGAAACATCGCTGGGACCGTATTATTAAATCAAGTCGGGATTGCTTTGAAGTATGCCACCCGCCCGATGATGAAGAATAACGCCAACGTGGAGATGTAAAGGTAGGCCCGATACTTTCCGGACAGATCTCGTACGTGAAAAATGACTTGAGATTTTCATCAGATTCTTACGTTTAAGACCCCCTGAATCAGAAAACACGTTTTTTACGTAAGTGTCTGTCTGTCGTCTGGCGTCTGATGACACGATAATTCTCAATAGAATCATCGGATTGAACTGAGCTTTGCTATACTTTAGCGGAGCTCAAAAAGTGAGGAAAACTTCGTTAACTAGCCACATTTGACCAAAATCGTACAAGTAAGAGCAATTAAATTAATCGGAGGTAAGTGCTTTTCGGAATTGCACACTTTTTTAATTTTAAAAAGTATAAAATGAGGAACATTTTGGTCTATGTACCAACTAAACTCGATTGGCCGGACAAAAGTTATATTAAATTATTTTTTGAGTTAAAAAATATATTAAAAATACTCATGACTTATTATATTCGTTATTTTTTCTTAGTCCATTTCTTCCTATAAAATCTGAACGGTAGTTATGATAGGTTTTGTAAATGATCTCGGTTGCCCATAAGGTTAGGTGTTAATTGTCTCAAAATGCAATTACTAATTACTCCCCTCCAGTGTACCCTAGGCCCTCAAAAATTTAACTGAGTTATTTCTGGCTTAATGTTCACCAGTGATTTCAATTTTATCAATATCTGAACAGTATTTCCATTTACGACAGTACTACCTTAAGTACTTGGCTCTATTAACACAGTTTAAAAAAAATATGGAACAATTCAAATTTTCAAAATGACCTAATTTGGACCAAAACAATCATTTAAACTTACTCTCTATTAACCATCAAAAGGACCCAACAAAAAAAAAGGACAGAAAAAAAACGTTCCTGTAATTTTTCTCCTGAAATTCGAAATGCGTCAAAATGCTATGTACCGTAAACCTAGTGTTAATATTCGCTACGTATTTAGATCGTAACTATCATAATTTTTATTAGATCAAGAAGTGTAAGAAAAATATAAAATTTGTCAAGCTTTTTTGGTACTACTATAGAAACCAAGATTAAATGTCCTAAATTTAAAAAAAAAATAATTTTCTTTTAAAAGGTGATTAATTTTTTGCATTACTATTACTATTATTACAATACTTATCACGAAGCAGTTAACACATTATGCAGGCTTTCAGTGAAAAAAAAAACAAAAAAAGGTCGACTCTGACAGACTCGTACTAAATAATAATGCTGATAATGATTCTAGAAAATTTGAGAAAAATGTATGAATTTTTAAGTAAAATGGGCTCAAAATATAGATGTATTTCTCATTTTAAATTTCAACTGCTCGTGACATGGCATAATTTTATCTAATCTTCCTCACATGTTGCACAATTTTTTTTTATTTACCTTAAAAGTTTTGGAGGAGGGGAATGGGAAAAATAAAGACATCACTAAAATAACGGTCACCTTAGTGTACATAGACAATATTTGTTGAGAAAAATGGAAGTTTGATTTCACAGAAATCTAATACTTTTTCATGTTTGAAAATGTAGTAATAACAACTTTATATCTCATAGAAGTATCTTATTTATTTAAATCCTCTCCAAACAAATTGATTTTATAGGTATAAAGCTGTAAAGTCGAACTTTCACAATCTGTTCTTCATTTGGAGCGGTTACTTATTTCATATTTTCAAGTCCTAATTCACGGCTGTCTTCAGGGAACTTATCATATGTAACTACGTGAAGATTTTCTTCTTGGCCATATTCTGTGTACAATCCTACAAGTTTATTCTTCTGAATTAGAATCTCGCCGAAATGTAACTAGAATCATACAAAAATTAGGGTGTTTGCATTTCCTAAAAAACTGTTACATCGGACGAAATAAAATTCCTTTATTTGAAGTTTTATAATATTTAAAAGTAGTGCAAGTTGTATTGACCCTCAAATACTCTTTTTAGTACTATAGTTACTCTAAAAAATATGTAATTATCGCCCCCTTTTTTGTATTTCTAGATTTTAGTAAATATCACTGATGAGGGCTCCGATCTGAGCCGAAACGTCAGATTAAATCGACTTAATTTTTTTTAAACCCTAAAGCCAATTTTTTTAAAAACGTACCAATTTATTATATTTTTTGAAAAATGTAACGAATTATTCATAGATTTTCTCTTACGAAGTGTTGTGATTTAATGTACTTACAGGTGCATTCTTATTATTTCTATGGAATGAAATCTTAATTTTGTTGTCATGCACTGTTGGCTTCCCATATTCATGTAGCTGATGTTCCATTTTCTGCAACATATAAAATATCAGATCTTTGACAGTTGTACATAAATATTCAAAAAGTTTTGATCCCTCTTTTGTCTTTGATTTTGAATACCCCATTTTAGAATGTTTAATAGATTTATAATATTCTTGCTAATAATTTTGAATGCCAGGACAAAAAACACAAAGGGTACAATTAATTTTGACAGTTTCAATCCCATGAAAAAAGCTTTAGTCATGTCACGGAGATTTGCTGCACCTCCAGTCTTCTCTACCCTTCTAGAAATAATCAATTGGGCACGATTGGATTCGATTGAACCGAATGAGAACGATTAAGAAACACGATAGAAATCAATTAATTTAATTGTTTTCAATCTTGTTTCTTTATTGTTCTCAATCGGATCAATCAAATCTAATCGTGTCCAATCGATTATTTCTAGAAGGGTAGCAATCAATGTTTTTGGACGCAAGTAAAACTCTTCATGTAATTTTACCGTCGAAATCATAGGATTATATTCTCACTTCTTTCCTGGTTAAATGTGAATTCCTCGCATTTATCATTGATATTTTTATGTCCCATAATTAACACATATATATAGTTATTGACGCTAGGGTCGCAGAAAAGTGAATAAAGGCAGATTTGTACTAAAAAGACCATATGTATTGTAACCGTACACAATTTGCGCCTGCGCAAACGCAGCATCTCCCACCCACGACCAGTGAACCAGAGTGGGAGGATGAATCAGCAAATATAAAAACGGGATGCTGGGCCAAGATGAGCTTCTCGGTGGCTCGTGATTTGAGCCACAAGCAGCCTAAAAGTACTATCGGGGCAAACTAAAGGTTTTCTGCCTTTAGGTGAGTCATGACTTATTCTCTGAGATGTTCTCGGGGCAGGCTAAGAGTTTTCTGCCTTTAGCTGAGTCTTGATTCGGCTCACGGTTGAGGTGCAGTAGGCAACCCTTCTGTCTGTTCCAGCTTCTTGATCTTTGACCTTGAGCCGATAATTATCTCCTTTTGTTAACAAATTTCTTTTTGGCGGGTAACCAGTTTTTTCTGAATTGCAAGTTTCTTTTTAGCCAGATTGAATTTGATGTCCGCTTGTAATGACGCGCTGCTTTTCCCAAAGTTAGTGGAGAAACACTTTATCTATCTATAGTAGTTAAGTTTTTTTCTGTAATATCATATTTGAAAATTTCAATTCTACCAACTGATACTATTGGGTTGGCAACAACATCATTTTGCTTTCTTCCGCTAGATGACCTTAGTCCTTCGAAATGGTTCTTCTCCATTGCAAACTTCGGACCGTATATAGTATTTGACAGCTGACGTTACATAGATTATTCAGTAAAAAAAAAGTTTCAAGTTTTGTCGTTTATTTATTGTTTTGCATTAATTTGAAATGGAGATTCCAGACGGTCATTTTCGTCACATTTTACTTTATTACTTCCGAAAAGGTAAAAACACAGTACAAGCTCGGAAAAATTTGTATGATATTTATGGTGAAAAATCATTAACAAAACGCCAGTACATGAATTGGTTTGCTCGTTTTCGTTCCGGAGATTTTGACCTCAAAGATGCACCACGCTCTGGATGCCCAACTGAAGTTGACGACGACAAAAGAAAAGCAATGATAGAAAATAACCGGCGTAGTACGACTCGAAAGATCGCAGAGAAGCTTAACATATTACATAAATGCGTTGAAAGCCATTTAAAACAACTTGGTTACGTTAATAAGCTCGATATGTGGGTTCCTCGCAAATTGAACGAAATTCAATTCACCAAACGAAGTTCCATTTGCGATTCACCGCTGAAACGTAACGAAACCGATCCATTTTCAAAGTGAATCATAACGGGCAATGAAAAATGGGTTGTTTTCGATAACGTCGTGTGATAAAGATCATGAAACAAGTGAGATGAGCCTGCACAACCCGCGAAAAAAAAGTTGATCTTGTTAGATCTGGTCAGATCAAATTCCCAGATCTAACCAGATCTTGATTTTGTCGAGATCTGACCAGATCACCAGATCTACTTCAGATCTGACCAGATCTACTTTAGATCTGATCAGATCAACTTTAGATCTGATTAGATCTGGTCAGATCTCGACAAAATCAAGATCTGGTTAGATCTGGGAATTTGATCTGACCAGATCTAACAAGATCAACTTTTCTTTCGCGGGAATCGACATCAAAAGCCGATATTCATCAAAAGAAGGTTATGCTGAGTGTTTGGTGGGATTTCAAAGGTATTGTTTATTTTGAGCTGCTTCCAAGGAACTAAACTATCAATTCGAATGTCTAATGAAATTGGACAACGAAATCAGGGAAAAGCGGCCAGAACTGGCAACTCGGAAGGCGTCATCTTTCATCAAGATAACGCCAGACCACATACATTTTTGGTCACTGGCTACAAATTATTTATTGGAGTTAGGCTGGAAAGTGATGCCTCATCCACGGTATAGCCCTGACCTTGCACCATCCGATTATCATGTATTCCGTTCACTTCAAAACCTTTTGAATGAGAAAACATTCGATTCAAATGAAGCTGTCAAAAATGAGTTGATTTAGTTTTTTGCCTCTAAAAACCAAACTTTCTACGAATGCGGAATTATGAAGCTGACTGAAAGATGGCAAAAGGTTCTTGACCAAAATGGCCAATACATAATTGATTAATGTTTGTTATTTGTATTAATAAACTTTCTTTGAAAATCAGGAAAAACAAACGAAATGACTTTGTTGCCAACCCAATAAGTCTTTTGGCACAATAGCACACTTGACTTCAGACTTCACATCGAAATACTTGACGATGGATTCAATATCTGCTCGACTTGCACTGAAAGTACAATATTTACTAGGGTGTTTGATATTGACGTGATGAAATGAACAAGAATTTACTTTTTCCTAAAAATGATGTTTTATTTCTCAATGTACCCTTCTTTTGGCTCGATACAACGAGTCCAACGATCGTCCACCTTTTATATGCCTTCCAAATAATACGATTTGTCAAACCCTCCAAAATACCCTTCTGTTTCCCATTCAATTCACAGAGCCATTTCTTCAGGTTTGGGAACAGATAATAGTCGCATTCTTGAAATGTGGCCGTTTCTTCCTGATTTCGTCAACCAATTGATCCAATTGGGAGTTTAAAATTATCATGTGACACCACCGGCCGCAACGCAAATCAATAATAATGTCCGACAGTGGTATACATTCATTAACGTTGCCATACGGAAATTTAATGTTATTTTGCCAATAAACTGAATAAAAATGTTTAAAAAGGCAAATATCTTGTGGCCTAACGATCTTAATTCATTCCTCTTGAGTTCCAAAAATGGAATTTCCATCTCAACACCGAAAATCAGAGTACAGAACAAAATGTTGTGTAAAAGGTTGTGACTCGAAAATGAACAAAAATAAGAACTTAAGTATCCATAAAGTGCCAAAGAGTGGAATTAATATTGAAATCGAAAATTTGTTCGGAAAGCTTGAAATTGTCGACAAAAGAGCAGAGTGGCTTAGGAGATTAAAAATAAAAGATGAGAGCAAGCAAGTAGTAATTTTCTCAAAGCACTTTGATCCAGATAATTATTGTTTTCCAGGTAATATTTATCTCATAAATAAGACAAAATTTTTTGTACAGAAAAAATTGAATATTGATCAGTCAACTAAAATAATAGTATTTCAGATTTACCTGCCAAAAAACGAGAGTTGAAAAAGAATGCTGTTCTAATACCCATTAATAGAAATTGCAAAAAAAGTTTGGCGTTGAATTCCCAAAGAAAGGAAAGACTGGTATACAGGGTGAGACACATAAAGTGTTACAGAGCGATAGCACTCAAACTATTGATCATATCCAAAAATGTTTCAGTGTTCGAGAAGGCCGCCATACTCGACCACCCTATTTTTTAACTGGTGGAGGCGCTGAAGCTATGTCAAGAACAACTCCACTTTTTTAAATGGAATCATGTTTTTTTTTCGATGACTAGAATGACCTTGTGTTGTAGGTTGCTGAATTCATCTTAAAATCGGTAATAATGTCATCGAAAAAATTCTTTTAGTGCACTTGCAGTATTTTTCAAATTAGTTACTGAAGTCACGATGAGGAAAATTTTCTACGACACATTAAGAAAACTAGGAAGAACATTGCAGTCAGTTATCTCTCCAGTGTCGAAGGAAGAAATTAAGCGTAATATGCCTAGATGCTTTGAGAAATTCCAAGCTACAACGTCAGTTCTCGATTACACTGAAATTAAAATTCAAAAGCCTAAGTGTTTAAAATGCCACACTAAGTTCTATTCGCATTATAAAGGTGATTTGACTGTAAAATTTATGACTGAAGTCACACCGGTGGGCTTGATCACATTTTTTAGTGAATCTTTCGGTGGCCGAGCATCAGATAAAGCAATTTTCTGTTACAATGGGATTCTTCAACGTTTAGAAAGTACGAGAGATGTTGTAATGGTTGATCGAGGATTTCTAATTGATGATGAATGTATGCAAAGAGAAATTAGATTAATCAGGCCACCATTCATAAAGAATCGAGAGCAATTAACGGAGCAAGAAGCTCTTGAAAGCAGAGAAATAGCAAGCGCAAGGGTACACATAGAAAGAATGAATCAGAGGATTAAACAATTTAGAATTTTAAACAATAAGTTTCCCTGGCACATGATAAATTACATTGACGATATTTTTATAATTTGCTGTGGTTTGGCAAACTTGGATACACCTATCCTTGCAAGTGATAAATTTTAACCGTTTTGCCGTGTGATTGTAAAAATATTTAAATAAAATTACATTATTTAATGATCATAATAAAATTGTTCTGAATTAAATTTTTTTCAAATTAATGTTATAAATATTTTGTAATTATGGAATAAAAATAAGTTAAGTAATTATCATCTAAATATTTTTTTTGATAAGGTGAAACATACATAATTTAGATAATAAATCTACATATTTTTTTATCGAAGCTAACACTAATAATTCTAATTGAATGAGAAATACTAGAATAGATTATAAAATCACAATCTTTTAATTTAGCAACGTCATGCCAAATTGGATTTGGGCATAATACTGATGCTTTTTTTTACATGCAAAATATTTTTTGCAGCATATAAAAACTTGCATTTCTTAAATAAAATTTCATTTGTGGTATTTATAAGCTCATCTGGACATCTTATTTCTAGCAATATAAATACTTGAAAGTCTTTTATTACGACACCATCAGGTGAGATGCCATCCACGGTTTGATATTCGAAACAATTAATCCACAATCTTGGACTAATTAATTAGTTTCTTTGGCGTACATGTTCCTTAAGCTACCCTTTCATATTGATTTCCATGGCGAGTATATTTGTTAAAAAATTCTTTCGACCAAAAGTACTTACACGCTTTCTCTGATCAATCCTCTTTTGAATATGTATATACATTGTAACATCGGCTGCTTGTTATCCAAAATTTTCTTTCTTGCTGCCACGCCAGTTTAGAATCTTTAGTTCTTATAGCTGTTTGCAAAACATTGTCACAGGTAATTTTATTCTCCAAAGTATTTTAACAACAGTCAGCTAAATTAAATTTTATGCTCTTTAAAAATATAATTTTTTTTTAACACTTCGCATTATTAATAATTGATTGAATAAAATTCTGCGTGCAATTTTTAAAATCATCTGGCCTATGATTATTGTTAATTACAGAAAGAACGTCTTTGTTTTGCAGTTCTCTACTATTTACTTGTAGTATTTGATTTTCAAATTGTCGAAGAGGTACTCTTGAAGTTTTGACGTTGCGATTTATATGATTAGAAGCTGCTATTCCATTATTACAGTTAGTTAATCTATTTCTTATATGAATCAGTGTACTTTGAGAAAGTGTTGGCAATCTATCTTGATGAACACAACAAAAAAATGTTGTGGGCTGAGCTTGAAACTGTTTAAGAACAGGTGCTTCTTGTCTTTTCCATAAGTATTTCTTATCGCCAGAATTCAACACTTTCTGACCTTCTATTAGGTTTCTTAAGGATGGTATGGCATTCGCAAACTCGGACAGTATATGTAGCTGCAGAGGTAACATTTTCTAAAAACTTAACCACTTTCATTATATGTTTTTTGTGAACTTATCCATATGCAGCTGTAGAAAAATGTATACCACTGCCGGCCATATTTGTTTCGCAACACGCGCGCCTCTTCTCCCGCGATGGTAGTTTTCATTGCCAATAATGCAGCATAATATGCTCCAGTAATCGTCTTTCCTTTCTCAAGGAAGTCGATGAAGATTAATCCATGTGTATTACAAAAAACACTAACCATAAATTTCCCATCCGATTGTTGCGTTTTCGGACGCTTTGGTGCACTTTCACCAAGTTTAACCCACTGCTTTGACCCTTCACGTAATTTCGGAGTATAGTGGTAGATCCATGTTTCAATGTTTCATCCATCGTTACAAATCAAAGCACAAATGTGTATGCAAAGTATTGACCAAACGCTCAGTTGAAATGGATACGATCTCAGCTATCTCACGCACTTGCACTTTCGGGTCATTCAGAACAATATTATGGATTTCATTGATCATTTCTGGTGTACTGATCTCATTTGGACGACCTGGACTTGGTATGGTTTCTGTGCTCGTACGACCACAACGAAATTCGGTAAACCACTTCTGAACCATTCCCAACGACGTAGAAGTGTACGAATAATATTTATGGATCTTGGCCTTGGTTTCTGATAAGGTTTTTCCACGCAAAAAGTGGTGTTTAATCAACACACGAAATTCACTTTTTTCCATCTTTGCAAAAAATTTGGAGGTGGGTTGCTTTCAGACACTGTAACTTTTAAACTAATAAATGGATTTTCTTTCAATTTTGAATGAAATTTTGAAAATAATTCTATTGTATTTTTTCATGATGTTCTGTATTTTTTCATGTTATAAATTTTAAAAAATTTTAAAATTCATTTTTAAGTATGAGAATCCTTTGTATTCTCACAACTTTGTTTTTCTAAATTTGAACTTAAATAGTACCAAGAAAAAATCTATCAAAATATTTTTGATGCGTAGCTAATAATAGTCTACGTAAATCTCATTTTGAATTGAGCCAAGAAAAGTTAAAAAATATTCATTATTTCAAGTTATTCAAAATTTAAAAAGCTTTGAATTTTTGCTTTTTTTGTCAAAATCTTTGTTAATAATGGAATAAAAAATTTCGTTTTGGGGTCATTAAATGCAGAGTTTTGTTGCCTTCCATGTTATTCTAAGGAAAAAATTTAATGTTAGGTATTTTATAAATTAGAAGGTTATATGTCAATGGTTAAAAACAAGTGCTCGGCGACTTTTGCACAGCAGTGTATAGTTCAGAAGGTTTATTTGTCTATTGTATGCAAGTCTACTTACATTAGAGTTTTCAATTTCACGCAATGATAGTCCATAAGAAGGCTCACTTGATGAAAGTTTTGTAAATTGATTATTTTTTAAATCCTCGTGGAAGTTGTCATTCAAAGTACCGTTGTAAATAATTGGGTTATTCAGCTAAAACGTAATTAAAATGTCTTTTAAAATAAATATTAGATGAGTATTAATTATTTATATAACAAAATTATAAATTGCTAGAAATTATAGTAGATACAACGTCATCAAATTCCATAAATCCTACACTCTTGACTGGAAATTTGGGTACAATGATATTACAATAAACTTTCTAGCGATGTTGATTTTTCAATATAATTTCAAAACATTTTGAAGTTATATTTTCTTGAAATATATTTAAACTTTCGGGTGGAAATTTCGAGTTTGTTTTCGCTAGCTTTTCGAATTTTTATTTTTAATAACATGGGCCTACGTTGGCAATCCACGAAGGGCCAGCATAGTTTCGACATGCTGGTCTAAGAAGACTCCACATGGTTTGCCCTCAAGGGGCCAATAAATTGTCTCCGCGCAGGGCCTCAAAAAGCCCAAAGCCATTTACTTCTTTATTACGTTGGGTCTAAGTTGTCAGTCTACGAATATTTTTGTTGTGCTGATCTACGAAAGTCATACACATGGGTTCTGCTCAAGGGGAGATTTTTTCTCTCCGGTCTAAAATAGCCACGTTCAGCCCGCTTTACAGGGTCGAAAATTTGCGTTTTTTAGACATTTGTTAAAGAATAGTATATTGTGAAAAATAGTGAAAGAAGTGAGTTTTTTGTTATTTTTTATTATAACACCCACAAGACTGGAGAATTCCTAAAATGAATGTGCGTAGCTTAGACGATTCAGTCAGCCAGGGTTCGGCAGGAGTAGGGGAGTAGGATGATAAAATAATCGTTGAGACGGTCGTATACAATTTAAACGATAAAGTTTATTAAAAGAATGGAAAATTACAATTAAATATAATTACATAGTATGAGACGGAAATGTGCGTGTGAGTGTGAGAGTGGATACAAAACTAGTGATTTGTTGTGAGCAGGTGTCCGTGTAAGTGAGTTTACGTGCGTGTATGCGTGTGTGTGTGCGCGTGAGCGTGAGTGTGTGATTGCTGGAATGCGTGAAAGCGGAGGTGAAAGGAAAGGTGGGCATTGGACTATTGGTTCGTGTTTCTGCAATACAAATATAAAGAAAAGGTCATATCTGATATTTTGCGCTGCGATATATAATTTTTCTGGAGCACGGCCTTCTGGGTGGCGCTCGTAACCACCTCTGTCCCCCCTGCTTCGGGAACGTATGGTCCGTTTAGTCGCGGTCGAGTCGGTGTGGTCGTAGGGTAGTGCGCTCCCAGCGGTATCTGGGTCCGTGCCCTGCCCTCGGGTCCCTGGCCATGGTGGTACAGGGAGCCGGGGTTTCAGGTGTGTCGGTCGGTAGGACGGTCGGTCGATTATCGAAAGGAGGGGAAAGGAGGTGGGTGTCGCGCGATTGGCGGAGCCTGGTAGTGGTTTCGGAGCACGTTCGGTCGGGTTCGGTGGTGTTCGAGTCAGTCAAGTAAGCGTAAAGTGCGGGTCAAGTTAGCGCTGAAATTTCGGGTCAAGTTCGCGTCAATTCCGCGTAAAAAGTGCGGATCAAGTTCGGGTCAAGTTCAGGTCAAGTTCGCGTCAAAAGTACGAGTCAAGTTCGTGTAGCGTTCTGGTCGAGTTCGTGTTAAAACATAGGTCAAGTTAATTGTCAGGGTCCCCAGGGGTCGGAGGCCCACTAAACGCTCCAGGCGAGGCTCAATCAGGGGCACCTGAAGTCGAGCCCCGGGCTGCGCAGAGGGCCAGTCTTGGGAGCGCCCATTCACTGGCTCTCCACGTGGGAGTCACGTAGTGGGTCGAGTCCACCCGGTTAGTATTGTTGACATCCTCGCCCAGCGATGTCGGGGCCAGGGACAGTCAGGGGCACCTGAAGCTGATTCACAGCCCATGTCGAAAGCCGACCATGGGAGCACCCATTCGTCAGTGTTCGACGCGGCATCCTCTGGGGATTCGTCCGGTTGGGGTGTGACGTCCACACCCAGGGATGTCGGGGCCAGGATCAGTCAGGGGAATCTGACGCTGATCCCCAGCCCATGTCGAAAGCCGACCATGGGAGCACCCATTCGTTGGTGTTCGACGCGGCATCCTCTGGGGATGCTGGTCGGGGTGTACCACATCGTGGTGAAGCCTGAGCAGCACCCAGTCAGGGGCACCTGAAGCTAGGCGCGGGCTCGCACCGAGAGCTAGCTATGGGAGCGCCCATTCGCCAGCGCTTGGTCCGGCTCCTCCAGGTATGGAAGTCGGAGGGTACTGGAGATACCTTCCTGTGGGAGTACCCGTTAGGAAAGGCATCTCAGTGCCGTCCGCCCAGTGCGACGCTCCAGTGTGACCTGGCTCGACGCCCCGGGCGAACTGCCCTTTCTCGGTTCTCCGGCCTTCCCTTTGTACCTGTCCGCGCATGATGGGTAAAGGCGGAGAATAGAGGGGGACGCTGCTGCGCGGGATGGTCGGTATGCTGGTGGGGAAGAGTATTAGTATGTTTACTATTTATATTGATACGTTTATAAAGGGTTTCCCAATAGGGGTGAAATGATTTTGAATGTCCCTATCGGGCTCATTTGAACTGAAATTTTTGACGTCTGCTGTCAGTTGTCATCATTAAGGTTTGCCATTTAATCATGAGTAGTTTCACGCTTCCACAACGTTTGGAAATTGTCCAATTATTTTATCAAAATTCGAGAAGTTTTGTCGGTGTTCAAAGAGCATATCGTGCAAAATATGGTCGTCATTCTGCTCCATCCGCGCTCTCAATTCGTCGAATAATCGATAAGTTGGAGAGTGAATTTACTCTATTGGATACTAAGCCTAAAAATCGTATGCGTACCGCACGTTCTACACAGAATATAGCCGCCGTACAGGCCAGTATCGAGGAAAACCGTGAATTGTCCGTGCCACGCCGATCTCAGGAATTGGGCCTGTCCAGGATGACTACCTGGCGTATTTTGCGATTGGATCTTGGCCTGCATCCCTATAAGATGATTCTGGCCCAAGAACTGAAGCCTAATGACCATCGTTTGCGTCGGGAGTTCGCGGATTGGGCTCTGGAATCAATTGAAAATGATCCCAATTTTCATCAAAAAATCATCTTTTCTGATGAGGCGCATTTTTGGCTCAACGGCTTTGACATTTGGCCGATATATTGTTTAAATCATAAATGGCATAGAATATCCAATATAATAAAAAAGATTTCGATCAATTCCGAATGAATATTCAGTGTTTTTTTTCAATTTCAAAACATATCACCCTTATTGGGAAACCCTTTATTATTACAATATATTTATTTTTACTAAAACTCAATAGGAAACGAGGATACAACGTCAGTTTTTTTAGAGATTTCTATCTTTAATATTAAACTATGGAGTTACTAATAATATTGGAGAAAATGGTGAAATAATTGTGCTTATGCCTTAAAACAATAGTAAGTTTTATTTCCTGAAATAGTAAAATCATGATCGACACATCGAACGAATTATTGAAGTAAGCCCAATAACTGTTTCATTAATTCCTAAAAAAGAATGTTAAGTTTACAAAAGACAATAGTAAAGTGACATCTCCTGTCTAACCGAATTACCATAGTTTTTTGGAGATAGTGAAACCATATTTATAACTTTTTTTATCAAAAATAGGGAATAATTGCACCTCCATAATAAAAAAAATTCAGTCATTCGTAAATTTTACCATAGTTCTTATTAGATTTTGTGAGCTACATACAGAGAGAATTATTAAACACAGTAACATACTGACACCGAAATACATGTAAAGGGTTTCCCAATAAGGGTGATATGTTTTGAAATTGAAAAAAAACACTGAATATTCATTCGGAATTGATCGAAATCTTTTTTATTATATTGGATATTCTATGCCATTTATGATTTAAACAATATATCGGCCAAATGTCAAAGCCGTTGAGCCAAAAATGCGCCTCATCAGAAAAGATGATTTTTTGATGAAAATTGGGATCATTTTCAATTGATTCCAGAGCCCAATCCGCGAACTCCCGACGCAAACGATGGTCATTAGGCTTCAGTTCTTGGGCCAGAATCATCTTATAGGGATGCAGGCCAAGATCCAATCGCAAAATACGCCAGGTAGTCATCCTGGACAGGCCCAATTCCTGAGATCGGCGTGGCACGGACAATTCACGGTTTTCCTCGATACTGGCCTGTACGGCGGCTATATTCTGTGTAGAACGTGCGGTACGCATACGATTTTTAGGCTTAGTATCCAATAGAGTAAATTCACTCTCCAACTTATCGATTATTCGACGAATTGAGAGCGCGGATGGAGCAGAATGACGACCATATTTTGCACGATATGCTCTTTGAACACCGACAAAACTTCTCGAATTTTGATAAAATAATTGGACAATTTCCAAACGTTGTGGAAGCGTGAAACTACTCATGATTAAATGGCAAACCTTACTGATGACAACTGACAGCAGACGTCAAAAATTTCAGTTCAAATGAGCCCGATAGGGACATTCAAAATCATATCACCCCTATTGGGAAACCCTTTACTAGATTTTACAATGAAGAGTTTCTCCGTGTATAACATTCCTATACCTATATGTATTTATTTCTTCGATTTAAAAAAAATTCCGACTTCCAATTTATTTAAATTGATGACATTAATCCCAATAGTTGCTATATCTTGGTGGAATCTTTCTCCGTGCTCTTCACTGACTGATCTTAACTTTCCAGGAAAGAAATCTAAATGTGAATGTAGGAAATATATTTTCAATGATATGTTTACATTTAGGCCATGAAATTGCGTCAACATTTCATTCACTTACCGCTTGTAGTGCTTGGATTTGTGATTTCCGAGGAAATTTCGGATCACATTCTTTACGGATAACCTGGCTTTTCTCTCTTCACTGCTCAATCATTCGTCAAATTCTCAGTCTTGCATGAGCTCACAAATTTGAGACTCTATGAAAACCCCTTCTTTGATTTTCGCTTCGCTAAGTTTTGGAAATTTTGATTTTAGATAGCCAAATGCGTTTCCGTTTTGAACTATTGCTTTTACGAAGTTTTTAACTATCCCAAGTTTGATATGTAGAGGCGACAGAATATTTTTTTAGTGTCTACCAGAGGTTCTTCAGCGACATTTCTTTATTCTGGTTCAAACGAGTCGCGTTCGAACCAAACCTTGACAGTGCAATGTTTGTCCCTAGCACGGCTGTGTCAATAACATGAGAAGCAACAATACTTCGTGTATCCTGTCTGCAGTACTAACAAAATACCAATCACTTTAAAATCTGAATAGATTGATCAACAGCGGGCGTGGTAATTTATTTTTAGAAGAAGCATTTTCATAACTTCGTATAACTCTTTTAAATATGAAGCGTAGGCAACAGGTATGGGTGGAAACTCATTACCATTATGTAGAAGAACTCCCAGGGTGGCCAACCCAATGAATATCGCTAAAGTGAGACGATATTCGCAAACTGTTTTAAAAAACGCATCGAAATTACCTGCGTTGATGGCAGAAAAAAAATTTTCACTCTTAGAATAATTTCGTTTCAATAATAGCTATCTAGTGAGATGCATACAAAGCAATTGCAGCTAAAAACCACCTATTTTTGCGAAAAACTGATAGAGATTGTATTTTGTTTAAAACTTATCTCATAACAATCATAAACTAAAGTTGTTGGCATGTAATCTTAATAACATGCCGAAATAAAGCTATTTGCAATATAATAAAGTGAAAGATTGAATTTTAAACCTCAAGGGAACGTTTATTTAAACATATGTCTATATTATTTGTTATTATTTATAACAAAATTGTTTTTACAATGTTTTGTCATTAAAAATTACTTTCCACAATGTTTCAGTTTAGTTTGAGTAAAAGTACAAGCTGTGGGTAGTATAAAAATAACAACATAAGATAATTGTCCATTTAATTGTTTGTAACGATAGTTATTCTTAATGTTTATAATTTTCTGTTATGATTCATAACGGAAAATCTTACTTTTTACTATTAAGAATTTACAATTTTGTATGCTTAAGAAACATGGTTAAGTTTATGTTTATAACATTTGTTAATAACAATTATATTATTGTAATTATATTATTAAGGAGCTCATATCAAGCTCGTAACGCTGCCTAGATTGGTGAGCCCTAACTTTAACCTGAACGCGGGCTTGAATGTCGCCCGAATTCCGCATTGAATGTAGCCACTCACACAGTTTGACGCGGTGCTGTGTGACAGTGGATGCGTGTTCAGTGAAAAATGCAATTGAAAACATCGATTATTGAAACGAGTAATAAATTATCTCGGGATTCGAAAAATGGTTACATGTTGACCTAAAACATGTCATGGTTTTAGGTTAATAACATTAACATTTTGCACGAACAGCCAGCAACGGTAAAAATCGGTCGTTATTTTAGCCCGAAAGCAGGCTACATTGAAGCCCGATACTGTGTGGCCCATAAAAGTATACTTTTTACTCGGCAGTCAGCATTGATTTAAGGCCGAGTTTGCTAGACGATCGCGCGGGCTTGATTCAAGCTCGTATGAGAGTGAAATTGAGCCCAAACGGGCTACGTTCGGCCCCGTCGTTTTCCCCGTATACCAAGCATTAAGAACAAGTGGAATAACAAGTGTGAAATACATGAATTCGAGTATTTCACACTAACATATTTTACGTGCGACGCACGTGAAATATATAAGCCGACACTTGGCAAAGCTTTAGGAGATATAGGTTGCCATTGTTAGCACTATTCAGCGCGCTTGTATTGTGTTACTATTATCCCAAAGTTTGGCATGACTCCAATAAATACAGGTTAGCCATTGTTAATACTAAAAGTTATTTGTAACTATTAAGTATTTCTTTATGATTGAATAGACTTGTCATAACCTAATCCTAATATCACTGCTTTGCTTCTAAAGAAGAATAACCCTAGTGGTACTGTCTGACTTGTATGACAGAGGCTAGACTCTGGCCCAGCATCTGCTCCCTCTAGTCGACCAGGATGGCGGTAGAAATAACCAGACCAGACAGAAAACAGAATCTGTCAAATAAGGAAACCAGATTCTGCTGTCTAATTTCAACATTAGTAATTAATGTAGAAAGTTATCAAATGATATTATTTTACATTCTACCACAAATTTGACGAAAATATACAAGCTTTATCGACAGAAAATTCACTTTTGAAGCTCTTTTTGCAAAATATATTTCTCCTGACATTTCTTGACATTTTCACAGTTTATTCTCGCCATAAAGTCTGAAAATTACATTAAATCCACTGTGAGGCTATTAAAAATATATCCAAAAGTATCGGAAGCCATTTTGTGCAGTTACAATGAATTTTCATGGAAAATGTTCCAAGTAAAAGTTTTAAGGGTCATTAAGTATTATCTACTTGTGACCCTGAAATTCACCTTGAACATGTCCTTGAAGTTTATTCGCGGGTCAATTTTGAAATTTCAAATGGCAACCCCTATTTTTAACCCCAGATTGGTACGGCCTCTATGATCTTTTGGCCCCATAGTATGACTACGTGTCTTTACACTCGAGATTTCCAAGTTGACCCTTAAATGATCTTCAAAGTCATAGTCAAGGTCAAATTATATGTCAACAACAGATAGTACTTAATACTTCCTACAAATATTTTCTTCGTGTACTTTTCGATGACCGTCTATATATATATATATATTGTATTAATGATGCAATCACGCAATAATGCAATATTGTGAACGCTGCAATGCCTCGAAAAAATCAACTTAAAATTTCCACATCGAAAGACACTGTTTTTTAATCAATATCTTCACATGAAATATTGAAAATCAATTCAAATGAAGTCTTTAAACAAAGATCTTTATGCATTACAAGTTAGTATGGCATGCAACGTTTTAGAAACTATAGGTACCAAAGATACGCCACACAAATGAGGTTTTTCAAAAATATCAATGTGTCCAAAGTTACAGCAGGAAGTGTACATTCGATTTCAAACGATTTTTGTATTCCTAATTTTTAATGCATATTGAGTGATAAAATATAAGACGTCTGAATTTGGAGAGAATGGCAGTATTTACAGGGTTTCCCAATAGGGGTGATATGATTTTGAATGTCCCTATCGGGCTCATTTGAACTGAAATTTTTGACGTCTGCTGTCAGTTGTCATCAGTAAGGTTTGCCATTTAATCATGAGTAGTTTCACGCTTCCACAACGTTTGGAAATTGTCCAATTATTTTATCAAAATTCGAGAAGTTTTGTCGGTGTTCAAAGAGCATATCGTGCAAAATATGGTCGTCATTCTGCTTCATCCGCGCTCTCAATTCGTCGAATAATCGATAAGTTGGAGAGTGAATTTACTCTATTGGATACTAAGCCTAAAAATCGTATTTATACAATCGGAGAGCTTGAAACCAATATCCGAGCCGCTATAGCAGCCATACCACCAGAAATGCTTCACAAAGTCATCGAAAATTGGCTTGAACGCATTCGGGTTTGCAAGAAGAGTCTCGGGGGACATTTGGCCGATATATTGTTTAAATCATAAATGGCATAGAATATCCAATATAATAAAAAAGATTTCGATCAATTCCGAATGAATATTCAGTGTTTTTTTTCAGTTTCAAAACATATCACCCTTATTGGGAAACCCTTTAGTTTGTCGAAATTGACAGTTAATGCAAAATTTTCTATTTCCCAATGTAAAGATAACGCGAGTTTACTGTGGTACTACTTACTCTTATTATGCTAATACTCCCAGAAACACCTATTCTCATTACAAGGTGACCTAATTTATAACCAATAATTTCTGTATTTTTTTCGGGATGTAGCAAGCGAGCCTCGTAGTCAGACAATTGAGTAAAAGAAATGCTCAAACACATTGTCGGAATCGCTATATCCCACGAAGACACAACAACCGCGTTACATATAAGTTCGCCGTCGTCATATACAGCAACAGCGCGTGCTTTTATCAGGTTATTATCGCATCTTGAAGTTGAAGCTCCAAAAGTTACGGTTCTCAACACATTCTTCATTTTACCGATGAGTTGGTTCGGTGATGGCGAAATAAAATCTGTTTAAAACATATCAAATAGAAAGTTAAATATCAGAAATAACATGTAATATACATAGCCTTATACAATAACTCGCCCGACACTTAAAAACGTAAAAAAGTATTTTCTAAACCTCTCAAAAAATACACAGAAAAAAGTCTGGTTAAAAAATCAGAATTCCGGTTATTTCAACCGAAAAAAAATGTTACGGAGAGTCGTACTAGTAATTCCGGTTAAAAATGTTAGGAATTCTAGTAAACATTTTTCGGTTGTTTTGATCTTTTATTCCCGTTAATGCAATAACATTTTCTAGATGCTATCACCGTAATTTTTCTAGTAACAAATTTCTTCCCAAATTCATGGTTTTATACTCCGGTAAATTTAACTAATTTAGTCCATTTAACATTACCATATTTCTAGTTAAAACAAAAATTTCCTGGTTGAATGCTAACATAACCTTAAAAATAAATAGTTATTCAAAGACGTGGGAATTTTAATTTTCAAAATGAAAAGAAATATATTTATTTTTTGAATTATTTTATTTTAATTATATTATTATTAAAAATGTACATTTGAATACATATAAATTTACAATCTATAAATTTCTTAACCTTTGAATTTTTCCTTCAATTTATCTAACTTCCACTCACTTAACATCTTGTACACTTCATTCTCCATTTCTTTGAAACTTTGTAAAAATATAATAATTCAGTGATTTATTTTGAATCTAAAATATACATAAAACATTTTCGCTAACTCAGGGTTTCTTTGATGGGGAATTTTTTGATTAACGTTTTTTCATATGAATTGATAAAAACTTGGACATGCTTCCAAATATAATACATCAAAAAAGAGATTGAAAAATTGACATTTTTTTTACAATAAATTAGAAGCTTTGAAATAAATGCGTAGTGTCATACTAAAGATTTTTCTAATTGTGGGTATGGACAATGAGATTGATTATTCAGAATGTACACGAAATGTACCCAAGTTTTCATATAACATCAAAGTGTTTTATTATCATGCAATGTTATTTCTAAAATTGTTATTACCAAAGAAATATCACTGATATTTATTTAGCTTTATACCAAAAAATGAAATTTGCGTACATTTCATGCGAGAGACATCTCACTTTGTAGTCATATGTTCGATAAGGTTTGAAGTCAACATGTATTCTGACTGAAATCGTGCTATGCAATGAAATAGTAAATTATTATTATTATTATTAATTACTATGGTTGGGACCTAGAAGAGCCCTTTATGCTTGGGTATGCCCGTTGCATCACCATCTGAAAATCTTTGGCACGACCCTACAGCCCGTGCCAAAGGGCAAAAACCTGGACCACGCTTTTGGTCTGAGTTACGGCTACGTCTATGAATAAGTAGCCGGTGAGAGTCTGTCGTTTGTCCCTCATCGTTGGACAATAGCATAGTATATGGGTGGAGGTTTTGTTGTTCTCCCCACATAATCGGCAAAGTGGACTTTTTGCAAGTCCTATCTTATGCCTGTGATACGTGAGGTTGCCATGTCCAATAAACACTTCTGTTAGGGTCTTCACCTCGGTTCTGCTGAACCTGCGCATATCTACAGCTCGTTTGAAGTTTAGATGCTCCCCCATGAGAGTTTTGGGTTGCTTATATGACGTAGCCTTGTACCACTCTTTCTGGTGTTCCTCGGCCAGCCGTTCTAGACCAGTTGGATTTTGTCTTTTCGCTAGCTTTGCTAGTCTATCCGCTATCTTGTTGCCCTTGATACCCCTGTGTAAATACCAAAGTATGTAATCGCCAGCTAATGCATGAAGTCGCGATAGCATTCAGAAATGCGATGAAATCGAGTGAATTTTTTCGGAGAAGTGTAAATTTTATAGCCTGTGTGAAATCATTTGAAGTCGTAGCATAACGCATGAAATCGCTCGGACTTAGAAAATTCGTCTACGCCGCAGACGAATTCTGGGCATGCGCATTCTGGCGTACCATGTGACCTTCAATCAGCAGTCGTTTGTTTTATTAATAGCTCGTACTATTTATATGCATTATTTTACCGGTTTGAGTGTTTAGCAAAGTAAATAGTATTCAAATGTGACTGTAAAGTTTTGCAGCATTATCATTCCTCGTAACACGTTCCTTCTTTGACACGGTAAGTTAATTGATATTAAACACGGTGAATGAACGTAATAGAAAAGTCATTTGTTATTGTAATTATACTTATAGTTACATTTGAATTCATGATATTTAATGATTTTTCAAATTATCGTATCGAAAATATGACTTGCAGTCGAAATAATAATAAATAATTGTCGATCATGGTTATAATCGGTTATAACACCAAGCGCGATGCGCAAGGTCCACATAATTGAAAGCGCGAAGCGCGGCGATTGGATCGTGCGCCTTGAGCGCGCTCAAATTTGTGAGCGAAGCTTCTATATACCATCATGGCTACAATTGTTTTTGTTATGTACGCAATGTTAGTTGAACTAAATATCCAATTATTGTTACTACAAGTAGTTCTCACTTTACTATAAGTCCTTAGTTAAATTTCTTGCATCAATTTTTTTTCTGTACTTAAAAAAATTAGTTTTGCAACCTAACAAATTTCTTTTCATTGTGACGTTTGAAGAATACTTTTATACGCTTTTGAGTGCCAGGCGAGTTATTGCATGCAGAGACTCAGTTGCTCTCAATTTTTTTTTCGGCGTACAAATGAATCTGTGCCAAATTTCATGTCAATGTCATCATTTGTTACATAGTTACGCTTGTGTTTTCTAAACGACTAAAAGTGATTTTTTGGATTTTTACAATGTCTGAATTTGTTAAGCAAAGAAGTGCCATTAAATTTTGTTTGTGGAATGAAATTTCAGTTGGGGAAAAGTTCAGAATGTTGCAAAAAGCCTTTGGTGATTTGACCATGTCGCAGAAAAATGTTTATAAGTGGTACAAAGACTTCAAAGGAGGCAGAGAACGTGTTGATGACTTGGAACGCCCCGGACGACCATTATCATCAACTGACGAGCAACACGTCAATCAAATCAAAGAATTAGTGCACAAAAATCGTCGATTGACAATTACAGAACTTGCTAACACTATTGGCATTTCAAGAGGATCACTCAACACCGATTCAAAAGATATTTTGAGCAGACAACTCGTGGTTTCTGCATCACGATAATGCGCCGTCTCACATTGCACTCGTTCTTCGTGACCATTTCGCCAAAAACTCAACGTATATCGTTCCACAACCATCATATTCGCCTGATTTGGCTCCGTGCGATTTCTGACTATTATCCAAACTCAAAAGACCACTCCGAGGACACCATTTTGACACGATTAAAGAGATACAAGCCGAATCGAAGAAGGCTTTGAAGGCAATTCCGGAAATCTAATTTAACAAGTGCTTCGACGATTTGAAAAAACGTTGGCATAAGTGAATTATATCGGGAGGGGATTACTTTGAAGGGGATGAAATTGATTTCATAGTTCTATCCAATACCATTTTTTGCATTTCAAAATTGACGATTAATTATATGCAACAAGTAATAATAGTAGTTTTCTCGTTTAAAATAGTTATATGTGTATATAGTAGAATCTTTTATTTATTAAGTTTCTGCTACATACGTATTACAAACGTAGATATATTCCGTAACAGTAAGAAATATCCATTTTATTTTTTTTTAATTATTCAGGTAATTTTGAATAGCATTTCTTCAAAAAATAACATTAGATATAACTGTTTTCATAAGGCAAAACAGTTGCGCTCTTGAATTTTCTATGAAAATTTATGCTTTCCATATTAAAATTCTGAAAATTTTAAGGTTTTGGGCATTCAAGAGTAGACAAATGATTCCACATACCCTTATAAATACTATCCAGGTGTCACGTCCCGTGACTATTAATACTTATTTACAAAATAATCTATGTAAAATTAATAATGTAAAAGCATTAAATATGTAAAAGTAACAAGTTCTGAATATATTGATCGTAGAAAAACCCTAAATGTCTAGACAAAACGAAATTGTACTCATTGGGGAACCCCATCGGAATGCATTATAATGCGTTATGTGCACAAACCATTAATCCTCTACTACATAAAAAGTCCATTCACCGAAGGGAAATAGGGAACCTATAAGACCTGTAACTGAGTTGAAATAAATTCAGAATCATGTCGCTATCGACCCAAATAAAAGAAAGTGTTGGAATCTTTGTGGGAACAATTATCGTCTCATCTGGCTGGAAAAAAACCTGTTAGGCAGCATCTTGAAATGTCATGTTGATATCGACCGGAAAATGGCGGATATCATATCAATATAGACCGAAAAAAGGGTCTATAAAAGAACCTCCAATTCCGCAAATCTTTAGTAACAATCAGACCATCTTGGACCTCGGAATGCTCCTCGGAAAAGTGACTTTCAGGTCATCTTGAACTTCGGAACTCTCCTCAGGAAAGTGACTTTCAGACCATCTTCAACTTCGTGAGAGAATGAAAAGAGCGTCTGTAGGGTTTTGCATGACTTAAAATGGTTCTATTTAAATACATCAAATTCACGGAGAATTTGGAGGTCTTAAAGAGGTTTTAACCAATATGGGTGTAGGAAAACACAGGACTAAAGGAGGCTCTATTAGAAACATCCACTTAGGCATTTTCACTTCCAATATGGCCGAACCATCAACTGAATAGCTGGAGGTAAAACAAACCCGTGAAATGAATAGTAATGTTATGGGATACATGTCAACAATAATTTTCAAAAGCACATTTATGCCTCTAACATATTTTTTCTTGGTACTTCAACCCATTCTAAAAAGGAGAAAGCTTTTTTTTGCCAAATTCCACCAATTGTAAGTGATGGAAGTAAAGAAAACGGTGGTTTCGGAAAAGAAAAACAGTAAGAAGGGGTTATGGCACTCTCATAGTAATGCTGAGAAGCATGCAAAAATGCAATAAGACAGGGAAAATTGTCAGATTTTCAAATAAAACATGCTCGCATTCTTTAATTAGAATTTTTTCAAATTGCGAATAGCCGGTCGTTTGTTAAAAAATCAACCTGACCCCTCTTAAATTTTTTTCAACGAAAACAATGTTCTTTCAGTTTTTTGTCTCACAAAAATATGTCAGTTTAAATTTAAAAAGTTAGACAATTCTAGAAATTCGATGAATTTATCATTGTTAATAAAACCTAATCTAAATCATTTACAAACAAACATAGATCCCAGATTATAATTCATTAAAGAACACATTTTTATTATGTCACTCTCGTGACGTATATTGGGGAGTCCAGTAACGAAATGTGAAATCATTACTAGGATGATTATAGGGTAACTGAATTTAGATATTCTTTAATTATTATTAAAATTGGACCTTGGTATGAAAAAGAAATTGTACAAATCCCCTAACTACAAAAATATTATGTAAAATACTTATTTATCATTGAACAATTTTATATTCAAAACGAATCATACAGGGTGTCTAAAAAGTCCCGGGACGGTTGGATATTTCCTCAGGTAAAATATTTTTCAAAAAAGTGAAGGTCATTCCTGAAGTAAATTTCAACGAGGAATTCAATGGTGACCTTCATTTTGACCTTGAAGTTAACCTTCATGGCTTTTTGAAGGTCAACTTTGTTTTTTTAAATGGAAACCCCCCTTTTTTACATCTGCAATCGATAGAGCGGAAAATTCTGCGTTCAGCTACGTACCCAAGTCATAGGTCAATTGTAACATTCAAGGTCAATTAGAGGTTATTTGAAATAAACAAAGTTTTCCAAGAGGTCAGTGTAATTCCTGATGTAAATTTCAACGAGAAATTCATTGGTGAGCTCTGTATTGATCTTGGTTACAGCGTTTTGAATATTGTAAAATCATATGTATAGGAAATTTTTCATTAAAAGTTCCAGGAGTTCTGGTGAGAGTTCTGTTCCTCCCCAAAGAGTTATATCGAAAAGTCCTATACCGTTTTTCGATACCTAAGTCAATACCTAAGGCGATACCATAAGTCCTATACCGTTTTTCTATCTCCATAACTCCATACGACTATTTCGAATTGAAACTAAATTTAGGTATTACGAGTACATACTTACTATCTTTCGCTAAAAGATTATTATGGCGCAAGCTAAACTTTCGGAACGAGAGAGGGTATCTGTATTTTCGTAATGGAGAAGGGTTAAATCCTGTCTCAAAATCAACAATTGAAAGAACTGTAAGGCGCTTTATGAATCATGGATCTATCAAGGACCTTCAGAGAAGTGGTCGGCCAAAATCTGCAGGATCTGAGGAGATGCAGATGGACATAGCCCAAGCATTTGTTGAAAAATTTCCTATACATATGATTTTACAATATTCAAAACGCTGTAACCAAGATCAATACAGAGCTCACCAATGAATTTCTCGTTGAAATTTACTTCAGGAATTACACTGACTCTTGGAAAACTTTGTTTATTTCAAATAACCTCTAATTGACCTTGAATGTTACAATTGACCTATGACTTGGGTACGTAGCTGAACGCAGAATTTTCCGCTCTATCGATTGCAGATGTAAAAAAAGGGGGTTTCCATTTAAAAAAACAAAGTTGACCTTCAAAAAGCCATGAAGGTTAACTTCAAGGTCAAAATGAAGGTCACCATTGAATTCCTCGTTGAAATTTACTTCAGGAATGACCTTCACTTTTTTGAAAAATATTTTTCTAGACACCATTTCTAGACACCCTGTATATTGCAAGTATGTTAATAGCAAAAAAAATCTTGAAGGCTTGGAAGACACGTATTTATACATTATACCCCTATTATTATAAAAAATATGCCAGCAGCTTATATTTACAATATTTAAAATTTTTGAGACAATTAAAATATTTAATTATAATAACAATGAAACAAATCTCAAATCTCAAAAGCATCTTATAAGTACCCTGGTAGTGATACCTCACTTGGGTGCAGCATTACTGAATCTACGTCACGAGAATCACAAGGAAGCACGTGACATTAACCACCACCCAAACTTTTCCGTGCTGAGTGAGGAGTCGTAGTGGGAGAAATGCCACATCTGGAGAATGAGCCACACTCTCCTTTCTGATGAGACCTGTTCTAAAGAGTTTCAATGCTCGGACGAATTCTTTCGAGCATGATTATATGCTCGAAAATTTCCGGTACTATTATCTGCTTTGTAGAATTCATGAGCATAGTTGAAGATTTACTGGATCATATCAACTCTTTCAAGCTGTTTCGTATTTAGCTGAAATGGTCAATAAAGATAGCACATTGAATATAGAATATGTTACAGATGAGAAAAATTTCTTTAAGTTAAAAGTTCCATCCAGGCATATTTCTCGCACAACATATAGGTGTTTTTTAAGGTATAAACCTAACAGGGTTGGGGTTTCAGGTTTCAGGTCTGACACATTATACATGTGAATGTGCTAATGGTAGAAGAACAGTTGGTTGCTATTCTCCCATTCCAGCCATCGTTTATTATTTATCTTACGCAAGGTATTTATCACAAATTTTTAAACCAGCAGAAATACTGAGCGATTAATTTAAGAACGATAATTGCATTCCAGTAATTGACAGTGGCAGTGAAGACGATTAAGAAATCGGTCAAGCTATTTTCGAGAAAAATCACTTTTTTAATTTTCCTTTCCCCGTCCATATCTCCTACAAAAATGAGATTTTGAGGTTGAAACTTGGTGATTTTTATCCACATGGATACAAACTTATGAAATTAATTTCAGCTGTATACGTGCGGGGGCAGATTTCACATGCTTATTCCGCTAGGCCTATTGACCAAAATGGACATTTTTTATTTCCGAAAACGGCAATGTATAATACTCGTATTCAGCTTAGAAATCCATTTTCGATTTCTTCTGTACGATTTTTATGCTATTGTAGTTTGAATGTACAATATTGGCCATGCGTATACGAGAAAAGTTGACATCGTGTATTTTCTATTTTCCACAGCCGGGGAATAAAATTATTGATTTTTATTATTAAGTTTATCTCTGCAATTTCAACAAAGAAACTTCATAACAATTTTTGGAATGTTAATTTTGCGGAATTTATTCAGTTCACGGTGATATGACCGAAATGAGACCTAATTCATTCAAAGTTGGGTCCACGCGACCCGCCAGGGAAATTACACTAGAACTGTATATTTTATATTTCTGAGGGCTATTTCTTGTCTAAAACAGTGTTCGCAGAACGTTGACGTAAACGGCCCCCACCATGGACCCTACCAGCTCATGGCTTCTTCCTCGCTCCACTGCCATAGGTTGGTTGAATGAGGAAGATACAATGAGTACGAAGCATCTATGGTGGGGGCCGTTTACGTCCACGTTCTGCGAACACTGGTCTAAAATTTCTATACTTTAAGTGATTATTGTTTCCTTGAACAATTGCTGAAATTCTGTTATTTCCATTATATTTCATATTAATTAAACACGATTTTGTAATAATTAAAGAAGTCTAAGTATCTACCTACTTGTTGAATCCTATTTAAATATAATAAGTATAATTTGAATGTAACTTTCGTTTGAAAATACTTATGCTAATTTTTTTACAGACATTTTAACATTAAACAAAAAAAATAAAAGTTTCTAAATATTACGTACTTTCAGATAACACGTTTACCTAAATTTTAAGGAAATAAAAAAAAGATCAGGTATAAACGAAAATTAAAAGCTTAGGTTTACGGTATAAAGGTATATGATTTCGTATCATATTTATATATTTGTATATATGATAACTGTCGATTTATGTAAAAGTGCAAAAATTAATTTAGCAATCACTCTATTTTGATTGTCCCTACACTTTTAACTCGGGAAATTCACATGTCACATCGTTGTTAGGCTCGATTTTGGAATCAAAATTACGTTGGACAAACGTTAATGTTCATGTCGGTTGAAAATGGTCTATTTGGGACCCACCTTGAAGGACTTTACAGAATAGGATTTCAGAAAGCGACGTAACATCGACATGAAATGAACATAGAGGTTACATCGTGGGCGCACATCTATTGCCAACTGCAGAACTTTTATTCCGTTATTCCCGTAACGGGAATGCGAACGCGATAAAATTTCTGCAGTTGGCAATAGATATGCGCCCACAATGTAAACTCTATGCTCATATCCTGTCCACTGAGAAGAAAAAACATGACTCAGTAGCATCCGGACAGGAGTGGTTCATGTCCGATGACGAAAATTGAAAATAGACATCACTGGGTCCTCGCTAGACATGAACCACTCATGTCCAGAGCGTACACACTAATGTCTTAGGCATTAATAACGCGCACAGGACTCAGTGCTGTCTAGACAGTAGTCAGTCATGTCCAGCACCGGAACGAAAACGCGCTAAACATTACTGTATTTTGTGTCAGTGCTTGAATGTGGAAAAGTTTCGTTGATTGTGTCAATTGATGATTAGCAGCAAAAATTTTCAAATATAAAGTGAAAAAGTACACTAAATTTAGTGCCACGGATTTTTCATGATTATTGAGTTTCGAGAGCAGAATTCCAATCATGTAAACGAGAGTTGATATCGAAATTCCTCCCATAACCTCACTTTTTTGACATATGCCAATTCTCGTTAATGACAGAATCATTGGAATATTCGCCGAGGACGGACACTTCTACAAAATAATAAATAACAATTTATAAGCAAAGCAGAATTGGCATATGTCAAAAAAGTGAGATTATGGGAGGAATTTCGAACTTACCTCTCGTTTCCCTGATTGGAATTGTGCTCTCGAAACTCAATAATCATGAAATATACGTGGCACTAAATTTAGTGTACTTTTTCACTTTATATTTGAAAATTTTTGCTGCTAATCATCAATAAACACAATCAACGAAATTTTCCACATTCAAGCACATGTTTAGCGCGTTATCGTTCCGGTGCTGGACATGACTGACTACTGCCTAGACAACACTGAGTCCTGTGCGCGTTATTAATGTCTAAGACATTAGTGTGTACGCTCTGGACATGAGTGGTTCATGTCTAGCGAGGACCCAGTGATGTCTATTTTCGTCTTCGGACATGAACCACTCCTGTCCGGACGCTACTGAGTCATGTTTTTTTTCTCAATGTCGATGTTACGTCGGTTTCAAAAATCCTATTCTGTAAAGACCTTGAAGTCACAGCTAGTCACGGCATAGCAAAGGGGTCGTGTTGCCTTATGGTAAAGTCCTATGCAAGCGTAAAACCAAAAGCGTAAAACAGAAAAACATAAGAGTGAATGGGACACAAAAATACACTTCTCTTTTTCTTGCTTATGATTTTCTACTTGACGCTTTCGGTTTTACTCTATCATGGGACTGCACCTTTATGGTTGCCCTTATGATTTCTCAATTTTTTGAATGAAAGGTGAAATAAAAAAAGGGATTGAAACGGATTCTTATACGATTTTCTTATTTTGTTACTAGCTCCAAAGTAGAATAAAACTGTGGTGATGCAGAAATATCAATGCTTTCAAAAATATATTGGAAAAACATATCTTTGAAATTAGTATGAAATGATAAAACATCCAATTATATTCTTTATGAAACATACTTTTAAGTAAATAATATTCACTATGTAAACAATAAATGGTGTGATCAGCATTTTTTGCGAGGAGAGAGAGGGAAATTTTCGTTCCTTTTTTTTCGAAGTCATTATTAAAAAATAAATTTATTGTTAATATCATACATATCGTAGTGGTCTTTTACATATAAAACTTAAAGATCGAACGCTAGATAACTCTCAAGCATTTACATTACTTGCTTAATCGACCATTGTAAGTTTTAATTTACGACTGTCTGCAGGGAACCTATCATACATATGTACGCAATTTTTTCTTTCTTCGCGACAGCCTGTGTACAATCCTATAAGTCTATGCGTTTGAAATAGACTCTCGCCGAAATAAATCTAAAATAATACAGAGATTAAACTTTTTGTGTTTCCTCAAGACCTGTAATAACAGAGGAAAGGAGATTTTTTTCCTTAGAGTTTGATTATACTTTTATAAAAATGTAACCAATCATCCATAAGTTTTCTCTACGACGAGTTATGATTCAATGTACTTACAGGTGCATTTTTATTGTTCATACCAAGTGATAAATGAATTTCGTTGTCAAGCACATTTGCCTTTCCATATTCACATAGATAATGTTTCCATTTCTGCAACGTATAATAGAACATCAGACTTTTTACAGTAGTACATAATTATTCAAGAAGTTTCGGTCCCTTTTTTGTCATTGATTTTTAATACCTTGTTTTAGAATATATTATAAATTCATAATATTCTTGTTAATACTTTATATACTACGAAAAGAGATAAAAATCAAGTGAATCATAAAAAAAGAGTTACAATAACGAAACATATATAACGTTAATTTATATTTTTTACAGTGTACACAGTTTTCACCCTGATCGTATGTTAAATTTTTCGACTGCTCCTCAAAGATTCAAAATTAAAGGAAAACAAAGAAATATGTATAGATTAAAAGCTTTGAATGTTTTTATATGCAAGACTACTCACTTCAGTGAAAATGTCTTTACGCAATGATAGTCCATAAGTAGGCATGCTTGATGAAGCTTCCAAAAATTTTTGACGGATTAAATCAATGTGAAATTCTTCATCGAAAACATTTCCATAGCTAATAACTCGATTTAACTAAAACGAAATAAAAATGTCTTCTAAAAATAGATATTGGATTTTACGCAATTATATAAAAATAAATTATAAATTTCTAGAGATTATAATAGATACAGTCATCAAATTTTATAAAGCCTACACCCTTTCAGACATTTCAATTTGTTTAAAAAAATATGCGAGATGCGGAAACATGTTTCGGTGTAAAATTGTTCCTTTTTAAAAACTCTACAAAAAGTGTTCTCACCATTTTTCGATATTTTGAGCTGTTTTCGAAATACAATATATTAGATGTGCAACTTTAGTTCCATAGCTTTTCTCAAAATTTAAGGTTTTATTCTTAAAAAGTGATTACTTATTTATGATTCAATGTACTGTCCGTCGCTAGCCACGACCTTTTTCCTTCTTTCTGTCAATTGTCGGATATTGTCTCGAAAAAACAATGCGTCTTTTGAGGAGATCCACGAATCGATGCATTTTTTTACTTCTTCACAAGAGCGGAAATGCTGATGAGCCAGACCGTGTGCCATCGATCGAAACAAATGGTAGTCGGAAGGAGCAACGTCTGGAGAGTACGGTGGGTGGGGTAAGACCTCCCATTTCAACGTTTCCGACCGGTCTTGTGACATGTGGTCAACCAATTCGATACCGATTTCCTCTGATTGTTTCACTCTGTTTCAAGAGCTCATAATACACCACACCAAGCTGGTTCCACCAAATGCCGAGCATAACCTTGGCACCGTGAATATTCGATCTTGGCGTCAACGTGGAGGCATTTCCGGGCATTCCCCATGATTTTCTGTGCTTAAGATTATCGTAAAGGACCCATTTTTCGTCGCCAGTCACAATACGATGTAAAAATCCCTCTCGATTCTCTCTTTGAAGCAGCTGTTCAGAAGCAATCAAAGCCTCAACTCGTACGGAACCCAATTACCTTGCTTCTGAATCATTCCCATGACTTTGAGACGTTTCGAAGTGGCTTGTTGAGTTACTCTCAATGATTCTGCCAATTCTTCTTTCGTTTGGCACGAGTTGTCTACAAGTAATGCCTCCTATTCGGAACCTTCGGAAATTTTCTCTTTTCCACCGCCATGCCGGTCCTAGATAGCAAAATCACCGCTCTTGAAGCGTTGAAACCATACACGACACGTTCTTTGACTAAGCGTAGCCTCACCATAAGTACTTGATAGCATTCGATGAGCCTCATTCGCAGTTTTCTTCAAATGGAAGCAGAAAATCAACACTTCCCAAAAATAACAAGAATTTGTCTCGAAAACTAACATCTTCGATCGAGAATAAATTTATGATGTAAGCACAAAATTACTAATGTGGTGTCGTTATGTTGACAGATGTCCATGCTTACTGTGTGATATTTTTGATCTGCCTATTTTGACCAGCACTTACCGATGCAGCCATCCATCGAAAACTGGCGGAAGCAAAGTTGTACACCTAATATATATATATATATATGTAGTATATACTTTTCTTTAAAATACTTTTTCGTGTCTCAGATGTATATTTTGGAAGGATTCTTATCTGAAATACCTGTCTTTTCTGTTTAATGATTGTCTTTCTCCCTTACACTCAAGAAAATATTACAGAAACGAGTCATTGTTTGAAAAAACTGTCCACTGGAGACAATTATGCCATTAGTTTTTTTGTTTTTGTTTTAAATCTCATGAACTATAACATATCCAAAATTCAGTCAATTTGACTGGGGCCGGATTTTAATGTGGAATGTGCAGTCGTACAGATTGTACGGCCAAAATCAAAATAGTTTTTAATAGTTTATGTTGAGAAGAATATTTAGAAATTTTATGATTCGGAAATTCCAAATGTATACAATTCTATACAGTTTCTGATGCTTAATTCATATCTAAAATTCTAAAATTTGTCTTGACAAGTATGTCTGTATGTCTCGCAACGTTTCAGAAACTATGAATACCAAGGATATGCCACAGATATGATTCTTCAAAACTATCAATGTGCCTAAAATTGTAGCAGGAAGTGCACATACGGTTTAATAGTATATTATGTGCCTAGGCGCATAATGAGGGTTATTTCGCGACGAGCGACAATGCTCGCAGGAGATCGAAGCGGAGACGAAGCCGAGACAAAGCCGATACGAAGCCGAGGCGCGATCAGTCCTGCGAGCATTTTAAGCGAGTCTCGTAATTACCCGAATTGTGTGCATTGGCACATATTCTATTTTATGTGACTTCGGTGCGTATACGAGTTTTTATGCGTACTCTGGAATCTAATCTAGTATTCATCATGATTCTCGTCCACTCCACTTGATATTTTGCGACTAGGTTCCGGCCATTTTGATTTTCTCGATCTTGTGCAGTAGTAGCTTATTGTAATAGTGCATGCGCAGTTCAAATGTACAAGGCTTTGTCAGTACGGTGCCAACGCTGTACGAAGAAGAAGAAGAATAAGAAGAAGAAGAAAAAGATTACGCTCCGCTGTATGGTTATAGGCACATGCGCAGTTCAATTTTTACATTACATTCCTCTGAATCGTAATACACAACATTACGCTACTCTCAACTGTAGCGTACACTCGTTTTTACGCTGCAGTTGAGAGTAGCGTAATGTTGTGTATTACGATACAGAGGAATGTAATGTAAAAATTGAACTGCGCATGTGCCTATAACCATACAGCGGAGCGTAATCTTCTTCTTATTCTTCTTGTTCTTCGTACAGCGTTGGCACAGTACTGACAAAGCCATGTGCATTTGAACTATGCATGCGTCTATTACAATACGCTACTACTACACAAGATTGAGAAAATCAAAATGGCCGGAACTAGTCGCAAAATATCAAGTGCAGTAGACGAGAATCACGGCAATTTCGAACTTTTCAGATTGGATTCGAGTGTACGCATAAAAACTCGTATATGCGCCGAAGAAGTCACATAAAATAGAATATGTGCCAATGCACACAATTCGGGTAATTACAAGACTCGCTTAAAATGCTCACAGGACTGATCGCGCCTCGGCTTCGATCTCCTGCGAGCATTATCGCTCGTCGCGTAATAACCCTCATTATGCGCCTAGGCACATAATTCACTATTCTGTGATTCTCTTAATTTTTAATCCATACTAAGTCATAAAATATATTTCGTCTGGATTCGGAGCGAATGGTAGTGTTTAGTTTGTCAAAATTAACAATTAATGTAAAATTTTCTATTCCCCAGTGTAATGATAACGCGAGTTTTCTGTGGTACTACTCACTCTTATTATTCTAATACTCCTATAAACACCCGTATCTGCTACAATGCGATCTAATTTATAAGTAATAAGTTCGCCCTTTATTACAGGATGTAACATGCGTGCCTCGTAAGAATCCAATTCTTGATGAGAACAGTTCAAACATTTTCTCGGAATCGCTATATCCTGCGTAGAAACAACAACCGCGCCACATACAATACTGCCATCAAGAAATACAGCAACAGCCCGTGCTTTTATCAGTTTATCACTAGAATTTAGAGTTGAAGCTCCACAAAGGAACTTTTGTTTGAATCTCTTCATTTTACCGATGAGTTGGTTCGCTGACGGTGAAGTAGAACCTGTTTAAAACATATCAGAAAGAAAGTCAAATATGGAAAATAATCCGTAGTGCGATGGTTTTAGAAAAATATTTTGAAGAATTTCTGGAAAACCAATGCAACCACAAAAATTTTCTGCTAACGCTGCTATCTTAGAAAAATATTGAAAGAAATCATGAGGGATGTGGGGGGGGCGTCGTTTATATCTCCTATTAATGCAAGCCAACGGCACAGTCTTCCTTTTACCAAGTACCGAAGGTAGACTTGTGCTCGAAGATAGCGATGAAAATTACGAGTATCGAAGGGCCAATTCACGACGTTGACTATGATGGCCCGAAATAAATCGAAGTGACCGTCTAAGTGCACGAAATGAAATGACAAACTTTATTAGAGAATTAAAATCGATAAAAAAAATTTTGAATTCGAATATTAATGGAAATGAAGATATCACTTCAAACACTAATAATTTCTGTAGATAAATCAAACTTCGGAGGATTTTTTACGTCAAAATTAGGTAAATACTCACTTTTTTTAAAGGTTCCTCGTTTTAAGTTAGAATCTGATGATCCTTGCTTAGGGATAAGGATGAGTCAGTGGAGGACACAATGGTTATAGAAGTCAAACGAATTATATTTATTCAAAATAAGTAATCAGTAATTATGACACAGGCTTCTTATAACGGAAGAGAAATAATAAGAAAGAGAAAGTGAAGTTTCGGTACTCTCGAAGTTTCTTTCATAGAAGTTGATTATACTTAACTGATGGGTAATGATCCTTTTAACAGTTGAGTATCACGGAGTGATAATCCCCGCAAGTGTGTGCGAGTTGGAGCAAATTATCCCCACAAGTGTGAGTGTGGTAAAATAATTGTCTCGACGGGTGTGAGTGAGACAGGATGATTATCCTTCTCTAACACGGAATCTAAGACCATTTAAATAATCTGGAAACGTACCACGAGAATTATTATGACTTCCGAGCTTTAGAATTGTAGAATTTTCTTTTTTAGTGAGACCGATGTTAAATTTGAGGGAAAAACCAAAAATTTCCCTCAAGGCTATGTCTTTGACTTGACTTTATTAAATTTTTTTCGCCCTTCTTATTCTTAAATTGATAACTCAAATGGATTTTGCATAGTAAAGGGTAATCAATTTAGGGGTATAGGATTTTAAATTGAAATAAAACAACGAAAATTCAAATTGATAGGGCAATCTTTTTTATTTTTGTGTAGAACCATTCACGAAATTTATTTTTTAAAGATAACCCCTTTCAAATGTTGGCCGGAACTGCGTTTAATTCGTTCATCCGTAAACACCAATTTTGAATGACTCGCTCGAGGACTTCGGTCGGTATCTCGCTAATAACTTCAGTAATGTTGGCTTCCAATGCCTCAATAGTAGCTGGTTTATCCACAAAAAATTTAGACTTTACATACCCCCACAAATAAAAGTCCAAAGGTGTGATATCACACGATCTTCGAGGCCAATCTACCGGTCCGAGACGAGAGATAAATTGCTCACCGAAACGACTACGCAGTAAATCCATTGTTTCATGGGCTGTATGACATGTAGCGCCGTCTTGTTGGAGTCAAATGTCGTGGAGATTACGGGCTTCAATTTCCGGCATTAAAAATGGCCCAAGTAGTGCCATAAGATAGGACAACTTGTTGCGATCGGCGTCGAATCGATTCTTCCGGGTCTTCGGAAAAACTCTCATTTACAGCCGCAATATTCTCTACAGTTCGGGCTGTACGTGATCTAATCGGTCGAGTATCATCCAATAATGTTAAATTATTCTCGAGTTTGCCGATGGTATGCCGAATAGTGCGTTCGGTAGGACGATTATGTACACCATAAATTGGCCTGAGCGCGCGATAAACACTTTTCACAGAGCGTCCATTTTCGTAATATAATTGTACGATTTGTAAACGTTGTTGAGGTGCAAGTCTTTCCATGATGAAATGTCAATAAAAACTGAATAAAATTGTGTATTTAGCTTGACAGTAGTCACGCGTGATATGTCAATAAAACCCTATTGGAAAAAGTACCTCCAATTTGATCGCACTTTAGATAAACATACCTTGATCTTTCATTTACGTTTACCTGCTATGTAAAATCCATTTGAGATATTAATTTATGAATGGGAAGGGTGAAAAGAATTGAATAAAGTCATGTCTACATGTCCTTGAATTTAGATTCAAGTTTTGTCAAACGAAAACTCCACTTGCTTGAAATAAAATATTTCTTTGAGATTAAGAATTTTCTATTAGTATTTGAATGTTGCAGTTGCGGATGAATATTAATTGAACAAGAATAAATCATGTATAGCTTGTTTATAATATAAAATAATTTCAAACTTGACTAGTACTTCAATAATTGAGATGTTAATATCACTTTGAATAAGGCATGGTCGGAAAATTGACTTGTGAATTAAAATATTTACTGTATGAATTTGTCGCTCCAATTAACAATGAAATAGGTTACAGAAATATTATAAAAATTATTAATTGATACTCTTAAGAAAGACTATCAAAATAGTTGACAGTTGTCATTTATAAAAACTTTATAGATTATTTATTTTCATTGCTGCCTGAGAATTGTCATATCATCCGGTAAATGATCTTATTTAGGGCATTCAAGCTGCAATGTATTGGGTGACACTTTGTTCCCGCGCCCTGTTACCGGTAGCGTAACAGTCGTTTACTAACACAGGCGAACACTGTGTCCCCCAATACGCCACGCAAATGTATTTATGTGCCATCGGCGCGCAAACTCGTTTTTTCGCTACAGTTAACAGTAGCGCAATGTAGTACATTTCGCCAGAAAGGAATGAAATGTAAAAATTGAACTGCGCATGCGCCCATAGCCATGAAACGAAGCTCAATCCTTCTTATTCTTCTTCTTCTTCTTCGTACAGCGTTAGCATCTTACTGGCAAAGCCTTTTACATTTGAACTGCGCATGCGTCTACTAAAATCCATTACTACTACACAAGATCGATAAAACAAAATGGCCGGGACTAGTCGTGACATATCAAGTGTAATGACTAGCGCCGCAAACAACTACAATACTAGTTTAGATTCCAGTGTACGCATAAAAACTCGTATACGCACCGAAGTCACATAAAATAGAATACGTGCCAATGCACACAATTCGGGTAATTCCGAGACTCGCGACAATGCTCGCAGGACTGATCGCGCTTCGGCTTCGTCTCGGCTTTGCCTCGACTACGCCTTAGCTTCGGTCTCCTGCGAGCATTGTCGCTCGTACCGCAATGTCCCTCATTCTGCGCCTGGGCACGTAATGTACTATTGTTGCAGTGTGCTCAGATTGCAAACCGGGGTACCTACAGACACGATTGCACGCCGTGTTCGTGTGAAGCGAGTAGGGAGAGACGACGGGGCGCTCTGCTTTTGTTTCTTCCTCGTCGTTCTTGCGTGCGAGAACAGCACCTCCAACTTCTCCTTATTCTCCTCGGTTCCTCCTTGCAATGCTATTTTTAGATTTCATGCTATCTGTTAGAGAGTCGAAATTGAGAATTGTATTTTTCTCGACTCCGTGCAAAAGAGGCGGGAAGCAGACGACAATTTCGAATTTACGAAATATGTAGTTATAGAATTAATACTTCTTTTTTCAATATTTTTGAGAAAATCTGCTTGATTTGAACATCTGAAATCTCCTACAAAATTGTATAAGGATTTTAACACTTGAAAAATAAAACATTTAATACCAATCAATATTTACAATTTTAACCAATATAGAAATTGAATAGAATTTTAGGTTTTCAAATTAAATCTTAAATCATGAATTTCGGATTTCCATTCATCTTACCTGTACATTTAAAAAAATTTTAATCAGAGAATTATTTTCTATTAAAAAGAATGTCTTAATAGCAAATTTAAATTTCTATTCAAGCTTAAAATTGATATACTCAACTTTAGGTTAGAAATATTTTCATCTTACATTTTTTTAACAAAAAATGAAATACTCTACGTAAAGGAAAAAATTTCTAATAGAAGTACATAAATTATATTTTCATATTTTAAACTCAAAATGTATGCTTAGGCTAAAAAAAGTTAAGATAAAAATAATTTTACTATAGAATTGAATATATCGATTTTGTACTTGAAAAATACTTGCCTGAATTAAACTGTTGGAAGATCTTGTAAAACTAATAGGAGATTTAAAAACTTGAAATATAATTAACTAGTAAAATAAAAAGTCAAAAAATGTTTAAAATTTCACGTCAATATATTAATTTAAAAGTTCTTTACATTTTAAGACAATTACTTCATTTGAAAAAATTCTCTTTTTCGTACAGCATTTAATTTTTTAAATAAAAATCTCTGCTTCAATATTTTTAAAAAAATCTGCTTGCTTTGAACATCTGAAATCTCCTACAAAATTGTATAAGGATTTTATAACACTTGAAAAATAAAAAATTTAATACCAATCAATATTTACAATTTTAACCAATATAAAAATTGAATAGAATTTTAGGTTTTCAAATTAAATCTTAAATCATGAATTTCGGATTTCTATTCATTCATTAAAAAAATTTAATCAGTGAATTATTTTCTATTAAAAAGAATGTCTTAATAGAAAATTTAAATTTCTATTCAAGTCCAAAATCGATATATTCAATTCTACAGTAAAATTATTTTAATCTTAATTTTTTTAGCCTAAGCATACATTTTGAGTTTAAAATATAAAAATATAATTTATGTACTTCTATTAGAAATTTTTTCCTTTACGTAGAATATTTCATTTTTTGTTAAAAAAATGTAAGATGAAAATATTTCTATCCTAAAATTGAGTATATCAATTTTAAGCTTGAATAGAAATTTAAATTTGCTATTAAGACATTCTTTTTAATAGAAAATAATTCTCTAATTAAAATTTTTTTAAATGTACGGGTAAGATGAATGGAAATCCGAAATTCATGATTTAAGATTTAATTTGAAAACCTAAAATTCTATTCAATTTCTATATTGGTTAAAATTGTAAATATTGATTGGTATTAAATTTTTTATTTTTCAACTGTTAAAATCCTTATACAATTTTGTAGGAGATTTCAGATGTTCAAATCAAGCATATTTTCTCAAAAATATTGAAAAAAGAAGTATTAATTCTATAACTGCATATTTCGTAAATTCGAAATTGTCGTCTGCTTCCCGCCTCTTTTGCACGGAGTCGAGAAAAATACAATTCTCAATTTCGACTCTCTAACAGATAGCATGAAATCTAAAAATAGCATTGCAAGGAGGAACCGAGGAGAATAAGGAGAAGTTGGAGGTGCTGCTCTCGCACGCAAGAACGACGAGGAAGAAACAAAAGCAGCGCGCCCCGTCGTCTCTCCCTACTCGCTTCACATGGACACGGCGTGCAATCGTGTCTGTAGGTACCCCGGTTTGCAATCTGAGCACACTGATTTGTTGTGGCTCATCAGACATACACCGACACGTGTGGTGCGTTCGTTATCGCGTGTAGAAAAAGTTGGAATATTAATTGCATTCCGAATATTTTTGCTCAAGTAACGTGAGTGATGCATGGAGCGATCGATGTGAATTTGCAGATGTTCAGACGTATCGAGTATGAAGCAGCGCATTGAGCGGTGCTCATATGTATACGACTGGCAAATAACCACTATCAAGGTATGCGGCCATGCTTACTGATAGCAGAGATCATGGAAATCTCGACGATGAGCCACATAGATGTATAATATAATATATGTATAATAGACCACAAAATATACATTTATATATAAATAAAAAATATAATAATTATATAATTATCAAATCACTTTAAAGCATTGAATTTAGTGCTCCTCAGTATTTTTCACTTCAATAGCTATCTGCAATACATTTCGCTTATACTTAAGTTCAGTACTTAGCACCAATACTTAATTCAAATATTTAAAGAATTTGAAAATCTTTCTGTGGAAAAAGACGCTTTCGACTGCGCTGGAATTCGAGCCCAAGTCTTTCGATTGCCGGTCGATTGCTCTACCAATCGAAAGACTTGAGCTCGAATTCCAGCGCAGTCGAAAGCGTCTTTTTCCACAGAAAGATTTTAAAATTCAATAAATATTGAATTCATTTGCATTATTTGCGATATAAGAGTTTAGAATTGTCTACGAGGACATCTGTCGACAACGTATCCTATTTGATACGCGACTAGTGATCCTCCGATAATGTAGGCAGTGACAAAAATTCCAACTCAACTAAATTAATTTGAAATCACTGAATTCCAATACTTATAGCCAATACTTTCGACGCAGAATAAGCATTTGCTTCACCATTACTTATTCCAATACTTGATACATTTACCATATTTTCAGGACCTTCCAGGAACCTTCCAGTGGAATATACCGATAACTTATTCCAATGATGAGAATTTTGAAAAACCATCCGGGTATCTTAAATTACATTTCTCAAATTAACTTTTCTGAGGAAGATGTATTTTATACACCTAGACCACCGGGATAACTTTTTCTAACGATGAAACCTTTGAAAAACCATCCGGGTATATTAAATTTCAGGTCTTAACCTAACTTTCCCATGGAAGGTGTATTATTAACGCCTGGACTATCAGGATTACTTAATCGAATGACGGAACCTTTGAAAAACCATCCGGGTATTTTAAATTTCACTTATCAACTTACTTTCTTAAAGAAGATGTATTTTCGACACCAGGATAACTTATTACAGCGACGAGACCTTTGAAAAACCATTCGGATATATTAAATTTCAGGTCTTAACCTAACTTCTCCGACGAAGATGTATTTTTAACACCTGAACTATCAGGATTATTTATCAGAACGACGAGATCTTTCAAAAACCACCCAGACATCTTAATAATTTAATTTAATTTCTTAACACCATTTAATCATAATTTTTCAATCATTTTTATATTTAATTTTAATTAATAAATAATTCTTAGTATTTAGTAAATATATTTAAAATCTTTGGCGGTATAATTTGATCGCCTCAACAAAAATTATACACTTAGCGTCATCTCTGTTGCTTTATTCTATGAATAAAAAAATGAAAAACAAATTTCTTTACCGACTTGATGCTATTTCATATAGAAAAAAATTCAGAAGTAAATAAACAAGTAACAATTGCCGCTCGACATATTTAAGTGAACTTTACACATATTTATTTTTTGACTTTCAAAAATGGATCATTTTGATCCCAAATTGGTAGTCACTTTGATCTGCAACAGTTTGATCTGTTAAGGTTTACTGTATGTTGAATTATTAAAACGACGAAACGACGAGATCTTTGAAAAACCCATCCAGAAATCTTAAATTTCTATAAGAACTGTCAAGTAAGCTTTGAAATAAAATACATTTTTTAAAGGCAGGCTTCACGGTGCATGAAGATGGCCATGATTAACCTTATATCTGCACTACGATCATTTTTGTCATTTTTGAAGTTTTGTAACAGGCGGTTGATTCCGATAATCGGATCATTTTGATTCGCAATTTCGAATTTAAAAAAAAAACCCTGAAATTTGTATTAAAGTGTTGTAGGTCATTTTGATCCCATTTTGGGATCAAATTGATCAACTCGGATTTACTGTGAAGCAAAAAAACCTTTTCTTTTATCGGGCTATTTCATTGGAAATATTAATTGTACACAAAATGTAAGATACCTTAATTTTAGAAAATGTTCTCTTTTCCCATTTTGATGATAACTTTTTTGGCGCTAAAATGCATAAGAGCCAAAATATTTGGAAAACTTAGAAAATAATCGGGTTTTCGGCATTTTTCAATCAATTATAAATAAATAAAATTATAATTATAAATCAATTATAAATGCGTGAAGATTATTTTTTTATTTTACCAGATCAACTAAAAGATCCTCATTTTATTCATCAAGAAGATTATTTTCATATTTACTCAATAATATTTCTACTAATCCAATGATGTTTCCACCAAACAAAAATCATAAATTTACTAAATGCACGTGTAGTAGATTCTACACTGGAAGACTTTTTCAGTCCCAATAATAAATATTATAATATTAATAATTAACACAGTAGATTCTAAAATGCGGGCATTTCAGGCGGTAATATAAATATTGGTACCGTATTACGAAAGTCCATAATTAGAATATAAAATTTTTATATCAAGAATGAATAATATTAAGTACAGTCCATATCATAGATTACTACTTTCTATTTATATGGAAATGCATAGTAATAAAAAGTGATATCAAGAGTATTAACAGATAGTGTAAAAATAATCGATTTCATGTTTTAGATCTCTTACCTTTACTATTTAACAAAACATAATTTATTTAAACAAATTTTATTTGTACGTAAATTTATATATAAATAGTAAAGGTAAGATATCTGGAACATAAATTTTTGTTTGTACGGCCGTCTGCTACTGCTCTGCACAAAGAAAGGTGACATTTAAAAAATTGAACGATTCCGAAGATATTTTGTAGTGACACTAGCTTCAAAAATTGATCTTGAGAATATTAGTACTTTATATATTCAATGATTCTTTCTTCAAATTAAAATTATTCCTTTCTAAGTCGTTATCTTCTCTCAACAGCTGTAACACTATAACGTGGCATATACAGGGTGAGGCACATACCAGGGATGTTAGTTGAAATTTGCCGGTTTTACTCATAGATGTCGCTAGAGATATGTATACATTTCTATGATTTGGCATCTATGTCGAGTTTCGTTCCAAGTAAATCGCATTTGCGGCATTCGTTGCTTTTCTTATTTCATCAAAAGAAAAAAGCAGTTGAAGCTCATCGATTGCTGGTAGAAACTTATGGTGAACATGCTCCAGTGATTAGAACATTTGAGACATGGTTTCGTCAATTTAAAAGTGGAGATTTCGATTTAACAGACAATGAACATCCTGATGTAGCGAAAAAGTTCGAAGACGAGGAATTGCAGGCGTTATTGGATGAAAACCGAACCCAATCGCAACAACAATTGGCACAAACACTAAATGTGACCAGAGAATCAATTTGCCAACGTTGAAAAGCCGTGGAAAAAATCCAAAAGTATGGAAAATAGGTACCACACCAACTGAACGATAGACAAATGGAAAATTGAAAAACCATTTGTGAAATGCTACTTCAACGGTTCGAAAGGAAATCTTTTCTGCATCGAATTGCCACGGGGGACGAAAAATCGATTTATTTCGAGAACCCGAAGCGGAAAAAATCATGGCTTTCACCTGGTGAGGTGTTTTGAGGAAGTCGAAAAATGGCTCGTCGAATGATTTGCCTTGAAAGAGAAAAAGTTTTTTTGGAATGGTATCCATGATTTGTCTGAAAGATGGGCAAAATGTGTAGAATCCAATGGTCAATACTTTGAATAAAATTTTGTTGAGATTCCGTTGAGAATGAAGTGTTTTCTTTATTGAAAAAACCGGCAAACTTCAACTAACACCCCTGGTAAAGTGTTACAGAGCGATAGCACTCAAACTATTGATCATATCCAAAAATGTTTCAGACAAAAATTTCAGTGTTCGAGAAGGCCGTCATACTCGACCACCCTATTTTTTTAATCGGTGGAGGCGCTGAAGCTATGTCAAGGTCAACTCCACTTTTTTAAATGGAACCATATATTTTTTTTCGATGACATTATTACCGATTTTAAGACGAATTCAGCGACCTACAGCACAAGGTCATTCTAGTCACGAAAAGTATGAAAATAGTCGAAAAATCATTTTCATTTCTTTTCATTTCTCACGATACCCATGCTAATACACACCGATAGGGTATTGTTGACATCGGCAGAAAGTAAGCATTTTCTGTTGACATATCAGTTAGTCACGCATTACCTTCTAATTTGAGTACATCAGAACGCGACCATCGCACAGGGATTTTAAGCGATTAGTTGACCGTTTCTGTCGCTTCGGTACAGTGAAACAAACACGAGTCAAACGTTAATTGTTAGTGCGGCATTGTCGGCGATCACGTCATTGGTCTATATTTTTTTTAAGGTCGCTTGACTGGGCAAGTTTACGCGAACTTTCTGCAAAACGTTCTGCCTTAATTAATGGAAGACGTGCCCTTGCATGTTCGCATGAACATGTAGATGCAACACGACGGTGCACCACCCCATTATGCTCTGTGTTCAAAACAAGTGATGAATGAGATTTTTGACGAAAAGTGGATAGGACGAAGTGGCCCTGTAGCTTGGCCACCTCGTTCGCCAGAACTAACAAGTTAAGCATACTCAGAACTTCAAACGCGAATATCTCAGAGTGATGTTTTTCAAGAAGTGCCTTTGCGGTGAACACGATTTCTCAAAAAGTACTTGACCGATTTATCTAAATTCTTCAAAATTCTTCCTTATCACAACCCGGTGTACTTAAATGATCATTTTTTTCATATGTAGGTTATTGCTTCAGCAATAATTTTTTTTTAAATAAATTTTGAAGACCAAAGAAACCGATTTTTTTGTTGCGTGTTGATTTTCGTAACAAAAAAAGTGATATTTTCTAAAAACTTTCGTTCAAACACACGGTGCTATAATATAAAACAGTAAATTCGTTGCCTTTTTTGTTGCAGCTGAGTTGTTGGCATCATATCGTGTTCACCGCCAGACTCTGCGAAAAATAAGCGTTTGGGGGAAGGAGCTATAATTTCCGCAATTTTTTATATATTTTCATAACCGTCCACTACATTCTTTCATTAGAATATGTACTATTCAAACCTGATTTGTTCATTTTGAATAAAACGTTGAAGATTGACTAAAGAAACCACAAAACCTTTGTTAGTGGATCCTTTAAAAGAGATTATTCCGATATGTTTCGACTATTTTCAAACTTTTCGTGACTAGAATGACCTTGTGTTGTAGGTTGCTGAATTCGTCTTAAAATTGGTAATAATGTCATCGAAAAAAAATACATGGTTCCATTTAAAAAAATTTTTAAAATGAGGGTGGTCTAGTATGACGGCCTTCTCGAACACTGAAACTTTTTTCTGAAACATTTTTGGATTTGATTAATAGTTTGAGTGCTATCGCTCTGTAACACTTTATGTGCCTCACCCTGTATATAAGTGTTAGGTTATATTTCATAGGCTAGGTTTATGTAAATTTGTTGTATTAATTATTTATGTGTGTTATATATGTACTAGAAAGTTCAATAAGTCCGTAGTATGACAAAGAAAAATCAACTTTTTTGTCCTTATGCAAAATTTGAACCACTACCCCAATTGATATGCTTGTGGCCTCAACCAACTTACGCAATGTTTCGTCTGCACGATGTCTTTCCGCGTACCAATAGCTTCACCCGCCCATAATTTATGATGCCGTTTAGTAGCTCGTACCCTCAAGAGGGTTTGAGCTACCGAAGGGTACAGGTCTACATAGAGGGGGGTTCTGGGACCTCAACAACATGCACCTATTCTATCGTCAAAACAGAGGGTGAAGTAAGGAAAGTATCCCCCTGCAGCCGGGATTCTGAAACTTGATTTTTTTAGCTGCTGTACATGAAATTATATTTTACTTTGAGTCCATTTTTCTTGGAAACTATTGAAGCTAGGAAATTATTCTTTCTTTTCAATTAAAGAGCGGGAAAATCTCTATAAAAATATGATATTGACAGGGTCCGGAGACAATGTTTCTGGTGAGAAAAATGGATCATTAAGTTGGCATATATAAAAATTGTGATTGGTTTCCAGCAAAATCTTCGTGCAACAGAACGACTCTAAGCAATTTAAAAACTACAAGAAATGTGCTTTAAGTACCTATCAAATATTTAGTATGAAACAGGGGTGAAAAGTGGTCAAATATTTGAATGAATTTTTCGATACGGTTTTATGGATTGCTGTCATGTAATAAGCCTTCATTTTAGGATTTTTCAAATGCTTTAGTATCTATTGAAAGTGAATTCAGGGCTGTCTGATCGCTGAAAAAAAAATGAGGATATATATTATTGAACTTTGGAGCAAGCTGTTGCATGAGAGATCAAACTAACAAGTAAAGTGCTCTAAACATCACAAGAGATTGCAAGGAACGGTGTACACTTTTACATATAATTGCAAGAGACTCTAGTCCCTTGCTTGAACCTTAGTTAGGTCTAAATCATAATTGGTAACTTCGTCCTCACCTTTCTCTTCTGCACCGTACTCGAGATCGTATTCCATCTCTTCTTGTAACTGTCTAGAATGCACTTCATTTCCCAAATGTAAAATGATTACCACGACTTAATGATCCAGTTTTCTCACCATAAACATTGTCTCCGGACCCTGTCATTATCATATTTTTATAGAGCTTTTCCCGCTCTTTAATTTAAAAGAAAGAACAATTTTCTAGCTTCAATAGTTACCAAGAAAAATTGACTCAAAGTAAAATATACTTTCATGTATAGCGGCTACAAAAATCAATTTTCAGAATTCCGGCTGCAGGGGGATACTTTCCTCACCTCACCCTCTATTTTGACGATAAAATAGGTGCATGTTGTTGAGGGCCCGGAACCCTCCTCTCTGTAGACGAGTACCCTTTTCTCGCCATGTACGCAGATACTTTTAGTTACTTTAAATTCTATTTCTAAATCTAAAATTTGAGTAAGTGCTGCATTGAAAGCAATAGTATCTTCTAAACTGATTTTTAAACATTTTTTCAAGAAATCAGTACATTTATCAAATTCACGGCCACGTGAACATTTATATTTTTAGCTTGCATCGATTTACTAATAACGTGAACTGGAAGAAATGTACCATACTATTTGACAAGGGGGGCAAGAAAATCAAACTTTTTGAATTGTTCAATACAAAACTGGTTGCTTGTTGCTTCATGTTGAATACAATTTCTTGTGCAGCCAAATCTATAAGCGCATCGTAAACTTTACCATTATTAGTCAACATTTTCAATAAATGTATTGAATCAGCAAATAAAGAGTATAATCTATCTAAAATTGCGAATAAAATTTTTTTTCTACATACGATTTTTAACGAAAAAATAATTCACTGAGTGAAAACATATAGTTTTTTTTTAAACTGCATGAGTTATCTATATCGAGCCATGAAAATCTGTTGATTGGCCAATTTAGATGCCAATTTTCGGTCAAATAATTCATAGACCTAATCACCAATGTATATTTGCACACGATGACATGTACAGTGAAACCTATCGTCAGGGGCGCAGTTAAGGAGGGGCAACTGGGGCAATCTGCGCCGGGCCCCGCGTGGACCCTCTTCAATGCGGTGGGAAAAAAGTCAAAAGTAAAAAAAGGGTATTTTTTACCCTGGGCCCCAAAATGGCTAGCTGCGCCCCTGCCTATCGTAGCCAACATATATGGGAGACATGTTTTGTCATATTTTACTTTATTACTCCCGAAAGGGTAAAAACGCAGTGTAAGTTCGGAAAAAGTTGTATGATGTTTATGGTGAAATATCATTAATACAACGCCAGTGCCAGAATTGGTTTGTTCGTTTTCGTTCCGGAGATTTTGACCTCAAAGATGCACCACGCTCTGGACGCCCAACTGAAGTTGACGACAACAAAATAGAAACAATGATAGAAAATAACCGGCGTAGTAAGGCACGAGAGATCGCAGAGAAGCTCAACATATCACATACATGCGTTAAGAGACAATTTAAACAACTTGGTCACGTTAATAAGCTCGATATTTGGGTTCCTCACAAATTGAACGAAATCCAACTCACCAAACGAATTTCCATTTGCGATTCACTGCTGAAACGTAACAAAACCGATCCATTTTCAAAGCGAATCATAACGGGCAATGAAAAATGGGTTGTTTACGATAATGTCGTGCGATAAACATCATGGAGCAAACGAGATGAGCCTGCACAATCGACATCAAAAGCCGATATTCATCAAAAGAAGGTTATGCTGAGGGTTTGATGGGATTTCAAAGGTATTGCTTATTTTCAGGTGCTCTCAAGAAACCAAACTTTGGTCACTTGCAAAAAATTATTGGAGTTGGGCTGGGAAGTGATGCCTCATCCACCGTATAGTGCTGACCTTGCACCATCCGATTATTATTTATTCCGTTCACTTTAAAACCATTTGAATGGAAAAGCATTCGATTCAAATGAGGCTGTCAAAAATGAGTTGATTCAGTTTTTTGCCTCTAAGAACCAAACTTTCTACGAAAGCGGAATAAAAGTTAATTTGTAATTCGGGGTGATTTTTTAGTGTGAGTCCCCTCGCCTTTCACATCGAAAATTGAGTCAAATAATTTGCTTATTACAGTGTATGTGCACTTCTCTTTCTTCTTTGCCTCACAGTTTTTTTCAGGAAAACATCACATTCTAATGATGACGAATATTTTCTCAACATGAGAGTTAATTCAGCAGAGGGAACGAAAGAGTGATATTTTTGTGTACCAGGCACTGTGTTTGCTGATGCAAATCTACTCTTAAGTTCTTGAGCTGTGATGGCGTGATTTTCTTTGGGACTAAAGAATACTAAAGTTTCAACTAAATATTTCTTTGCCCATTGATACAAGGCATCAGCAGTCAAAATCGGATCTTTAGATGACGCTTGTAGGCTAGCACGCGCTGCGAGTCTTTTTAAATTTCCCCCAATACCATCACAAGGGCCTTTTCCGTGTACCGTTGCATGGAAATTCCACTCGGCTGGAATACCAAAATACATTTCATGGTGGAGCAAATTGATGAAGTTATATTTATTTTTAAAGTGCTGGGCGGCTCCATCTGTAAAATAAATCATTTTTCTGGGTTGAAAATTCTGTTTCAAATAGTGTGTAATAATTTTTTGACATTCGTACACAGCAATTGTGTCATGAGTCAAACAGTCTTGATCATTGTTACAATGAAATGACTGAGCTGCATTCTGGACTACAAAGGCATAGTTTTCAGTGAAAGCACAAAGGATAAGAAATTCTCCTTCTTTCAGTGTGTCCTTAAGGTTTTTGAAGAAATACGACTGTTGTTTGACTGTAAAAGAGTGAGGTTTAAGCTTAAGCAAGCGTTCGCAAATCTGTTCAGCAAAATCTTCTGCGTCTGTTATTTCCGTGTGTAACGTACATTCTGAATTTGAAGCATGGGCGCTCGCGAGGCAGAAGCCGCGCGCAAGGAGTGTTATGTATCTCCACCAATTTCTTTCGCCCCACTTTCGACCATGGCTCATTTCAAAGGGAAAAAGTCAAGCTTTATTTTAAACTTAATTTTGGAAAGAAAATTAACGGCCGCACTTGGAGAAAAACTCAAAAATATGTTTAAAATTAAAAAATGAAGCTCAAATAATTTTTTAAATCTAAAACCATTGCCTTCAGCGTAAAGCTGATGAAAAACGTTTCTAAGAACTCCATAAAAAAATTAATTTGGATAACTTTTGTAGAAGTTATGGTTAATTGAGTATCAGCGTGCGCATTAGAAGGTTGAAAATTCGAGCCCCTGTATACTGACAACCCGTTGTACTAGAGAAGTTCTCTTAGGGGAATTAAAAGAGGTTTACTAGGACAATAATTTCGCGGACTTTCAAAGAAATCAGAGACAATAAGTTTTTTGGTGGGTACACTTGACGAATTTTGCCCCACATACAAACGAGTTAAAATTTCTGATAAGCTGGAAGTGATAAGAAAATTAGATGATTCATTGAAAAGAGGAACTTCCAAAATGTTTAACAAAAAGATGAGGACCCTCCAAAGACGGTGTTTAAGCCAGCCCTAACCGTGCGAATTTCTCGACCAATAAAATGACGCGTCAGAGTAGGATGTCCCCTAGGAGAGTATTGGCTACGATAGGTTTGACTGTATGTGGTCATCACACCAGGATTTTTGGTGTGACCTTACTGAAAATAATTAATTTTTCACTCCTTATAAAATCTTAATTTAGCAGTTACAAGGTTAACGCAAAAACGGAACGATATTCCCTTAATAAAATTACAAGTTATCTTCAAAAATAAGACAGAGTAATAAATACATCTGCTTTGCTATTTGCGGAAAGTTATAAGATAGATTATACAGTCAACATTGAATTCCACTTAAATAAAATTATACATCGTTCAAGAATTATATGAAGTTGTGAGTCCTCCTTTTAAACAAGATAGTAAAATCTCGATATATGTACATACCTGTTGCTGAAGTGATCCCGACCATAAGCAGTAGAGTGACCAAAATATTCGTCATTCTGGCTATTTTATGAAGTTTTAACGAACTAGTTTCTTCGATTCGAATTATTTTGGCTTTATATAACGTTCTACGTGCCCCTCTCAACAGCTCAGATAACTCCTTCCACCTTTGTTAGATTTCAGTGTAATGTCTTAATCTTTAGAAAAATAAATATTTGCTCAGGCACATTTCATAAAGAAACTTATTCAACACATTTGAAAGTCACTTCCGAATTTTCGGAATTTCTTTTTCGGTGTAAAACAGAACGCGACTTTCCGAAATTCAGATTATGGCTTTCTGAATTTCAGAATGTCACATTCTAAACATTTGAAAATCATTTTCTACATCATTAAATTATGATTCATGTAAAGTATATAAATTAATTATGTATTTACTATCAATTAACGAAAATTTTAATTTCATTTATATAATATTCATTTAATAATTATTTTGCTTAATGATTATATTTATTATTACTCAATATTTGTTGAAACTCTGATTTCTTTTGAATAAATAATTATTTTTAGATAATGTAACATATAAATTTTATAATATATTGTTACATCATATTTTTATATTATAATTTTTGTTGAATTTATTAATTATAATAGATAATTATTTATAGATAATTAGTTAATTTTAGTAAATTTATAAAAAATTAATGATTGAAAATGTAAAAAGTGTTTCCCTATAATAAATTCGAATAAATGTATTAAAGAATAATTTTAATAATAATAAAAAATAATTTCAATAATAATAAAATCCATTTATAGATTTTAAAGAAGAAGAAATTCATCGATCCGATCAATTTTTTGTAAATTTAATTTAAATGCTCAAGCTTTTTTCATATAAGAAAGAATGTGTTATTATTATTATTTTTATTGTAGAATTAGTTTTTTATCCCTTGAAAAGAACTCAATACTAGAGTCGAAAGCTCGAGCATTTAAATATAAAATCTACAAAAAACTGATAGGATTGATGAATTTATTCTTCTTTAAAATCTACAAAATCTACCGATCGTATTCATTATCTGACATAATTCATTTATCTTTTTGGTAATAGTATCAGAGACAAAACAGCAATAAATATAACAATTCATAAAGTTATATGGTCTTAACCTTAGGCGGTAACGTTATAAAGGGTTTCCCAATAAGGGTGATATGTTTTGAAATTGAAAAAAAACACTGAATATTCATTCGGAATTGATCGAAATCTTTTTTATTATATTGGATATTCTATGCCATTTATGATTTAAACAATATATCGGCCAAATGTCCCCCGAGACTTGAGCCAAAAATGCGCCTCATCAGAAAAGATGATTTTTTGATGAAAATTGGGATCATTTTCAATTGATTCCAGAGCCCAATCCGCGAACTCCCGACGCAAACGATGGTCATTAGGCTTCGGTTCTTGGGCCAGAATCATCTTATAGGGATGCAGGCCAAGATCCAATCGCAAAATACGCCAGGTAGTCATCCCGGACAGGCCCAATTCCTGAGATCGGCGTGGCACGGACAATTCACGGTTTTCCTCGATACTGGCCTGTACGGCGGCTATATTCTGTGAAGAACGTGCGGTACGCATACGATTTTTAGGATTAGTATCCAATAGAGTAAATTCACTCTCCAACTTATCGATTATTCGACGAATTGAGAGCGCGGATGGAGCAGAATGACGACCATATTTTGCACGATATGCTCTTTCAACACCGACAAAACTTCTCGAATTTTGATAAAATAATTGGACAATTTCCAAACGTTGTGGAAGCGTGAAACTACTCATGATTAAATGGCAAACCTTACTGATGACAACTGACAGCAGACGTCAAAAATTTCAGTTCAAATGAGCCCGATAGGGACATTCAAAATCATATCACCCCTATTGGGAAACCCTTTACAAGTAGTAATAGGTAGCGAGGTAGGGTCAGAATTATAACGCTGAAAAGAGCGTTCATGAATTCCGAAAAATATTGTCGGAATATCCGAAAATATTTTCGTCAAAGGGCCTTCGGGGCCTAAATTCGGTTTATCAGCAACGATGTTTGGATATTCCCGTAATGGATTTCGAAATTTACGAACGCTCTTTTCAGCGTGTAACAATTGAAGACATTTTCTCGTTTTTTTGTTTCAAGAAACCGGAATGGACAAATCGTGTCACAAATTCGACTGTGACGTGTTTGCGGAGGCGCGGTCGAGGACGCTCTAAGGTCGCAATTTTGAGAAAACAATTGTTTCAATGTAATTCTTTCAAAGTTTAAGAGTGTGCTAATAAAATACCAAAAACCGCTCCTCAATATCATGTGTAGTTTTTTCGCAAACCATCGTTGAAAATAGGCTCAGAATTTTGGCGCGAAGGTAGACGACCTCCTCAAGATTAAAATAAGGCTTAAAGCTTTTTCTAATAAGAGTTTATTCATTTATTACCCTAGCGGACCCAGTGCAGTGAACGATCAGCGAATCCACTGAAAAAAAAATTGTATTGAATCTATAGCATCTCTGCCAAAAGCATGTACGAGGTCTGTCCGGAAAGTATCGAGCCTACCTTTATATCTCCGCGTCGTAGTGTTCAAGCGACCTCTGCAGGGCATGAACGTCAACAGTAAAGCCTCACGAACCTATCGGTTGCTTGCTGACATCTGCCAAACGTATAGTTCATGCGCAGCGTGTCTTTGTTTACAAAGCTATTTTTGAGTTCGGCGGATTTTGTAATTGTTAAAAATGACCGAAAAACAAGATCAACGAACTTGCATAAAATTTTGCTTTCAACTCGGAAAAACGAGTTCGGAAACTATTCAGATGATGCAGATGGCCTTTGGGAATGAGTGTATGAGCAAAAAACGAATAAAAGAGTGGTATAATCGTTTCAAAGGAGGCCGCACTTCTGTTGATAGTGATTCTCGTTCTGGCCGACCTTCGACGACAAAAACATTGGATGATATTGAACGGGTGCGACTTGCGATGGACGGTGATCGTCGATTAACTGTTCGTGAATTAGAAAATGATCTCGGAATACCGAAAACTACTGTTTGGGAAATTTTGAACAAGATTTTAGGAATGACTCGCGTGTGTGCGGTGATTGGCTTCTTCACCACGATAACGCGCCAGCGCATTCATCGAATCTTGTGCAGCAATTTTTGATGAAACACAAGATTGTACAGCTTCGCCAGCCTCCGTACAGTCCCGACATAGCTACCTGCAACTTTTGGATTTTCCCAAAATTGAAAATGGCGCTCAAAGGAAAGCGGTTCGACGACATCGAGACGATTCAAGGTAATGCGACGTGCAAGCTGAAGGCCATTCCAGAAAGTGAGTTCCAGGACCGATGATGAAGAATAACGCCAGCGCTGAGATATAAAGGTAGGCCCGATACTTTCCGGACAGACCTCGTATATGCGGTACATTTTGAGTTTGAAGGTACCGAAATTAATGCAATAGTTTTATTTTTTACCGCTAAAAACTAAAACAAACATAATACCTGTTACTGAAGGCAATGGAGTGGTTCAGCAATGTTTCAGTATTACCAGCGCACTGACTTAGTTTTTAATGGTAAACAATAAGATTATTGCATTAACTTCGATACCTTCAAACTCAAAATGTACCGCAGAATCATATAATTGAAACAATTTGAAGGTTTAGTATGCTCTTCTTGTTCATAATATTACGAGGTCAGCAAATGGTCAGTGATCGGTCAGTGAATGGTCATGTTTATTATGCATTCCAAATTTAACATTATGTATTGGTGAAGAAGAGAAAAATCGTTTTCGCGCACATTTTTCATAACATTCTTCTACAGTAATTAGAATTGGAAAATTCATCAGTAATTTTCCCAATTAGTATATGAAAACAGTTCAAGCTTTTATTTTTAGCGAGAAACAAGCGATAATCATACATATAGCTGCGTTCTCTATTATATGGATTAGTTTTAGGTTTTCGTATGCGTTGTATTCGTGTAAATATCGTTTCCAATAAAGTATTCCCTCTCCATACAGTGTATGAGTGCGATTAAGCATATGTCAGCTGTAGATGTCTTACGTGACTGCGTAAAAATTTTGATCAAAAATTGATGTTTGATAATGACATCATGTTGCATAACAAGCTCAATGTTAAATTCGAGTTATATTTTACTTTTACATCCATATTTATTAGACGCATAATGTTATATTTAAAGAATCTTGTATTGAATAATGGCACTAAACGTTATCTTTCAATAGATAAGGAGATTTTTTCAGTCGAAATATTTTAATTAACAAAATAAGATGAATGTTACTTGGTAGTGATTATTTTTCTGATTTGAGATAACTTTTCCTCGAGAAATTGTAAAGTCAATCTATTCTAATGGAAACTCATACTTTTTATTCCGAATTCTTATTCGAGTTGATTTTTTTCTCGAAACATAAACGGAGAAAAGGGAAAATTTCGGTTTTGGAAAGACTGCCAAACTTTTTTGAGAAATGCTATAAAAGTAGGAAAAATGCACGAATATAGATTCTGTTTCTAGATATTTAAGCAACCAAAGAAATAAAAATGACTTCTGAATATATTGACAAATATTTTATATGCTAACGGGATTAAGTGCCATTATATGTCATAGTTCTATACGTTTTGTTGAAGAAAGCTATACTGAAGATATCTTATGATTGTATTTAGTTACAAAATGTAATCGTAATTCAAAGTTTTGTGCTCTATTAAATAAAATACATTTATTGGTTCTTCAAATGAAAGTAAACCTAATTATTTTTAAATTGAGGTTAAAGGTAGAAATTCTACCTGAGGATTAATTATTGCAACTGCAAGCATAAAATGAAAGCTTATTACCATGTGTGAATGCAATGAAAATGGTCAAAAAATGCATCGCAGTATAAATTGCGGAACGCAGTGTGGGGTTTGTAAGTGTTAAAGTTCCCAGTTGATAGAGAACCGTTTGCAATTCAATTAATGCTAATTACTTCATTTGAAAAGTTTATACATTGCTAAAATATACTAGTAGTAGCTGTCTTCCGTGGGGAATTATACTTTATTCGCTAAAGTACCCCTTACTTTTGGTATAGGACTGATTACTAGACTCGACCAGACCTCAATGGCCCGAAGATCAAACTTTAACTCCCAGCGAGAAGCGAGCGATATTTAGACATATAGTTGCGTATTACAAGTATTATATGCATTAGTGTTAAGTTTTCGTATGCGTTGTATTAGTATAGATATAGCTTCTGATAAGGTATTTCCTTCCCTTTATTCAAATAAAAAGGGAATATTTTTCCTTAAAAGTTGATTTAAAGGCCTTGCAATGTTCGAAAATGCATTCATAAATCGTCTATAATATTCAACCATGCCTAATTTGTTTTAAACATTTTTCTCTGCTTTTGGGTTCGGAATATTTTTTACAGACAGTATGTTTCTTGGATCTGGACGTACTCTATTTTTATTGATTATATGACCTAAATATCTTACTCCGGGTCATAAAAATTCGCATTTATCAGGTTGTAAATGAAGATTTGCTTTTCTGAGTATTGCTACTAAATTAATAAATTTAGTTTCATGTTTTTCTGGGGTATTTCCATATATAATTATGTCATCAAGGTAGATTTTGAAATATTTATTTTAGTTGTGTTGAATCACTGAGATTGGATGCCAGTGGTTCTCGATTTGTTTTCCTCAGTGCATTCGTGCACAAATTATTGTAATTGTTTTTCGCAGAATTATTATTTCTACTTCTCTGACCATTAAAATTATTATATCTTTGTTGGTTAGGATACAACCAATTTTGTTGTTTATCAAGAACTACTTCTTTTGCTTTACTTACATGAAGACTTTTTTTTTATTTATGATCTGGTTGTCTACAAATTTTTGTTTTTTAAATTTCTTCGTAGTGTGTAATTCGCAGCTAATCTTCGTTTAATATCGATAGTACCATTAATATCTTCCCTAAATGTATAAAGCATTGAATTACGTCCCTTACAAGATTTTGTTTGAAAGCATTAGCTACCCGACTGTTGTTGCAGAGCTGTAAACATCTTTAACCACTTACCCTACGATTTAAGTTCCAACATCGTGGGCCCGGAACGAAAACAAGATCGCCCAGCCTTCTAGCCATTCCACGGTTCGGCAAATCGGTCCTAAGTTGTACCAATCGCACACGACTTACAGAATGTACAGGTTTTCCAATTAAAGGTTTCATTTTGAATAGCCCGCTATTTTGGCAGCTGTCTTAATAAGAGGTGTCATTTTTTAACAGATGACAACTAAAAACTATGCCATTAATAAAAATGGAATGATACACGCTTCAACAACGCATTGCAATTGTTAAAATTCACTACAAAAATGCTGAAAATTTTGCTGAAACAGTTCGTAAAGTTAAAAGTTTTCTCGGACGTCGTGAAGTACCTTCTCGGCCAGCTATTGTAAAATTGGTGCAAACATTCGAGCTGTTGGGACAAGTTTGTGATGTGAAGAATAAAACTCATACCTGTCGTGCAAGAACATCAGCTAATATTGCTTCTGTAGCTCACAGTGTGGAGGAAAACCCAGGTTTGTCCATTCCACGCCGTTCTTTGGAAAATATTGCGCTATCGAATCATGATTAGTAAATTTTGATGCCCAGAATTTGAAGATATGGATGTGGACGATGTTTATTTCCAACAAGACGGCGCTACGTGCCACACAAGTGGCGAAACCATTGGTCTTTTGCGTGAAAAGTTTCTAGGCCGAATGATTTCTTGAAACGGTGATTACAATTGGCCGCCGAGATCATGCGATTTAACACCTATAGATTTTTTTCTTTGGGGTTGCATGAAAGATGAGGTTTATGCTGATGCTCCTCAGTAAATTTAAGAATTCAAAGAGAAGATTCGTGTCGTTATCGACGAAATAAAGCCCCAAATATGCGAAAATGTAATGGAAAATTTCATCAAAAGATTATGTTCTTGCAAACGTAGCCGTGGAGGCCATATGAATGATATTGTTTTTCATTATTAATGGCGAACCTTCCGCTATTGAATGAAATAAAAATCAAGCGATTTTTTACAAAAAACAAACGTTATTCTTATAAATCAAAATGAAACCTCTAATTGGAAAACCCTTTACGTGCACGGAGAAAAATAGTTGAAGTAATTTTACTCAACTCTGTCGATTAAACTTGGGACATTAGGACATTTGAACATCTATTAAATCCTAGTCGGGTAAAATCAATTTGATATATACTTAATTCACCCAAAGTGAATAACAATAAGCGTTACATAGGGAATAGTAAGGAGTTGAGTAAAACGTTATCGACGACAGGGCACCAAAATGCGTTAGTGGGTTAACATGAAATATATAAGTATATCACCGACGCTTGAGGTGCTTCAAACCGTAGTTGGGTAAAATGAGCATCGGGCGTATTATTTGAACTGGCAATGGTATGGTTCTCTCAAATAAAAAAAAATTCTTACCTCGAGCCTGCCAATAGTCATCCGGTACATACATAAACAACTTACAAATACATTCACACCATTCAGACGTAGCCAATCACATTTCAAATTACAAATAAACTTAAACATATAACCTTACATATATAAACCTAATAACTACACACTTATATATAGTACGATACGCTTTCGTCGAATCACGCACACGCTCGCTTACAATGCTGAGATATAAAATTTGGAACTTTATTATATAGTGACTGCATGAGTTATTCAGAGCTTGTGAGAGTAAGTGCCGTCAATAAAATTTTTTAGCCTTACTTAAGTAAAAATAAATCAACTTTTTTCATAAATGATTAATAAAATATTTTTAAAAATTAATATAATTAATCACTTATTATAACTATGATTATTGATATATATAATATAATTATTAAATTACATTTAGTATACATTTTTATTATATGACGTATGAAGTTTAGTGAAAATAAATTTTCAAATGTACATTAAAAAATTGAATTATTATTAAGAAGTATCTTGTATAAAAACATTTAAAAGAAGGTTCTTTTATTTTCTGTGTTTTATATTTTCAAAATATGAATTTAACATTTGCGAATTCCAAATTATTATTCTGCCTCGGTAATTTATGTGATATTTCATATTTTATGCAATACACTTATCGACTTTTTTTTGTTTAAATTTTCATAATATCAATTTAATTTTAAGAATGTAAGTTTTTGAAATTAAAAATTTTTTATATGTGCCCAAGGCGCAGATTACTTTTATTCGTTCCTGCGTGAATAGATGTAGCTGTTGGAATAAATCTTGCGATTCACGGTTTACTCAACTCTCGATTGAAGTGTAGAGTAGAATGAACGGAAAGCTCTACTATTTTAGTGATTTAATAAAAGATTGGTTTTTTATGGTTATACTACGAGTAATAATATATATATTTAAAAAATTTTAATGCACGCTTTCATACTTCACCCTACACTTCTGAATTTTACTCAACATTGATTCATTTTCGAACATTTAATATATGACAAATAAATACAGTGATACTAAATAACTTCTAACTTGTCCTTATGTCCCAAATTTGATCGGAAGTTGAGTAAAATTACTTCAACTATTTTTCTCCGTGTGGGGTGAGAAAAAAGTAACGAGAATTTTGGAATATCATGCACTGTATATTCTTAATTGATTTGATTTTTTTCCGGTACATAGGCAGTTCTGTCAGTGACGTATGTGTCAATTGTCAGCCTGCTATGACGCATAATTTGTGTTTAGCGAGCGAAAAAGCAAGACGTACTTACGTGTGTTCGGCGATTTTTTGTGTAGTAAAATGTCGGATCAGAGAATTTGTCTAAAATATTGCGTTAAAAACAGAATTAAGTTCAGCGAAGCATTCAAAATGTTAAAGGAGGCCTTTGATGACGACGCGATGTCACTATCACGAGTTTATGAGTGGTACAAATGCTTTCGGGAAGGACGAGAAGACGTCAAAGATGACGCAATGCCTGGGCGTCCTAGCACATCCATCACTGATGATAATGTGGAGTTGTTCATCACGAATTCCTACCACCAAGCCGTGCCGTCAATAAACAGTAAGAGCACTAGTAGTTGGCACAGAGCACCAGTCGTTGGAACCCCCTCCAATTTACTTTGAACAATAGAAAAGTGCAGAAAATCAACGTACTCTATTCAATTTATTCTTATGCTAGCAAAATATAAATAATATTTTCACTTTTCTATTGCTTGAAGCAAAGTAGAGGAGGGTGTCAACAACTGGTGGCAGTGCCAACGACTGGTGCTCTTACCCTGTTCAAAATGCGTATTCTTTCTTGTTTCAATTTTTTATATAGATCTCATTATTTGGAAAATATATTGTTTGTCATGTATTTGTAAATATAAATAATTTTTTTTTTAATTTCTATAAGAGTAAGTAACAATGAAGTCACTATACATGCCACTCGTTAACGAAGGAGTAATATGCAATGTTTTGAACTCTAAAGTTTTTTCAGGTGTTTTACGAAAATTGTATTTTAACTATCCAATTATACCACAAATAAAATGGCTCTTTTCATTAGAAAAAGATGAGAATTATGATTAGAAAAATAATATATTTATTTTTAAACAAAACTGTGATTATTTCACAGAAAAAATATACTTCTGAAAATATATTTTAGAAATTAATTTATGTATGCCACAAATTAATTTCATTACAGGGAAAAAAGCACGGCTGAAAAAATTAAGTTAATCTTTTTCACAATTTAACATTTAGCTTGAAACAAACAAGTAAATGCAGGATTATATCTCAATGAGCTAAAGTATATTCAAGACTTGTGATAGGGGAACTCGGGTTGAAAGTTTTCTAGAATAATTTTGTGGTGGTGCGGTGCGAGGAGTTGAAAGACAAGTCGACAACTTGAAATCGTTAAGTATCGCAAGAAGAAAAGGTGGCAGCACCACTTCGTCGTGTTCACTTTAACTCTCACCAATGACTGAAATAGTTATATTACGGCTTTGATTGTTTTGAGCTGACGATTAACTGAGTTTCAGGAGACAACACCCGAAATGGCCCCTATCATGAGTCTTGAGTGTAAATACCTTCGACCAATTTAACGTTTCTAGTGATATCATTTGGTCAATCCAGATGTTACTATAGTTGAAACTGAGGTATAAGAAAGAGAAATTTCAAAAAATGACCGTCACAGTAGAACATGATCCAGAATTTTGCGAGCGTGAAGTATGGTGCCCGAGAAAAATAAGAGCAACAATCACAGGAATACAATGCATGGTTTTTCCGCATTGCACACGATTTTTCTTCTTCTGGGGACTCGAAAAACACATTTTATAAACCGCCCAGTAGAAAAAGAATATTTATTCCCATTCCATCTGAATCTTTTGTTACTTGTCAGATAACAAAACTATATACCTAGTTAATTGCTAATAGTCGTAATAAGCTGAACGAATAGCAATTTCAGTTTGGTTTACTTAGTTGTCCTAAAAAGCTGGACCTCCACGCATATTCGCTGTCCAGTTTTGAAAACAAACCAAGCGAAAAATAAACTTTTTTATATAATCAATAAGAACTTTTGTTTTTGCAGGCGTATCCTACGGATGAAAAACCATTATGTAGAACACAAGGCATTGTACTTCGTCATTTGTACCTACTTCTTGGCTACAACCAAACAGATCGAATTTTCCATACACCACCCCAACGTTTGAGGTAAGTAATTGGATCTTTTTTTCATCAAAATAATATTGCAGTCAATCCTATCGTCAAGTCAACAATATGAGGTTTCTCATGAAAGTATTTGAGGGTTTGCCGGCAATAACGGCCGAGCGGAGGGGGGACACGACCTCTGATTAGCTGGAATTTCGATTCAGAAAAATTCGGCTTATTAGAGGTTGCGTTCCCACTCCGTTCGGCCTGCCGGCCGAGCGCCAAGTCGGTTATTGCATGCTCACCCCAGGGTGTTCCAACTCCGCCCAAATAATGCTAGAGTTTCTTCTCCCCACTTCTCTCTACCTCTCCCGCACGCCCCTCACAGCGAGCACATATTGCTCCAAGTTTCTACTCTCCGGCGCGATAAAAAATCGTCCGATGATTTTACTCGAGAGAATGTACATGCAAGATTATATTTTAAAGTCTTCAACAGTCTTGAGAAAAGAAACATCTAGTTTCGCATTCTACCTTAAATGCTAATACTAAAGTAACATTAAAATTTAAAATGCATCGAAATCATTAATTTTCGGGTGCCGGCTCCGATGTTCTCGCTGAGTGAACGACGCTTTCGCTTGCGCCAATATACTCTATCTTGCTTTATGTGCATATCCAAGTTCGGCGTGTACGCGCTCTCTTTTCAACGTATTCCTTTCAGTATTTTGCTCCCACCACTCGGATGTACGCAGATATACGCGGGAGTGGAATAAGGTGCAGTGCGGTGGAGTAAGGCGGAGTAGTAGTTCATCGGGAGGGCGCCACTAAAATTTCATGTTACACGGAGTCTTATGAGAGTTGGTACCCCCTGGCGCACTCTCGTTTGACCTTGTAATATATCATGAGAAATAATTATTCTAAATCACTGGCAATGATGTCCCCTTCAAAGTATTTTTCTTTGTTTCACTTGCGTTATTATCAAAAATTCTTGAGAAAAAAAAATTCACCGTTTACCTGCAGCATATTTGGAATTTTGGTATCAATATTACCGGTTTTTCTTCTTCTTTATAATAAATATACATGAAACGTTTGATTTAATTCAAACGACTCACAATAGGACCAAATTGCAAAAAGCTGGTCAAAATTTCCAAATTACTCTCATTCTTCAGACATCTGACGATGACGTAGGTTATAACTACACTTGACTCGCGCTAAAGCGAACTCCCCTAAGGCGGCGGCGAAGTCCTGAATAATGCGTCGGGCGTGGCCTTCCCTTCACCCCCACCACGAACCATGAGTTATTAACATGTCTGTTTGCATGCGCAGAAACCAAAACTGAAAACACGACGCAGGTCGCGAAAAGTGAGTGGGATCCCCTCTTGCGGACACTTTTACGTAACTACTCGATTTGATCTGCGTCATATTAGCGCGTTTCGAGTGTAGTTCTGTATATTTGAAGTTACAGAAAATGTCTGTAGGCCAATCGTTCGAAGAAACAATTACCAGTCAATGAATTATCTAGGAACGAAAGAATCCAGACAACGAAGTTATGCATGCAGTTTGTTCAAAAATATGAAATTATAAATAAACTATTTAATTACTATCCTATATAATAATAATAATAATAATCTTATGTTATATATGCACATGTATATTAAAATATTATCATTTTATTTTACTTCGAGCCTAGATGACGTTTGAGAAGTATATTTAATCACTGGCAAACATGTGTGACTGCTAAAAATTATCACTTAAGGTCATGTAGTAAGGTTTACGAGTTGCGAATTAGTAGAGCAAAACTTCAAAGCGTTTTTATGAAACTTTTTATTTTTGAAGTCCGTGTACATCATATCAAAAAATCTACTGGACCAATCGTTTTGAAATTTTGCACAGTATTTCTTCACATAATTCACCAGGTATCCCTGGGAGCTTTTTTGTTTATTTTAATAATTATTATCTGATTTTTCCAAATCATTTCAGTCGATTATGTCGATCATTAAAAGGGTGTATCACTATCAGTGACAACGGAACTCTACTATATCAACCTTATCAACCTGTGATTTAGAATTAATTTAACGTTATTTAAAACAAGATGGAATTTTTCAATATAAATTGAAGAACTTTTCTGTGAAAAAAGGAACATAATCGACTGAAATGATTTGGAAAAATCAGAAAATAGTTCCCGGTTTATCCGTAGCCACATGAGGCGTAAATAGATTCTGTGAGAAAAGTTGTGTGGAACCTCCGTAGCTCAGATGATAGAGCATTCGACCGGCAATCGAAAGGTCCTGGGCTCGATACCCAGCGGAGTGGAAGCGTTCCTTTTTTCACAGAAAATTTCTTCAATAATTATTAATTTTAAAATAACAAATTAGCCGATTTTTTTTAGCGAAAATCAGTTTTTTGGCTTCCAAGTATTACGAAAAATTGGAAAATCGAAAAACAAATTCCTCCCAGGGTTACCTCGAGAAACATCTCCTTTAAAAAAATGCACTTTGATTTTTTTGTTTCAAATGATTCTGTTGCAAGTTGTGATGTGCACCGCAAAAAAACTTTTTCGAAGCGACTCCGGAGATTTACTGTCATTTGCTCAATTTTCAATATTTTGCAATGAAAATCTAGGCAAATATTGTTCAAATGTTGCATTATTATATGGACATTGGCTGAATGAACTACCACTATCTGTGTCGCCAAAAAAAATTCCTAAAAACATGCCTTTTTTCACCGAATTAACGGGGTCGCCTTATGAAACGCCCGGAAAAAAGGTCCTTTTTAATGATTTTCGTTTGTCAAGAAAGAAACGATACACATCCATGATCTTTTACATTTATTTTAAGCGTATCTCTATAAATCAAATATATACTGATACTTTTGATTTCGTGGGATTTATTAATTTCATAAAAACAAAGGGTTTACGACTTTAATCAAGAGAAAATTGCAAGAAAAGTACAGAATATAAAAATCGCGTCGAGGTGAAACTAATAAATTTTTACTATCGCTTTTTTCTGGAAACATTTCCTCGATCTTAAGGACAAGTTAGAAGTTGTTTAGTATCATTGTAATTATTTGTGATATATTAAATCTTCAAAAATGAATCAAAGTTGAATAAAAAAAAAAGAAAGAAAAAGTTGAATACAAAAATTGGCTCATGCAATTCAGAAAATGTGGCGACAAGTGGAAAGAATGGAAGAGTGATCCTTGAAAGTTTTTTTGAATGGCTGAATGTCTTCCTTCCCTTCACAGGCAAGTGTGGGAAAATCGTCCAACGCTACTCAAATGAGCCTTCGATCGGCTAGAAAGTTGGTTGTCGCAATAGTCGTTCAAAATGTCACTTTAAGATTTGGGTCGTCTCAACCGAATAGATCATAATGTAGTAGTGCTCGTTATTCTTTTTTTATTTATAATATTTTAAATACAATACATCAACTTGCATTGAGCTGTATTCCGCTATATTGTCCTTCACTTTTGTTAGCAATTTATCATTTCAAACATTTTGAATAACAATTACTGGGTCCTTCACCTGAACAATATTATCTGAACTGAAGAGGGTATGATCTATTATAATGATGTCCAACTGCTAATTGGGGCGTTCCCTCTGAAAGGGAGCCCCTTTGTCCCAAATTTTTTGTTATTTTTTGTTATTTGCAGTACTCAGAATATGAAATAAGTGTTGACATTGTGCAGGATTTTTATATTTTTGCATTGTTGAAATCTAAAAAGTTAATAAAACAGTGAGATTCGTAATTGTACACCTATTGGAGGTTTTGAACCCATACTAAACACACTAAGGTCTGGTTTCACTAAATATGGTTAATTATTAATCGATGGTTAAACCATTGGATAAACCAATCAGAATTTAGAATGACGGATTAAACCTCCGATTAAAATTTAATTAACGTTGGTGGAATCGGCCCTAAATTTGTATATTCAAGGTCAATTACTTTATAATTAATTATTTTTAAATATATATTGGCCAAAGCGATTTGAAATACGTTTCATTTGCAAAGTAATGTCACTGATACTGATTTTAGCTTGAATAACACAGGTCTCCAAATAATGGGTTTATATTTGTTTTTGGAAAACGAAAGATAATTTCCGAGGTAATTTTTGACGTAGAATCCGAATCCGAAATCAGAATCAGCCTATCACGTCAGGATTTTGAGATATTTGAGGTTATGTGCTCGAAAAATGGGAGTTTTCGCTACTTTTGAGGTTATGTACAGGGCGCTAGAAATTTTTCTGGTTTTTTCTCAAATTTCATCATTTAGCATTATTTTTTCCCTTCAAAATGAGCTATTGATCAGTCACGAGCGATTTTTTTCCACAAAGATACGGCCATATCAAGTTTTGACATTTATCCGAACAACCTTATGAGCATTCACATTGACTCTTTGGTGCATACCATTTTGCATTCGAAAATTTATCTTGAAAATTTGTGCTTGCGGGTTTTGATGGTCTGTGAATTAGAATTTACATTCAGAAAATTGACATTTCCATTTCTAAGATGGCGGATTCAAGATGGCGGATCGAAAATTACGAAATTAAACGATTTTGCTCTCTAAAAACTCTTACTCGGGGGTTTCGGAGTTGCTGATTACGAAAACGAGGTCCCAAGATTGACATTTCCATTTCCAAGATGGTAGATTCAATGCCAAGAATCGAAATCGACAGAAAACACAGTATTGGTATCTGAAATCCTGCATTCCGGGGTTTTACGGTCGTCAAGTATTTCATGTAAAAAAAAAAGAATTTTTTGCTCAAGGTGATGAATTTAAAATAAAGAATAAAAATTAGCTAAATAGTGATAAATAGTATAAATTGCTTGATTCCGGTCTACCATTTTGATTTTTCTGTTAAAATCTGTAGAGGTCGATTCCGATTTTGTAATAAGCGTACACATGCATTCGTACTCAGTGACTCAAAAAACTCTCAAGTACAGAATTTTAGAGACCACTATTGTTTTCCTCGAAAATTTCAGTTTGCCATTTTAAAACGGCCGGCCATCTTGTAAATGAAAATTTCAATCTTGCCACCCCATTTTCGTAATCAGCAATTCCGAAACCCCCGAGTAAGAGTTTTTAGAGAGCGAAATCGTTTAATTTCGTAAATTTTGATCCGCCATCTTAGAAATACAAATGTCAATTTTCTGACAGTAAATTCTTATTCACAAACCATCAAAACCCGCAAGCACAAATTTTCAAGATAAATTTTCGAATGCAGAATGGTATGCACCAGTCAATGTGAATGCTCATAAGGTTGTTCGGATAAATGTCAAAACTTGATATGGCCGTATCTTTGTGAAAAAAAATTGCTGGTGACTATTTAATAGCTCATCTTGAAGGGAAAGAGTAGTGATAAATGATGACATTTAAGAAAAAAACCAAAAACATTTCTTGCGCCTTGTACATAACCTCAAAAGTAGCGAAAAACCCCATTTTTCGAGCACATAACCTCAAATATCTCAAAATCCTGACGTGATAGGCTGATTCTGATTCCGGATTCTACGTTAAAAATTACTCCGGAAACAACCCATAGCTTTTCAACAACAAAACCTTGCAGACCTGTGTAATCAGCGAGAAAAGGAACCTATTGAAAATCTTTCGTGAAATAATTTCTATAGTTGAAAATTTGTTTCTTCAAATTTTCCACATGCATGTCATACAACATGAAAATAATAAATATAGTACAATGTTATAACTTTTAACCTTTAACGATAGTCTATTAGTGCCTAAATCAGTACTATGCTATTATTAATAGCTGTTCATATTTATTTGTAATCTTTATTCTGTTGTCTTTTCAGGCACTCTTCCGTATTCAACGTCTTCATTGCGAATTTACCTCAAGTTTTAGATCAAAACAATATAATGGGATGGGTTATGATTCCACCAGTACTTGCCATTCTACGACATTGCCCATGTCCGCCCCAAGGAATACCACCTACTGAATATCAACCGCCTGTGTACAGTCTTTGGTATTTAGAACCCCATATTCGACGGTCATGGCTGATTTCTTTGTTAATAATTTTATATAAGGTATTTAAAAATATTGAATTAAAATTTATCTATAAGCCCTGTTGTGAATTCCGGATTGGATGAATTTCTATCTGTTTTATTTCGCCCGATTTCAAAATCTGTTGCAAAACTAATCTCCGCGAACGAAAATTCCATCCGATATTTAGATAGGATTTGGATTAATTCGTGATGAACTTTTCCCGAATGCACGGATTTAGATGAATCAAAAAGTTAGTTCAGATTGATTTAGTTTAGACTTTTTCGGCTTGCGCTAATTGCTTTGGTTCGAAAAATTGATTCGGATAGGGTTCGTATTGATTTGCTTCAAAAAGCCGGTTGAGATGAAGTTCGGATTAGTTCGGAATATCGAGGAATGGTAGGGATTGATTCGGAATGGCGCAGACTCTTAGAGAATGATATCCAATCCGAAAATTGCACCAGGGAGATTATGAATATAAACACCCTTATACATCTTTTAGATATACATTTTTTCTTGGGGATGAATGTTCTGTTTTTTTTTTATATTGAGAAAGAATGGATTCAATTGAAAGACAATTTTATTTCAGTTTCAATATGGTCAGCAAGTATGGTATTACCAGTTGCAAGCATTGATAAGAATTGTGATCAATACATTAAGCAGGCAACATCACCAGTGCAAAAGAATTCCAGCAATGGTTGTGATGGGCAGACCTCCTTCGAGATCGCGAGGTAATTAAGTCATTCTGTCTAATGTACTCAACTGCAACAGAGATACTAGGGTGTTTGATTTTGACGTGATGAAATGAACGAGAATTAATTTTTTTGGCAAAAATCTATTTTATTTCTCAATGTACTCTCTTTTTAGCTCGATACAACGAGTCCAACGATCTTTTTACTTTTCTATGCCTTCCAAATAATACAATTTGTCAAACCCTCCTAAATACCCGTCTGTTTCCCATTCGACTTCTTCTAACTTTATTAAATCGAATATTATAACAATTATTACATTAACTTTTACTTTTTAAATATACTGTGCTTCAGAAAGAAATACAAACGTTTTTCTGCCCTCCTGTAAAATTTTTGAAATGGCGCTTGTCATGTTTTCAATTTCCATGCTACAATTGCCCAGCCCGACTACCATACCGATATTATTGAATAACTATACAGAATGATATCATAAATACTCATCTGCAGTTTTGTTTTTGAGCTAGCATACAATTTCATGTGATTCATACGGAGAAGGCGCGTATGTTGATGGTTATCTGCAATGTATTCCATTTTACAGTATACCTATAGGACGTGTTGTTAAGTGTTCTATTTAACGGGCTCAGAGTCAATTAGAATTATACAGCATTAAATAAGTAAGCCCAAAACAGAACGGTCATTATGCGCAAGAATCTAGTCATCCTGGGTTACATACGATTAAAACATTTAGTCCTAGTGCCCCACAAGGACATCGTATATCCAAGAATACCAATAATATTTATCCATAAATACCGGATTCTTGCCAGAGGCGATGATGACAGTAACCTCTATCTCAGAGACGCACGATGCTCGTTGCTTTTTGAGTTGAAATCACATCTTGATTTCTCTTGTCTGTTTCACCTCAGATACAAGACCAATAATTAGCTATGTCTCCGACTTGAGGAAGTTCCATCTCTCTGTTCTATAATTTTGCTTATGACGCGAATTTATAACGACACAAGTTTCATTTGATGTATACAATAAGTTTATCTGACTGTAAATCTTAAAATGACAGAGTAATTCGATGGGTCATAAATATATGGCACATCTTGAATAATTCAAACTACCTTTATCTTTTTGTTACAGATGTTTCTCAACCCTCATTGGGAACAGATCACGACTTATTAGCAACTGCTTTTGAAGAGGTAGAGAATGAAAGCCCACCTCTCAGTACAACAGCAAATGAGCAAAAAATTTTAGGAGCTAATTGTGACCAATTACGTGGAATACATTCTCGCTTTGAAGAATGTGAATTTGCCTTACACTATTCGAACAAAAACTCCAGGTAAGATATATTGTGACATGTTTAATAACGATATCAAGTGTCAATTATATTAGTACCTTGAAATATGGGTTTCCTTTTTTATTTTTTCAATCTTTCGAATGGAAGGAATAAAATTTTCCAAAAAAAAAGTTTATAATGAAAAATTAGGTCAAAAAATGATATATTTTGAAATTTCGAGACTTATGCCCACTTTGATTTTCAAAAAAAAATCTCAAAACTTTCGTTTTGATGTCCAATCTTTATTTCTAAGAGGAAATTGTGGGTTCGGACTAACTTTACAAGTTATGCATTTAAATCTGCAACTGTGTGAAGTGGCCTGCACTCCAATCAGCGATTTGAATGATTCTTTCACTTTTAGTTTTTTAATTTTTGTCAATCGAAAGCGTTTCTTTTCACTCAGACAGATTTCAAATTCTTCAGAATGAGAGTTTTCTTTATTAAAACTCAATCAGATGTTTCAGTTTTGTAAATATTTTGAAAACAATTAGTTTAAGCGCGCGGTTTAACTGGACCAGTCCGTTTCAAATTTCATCAGATGGTACTCTGCTTTCAGCTCGATACAACGAGTCCAAGGATCTTACAACTTTTCTATGCCTTCTAAATAATACGATTTGTCAAACCCTCCAAAATACCCTTCTGTTTCCCATTCAACTTCTTTATTTGACTCAAAACGCCTACCACACAGACATCTCTTGAAGTTTGGAAATAGAAAATAGACGCTGAGGCCCAGGTCTGTAGAATACAGTGGATGCAGAAGCGATTCGAAACCCAATTTATGATTTTTTTGCCTATGCAATGTTCGATGTGTGAGATGATGCATTGTCATCATGAAAAAAGTTTTTTGTCTTCTTCAAATGTGGCCGTTTCTTTCTGATTACGTCAACCCATAGATCCAATAATGCAGCATAATATACTCCAGTAATCTTCTTTCCTTTCTCAAGGTAGTCGATGAAGATTAATTCATGTGTATTCCAAAAAACACTAACCGTAACTTTCCCATCCGATTGTTGCGTTTTCGGACGCTTTGGTGTACTTTCAACAGGTTTTACCCACTGTTTTGACCCTTCACGTGATTCCGGAGTATAGTAATGGATCCATGTTTCATCTATCGTCACAAATCGACTCAAGAACTCTTTCGGATTGCGGTTGAAGTAGGCTAAATTTTGCTCCGAGGTGGAAACACGAATTCGTTTTTGGTAGATTGTTCAGAGGGTTAAAATACGTAAGAATAAAGTACTGTAGTCTGCTGCGCATGAACTTTTTTTGGGGCTGTGTTATCAATTATATTAATCTTTAAACTTTATAATTTGTTTCATATAAAGCTGTTCATACAAGTCGGAGGACACGGAATCTGAGTTAGCTGCAATCCCAGAAAGTACAAAATCTAGTAGTACTCTGTATGATAGCAGTTGTGGCTCTCTAGGAGAAGTTGAGGACAGTGTAATTAATACTAAAGGAAAGACATTAGCATCAAAACTTAACCTAACATCAAGTGTTAACAACGGAAAAAATCATTTAAACAATAATGTTCCTAATAATCAAGGGATTATCGAGAACGCTTCCAAGAGTACAAGCAAAGGCAGTGATTTACAAAAGGTATGATAAAAGCATAACTTAGCGAACTTAAAACAGCATAGAACCATCTTGGATTCCACTTGGTTTAAATCGGCAATTATTAGAAGAGAAATCATTTAGAGATTTTCATCTTCTCAGCTAATAAACAAAAACAAACATTTTTGGTTTCCTTATGTACATTCCAAATTTTTACTTTTTAACAGATATATATGTGCTCAACTGTAGAAAGAATGGTGGTTTCCGAAGAACCTAAAGTATCATCTGCAAACGTAAATTTAAGTGCTAAACCTGGACCCCCTGTATTAGCAGTAGTAAAAAGTTCGACTAAATATTCTGAAGGTCAACCAGTGAAAAATGGTAGCACTGATTCCAACACATCTCATAAAGTCATCAATATAACCACAGACACGGGACAAGTTCAAAGGTATAACATTTTTAGATAATCAAATAAAATGTTTAGTGTATAGGAAAGTAAATTGGATTTTATTAAAGACATTTAGTGATACCTACAAAATAAATGAGTATCAGGATTAATCTGGATATAATTTCAGGTCACATTCTAAACAACAATCTCACATTTGGACTGAAAAGTGTGAATCACCTATTACAGTGGATTGTGAGTCTCGAAATTACACGGATAGAATTGTATCAATAATACCAGCTGCTTCTAATATCCACAATATTAGCAGCTCAGAACAGCATCGTCCGGTCATCACTAGTTCGGTATCATCTAATTTTACAGCAACTAAAGCTGGACAATTTGGAGCTATTAGACCAAACCTTATGGCTCCAAAAATAGAAAGACTTTTACCTATTGGTAAGAGTTTCCGTTCAGAAGGTTAGTATAAGGAGATTATTTACTATTCATAGTTCAGTTTTGATGTCTGTGCATGTAAACAGAGTCACGTTGGTTGCCTTAGCGCGAATTTCGCCCTAGCGGAGTTCACCTTAGCGCAAGTCGAGTGTATTTCTCAACAGGGCAAGACAGACTTAAAAGTGAAGAATTTTCTTAAAGAAACTATACAACGAATCTTCCAAAAATTTGCAACAACAATTTTTGGAATTTGAATAAGATTGAAAATATTCTTAGTTATATAATATTGTTGTTATTTCTTAGATACCTGCTCGGAGTATGACAACAAAACCTGTTTAATGCGAAAAAATCAAAAGCCACGTAACGTGACTCCAATTGAATTTCCTATGCAAGAACGATTGTTACCAATTGGAATGCAGAAAGATTCGGTTACAGGTGTTGTTGAACGTGTACGTCAAGGTATTCGCTCATCAGAATTGCAAGGTACGCATTTGACTTATAAGTTCTATCTCTCACACAAATATGACTAATTTTTTAATAAAATAAAACAATAATTAGAAAATTATTTTTTGTCACCCTCACATGAGAATGACCCCATTCTAGCACCAATTTTAGTACGCAATGTGCCTGATTCTCGCATCTTTGGAACGATGCAAGAATTTTCGATTCACGCATTATTCCATCACCAAATGATGCGGGAAATTATGATTCTCGCATTATTTATATATGAAGCAGCGCGAGAATCATACTTCTCTTCAATCTTTCCCCCCAGAACACCCACATATCCACATATCGTTCGTCCTTGTGCCATCCAGATCAGCACCATCTATTAAAAACAACGGCGGCTTGCTGTTTTTGTTTGCCTGGTACCGACGCGAATAACATTTGCAGGTTTTGTAATTGTTATTTCTGGCTCCTAGTCAGGCACATTCCATACTAAAATTGGTAATAATAGAATGAAGTCATTCTCATATGCAAATAATAAAAAATAGTATGTGTTGCGCGGGCGCGATAGGTGACTTTCTTATCAATGTGAGGCCCGCACTCAACTTGGCGCAGACGATGCCTTTTCTATGGGTTACTGGTGCCTTGTCTCCGAGTCGCTCGACTCGATTTTGGCTCGTATTCGCATACCCGTCGACTTGACATCGGCAATCTATCGCCCCGGTATCGTCGGCTTCTGTGTCTTGTGCTGACGTCAGACTCATACGGGAAAAACACGGGCTTATGAGTGGTACAAAGCGTTCAAGGAGGGCTGAGAGATTGTAGAAGACATGCCTCGTTCTGTTCAACCTTCAACCTTTTAAACCGATGAAAACATCGGAAAAATTGTGCTCTATACTAGCCATCCCAGCTTAAGAGAGTTAGCTCCACGAGTCCGTTCGTTCGATGTTAGTGGATATTTTAGGCATAAGACGCTTGTTCCAAAAGAGCTGAATTATCTTCAAAAAGAGTATCGTAAGCAGGTCTCTTCAGACATAATGGGTCGCGACAATTCTGATCCCACATTCATGGAACGCATCAAAACTGTTGACAAGACATAGGTCTACGAGTTTGACACGCAAACAGGTTAACAGTCATCAGAACGGAAAACAAAAGACGAGTCAAAACTGAAAAAACGACGTCAAAGTCGCTCAAAATTTGAGGTGATGCTCATTGTTTTCTTCGATATTGGTGGTTTGATGCATCATGATTTCGTTTCAGAGCGAGAGATGTTCAACAAAGAATACTATTTTGCCATATTGAAGCGTTTGTGTGAGAAAATCCGTCGGAAAAGGCCAGATCTGTGAATGAACAATTCGTGGATTTTACAAGACAATAATGCGCCATTGCATAGAGCGACAGTTTTAATACTTTTAATAATATATTCATCTGGAGGTAAAAAAATACAAAACCATTTTAGATTGGTTCATTACAGAACGTGATAGGTCACAAATATGTTTTGTGAAAAGAATGAATACACTCGAGTCGCGATACTGCGAAGATTTTAAGCAAGCCCGCCCTCAATACTGAGAACACTTAAGGGGCTCCCATTTCTCTGACTATTTACTATGTTCAAATCTGTGTGAACAATGCATGTGTGTATCCGTGTCAGCACGTGTCAGAATGTTTACATCTCGTCTGTGAAAATTTTGCAAGTGAAAAATTAATAGATCTACTTTACCGTGAACACAATCTGCGAAAACAATTGTAGAAACAATCAAAATGAATAGCGCAAGGGAAACTTTAAAAAACATGACCAATGCGAAATCTTTCACCGCAAGTATCGATTCTAACCTATAAATCATATTGAATGAATTTTCGCAACATGTATTTCTGTGAATATTCGCATATGAAAAATTACACAGTTTAGAAAACAAAAATGCCCGCTAGGTTACGCTCTCTATTTTTTACATTCGAAATGCGGAAATAAGTTTGGGAGGAAGAGGGGTTATGGCGTCGTTCTCAATATCGGAGGAAAAACGTACTCAATATCGGGAATTCGCAGTATCGTGACTCGAGTGTACTGAAATAGACATCGGAATGAATAAAGTGTTAGCGCTATGAACGAAACAAAATCATTTGACCAGTTTTCAGTATGTTCGTTCAATTTTTTAAGCAGAAATGACTATAAATCTGTCACTGCCGACAAAAAAGTTTCGGTTAATAATACGGATACCGCATTTAAAAAATTCCTCATCTTTTGAGGCGAACTAAAAATCGACCCAATTTTTGGCTTCTTCATAAGAAGTGAAGTGCTGCTCAGCCAGGCCATGAGCCATCGACCGGAACAAGTGGTATTCCGAAGGAGCAATGTCTGGCGAATACGGCGGGTGGGGAAGGACATCCCAGTTAATTACTTCCAAAGTTTCCTTGTCGTCTTGAGCAACGTGTGGCCGAGCGTTGTCGTGCTGAAAGATCACTTTGTCATGTCTTTTGGCATATTGGGGGCGTTTAAACTTCAATGCTCGGCTCAGTTGCATCAATTGTTGTTGGTAACGTTCCGCAGTGATGGTTTCGTTAGGCTGGAGTAGCTCATAGTAGACCACTCCAAGCTGATCCCACCAGATGCACAGCATTAGCTTCTTGCCACTCTTAAAACGCCGGAACCAATACTCACCTGTTTTTAATGATGGAGCATGTTCCCCATATGCTTCACATAGTAATCGATGTCCTTCAGCTGCATTTTTCTTCAAGTTAATGCAAAAAAGCAGTGCTTCCCGCAAATGTTGTTTTGTTAGCACAAAATTTGACATGGTTAGAGCACAAAGAAGGTATGTTGTTTACACTTTAGCGAAATGACACATACTGATTATAAGAGGAAAATGGTGACGCTTTAACATGAATATAGTTACAAGATGGACCGATGCGATGTAATACTAGTTACACCATCTTTTTTCAATCGCTCAAAGCTTATTTGTACACCTAATATAATGTACAATATTATAATATTGTACATTAACCGTAGCGTTAACGACTACGATTCGTTATGTTCAAGGTTCAAATTCTGCCACGGGAGTTAGAAGATTTATTCTATTTTAAACCTTCTAAATTGTACCAGCTGATAACCAAGTTATTATTAGGGCTTGAATTAGTGCAATGCTAATACTGACTTGTGGTACTGGCGTAGCACCAGCTCAGTACTGATGACAGCTCCTAGCCGAGTTATCAATCGTGCTTAAATCAGTACCATGCCACTATTCTAAATTTCTATCTCGGCTTCTTTGGACTTAAAATGAGATGATTTTCACCCAGCGCAGTAGCTTTGTAGCAGTATTCAAATCTTCGTTTATAAACATAAAAAAAACTTAATTACCAAAATTATATAACATTATCTTCGAGATTTCCTGCGATTTTTATCTTTTTCAATAGATACATATTGATCAAGAAGCTTATGTCAACATTTATATTATGTATGAACGTTCCGACGGCGCCCTAAAAAAATTAACTGAAACTTATAACAATACAATTATTCATGTTTACATTATTATGATTTACTTTTTTAATTTACAGAAACTTTAAGTGCATCAAAGAATATCAACATTGCATCAATCGGAGAAAAGGGTCTGGAACCTCTATTAAAAGAAGAACAATTGGTATGTACAAATAGTAGTGTAATATCGTCGACAATAATAAGCTACTTTATTTTTGGACTTTTCTTTCTATCTGTGTATACACAGAGAGAATTTATTGACGAAACATTACCCAAAAGTTGAGAAAAACGGGGACATAGAGACATTTGGGGAAAGTATAAAATAATTTTAAGCATTTATTAAAAAACAAATTCTAAAATCCAAATGAATTTCAGTGTTAATACTTTACTAAATTATTTAACACTTAATATTTTAACCAAGTTTTAATAAACTAAATTCTATTTTCCTTATAAAATGTTTGAAATTAATGTCCGATTTATTTGTACATAAGTTATTTCTTTATGAAAGTACGAATTATAAAAATTAGATTATTAAAAACTCTCAGGCATTTCAATTCAGTTTTTAAATAATTTATTCAATTTTTAATTGGAAGAAATTTTCGATCTCTTATTTCATGTGTTCAATCTAACCGAAATCTAAGGTAGACCCTCGAAAACCTTCCCGTATAAGTTTTAGTAGTTATTTTTTATCACACCTGTATCATATGCCCCAATTAGATCACCGTGCGTCCGCTCCTTTAAAGTCCCAGAATTAATACTCAAGGATTGTACCATATAATATCACATCTTTTACCTTTTTGTAGCATCCAAAACTGAATGATCAACTATCTTGTAAATGTGTCAGCCCAAGGAAACTAACAAAACAAATTGCGTTGGAATCTCCCCCACCAATATTTGAACCAGACGAGTTTTTATGTTACATTGGAGAATGTGAAAGAAAGACTAAAACTAAGGAGCACATACGTATGCAACGGAATAAAATTCGGAAACAATCAATTCCCACTGTCAATCAAACAAATGTTTCAACGCATCGGCAGGAAACGTGGTAAGAGTCTGATAGGGAAGGTATTGCTTATTCTTTAGTGAATACACAATTATTTAACAGTTTTCAAAGTTTACGGAAAAAGCTACAATAGTAACTTTTAATCAAATAAATTTTTCAAACTCTTCATGCGAAAGTTCGACTTTCTATACCTGTTGAATGGTGAGATGGTGGGGAAATATTGGTTTGTTTAACTATATGTGCGTGACTCTCTTAAACAGGAATCCGTGTTATTTCAAATAGGTTAAACTTAACTATGGGTGATAGTTGACTCTCGAAAAAAAAAATTTTCGGTGTATGAGCACCGCATGAGTCTTTATTTCCTGCTATCCCTTTTTCGTAGTGTCTCAGCTATGTTCTCTTATTCGTCAAATTCAAATTAAAGATGGGCTGCCAATCCTTTCCAGAATCGCATTAATTCTAAACTTACATGAGAAAATAAAGTAGCAAAATGGGGTTCATCATCCTGTACACATGGAAAAAGAAGTTCTTTGAAGTTTAGAGAACTAGTTATAAATCCTTTGTATTATGAACTTTAGAGAATAGTTTCCTAAAATCTTGTTGCGTAGTTGTCATTGCGCAATCGGCAGTAGTAGTAGTAGTTATAGCAGCTTATAACGGATATTTATTTTTTTCTCCTTAAAACGCGCGTAACCGATAGTCTTAGTTGGAAGTTTAGTAATGCGTTAGTCATACGTAGAAGGGTTCGAACTCGCAGTGATTAAGAATAATATCATGTGTAAAAATAAGTTTTCGCCGTTTTTTATCAAAAATTGGGCATTTATTGTGAAAGAACGGAACCTTATGTTTTATTCGAAGTATTTTCGATCTGCAAGTTCTAGCGTTTGGCACGAATCTTGATCCAATAATGCTTTCAATTCCGCGTCATCGTACACTTTCGGCCTTCCGCTATGTTCTTTGTCTTCGATGTCAAATTCACCGTTCTTAAACTTTTGAAACCACTCAGAACAACTTATTTCATTTGAGGCAGCCTCGCCATATATTTCTACAAGCAATCGATGCGCCTCAGTGCTTATTCGGCTCAAAAATCGACATTTTCGCCCACGAAAGAATATATTATACTAATTACAATTCATTAATATTTCAAGGTTATGTTGTTGACAGATGTCCAACCAGACGACAATGACGTTTTACATCCGCCAATTTCTACCAAAACTTACTGGTGGCGCCAACTTTCGTCAAACGGCGGAAACTTATTTGTACACCTGATATTAATATCTTTTAAACAAGCAATTATAAATTCAGTGAGATGTTCTGGCCATTTGTTCATCGAACACGAATCCACTAATTAAAGAAGAAGAAGAATAAATGCAGTGAGTGTATGTAATATTCAGTTAGTGTGTACTTAAAACTAAATTGGAGCTGTGAATACTGTAAACTCTGTGAATATTGTAAATATTGCAAATATTGTAGACTTTAATGCAATGAGAAACAAGAAGCAGTACAATGATTCGCCTCAAGTACCCCTATTGTAAAATACGACATCATATACGATGTCGTAAATGACATCGTAAACGAAATCGTATACAACATTGTATACGACGTCGTAAATGATGTCGTGTATAACGTCATATACGACATCCTAATTTGGGATAGTATGCGATCTCGTTTATGATGTCATTTACAACGTCATATATGATTTGATATTTTTTTAAATAAATATTTATTAAATATTATAACTAACCCTTCGTAAGTACACGTGTCCCAAAAGGGACATGACGAAATTTTCAAGTGAAATATTTTCATCGGAATGAATTGTTATAAATAAACAATTGCTAAACAAATTTCTGCAAAACCTATTGGAACATAAAATAAGATCCCTGAAGAGTATTTCAGAATATTGAGAGATTTTTTGAAGACCTTTTTTATGAAAAAATAAGTGCCTGGACTTTTTGGGCCACGTGTACCCACGGCGCCAATAAAAGTACGTATACCTTCGAAGGGTTAACACTATAACTGAGTGTTAAAATTTGGCAGAGAAGACTTTTTTTTTAAATAGGAAAGAATGTAAAGATAGAACGTAAGGGATGGCAAAAAATACCATTTTTCTTATCAGAGAATAATATTATATTATGTGCCTAGGCGCATAATGAGGGTTATTACGCGACGAGCGACGATGCTCGCAGGAGATCGAAGCCGAGGCGCGATCAATCCTGCGAGCATTTTAAGCGAGTCTCGTAATTACCCAAATTGTGTGCATTGGCACATATTCTATTTTATGTGACTTCGGTGCGTATACGAGTTTTTATGCGTACACGGAAAAAATTTGTCGCTTAAAAAGTCATCGACTTTGTGTAATACTCGTGGATAGGTTAGAAAGTCGACTAAATATTATGAACCTCCTTATTGAAGAATATGATAGATAATTGCTGAAAATGTAAAACGTAAATTCGAAAGTTTAAGTGACAGTCGCGGAAAATTTTAAACACTGTGGGTTGGGTTCCATTTTCTCTAAACCAGGCATCGAAAGTCTAAGTGACAGTCGAAGAAAATGTTGAACAGTGTAAAAAGGAAAATATTATTTTCTGTAATATGATCCTGCACTTATATAGTTAATTATTTTTCACTTCTACATTACCTATATAATCCTAATATGAACTTACCATTATATTTAACACTGTACAACATTACAGAAACGTAATTTTTTATAAACACTTCGCAGCACTGAGAATCGAACCGCTCGCACGCACGCACGCATCCTAACCCAATTCTAATCGCACGCCTTAACCCGCATAGCCGATACATGTCGTGGAGACTTGTGTAAATTATTTGGATCACATTCAGAGTTTGAAGGCAAAACTAAAATAATAGATAAATTTCAAATTTGAGGTAATACACTTTATCAAGGTAAACATATACTTACTCGGAACTAATTCTTCAATGTACGCTTCAATCCAGATTCAAACGAAACCAAACGACACGTAATCTCAAAATTTAACCAAAATTATTACAAAAACATAAAGCCGAGCTGCATTGTCTGCTGTGCGATGCTACAAATTACGTTTCTGCGCATCGCTTTTTGCGACTGTCGAGAAAATTTTAAAAGACGGCATATAAAATCTGATGGACTTTAGAACACAATTTACAAAACTATTTGTTTGAATTACTTTAATTTCAAATTATTCGATAGTCTTTTAAAATCTATGACAAATGAATCCAAAGATTATGAAACTTTTCATTACTTCTTAGAAAAGATCAGTTAGTGTTTAATATACTTTTATAATAGTAAATACGCGACTTTATTTCTTCGACCTGGTTTTCTAAAAGTTATTCGACTTTTTTCTACTATTTCCTAAAAGTCATTGAAACCTTACAAGACTTTCTCCGTTTTTACTTTCTGTCCACGACTCTTCGAATAGTCTGTTAAATTTTAAGCGACAAATTTTTTCCGTGTACACTCGAATCTAATCTAGTATTCATCATGATTCTCGTCCATTGCACTTGATATTTCGCGACTAGTTCCGGCCATTTTTATTTTCTCGATCTTGTGTAGTAGCAGCGTATTGTAATAGAGCATGCGCTGTTCAAATGTACAAGGCTTTGTCAGTACGGTGCCAACGCTGTACGAAGAAGAAGAAGAATTAGAAGAAGATTACGCTCCGCTGTATGGTTATAGGCACTTACGCAGTTCAATTTTTACATTACATTCCTCTGTATCGTAATACAAAACATTACGCTACTCTCAACTGTGTGTAAACGTGTTTACGCGCCGGAGGCACATACAATTTATTTCAAATCTTCAGGTACACAAATTTACTTTATAGAAAATGTCTTCTTTGACAAATTTTAACACTCAATTATTAAATAAATATTTATTTAAAAAATTACCAAATCGTATATGACGTCATAAAAGACATCACATACTATCCCAAATTATAATGACGTATACGATGTCATTTACGACATCGTATATGATATCGTATTTTACAATAGGGACTTGTAAGCCGTCAAACTGGCAACTCTATAGAAAGAGACAACTTCTCTGCCATGTATCTTTCCAACAGTTACAGCTTGAACTATAAATTTTTTTGAAATTCCGTGAGCACGATTTGAAAAAGTACACATTCAATCTTCTGTAATAAATTTCGAAAAGGTAAAGCATAAACTCGAATAAAAATAAAAGAAAATTTTTTACTGTTCGTCTTGGAAGCACTCGGAAAAGTTGAAATTTGCTAAATTTGATAAGATGGTGCATAAAACTACAGGGCTTTTCATCAGGGACTTTGTTTTTTAACTGGGGCAATTTTAGGTATCGTGACAGTTCTTTCATTGTTTTTTGACATAGAGGAACTAAATTTAATTAAGAAACAGGATAATTTCATGTTTTCAGCAATCGCAATGTTTTTAACAAAGTATTGTTGAGTAGAAAAAAAATTACGGAATTCGTTCGTTTAAAAAAATTAATATATAGGTTTTTGTAAATAGCTGAGTACTATAATTAGAATGCCTATAAGAATGTAAAGAGCACATTTAAATTAAAAGTATAAGGTCTAAAATTTATCATATTGGGTTGGCAACAAACTCATTTCGCTTTTTTCCGATAGATGACTTTAGTCGTTTGTAGCCTATGGTGAGTTTGTAGACTTCATCTCCTCAAGGTCTATTCATAGCACGGTGTGCCCACTCCCATGTATTTTGAAGGGGTACTTACAGATGGTGGCGGGGCGAATGAATTTATATCAGCGACATCTAGGGGACGTAGCAGGAACTAGATTGCACGAAAACTACCCATCCCCCCTCCACTTCAGATCCAGTAATGAAGGGCGCAAAATTTTCGCCATCCCATGCGAATAAGGAAAAATTCGGATTTTATTATATTTGAGGTTACTTTGTACCTGGCTCAAATCGGCTTTGAAGGTAACTAGAGTTTTATCTTTATCAACACTTAAATGCGGATTTAAAACTGAAGGACAAAAATACTTTTTAATGCAAGCTTTCTTACCGGGTTTTGCAATATGATAATACGTAATGAATTTGTATACACAAAACGAGAAACCAAGCCTTTACGAGTTTTATTTTAGATTTAAAACAAAAGTTATTGGTGACTTACCCGATTTGCAGCTACAACTATTTTAATTTGGAGGGCAAACAGTAAAGAACTGCTAATTGTTGGCACATTAGGTATTAGCACTTTATAGATCGAAATTCATTAAAATCACTTGAAATCGCTATGAATTTTAATTAATTAAAACAGGTAGACAAGTGACAACATGTCGACTCCGCACGATGTTCATTTCGATGACACACTAGCGGCGACTAGGGGACGTAGCAATTACTATTTTTCTTCGCCACTTGGTCTATAGGAGTGGGCACACCGCGATTCATAGCACCTTTACTCTGAACAGTAAATGCGGGACGAGAGAGAGACGCACTGACCGTAAACAATGACAACACTACTTTATTCAAGTTACATAGGTTAAAATATAAACGTTTACACGTAGACAGGTATCTCTGGCACTTAGCGTGTGCCGGTCAGCAAGCCACTAACTAACAAGAGAGTCGACTCCCCTGGTCGCCCGGCGGTATCCCCACTCCCACGGCAGGAGGGGGAACCTAAGCACTAGCGCTCCCCAAAAGTCGTTTTCTCCATTGCCAACTTCAGATCGTATATGGTATTTGACAGCTGACGTTTCATAGATTATTCAATAAAAAAAAAGTTTCAAGTTTCGTTGTTTATTTATTGTTTTGCGTTGATTTGAAATGGAGATTCCAGACGTTCATTCTCATCACATTCTACTTTATTACTTCCGAAAAGGTAAAAACGCAGTGCAAGGTCGGAAAAAGTTGTATGATGTTTATGGTGAAAAATTATTAATAGAACGCCAGTGCTAAAATTGCTTTGCTCGTTTTCGTTCCGGAGATTTTGCCCTCAATGTTGCACCACCCTCTGGACATCCAACTGAATTTGACGACGACAAAATAAAAGCAATGATAGAAAATAACTGGCACTCAAATTGGCAGTGACGCTATGGGGGCCACCGGTGACCGGCGCGCGCAGATTGATAGAAATATATATAATAAAGAAGTGACAATACTTATAATTTTTTATTATTATCATCGTTGATGTAGTGGTGTGAAGAAATGAATGCAGTATAAAACATCTTACATAACATCATTATATGTATTGCATAATAGAAAATTCATCGTGACGCCACGGACAATCCCTGTAAAATTGGCATGACATTCAACGTGTTAACATATCACATACATGCATTGAAAGACATTTAAAACAACTTGGTTACTTTAATAAGCTCGACATTTGGGTTCCTCACAAATTGAACAAAATTCAACTTACCAAACGAATTTCCATTTGAATTCATTGCTGAAACGTAACGAAACCGATCCATTTTTGAAGCGAATCATAACGGATGATGAAAAATGGGTTGTTTACGATAATATCGTGCAAAACAGATCGTGGAGCAAGCAGATGAGCCTGCACAATCGACATCAAAAGCCGATATTCATCAAAAGAAGGTTATGTTGAGTGCTTGGTGGGATTTCAAAGGTATTGTTTATTTTCAGCTGCTCCCAAGGAACCAAACTATCAATTCGAATTTTCTGTCGATAGCTAATGAAATTGGACAAAGAAATCAAGGAAAAGCGGCCAGAACTGGCAACGTGAAAAGGCGTCATATTCCATCAAGATAATAAAACATACATCTTTGTTCACTCGCAAAAAATGATTGGAGTTAGGCTGGGAAGTGATGCCTTATCCACCGTATAGTCCTGACTTTGCACCATCCGATTATTATTTATTTCGTTCACTTTAAAACCATTTATATGGAAAAGCATTTGATTCAAATGAGGCTGTCGAAAATGAATTGATTTATTTTTTTGCCTCCAAGAACTAAAATTTCTACGAAAGTGGAATTATGAAGCTGACTGAAAGATGGCAAAAGGTCATCGAACAAAATGAACAATACATAATTGATTAATGTTTGTTATTTGTATTAATAAACTTGCTTTGAAAATTATGAAAAAGAACGAAATGACTTTGTTGCCAACCCAATATCTACAATTTCAATCGGAAATCGCATAAAAGTAATTAAAATTCACTTCGAGAATGGTGGATCTGTGAAAACTATAATATATATCCGAAAATTTCAGATATTTTCGTCGTTCAGCTCAAAATGTTGCTACTGCTGCAAGTCAAAGTTTTGAGAAACATCCTACGGGGCTGAAAATGCTGTAACTGTCAATGGATTGCGTTATCGAGACATTTTAATGGATTTTTTAAGGCTTATTATTGATTATATGAATGTAAATGATATATGGTTTTACATGCATTGAAAAAATGCTTGTTTAACCCAACTACTTTGGTTCGCACAACATACCACAATTACCGTAGAATCACTTAACTTCGGACATCTATTTTTCATTTATTTATACCAATCTTTTGATAAAAATATAACTTTTCACATGATTTCAAGCTTTGAGCTTTTAATTAAGCTTACTTTTATACCATTCAATTATCTAAAAACAATGAAAAATGGATGTTCGAAGTTTGGGTCAGTGTCTGAAGTTAGGTGATTCTACGGTTCTTTATTAGTTGGTACAACTACTTTTTTGTTGTTGTTACTATCTGTATGTATTGTCGTTACAAGAACTCAAGTCAGTGAATTCAGTATGTTCACAGATGGAAGAGCAATTTGTTTATTTTGTATTAGTAATGCTGATGCATGGAAATTCAAAGCTTAAAATACAAAGTGTACTAATTCCTTTTTAACTGGGAACAACATTACTGACTTCACTGACTTGCCTGACAAAAAAATTTAAATCTGACTAAGCAACATCTACGTGCTGCATTTCGGGCAATCTTAAAGGGATTCACTTGTGTAACATTTTCAGAAAATCGATAATTTTGTTGTTGCATATTTCTAATCTAAGACATGTGAAAAATGATGCCGTAAAAGAGTTTGTAGCGGATTTTTGGAGTTTTTTTTCGTTCATTTTTTACAACTTATAATGTTGGGAAAAAAACGTGTGAAACGAAAAAAAAAATTTCGAAGTCCGCCATTTTAGTGATTTTCGAAAATTTGCGAAACCCGTGGGTCAGTACCTCGGCAACTGCATTAAAAATAACGAGATATTTTCGTTACAGACGTCCGATGCGTGCTGTATCTTGCACACCGTTTGGCACTATCATTTTGAGGAGGTCCCGTTTCAGCTCATATCAGAAAGACATTAATTTGATGACGCTATTGAAATAATTTATGCAGAATATTAAATCATAACACTGCCCTACATGAGTTTTGCGAATAAGATTGGTGGTGTAATTTCGGTACATGCTCGGCGTATTATTTCTTTCATGTCGTCAGGCGTGGTAGGTGCTACCGCCATTACGCGTTCTTTAGCAAAACCCCATAAAAAGTAATCTGGTGATGTTAGATCTGGCGAACGAGGTGGCCAAGGTACAGGGCCACCTCGTCCTATCCACTTTTCATCAAAAATCTCATTCATCATTAGTCTTGAACACAGCGCATAATGGGGTGGTGCACCATCGTGTTGCATCCACATGTTCATGCATATTATGCCTATTCACATTTCCCGTGTTTGCGAAGTTAGCTTTATCAGCAAAAAGCACATGACTCAAAAATGAGACATCTGTGCGCATTTGTTTACGAATCCAATTACAGAAATTGAAGCGTTTGAGAAAATTATTTCCGTACAAATCCTGATGTAATGACATACGATACGGATGGAACTTGTGTTGATGTAAGATTCTTAATACAGATCGCTGACTAATTCCACTCTTTTCTTCCATTTGCCTGCTGCATGTACCGAAGCGGCAGAAACGGTCGGCTATTCGCTTAAAAGCCATGTGCGATTTTTTCTGCCTATCCGGATAGCGAGCCACGTACAAATCTTGGGCGTTTCTGTAATATTTGCGGCATTCCCCCAGCGCCATCAACATATCAAAATATTCTTGAAAGTCGTTCATTTTCGCGTTTCGATGTACTCACATTAGAAGGTAATGCGTGACTAATTGATATGTCAACAGAAAATGCTTACTTTCTGCCGATTTCAACAATACCCTATCGATGTGTATTATAATGGGTATCGTACGAAATGAAAAGAAATGATAATGATTTTTCGACTATTATCATACTTTTCGTGACAACATTGACCTTGTGTTGTAGGTCGCTGAATTCGTCTTCTCGAACACTGAAACTTTTGTTAGACACATTTTTGGATTTGATCAATAGTTTGAGGGCTATCGCTCTGTAACGCTTTATGTGCCTCACCCTATATATTTATATGGTTCATTATTAGAAAATGGGTTTTCATCTCTATCTTTTTTTATGGATTCCAATGGGTCAATACAACTCTAACAAATTCCAAAGGCATCAAAAACTCAAAGATTTTACTTATTGTGAATTTCCCTTTATACTCTTAAAAGAATTTTTCACTTACATATCTATTATTATGGTTTGTTATAATGTTGTAGGCCAGGTCCGAAAATGCAACCAAAACTAGACTTATCATCTCAACAAGCATGTCATGCTGACTTTAATTTAAAGCAGAGCTTATTCAGAACTGGTGACGATTGTGTTTATGAGCGGTAAGTACATTACCTGTTTCAATTTTTTCAGACATCATTTTATACTGTAAACATATTTCTTGTATTGTAATCATATTCTTGATGTTCTTAAAAAACACATCACTAGAAGCTTGTAAATGATTAACTTCAGAATCCTGTCATTGTATCCGAAATAGTTTCTATAGGTTTGAAACAAAAATGGATTGAAAAAATTCATCCATACTTTTGACTAAACTGGTCAATTTTTTTATGGTAAACACTATTTAAATAAGACTCTACGTCCAATTTGACGCTCGTTTGAAAAATATGACTTTTCAGACGAGTGTGACGTCCTGATCGCTTAACCAGAGAATCTAAACGTGCTTCCTCGTTTTTAAATACTGAGTAACCAGCTTGAGAAAAAGGGGAGAAAATGAGTTGAATAACTTGTTACCTCAAGATTATTTAATTAGAATAACATGTCAACGGCCTTCTTGAGAAAATCTTGAGATTCAGTTTAAATCAATGGGACTGATACCCTAGTTATGATGTAAAATTGATAATCCGAAAAATGAAATGCAAAGAACTTTCACCACCCGAGAAAAATCACAACGAGGACTAGGAGTAGGTCCTTTCTATATGTAACGTCTTTGTTACTCACCTTTTATTATATTATTTATTTTTTCCTCGTTTTTTGTTCAGAAAAGAGACCTGAAAGGATTTCCTAACCGAAACAAGGGTTGAGGATAGCCAACAATAAAACTCAAGAATATTACAATTATTAACCCTTTTTTTTTTTAAATAATTTGAATATAAATGTGATAGAAATTCCCCTTGAACATTCCTCCTGGAAAGCAGCTTGAAAATAAAAAGGGGACAATTTATATATTCATTCAAATATCAAATTAGGGACTTGATAATAATTTGGTACTTACCAAAATTGTTTCTAGTTAATAGGTTGAGCCCCCAAAATCCTTATGTGTCCTTGGTACAATTTTGAGGTCAAATTATGTGGATCCAATTAGACAATTTAAATCCTCTATCTACAATGATAATCCAATTGATATTCACAATCATGAACGAACTGATACCCGATGGAAATAAGTGACGATTAAAATTACTTTCTAAAAAAAGTATCGAGTTCCAAAGTTCACTTCTCTGAGGAGAGTTGCGAGACTAAAGATAGTCCGACGGTCACTGAAGATTTGCGGATTTGCAGGTGCTTTTATAGACTGTTTTTTCGGTTGATATCCGCCATTTTTCGATCGATACTGACATGACATTGCAAGATTTTCCCTAAAAGCTTTTCTTCCACCCAGATGAGACCATAATTGTTTCCATGAAGATTCCAACACTTTCTTGAATTCGTGTCCATAGCGACAAGATTCTAATTTTAGTCCCACTCAGTAACAGGTCTTCTAAATTTTCCTGCGTGTTCCTCTAGCCTCCCTATTTTCCTTAGGTGAATGGACTATGCAGGAAGTAGAGGGTTAATGGTTTGTGTACATAACTCATTATAACGCGTTCCGATGGGGTTCCCCAATGAGCACAACTTCGTTTGCCTAGACATTTAGGATTTTTCGACGATCGATACATAGGGATACCTGTTGCTTTTACATTTTTAATACTTTTAAATTATTAATTTTACACATATTATTTTGTAAGTAAATATTTATAGTCACGGGACGTGACATATAGTCCGAAAAAGACATAGTCTAGAACCGAAGTGACATTGGATTATGGATTTCAAGAGTTTTTTAACATTCAGAGAGTGCTAGTGTATTGAATCTGATGATTTATGGCAAAAATGCGACAATCGATTAAAACTAATGCTGGTGAGAAAGTTTCTCAGGGTAGGATTTGAGTTTACAATTTAATTTTAAGTCGAGGGCACTTCTCACGAAGGCTAAAATTCAGAAATTAAAGTGGGATTTGCGATCCCTAGCGGACCCGTGTGAGAGAACGGTCATAGAATACTCTGACCGTTCTCTGACTGTTCTATGACCGCTCTATGACCTCGCATTATTACGGCTAAGATCGGTAAAAAAGACATTGAAAGCTTTGCAATTATGATTCTGTGGCGAAATTTGGATTAGAAGGTGAAGCAATAGATACAATTTTCTTATTTTTCAGCGATAGAAACTAGAAAAACATAATACCTGTCATTGAAGGCAGTGCAGTGGTTCACAATTGGCGGAACGTCTCCACCGTGAAGGTTTACTATTGGTGGAGACGTTCCGCAAATGGTGAACCACTGCACTGCCTTCAATGACAGGTACATGATTTATTCCTAGTTTTTATCGCTGAAAAATAAGATAATTGTATTTATTGCTTCACCTTCTAATCCAAATTTCGCCACAGAATCATAATTGCAAAGCTTTTAATGTCTTTTTTACCGCTCTTAGCCGTAATAATGCGAGGTCATAGAACGGTCATAGATCAGTCAGAGAACGGTCAGAGTATTCTATGACCGTTCTCTCACACGAGTCCGCTAGGGATTATAGAAAACTCACTTCGGAGTTAGAAATTCACTCATACGCACTTTACGGTGACAAAAGTCAAACTTCGGGGATGCTCTTCAAGATCAAGGTGATCAAGATCCCTGTGAGATTCTTTGTTACACCTATCTTCGTAACATGTTCGGTAACCGAAAAATTGCTTGAAATTATTGATTCATTAATAATGCGGTCGTATATAATTGTTGACGTCAAACCCTACCATTATATATATATTAATTGTTTTGATACTCATCCAAAAAGTTCTCTTTGAAGAAATAATTATATTTTGTCCAGTTTCCCGATATCTTCTTATGGCCGTATGAACTGAACACAAAGATATTTTTAATATTTTGGCTATTTCTCAATAGTTTTTGTCTGTTTTTTGCAAAATAATAATTTGCGCCCGTTTCAATCGTTTTTGTTTTCTGAGGCATTTAAAAATGGATCCAAGTTTCATCAACAGTGATGCATTAAGGCAGAAATTCACTAGGATTATGACGGAACATCGCTAAAGCAGCCATCCAATCGGGCAAACGGTTTCATTTATTCTCGACAGTCAGTAAACGCGGCACCCATCTTGCCGACAGATGTCTCATGAACAATTTCTCATGCAAAATTTGATTTACCGTGCCATGTGATATGCCTATATCTTCAACAATTTCGCGCACTTCCACTCGATGATCGTTTAAAATCATATTGTGAAGTTTTTCGATGATTTCTGACGTCGCTGCCTCAACTTTACATTACGAATGGGATTTATCACGAGTGAATGTTTAATTAGTGCACGAAATTCGTTTTCTTTATTTTATTGGATTCACAAGACTTGTTTGTTTTAATCTATTGTACCTGCCCTTGTAGGATCTTTTGTGGGCATTTGCAATAGGGAAGGCATACCTATCATTATTGTGCTTTATGGATTTATTTCATTCATTTTTCTAAAACTTTCGCTATTCTCTTTACAGATGTTGTGAATGTGGACTAATAAAAGAGGAATATTCTGATGAAGAACTTGGTCTATGTATAATTGTCCTAGGAACTTTTATTCATCGAGAACCATCATTAGCAGCTCTATGTCTTCCAGAAATACTTAATACAGTTACGAAGTGAGTACTTTCACAGTTTCTCCTGCTTTTAATAAACGATATATGAGGCAACATTTTCCAAGTGTATCCGCCTGAAATTTTGTTGTCACCACCCTTCTTAGAACTTCGTCAGATTGTAGCGGTAGTAAACTGAATATTCAAGGTGAAATAATTCTTGTACTTTAGAACGAATATTTTTATTGCAAGCCTCATTAAAAAATCTTTCTAAAAAAACACTTGGAAAATTTTGACCCATTTAAAAAAATGTTGTACTAGGAAGTCTGTACATTGGTGCATAATTTGTTTTTAAATTTTATAATAAACGGAAAGCATAACAAGGAATAATTGCATAATAGATTTGTATTGTATACAATGATGATAGTTTCTTTGTTTACAGAGTGTCTCTCAATGCAATATACCCCTGGCAAAGCGAAACAAACATGCATTTACCGGGTGGAGCTGTCAGTGTAGCACATCAATTTCTTCGATGTGTACTTCATCAGTTGGCACCAAATGGTATTTTCATGCAGATGTTTCAGACACGAATTAATGGTATGTCAATATAGTAAAACATTGCAAGATTACCCAATATAATAACCGAGAGTTAAAATAATCGAGAGTTGAGTGTATTTCAAAAACTGCTTTTTCTACTCGGAAAAATTTTCTTCATGAAAAAATCTAGAAATTATTCCTAAATCTGGGATGGGAGTACAATTCATGCGTCGTTCATGAATTTTCAACAAATTGTTCTGAACTTTCAATAAAAATTTCGAAACTAAAAGCAGAAGTTCTAATCCCGTTTACTAATTTTGTTATTAGTAATTAATTAAAAAGTATATCAAATATAGTACGTGAAATCTCACAAAATTCTGTCTAAAGAGTTAGATTTATCGTTTTTAATTTTTCACTTTTCCCAAAATAAGAGGATTCAGTTTTAGTGATAAAAAGTATATTTTGTAAATGATTTTCGTTATCTAGTCTAGAGGAAAATGTAAAGATGCCCGATTTATGTGTTGGATACTCAGGTTTAATTTCAGCCACCTTTGTTTTTTTCTAAATCTGATTCAGAGAATTCTTTTTTCAAATATTACTTCACAATTCCGGAAAATTTTCTAAACTATTCTCGATTCATCTCGAAATTGTTCGTTTGCCGTGTGAAATCGCACAGCTCTATGGCAGGTCAGAGCCTACTGTATGAAAAAACTGCTACCCGATTCCCGCAATTCTTGTTAGATTCATGACATGCAAATATTCTAAAGTGTAGAAGTTATTTCTAATGTTCCCTGCTTTAATTGAATAGTTCTTATTTAACTTTTAAAATATATGTTGGATTCATAAATTTCTTTATAATGTATTATATTTTTCTCTCTTTCTTATTGTATTTATTCATTATTTATATCATTTTTACATCTGATCGAAAATGGATGAATGAATCATCACTCTCCGTTGTTATCCTTGTCGTTATCTTGCTACCTTCCGATAACGTAGTGCGTAGTCCTTACATCATTCTGAATATAATTAGTGGACATCATTTAAGTGAAATAACTTCCTTTTCCTTCTAAATTCTACTAAGCATGAGTCAAAGTTCAATCAAAAAGGCTTATGCCATTCATTTATTTCTTGTGGTCAAAAAACAACACAACTAATTTTCTTGCAGTATCTACAAGAATGCAATTCTTCAAAAGTGTAGCGCAAGCATTGGCAGATTTTAACGAGTTGAATCCAATTGCTCCACTCCAGCTACTACTAGAGGTAAAAAATAATTGAATTATTATTCATCTTACTAAATTATGATTCAGAATTCACACTATGTACACTTCCTTATTTCTTGAAATGCGAACTTTTAATTGTACATAAAGAAAGAAAGAGAAAGATAAAAAGTGCTTTAAAAAAAACATGTAATTTATATTTTTCATTGCTAATGATTCTGAAAATAATTAAAATTTTTAACCATTTTGAGGCTCATTTAAAAAACTGAATCTAAGCATTATTTCGCTACCTAATTCTTTTTAATGAAATAAAAATATTACTTCACTAATATTTTGTTCTTGTGTTTTGATATTATTTTTCATATTTCGTCTATTATCTACAATATCTATTATCTACTATTATCTCTTATCTACAAACCCGCAAACTATTTAACTTTCAATTTTCCCATTGATTACTGAAAGTACTTTGTAATGTATGGTTATATTGCACATACAACTTAATTCAATGTTAAGAACTAAAAAAAATAAACAGATCTACTCAAAAACTTTGCAGACTTTAAACACAAAAAAATCTTTACCTCTGGGAAAATTGCCAACAATTTTGCATAACATAGCTTGCTACCTAGACTGTTTGCCTTTGGAAGCTGGTTTGGGGCCAGGGGCAATAACATGGAGTGCTCTATTATCTCAATTTGAAGGATTTTTCCGAAAACTAGTTTTATTATTACCACAGTTTGAAGACATTGAACCAGCGTTAAGGATAATGGTATCGATTCTAAAAGTTCCAGGGATTCAACAATCAAAGGTAAAAGGAAAAACTTACAATTCGAGGGCATGTGATATGCAAGAAAACTAAAAAGTTCATGTGAACAAATTAATCTTGTTTTTACACATTTGTGCCTGATGTACATACAATTTTGTTTTCAAAATTATGGAAATAGTAGAGAAAATAAAAACGGTCGTAGATAGATAAGTAGGGAGAATAGAGCATTAGGAATACAATGAACTTAAGGGAGTTACTCACCTACCCGCCTAGTCAAAACAGGATTAAACACGCAGGTTGACTACAGTAGTACTTGATCTGGCAACGTCACATCTTGTTTGTTCGTGTGCGCACAGGTGTACAGTCGCACATATGGTCACCTCAGTACCTAAGAAATGTTTCTCAGACATGAAATTATACAATTAATTAAAAAGCTGCACATCTGTCCAAATGAGGAAAAAAATGATTGCCTCTGACATCACGGTAGCTATGGTTATCGATGCATACAAAGAACATTGTTTTGATGGATTATCTCGTTTGTTTGGTGCTGATAAAAACGGGAAAAATCGTATGACAAATAATAGGAAGGTTAAAAATAAAATCTGTGATTATCTGAAAAAAAATACTAATTTACTTTAGTTTAGTTGGTATATATTTATTGTATATGTATCAAATATTCTAAATAATAATTAATGAACGATTGTGATGATAATAGATATGTATTGAAAAATTTTTATATCGATTCAAGACTGTGAAAATAAGACAAATTTAGTATGTCATTGAGAAAGATTTTACGTACTACGTATTATGATATGTATGTAAATAAAGTTGTTTGTATGTACTTAATTCGTTTATTTATCATACGAATAATTAAAACATTATATTTCATTTATTAAAAACATGATTTTCATAACAAATTTTAAACACCAGTTGGTACGAGCTGCTGAACAGATATAACGCATACATTTCAAATTTCGCGCACATAACCTACGAATGCGACGTTGCCACATACCTAACCAAAGACCAAAATCTCAGCAATTTCCAATCTTCATCGTATTTTTTATTACTTTTAGAACTCACCTTTGAATGTTATTAAAGTTAATAACTATTCCTGAACATCTTATTTTTCTACTGTTCAAATCCCGTTATGATCTGTTCGTCAGTTGAAAAGATATCAATGATAATACACGATAAACTCCGCGATTTCTCAAAAGTGCCCATGTTGAATCAACTAGAGAGGCGCAAAATAGAAATATGAATATCTCACTGAAAAACCCACCTCAGACCTTGAAGTTTCTTACGAATAATTTTTTAATTGTATTCTAACGCTCTGCAAAATTTAAGATTTTTCTGTTCGTTAATTCTTCATCCTGAGTAACTCCCTTAATGTATGCAAATAAGAACTTTCTAGTATTTTTTCATTTCTAATTATTGTTAATTATTTCAGGGTATACTGGATCCTTTCTCAAAGGTGCTAAGTTACGCCATTCAAAACTGCAGGTTAAAGTACAATTTCTTAACCGATCTATGTCACCTGTGCCATCGAGCATTTACACGAGAAAGAGATAAGCACTTTTTAGGAAGAACTATCGTGTTCGAATTAGTGCAAGCCATCAAGTTCAAAACAACTATACCAGATACAAATTTTCTTTTACTCCTTCATTTTGTTCTTCAGGTGATTATCTGAACGATTTTTTTACTTATTTATGATCCTCTGTATATCCTGACGTATTTTGAAAAACTAAAAAAAATTACAGGTATATTTTTTAATTTTCTACTCAAATTTAGTTTAATCAAGCTAAGTATGGTACAGTGTAGTATATTACAGTGAAGTGTCATTCAGTTCATTTTAGTCCAGTACTTTACAGTACAGTATAGTACCTACTGAGAATCCTAAGGGTAGAACCTCTGTTGGACCAACACTGAATCCAACATTGGTTCTAACGTCGTGACCATAGAGCGACTTCAGATAAGGAAATTCATTACAACTGATTATGAAGAATACATTAGAATAATTTATATTTAAAAATTCTGAAGCTGAGCAGTAATTTTATACAGTAAATTCTTTTTTGTAACTGCCATCGGAAAAGCATAAGTGCGGCTGAGAGAAACACGGGAAGACAATAGGCATAAAAGTGTCTGTCAAAATGTCATGTATGCATTTGACAAAGACACTTTTTTTTTGGTCAGGGGAGATAGAGAATGCATTTACGCACGTTGTGTGGAACTCGGCCGTAGCAGTACTAGCTTTAAACTTCAGAGTCACGTTCTATAGGTGCTCTACGCCGAGCTTCGGCGTCCTTATATTTACTGCCTGTTTGGCTTCATACGCGGCCTCTTGAAGGCTTCCTCATTTGGGCTGCCTACCGAAAAGCCGCGCATCACATTGTCCCTGGAATATAATTTTGCGGGGTCTTCTTCTCTTGTGGCGCAAGAACAGAACTGCGGTTTCCTTGAACAGGACCCCAAAGTATGCCCTTTTTTGCTGAACCTCTAGCAACTCTAGCTTCGATCAGGCCCCCGACAGTCCGCCGCCGTATGGCTGAAGCCAAGGCAGCGGCAGCACCGATTCGCCATCGTTCTCATGCGGGCCCTGCAGGAGACCCACTCGATCTTTATGTGGGCCGCTTTGAGTAATTTCAGGGCCCACGTCTCCTCCAGAAATACGTACGCCTTTCTGTTGTCTTTGAAGCGTTTATGGTTAGAGACATCTTTAGTTCTAGCTCCAATGCATGTTCAAAGAAGCCTTTTACAGAATCTTCGACATCCTCGGCTGCAATGTTGGGGTTTATGTCCACAACCTCGACCTGGATTCTGGGGATGAAGTGGTAAACAGCACCAATAACCTTTTTCAAGGTGGAGTCTAGCCGCCCTCTGTCCTCTTTGGAACGCACTCCTCTTCCTTTATGAAGGCTTTAGGCCTCTTCACCTCCAGCTTTTTGGCTGCAGTGTCTCGCACGCTCACGTTTGGCTCTCTCGACCGTTCCCACAAGTCCGGAGTACTGCTTACTACAGGTTGTGGGACTGTCTGGCAGCCCTCATCCCTGATGATCTTAATACTTTGGGCCTGGGGGTTATTACTTCGAGACCATCCCTAAAACATTGTCCGCGACTGCTTATTTAGTTTGTATCCGTGTTAGCAGAATCCCTCCGAACGCGGCCCCTCTTTCCGCAACCCGTGGACGCGCCCGGTTACCGAATTTCGTTATGGTCGTACGAGCATAGAAACCATACCAAGTCCAGGTCGTCCAAATGAAATCACTACATCAGAAATGCTCAATAAAATCTTTAGGCGTTTTGAATCGAACGAAGAAGTTTAATGGGAAACAGAAGGGTATTTTGGAGGGTTTAACAAATCGTATTATTTGGAAGGCATAGAAAAGTTGAAAGATCGTTGGACTGGTTATATCGAGCTAGAAGAAGAGTACATTAAGAAATAAAACTGATTTTTGCCAAAAAAATTAAGTCTTGTTCATCTTATCACGTCAATATTAAACACCCTAGTAGCTAGTACAATTCTGCAAAGTGAGAAATTGGATCACGATGTATTCATAATATTGATAATAAAACTGGTCTACTAGAAATTGTGAAAGAAAATACGATTCAATTTGACATAGTTTCTTAAGGTTGCCTGAAGAACAGTGATACTTGATTGGTTTCATGCTGGTACGGTAGTCAGTAACCAATTTCAGATCATTGCTGGAAAGTCAATTAAACATTCTTTATCTGCTTCACATGCTTCACATGCTTGTTTTTAAGGAGGGCAGGACGAAAAGTATCGTATGTATCACAGGCAGACGGCCACTTTGCCTCGTGTAACTACCGCCCTCGATACACAAACTAGTACTTTTTCCACCCTGCAAACTTCTTACGTTCATTTTATAAAATTGCATTTTTTGTCTATATCCATTTTACATTATCGTGACTTTATTTAAAGATATGTTTTTACAGGATGTTGGAGGATCTCTACCATCAAATATTGCCTTAAAGGATATATCAAGTGATGTTTCGCCAATTTTCAATTCTAATGCTTCAGAATCATTGAAAAATCAAATATCGGACGTCCTTGATTTTTTGACAGATTTCCATACTGTGAGTAAAGTAAAGGTTAGTATATTTATCTACTTCAATATATATATATATATATACTAAGGAATAAAGTTTTTGGGTTCAAAGCAATTTACTTGGGAGTGACCTCAAGTATGACCTTAAGTCTGAATTTCAAGGTAATTTGTAGACTGACTTGTATTTTCAAATGAAATACCTATTTTTCAACACTTCAAATGAATAAAGACTGAAATTTCACGTTAAAGACATGCTATCAAGTGTAGTGTTTGTTTAACCTCGAGGGGTCATATAATCACGATGTTTTTTGCGTTAAAATGTAACTCCGCAAACTACGTTCGACGAAGAAAAACGTTTCTTGCATGAAATTTATGAAAGTTTGAGAGTAGAATGTAATGGAAGCCGTAACTTATAACGAGGTTGTTATCCGTGGGGAGGAAATGAGGAAAAGGATGCCGAGAGTTGGGGGGAAAACACTTGACACAGGCACTTAAAAACTGTAAACCACTTTATTGTAACCTACAGTGAATCGGTCCCGAATTACGACAGATAAAACCAAAGACGGACTAAAACTCCCGATCAAACAAAATAGCGTGAAAGGATGTAACGGCCGAACGACACTCGCACCTCGTTGGCGACAAATCAACGACAGACAACCAGCGAAGACTCGTCCCTTCGAGGTTTCTCGGTGGATCTTGTCCTCCCTCGGGCCCAGGACCGTCCACTGCAGCCTCGCGCCCCCTGTCCCCACATGACCGTAACATCTATGTTACAAACTTTTATTCAAAACTCATATGAAGGTAAATTATTGTTGTTTGAAAGGAATAAAGAGCTTTCAAGAGTGGCAATCAATAAAGCATGAAATCCTGCGATGAGAACATGTAGTCATATAAGGGGTTCCGTTTGACTCTGCGGGATAATATACTCACAAAGTTTTTTACGTTAGAGTGTAATCCTGCAAACTAAGCTCGGCAATGGAAAGCGTTTTTTCATCAAAGTTATAGAAGTTTCTGAATACCGGTGTGATGAAATAAAATGTCATGGAAATTCTTTCAAATAACCCCTATAAAATCGTTTATTTAGAAGGGAAATTATGGCCATTTGAATATACCGGTACAAGCCAAGGAGATAACATAGATACATAGAGCAGGCACGCATACTTGTTAAAAACCAAAAACCTCCTCTCGCGGGACCGCCTTTCAGCTTCATACTTCATGAGCGGCTGGTTCTGGCTTTATGTCGTGAACGACTCTTTTTTCATCCGTTCGCCAGAGATCCTCTCGCGCTCGTTTAGCGAACCAAGGAGCCGCTCCAGCTAGGAGAGGACAAAAAGTAGCTGCCCATATCACTAATGTGATGAATGACTCGATGTGCTTCCATAAACCTTCATAGTGGAGCAAATTTTCTCACCAGTAGATTACAATTTCTCAAGTCGAGCATAAACCTTAGAGCGTATATCGGTGATACATTCTTTCAAGTATTATTATTCTTTGAACTGTTATTTTTCTATTAATTTATAAATGATATAATTAGTGCTGCAAAATTAATTTATTCTTTCAGAGCTTCAACAAAGGCTGGCAAACAGGAATGAATGAAGACACTTTGGGCGGATTGCTAAAGTGTGGTTTGGCACAATATTTAGCACTAGAAATCACGAGGGGTAACAATAGAGAAAACAGAGCTGTTTCTAGATTTCTTCCATGGCTATACAATGCACCATCAATGCTTCAATTAGGGTGAGTATTAAAAATCAATTCATGGACATGCTTCTATAATTGTAATGAAATTAAATATAATAAAAACATAGGTTGGAAGTAAAGATGAAAAGAAAGCAATTACATTCATACCTCTGCGTTGAGGCGGATTCAGGATTTTACGTATTAAGAAGTTTATGCATACGGAGCCAAGAAATATGAAAGCGCTACTAAAATACTATTAAAATTGATTATAGTCGGGACTCATTTATCCGTACAACCCCGAATTAAATGGGTCTCGTTTATCGATTTTTTTTTCATAATTTGGTCCTCTATAATTTGACTGATAATTCGCAAAATAAAAGAAATTTAAGGTGATTAGTACATATATACTAGGGTGTGCCAAAAAACGCGATATATTTTTTTTCACAAAAATTTGAAAATATCGTAGAACATGTCTAAACAAAAATTTTGTCTAAAGCACAGCTCGTAATTTCAATTTTAAGAGGTTTCTCATCGTACCTAAAATTTTGTCATTTAAATAACACAGATTACAGGTATTTTCTACATTATTTCCTTCCGCAAGCTATGATAAAATTCTTTTTTCATCAAATAAATGAGTAACCCTATTTTAGAATTAAATTATCTATAAAAAATTCTATTAAGTCGAATTCCTATCATCAATATTGCATTTTCTATAGAGTCTCAAAATTTTAATTTCTAAAAATTTTGAATTTTTAAGCTAAACTATTTAAGATTGGACAAAAAGTTAAATGGCAATTTTGTAGTACATTTAGTCCTTTACAAACAAGTTCTTAATAATTTAATTTTTTTAAATGGAAAAACTTTAGGTACGATGAGAAACTTCTTAAAATTGAAATTACGAGCTGTGCTTCAGACAGAATTTTTGTTTAGACATGTTCTACGATGTTTTCAAGTTTTCATGAAAAAAAATATATCGCGTTTTTTTGGTACACCCTAGTATATACATATGTGCCATACATTTAAATCAACTGATTGTATGTTTATTTTTGTTCAGGATTCGAGAATATGCGGATTGTATCTGTCACATCAGATTATTAACATGGTTATTGCTCGGCTCTTTAATTCATACAGTAACGTATTCTGTAAACAGTTATCACCATGGGCATACTATATCATATGCCCAACCAATACCTCTAGAAGGATCATGCTATATAGCAGATCACATTCAAGTTATATTCAGTGGATATCCTGAACAGTCGAAGACAACTGTGCAGCACATGTCAGCGCTTTTTCAAGCATTTATATTATGCCAGGTATTATGTTTCTTTTTCTTACACTGCATGTAAGCAACACTCGAATGAATGGAAAAACACTTTTCAAAGAAGCGTACAGAAGCGTGATTAGTAGGCTTCTCGATGCCACGAAAAACAGAAGTATTAGAGAATGTTTCTTCATAATACTAGATTTCCCCTTTCGCACACTAGTCTAGATCAAAAATTCACTGCCCAAAATAGTCTGCAGTCCCCAATTCTTAATGGAATGCACATTTTTTATATTCACTATCTCAAATTAAAGCTTGGGATTTCTACTTTTGAAATCCTAAACGGCAAAAGGTTTCTTTTTGTTTTAGAGAAATTAAATAGAGAATAAACCCGATACATGGTCGGCGCTCGTGAATATTTGTACGTTGACTCCGTAAAACGTTTCCGAATCGATTCCTTGTGTCGATTATTGTTTTTTGTCATAAACATAATTGCTGTCACCATTCAACAGAATTGAAAATGCCATTAGTTTAATTTAATGCCTGCCTTTCAGTTACTATTGTGATGGAATATAATTAAAAATTATTAAATTTAGCTAAATGTATTTTCCAAAATTGATTCTTTTGTAAGCATGAGAATGGTTGAATCTGTTACGAGAACATGTTAGCAATTTTTTTACTGTTCTCCTTCCTTTGACAGATGGTCACTTATTTGATTTCTTTCGTTTTTGTGTGGGGAAGAAATCATTGTCTGTAGACGCTGAGAATTTCTTCAATTGTGATCGATCATCGTTATCAGGGATGAAAGCATAGAACTGTAATGTGCCTGGTATCGTTCTTAGCCACTTAGATAGAGCTGTCACAGTAAGAAATAGTATATTTATAGCCCAATGTCCAGCACTGATAAGGAACAGGCACAACTTGTGGAGTCAATCATAGCGAACCGGCTGAACCATATGTTTACGCTTCAGCATAAACCTAGCGTTCAGCCGGTTCGCTAGGAAAGCCCTTTTAGACCCCGAGGACATCAGTACATTCCCTACCAGAAAAATCCTGGACATCTGGAGAAGAACAGGTCTGGGAAAAGCAGGAGATCGAAACCAAGGCGTAGTCGAGGTGTAGCTGAGGCAAAGCCGAGACGAAGCCGAGGCGCGATCAGTCCTGCGAGCATTTTAAGCGAGTCTCGTAATCACCTTCATTATGCGCCTAGGCACATAATATACTATTATTATCACTTACAATTGATAACGACGCAACCGAAAAAGAGGAACCACAAATGGACTGGGCACTTCCAACTAAGTATAATTCACAGGAATAGTGAAACGACCGAAAACAGTTCTCGCTTAATGGCGACAATCGAACCTTAATCTGCCACAGACGACAGCAAACAACTGAGTGACGTCCCCTCGAGGATTCTCGGGGAATCTCAGCTTCGCTCAGGCCCAGGACGGTCCTTCGCAACCTCGCGCCCTGCGTCCCTACTTACTAATAACATATATGTTACAAACCTAAGTGCCGGAAAGTCTCTTGGTACCCACCCCGCTAGAATGTAATGAAAAGTATGTAAAACAGGTGATTTACTGATAGTATTACTAGAACATAAAATCGCTGTTTATGTATCATATCGAATAAAATAAGCTGGTTCTGAATTTTTAACGCATAAATTTTATGATCGCCTTCAATACTAATACAAGTAGTATATACATGGTCCGACATATGCTCAATTAGTTTATAAATATCAGTATAAGGCCGTTTTAAAGATTTTCTAAAAGCATAAAAAAAATGCGGATTAGAAGTAAAATATTTTGTCAATATAAATTCGTCTAGGATTCTTAAAATTGCTTTATATAAATATTTAGCATTCAATACGTCCGTGATGAAACCTATCTCGATTTTTGAACTTAGTGGGACTATTGACAAGGCCCGTATCCAATTTTAATCAGCAAGAAAGCACATTATTACAGCTTTTTAGAATTTCTATGACAGCGTCCAATCAATCTATTCCCAGGTGCAAAATATAACATTTCTAAATCCGTAATCAGGACACCCTTACGTGGTAAGGTCAAAATAGCTAATGCTTGCCTAAGTTTCCGGGTACACATAATGCCGTCACGTCGGACTATAGAGATGCCCCTGCCTCCTTATCATAGGGTCCCTTACCTAGAGCTACATCTAAAAAGAGAATCATTCAATGTTAATGCTAGTATCAAAAAAGGTTTTTAAAGCACGCACCAAAATACAGCAATAGTGTAAAACCATTGAAAACTGTTGTAACCTTATGTAGTCCTATTTCGCTCAGCCTTCTCCTCAGAAGACGCACACATCCACATATCGTTCGTCTATGTTGTCGTCTAAATCATTGCCATATATTTTAAAAACATGGCGCCTTATTTTTATTGTTAAACTGGTAGCGACGCGAATAAGATAATAGAGGAATAGGAGAACAGGATTCAGCCATTGAGATAGTCGCCTGAGTCTGTGCGATAATCTCGTTAGTTGAATCCTGTTTCCCTAATCCTCTATTACCCTATTCCCCTTAACGGGGGACTGCGCCCTAAATTCATCTCTAGAACTTTATTGTTGCGTACAAAAATTAGAAATGAGCTTTCGCTTCAACAAGCATTCAAATCGCTTCTTTCCCTAACAGCATAATGTGCTAATACGCATAATTAGTCTATGAATTTTATGAATTCTAGTTATGGACCATATACTTGGAGGAAATGATGAACAGCAATTCACCATCAAATGAAAATAGTAACTCTGCAATGAATATTCTTTTAGAGTTTTGGGGAAAAGTTACACCCTGTATTCTACATTTAATATCCCACTCCAAACAGGTGAGTCTCACAAAATTGTGCTTCTACTTTCGTAATATGGTAACCCTTCTAGAAATAATCACTTGGACACGATTGGATTCAATTGATCCGATTGAGAACGATAAAGAAACACGATTGGAAACAATTAAATTAATTGGTTTCTATTGTGAAACACGATTGGAAACAATTAAATTGATTGATTTCTATCGTGTTTCTTAATCGTTCTCAATCGGGTCAATCAAATCCAATCGTGCCCAATCGATTATATCTAGATAGAAAGAAAAACACAATGATGAGTAGTCCTAATGAAATAAAGTAGAAGATTTTTTACAAAAACTAATTGAATTCTTCACTAATAAAAATTGGTAGTAGACGATATCAAAAAAGATATCAAGGGCTATTATATATCCCTTGCTATTAATATTTTGATAGTACTGGATAGACTTCTAGATTGTAAACTCAAATATCAAAATCAGTTAAGTAAACTTTCAAACTGTGGAATAAAAATTTTTTTGAGTAATAATTAAGGTGAAAAATATATTAATCGCAGAAAATTTGCCATAAAACAGCATAAAAAAGTATAAATTTTCATTAGAGTTTTGTAACATGTGTACTGAAAAAGGATCAAGATTGAATCAAATAATGCAAATTCGACGCAAAAGTTTAAGATAATCGATTGATTTTATTTTTCAGCTCGCTGAATTAGTAAATTTGCATTTTATAAATATGCTTGAAGTATTTTTTGATCGAGGATCGGTCCTGCTAAACAAATTATTGCCTATGTGGATTCCGATACTACATTGCCATCAAATACAGGTAATACATAAAAATTAATTAATAATGCAGGATATATCGTGATCATATACAGAATTATATAACACACAGCAGATAATAATTGAATGTACTTAATTAATGAAAACATATTTTTACATTATGAATAATTGAGTGAATTTGAAATCTTACGGTACACAAAATTATGTATGAAAAGGAAAATGACCTTTACTGATTAATAATATCCCTCTTGCCACTCTTTGTCAAGGAGGCTTTTGCTTTAACCCCTAGATCTATGTCTTCATGCGCCTTTTGTTTATTTGAATCTGAAAATTGTACATTTCGGACGATTTGGAAATTAAATCTAGTTCGAGAATTCAGTAGATTTTTGGCCTTATCTGTCTTCTCAGATTCAAGTATCGTGAGAAATCGAAAAGTATTTCCCAATTATTGAGAATGACAACAATATGTTGACGACAAACGAACCGACGTGTTTCGGCATGACTACACGGAAAAAATTTATTTGTGAAATTTTAACCAAGTAGTTGAGTAAAACGGCGACATAGCGGCTTTGGATTAAAATTTCACCAACAGTTGAGTAAAAAAAATTGTTTAATCTTTAGTAAACATTGACGATTTTATGAACTAAAAGTAGGAGAATTTAAAGAACAATTGAATAATAAATCTACCCTGGGAACAATTCTGTGAGCTATTCACGAACAAGTTTGCTGGTACCAGCACAATTTTACGCCTACAGACTCAACTTTACTCAACGAAAGAACAGGAGAAAGAACCCGTAGGATTATTTCTTCAAAAAAAAAAAAAAATACTCGCTCGCGAAACGCTTCAGACCGGGCGATACAGAGGAAGAATGAGTTTCACTGATTCTCTAAACCATGAAACCAAGCATCAGGCGGGTAATACGAGCTGCAAACCCCACTACCTTCACAGACCTGGTCAACCGAGACAACCAGGTCAAGGCTGACGATATCGAAGCCTTGGGGACCAAACCAAAACCGGAAGAAAAACCGAAGTCAGCACCCAGCAAACCACTGGGCCCTAGCCAGGCCCGAGTCGACAACACAGAGCAGTATGTGCCTCGATGCTACTAGTGTCCCGGTCGCCACCTGCACAAGGATTGTCGAGTGCTGGCAGAACAGAAAAGAAACCAGCTGCAGGAAAACTGGCCAAAATGGTCCAAAATCTCATTCATCACTTGTCTTGAACACAGAGCATAATGGAGTGGTGCACCGTCGTGTTGCATCCACATGTTGTGACCGTGGTCGCAAACTGAGGAGAGGGAAAGGAGGGGACGCCCAGAAGGTGCACACAATCAGAATCACAATCGTGGTAACTAGATTTATTAAAACTTACAAGTCGGTGCGCGACACTCCGAAGCACAGTCTACAGGCACAACGAAAGAGGTAGTCAACTTGTATTGACACGCTGACCTAGATCCAACTACAGCAGCCGGTAACCGGCGACGGCGCGTCATCGTAGGGCATGCCGGGCCATGTTCCCCCGAATTCCGGTCGCAGGGCTGTGTCCTCCCGGGGCGCTAGTGTAACTTCGTTACAATGTTCATGCGAACATGCAAGGGCACGTCTTTCATTAATTGAGGCAGTACGTTTTGAAGAAAGTTTGCGTAAACTTGCCCAGGCAAGCAGCTTTCAAAAAAATATGGACCAATGACGGGATCGCCGACAATGGCGCACCAACAATTAATGGACCACGGATGTTGAAATGACTATTTTCATACTTTGCATGACTAGAATGACCTTGTTTTGTAGGTCGCTGAATTCGTCTTAAAATCGGTAATAATGTCATCGAAAAAAATACATGGTTCCATTTAAAAAAGTAGAGTTGACCTTGACGTAGCTTGAGCGCCTCCACAAATAAAGAAATAGGGTGGTTGAGTAAGACGGCCTTCTCGAACACTGAAACTTTTGTCTGAAACATTTGTTAATATGATCAATAGTTTGAGTGCTATCGCTCTGGAACACTTTATGTGCCTCACCCTGTATATTCCAACACAGATGAGGAGCACCTAGTACAGTTCGGTCTAGTACTCGAAAAACTAGAGTTCTATGGCCTCACCTGCAACCCTGAGAAATGTCACTTCGGCCGGAAGAAGCTAGATTATCTAAGCTACGTAGCAACTACCGAGGGAAACCACCCACAGCCCGAACACGTTCGCGCCATCTTGGAGGCCAGCCCGCTGAAGAACCGGAAAGAACTACGCCAATTTCGAGGCACGTGCGGCTGGCTACGTGAATACATACCTCACTTTGCAGAAACTGCAGCGGAATTGACCGATCTTCTGGATACGAAGAAGTAGTACCAGTGGAATCAATCAACGCAAGCAGCCTTTGAGAAAATAAAAAAACCTTTGACACTGGATCGGCCCAATCCAACACTCCCCTTTATCTTGCAAACAGACGCCAGAGCCCGTGGAATGGGCACAATCCTAATGCAGGAATGTGCTGGAAACCAACGACATCATTTCTTACGACAGCGCCAAATTTACCCTTGCAGAATCAAGGTACCACTGCAATGAACAGGAGTGCTTGACAGTGATCTGGGTGATCAAACGATACCGCCCTTACCTAGAAGACAGCCACTTCACCCTCAGGACAGATAGCACCACGCTAACCTGGCTCAGGAGAATAAAGGACAGCCGTCCGAAACTAGCGAGATGACCTTGCCTGCTCGACGAACTGCTTTGACGATCGAGCATTGCCCTGGGAAAAATAACGAACTGGCAGATGCACTTTCTCGCCACCCTGACCCAAGTGCACCAACTCCTGGAGAGACTGACCTGGAAAGGATGCTTACACCTACACGGAATTCACCCCCATCAACCAACGAAGAACATTGACCCACGATCAAAGTAACCGGAGTGTCACCAGTATTCAACCGTGTTTGCGAGGCGCAACAAAACGACCCAGTGGTGGCCCGTGAAGTTGAACGATGGACCGAACTAAACAACCAGCCAAGGAGAACGCCGATCCTGGAAAAATGCGTTCAAGATCACCGTCTGGAATATAATATTATTATTATAATATAATATAATGATTTATACTAGGTTGTTCAAAAAGTTTTGAAAGCGACATCTATAGAGCAGTAGAAGAACCAAAATTTCTACGCCATTTTAAGATTTCATCTTTCATATGCACATACCCAAAGTGTCATTCTACTCTATCAATTCATTGTTTGTTTACAAGCCATTTGAAGTTGACGTGTCAGTGTATTTTTGTACAATGGAAAAAACCGAATATCGTGCAGTGATAAAATTCTTTGTTTTGGAAGGTTTATCAGCAACGGAAATTCATACAAAAATGGTGAAAGTGTTAAAGGAAGCTGCTCCTTCATTTCCAACTGTGCATCGATGGGTTTTAGAGTTTAGACGTGGTCGAAAAAGCGTTGAAGACGATCCACGCTCAGGACGTCCAAAAAGTGCATCAACACCAGCATTCATAGCAAAAGTACAGGATATGGTTTTGGAAGATCGTCGATTGACCGAGAGAGATTTAGCAGAGGCCCTAGACATCTCATTAGGCAGTGTGAGTCATATTTTACGTGAAGTTTTGGGTTTCAGAAAGCTCTGTGCACAATGGGTGTCGCATTCACTCACAATGGAACAAAAACACGTTCTAATGCGACTTTCTGAGCAACATTTGGAGTGTTTTCGAAAGGATAAAAAGGATTTTTTGCGTCGATTCATCACTATGGATGAGACTTGAGTCCTCCATCATGATCCTGAATCAAAACAAGAGGCTAAGGAGTGGTGTGAACCAGGCACTTCGGCACCGAAGCGAGTTCGTGTCCAGAAATCGGCGAAGAAGGTGTTAGCATCAGTTTTTTGGGATGCAAAAGGGATTTTGTTGGTGGATTATCTCGGAACTGGCAAAACAATAAATTCTGAATATTATTGTAATAGGGATCAATTGGATGCAAAAATTCGTGAAAAAAGACCTGGTTTGCAGAAGAAAAAAATCCTTTTTCATCAAGACAATGCACCCGCTCACACAGCTCAAAAAACCACCACTAAAATAACCGAATTAAAGTACGAATTGTTGCAGCATCCATCTTATTCGCCTGATTTAGCTCCCTCTGACTTCTGCCTGTTCCCACACCTCAAGAAATTCCTTCGTGGAAAGCATTTTTCATCAAACGAAGAGGTTATAGCCGTCGTAGAGGAGTATTTTGCAGGCCTTGCAGAAAGGCACTTCCATGATTGGATAAACAAGTTGGAAGACCGTTGGACCAAATGTATTGATCTTATGGGAGATTATACTGAGCAATAAAAGTGATTTCACCAAAAAAAAAACGTATTTTCATTTCCGCTTTCAAAACGTTTTGAACAACCTAGTAGTGTCAAGTGTCCTCCACTTCAGCAAACGTGCAACGATTTTTTTGTAGGTTAGAATATTGAGAAACTTTTCGTTAAAGTAAATAATAAAATTGAATCAAAGTTTAGTATAATATTGTTTTAAAATGGGGAAAGCCGAGGTTTTACTACACTTATTCATATTATGGCATTCGAAATTCAATATAGTCATATCAGTCTTTAAACCGTATAGAAGAAAAATTAGTATTTTAAATACCAAATATTACCAATCTCCGTTCGAAAAAATGATATTGTGATTACTAAGTTTCCTAAAAATAATTCTAATAAGTGATATTATAACCTGGAAAGCATATGTGAGAAATTCATATTATGAATATGAACTTGTCAGAAATGTAGTGACGCGCAGCAAAAATCAAAACATTCATTCTCAGTTTTTCTTATAATTCGTTTCAGAATATCGTCCGAGTGCTTCCGACGTTTTCCGATTGGCTTGGTAGACTCGATTCAAGACTTTCCAAATCAGTAGAGGCTTATAAGCGAGATTTCTTTCGTAATATGGCAAGAGAAAATAGCCAAAAGCCGAACGGCTTTAGGCGGTAGGGATGCGTTTAGTTATGTAGATATAGGTAGGGTTAGAGGGTTCGAACCCAAAAGCGATTCTTCTTCTTCTTCTTCTTGTTTGTGGCACCTTGCAATTCTGCAAATAGCCATATCATAGCATATATAGTCAGTTCAATAGGTAACCAAGCCAGCAAGCACAAAAGCACAGAGCGGAGAACAGCGAACACGCTCCATAAGCAGGCACGAAAGCCAGAAGAATCCAAAGTCCGCGCCAGCGAACAAGGGGGCCCCACGTGATCGGCCCCACCCAATCTTGTCGCATAAGGACAGGAGAGAGGGAAGAACTAGGCACGAAGGGCAGCCCTCACCAGCCAGGGTCATAAACAACAAGAAAACAATCAAATAATAATGCTACCATGCTTAAAAAATCTTCCCAGCTCGCTCACTACGCTCGCATCCGGATCAAACACGAGCTCTCTGTAATCAAAGTTGTCAGGCGACAGGCCGGGGAATCGGCGTGCCAGGAAGCCAAAAAATCTCGGTCTACCCTCTGACAACAACGGGCAATTCATAAAAAGATGTTGTAGGCTCCTCATCTCCTTGCCACAGCCACAGCCAGCATCCAAATCCCAACCCATACGAGTATAGTGATCCCCAGTGCAAACATGCCCAGTCCTGAGACGGGTAACCAGGTTAATGAATCCCCTAGGAGCCCTGATACCGCGAAACCAGGGGCGGGGGTCCTTAAATCTCACCCTCGAGAAGTACGCAGCGCCAGCGTTACCATGCCCAGGAGGGGGCCAAAGCCGCCGGCACCACGCTAAGAAGTCCCACCGCAGATCATGCAGCAAGTCCCCAGGTGGAAGAGCAGGACAGACAGAGAATGGGAGCCCAGACGCAGACCTGGCAATGCCGTCAGCGACCTCCTTGCCCAGAATACCAGAGTGGGCAGGGCATAAAGCGAACCACCAGGCCCCGTGTAGAGGCAAGATACAGGAGTCGTGCGATCGAGTGCACGACGTAGGGAACCCTAGAGTCAGTAAAGCGATCCCTAATACCGGCAAGAGCCGTACGTGAATCAGACAAAACGACAGGGCCCCAGGCCCATTCTCAGAATATATTTAAATGTCGAAAAGATGGCATAAAGCTCAGCAAATAACACCGAAGAGGCATCAGGAAGCCGCACACCAAAGCGGTGGCACGAAAAAACCACAGCCGGCCCTCCCCACGCCCGGATCAACTGAGCCGTCAGTATAAATGAGCCGGCGGGGGGGGGGGCGGAATCAAGAATCGACAAGCTTGAGACCGGTCCCGGGGACCTGGTCGACAGTCAGATCAACAGTCACGTCCACATCCAAAGTCAGCTCACCCCAAGGGACGTCGAAGAAACACGCCCGACGGGATCTCCTAGCCGCAATCCTCTCCCTGGGGAGCAACCTGCAAACAAACCTGCTCGAGAGAAGAGTTCTACGGAGGAAAAGCGGCGGTTAACCAGCCTCAGATACGAGCACAGAGGTCGGAGTAGTCCGCATGCACCCGAGAGCCGCTCTAAGCGCACCAAACTGGGCGCGATCTAGGAATCGAAGAGCCGACCTGTTAGCGCAACGAAACAGAGGGGCACCCTACTCCAAGTAGGACCTGACCAAGTTCCTATACACAGTAAGTAACAAAGCTGGATTAGCCCCCCCAAGAGACCCTAGCGATGACCTTAAGAATATTCGTGGCACGCGTCGCCTTGTCTGCAATATACCTAATATGGGGAACCCAAGTGTGCCGGGCATCCAGAATAACGCCGAGATACTTCAGGGATGGCTGACAGGGAACAAGGAGGTCTCCAACCCGGACCGAGACATCCCCAGGGCCGCCCCGGGCCCTAGTGAAGACACAGCTGGCTCTTGGAAGGCGACATAGAGAGGCCCAAGCCGCCGAGCCAAGGAGTAAGAGACATCACAGCCGACTCCAGCATACCCAGCGCGTACGCCGCGCCCGAGCCCCTGACGTAGGGGAGCAAGTCATCGGCGTACATGGCGGCACGCACATCCGAGGGCAGATATCTATTCAAAAGCCTCAGGTGGAGATTGAAAAGAATCGGCGACAGAACGCCCCCCTGAGGGACCCCCACCCCACCAACCCTGGGACTAGTATCCGCCGCAGAAAAGAACAGGTTGCGCTTGGCAGTCAGAAAAGAGATGAAGTTAATCAACCTACCAGGGAGTCCAAGATCGCGAAGCTGCTTAAAAAGCTCACCAGGGAGAACAGCATTGAAGGCCCCCTTGAGATCGAGAGCTAGGGCGAAAGAACTCTGGCCAGCCCCGAACCCAGCGAGAAAATCACATACAACGGCGGCCACACAATCAAGGGAGGAACGGCCCCGGTGGAAGCCGTACTGATTGGGCGGGATCCAATCCCCATGCTCGGCCATATATTCAACCCGCCTCTGAACAAGCCTCTCAAAGAGCTTGCAGAGGGCCGACATGAGTGAAATAGGTCGGAACTTTCCAGTACCAGACTTCGGTATGAAAACGACCAGTGTGTTTCTCCATGACTCAGGGAATGAAGATTCGCGGAACATGCGGTTGTTGACCGCAAGCAGAAACTCAAGCGAAAAAGAAGAGAGTCCCCTGACAACCTGGTACTCATTGCCTTCAGTCCATGGGAGGTAAGCGCACCGCAGGAAGCAAGGTCAGCAGAGAACTCCGGCGACGAAAACGGAGCAACCATTGGGTCCGACTCGTCAGCAGTCTCAATCCTCGGAAGGACCACCGGAGGACACTGCGGCCGAACAAGCTCATCCTGCATGGAACGAAGCTCAGGAGAATCGGGTGAATTCGTAAAACCCGAGCAGCCAGAAATCCTCCCAGTAGACATAGACCTGACGGTTCGCCAAATGTTACCCAACCCCGAGGACGGAGACAGAGTCTCACAGTAAGCGCGAAAAGATTCACCTTTCTGCGACCTCAAAAAGCGCTTCACCTCGCCATCAACCCGCCGAAATTCAGCCCTCCCAACTTTAGTCTGGTCGCGAAGGTACGACTTGAGTGCCGACCTCCTCCTGTCAAGCGCCGCACCGCATTGAGGATTTCACCATAGCGGCTCAGCCCTTCTCCGGCCGCGAAAAGAAGAAGGGCGATACGCATCAGAAGCCTCGAGGGCGGCGGAAACCCCAGAAAGAAATGCCTCAAAGATGAGAGGGGGGTCCATCAACGGCTCAAGTTGGGGCAGAAGTTCGCGCGCGAGATCGTCGCAGCGGGCACGAAAACAATGCCAGTCCAGATTCTTTATATTGAAGCGCCTACTGCCGGAGCGAACATGCTGTAGAGTCGTATCAAGCGTATAAAATACCGGAAGAGGGTCAAAGCCAAACGAGTCATCGCCGACCCGGCATGTAGCAAGATGGAAAAGCGAAAACGAAAGAAATACCAGGTCCAAGTTGTTACGCGACAACCCGGGACCAGCCAAGAAGGTGGGCAAGGAGTCGTTCAGGGGAACGAGGTCCAGGTCCGACAACAGTCCCGAGATCAGTCTGCCGGCAGCATTAACACAAGACGAGCCCGAGAGACCGGAATGGGCATTGAAGTCACCGCAAAGAAGAACGGAGACACAGGTGGAAGTCCGAGCAAGCAGAGATTGCCACGTGGAAAGATCAGCAGTCGAGTTGGGGGGCATATACGCACAAACGACGGCCAGAGTGCCAGATCCCGGGCAGAGGAGCGGACGTCCATTAGTCTCCTGGTACACTCGTCACTCCTCTGACTAAGCTCCAAGAGCGTCCTCTCGACATCAGCAACAGATTCGACAGAACGCGCCCGCAGGCCAGTGTCCCCAGAGAGCGATCCGAAGGAAAGAGCCCCGGAAGGGGGAGCAGCAGCATCGCGACCCCCATCAGCTGAAACACGAGAGGGGCGCTGAACACCCCGTTCACCCAGGATAGCCTCCGCTTCAGGGAAGCCACAGTTGCTCCAGTATCTGACACGCATAACCTCATACTCGTATAGAAACACCGGGCAGACTCCAGAAGAGGCCATATGATCATCAAAACAGTTCGAACATCTTGCAGTTCAGACCCCATGGGAGCAGTCCCTAGTGTGGTGATGGCCCGCGCAGAACTCACAGCAAGGCCTAGAGGACCTGCATTGGTTCGAGACATGTCTGTAGCGCTGACATGTGTAGCATCTCCTAGGCGGGGGGATGACAGGAAAGAGTTCAAGCTCGAAGCCGGAAAGAGAAACAGAAGAAGGGATGGTAGTAGTCTCCAGGGTGAGTTCAATAGTCTCTGAGGGGGCACCCTCATTATTCGTCCTTCGTCTTACGGCTGTAACAATATCCCTGCTACGAGAGTCAAGACGATTCAAGATGGTGATAGGACTATGCCGCGGATCAATATCCCTGAAGGTCGCCTTCTTGCGAATCATAGAAATAGGTAGAAACGCCTTATAGCCGGCCATCTTAAGTTCATGAGAGGAGATAAGTAAATTGGCGTCATCGCGCCCCGAACACACTATCTTTATTTGATTGAGCCCGTTCCGGTGTATCGTACGTTCAGATCGAATGACCTCATTAATCTGATCGGCAATCATAAGAGGATCATACTTGCCCAGATTGCGCCCCGGAACGGTGCTCTCCATTAGAACAATAAACGGACCCTCGGCGGAAGCCGGATACAGAATAGGCTCCGAGCAGCGATCGCGAATCCAGAGGAGATCGGGAGAGGTGATAGCACTCACGTCATCCAACGGGCGAGAATCAAAGCCGGAAATCGAGCCAGTAGGGGAGGTCGGCAGAGAGGAAGACAGAGGCAGGGAAGACCCAACTCTGGTCCTCTTGGTGAAAGTGCCGGAGAATTTCTGCCCCTCTTCTTAATACCCACCCCAGTGGTCCGGTCCGGAGAGCCCATCCTAGAGTCCGTAGAAAGACCGACCCCTCAGGACGGCCCGGGCCCAGCGGTACTCGTCCAGGCGCAAACCCCCGCCCCCTAGTTGAGGCTGATCGAGAGGAGCCCGATCGAGAAGAGCCCACAGAGCGCCCCGACCCAAGATCCCCACAGCCAGTAGCCATGACAGAGGAGACGGTAGTCAATCTTAAGAGTGTAGAAAATATATGTAAGATTAAGTATAATGGATTTTATTTTGGTAAGTAATAGATAAGAAACTTGGTAATGAGTTGATTTAGTATATAATAGATACTAACTAGCTTAATAATAATAAGTAATAAATAATATCTACCTGGCTAGGAATAGCAGGTAGGCATGTAAATAACAGTGCTTCATAAAGATAAAACAATCGCTTAGTTCAAACCAAGGCTCGCCCCCAAAATGCTTAATTAATCCCAGACATTGATTAGAGAGAGATTACCATATAGTGGAATGTTATTAATTAATATATTAATATTAAACAGAAAGATAGAAAAATTCAGAAATGCCCAGAGGCAGCTTAATAAATATTTACAAGTATTATGCTGTAATTAAATATCGAGTCACAGGTTACAGCGAGGTGGGACAAGATATAGGAGAAAATGTAGCAATCCCAACCTAAATTTAATTAAAATAAAAAATAGTCAAAAGAATTGCAGACTATATAAACTCCAAGCAAAATTATACAAATATATCCAAGCAGGTGAGAGTGACCAAGATGTTATAGTATCTATGGATAGGTAAATATAGAGAGAGCGATCAAGGTCAGGGTCAGGCAAAGCGTAAATAAAGCACTACTAAGCGTCTAGTAAATAATGGAGTTAACATACCAGTTCACGACACTGATCACCTTTGTATTTAATATAAAGGGTCAATTATCCTTGCACGTAGAAAATTAATCACGTCGGCACAGAGACAGTAATGCATAGGAGTTCCTTCACAATATGCACTCAGACCCAGAAGGGGGACACTCAACCACAGCGGCCAATATGCCAAGACGTGGCATTCGAAATAGTACAGAGAATCACGAATCAGATGCACTACGCGGTGAGCGTGCTGTGCACGATAAACAGTGTAGATCCAATATTCAGCCGGCAGCCTGCCACAGGTCAGAGTATGGAGAGAAGCAGCAAACACAGAGTACAGCGATCGAGCACCACAGCAAAAATGGAGAGTCAGCGCACAAGGGACAGATTGCAGAGCGACAGCGCGCAAACGACCGTCCTAGACCACAGCTCAAACGAGACTCCCCAAAAGCGATTCTGAAATTTAATTGAACCGTGTGCGATTATAAATAGTGTAGCATTGCGTTCTTAAATATGTGAACATAAATAAGATATGATAATAATATTTGCGTGTGTGTTTCCACTGAAACCTCCCCTCATCTCAGTACCAAAGCTCTCCTCTTTATCTTCCTTTTGTTTTGCACGCGTTAGAAAAAGACAGAAGAATTCTTAATCCGGAACCGTCACTTCTGAAGGCCCAACCTTTTGGGGAAGTGAGTGATTTTTCATATAATGGTTTCCAGATTCACATATTCTTTGTTTGGCTTCGCAACTTTGATGTAGTGAATTTCAAATTCTCGTAGATTTTACAAAATAACAGTTAGTAAAACATATATTCCATTTATTTAAAAGAAAATATTAACTTCGCCGCTTGAAAACTACTATATTAATATCCGATACGTAAACCCCGTTTGCCTCATTTTGAAACGATATCATTTTAAAATATAATTCATTGTTATGATTTACTCTAACGAAAAGTCTCTCAGTAGAGTTTAAATTTTAAATGCTTTAAGCCGAAGACAGACTAAGATTAACGCAAATGGCGATTGGCTATAGTAAATACCATAGACCTAACAGGAAAATACATCGAACCAGACTACTTTCTCTGAAAAAGTGCTAAAGAGTGACTGAGAACGCTTGGGGACATAACAGAACGTGACTTAAAGAATATATTTCAAATGCTCATAAATGCTTAGTAAATGCTCAGAGCCCAAAAAGGTCGAGCATATTGTCGAGCATATTCTCGAGCTCTCGAGAAATTCTCCGAGCATTTAAAACTTTTAGAACACTAGTTGTAATCGTCCTTTTCAGACCGTTATTAAGAATTTGGTGGATGAATCTGAGCAATTGGGCTTCAGGAAATCCAAGAGTGATTGTTAAGAAGCTTTTACATTCCACTTATATTACTGTTTGGTGCGCTTTTTGTTATGGAGAAGTGATTGGACCGTATTTTTTTGAAAATGAGGCTGGAAACGCAGTCAGATTGGGACAACTCGGGGCCCAGGGCTGTGATTATTTTTTAGACCCCCTAGAATAAATCTCGAATATAAAGATAATAAAATAAATCATAAAGAAATGAGGCTCATGAAAATAATTAAATAAACTTTTCGTTTTGCTTCTATTTTAAAAAATGAAATTTATTATTGCACTTACAACTAATAATATGTGTATTAGACATTCATACATCAAAGGAATACATTCGAATTTGCGGATTCTTTCAGAAAATCTTCAAAAGATAATACAGTAAAACCCCGTTTATCGCAACACCCGTTTATTGCAACTTGTCTCTCCAGTTTATCGCAATAAACTCTACCATTTTCCCCCCCTCCTATTAGTAAAGGGTTTTCCAGTAGGGACATAACAATTTCGTATCTTTATATGAACGCACCCTTAAACTTTTTTAATGAACTTTCAATGTCAAAACGTTAGTTAAAGTCAACATTTTCATCATAGTAAAGTTCACGAACCAGCAACGTTTGGAAATGATTAAAAATTACTATCAAAATTCTGAGTCGGTGGTCGCAACTTTAAGAGCGCTTACTCCAAGTTTCGGCCGTAAAAATCGTCCCACTCGACAGGCTGTGCGTGCTATAGTGGATAAATTCGAGACCAAATTTACACTATTGGACGTTCCGGTGCCAAAAAGACGTCGTATTGCTCGAAGCGAAGAAATAATCGTAGCCGTAAGTGCATCAATTCAAAATGAGCCAAATCAGTCGATTCCACGTGGTTCTCAAGAATTGGGCATCGCTCAAGATTATTTGTGGCCAGAATTGGATTAACTTGACATCAACGATATGTGGTTTCAACAAGACGGTCCCAGTAGCCACACAGCACGCGTCACAATCGATTTATTGAAAGGGAAATTCGGTGAATGTGTTATCTCTAGAAATGGTCCGGTCGAATGGCCGCTTCGTTCATGCGATATAACGCCATTGGATTTCATTTTATGGGGCCATATCAAGTCACTGGTCTATGCCAACAAGCCAGCAACTTTAGACGACCTCAAAGACAACATCCAACGCGAAATTGCCAACGTTCCGATCGAAATGTGTGCCAGAGTGGTGGAAAATTGGGCCCAAAGAATCGACCGCTGTAAACGGGCTCGTGGTGGTCATATGACCGATATCGAATTTCATTCATAAAATGTAATGTTTGCACTACACCCACAATAAATTTGAACTCAATATCTCAAATATTTCTGTGTTTTATTCATAGATAAAATTGTTATCTCCCTATTGGAAAACCCTTTGGAAGGAGAGGTCACGTGATTGCTAAGGATAGGCGGGAATACCCCTCACTTTTAAATTTGTAATAAACAGAGAACGCGCGCGAAACCACTCATTGAGGTGCATGCGCCGACAACCAGGTGGTCAGGCTGGTGGTGGAGTAGTGGGAACCCCTCCGTATTTGCAATAAACGGGAGGCATTCGATTGGAAGGTGTTGCGATAAACGGGGTTTTACTGTAACTTTAGAAGATCTTTCTTAATTACCAATAAACTGAGATCAATTAATCTTTTATCGTCCATTGTTGAACGAAATTCTGATTCTATTCTAGACAGAGTTGAGAAAGATCGTTCAGCTTCACAATTTGTGATGGAAATGCTTAAGAAAAGTCTTGAAGCAATATATATAATTTTGATAACTATTTTGTTTTAATTGAGGAATAACTTAGGGGCCTCTTCAGAAGCAGGGCCCCAGGCTGCAGACCTTACAGCACTACCTTAACCCGGCTATGTGGAAACACTTACTGTCAATTGATTGCGTTATCGGGAAATGTTGGCAAATTTTTTTGGCCTATTATTGATGATATGAACGTGAGTGATATGTAAATTCTAAATTGTTAAATATAAGAATTTCATAATTTCTGAGGTTTATGTCAATTTACAAAATAATAAAAATTGTGCGTGAATCAGTTCTTCAAATATTATTATAATATTTAGTTTGAAAACTTCAAATTTAATTTCTGCGGTCGAATTATACCGCAGTGATTATAACGACTACTGGTATTCACAGTATTTATTTTTCCAAACAATTAACCACCTATATCGTGTGAGGTAAGGCTGTTAGACCATTTTTTGTTTCACAATTTAACCTTTTAACGGCTGAGTTTTTTCTGAGGGTTCGGTGAAGTCGATACATGCAGAAACTTAAAATCAGTGAAACTAACCGTATTGCCTCACAAATTATTTGCTTTTATTCTTTATCCATTTCACTGATTTCCATAGTGGATTTGGATTTTATTGTTCTTTTCAGTCAGATTTTATTGAATAGCAGTGGTATACTTATGGTTGTGCCAATCAGTGATTATTCACTGAAAATCAGTGAATTTTGGCAGATTCAGATTTAGAGAGATCTAATTATATTTACGATGCCATTCAAATAACTCTTTTTTCTTGATCGTTCTATTGTACCTTCTATTATACGAGGTGTGTTCAGAAAATAACAGGAATTTTTTAATTTTGAGGGTTTGGAGAGTCCTATTGTCAATTTTTTCTTATTATGTTGGTATACATGCCCCTAAAGTATGATAAAATCTTCAGCAGTATTCATTGTTTACTTTGCCTGTGTCAGCCGGTAAGGTTAGACGTGTTTTTATGAGTTCGGCGATTTTCGTTTGTTAAAAGAAATGGATCAAAGAATTTGTATAAAATTTTGTGTAAAAAAATGAAATAAAGTGTAACAAAGTGTGCGAAATGTTAACAAAGGCCTATGGTGAGTCTGCTATGAGTAAAACAAGAATTCACGAGTGGTATAAGCGTTTCCAAGATGGCCGTGAAGACGTTGAAGACGACGAACGTCCCAGCACATCAACAACTGATGAAAAAGTGTAAGAAATGGTTATGAACGATCGCCGAATTACAATCAGAGAAGTCGCTGATGATGTTGGCATATCGATTAGCTTATGCCATGAAATTTTTTGAATGTTTTGGGTATGAAACACGTGGCAGCAAAATTTGTTCCAAAATTATTGAATTTTGAACAAAAACAGCGGCTAAGGGAAGTTTCTCAGGAGTCACTAGATGAAGTCAACGACGATGCAGAATTATTTAAACGTATTATAACAGATGACGAAACATGGGTTTACGTATATGACGTCGAAACTAATTTGATATAAACTCTTTGATCCATTTCTTTTAACAAACGAAAGTCGCCGAGCTCATAAAAACACGTCTAACCTTAGCGGTTGACACAGGCAAAGTAAACAATGAATACAGCTGAAGATTTTACCATACTGCAGGGGCATGTATACAAACACAATAAAAAAAAATTGACAATAGGACTCTCCAAACCCGCGAAATTAAAAAATTCCTGTTATTTTCTGAACACACCTCGTATACGGACAAAAATGGATGTTCAGCCATGGGACAGCCATCTTATATGTTCAATTGTAATATCCAGATGTTCAAATGTAATATCCAAGATATTAATCTCTGCATACTTTAACATCTTAGATATTACAGCTGAACATCTAGATATTACAACTAAACATATAAGATGGCTGTCCCATAGTTAAACATCTAGATATTAATTCTAAACATCCATTTTTCTCTGTGATACTTTCTACTCGTTTCCCCTCGCTCGTACTTCCGCGTTAAATTAGAACTGCTCGAGAGTAAATATCCCCTCAAAATTTTCTGATAATTCAATTTATTTGACCATATAGATGGGAAATTCAAATATTTTGGTAATTTTAGACAAATATTTTTCTTCTTGTAGGATTATCCCATGACTTTTAAATTTATATTTTTCTCTGATGATACATAGAAAAATGAATTATAAAATCAAATATCCTGGTCTAATAACTATGGAACAACCATCTGATTTAAGAACAGAATCATATACATCATAAGCGGTATAATCTAGAGTATACTGTTAATAATCTAGATGAATGTTTCATAGTTATTAGACCAGGATGTGTGATTTTCTAATCAATTTTTTCCAACCCTCAAAGATGCAACCTTAACACATCACTCAATTAGTTCGTAGGATGACTAATAAAACAACTTTTAGCAAAATTCGACTTCATTTTTTAACATAATCTCCTTCAAGAATGATACATTAATTTCAACGCTTCTCTAATACTTCAATGCCTTTTTAGTAGAACAATTTATCTTTGGCCTCAAAATACGCTTCAGCTTCGGCAATCACTTCTTTATCGGAGCCAAATTCAAAGTACAATTCGTACAATTTTGCCATTGTCGCGATCGACTTGTGACACGGTGCGTTGTCTTGGTGAAAGAGTACTTATTTCTTCTTCATTTGGGATCGTTTTTTCAAAATGTCTGCCTTAAAACGTACCATAATAACGCCATATAATATTCACTTTCGATTTTTCTTCCTTCCTCAAGGTAATCGATGAATAAAATACTGTGCGCATCCCAAAATACGGAGGTCAAAACCTTACCAGCTGACATTTCCGTTTTTGGTCGCTTTGGACGGTTTTCACCCTTTGCTGTCCATCAACTGACTGCCGATTTGACTTTGGAGTGTATTGATGGATCCATGTTTCATCCACTTTCACATACCGCATAAAAAAATCCTTTTTATTGCACTGAAACAGCTCCTAACAGCGTTCTGAATCGTCGGCGTGTTGTTGTTTTGGATCGAATGTGGGCAAACGCGTTAGCGCGGTACCCATTTCGAACAGAGCTTTCTCATGCTCAAATGTTCATGCAAAATATAGAATACACTGCCTTCTGATATCTTTCAGGTGTCAGCTATCTCGCGCAACTTCAATTTACGATCGGGTTAAACCATTTTGTGGACTTTTTTAATATTTGCTCTACCATTTGTTTGGATGTAGCAGAGTCCCGATAACACTTATTAGCTATTGCTTTGCTTTAACGCTATTTTTTTCCATTGTTTTGAAAATTACAAAAGTAGTGTCACTAAAACCACTTTAACTTGTGAACTAAACGTTAGGTTGTCATGAAATTATGACACGTATCGTTTGAAGGTTGGTACTTCCTAACAATCATATGGATTCGTCAGTAGTGGCGCCATCTATATGTCATCCTACGAACTTTTTGAGTGATGTGTTATAAGATACTGTTTCAATGTCAATGAATTTCGTATAGAAAAAAGGACTATTATGTTGAAACTGCAAAAAATTAATTCAGCCTCATTTCCTACAATGGAAAAACCGAAAGAGGTCAAACATTTTAATAATACGTATTGCGATGTAAAAGTGAAAAAAATAAATGTATTACACTCCGAGACCTGCAAGTAAGGAAAGCGAGCAGTTACAATCTGCCTCATGCTGCAAACTTCGGGAGTTAAAATTTATTTGACAGTTCGAATCGATTTTCAATTGTTTTTATCAACTAAAATAACTCAAACTTTTGAATTCTCCAATCACAGGGCGTGGGAAATGTAATTTACACATTTTGCATATTAAATCTGAGTATAAAGTTCTATTAAATTTCGTACTCATTTTATGAGCACTACGATTTTTCAACAAACAAACATATTTGCTTTTTATAGAAGAAAATTATCATTCATTGTAATGAAATGAAAAAATGAAATTTCCATTTAATAATTTTTTATATTTGAATTTGTTCAACTTGGCCGTGGCAAAATGTTTTTAAATAATTTTAAACGTGTGGAGTAATTTCAAAATCGCCGTCTCACCAGCCTTCATCCCGCGCCGTGGCGGTCGAGCTCTATTTTTTTAGAGTATTCGAACCTTAAAATTGCTTAATTGGGTCATAAATTTGAGAAGAGATGCTTGCGAAGGGTTTAAAGCCTCCAAATCATTTTCTTCAGTGAAAGTTCTCCAAAGTTTTAGTGATACTAATTATTGTTTTACTGTGCTAATGATTCCAATACACTCGAAATTCCCTGTAACGAGAAGCTCGAGCATCGGAGACCTCTCTGTAACGAGCGCGAGAGGGATCCCCTCCATATCCTACTTGTTGCTACGCGCTGTTATGCGCATTATATAATGCGCCCAGTCAGTCTGTCAGTGAGGCTATGTGAATAATTTATTTACATAGTTAAAAGCGTATAAAAAAGATTTCTGTGAGTATTGAACATGGAATTAACTTATTTGGCGGTATGTACTCAAAATACAAAAAATTTGTGATTAATTCATTAATTTGTGATAAAAGCCATCAAACTCATTGATTACTGTTTCGAATTTGATCGCGCTTCATTCCGTAGTAGTGGGGGGAGAGGGGTCGATCGTCTGCTCGTTATAGGGAGGCGTGACGCGCTCGTAAAAGGGAGGCCTCGTTACAGGGAATCTCGAGTGTATTATGTTTCATTATTTTAGTGATACTTCTCTCCTTAGAAATGCTTTACCGATATTGACCCCATGATTAGTTTCAGGTACTCTGCTTTTGGGCGCATTGACTTCACTTGCATTTTCTTCTGGAAATCGAAAGAAATATTTTTTGCACTTTGCGTTTACATTTGTTGCAAATAAATCTACTTTTGGTTTTGCCGAATACTTCAACTATTTTATTGAATTGTGAATTACATAACTCCCATTCTGTATCTATATTTTTTTATTTTGATAAAACGTTTGCTATTTTTGTTAATTTATCATTTTTTGGCATTGGGTCAGCCTCTTTTAATTTTCTTCTATTGAAATTTTCAATGCTACTTACGATAAAAAAAACGCAAAAAAAGAGAAAAGGCAAACGTTTCGGCCACATATGGGGGCCCTCTTCAGTGCCATAGATTTAAAGATTAATTCAAAATTTTCGTGAAAGATAAAATTGTAGAAGATAGTTAAAATAAGGATATTAATGAAACTCAAAAACTTATCTCATCGCTTGCAATTCAAAATGAAGAAGTCCAGTAAGCAACAACACGAATTGGAAAAATTATGTAGAAATCACTGTACATAGAAAACTGGTTAAAATAACGAAAAACTTAGAATTTTGTAAACAACGGACCGGAATTTTTTGTTTGTTTTATTTTCCTTTATCAAGAACGCATGACTAATTGGTTATTAATAATAAACGCGAACAGTTTTGAATTTTGAAAACTTTCCTTGAGGACTTTGTTACCGGAGTCTCTCAATGATCGAACTAAACTGTTTTAAAAACCGACTCGGGACATGTGGCTTTGCTGACTGACAATTTTTTCCGTTTTAAAAGCTATCCTGAGAGGTTCTTCTCCTCCTTGAAAAAGACTATTGTCCTAAACCTTGTTAAGAAATTCGAGACGGTTATGGTGATTTTTACGAGTGCACGAAAGTTTATATTTATGAAGAAAAAGATAATGTATATCACTTTTTGGGACAAATCATTTTGTATTGAATTTGCAAGCACGTCTGCTAAATTATAAATTATTATAATATCTATATTTGTCATTTCACTTAATATTATTCGAGTATTAGTTGAGTTTGAAATTTTTGTCACTGCCTACATTATCGGAGGATCACTAGTCGCGTATCAGATAGGATACGTTGTCGACAGGTGTAAATTTCAAACTCAACTAATTAATTTGAAATCATTTACAGCCGCAAGGCTGAGCCACTAGACGATATAAGGAGATCTTCCTGTGGAGAAGGAGATGTCGGACGCCTGTGTAGCTCAGTGGTCAGAGCAGTCGACCGGCAATCGAAAGGCCTGGGCTCGAATCCCAGCGCAGTCGAAAGCGTCATTTTTTCCACAGAAAGATTTTCAAATTCTTTAAATATTATTCGAGTATCTCCAGAAATGAAGAAAAAATGGAAAGTTGTTTATTTCTGAATTTAGTTTTATTCTGAGATGTTTTGAAGGAAAAAAAAAAAAAATAGAATCATCTTTAAAAAATCAGGTATCACATTTAAAAGTATTTTTGAATTTAATTTGTTCTGAGAATAGTCAGAACTATGAAATATTCAACATTTGTGCTGAATGTGCCATTTTTAAATTGTAAAGTGACATGTTTGATGACATGTCTGCTATTATATTGAGCCAAAATGCACAGAATTCTTGTTAATTTATCATTTTTTTGGCATTGGGTCAGCCTCTTTTTATTTTCTTCTATTGAAATTTTCAATGCTACAATATAATAGCAGACATGTCATCAAACATGTCACTTTACAGTTACTTTTTTGTTTTCGTTTAATGCTATATGTATAACAAGTAGAAAGATTAATTTTCCTTTTTTCTTCCCATTGCCAGATTCTCCTTGCAAATTCGTTGTATTTTGAGTATCTTACACCTTCGATTTTATTGATGTATATATGACTGTTGTATTGTCGACTCTTTGGAGAATCTGACAATTTTTTAATCTTTAGCTAATATTTTCTTTGTAATTTATGTGAAATTGAGGCTCTGTATTGCAGAACTGCCTTTGCTTTCATTTGTTTGTTAATAATTTGATAGCAAACAAATTACTATTAACTTCAAAATTACTTTTCAGTTACCTGTGCATCTGCAAGTTCGATTAAAAAGTTGTCACAACGATGTTCCGCGATCAAGAGTTGATTACTTTACATCTAGTCGTCAAAAGACAAATAATAAACTTTTACTGTGGCTGCAGCGGTTACAATTCAAGATGGGACAAATGGAAATGCAATCTTCTAATGTTACACAATTCTATTCTATTTGAGAACTGTATGTTGTAACGAACCTTTTATTTTAACAATAATATGCATTAATCACTATGTTCCCTAAGGTTTCGTAAATATATTCGTTATCAATTACATTCATCATCTATAATTTACTGATCTATCACCAAAACTACTGTCAATGTGTCATGAGGCACTCAACGCTTTTATTAGTTGTTAAGAATCTTCACTTGCTACTCGCTATTACTCGATTATTATCTGGCAATAAGTACTGAATATATGTTTATCATTGAAACTTAATATTAAGCTTGTACATGGTTCCTATCTGGTCTCTATATAGCACTTAACAAAGTCGAAAATCGTTAAGCTGAAAATTAGATCTATACTTTTTCCTACTTCTTTTATATCCAAAAACTGTAACCAGAAATTATTTTTTAACAAATTTAAAATTAGTTTAGCTAAGGCCATTGAAAAACCAGATCATGTGACGTCGTACAGTGGTCCGAAACAGGAACTTACTGTTCAAAAAAGTTTACAGCCTTCAGTTCTCATCCAATTTACAATTGTTTTTTTTTTAATTACAGTTAAATCAATTTTTAAGAGACTGTGGGATAGATTTTTAAATATAAGGTTTTGTTTATGTTTATTTATTTAACGCAAAGTGTGGTAAAAAGAGCAAAATTATAGTTTTTTTTTTTCTTCAAGAATGGTCGTCAAATATCATAGTTAGGATTGGGTTCTGTACTGAGCACTACAAGCCAGCTTTTGCCACAAAGTTTTGAAATTTCCACCAATCCCGTCACCTGAACCTTTTTCATGTGCAGCTGCTTGGAAATGTATTTCCACAGAATCAGAGATGATTGCCATGGTAAAATGCTTCAATTCGTTTCCTTTTTTTGTAATAAATAACCACTGTAAATATAGTAGCTTGATTATTATTCCAATTGAAAGCTTGTGCAGCATTCTAAATGATGAAAGCATAATTTTCAACAAAGTCAAGCAAAAATAAGAACTCTCCTTCTTTCAGTGTAACTCTAAGATACTTCAAAAGCAAACCTTATTGTTATGCACAAAGTGCGTGAGGTTTCGAGTTTTTAAGTTTAATGCAGAGTTCTTCCACGAAAGCATCAGTGTCTGCTGGTTCGGCCTTCAAAGTGCTTCTATCAGTTCAGGCACAAACATTGTGAGTTCCAAAGTGACATGTTTGATAACATGTCTATTATTGCACTGACCTAAATTCATATAATTTTTGTTCATTTCTTTGGCATAGGGTCAGTTTCTTATTATTTTCTTTGATTAAAATTATTATTACATTTAAAAATGCGCAAAAAGAAAGAAAGGCAAACGTTTCGGCCACATATGGGGGCCCTCTTCAGTGCGATAAATTCAAAGATTAATTCAAAATTTCTGTAAAGGATTACAATATAGAAGATAAATAAAAAAAGAATTATCATAGAAATTAAAAACTCATCTCACAGCTTGCAATTCAAAATGAAGTAGTCCAGTATGCAGCATCACGAATTGAAAAATTACTTGAAGTTCACTATGAATAAAAAACCGGATAAAATGAAAAAATATAAAAGATTTTGCTCACGAACCGATCGGAATTTTTTTCAAAAAATGTTTATTATTAAAGAAGGATGCCAAATTGGTTCACAATGGCAAAACGCGAACAAGTTTTACATTCATGAAAACTTCTCGTGAAGACCTTATTACCGGCGTCTCTCACAGAATGATCTGAACTGTTTTAAAAACCGACTCGGGACATGTGGCTTTGCTGACCGAAAATTTTTTTTTTTCCTATAAGCAATCCTGAGAGGTTCTTTTCCTCCTTGAAGAAGACTATTGTCCTGTACCTAGTTAAGAAATTCGAGACGTTTATGATGATTTTCACGAGTGGACGAAGGCGTTTATTTTTCAAGAAAACGATTTTGTATATAAGCTTCACGGACAATCCATTTTACACTGAAATGCAAGCAAGGCGTTACATAAAGATAAAATATTATAATATCCATATATGTAATTTTACTCTATATTTAAAAAAAAATTGAAAGTTGTTTATTTTCACATTCAGATTTATTCTGAGATGTTTTGGAAAAATGATAATAAATTTATCTTTAATAATTAATAAAAATGCAATTTGAATATTCGTGATATTAAGTATCACATTTGAATTATTATTAAATTTAACTAGTTCTGAAAATGGTCAGAACTGTTAGATATTCTAAAATAAACAACTTTCAATTTTTTTTAAATATAGAGTCATTGAATTTATGGCACTGAAGAGGGCCCCCATATGTGGCCGAAACGTTTGCCTTTCTTTCTTTTTGCGCATTTTTAAATGTAATAATAATTTTAATCAAAGAAAATAATAAGAAACTGACCCCATGACAAAGAAATGAACAAACATTGTGAGTTCCACTTGTTCCAGCTAAAACAGTGCTTTGGTCATAGTTGTGTGAATTTTGAAAATGCGATCTTCATTTTTTCGTGTTGAGTTATAAATTTGGCATATAATTCTGAAATATTCCACAGAATCAGTCTCTTTTGTACTTTTGCTCACGAATGACAGTTTTTGACTGATATGAAATCTTTATTACCTGAAATCAGTAACTAAAATTAAAAAATTAAAAATTAATTAAGAAATACGATTAAAATTCAAAAACTCCATTATTCAAACAAAATATGTGATACACTGAGAAAACAGTTTTGTCAAATCAACAAAAATATTTTGTTAGTATTTAGCTAACAAAATTCTTTTGTTGTGCCAACAAAACATTTTGCTATATCAATCAAATTTTGTTACTGAAACAAAATGTTTTGTTGGGACAACAAAATATTTTATCAGGACAAGAAAAAAAGTTTTGTTGGATACATTTTTTTCTCAGTGTATACGGAAAAAACGTTGAGATGGAAAATTATTTTCCTAAATGAGGTCTACATATTCTCAGTAGGACATTTTTGACAAGATGTATGTTTTATATTTTGATTTAAGAAAAAAAATGATTAAAAAACAAAAATTCTATTTTTAACCAAAATGTGCGAGATACGAAATAAACTTTGAAATGCAAAATTGTTTGCTTAATTAATGTCTACGATTATTTTTCCTTTTAGAAATATTTTGACAAAAATAAATTATTTTAATCATGTAAATTATTAGAAAGTTACAGAAATGTATACAGAAAATCGAGCGCGAAACGCGAGTGTCTGATGAGAATGTGTTCCTTAAGGCTGATAGAGCCTGAAGTAAATTGAGTTTCCTTGTTCATTTGAAATTAAAAACAAATTCAATAAATTTGAGAAAATGTAATTCACATCTACAATATTATAAAATTATCTAAAAATATCAAAGAAAATGATTTTTAAATTTGTAAATTTATTTTTACACGTTAAAAATAAATAAAAATCTCACAATTTTAACGACAGAAAAATCGATGTTTTTATTGAACACGAAAGATGACATATTTTTACCATTTCAAATCCAGGCTATTGGTTGGTTCATTCGCGACTAAGTTGTAGGAACAAACCGGAAAATTTTTAATAGATAAGACTGATATTAATTTTGATTTAGCTTTAATCGTAAGAAACGACAATAAAGCTATGTCTGAATTTACAAGGGCCAACGATTAACTCTGAAGCGTTACACGTGCGCACATAGACACATTCATACAAATACATGTTCTTAGACTCCTTATAAGAATCCTAGACTGAGTCCTTTGTTTATGTCTCTCACTACTGAAATGGGTTTTCTTGGAAACCCTTAAGTGCATCGAGTCCAGGTTTCATATACCCTAGCCTAAAAATTTAGTACTTATTGTTATTATGTGACATGTTTGTACTCATGTCTTTGTTTTTTTAAATATAAAGAAATGTCCAAACTCGCGTCTGGCGTATTTCAATAATTTCTTGTAGGTTTTCCTCTCAAAACTAACCCTAGTCAAATTGATTGAAATATGAATAATCAAACTGCCTTATCTAACGTGACATTAATTCAGACATCACCTTAGCTTAAAATCTATTTACAAAATTAAAGTTTATTGCTGACAGAAAGTCTCTAAGTCTAATATTACAATTTATGATTTCGATACATAAAATATACGATTTTTCAGATATAACATTTTATAGTTCTAGAAGATAATTAAGTTAAATTCTAAATTCTAAATGGTATATATTTCTAAAAGCTAAGCCATTTATTCCGTATGATTTATTCATGTTAGGTTGAATGCGAGAGAGAATTTTATGATTATTATCAGTTCCATGTCAAGAAAGCTATATAGTTTATAAATTTGTATAATTTATAATTTCAGCGTGAGTTTTGACAATGTTGCAAATATTTTATTTCGAATAATTGCGCGAAATTATGAATGCGAATTCCTGACATCTAGTGGACAACGAGCGAGACATTAGTCGCTCGTTGCAAACTTTGACATGTGACGCCGGGAAACACCGGGAAACGTGGGCCGGCTGGGAATGACGCAATACTGTCTCGAGTGTAAGGTGGATTTAGAAGTGCATGATTGTCAAGAAGATCAATTTTTGTCAACCACCTTATTTTCTTTATGCGGCTCTTCTTTTCTTCAGAAATTCGTTTAAGGAGTCAAGAGAGAGCAAAGATTTTAGACAATGAATAATTGGTAAGTCATATATGATTCTTCTGCCTTTTAGCATGTTACGTCCTAGCGTGTTCTGCCTTCAGCCTATCGATTCGCTATCACGCAGGCGCAAGAAAAACAAAATAGCTGCATATCACACTGTTACCAAGCGATATTCAAGTTTTTCCCCGAACATAACCAGAATTCCCCACTATATGTTTAACTTACACTGCCTTGAAGAAAACGTGAATAGTATATTATGAACCTAGGGAGAAAAAAGTTTTTTTTCCACTTGGTGGTCAAAAAATGGATTTTTTGACCTGCAGTGGGCAACTAAATGCACTTTTTAACCCGCTAGTAGAAAAATAATTAATAGCTCAATACTGTTATTTAATGTAAAGAGGATACATTATTTTTCGTAAATAATAAGAGCAAAAGCAATTTAAAATTTTGAAAAATAACATGAAACTTGTATTTTACAACTTTAGACCAGATTTACAATTAAGGTAGTACGATCACGAAAATTAGACCTCAGGGAAAAATAGATAATTTTGCTTTCAAGAATAGCAATATTATTATTGAAGGGCTAATTTGAAAGAGAGCAGATTATTTTTCATGAAAAAAATTTGAATCACAAAAAAATAATGTTATTAATACATTTTATTTTTGCCCAAACTTATTTTCTTATCGCTTCAAGCCAAATTTTTAAAAATTATGCGATTCTAATAAATCACGGTTCATTTTTCTAGGAAAAAGTTTCTCCACCACTTGACCGTTTCCGATTTTTGAAATTGAATTAATCATTATGAAATACAGCAATTTTTTTATAAAAATTTTGTTTTGAAACATTGTTTTTTTATGATTTCAGCCATTAAAGAATTCATCTTCAAAAATCGGAAACGGTCAAGTGGTGGAGAAACTTTTTCCTAGAAAAATGAACCGTGATTTATTAGAATCGCATAATTTTTAAAAATTTGGCTCGAAGCGATAAGAAAATAAGTTTGGGCAAAAATAAAATTTATTAATAACATTATTTTTTTGTGATTCAAATTTTTTTCATGAAAAATAATCTGCTCTCTTTCAAATTAGCCCTTCAATAATAATATTGCTATTCTTGAAAGCAAAATTATCTATTTTTCCCTGAGGTCTAATTTTCATGATCGTACTACCTTAAGGCTATAGATCAACCAGACCACGTGACCAAATTACTGTAAAAGATCATGATAGATAACTTTTTTTTTTTTTATAAAATATCCTGCTAAAAATTTGGGAAATACCACAGAAGACGATAAAGAACGTCTGTCAATATTGTTTGAGTGAAAATTTTGCAACCATTTTTGCAGTTAACTGTAATTGTCGATAAATTTTCGAATTTTTTTCAAAATGTTCAAAAAAATGAAGTTAACAGACATACTTTACTCTCTTTTGTCATGTTTCTTAAATTTTCAGAAAGTTATTTTGTGAATTAAAAAAGTTATTTTACATGATCGAATTAGTGTAAAATTTAGTCATATGGACCAACCAGACAACATGATCAAATATATAGGTAAATATATTCCTTTAAAGTTGTGAACAAAATATCTTTCTGAAAATTTCAGAAATATATTAGAATTTAATAAGCAAAGTCATGTCAGGCTGGTTCGTTTTTGTAGAAAATTTTCAAAAAACTTTTTACAGAAAATAAAGCTAGAAAAGTTATTGAATACAAAATTGTTTACTACATATAGATCTACAAATTTGAATCGCAACATTTTTTCATAAGATGTTTATTTTTCTTTTTAATTTAAAAATATACTATTGAAAATCCAAAATTCAATTTTTTAACAATAATACGATTAAAATTCAAAAATTCTATTATTTAATAAAAATATGTGACATACGGAAAAACGTTGAGATGGAAAATTATTTTCCTAAATAAGGTCTACAAATTATCAGTAGGACATTTTTTGACAAGATATGTATATTTTATGTTTTGGTTTTAAATATTAAAAATAAAAAATTCCATTTTTAACCAAAATATGTGAGATACGAAATAAACTTTGAAATTCAAAATCGTTTGCTTCAAAACAGTCTACGAATTTTTTTCCTTTTTTAGATATTTGGAAGAAAATAAATTATTTTAATCATGTAAATTATTAGAGTTACAGAAATGTATTCAGATAATCGAGCGCGAAGCGCGAGTAACATAATGAGAATGTGTTCCTTAAGGCCGATACAGCCTTAAGTAAATCGAATAAGTGAACAAAATCTGTTTAATTTGTTATAAATCTATATTTAGTATATTTTGTCATGTTGCAGTAACTTAAGTTCTAAAAGAAAATCCTATATATCGTGGGATGATTATTTTATGTCTATGGCCTTTCTGTCTTCGATGCGAAGTAAAGATCCTGTTACTCAAGTAGGCGCTTGTATTGTAGATAATGAGAAACGAATAGTCGGAGTGGGATATAACGGATTTCCGTGGGGATGCAGTGATGATGATTTTCCATGGACCAAAAATGCAGAGGATAAAGCGCAATCGAAATATCTTTATGGTAATATAATATATGGACAATACTCTATAGACACGACTTTTTTTATTCTAGAATAAAGTATCAGATGTACAAATAAGTTTTTGCCGTTTGACAAAAGTTGGCGCCACCAGTAAGTTTTGGTTAAGGATCCTCTAGAGAAGGATGAGCCGATGTTCCCCCACTGAGCTCTCTGCCATGACAGTTGGATCGGAAGTGACGTCATACGCATTCTTGATCGTCTAAAACAACAACACGCTTTGAGGTTAGTTTTAGGAGCGAATACACTTTCACGTATATAATATGCATCACAATGTATCAGTTATGATGCGTATGTCATAATTAGATACTTATTAAACGAATATACTCACATTCGTTATAAATTACTAAACAAAAACATAACTGCTTAACGCTCAACCGGAAGTCTCTAACAAACTCCGCTCGACCAATCCGTATTAGGTACGGGGTTCGGCGAATCCTTCCCTAGAGGATCCTTAGTTTTGGTTCAAATTGACAGATGCAAAACGTCGGTGTCGTAAGGTTGAACATCTGTCAACAACATATCCTTGAAATATAAAGTGTATAAAGAAGCGGAATTGGAAGCATTATTGAATTAAGATTCGTGCCAAATGCAAGAAGAACATGTACATACATTAGGAGTGACTCAACAAGCAATTCCACATCGTTTAAAATCATTGGGAATGATTCGCAAACAAGGAAATTCGGTTTCATATGAACTGACACCGAGACACGTTGAACGTCGATTTTCCACATGTGAAATGCTGCTTGCCAGGCACAATCGAAAGGGTTCTCTGCACCGTATAGTCGCTGGTGATGAAAAATAGATTCACCATGATAACCCAAAAAGGAAGAAATCATGGAACCATCTGGCCGTGCTTCAACATCTACAGCTAAGCCAAATATTCATGGAAAAAAACTCTTGTTGTGTATTCTCTAGCGAACCCGGTTGAGAGAACGGTCAGAAAATACTCTGACCGTTCTCTGACTGTTCTCTGGCCATTCTCTGACCTCGCATTATTATGGCTAAGAAAGGTAAAAAAAACATTTAAGGCATTGCAATTATGATTCAGTGGCGAAATTTGAATTAGAAGGTGTAGTAATAAATACAATAGTTTTATTTTTCAGTGATAAAAACTAGAAAAACATCTTATACCTGTCACTGAAGGCAGTCCACTGGTTCAGAGAACGGTCAGAGTTCACTTAACCGGGTCCGCTAGGGTTTGGTGGAATTAGCTTGGAATCGTGTATTATGAGTTGCTGAAATTGAACGAAACAATTACTAGGGCTGTCTGCCTAACACAATTGATGAGATTGAGTCGAGCACTCAAGGAAAAGCGCGCCCACTACTACTTTAGACACGACAAAGTTATTCTCCTGCCTAATAATGCTCGTCCACGGGTTGCGGCGCCGGTCAAAACCTATTTGGAAACACTCAAGTGGGGAGTTTTACCCCACCCGCCGTATTCACCAGACATTGCTCCTTCTGATTTCCACTTATCTCGATCGATGACGCATTGCCTGTCTGAGAAGCACTTCACATCATAACAAATACCAAAAATATGGTCGATTCGTGGATAGCGATGGACAATACGAGATCTGTCCGGAAATTATCGGACCTACCTTTATATCTCCGCGCTGGCGTTATTCTTCATCATCGGGCGGGTGGCATCCTTCAAAGTAATCCCCACTTGATTGAATAACACGGTCCCAGCAATGTTTGCACTTCTCGAAACAGTCCTGGAACTCACTTTTCGGGATAGCCTTGAGTACGCTCGTCGCATTATTTTCAACCGTCGTTTTGTCATCGAATCGCTGTCCTTTGAGTGGTTTTTTGAGTTTTGAAAAAAGGCAAAAGTCACAGGGGGCTATGTCGGGACTGTACGGAGGTTGTCAAAGCAATGCGATACTGTGTTTACTCAGAAACTGCTGCACAAGTTTCGATGAATGCGGTGGCGCGTTATCGCGGTGAAGAAGCCAGTCACCGCACACACGCGAGTCATTCCCAAAGGCCTTTTGCATCATCTGAATAGTTTCCGAACTCGTTTTTCCGAGGTGAAAACAAAATTTGATGCAAATTCGTTGATCTTGTTTTTCAGTCATTTTTAACAATCACAAATCCGCCGAACTTAAAAATAGCTTTGTAAACAAAGACACGCTGCGCATGAACTATACGTCCGGCAGATGTCAGCAAGCAACCGATAGGTTCGTGAGGCTTTACTGTTGACGTTCATGCCCCGCAGAGGTCGCTTGAACACTATGGCGCGGAGATATAAAGGTAGGCCGGATACTTTCTGGACAGACCTCGTACTTCGAATAAAACAAAAGGTTCCGTTCTTTCACAATAAATTCCCAATTTTTGATTAAAAAACGTCGGAAACTTATTTGTACACCTGACATAAAAATTATTTATAAAGGAGAAGTTTAATTTATAACATATCTAATGTAAATCTAAAATTTGTCGCATGTTTTAATTCAAATTTTGTAGTATGCCATGCAGAGATGAATGCGATACTCAACAAGAACTCGTACGACTTGAAAAACTGTACTTTGTATGTTGCACTTTTTCCATGCAATGAGTGTGCAAAACTAATTATTCAATCGGACATCAAAACTATTTTTTACATGTTTGACAAAGACACTAATAAAGTAGAAACGATTGCTTCGAAAAAAATGCTCGACGCTGCAAAAATTACATATAGGTATAGGAATTAAAATATCAAAATTTGTATTTTTTAAATATTTCAGAAAATCTGTTGACACCTGAATCTATTTGTAATAACGTAACTGACATTGAATTTTTAATTAATATTAGTTTTTCAACATTAAAGATAAAATTCAACTATCTTTACATTTAATTTATGTAAATCTAAAATTCGTGATTCAAAAATGATTCTATAATTTATTCTACTATTGGAGACTTCTATCAATAAAAATTGTTCGTTGCAGCCAATATACGCCAAGTGAGCAAAACATTCTAATCGACTTCAGTACAATCGATCTGAGCGAAGTGGACCAACTGCCTGTATCTCCAAACAAAAAGTAACAATTCACAAAAATATTTTATCATATTTTATCATTGAGCAGTAAATTTTCAAATACCCAAGCAGAGATTTGACGAGAAAAAAATTGTTTTGAATCTATGGCAAGTCTGCCAACACGTGTATATCATTGATTCAATTCAATATGTTTAAGGACTCATAGCATATTTATTGGATCTTATCGCATTTTTCGAATTAATAATAATACACATACTTTTGGCAGAAATGCTATAGTTTCAAAAGCATTTTTGCTCAGTGCTGATTTTTGCATTAGCTTCATATTCAGCGACCCCAAGAATAAGTATATACCAAGTATCCCGAAAATTCCTCGAGTGAAACCTTCTCCTCACTTTCAGCTCACTTTTGCCTCACTTGTTATGAAAAGTTTCAATGATTTCGCAGTTCTATGCTTTTATCCCTCAAAAATAAATTTTATGAAAAGTTACATCCCTATTCGAGATAATCGGTCATTTTTCTAAGGGGTCAAGAATGAAAGCTTCACTTTTCGAAAACGTGTTTAATGTATGTAAAAATGTATAAGTGTACAATAATATTTCGATTTTAGTGAAGAAAAATACATTGATAATGGTAATCAAAACGAAAACAAGTTCCATAGCTCCCAGTTGTCGCTTATAAAAAATGAAGTTTCGGCTATCTGTGGGCAACTTCAAAGCGATTTAAAGCTAAGGTGAGATTTATTAAGATAATATTAATGAGAATCTGTATAAGTGAGTGAATACGTAGATAATTATGATTACTAAATATGTTTAGCGACACAAAATGTGCAAAGAGACAATCATATCTGTCGTGGGACGATTATTTCATGGCTGTAGCTTTCCTTGCTTCTATGAGAAGTAAAGATCCTTGCACTCAAGTAGGAGCTTGCATAGTAAATAATGATAAGAAAATAGTCGGCATAGGGTATAATGGATTTCCTCGAGGTTGCAGCGATGACGAATTTCCGTGGACGAAAAATCTCCCAGATAAACTGCAATCAAAATATCTCTATGGTAAGGTCGAAACGCACGTACATATAAAAACATTTCAAGTCTTTTGAAGGTTTTATAACTTGTAGCATGCATCTACTGAAAATACTTATGTACATGGTTTGTCTGAAAAGTAATGTCAGTGAGTCAATTAAGAAAAATTTATCGAACAAATCGGTACAACACATTAAAAGTTTTTAAAAAGGGCTCCTCTTGCGCCGATACATCGCTTCCAGCAAGATTTCCAGGCATCGAAGGCATCACGGTAGGACTTCTCCGGAATGTCCTTTAGAACCTTGGTGCAAGCCTCTTTGACTTTTTCAACTGTCCCGAAATGATGTCCTTTCATGGAAGTTTTCAGGCGCGGAAAAAAAAAGAAGTCAGTCTTGTCAGGATTGTAGGCCGGCTGGGAAATCGTTGGCACCTTTGAATCGGTCAGGAAGCGGGTCACGAGGAAGGCGATGTGGGCTCAAGAATTTTATTGCCCCCTGCGTAGAGCAAACAAATACATTTTTGTCCAACATGCACGATAGACGCGACTTCCGTGCATGTAGAGCGGGCGTGAAGTGTGACATGGCCGCCCGGCGACGGTGACGTATGCGCACTTTGAGAGTTGGATGGAATCACACATTCACTCCCGTATCAGCGGACGGGAATTGGCTTACTGACCGCTTACGAAGCTTGCATCCGTTACCGTTATCGGGCATGTGCGTCACTTTCAACTTTTTATAAAATTTGATTCGTAGCTCACTTCAAGTTTCACCTGTCATAGTAAAATATGGCATTTTGAAAACAAAAACCATGTAATAATTTTCATATATGCGTACTTCCACCTTTGAGATACTTGTTTATCGTCGTTTTTACCGCGCACTTAGACAAAAAATATCGTGCATGGCAAGGGCGCCATTGGTCCATCCCCACTTGCGTGATTCCCACACTCGCTTCGCTCGTGCGGCAAACTTCATACTCGAGCGGGATTCAACAACTTGTCGCCCTTGCCACACAATATACTATTTTCAACCCCCCAGTAGGAAAAAAGTCTAGTGCAACACGGAGAAACATTTATTTCCCATCTTTCTTTTCAATCTTCTTTTCGCGTAGCCTTCTTATTTTTCATGGCGATTTTTCAAAGCTTTTTTTACTTCATTAAATCCCCCCATCTTTCACTAGACACGGTACTGGGTGCTAGCTGTTTCAATTTGTTTCAGTTTAAACAAAACATAAATCTTATTTGGTAGTTAACTTGAATTAAACGCTATTTTGAACATAGCTTGACTGAAATAGAAGAGATTTCACGATATTTATATATTTTTGACAATTTTGTCACAAGTACAAAGAATACAATTTTGAGAAATACCAAACGACTTGTTTTGATGTTATATAAGAAGTATATTTTGTAATGATAATATGAGAAGGATGCAAGTGCAAAAACGCCAAAGAGCAAAATTTTGGAAATGCAATTTTAGCGTTTATTTACTGCGAGATCCTAACTCATGTCCCTATATAAATATTAGGTCTAATTCATATAGAAAGTGGGGGAGGTATTTTTTTAAAGAAACCTCCTAAAATCCATACCTTTCATTGTTTATAAAAAAAAATGTTTCCAATATTTTTTGTTGATTCTGGTACCCGACATTTTCAATCTTCTGAAACACGCATGTGCCAAACTTCATCGCGATTGCTCATATAGCGCGTCCTGAGTGAATTCCGTAAATTTGGAAAACGTGGTTTCGAGAAAAACGCTTTGAAAATATTTATGTCACGGTAAGCGAAACCGCCGATAGCGTGATCAAAATCAGAAGGTTTAATTTTTGCGCCTCCACCCCCAAAAAAATTATCTAAGAAAAGACATTCCCTTTGCTATAAGATTTCCCAACGAAGAAAGCGACTCCTGTGGGAATCAGTTTCCCCGCTGAGCCGATTTCTCCGGGATTTCACAGCACTCTTTTCGGCGGCCGATAACTTCTCTAATTCTACAGATTGCGACTCAAATATTTTTGAGAGAATTCTTGGAACGATATATATATCTGGCCGATTTTTAATAAAAATTTCGTACATAAATCGTCATTTTGTGAAGAAAAATCATACTTAACCTCAAAATCGTATTAAAACATCTTTTATTCTCACCGAGATTGGAAATAATAATTAATTATTCTGTATTAATATACTCTTATTAGCACCATATTATATTATGGGAAATTAAAAAGTGAAGAAAAAATACTTTTTGCAATAGCAATTGAAATGTTTCGTACAAGGTCAGTAGAGCTTGGTGGTGGCTATATGAAACGATTTTCATTAATTTTATTGTTTAAAGGCAAACGCACAAAAGTTATACAGTTCTTTGTTTGTCCTGTATAAGTACAACGTTTTACAAATTTATATCTTGTTTTATCTTTCATTTTTCAGTATGTCACGCAGAAATGAATGCCATTCTAAACAGGAATTCCTACGATGTAAAAAACTGTACGCTTTACGTCGCATTATTTCCTTGTAATGAATGTGCAAAATTAATAATTCAATCAGGCATAAAAACAGTATTATTTATGTCGGATAAGCATGCACATAAAGTCGGAACAGTAGCTGCAAAAAGAATGTTTGACGCTTCCAAAGTAGAATACAGGTACAAAAAAATTATGTATATAAATAGAAAAGATTAAGATTGATTTTATAAACAACTTTGAAGAAAGCTTTGTTGATTTGAATATTCATTTGACTTTTTCAGACAATACTTGCCAACAAAATCGACAATCAAGATCGACTTTACTCAAATCAAAAATTGAGGATTAGAAAACTAAGACGTTGTTTACTTTTATTTGCCTTCGACTTTTCTACACTCAATATTTTTGAACGATCTTTTATATCAATAGAATAATTTAATCAGTTCTATTGGGTGACTGGAAACCTCTGTATATACTAGTTTAAAAATATTAGCAATCAATTCGCAAAATGTGATTCATAACGTATAAAAATTATTATTAGTTTATATAGTTCCTTATTTTGAATTTTGTGAACGGTCTTCTGCTTATATATATATATAGTGTATGATACTTATAATATGAATTTTAAAAAATATTCATAACAAAATTGTTTAGAAGCTTTTTTTACATTAATCTGGCTGTAATATTACTGAAAATAAAGTATCCAGTATTTCTTTTCCACAATGTTATTGATATCAGTACAATTAATTTTTTATTTATTATTAGGCCTTGAATATGACACAATCTACCACTAATAGAAATTTCAATAAAAAGTGGAAAATAGGTGTTGACCATTGGTTGGAGTGAGACATAACTATACTTTCATCTCACTCTAACAAATAGTGAATCCTGACGGTGAAGACATGGAAAGTGATGAACCACTGCACTGCCTTTAATGACAGGTATTATGTTTTTTTTTCAATTTTTAGCGTTAATAAATAAAATTATTGCATATTTCAATTACCAGTTAACGTTATTTTTAACGTAGAATAAGGAAGCCACACTTTAAATTCAACAGTTCAAATTTCCAGTAATAAAAATTAATGGTCGATGGGTCTTGAAAAATGAATATTAGTCTACATTTACGCTTTTTTCATCGAACTGATAGTTTTAGCGAAAAAGAATAACAACCGCGAAATTTCGTTATTGAAAAATCCATGTTTTTCGAGACTCAACTCGCCGTAAAAAGTTTATATTTCAACGTATTCACATAAATTTTATCCACTTTTATTCGGGAGACTCTTGCGAAGACAACGATGTGAAAAAATAAATATAAACATAATTATAAATTAATGTTTTTTTAACCCAAATGAAAAACCATGTTTTTCGAGTTTCTCATTAAAAAAGTGTCTACGGAAGTTTCATAAATCTTTCAATCAATCTTATTTTCTAGTTTCTGCAATATAGAGGCATTTATATTAAGAATTTTATGGGTGAAAATATGTTTTATTATGTAAATTATGTGAAACTAAACAATAAATTTGACTGATTTTTATATTAAAATTATTTTATCATTTTATTTTTTTTGCAGGATAAAACGTATTTTGACAAAGATCATTTTTTCGACAAATGCTTTTTTATTGCAGATATTAAAAAATAAGATCCCTTTTCTTCAAATTATTAATGAAGGCAATCTATATTTCGTAATTATTTATAAAATGGCGAAATTTTTATCGTTAGCTACCTCATTTGACAATTGTAACTACATGTAATGGTCCTGATCATGCCTTCAAAGTTGAAATCCACATTGAATGGCTTTGTCTTTGCGATATCGAGGTTTTTAGTTTGCATCCGAAAATCACAATCTTTGATCATTTTAAAGATCTCCTATCCGTAACCAACAAAGCCTCGGTCTTTTCCAAGTCCACTTCCAGGCAACTCTTGTTCAACCATCGCCTTGCCCGTCACAGACTCTCATTGATCCTCAGCTTCAAGATCACTACATCTCCAGCGAGACACACAAGTACATCATCCACGGAGCCGATGTTTTTCGTTTCAGCAAGCAGATCCATGTGAAGGAGGTCATCGTACATGACGTTTCACATGAATGGCCCTACTCGTGATCCCTGAGGGGAGCCACATGTCATCTCTTTTTCGAGAAACTATGTTTCGGCCTAGTAAATTACCCACCTAGCCCATAAATAGTCATTTACAGGCCTCACAGACCGGTCCCTATATCCCCTATTGTCCTCTATATTCAGTTGAGGTCCCTAAAGTCCCCTATTTTCACGATTTGGTCTCTAAAGTACCTTATTTTCAGCCATTAGTGTGCATTTTTTTAAATTTGTATAAAATCGAGGTATTCAAACGTTGCATTCTTCTAATGACCTCACTATTTTGAAACTGTCATTAAATAATATTTCAATTTCGAGCACTTTTATTCAAGAAATTATGATTGATCGATGTGCGCACTGCCTCAGCCAATAACATCAGCGACGAACGACATGTTAATGTTAGGTGTAATAGGTACAACCATCGCAATGATGATATAAATATCATTCGGAATTTAAAAGACCTAAGAATTTAAAAAGAAGTCTATAGATGTAACCGATACAGTAGTATTGTATTAGTAATTTATTTAAACTTAAAATTTAGTCAAGAAAACTCATATTGTGTTATTAGAAGTATACTTATTAATAAAAAGACTGAAATTTAAAGAAATAACATTCATTCTTTAACCAAAGTATAAAGCATATTAAAAAAAGGAACTTTTGTTGAGAGTTAATTGGAAGTTAATTTAATTAGTCTTACATACTCTTTAAATCTGAATCAGTCAAAATCTACTGATTATCAGTGAAATTTGACTGATTCAAATAGCTAAAAAGAGGTTACTGTAAATCAATCAAATTTCACTGATTTCTTCAGTGGAAATCAACTGATTTAACAGTGAAAAATACTTTTTTCACTGTTTCAATCAGTGAAAATCAACTGATTTGTCAGTGAAAAATATTTTTGCACTGATGAATCAGTGTAAAGGCAAATTACTGATTCAATTAGTGAAAATTCGACTGTATCAGATTTAGAGAGTACATAGTCGTGATATGTAGGTAATTTCCTATTTAATACTCACGTCCGAAAATTTGTGAAGTACAGTTGTGTACAAAAATATGAACATATTTATTGAATTTGAAAATCTTTCTGTGGAAATAAGGACGCTTTCGACTGCGCTTGGATTCGAGCCCAAGTCTTACGATTGCCGGTCAACTGCTCTTTCAAACTCAACTAATTAATTTGAATATATTTATTACTTACTAAAATAAAAAGTATTACATCTTTATTTACTGAAGAAATTTTCTGTGAAAAAAGGAACGCTTCCACTCCGCTGGGTATCGAGCCCAGGTCCTTTCGATTGCCGGTCTAATGCTCTGTCATCTGAGCTACGGAGGTTCCACAAATTTTCTCACAGAATCTTGTTAACGCCTATTCGGCTACGGATGTATCTTGAACTATTTAATCAATATTTCTAAATCATTTCAGTCGATTATGTCGATCATTAGAAGACACTCTTCTAATGATCGACATAATCGACTGAAATGATTGAGAAATATTGATCTTTATTTACCTTTTATTAGGAGTTTATTCTTTTCAATAACTTTCTTTCATATCTAATTTTTGTTAAAAAATGTACCCTATGAGCGTAAAAAAGGTCCCTATACACCCTATTTTTTATCCCAAAGGGACTGTGAGGCCTGCATTTATCATCCGCAACAGGTAGTCTGGAGGAAGTCGCAGACTCGTCGAGAAATGGCAGGTGAGATGGCATGGTGAGCAGGCCGGGAGATGGACCTACCGCTTGAGCCCGGAGCTCACCACCTAGCTGAACGGAAAGCACGGAGAAGTCGGCTTTTATTTGGCGCAAGCGCTCTCAGGCCATGGCTGTTGTAACGCGTACCTGAGGCGCTTCAAGAAGAGAGACGAGGAGATGTTCACCGTCGGTGAACGAAATAATATGAATTTCTCAAATATGCTTTCCAGGTTATAATATTCATTGTTCGACTTATTAGAATTATTTTTAGAAAATTTAATAATAATAATATCATTTTTTCGTACACTTCATTTTTTCAATGTAGATTCATAATATTAGGTATTTAAAATACTAATTTTTCTTCTACCTGTTTCAAAAACTGTTATGACTAAATTGAATTTCGGTGCCATAATATGAATAAGTTGAAATTGTCCTTAACTCTCAAACCTATTTATGAGAACTTGAAGCATAAGATCCTATGTATTTCAAAGTAATAATTTTCAACTTTACATTCTAATTCAAAATTTTCTGGATAATCTGATCTATCATTTCATTAATTTCATTAATGAGTTACTAAATACATTTTAACGATATTTTTTATTATAAAAAGAAAATAATATAGATCAGATTATTCAGAAAATTTTGAATTAGAATGTAAAGTTGAAAATTATTACTTTAAAATACATAGGATCTTATATAGGATCCTATGTAGGATCCTAAGTAAGATCTTATGTAAGATCTTATGTGAGTTCCTATGCCAAATTCCTACATAGGATCTTGCATAAGATCTTACGCAGGATCTTATGTAGAATCCTATGTAAGATTCTATATTAGATCCTATGTGGTATCTTACACTACCGTCGGCAATTGTGCTCACGGTGCTTGTCATCGCTGGGTCAGAATTTCTGAAACGGATCAACCGAATTGGATGAAAATTCAAATCTACTTCAAAATGATTTTTTACGATAGTGTTTACCATTCCTGACATAAATCTAAAGTGACTTCGTTCAAAATTTTTTTTTGTTTATAATATTAACAATTAAAGATTTTTGTCACTTTTTTTATAAAATTAATTCTGGCTGATCTAATTATCCTATTTTTATGTTTTTTGTGGCAATGGAATCGTCATTTAACATAAATTGACTGAGATTTTTTCGATTTGAAAATTTGAAATTTTATTTGAAATTTTAATAATTGTTTATAACAAATTGATAAACAAATGTCTTCCTCATCGAATTTCGACTGGAAAAAAACCACATGTACTTCATTCAATTATCTTTCATATTCCGTTGAGAAAAAAAATCGCCCGCATTTTGGAACGATCCAATTCGGTCGAAAAAATAGTCGCGCGAGGTGCCAAAACTATGCCGTTCGCTCGCGCGCATTTATTCTTTACCGCGCAAATGCTTCGTGCTATGTAAAAAGGATTTTTTGGTGAATAAATAATAGATTTTTGAAACGTATATAAGTAGTATACAATCTTGACATCAGTTTATTCAAATTTAGCACAAAATAAGTAGAATTTTCAAGGATGATATACTCTTTAAACAGATCACTCAAATATGGTCAAAAATTACTTCTACTCGTTATGGTATTTTTTCGATAGGCATTGACAATGTGAATTAAAATCCAGATTAATTTTGCAAAAAAATTTTTTTCTCATTTTTATTGTTGATTAATGTAATGCCAATTTAAATATGATCGAACGTTCGGAGCGCGCTTTGACACGGAGCGTTCGACGCCTTTGAACACGTTAGTTGCTAGCGATCGTCATTTGTTTTTTTCCACATCATTATTATTTTTGCTTTTGTAGATCAGTCTTTTCACAGTCGAAACTGAGCACAGACTTCTATAAAAAATTAACGCGTTATTTTTGTAGTGGTGTTCTAGAATTTCGAGTGTTTTTTTGGCAAAGTGGTTTATGCTATATCCGTCATTATTATTATCATCATTATTATTATTCATTCGAGACAGCCACAGAACCAAAGCACGTTTTGTGCAAAATAGTATCGAATTCAGATATTGGTACTCTGTGCAGGATCGAAAGTTAATTATTATGTATCACTTGGAGGCTTAATAATACGATGAGTTAATTTGTTAGTTTTCGATCAGCCGAAGAATCAACACATTATTTGTAAAATACTCCAAACACTTACATTAACCAGAATCAATCATTTAATTCAGTATGTTGTACTATATATCATTATTCTTCTAGTTATTCATCATTAAATGTTCCAACTAAGTATTTTGGTACGTTTATTTATTCACCCGATACATCCTTTTTACATAGCACGAAGCATTTGCGCGGTGAAGAATAAATGCGCGCGAGCGAACGGCACAGTTTTGGCACCTCGCGCGACTATGTTTTCGACTGAATTGGATCGTTCCAAAATGCGGGCGATTTTTTTTCTCAACGGAATATAAAAGATAATTGAATAAAGTACATGTGGTGTTTTTTCCAGTCGAAATCCGATGAAGAAGACATTTGTTTATCAATTTGTTATAAACAATTATTAAAATTTCACATAAAATTTCAAGTTTTCAAATCGGAAAAAATCATAGTCAATCTATCTTAAATGATGGTTCCATTGTCACAAAAAACATAAAAATCGGATAATTAGATTAGCCAGAATTAATGTTACAAAAAAAAGTAACAAAAATATTTAAAAAAATTTTTTGAACGAAATCACTTTAGATTTATGTCAGGAATGGTAAACACTATCGTAAAAAATCATTTTGAAGTAGATTTGAATTTTCATCCAATTTGGGTGATCCGTTTGAGAAATTCTGACCCCGCTATTAAAAATCACTGCTGACTTTGAACCACGATATCTCGGTGAAAAAAAGAGATAGGGCATTTTTAAAAATACAGTTGGAAAGCTTATGAAATTCCACGTCTATAGATACTCAACAAATATTTTTTTGACTTTCTTAAAATGATACAGAACGTGAGAAGTTAAAAAACAAATTCAAGATTTTTTCAAATTCTCTACCTCAACTTCAACTTTTTGCATGACCTTGGAAATTTTTTTCAAAATCTGAAAATTATATGACATAAAGTCCAAAATCTTATCTTTAATTCAAGCCGATTTCCGACGGTAGTGTACATAGTATTTTTCAATAGCGCGCTATAACCAGTGCAGCAAAGTTCACACTCGTTGAATCCGCTGTGTATTGTTTCGAGTAATGAATATTATTTTTGATAGCAACTCTTTTGAGAATTTGATTAGATGTAACCACGGGGGTGAAACTAGCATAGGAACTTCCGGTAACAAAAATCTAACTTCCGGCCCAGGTCGATCTGGGGTCCTTTCTAGGGACTTTAAAAATATTCAGTTTGCGGAAATGTAGTGAGTTTTGAAATCGTTAGTGTTGTAGCACTGATGTTACGGCAAAAACAAATGCAAAAGCGGCAAAGCCAGCTGTCAATTCCAATAGCCAAATGGAAAAAATGGAACAATTAATAAGGTAAGAGCCAATTAATATTTATATGGATAAATGAGTTTAAAAATTATGTCTCTAATAGCGTTTTCTACTGGTAGCACCAGTTATTGCACTCGGTGCAAGAATTTTTTTGCAGAAATAATTATTTATTTGTGGTTATTTTGAAAGCCTGAAAAAAAGCAAAAACTTGACCAAAAAAAAAGTTTCACACTTTGTTATACTCATTCCATTCTTTTACACGGTCTTAAGAAGGTGGTGTAAAGAACTTTTCAGATATTTTATTGGTTATTTCTAGGCTCCCAGCATAACCAAAAATAAAAAATTACGGTTTTAAAAAATTCTTACTCCGAGTGCAAGAATTGGTGTTGCCAGTGGAAAATGCTATAAATGCAATAAAAGTAGGGCGATACATTTTGTAGAAAAGGTTTCATCGGTTTGAGAAGAATTATAAATTTAATCCACTTATAAACAGGAAAATATAATATATCGAGAATAAAAGCTGTTAAAAGTGAAGAATTTAAAAAATTTTTAAATGTGATTTGTTGGTGTCTGAGTGTATATTGTCGTATTTCAAACTGCTTTAATGTAGACTTCTAATGTACACTGTTTTATTCACAAGTTTTTCAGAATGAAATAGGACCGATTATAAATCCGACCTTGGTCGGTTATAGTTCCCAAGAACCGTTAGCTATACCGATACTTAGCGACATGAAAAACCAAACTGCGGTAAATAAAAGCTGTTTTCATTCTCGAAAGATGTACCGCCTTCTCCGGAGACGAAAAAGTAGAACTGATTGCCTGCTGACAGGCGACGCACTAAAAATAATAATCTTAATATTAAAAAGTGCGTTAAACGGAGTGTTTCTGCGAAAATAAGGACACAAAGTTTGAATTCGTTTCGATAAACAGAAAAAATTGGTTATGTGGACAAAAATAGTAAATAAAATCTCTGTGTTAAATAACGTTGTTACCGACCGCAAATAACGTTTTTTAACGCAATATTTTTATTTACTATTTTCAACCAAATGATCAACTTTTTCCCTGTTTATCGAAAGGAATTTAAATTCTGCGTCTTTATTTTCGTTTTACGTACTTTTTAAATTAAAGTTATTATTTTTGGTGCGTCGCCTATCAGCAGGCAATCCATTCTGTTTTTACATTGTTTGGAGAACACGCGGTATATTTTTAAACAGCATAACAATTGTACTAATACTATGTATTAATTTACAGATCGTCGAAAGGTTGTCGAAAATTCCCTCCGAAAAATGGCTTAATTTTACAATATATATCAAATAGTTTGTAGTCAGACGGTGAGCCCTAATAGGACTCCCTTGACGCTCAGGGAGTGTCTTCTTAAAAAGTGATATTATTGGATCTAGTCGTAGCGTACAACACTATGTACGACTAATAGCTTTATTGAAACATTAGTCTTAAATTTGTCACTCGCATGGGTTGAAAATGGAATCGAAAATCGGAACGTTTCGATATTCGTGCAAATTTCCAAACTGCAATTGCAGGTATTATTCTCCGGTAACTGATCCCTCTTATAAAAACAAACGTTTTCACAATTTCCCTAAGCAGAAAAGTTTAAGGAAAAAATGGAAACAAGTGTGTAATATTGAGAAAGAAACTAATGTTGACCATATGTATATCTGTTGGGATCACTTCCTCAATTTACATTATAGAGATCGGAATTGTGTCAGGTTAACTTGGGATGCTGTACCTTGCTTCACTGAGAAAAATGTTGAGCTTGACGTTACTTTGTCTACTGGCGGAAAAAACGAAAACAGTATAATTCTTCAAAATGAAATTGAAAATATGAACTGGGATGAGAAAAATCTTGATCTTAGTGCAAGCGCAGTACAATCAGTTGAAATTGGAACATCTACAACAGTGGAAATTGTAACCTATGAAAATGTAGGCGCAGTAGAATCAGTTCAAATTGAAACACCTGAAACAGTAGAAATTGAAACTTCCGGAAGGGTACAAAATCTAAATTTAAACATAAATTCCATTCATTCAGACAGGAAAGATGATCAAAATCTTTACAGATGTGCATCGGTACAAAATCACAATTCTGATTTGAATTCTATTATTCAGCAAAATGAAACTGAAATTGATAATATTTTGAATGAGCATTCTTACTGTGCTGCACCTACAGACCGATACGACCCTTTCGAAGGCCAACCTGCTTTATTAGAAGACGTTAAAGAAATCTTGTCCAATTCTGAGCAGCCAGTAGATGAAGCAATGTATAAAATTCATCGGAAAGTAACTGCGAAATTATGCAAATTGCAAGAAAAATTAAAAAATCAAAGAAATGTAGTTCAGCATCTTGAATACTTGCACAAGCAACATTTATTTGCGGCTATTGATAAAGATTTAAACGAGATAACAAAAAATTTCATCCATTCGCAATTAAGAAACTGCTCTCAAAAACCGTCAGCCAGAAGGTGGACTGTTAATGATAAAATATTTGCTCTATCTATTTTTAAGCGAAGTCCGAAATTGTACAGACACTTATGCTCGATTTTTATCTTGCCATCAACCAGATTATTGAAAGCTGTCTCTGCTAAAATACCTTTTGAACCTGGTATTAATATAGCCGTCGTGCAAGAATTAAAACGGAAATGTAAATGTTTAAAAAAATTAGATCGAAATTGTGTACTTCTAATGGACGAAGCACAGTTAGCTGCCGAGTTATCATATGAATCTCACAAACAAAAAATAATTGGATTTGAAGATCTTGGTCATTTAGGTCGAAGTATCGGTCAAGCAAATCATGCTTTAGTGTTTATGGTCCGAGGTGTTAGAAAAAAATGGAAACAAGTAGTTGCGTATTATTTTACGAAAAACACAATATCTACAGATAGCTTAAAAGCCTTGATTGTTAAAATAATATCTGAACTGCAAGATTGCGGTTTTAATGTTATGAGTACTGTTTGCGATCAAGGGCCCACTAATAAAGCTGCTGTACATCAATTATGTGAAGAAACTGCTAAAATATTTGAAGATGAAAAAATTACAAACGTTAACTCAGCCTCGGACTCTTCTGAAAATGTAGAATTGCTACAAAAATCGGAAGTTTCTTTTTTCCTTGTCAATGAACAGCCCGTGGTATTAATATTTGATGTTCCACATCTGTTGAAATGCTTACGAAATGCGATGCTTAAGTGTGACGTAGTTTTTGACACTGCCAAAGTAGCTAAATTTGAATATATTCAGACCGTTTTTGAACTTGATCAAAGAAAAGAATTTAAAACTTTCAAAAATTTAGAAAAAGAATATTTCGATTTTAAACAATCGTGGGTTAAAATGAAAGTACGAATTGCTGCTGCTCAGTTAAGCAGCTCAGTTGCAAGCAAGATTAATACGTATGTTAGGCATGGAAAACTCCCAGCAGAGGCTATCTTTACGTCTGAATTTATTCACCTCATTGACATCTTATTCGATTCTTTAAATGGTTCAACTATTAAGCCGGATAATATAAACAAAAAATTGCGATGTTCGGTATATAATCAAACTTTTCATGTACAATTTTGGACTGATATGATAGACCATATATCCAAATGGCGTTTTTTAGAAAATGGTAAAGACGTGACGAACCGATTTCACTTTATACAAGGTTGGCTAATCACTATAAGATCAATGATTCATATTTGGAACAATGTCAATAGACTTGGGTTTTCCCATCTAAATCCACGTAATTTTAATCAAGATCCACTGGAAAATTTGTTTTGTCTCGTTAGACAACATTCAACTGACCGATCCCCCACGTGTCAACATTTCACTGGAATTTTGAAAACAGTTGTACTCACAAATTTAAGTTTACCAGAAAGCAAGGGAAACTGTGAAAATGACGATTGTTCTACATTAGGATCATTAAGACACTTTGTAGAATCCGATACGACAGATGAAGATACCCTCAGTCCGAATATTGAGGAAGATCAAACTCATGTAATACAACTAAACAGTGTGCAGGGAGAAAATAAAGAAGGTTTAGGACTTGAAGAGTTTGCTAATTCTTTGCTAATAGATCTACCAATTAAAAACTGCACCAGTTGCAAATCTAGTTTATTTTCGTTTGTACCAACTGTTCAAGATATTTTACTTCAAAATTGCGACACTGATTATTCTTCGACAAATGCGAGTGACAAAGTTAAAGTACTAATTAAGAACATAAGCGATAAATTGAAATCTTTCCTCGATATAAGGGGGCACGTTTACCCAATCGAAGATATTTTCATATCTGCTTTCAGAAAAGAAATAACTAATGACATCACTTTTTGTTGTGAACATTTACCGGAAAACTTGGTCATTAACAAATGCGTTAAACAAATAATTTACGATTATATTCAATCAAAAAAACCGAAAAATATTCCAAAAGAACATGAGAAAAGTGCTAAACAGCTAAATAAAATGCAAGTGTTCGCCAAAAGTTCATTAAGTCACGTTCAAAAGACAAAATTTTATTGCAGAAATAAAAACGATACAAATCTTAAAATAGAATCCAATACAAAAGAATCGCGGCTTGCTAAACCTCACATTAATTCTATAAAAATAGGAAATGTTAGTGCAGAATATATACAGCAACTTAAAAGCTATGCGAATCCAAATTCTTCTATTCAACCAAAAATTTCTAAACTTCGTTATGATAGTATTCCAAATTCTTATGTAAAACGCAAAGTATTAAGTCTTCGCAATGATAGTATTGAAGTTAAAAGAAGAGCGAATAAAATCTCAAAAGAAAATATTGATTCGATTGATATTGAAAAAAAATGTAAAAAAAGAAAAATAGTTCAATTCTCAAATGAAAACCACGAAAATCTCGTTGAAGTACAGACGCATAATATTCAAAGCAAAGTAAAACCGATAAATCGGTCACGAAGTAGAAAACAAAAAATTATTTTTCTTCAAGACGAAAATTTGTCTTTCCCGCAGGTTGAAAACGAATCTTCGATCAATTTAAAATCTGAATTTAAAAGATTTTGATGTTGATAATTGTAAACATTATTTTTTAATGATATTGGGTTGAAAATTCAATTAGATATATGTACTGTTCAGATTCTACTTATTCTTAATAAATGTTTTATGCTCCAAAGAGCTTGTTATCACGTTCATTCAAAACGATGTTAATTATAAGCATTTATAAAAATTGGTTCAACAAAACCACATGTTCTTCTAATAAATCTATTTATTGTTCCATTCCATAATTTAAAACAATGTTTCTTTAGGATGCGTTAGACAATATTGTATATTTTAAGAAAACATTTTTAAAGACTTCTGTGATATATGTCGAATAAAAACCCATGCTCAGAATCTTTGTTTATTGATTTTTAAAATTATTTTTATCAAATTCTATTTACCAATAACGTTGACAATAATTTATAATGCCATTTATTGATATTATTGTGTACTTCAATATATGTAATAATTTCAATAAACGGTTTTATAAATTATTGACATTAATAATAAGTACAATATTTCAAATTCAAATATCCCGCTTACACGCCTGCTTGCGATGTTAGTTCCCCCAGGCCTCACATATTGTGCACATGTCGCTCCATTGTAACGAGCGACGCTAATTCGCTCGTATTTACGCAAGATGGCAACACCTCTCGAGTTAAGTTTGCGGGAAATTATAAATTTAGTTACTCCTATCTTTAATCATTTTATTCATTTAATTAATATTTTAATACTAATAAAGATTTATTGTTGGACTTCTGGTGCAAGATATAGAATAGTTTTCAATTCACGTTTTGTCCTGGATCAGCTATCTAAAGAAAGATTATAAAAGTAATTAAATTAGAGATAGAGTTACTAACTCTTGAAAGTTAAACTGAGTTTTCTCACGTTTTTTAAATATTTAGTTTATAGTTAAAAGGAGTCGGTGTGATGAGAGGGCTTCAGAGAACACTGCATGCGCACGTTAGAGTATAAGGACCTTTGTAAGTCTATTATAAATATCTTGTGCAATAGTTCTAAGTTTACATTAGAGGCAAGTCCGGATATTAGGTTCGAAATAAGCGGCATGTAATAAAAAGCGCTAAGAAATGAAATCATTATCCATAATTTATCCGAATAGTTTACAGATCTGTCACACTAGGGCTGATAGCGGCGAGACATAGACCTAAATGTTTAGGCGACATAAAATACGAAACGCGAGTTTCGAATAAAGGGTGAGATATGAAGCATTAAGTATTTTTCCTAGAACATATTAGTATACATGAGTACAGGGAGCGAGTCTACCCTTTTTTCGAATCTGAAACCTTCTGACCAGCGAGCCTCAATAAGGTATGGGTGGGAGAGCATGTGAGCGCGTAGTTTTGTAAATCGTGTGTGAGTTGAATAATCTCAATCCTGATCTCAGTCTTGATTTTACTCGTCTGAGTTGATAATCTCGCCGTCTTGAACTCAAGACGTAACTTTGTCAATCCGGACTTAGCCGATTTGTTTTGAATATAAATAATATTGATTAAAGTCAATTTTAAATCAGCCGATAATTTTCTTTACTTTAAAACATTCATATCTCCCGGTTTATTTCAATAATTTGACCGACGCGAACCCACCTATCAACTCCCATTTCTTCTGTCGCACTTGCGCGGCACGTAACACCATAACTGGCCATATTGAAAATATTTGTTTTCAATTTTTAACATGCAGCATCACCCCCGTGGATGTAACTGTAGAGCGGGTCGAAACTGTGATTTTTAATCCCACTTTTAAAGTTTCAACCCGCTCTACAGATACCGAAAATCAGATTTTCAAAAGAGTTGCTATGAAAAATACAATTTTCTACGTAGTGATTTTATGCATTTGATTTAACATAGCCTTATAGTTGATACTTACATTTAGAGACTGTGACAACATTACATAGTCGCTGTGATTATATTACTTAGTCGAATCGATTTTTTACCCCCAGAATCGGAGAACCGATTCTCTTTCTTCCTCTATCAGCAGTTACGACCCTATTGATAAAGGAAAAAAGAATCACCATAGTTTTCCTACGTTTTACTTCATGTTTAACACCTTTTGTGCTTACGAAAATTGAGTTTTGCTGGTGATAGATTTGGTTTGTTGAGACTGTTGAGCAATATCTATTTATTATTTAGGAGTTGGACGGATGGTGAATTTGGTTTGTTGGAAAAAAAATTGAACAAAATTGTACTTTTTTTTCAATTTCGAACATGATCTCACCTAACCTAATATTTTCGTTTATCTTTTTTCCGGAAACAATCAAAGTTTTCAAGGGCTTGTAATACTTGGAAAATTAACAAATTTTACTGATTTTAGGTTTCTACATGTTTGTGTCTAAAGTACATAAAATTTTCTGATCAGGATTTTGGAAATGGTAGAGAAGATACAAACGGGCGTAGATAGACTACTTTCCTATCTGATATTTTCGCCGGGGATATCAATATTATGAATTTATAACTGTAAGAAAATAAATATTTTTGCGAATAGATTCTTGAGCTTTCATTTCAGAAAGACGACTGAACGAAGAATTGCAAAAGAAATAATTAAGTATAAAAAAATTATTTACAAGAGAAATACTGTAGTTTAAGGGGGTCTTCTGGTTCGCCGTCTGATTTTCACACGCATTTTCAAGAATTTATTGCAAGCAAACCACAAAAGATAATGACATAAATTTGTTTCTATTGAATAAAGCATTTCAATGTCTTCCTTATATATTATTTTGAGTTTATTGTCTTGTCACTCGTGACGTCAGGATGACCTTGACCGGAACCTTGAAAAAACCCTGTGCCGAAGATTGAGCCTGTTCTGGTGGTCTGAAACAAAAAACAAATACAATTTCATTTATTATTTCATTGACTGTCGTTGTCTGCTCAATTAGCTCAGAAGTCCTTTTATTTTCGTTTTTATAGCTCCTCAAACATGAAAAAATTGACTCTTTTTAGAAAAATGGCTGCCATATTTATAAATTGTTATATTTTTAAACAATTGAGCAGACAACGATAGTCAATGAAATAACAAATAAAGTTGTAATTGTCTTTTTTGTTTCAGACCACCAGAACAGGCTCAATCGTCGGCACAGGGATTTTTCAAGCTTCCGGTCAAGGTCATCCTGACGTCACGAGTGACAAGACAATAAACTCAAAATAATATATAAGGAAAACATTGACATGCTTTATTCAATAGAAACAAATTTATGTCATTATCTTTTGTGGTTTGCTTGCAATAAATTCTTGAAAATGCGTGTGAAAATCAGACGGCGAACCAGAAGACCCCCTTAAAAAATTTCGATTTTTTACGATCGATTCTTCTGTTTCGCCTTCGATCCATTTAAGACATTATTTTACTTCAAGATTTCGATTTAACTTATTAGATTCTAAAAATGCTTTCAAAATCAAGCGATATTTCCAAGCCTCTCACTATAAATGGCACATCTTAAGCATGTGTTCTAAAAAATAAATTTACGCTTGCTGTATTGTAAAATGCACATTATATAATAAAATTCACTGTATTCATAGTACTAAATTGTAAATAATGCATACAGGCTGAGCGCAAAGCGTAAGTTCCAATCATACTGGAGTGTGGAGCGTGTGATAAGAATTCAGGACCTTGAATGAAGCTAGACAGATCTTTTATTAATAGAGATGATAGTCAAAATTAATTTCAAATAATTTAATGAAATAATGGGATGAACTTCTTATTGAAACTTTATATTTTGCGTTTCATTAAAATATCGGAAATATAGATCATTATTCAAAAAAATGAGATAATTTGGGAACCACTCGTTCTCATTTATTCAAACTAAAAATATTATTTGATCAATATCGAAATATTTTATTTAATAATTCTCGTTTGCATATAAGAACCAGAGGTCCTTTAGTCAGGGATAGCTCACTATTGAAATCATTACTTTGCCATCGACCTTGAAGTGATTTATTATTTCTCTCATTTATTCTAAATAAGCGATAACAGTATCTCCTCTGTCAACATCACAAATTTCCGGACTAGTTTTTTACATAAAGTGTACTTTTAAAAGCCACTGTTTCCGCAGTATTTCTTTCACCATGAAGCTAGCTATCGTGTTTTTATCGTTTCTCTTCGGTTCTTTCGCGAATAAAAGTATTCAATCAAATCAAAAAATCATTTAAATGTTCTGAAGAAATTATTAGATACATTACGTTTAATGTTTATTATGTTTTTAAAACATTGCATTTATTCACTGTTTATCAATATTTAAATACTCTTTAAAACTAATAATGACAACATGTGGTTGATCATAGCTAAGCGTTCCAGAAAACTTTTTAAAGATATTTTTTCTTACTATATTTTCAGATTTGCAAATAGATGAAAAAAGTAGTTCTGTTCTTAAAAGCCTTTATAATGAAAGACAGTTTATGGTAGATACTGCTCCATTTATGGTGAGTGAAAATCATAATATGAATTATAAAATCTTTTAATACTTAAAAATGTTCACTTAACTTTGTTAACTAGAACTTTTAGGACCGGTTGATCCACCTTCTGATAAATTCCAGATAAATTTATCGCATGTTAAATCTTATGAGATAAATTTATCTGGAAATCATTAGAAGGTGGATCAACCGACCCTTAAGGTCATGGATTAATCGGATCACGTGACTAAATTATACATTAATTCATTCATGTAAAATAACTTTTTTAAATTTACAAAACATCTTTCTGAAAATTTGGGAAACAGAAGAAAAAAATATAAAGCATGCTCTGTTGTATTTTCAAAATTTGCAAAAAAATATTTTGTAAAATAAAAAAAGTTATTTTACATGAGCTTTTACAGAAATTCGGTCACGTGGTCTGATTAATCTATGGCCTTAATGACAGTAAATATTTTGGGTACACTTCGGAAAAGCACTTACCTCTGATTAATTTGAAACTCACTATACCGTCGCTAATTACGATATTGATCTAGGAAAAAAATATTTCCTATAAAATTTGTAGCGCTTGAAAAGATCTATCTTTATTTGCGTTTATCTCAACCAATATACAAAATTTCGCAAAATATTCCAAGTATAACTTGTAGACCTCATCGAGATACACATTTTTTGTAACAAGCATTTTTTCTACGATTAATAGTTTTCGAGAAAATTAGTAATACATTTGATATCGATTTAAAATACCCAAAAATAATACAAGCTACACATCATGTACAATCAAGTGTTTTTTGTCCGCCGTACACCGAAAGTTAGCCTTGTCGGTGTCGTTTTGTGTGCGGAACATTGATTTTCCTGAACTAGTGCGGTAAAATTTAAAGTGTGCGGAAAATGAAAACAAACTTAAAATTTTACCGCACTAGTCCGAGAAAATCAACTTTCCGCAGGAAAAACGACACTGACTGGCTAACTTTCGATATACAGCGAACAAAAAATATCGTTCGCATCACGTGCCGAACGTACTGTAAGGAGACATGTCTGTCTATCGTTAAAAAAAAAAAAAACGATTTTTTGCGATTTTTTCTTGAAGCTGTGTTTATTTATTTTGTAATACATGTTATGGCATTTGAATAATGCATATTTAAGGAAGTTACAATAAAAATTCCATGATAAAATATCCATAAATAAGCGAGTTATAGTCAATCACTGAGGAGTAAAAAAAAAGTCAATTTTCGGTGGTCATCAGATCGCAGTACTGGATTATCTGAAACAAAAAAATCAAACGGTTTTTTTTAGTAAACAACATTTATGGGCGAATGGACGAAGGAAATATAAAAATATTGATTTTTTACAAAATGGTGGACTTTTAAACAAAAAATTGGGTTTTTCCACTAAAAAATTGTCGTTTTTTGGTTGTAAAATAAAAAGTATTTGTTGAAAAAAGAATCCTTCGTCCACTTGCCCGGAAACTATATCTAGTATAACTGGTTAAAATTTGATAATAATCGGATAACCCTATCCAGAGTTCTAATGACCACGGACTTTGAAAACGTTGCGTTCTGAGAAAAACGCGTTTAAAGTTAAAAAAGTTGAAAACGTGTTGAAAAAATAACTGTATCTTTTTAAAATTTATACTTACATAGAATCGTCGATTTAGAGAATACTTTTGAAATATTATACTTTCAGAAAATGTAAAAAAAATCGATTTTTTGAAACCGTCAAACAGACATGTCCCCTTAACGCGCGGGCGAGTTCCGACTCGCTCGCGCCTTAAAATACGCCTTTCCACACTTGATACGACATATACTATTATGCAATTTATTCTCCTATCTCATGTGTCTTGTTATTCTTTCACCCTTTTTTCGCCCCGCAACTTTGCACTTCATGGACTTTTAACTCTTCATGACTTATCTACCAGGTCCAAATTTCACATCATGTGGGTCCGAAAATCTCCACTTTATGGGTCCAAAAAATACATTGTATGTTTGATTCCATTAAATAAGGGATGATTTGAATTGAAAAAACTCCCCATCGTGTGTCTGTCTGATTCCATTTAATAGGGGATGATTTGAATTGAGAAAAACTCCCCATCGTGTGCCTGACTGTTTGATTCCGTTTAATCTCATTTTTCTCAAAAAATAATGGTTTTAGGGCAAAATCGTGTGGAACATGAAAGATAGATCTTTTTATCCACTACAACTTTTGCAGAAAATATTTTTTTCCTAGGTCTTTATCTATCGATATAAAATGAAAAAAACTTGTTGAAAACTTTTCATTTTAGTTGAACTTAATTAGAACTCCTACTTCGCATTAAATCTTGCGTGTTATTCAATTTGATACTATGACTAAAGTAAATTTTATAATATTATTGATGTGAATTTAGTCCTTTTGAATTTATTTACAATTTGAGTAATAGACTTTCATCGCAGCATTCATCTTTAACAATAATAGTTTTATAACAATTCATATAAAAACAGAACTTTCCGTTTCACCAACAAATGATGTGAGATAAACGAAAAAAAGGCATCAAAAGTTTTATTTTTTCGAGTTTTTGGAGGAATAATGGGATTGACCCATTGACATGACCTCAAACTAAATAACAATTTATAGTAAGCAAGGGAACTATAATTAATACTAATTGCAATTTGAATCAAAATGAAGTTAAATTCTCTATAACTCATCTTGATTTGCTTCCAATCTTGATAAATAATATCTCATTTTGTTCAAAAGAACATTAACTTTTTTTCAAAAAACTTCTTTAAAGACCACAGACGCAAATTTATTTATTTTTCTAAAGATTGAATTGTTGCTTCTTCCGAGGTGCATTGCAATTAATTCTGATCTTATTTTTTCTGCTTTTATAAACTTTTATTCAATTTATGGTTATCAATGAATGTCAATTTCGTTAATTTTTACCGAATCTAAAAATTTCATCAAGATCATTTGTGAACCTCTTCGAATACCACCAAAAACCAGGGTTAAAAATGATATTTTTTATAATTGTTAAAATCTTTTATTTTCAGGCTTTGGTATTTGCAGACAAGTCTTTCCCTACCTTTGAATTTGCAGCAGCAGCAATCATTACCACTCGACACCTTATTTCAACAGCTAAATTTTTTTATCTACAGTGAGTGTTAAAATATAGATTCAAGTGTCTAATGAAAGGCTATTTTTCAACTTCTAATCTTTCAATTTTATCTTTAAATTCTCCTTTTTCATTTTACATCTCTGAAAATCGTTTTCAGCTGATCAGAAACGCATATTAAAAACTTGAAAAATATCTACGATTTTTCATTGTAAAAAATATTTTAAGATTGATTTTTTTGAAAAAGTAAAAGTTTTAGAAGTATTTCAAATACCCATTGCTCATAAAATAAAAAAGTAAAACTTGAATTTGTACTATGAATGGTTATTTAAAATAATTTTTATGAAAAAATTTCAGTGACAATAAAAAATTGAAGGTCTTAACAGGATTAACCAGATCATTTCCAGTTGATGATTTAATTTGTCACAAAATTAAAAAAATCTACAAGCACGAAAAAGTCGATCCATTTGAAATTTACAATGACATTGCCTTAATTGAGGTACATATTTATATGATATTTTGTACGATATTTTAAGTAATTACACTTTTTTAGTGCAAGGCTAAAAATTTGTTCGTATTTAACCTTTTAAGTTTTTGAAAAAAAATAATTTATTTCACTGAGTCCCGTGTAGAAATTTGGATAGGGTTTTGTGAGGTTCCCTATTAATTTTTCTATAATGTATGAAGCGCAATTTCGAAAAAATTGACCGTACTTAATTACAACGAAACGCTTATTAAGTGAGACCATACTCGAATTAATCGATACAGGACGTAAAAGCCCTGCTTAAAAAAAATCGTTAGAATCCGATAGAACCCTGTTAGAACTAACACGTGGATCAATAAGTCCCGGGACTGACACATAGATGGCGTTGCCAACACAAGTTCTGTATGATTTTTCATGAGTACCAACCTTCAAAAGATACCTGTCAAAATTGTATGACATTCTGATGTTTGGTCCACGAGTTACAGTGATTTAAGTGACGCTAGTCTTGATATTCTCAAAACAATGGATTCGAAACAATTTCGTGTGTTGATTTACCATTGCTTTTTGATGAAAAAAAAACACAGTGCAAGCTCAGCAATGGCTTGAAAAGTGCTTCTCCATCAAAAACAACCATTTGTCGGTGGTATGCTGAGTTTAAACGTGGTCGTACAGACACTGAAGATGCTGAACGCTCCGGCCGGCCAAATGAGGTAGTTACACCGGAAACCATCAAAAAAGTCCACCAAATCATTTTCGAAAACCGTAAATTAAAATTGCGTGAGATAGCTGACACCTTAAAGATATCATACGGCAGTGTGTACGCTATTTTGCATGAACATTTGTCTATGAGGAAACTGTTGTCAAAGTGGGTGCCGTGTTTGCTCACGGTGGATCAAAAACGACAACGTGTCGTTGATTCCGAGCGCTGTTTGGAGCTGTATCGCCGAAATAAACCGAATTGTTTGCGTCGGTATGTGACAATGGACGAAACCTGGATCCATCACTACACTCCGAAGTCAAAGCGGTCGCCAGCCGAGTGGACTGCAGTCGGTGAGAAGCGTCCAAAGCGGCCAAAAACGCAAATGTGGGCCGGTAAGGTTATGGCCTCAATATTTTGGGATGCTCGTGGAGTTTTGTTCATCGACTACCTTGAAAAAGGTAAGACGATCAATAGCGAACGTTACATTGGCCAATTGATGCGTTTGAAGAACGAAATCGGTGAGAAATGGCTCCAGATGAAGAAGAAAAAAGTGCTCTTTCACCAAGACAATGCTCCGTGTTACAAGTCGCTTGCTACCATGGCGAAATTGAATGAATTGAGCTTCGAATTGCTTCTGCACCCACCATATTCACTGGATCTGGCCCCCAGTGACTACTACCTGTTTGCAGACCTCAAAAAAATGCTGCAAGGAAAGAGATTCTACTCCAACGAGGAAGTCATCACCGAAACGAACGCTTATTTCGAGGCGAAAGATAAATCGTCCTACAAGAAAGGTATTGAAATGTTAGAGAAGTGCTGGACTGATTGTGTTGCTTTTGAAGGAGATTATGTTGATGAATAAAGTCGAGTTTTGCCAAAAAAATGTTTTTTTCCTAGTTAGTCCCGGGACTTATTGATCCACGTGTTATATAGAAAATCCTTTATTATACAATATGATGTATATATAATATACATATCATAATTACATTGTATTAAATATTTATTTATCAAAATTCAAATTTAGATTAATTTTAAATTTAGATTAAGAAGAATTGATGAAGGATTGCAAGGGATAGAAAAGTAGAAGATAGACGTAAATTAAGATTAACAAAGAGTTAGAATAAGATTAAGGATTATAGATAAAGAATGCTCCAGGGAAAGAGATTTGGCTCCAATGAAGAAGCGATTGCCGAAACTGAAGCGTATTTTGAGACCAAAAATAAATCGTTCTACAAAAAAGGTATCGAAATGTTAGAGAAGCGTTGGAATGAATGTATCACTCTTGGAGGAGACTATGTTGATAAATGAAGTCGAATTTTGCCCAAAAATTGTTGTTTTATTAGTGTAGTATTAATGTTAGTATAGTATTTCAGTAAAATTGAACGAAAAAAATAGTCATTTTTCTTCCAGTTTTTGAATCAAAATGTCTCAATCATCTTCGAAAATATGAAGTTCTTAAAAGGAATCTTTTTGTAGAGCAGTGCATTGAGGACAAATATTCTTCTTTTAAAAGACACAGAACGCGAATAGTCCTGTTCTAAGAGTAAATCCTATTATCAACAGAAAATTATTCTCAATCTGAAAGTAGAATACAAAAGAGCCAGCTTTACTTCCATAAATAGATAGAAATCCTCTAATTTGTAGAGATATATTCCCGTTTTAACAGGAAAATGTTAGAGGAGTTTTTGTGAGAAATAGAGAAATCATTTGCTACGTCTTATTTCACTTTTTGTTTTCGATCCGAGCCTACTTTTAGCCATTACCAAAACTTGCAAAATTTGTTTATCTTAATTTATAACTGTTCAGGACTTCAATAGATTGAATATTTAAACATTTCACAAGTAAAATCAAACTTCTTTTCCAAGATTCCACTGAACTTAATTTTTTTCGTTGAATTTAACTGTACTTACAATAGACCAGTAAACAAGTCGAGAAATTTCTACACGGGGTTTTCAACAAAACCTAGAGGTTTCTGTGGGAGCTCCATACTTTGGCACACTGTAATTCCATGATTGTATCCTTCTAAAATATATTATCTTTTCTCTAAGAGCTAATAAATTTAGTTAAGGATTCTTTCATTTATTGCAAATTGTTTTTCGTTTTCCAGTTGACAGAACTTCTAAAGCTTACGTACAAAGTCAAACTGATCAAGTTGATGACTTTTGATGATTTAGAAGAAATCAAAAATAAGAAGAATGAAGGAATAGTGTTAAGAATCTTCGGTTTTGGTGAACGAAAAGTAAGTTCGTATTTACTCAACCTAAAAAGAAACAAAAAGTTGCATCAAATGTTAAATATTACTTATTTCTGATGAAGAAAATCTTAAAATTGTATAATGTTGAAATTTATAGTCTATTCTTCTTCCTTGAAGTATTCTGAACAAAAATATATATCACAAGTCAAATTGATATAATATTTTTGCAATTATATGACACATTAAGTCTCAAACAGTATTATTCCAAAAGTTTTGAGGTATTTTACTCAATTATTTACGTATACATAAAAATCTTGACTGAGAATTACTATTGTCTAGATTAATCTCTTATAATAACCTAGGTGAAAAAAGACGACGTAAAAACTCATTCGAATAGCAATAGATACACAGAGAGAAATTTTAGGTTTCACTGACCAAAGTTTTTTTGTTAAAATCGTCTTTACAAAAATGTTAAAGTTCTCATGACAATCGTGGTAGTGGCTGTCATACATTGGAAAAGTGTTTACTTCAACTGCAAGGAACGTTACTGAGACCACGATTCTGGTACTTGAAATACCATAGCGCTGCGGTTATAGGAACCAAAGTTCATCGTAAAGCCGCGCATAGAGTTTAGTTGAAATGACTAAGTCTACGGACAGTAAATACCCAGCCAAAATTATTTTTGAGGTTATAGGTATGGTTCTCTTAGTTATCAAAATACAAATTCAATTTGAGTAGTTATACAATGCCGGTTCTAGATGCAAATTCCTGTAACCGACATTTACCGACATCGAGAAGCTTCGATTGGTTCTGTTCCAAGCTAAGTCTGGAAGTTTCAAGAAGGAGTTCGAAGCATATGACGTCACACTATACCCTTGATAAATTGTTTATTAATGGGTGGGGGTGGGGTGGGGGTGGGGTGGGGGTCATCTCTTTCGGGAAACGTTTATTTCAAAGACTTTAGGAGTTGGTTTAACCTCTGTACGTATGGAATGTAAAGGACAAATGTTAAAAAAATATTTCCTAGAAAAATAAAGGCATGTGACGGACAAATATTGAAAAATATCTTTCAGAAAAATAAAGGCATATGGTTAATTTAAACGCTCTCAGGATGTTTAATGTAATAAATTTGATAATATTTTTTCTGATTAATTTAGACGTGGGGTATGTGTGAAATGATTTCGTTTTTAGAGCTTGGATTGTTTATGCTAATAAAATTGATATGACATCTCCCAGTTAGACTGCAGTAATCTGATATCTTACGTTTATGACATTAAATCACATTCGGGATATGTGAAACATTTACCATTATAATAATATTTCTCAGAAAAACAAAGACATATGGTTAATTTAAACGCTCTCAGGATGTTTAATGTAATATATTTAATAAAATTATTTGTGATTAATTTAGATGTGGGGTATGTGTGAAATGATTTCGTTCTTAGAACTTGGATTGTTTATGCCAATAAAATTGATATGACATCTCCCACCAGAAAATAAAGGCATGTGAAGGACAAATGTTAAAAAATATTTCTCAGAAAAATATAGGCATATAGTTTAAGAGACCGCTTCTGGAGTCGAGGACATGTCGTCTCTTGTTGAAGGACAAGTAATTGATTGAGATAAAAAGAATTTTGATTGTCTCCTGTGAAAGGCGTATGTAAATCCCCTCCAGAATCTTCTCGAAAAGTCCTAGATGCTTCTAAATGCTTCTAGAGATTTTTTAAGGAGAAGTGAAGAAAATTAATTGTTATAAGACAAAGGGAAAAAAGGGGGGATAATGGATATAAAAAAGGAGCGATACATGGTGTCTCCACAGTTATTTTAAGACATTACTTGAATGGACAAATGTAAAAATCGCAAACGTGAAATACAAGTTCGAATAAATAATCTCTTAAAAAATATCAAAGAGATAAAGCATTTAATTGAAGTTAGATCAGATATTAAAGAAATATCAAAAAATTTCAAAAGTATATCTTTATCTGATAATGGATTTAAAAAAATTGAATAGAGCTGCTACCATACTGCCTATCAAGAGCCTGAAGGAACTAAAGGTTGGCGAATTCTACAAAATTACGGGTTTGCGAAGAGTGCCTACAAAATACGGATCTAAAATTGCAGCAGATATTGAAAATACCTTTGTGATCTTTTTCCCCCAACGAATACTGACACTATTTCAAGCAGATGAAGATTATTATCAAGAATTAATTCGAGAAATTGCTGTTGGAGAGGTACGTTTAAAATTTCTAGGCGGCCAATACAACGAATTTGAATTGCATTCATCAGTGTCCGAAAAGAATTGAGATAAAAAATGTCTTACGTTCCGAAAAAGCAACTATTACTTTCTACTACGTACAACTTGAATTCATCATTCACAAAGCAAGCAGTCATTGGTGCAGAATTATGTAAAAATGGAAGTTTAAGTGCAAGATTAAAATTGATCAGTAGTCATCCACAATCAAATATTTCTCTACACCCTGAAGAATGGAAGCTGTTAAATAGTTTTTTTGAAGAAATGAAACTTTTTTCCACAATGAAATGAACACCCAGATAATCAACTGTCAAACACTTCTTCTCCGATTCGTCGTTTTGAACAACCAGCGTTTGGTGTCACTGGAACGTGTTCCTAGCAACTCATTATCACCACATCCCTTTACAATGAATGAATCAACGTTTCTGATCTTGAGTGAATTGAGTCCTTGCATCGAACAACATCTTGAAGAATTATCATCATCAAATCTACAAAATGTTAAAAATGTGATTGTTAAAATTATTGGTGAAAGATTGTGGTGTAATACTGACTATAAATGTGTGAAAAACTTGGAAACTTCTTTGAAAAAAAATTATTCTCAAGTTTTGAAAAAAATTGTTAAAAAAGTGTGTCAATTTCCCACATACGAAAGCTTTATTTTTTGAAATAATTACTTTTCACTCAAAACAATTATGTGAGGAAGTTGTAAAGAGTTTGCCTAGTATTCAAAATATTGGTTCAAGTTTTATTAATTAAATATAATTTTGTATGCGTGTGAGAGGGAGAAGCAGGAAAATAAAAAAATTAATGCTTTTTAATTTGTCTAATTATTTATAGAACATTTATTCTTAAGAAATAGATACAAAAATTGTTTACATACTATATTTCATTTATCTATCCAACTATTATGTGAATTATCAAAACCTAACCATTTTACATATAACTTATTTCCACGTTTCTTAAGCACTTTTTCTACCAAATAAATGTTGGGATTTTTAACTATGCTTAATTCCTGTTCATAAAAGCTACCAGATATGGGTTTATTTTGATAATCATTGAGAAAGTACGTCGTTGGTTCAGAATCTCTTACTTGACTAATTGTAAATATTTCTGTTGTCCAATTAGGTGTATAACCTTTTTCAAATGTATGTTTAAATTTACTTATTCTTACTTCATCACCAATTTTAAACTTTGGTTTTCTTCTCATAGTTTTTATTTGAAACTTTTTATAAATATTAAATAAAATTTTTTTCATTTTCTTTAGTAACATCTTTTGGTTTTATTTTTATTGTTCGATGTCTTGTATTATTGTAAGAGGAAATAAGATCTGTTAAAATATCAAACCATTTATAATTTCCCTGCAAACTAAATTGTATCCACATTTTATTTTTTAAAGTACGGTTAAATCTCTCACATATTGATGCTTTCAAATTACTAAACGTAGAGTATAAATTAATATTATAATTTTTCATAAGATTACTGAAACTTCTATTATAAAATTCTTTTCCTCTATCTACATGTAAATTTTTCGGTACGCGTCCTTGGATTAGCACTTATTTCATTGCTGTTGTGACGTCATCTGCAGTCCTACTTTTCACAGGAATAGCCCAAGCAAATTTGGAAAATATATCAAAAATAGTTAAGATGTATTTATAACCTTTATTTTTCTTCTCGTAAGGTAGTATTTCAACGAGATCTGCTTGCCGAGTTTCATCGATACCACGGATATCAAAATGTCGTCGTTGGTAATTTCTTCTAGCCGGTTTATGCAGTTCTTCAACCAACTGCAGTTTCTCTGTGTTCATTTTTAAGTCTATGCAGTCTGACATCCAATTGTGAAATGAGCTCTGAATTGCGAAGCACTAATAGTTGAGTCGATTTATGATCAATTTGTATATTTTTCAATTTTTGATTGACAGTTGATTCGAGGACATCAATTATCATATTTTTGTTAAAAATTTCAGTTTGCAATGAAGCAATAACTTTATAGATGGTATCAGTTTCTTTTTTATTAAATCTAGAACCAATTGCAAATTCACTGCATCATTCGATTCTTCAGCTCCAGCCACGTTGCATAGCCTCTTTCCATCTAGATCGTAATTTCCTGAATTGGTAACCTTGAATCCAATTCCCGGAGGACCACGATTGGAGTTTCCAGTTTGTCTAAAAAGACGTCCGAATATATCGATACTCATCATAAAAATGATACAATTAATAAAAAATTCACTAATAAATAATCCCAGCTTCTCGTAGTTCTTCAACGATTGATATAATTTCATTTGTATGACTTGAGTTACCAGCTGCTTGGGATGCTAAAAGTAAACGTAATCGATCTACCAACTCATTCGGATCATCCCAGTAAATGTAATCCAACTGGTTTCCCTCTTTAGCAACCATGTACTGAGGTATCATACCTCGACCTGATATATCTTGTCTTTTACTTCGTCTATCATTATTTCTAGCAGGGGATGTGAGGATTATTTTCTCAATAAAATGTTTATATTTAAAGGACTTACTATCACGAACGTTGTTACATTCTTTATAATTTTTTTATGAGCATTCGTTGCGAGAATAATTTTTCTATAATTTTCAAGATCATCAGAACTTATTAGAGATTCTTCAGGAATTTTTTAAAATAAAAGTTCAAGTAATCCTTTACTTATTTGGAAATTTGAATCACCCACGTGAATATAGTCCTGACTGAAACTTATTGGTGAATCTCCAATCATTAATCTGTCCTTGGATAATTTCCGTACACCATTTATATTATCAAGTTCTTTACTCCTTTCACCTAACAATATAAGATAATGTTTAATATTATCATCCCATGAAGTAGAAGATGTTTTTTTATTATTTTCAGTGTCATCGACATTTAAAAATTCTGAATTATTGGAATCTTCTCTTTCATCTACTCTTTCATCAGCAGCTGACATAAAAGTTACATCACCATCATTATCATTATCATCATCATCATAAATATTTTCTTTATCTTCACTTTACACTTTTTCAACAGAATTAACTGTTTCCCTTATTTTGAGACCATCAACAATTTTTTCAAGGGGGGTAACAATAGGTTTAAAAGTATTATTCAGTATCTGTTCAACTGTTTCCTTGCGTAATTTTATTAATTTATGTTTACGTCGAATTGCATCACTAGCTATAGCAATTTGCTGCAAAATATCCGTTTCATTTTTATGAAAGTTTTCGTTCTTCAAAGACATCTTGTTTCATCGAAGTCTAAAGTGCAACTAATTCTATAAAGTATTAGGATACACTTTTTTATTAATTTCTCAAATTTATAAAACAATCAAAGCATTTACGATATCTTCCTTGATTAATTTCATTATCTTTGTCAATAACAAGAAAACCATATTTATTATCCCAACAAGCTGAACATAATTCTTTAAATTTTGAAAACGACATATCCGTGTTTACGTGATCATCATAGATATGTTTAAGATTCATTTCATCCTGCTTAAAAAGTACTAAGAAATTAACGTTATCACGAATTAAATGTTTTGGAATTCGTGCGTACGTTTGACACAAGTAAAAACAGTCAATGAGTCTATGTCTACCCATGGAAAAAAATGCTCGAATGTTATCTTGTTTATCACATGCCACATCATCAAACACGATTATTGAGTTAGGTTGTGCTTCATTCGGTTGAACAACTTCTCCATGTTCATTGAAAGGAAAGTATTTTATATCATTCACCGATTGTAAAACTTTTTCTAAAAATTTGTATTTAGGTTGGTTCAAAGATTTTGAATAAATGTAGATATTTTCAAATCTTAATCCGTTTGGGTGTGTTAGTAATGTAAGTAACGCATTCGTTTTCCCACAATTGGATGGACCGCAGAAAATTGCGCGTACACTGTTTGGTAATAAATTCCCATGACGCTTTTCTTCTCTTTTCCAATCTAGTGTGAATTTGTCAAAATTTTCAACCGGTAATTTCATAGATTGTGTTTTAAACTCCATCTTGATAACAACTGACTTGAGTACTATAAATAGCATGCTTTTAAAGGTTTTCATTTCAGTCTGAAAAGTTTTTTTGAACAGATATAATTATGGTTACAAAGAAAGATATAGCCAGTTGTACAAAAGCTTTCAAACGAAATAGACGTGGTAAAGGACTATTAAATAAAGTTATTAATAACCTCCCTGTAGAATTGCACATCCCTGGTTATCAATATTGTGGCCCTGGGACTAAATTAACAAAGCGATTAACACGTGGTGATCCTGGTATTAATCCCCTTGACACAGCTTGCAAGGAACACGACATTTTATATTCTCAAAACAGAGATAATATTTCAGCAAGAAATACAGCTGATAGAGTTTTAGCTGAAAAAGCGTGGGATCGTGTGTTAGCAAAAGACGCTAAAATAGGTGAAAAGGCAGCCGCTTGGGCAATAACGAATGCCATGAAAGTAAAATCAAAACTGGGGATGGGGGTCACGAAAAAGAAAAAAAGATTGGGTTCGTCATTGAAGAAAGTTGTTACAGCAGCTAAAAAATCTATGATCCCTAGCAAAAATGCTCACAGTGTTATCAAATTAGCACTTCAGGGTGCACGTGCAGCTGTGAAAAAGGCTGGTGGAAAACGCAATGTAAAAAAGCCTCGAATTCTTCCTGTACCGAGTAAAGTTGGAGGCTTTCTACCTTTTTTGGTACCTGTTTTTGCAGGTCTCAGTGCCGTTGGGGCGTTAGCAGGTGGGGCTGCTGGTGTAGCTAAGGCTGTCAATGATGCAAATGCAGCTAAAAAACAACTTGAAGAAAGTAAACGCCACAATCAGATGATAGAATCTATAGCATTAGGAAAAGGCTTATACCTTAAGCCATATAAGGAGGGCTTAGGTCTTCACATTGACTCTCAAGTAAAAAATTCAGAAAAGCTAAAAAAAAGTCGAAATAAAATTACCACATCGAGCTCTAACTGATTTCGATTTGCTTAAATATGCAAAGTCTATGAAAATACAACACTTTCGAGGTGTTTTTATGCGAAATAAATTACCAATGATAGGACCTTATATATTCGAATCAGCTATTATTAATTTAGATGATAAAGATGGTCCAGGTACACATTGGGTTGCATATAAGAAAATTGGTAATGATGTTGAATATTTTGATAGTTTTGGTAACCTTCGACCACCTTCAGATCTTGTTAAATATCTTGGTGTTGATAATATAAAATATAATCATGACAGGTATCAGAATTACAATACATTCGTGTGTGGTCATTTGTGTCTCAAATTTTTATGTAATCAGTTGAAATTGAAAAGTTTGTACTATCTATATAAATGAGTAAATTAATTAATTTTACTTCAGTTAAAAGTCAACCATCATCATGGACGATTCTTTCAACTTGACATTATCAGGAAATTCATCTGTATTAGAAACGCAATATTTTCCACCAATTGAACTTTCACTTAGTAAAAATTACGTTCTTGGTCTCGTTGAATTTCTAACTTTCAATTCGATTCCAAACATAGACAAAAGTCAAAATAAATTTTATGTGGGAAAAGAAGAAATTGTTATACCTACAGGTAGTTATGAAATATCAGATATTCAGAAATATTTACAAAATGTCTTAGTTAAAAAAGGAATAGAGATCCATATTAAGCCTAATAACAATACTTTACGTAGTGAGATTCTTTGTAATCGCGAAATAAATTTTATAAAAGAAGATTCAATAGCGTATTTATTGGGATTTGAACCTCAGATACTTGAAGCTAATAAAGTACATAAATCAAATTTACCAGTGTCCATAATAAAAGTAAATTGTCTGAGAATCGAGTGCAATATTACTACAGGTGCATACATCAATGATCAGAAGGTGCACACTATTCATGAATTTTTTCCGGTAGTACCACCAGGATATAAAATAGTTGAAGTGCCATCACACGTCATTTACTTACCAGTTGCTGTCAAGACAATAGATCAAATTCAATTACGAATAGTCGATCAAGATGGAAATTTGGTGAATTTTCAAGGTGAAACTATAACAATCAGACTGCACATTAAATCTCTTAAATAATAATGGGAATTATATTTAATAGAAAAATCGGTTACGGTTATAATAGTAGAGTAGAATGCCTCAAAAAAGTCAGTCACAAACCTGCATTCAAGGTGCTAAGACCTCACAACATTCAGCTTCTGAAAAATGTAGGTCTCAAGGTGTTAGCTCAAGGAAGAAAAAAATAAAAAAATAAAATTCTTCTTCTGCAACTGCTTCATCATTTGCAATGGAAGAGGAAATACTAAATATCTCAAGACCAATTGTCTACGACGAATCTATTGCACATTATGAGGTGCATGCGCATCTACCTTACGCGTCATCAACCACCAATAACAGTGATGAAATACGAATTTCTGTTCAAAATCAAGACCATTGCCTTCTACCAAGTAAAAGTTCTCTCCATATTCAAGGAAAATTAGTAAAAGAGGATGGAACTCCAGTTAATAATACCAGATTCATCATTAATGCTATCTGTCATATTTTTGAAGAAGCACGCTATGAACTGAACGCTGTAGAGATTGACAAAAATAAAAATGTTGGTCTCACGAGCTTGATCAAAAATTATTTATCAGTTTATGAAGCTCAGAGCAAATTCCTAGAAAATGCAGGCTGGTTTCCATCAAGTAATGCAAATACATCATTAACTGATGATGCTGGAAATTTTGATATTTCGATACCGCTCAATACAATATTTGGTTTTGCTGAAGATTATCAAAAAATTGTAGTGAATGCTAGACATGAATTAATACTAACACGATCAAGAAATGATGTGAATGCAGTTATACAAACAGCTGATGAGCAGTTCAAAATTATAATCGATAAAATTGAATGGTTACTTCCCAGTGTTAAATTGTCAGATGCGCGAAAATTCAAATTATTAAAATATATTGAAAAGGATCCACTTATTCCAATTTGTTTTCGTACTTGGGAATTATATGAATATCCAATGCTACCAATTACATCGAATCATGTTTGGACTGTTAAAACGTCAACACAATTAGAGAAACCCAGATTTGTTATTTTAGGGTTTCAAACAAATAGAAAGAATGTTTCTAGGAGAAATGCTAGCCATTTTGATCATTGCAAAGTAACTAATGTAAAGCTATTTTTGAACAATCAAAGTTATCCGTATGGTAATCTTAATCTTGATTTTGATAAAAAACAATACGCTCTACTCTACGAAATGTATACTAATTTCCAAGCAAATTATTATGGAAGAGAACCTCAAGCATATTTATCAAAGAGTGATTTTTTAGAATTTGCTCCTTTAATAGTTATTGATTGTTCAAAGCAAAATGAATCTTTGAAGTCTGGTCCAGTTGATATTCGCTTAGAATTTGAAGCTAAAGAAAATTTCCCTGCTCAAACTGCTGCATATTGTTTAATTTTGCATGATAGGGTAATTGAATATAAACCAATAAGTGGTGGGATTAAAAAACTTATATAAATTGTCTTGATATCTCTTAAATAAGTTAGTATCGGTTAAGATGGAGTACATAGTTGACATTCAAGGATTCAGGTTGCCTATTAATGAATTTATAATTAAAGAATTAGCAATTCTCCCAGTTAATGATAATAATGAATCAGCAAGACCTTTTAATTTTCTTTTCCAACCACCTTGTGAGTGGACCTCTATATCTTCAAAGTACAGAAATATAAATCGTTGGTTGGAAAACAATTTGCATGGTATAACATGGACTTCTGGTAATGTGCCTTATACGTTGTTGAAAATAATACTTACAAAGATTTTTAAAAATGCAACGAAAATCTATGTAAAAGGACTAGAAAAAAAGAATTTTTTGAAATGTTTTGTTAAAAAATCAATAAAAATTATTGATTTGTATGAATTAAAATGTCCTCCGCTTCAATACTTGATTAATGAATCAAAAGGTTCAATTAAATGTTTCCATCATAATAAAAATATACAAAATTTTGACTGTGCGTTGCGAAATGTAATACTTTTAAAATTGTGGTTACATAAAAATTATAAAATAGAAAGTAAGAATAATAATAATATTTGTCAATTAATTTAAAATTATAATCCAAAATTTTGTACTGCTATATATTGATAACAAATGTGTACTTTTTGAAAATTATAATTCAATAAAAAAATGTATTTAATACAAGAAAAACTGTTCATTATTCTTCAACCCACCGTAGTATAAAATTGTGGTAGGTCGGCAGTGTGACTGAACTTTTCTATATACAAATTCTTCATATATCACATGATTATTATCATCATTATGTGTTATAGCATTCGATTACTGATCAATGAGGCCGGAGTTCCATGTCGATGTTAGAAAATCATAAGTGAAAGAGAGCGTATATATGTGTCTCTCATTCTCATTATTTTTCTGCTTTACGACGAGTATAAACACCGTCATGGGACAGCACCCTAAGAATATAAAGAATACATTCATACAAAAAGAATCTCGCTACCTACTATTAAAAATGACCAATTGTTAGTATTTTAAAGTTAAATTTAAGAAATATTTGAATTAAAAAGCATATTTTCGAATTTAAAATACGGTTGGTGAAAAATTACTATACTTCAATTCATTTTATTACAAAAATTTATATTTAAATACAATTCGTCAAATAAAAACTGAAAAATTCTGATGAAACAGACTTTTATTATGAATAAAAATTATTTTTTCAATAAAATGAACCATCGTAAATAAAAGTGGGGAAAGGTGGTGGAATGAAACGACACAATTTAATTTTTATATTACAAAATTTTCATCATATATTTTTATTTTTATATAAATTTGTTAAAAAATCACATTTTTTTATTTTTTACAAATATTGATAATATATTGTGAAATATTTTTTAACTTTTTTTACGTTTTTTGGTTTTCTATAATTTTTTAAAAATAAGACCACTGTCTTCTTCATCTTTTTGGAGCATGGTAAACACTCCGCCAAACTCCATCAGAATTAGCGCCTGTGGGTCTGCAATGAATCTCGACACTGCATCACTGCAAACCTCCTTTAAGATGCTGTATGGAGTAGACCTCATCCACTCCTCGGGAATTTTCACTGTGGTTAAGATGTGGACATAATCCATGATCTGAAACAAATATTTTGAAAATTATTATTATTATTATTATTATTTTATACTTAAATTTGAATGAATGAAAAAATAAATGTTGCAAATTTGGAACAGATTATATGTTCTGAATGTACTTTAATAATTTTTCTTTTCTTATCTGAAGCATCAAAATATCATGGATTTTTTAATATCACAAGTATATCAAACAATTTTATTCAAAGAAAGTATGCTCAAATTCTGAACACTCAAATTCTGAACAGTCAAAAAAATTTAATCGCCATTTTGAATAAAATTGACCGAGAATGTTGTTAGTTTAAATAAATTAAATGCATGAAAAATTAGTTGATGATTTTATTTTTCAAGTTATTTCGAAAGTAAAATTTTTCATAAAAAACTATAATTAGATAAAAAATCTATTTATTTTAATTTTATTTTAATTTTACTACTTATATATTAAAGACTATTTAAATTAATAACATGTTTCAATAAATCATAAATATCAAATAAAATCATTAAGTAATTTTACATGTATTTGAAATTAATACTGTAAATTTGATTTAATAAAAATTATAAAAATATATACCCATCTGTATCAAATTACAAAAAAAGTTTTTAATTTTTTTAAGATGCAAGTATTTTAAATTTAATATAAGTTACTAAAAGAAACTTCCATTATATAAAATGGAAGTTTAATACATACATTTTTAACAGTGTAAAGTTCTAATATATGTATCACAATTCTTTGGAAGATTTTTCATCTAATTATAGTTTTTTATGAAAAATTTTAAGTTCAAAATAACTTAAAAATAAAATCATCAAGTAATTTTTCATGTATTTAATTTTTTAAGTTAACAACATTCGCGATCAATTTTATTTTAAATTGCAGTTAAATGTTTTGGAGGGTTTAGAATTTTAAGCATATTTTAGTTGAATAAAATTTTTTGATATAATTGTGATATTAAAAAACTAAAGATTTTTTCATGTTTCGATATAGAATAAGAAAATCACTTACAGATATATCCATGAATATAAAAAATATCCCAACTTTTTGCAAAACACTTCCACACATACACTTTTTTCACAAAATATTGTAAAAGTTTTTAGAAAATCTTACTGTTTTTTTTGTTTTTCACTTCCTTCCTTTTTTTAAATCTTCACTTTGTAAAGAGTTAGAGCTTGTGATAATGATGAATTTAGTAATGGTTTCTTCCCGTTGTCACCTCCTTATATATTCCAGAGCTTGTTTATATCAGATAAAAGTAGAACATCAGTTTTGAGATAAAGATCTGAATATTCACCTAAAGTTTTCAAGTTGAAAGTTTCCCAAACTCTACGAGCATGCTGATAATCTTCATTAGAAATACTTGAATTATTTAATTTACAGAAAAAAGCCTCTTTTGGGGGTAATTGATGTTCTTCTAATTTCTCCCAATTGTCAATATAACTGTATGGAAATACACCTTTTCTAGTCAGTAAATTAAATTCATTATCATTCACACAGTGTCTTTTTGTTATTATTTTTTCATCATTATTGAGAAATAATGCTAATTTTTCAAGACTACTCGGCATAAATCGAAAAGAGTCAATAAATCGTAGCTTTACATTAGTTTTTTCAACATTTTTTGTGAAAGAAATGTATTTTTCCTTATTTATTGGTAATAAACTGACATTTCCCTCAAAACTTGTCGCTAAAGCTTTGATAAAAAAATGGGAATCATAACCTGATAAATTATGAAAAACTACTGGAATCACGTGTGAATTCTTGTAATTTATATTGCAACCCTGATGAGCAACACCGCGATATTTGCCTGTAAAGTGGCAATGATCACGGTGTTTGATATCATCAATTTTGAAAGGATTTTCACAAATGTGACAAATTTTTGCAAATTTAAATTCTTGTTTTTGTTGATTAGTTAGAGGTTCCATTGGTACTATAATTTTTAAATACTCATCTACTTTTTCAGCCAAACATTTTAGTTCATTTATGAACCACTCAATGCAGTCTTTGTCACGATAAAGTTTAATTTTAGAAATTGAATGATCGAAACTACATAGTACATTATAAGCGACACTTGTAGGAACGTGCTTTTGATAAATAGATGTATTCATGTGTGAGTCAACCACTGGCTCCAGAAGACATTCAATATCAGCATATACAACGAAAGGCACCTTTTCTTTATATTGATAGTTTTTAAATTTCAAAATATTATTTTCATGATCTGGTAAAATCATTCTACATTTATTTATATTTTGACATGTCAATATATGACTTCGAAAAGACTTTTCTGAACTAAAATGACATAGGCATCTGTCACATATTAATATTCGATGCTCATTTCTTGTGACTTGTGAACTTATTAATCTAGATAAATTTTTTATCCATGAAAAATGATAAATTGGTTTAGAAATATCAATTTCATCATCACCAATATAATCTTCTTCATTAACATCAACTAAAGTATTTTCAATCATTAAAAGATGAATTACAGGTAAATTTGATTTTTCCTGACTTATATAAAAAGGAACGATTTCTGTTGTTTTTTTAGATTTTTCATTATCTTCACCATAAATGTTTATACTTAAACTATTCATTTTTTCAAACTTTTTGATGTCAGAAAAACTGATTGGAAACTTTATGTTATCGTATTTTAACACTTCACTAAAATGAGGATAAGAACTCATTAAGCATGCATTATTTTCTACGGGATTCAATGCTGCCGTGACTGACCACAAAAAACAATAAGGATCGTTATTTTTTATATTAACCACTGCCTTTTGTGTTTGAATATACTTTGGTAAATTGTTGTACGTTGATAATCCAATTTGAAAAGGGGCATATTTATTTATATTTACTAATAAATTCATAATTTCAATTAAAGACCAACCAGAATTTTCTTCCTGAAATTCTTCAGCATTTACTAAAAGCTGATCTTTTACTTTTTCATCATACCACGCATCTAAATCTGTTGATTGAGAAATAATATCGTTCTTTGTGTTGAAATACTTTATAGCTTCATCCATTTTCCCTTCTACTAAAGTTTTAAATTTACCATATAAAATTACATTAATTTTCAAATTTGGATATTGCCTTAAAACACTGTTTATTTTTTTAATTGTTAATAACTTAGCATCCTCCAAAAAATGTTTTAAATCTATATGTGTTAAATTAACAATAGAACCCGTTTTAATTCTATTCTGAAAAGCAGTCTCTAAATCTTCCCACCTTATTCTTCTCCTTTCCTCTTGACTCGATAGTGCTGTACCTCTTCCTTTCTTCCGTAGTTAGTTTATTTTAGTGTTTAATGCTTTCAGTATTCCAAGTGTAGATGTTATCCTCATCTTCTCATGCACTGACAACTTATTTTTGTTCAATTTAAAAAATTTATTTATTAAACATATATTTCGTTTACCTAATTTCAACCATTTTTCATACAATTCGAAACTTGAATTGTATTTTAATAATTGATAGGCTTGGTCCATAATCCTAATAAGTCTCTTGTAATATTCAGAATCCATGACTTTTCTTTATACAAAATACAAGTGAAAGATTCAGACTTCAATAACAAAATGATTCTTATTAACAGTGAGATGCATCTTTTTATAATGGTAAATGTTTCTATCTTCGTTTTAAACAAAGAGGGGTATTATTGTTCACATATCCCGAATGTGATTTAATGTCATAGACGTAAGATATCAGATTACTGCAGTCTAACTGGGAGATGTCATATCAATTTTATTAGCATAAACAATCCAAGCTCTAAAAACGAAATCATTTCACACATACCCCACGTCTAAATTAATCAGAAAAAATTTTATCAAATTTATTACATTAAACATCCTGAGAGCGTTTAAATTAACCATATGCCTTTATTTTTCTGAGAAATATTTTTCAATATTTGTCCGTCACATGCCTTTATTTTTCTAGGAAATATTTTTTAACATTTGTCCTTTACATTCCATACATACAGAGGTTAAACCAACTCCTAAAGTCTTTGAAATAAACATTTCCCGAAAGAGATGACCCCCACCCCACCCCCACCCCCCATTCATTAATAAACAATTTATCAAGGGTATAGTGTGACGTCATATGCTTCGAACTCCTTCTTGAAACTTCCAGACTTAGCTTGGAACAGAACCAATCGAAGCTTCTCGATGTCGGTAAATGTCGGTTACAGGAATTTGCATCTAGAACCGGCATTGTATAACTACTAATTTGATTAGAAAAAATAAAGTTTTACCGAAAAGATCTAAGAAAAATAATCCGGTATAATGATATTTATGATAATTTTCGTCGATTAAGTTAAAAAATTGTCACTTTTTTCATCACCATAAACTTTTTTTGACTGACTATAGTTTTGACAAAATACGATGAGACAGCAAAATTGGAACGCATTGCATTGTCCCCGAACAAAATCGTTTATCATTTAGAAAGAATTGTCAAACTATATTTATAATAGAATTATTTACCTGATAATGCTTGGCACGGTGAAATATAGTCCAGGAATCGAGAACGAGAATTGGCAGGATTCAACTTAGGCTGCATATCTTTTTGGAAGTAACTACTCATCTCCAGTGCAGTGCAAGTTGAATTGTGTGACTATTACAAGATTTAATAATTGTCACGACAGGCTTACCTCGTTGTAAAAACTGAAAGTTATACTTGATTAGTCTAGCGCAACAGCGAACGCTGCGGTTGTAGTAACCAAAGGAGCTTGGCAGTACACATAAAGAAAATGTACGTGTACTAACCGTTGGGGTACGTATAAAGCTCATTCTAATCATCAACTTTGGTCACAACAACCGAATACACAAAAAAGTCCAAATTACTGTCATGATAACTATAAAAGTAGTAGCTTCTCTCAACTTTTTTGGTCAAGGCAACTACTGTACAAAAAATTTATGTGCTATGTGCACAGGAACCAAAGCCGATTTCTCTCAGTGTAAGAATGTATCTAGCACCAAATGACAACATCACTAGTTTGTTAGAATGACGGTCCTTCACTTGACCATTTAACAAAGGACCCTTATTTTGTCGTAAAGTCAGATAAGTTAGGTCCTGATAGGAGTTTACCAAACTGCTTTGAAATTTTATAGTCCAGTTAATAGGGCGAAAAAAATACCCTATCTAGGGATTTTTGGGGTGAGTGGAAATTTTTAATTCCATTGCTTAGAGGGTCTTTAGAAAAGCTTAGAACTAAATTATTGTATTTTTTTAGCTAATGTTCAATATGTAACTGCCAAACCTATAATAACAATTATTTTGATCTATATTTAGCGATAAATGATCAAAATTTGTTACGTTATTGCCAATATAAAGTGTATATATATTATTTCTTCCCATTCGTCTAGAGTGTTACTAAATAATTTTTACAGAATAGATATAAATAAAAAAAACGAATTGGCAAAAATTATGTTGCAACTCTGTCGAATCACGTGCTCTCGGCTTGGGTGCATCTCTTTTTCTCGCGTTTGATCGATATATCTTTTGACGGTATCGGTGCGCCTAGGCGCAGTTAAAGAAATTCCCATCCTAACCGCAGTTTTGGATTAAAAATTTTCAAAATATATTAAAAAACTGCCTGAAAGCTTGCTGAAAAACTTTCTCGCTGAAAGTTCTCTCAACTCTAAACTTTCTCGCATACTTCTTTTCTTTAATGATGAAAAATGAGAATTTTGCCAGCCGCAACTGTTATAATAAAAGTTATTGACAAATTAAGAATTTCATTATGTTGGACATAACCATCTGAAGCTCTAGGGTTTTTTTGAGTCTGTTGATAAAATTTTAGACTATTCCGGACAAATTTGTACGGAAAACAGCGAGTTGATTGTAAAAAATCGATTGATTTCGTACATTCAAAAAATACGATTTTCTTCGATTAAAAAAATAACTAGAGTTCTGACACAAACATTTATGGAAGAAAAAACATGCGGAATGACATTTAACATGTACTGCCACGTCTTTTTGATCATTTTTCCGAATTTTTCATTTAAATGAAAAAAAAGTTCGCGCATTGCGGTATCCCCTCTTTTGCCTACTAGGCCACGCGCTCCGTCGGTTATGGAATCCGAAGCTTCAATTGTAAGATATATCAAGTCAATAAGTAGCAAAAACCAAGCGCGCAAAGTGTCGAAGTTGTTGTGGTTGAGAGAGGGAATCTCTCACAGGGTTATAGCTATAGTCCTTAACCTCAAAAAAAGGAGCGTATTGAGTGTTCCATCTGTTTCTTCTGTGGTGTAAAATCATCTAATTTAGATTTAGAGAAACGTCGTTTGTTTTCACCGAAATGTGTAACGGGCACTGGTTGTCGCGAGCTTTTTCTTACAGTGTAGAGGTTATACCCGATAAGAAGAGGAGGATGAAAATTAATTGAACGTCATTAAAAATGTCAAACAAATCAATTCATATGAATGCCGAACCAGTTCCGTTTCTTTCCGAATTCTAGTTAATGCGTTTGACTGAATTCAAGTTACTCCATTTCAATCTAACACACTGCACAATACAAATGAATTCTTTTCAATACCATTGACCGGAATAAAAAATAAGACAAAATTTTCCCATGAATATCAATGGATTTAATTCATTTTTATATTTTTTAGGATATTTCAATTAATGATAAATTTTAAAGCGTCCTTTTTAGCAGGGCATTAAAACTGATACAATTCAATTCCGTTTCAATGATCGAATTATTTTGAATGCGTTTCTGTCTCTTTCAAAGAATTGCAGGGGATTCGAATTTAAATCCAAAAATGGAATTCAATCGCATTGAAACATTTCAATGCTATGCAATCCACCTCTCCTTACCGGGTGGGTACATTGAACTGTCGGTCTCATGAGTAACCTGGGTTATACCGACGGTTCAATTTGAGACATTTTATGTATCTTCAAATAAGATGATTTAGGAAACTTATAAGTGACTACCGAAAAATCTTAGAAATGACTACTGAAGTATCTCAGATTAAGGCACTCCTTTTTTCAGTGCATCAGTTTTAGGGTTGTACGACTTGGTTGTGGCTTCTGGCGAACAAAGAATAGACTATCATTCTGTAGAGACACATTCATGAATCCCCTTGCATGCCTATACACCCGCACTTATGCTTTCTCTATGAAATCTTCAAAAACATCATTACTTTCTATATATGTATATTTTAATGATTACTTTCAGAATGGGAAAACAGGTCATTTAATGAGGAAATCAATCAAATTGAGCAGTTCTTCAATAAATAAACTTTCTGATCGACTTATCGTGCTTAATGAATTTTCCAATGCAACTTGTTTACAAGACACTGGAAATCCAGGAGTTATTGATGGAAAGTTAGCAGCTCTGATGATTTTTAATTACGAATCTGCTTGTGAATTATCAGATAATCCTACACTTTTCACAGGAATTGAATATTATTACGAGTGGATAAGAAACTATGTTGGACAAGAACGTTTAGAAGAATTTCCTGATCTTAGTTAATACCATACTTTTTTTGTTTTTAGTATATTGGATAAATATAATCAACATAATGTATACGTGAAAATTTATAGAATTTATTTAACATTAGATTGAAAATTTAAGTAATAAATTCAATGACAATAAATAATAAAATAGCAGTTTATACATTAGAATATTTTCAAGCCGTCATTATCCATAAAATTTACATATTTTAGATTATTAATAATCTAATGACTTTTCCATACATAGTAAATAATTTCGAAAACAAAGTGAAATATATGACAAAGAAGGCTTTTTGTAGAGTTTTTAGATCAAAACTTTTGTATCATATAAGTTATTTCGTTCCTTTCAAGCTATAGTGTCACAAGATGTGGTATACATAAACATGCAGTAAAATGAAAATTCATAGAAAGATTAACCGATAGCTCTTAGGTAATAAGAATATCATTTTTAGAATATAACAATATATTTAACGAGCGATAAAAATGCAAATAAGTGTGCTGAGAAGATTTTTAGGATAGAGTTTCTTTAAAAATGCTTCGTATGTAACTAAAAATTAATAAATCAAAACAAAAGATCTCTAAACAGAAAACATTAGAATCTTTGATAATTATGAATATTATTCCAGCGAGTACGACTATCTGTATTTTTGAAGATCTGTCAGACGTTGAAAACTTTATGAGTAAAGGGTGATCAATTTAGAGGTATAGGATTTTAAATTGAAATAAAACAACGAAAATTCAAATTGATAGGGCAATCTTTTTTATTTTTGTGTAGAACCATTTACGACATTTATTTTTTAAAGATAACCCCTTTCAAATGTTGGCCGCAACTGCGCTTTATTCGTCCATCCGTAAACACCAATTTTGAATGACTCGCTCGAGGACTTCGGTCGGTATCTCGCTAATAACTTCAGTAATGTTGGCTTCCAATGCCTCAATAGTAGCTGGTTTATCCACAAAACATTTAGACTTTACATACCCCCGCAAATAAAAGTCCAAAGGTGTGATATCACCATAGAGATATTATAGATAGAGGAGACATGCCATAGGCCGCTTTGTAAGTGGCAACGTCAGTCTGCAAACTCGGTGAGAGCGAAAGAGAGAGACGATAAGTGGTCTTTTCTGTCTTTGTCTACGCACACCGCGCTATCCTCGGCGTTAGCGAGACAGCCTAACCTGAAATTCACTCTCTCTCGCCCGAGCTGACAGGCTTCAGGCTGGCATGTCTCCTCTATCTATAGTATCTCTATGGATATCACACGATCTTGGAGGCCAATCCACCGGTCTGAGACGAGAGATAAATTGATCACTGAAACGACTACGCAGTTAATCCATTGTTTCACGGGCTGTATGACATGTAGCGCCGTCTTGTTGGAACCAAATGTCGTGGAGATTACGGGCTTCAATTTCCGGCATCAAAAATCGCCCAAGTAGTGCCATAAGATAGACCAAGTTGTTGAGATCGGTGCCGAATCGATTCTTCCGGGTCTTCGGCAAAACTCTTATTTACAGCCGCAATGTTCTTTACTGTTCTGGCTGTACGTGGTCTAATCGGTCGAGTATCATCCAATAATTTTAAATCATTCTCGAGTTTGCCGATGGTATGCCGAATAGTGCGTTCGGTAGGACGATTATGTACACCATAAATTGGCCTGAGCGCGCGATAAACACTTTTCACAGAGCGTCCATTTTCGTAATATAATTGTACGATTTGTAAACGTTGTTGAGGCGTAAGTCTTTCCATGATGAAATGTCAATAAAACTGAATAAAATTCTGTATATAGTTTGACAGTAGTCACGCGTGACATGTCAATAAAACCCTATTGGAAAAAGTACCTCCAATTTAATCACACTTTATTAAGTTAATTTACCTTACATTTTTGAGTTGTGAGACAAACTTTGTCAAGTGGATTATTATTGGAATATTGAATAAGTTCTCGCTGTTTTCCAACATATAGCGTTACCATAACTGCGTGCGTGTAGTTTAAGATGGTAACGCATCTATAAAGAAGTACTACATATAAGCAAGCTTGAAATTCAGTTTATGTCATTCCGCCGAATTGTTAAAAACTTTTTTTATACAGTTCAAAAAAAATCTACAGGTGAAAAATTCAGGACAAGCGTTCAGAGAAGGAATAAAAAATACTCACTTTTATTGCAGATTGAAAGGAACCCCTCAACTGCAAGATGCCTAAGTATTTATAGGAGTCCTTGTCGGTCATTGATTCAAGGAAATATCGATTCCCATGTCGCAATTGCGTATCAAACACTCATCTGTCCAAATATACTTCTCGACACTTATCCAGCTCAAATTTCATACCCATATCGTTGGAAAACTGCAGAGTGATACTTACAACACTCTGCAGTTGAGTTTGTGCGATGGAATTCAACTTCAAGCCATCTATGCAGAGAAGGTAGGGATGCAAAAGCTGCAACCTTTTATTGAAAATATTTTTATTGATAGCGGTCTAGAATTAGCTCATTCTATGCTATCTCAACAAAGTCCACTCGCTTCTTAAAACTCTGTATACCTACACCGAAAAAAAATTCTCCAGCTAAATCAACTATTTCGCTATAGTCAGCATTAAGGTCTGGTAACTTGGGTTGTAAAAATCGACATTTTTTTTTTGCTTAATTCGAATGTACAATATAATGAGAATATACTGTAAGAATTTTAGAAAAAAATTATGCCTACGAAGAGGATGAAGGCATATTATACGCCCCAGGCGTAGACGATTAATGTACGAGGTGTGTCCGAAAAGTATCCGACTTGCGTTCATATCTCCACGTTGGTGCTATTCTTCGTCATCCGGACCATGGCTTCCTTTGAAGTAGTCCCCATTTGATTGAACCACACGCTCCCAGCGGTGCTTCCACATCTTAAAGCAATCCTTGAACGCAGATTTTGGAAAGGCCTTCAGCTCCCGCGTCGCATTACTCTGAATCGTCTCGATTCAGAACAAATTTATAAAGAATTTATAAAGAACAAAGTTATAAAACCGAAACATGTTTTAATTAATATATTGATCCAAACTGCATCAATTAGAAAATGTTGCCTATGTGTAAAGCATTGCTTTTTTTCATTGAAAAGTCTATGCATATAAGCCACTAAAACGTAAAATGAGAACATTTTTATCTATTATCACCATGTAATTATGAATGTAGATTTTCAACCTTAATTTCTTATTTCTTATTTTTTTTAAACAAAATATTTTCGACCTAATTTTTTAATTGATATAGTTGATTCACGTACTAAAAAATTTTTTTTAAACTATTTTATTCGAAATAAATATTTTATATTTGTATTTTATATAAGAGAAATCGTGAAATGTAATTTCGTATACAAATTTAGATGTAATTTTGGTTTTTTTGAATACTGAAACCTTTTATTCACAGTTTTATAATGAAATTCATATGTGAATAATATTACGTATTAGTTTTCTGAGTATTTTATTTGAATGAAATTTTTTTCAATGTTGCCTTATACCCGAGAACAAACTCTATTTTATAATTTCGATTGTATAATTAGATATAATTTATGTATTACTTAATTATATCAATATTTTATTTTTCAAACTCCAATATCATATTTTATCATTCTTCAATATATAATATTCTCGACATAATTTTGTAATTGAATTATTTGATTTGCATAGCTAACACATATAGAAATTGATATTTCGTTTTGAAACTTTGAAAATTTATTGAGTTTAAATTTCAATAGAAAATCATTTTTTAAGTCTTTAAATTATCCTTAAATTCAAAATAAAATGTTTAGATATTCATTTTGAGTGAATGTTTTCAAAAATATCAAAGAAAGAAAGGTAATATCTTAAATGATATATTTGTAGATTTTAAATTTGTCGTCTGCTTCGCGCCACTTTGACACGAAGTCGACAGAAACATAATTTTCGATCTTGGCTCAACAGACGAAAGCGTGAAATCGAAGCGAGGAAGTGGGGGACACACCGACACGGCGCGCTTGATTGTGTGTGCTCCCACATGGGAGCGTGGTGGGGGCCGCCAGCTCCCACGATCTGGGATCACTGTTCTCAATAGGGCCGCGCGATCAATACACTAAGGCATACATATGATATACGAGGTCTGTCCGGAAAGTATCAGGCCTACCTTTATATCTCCGCGCCATAGTGTTCGAGCGACCTCTGCGGAGCATGAACGTCAACAGTAAAGCCTCACGAACCTATCGGTTGCTTGCTGACATCTGCCGGACGTATAGTTCATGCGCAGCGTGTCTTTGTTTACAAAGCTATTTTTGAGTTCGGCGGATTTTGTGATTGTTAAAAATGACTGAAAAACAAGATCAACGAATTTGCATCAAATTTTGTTTTCAACTCGGAAAAACGAGTTCGGAAACTATTCAGATGATGCAGAAGGCCTTTAGGAATGAGTGTATGAGCAAAACACGAATAAAAGAGTGGTATAATCGCTTCAAAGGAGGCCGAACTTCTGTTGATAGTGATTCTCGTTCTGGCCGACCTTCGACGACAAAAACTGGATAATATTGAGCGGGTGCGGCTTGAGATTGAAAGTGATCGTCGGTTGACTGTTCGGGAACTAGAAAATGATCTTGGAATACCGAAAACTACTGTTCGGGAAATTTTGAACAAGATTTTAAAAATGACTCGCGTGTGTGCGGTGACTGGCTTCTTCACCACGATAACGCGCCACCGCATTCATCGAATCTTGTGCAGCAATTTTTGGCGAAACACAAGATTGTACAGCTCCGACAGCCTCCGTACAGTCCCGACATAGCTCCCTGCGACTTTTTGATGTTCCCAAAACTGAAAATGGCGCTCAAAGGAAAGCGGATCGACGACATCGAGACGATTCAGAGTAATGCGACGCGGGAGCTGAAGGCCTTTCCAAAATCTGCGTTCAAGGATTGCTTTAAGATGTGGAAGCACCGCTGGGAGCGTGTGGTTCAATCAAATGGGGACTACTTCAAAGGAAGCCATGGTCCGGATGACGAAGAATAGCACCAACGTGGAGATATGAACGCAAGTCGGATACTTTTCGGACACACCTCGTACATTAATCGTCTACGCCTGGGGCGTATAATATGCCTTCATCCTCTTCGTAGGCATAATTTTTTTCTAAAATTCTTACAGTATATTCTCAATATATTGTACATTCGAATTAAGCAAAAAAAAAATGTCGATTTTTTCAACCCAAGTTACCAGACCTTAATGCTGACTATAGCGAAATAGTTGATTTAGCTGGAGAATTTTTTTTCGGTGTAGGTATACAGAGTTTTAAGAAGCGAGTGGACTTTGTTGAGATAGCATAGAATGAGCTACTTCTAGACCGCTACCAATAAAAATATTTTCAATAAAAGGTTGCAGCTTTTGCATCCCTACCTTCTCTACATAGATGGCTTGAAGTTGAATTCCATCGCACAAACTCAACTGCAGAGTGTTGTAAGTATCACTCTGCAGTTTTCCAACGATATCGGTATGAAATTTGAGTTGGATAAGTGTCGAGAAGTATATTTGGACAGATGAGTGTTTGATACGCAATTGCGACATGGGAATCGATATTTCCTTGAATCAATGACCGACAAGGACTCCTATAAATACTTAGGCATCTTGCAGTTGAGGGGTTCCTTTCAATCTGCAATAAAAGTGAGTATTTTTTATTCCTTCTCTGAACGCTTGTCCTGAATTTTTCACCTGTAGATTTTTTTTGAACTATATAAAAAAAGTTTTTAACAATTCGGCGGAATGACATAAACTGAATTTCAAGCTTGCTTATATGTAGTACTTCTTTATAGATGCGTTACCATCTTAAACTACACGCACGCAGTTATGGTAACGCTATATGTTGGAAAACAGCGAGAACTTATTCAATATTCCAATAATAATCCACTTGACAAAGTTTGTCTCACAACTCAAAAATGTAAGGTAAATTAACTTAATAAAGTTTGATTAAATTGGATGTACTTTTTCCAATAGGGTTTTATTGACATGTCACGCGTGACTACTGTCAAACTATATACAGAATTTTATTCAGTTTTTATTGAAATTTCATCATGGAAAGACTTACGCCTCAACAACGTTTACAAATCGTACAATTATATTACGAAAATGGACGCTCTGTGAAAAGTGTTTATCGCGCGCTCAGGCCAATTTATGGTGTACATAATCGTCCTACCGAACGCACTATTCGGCATACCATCGGCAAACTCGAGAATGATTTAAAATTATTGGATGATACTCGACCGATTAGACCACGTACGGCCAGAACAGTAAAGAACATTGCGGCTGTAAATGAGAGTTTTGCCGAAGACCCGGAAGAATCGATTCGGCACCGATCTCAACAACTTGGCCTATCTTATGGCACTACTTGGGCGATTTTTGATGCCGGAAATTGAAGCCCGTAATCTCCACGACATTTGGTTCCAACAAGACGGCGCTACATGTCATACAGCCCGTGAAACAATGGATTAACTGCGTAGTCGTTTCGGTGAGCAATTTATTTTTATCTATTATGGGATTAAGGCAGACCTATGCTTGAGTTTAATGTGTACGGTATTACGCTAATAAACATAAACTCCTAAACTTATACAGTTTCTAGTTTTCTTCAAGATTCAGTTAAATGAGTCTTTGGTGATTGAAGGCTTAGAGTTATAAAATAATCCTTAAAAATTCAGTATCGGCACGTTTTACAAGAAACAGATTTTTTCTTCCGTCGTCAATTAAAATTCGTGTTGTTAAGTCACAACATTATTTTTCTCGTCTGTTTTGATCTGTCATTAACTTAAGGTAGTCGTCATGCCAAAAATCAGTCTCTGGAAAAAGAAGTTTTTCTATGATTTCAAGACTGAGAATTATATCATCAGCCGTGTCATACGTAAGGAAAAACACTCTTTTTAATGAAAAAATTTAAAAATTACGAAAAATAATATATTAATAATGTTTTTTGTAATAGGATATTTCCTTACTATCGCTTCTTACCAATTTTTTGAAAATGATTGAAGTTTCTTAAATCATAGCTTATTTTCTCGAGAGAAATATTCTCTACAACTTAACTGTTTCCAATTTTTGAAAATAAATCAATTATTATCAAATACAGCAATTTTTTTATAAAAGTTTTGTTTTGGAAAATTGATTTTTAATTATTTCAGCCATTAAAGAATTTATTTTCAAAAATTGGAAACGGTCAAGTTGTAGAGAATATTTTCCCCGAAAAAATAAGCAACGATTTAAGAAACTTCAATCATTTTTAAAAAATTGGTAAGAAGCGATAGTAAGGAAAAATCCTATTACAAAAAACATTATTAAAAAATTATTTTTCGTAATTTTTTAATTTTTTCATTAAAAAGAGTGTCTTTCCTTACATATGACACTGCTGGTAATATAATTTCCAGTTTTGAAATGATAGAAAAACTTCCTTTTCCAGATACTGATTTTTGGCACGACAACTACCTTAATCTTATATTTGCTGGTTTCTATATCATTTTTATTATGGAAAATACTTACTTTTTACTGCTGATTTCACACAAATACTTCACAAGGAAAAATAATTGAATTTTAAAGTGAATTAAATTGTTTTTTTGTTTTTTGTTTTATTGATAATAAACATTTTTATAACTAAGTCCCATTATAATACATTGTAAAAGTTCTCGAACAGCCTCCTTTAGTTCGCTCATGCTATGGCGCTGCAGTCACGCACAGAGTGTATAGAGAGCGCGGACTGTAGATAGCCTTTGCCTTAAGGAATCTATAACCCCGTCTAGTTCTGTAGGTGTTATTGTATGAACTTTTTGAGAAGGAAGAATAACCGCCACTTTATAGGTCCGCTTAAGATCCGTGCTTCCTCGTCTATATTGAGTTAAACGACCCATTTTACATCTTAATTTGCTGATTTCGTTTCAGACGAATCCTTTATGGCAGATAATTTTTTGTGTGGAAACGGATATTGTTTATTATTACTATTACATAATAATCCAACTGCACACAAAATTGTGAAGTTTTTGAATGTTATTAATTTTTTATGCAGCAGAAAAATGTTATCAAAGTTTTGCAACAGATTTCAGAAAATAAGTTCAATTTAGTTAAATATGTAGTCATATTTGATTAAAAATTGATAGGTTTTAATAATTCATATTGGAGGGTTTCTAAAAATTAACCTATTAAACGAGTCCAAGTGAAAGTGACGTTAATTCAAGATTATATGAGTCGGAAATAATAAATCAGCAAGTAATAGCACTTTTCTGACTGGTCTAACAACAATGTCAATGCGGTTCTAAATTTAAACAGCTAAATGACCATAGCGTTATGAATTAATTTTAAAACAAACACGTCTCAATTTCAAGCTTAGGCTCTTATTTCACAAAATAAAATAGGCGGAAGTGATCTATTTGAACGGAAAGAATCATATAGGGATGGTTTCGACAGGGAAATACCTCTTTATTTGAGAAAAAGTAATTCGCATAATCAGTAATTTTAACTTTAGTCCCATTATAGCAAAAAAACTGTTAACTTGTTATTATCAAAATTAAGACACTTTAAGAATGGACGAAACAACAGGTGTATTCACAATTTCTGACCGTAGTATATAAAATATAAATATTACATGAAAGTATTTTTTAAACACTTTCGAAGAAATGTAAAATATTATGCATAAAGTTTTTTAAACCTTTTCCTTTTTTGATGTTTTGTTTGATCTCAAAGATGGGTAAAAAACTGTCTAGTTATTAGAATGGTTGTAAATTTTGCTCTAATAGTTTAAAAGCTGACAATATGACAACAATTTGTAACTTCATGAAGCACTTTTACAATAAAAGTACAAATACGTTTTGTTTCGAGTTTTTTAAACATGTTAAACAATTTATAAACATATGACTCGTGATGAACAAGCGTGACAATACTACAATTATTATTGTTATTCAAAAATATGATGAACGAAGACACGATACGGCAGTAAGCTGTAACTTATTCTTTTGCAACATCCCAATCAGACTTTAACAGTGGGCGCAGTACTACGCCCGTACTTCTAGATACGGGCGCGGTACCGGAAATCAGTACTGACACATGTACTGGCATAATCCGGCGATAGTAACGATTTCTCAGTACTGGCTTGTCAGTACTGGTTGAGTACTGCCCTCCCCCCCAGTACTCGACAGTACTGGGTTTATACGGGCATGCCGTTACAGGCTAACCAGTACTTGAACCGCACTGGCAACCAATACTGGTATAGTACTGATCACTATAACTCGGGATTGTATAAATAATAAATGAAAAAAAATCAAAATATTTAACTTATTTATATCAATTCTTTTTTCCACTTAAGTTTTCGAGGAAATTCCTTTTATAAAAATTGTCCTGCCTTTGAGATTCGAACCTACAACCTACCTAATGACGCACCCTACCACCTACAACTAACGCATGCTAACCGATCGACCACGCCTGTTTCTACCAAATGATTCCTTTCAAATGTGTTACCTATTTCAACCAAACTGAGTACTTCAATCAAATTTCGAAAAATCTTCAAAAATTCTTCACCTATTTCAAGCAAATAATATAATTATGAAATTAAATATTTATCAGTTAGAAGGAGCCAAACAAAGGAACTCAATTAAAAAAGAAAAATTAATATTTAATGTAAGAAAATAAGTAAATAAAACTTACAATACACTGAGAGACTTTTCGTTAGAATAAATCGTAAAAGTGAATCATATTTTAGTATAATATCGTTTCAAAGTGAGGCAAACAGGGTTTACGTATCAGAAATTAATATAGTGGTTTTCAAGCGGCGAAATTAATATTTTCGTTTGAATAAATGGAATATATGTTTTACTAACTGCTATAAAACCTACGAGAATTTGAAATTTACTATATCAAAGTTTCGAAGCGAAACAAAGAATATGTGAATCTGAAAACCACTATATGAAAAATCACTCACTCCACCAAAAAGTTTGACCCTCAGAAGGGACGTCTCCGGGTTATGGATTGTGGTGTCTTTTTCTAACGCGTGTGAAGCAAGAGGAAGATAGAGGGGAGAGCTTTGGGCACTCAGAAGAGGGGAGGTTTCAGTGGAAAGACATACACAAATATTATTATCATACCTTAGTTATGTTCATATATTTAAGTACACAATACTACACTATTTATATTCGCATACGCTTGAAATTAAATTTCAGAATCGCCTTTGGGTTCGGACCCCCTAAACTCTACCTATATCTACATTAACTAAACGTATTCCTAACGCCTAAAGCCTCTCAGCTATTCTCGCTTGCCATATTCCGAAATAAATGTCGCTTATAAGCCACTACTGAGTTGGGGGTTGGGCAGACTTGGATTCGAGTCTACGAAGCTATTCGGATAACGTCGGAAGTACTCGGACGACATTCTGAAACAAATTATATGAAAAACCGAGAATTAATATTTTGATTTTTGCTGCGCGTCGTGAGGTTTCTGGCAAGTTCACGGAGAAAAATAGTTAAAGTAATTTTACTCAACTTCCGATCAAATTTGGGACATAAGGACAAGTTAGAAGTTATTTTGTATCCCTGTATTTATTTGTGATATATTAAATGTTCGAAAATGAATCAAAGTTGAGTAAAATTCAGAAGTGTAGGGTGAAGTATGAAAGCGTGCATTAAAATTTTTTAAATGTATATATTATTACTCGTAGTATAATTATAAAAAACCAGTCTTTTATTAAATCACCAAAATAGTAGAGCTTTCCATTCATTCTACTCTACGCTTCAATCGAGAGTTGAGTAAACCGTGAATCGCAAGATTTATTCCAACAGCTACATCTATTCACGCAGGAACGAATGAAAGTAATCTGCGCCTTGGGCACACATAAAAAATTTTTAATTTCAAAAACTTAAATTCTTAAAATTAAATTGATATTATGAAAATTTAAACAAAAAAAAGTCGATAAGTGTATTACATATAATATGAAATATCACATAAATTACTCAGGCAGAATAACAATTTGAAATTCGCAAATGCAAAATCCATATTTTGAAAATATAAAACACAGAAAATAAAAGGACCTTCTTTTAAATATTGTTATACAAGATACTTCTTAATAATAATGCAATTTCTTAATGTACATTTGAAAATTTAGTTTCACTAAACTTCATACGTCGTTATAATAAAAATGTATACTACATGTAATTTGATAATTATATTATATATATCAATAATCATAGTTATAGTAATTGATTAATTATATTAATTTAAAAAAATATTTTATTAATCATTTATGAGAAAAGTTGATTTATTTTTACTTGAGTAAGGCTAAAAAATTTTATTGACGGCACTTACTCTCACAAGCTCTGAATAACTCATGCAGTCACTATATAAGAAAGTTCCAAGTTTTATATCCCAGCATTGTAAGCGAGCGTGTGTGTGATTCGACGAAAGCGTATCGTACTATATATAAGTGTAGTTTATTAGGTTTATATATGTAAGGTTATATGTTTAAGTGTATCTGTGATTTGAAATGTACGTCTGAATGGTGTGAATGTATTTGTAAGTTGTTTATGTATGTACCGGATAACTAATGGCAGGCTCGAGGTAAGAATTTTTTTTTATTTTAGAGAAGCATACCATTGCCAGTTCAAATAATACGCCCGATGCTCATTTTACCCAACTACGGTTTGAAGCATCTCAAGCGTCGGTGATATACTTATACATTTGATGTTAACCCACTGACGCATGTTGGTGCCCTGTCGTCGGTAACGTTTTACTCAACTCCTTACTATTCCCTATGATATTCATTATTTATCTTATTCAAATTATTTTTAGACAACTTAGTAATCATAATATCATTTTCTCGTACTTTCAATTTCTCGAATAGAGATTCATAATATTTAGTATTTATATAGTTATTTATATAGTTATGACTATATATCAAACTTCGATGTCATAATATGAATAAGTATAATAAAGCCTCGGCTTTCCCCATTTTGAAACGATATTATACTAAATTTTGATTCATCTTTATCATTTACTCTAACGAAAAGTTTCTCAGTGTAGTGAAGTCGCAGTAGTCGATAAGCTATCCAAGCTGGATTTAGTCATAAAAATATTCATGTGTGAAAAGACGAAGTCAGGAATTATATTTATCATATTTTATGTAAAAATATTAAATATTACATAATATAAAAATAATAAATATTAAATATTATTCAAATTTTAAGAATTTGAAATCTTTCTGTGGAAAAAAAGACCTTCTCGACTGCGCTAAGATTCAAGCCCAGGTCTTTTGATTGCCGGTCGACATTATTAATAAATCATGGAAATAATTTATTATTTTTTCGAATTAGATGTAATAATCAATATTTGAATATCTGTGCTTTTTTAATAAAATTATAGTTGGAATTCCATTTTCAGTATAAAATAATACTTCAAAACTGCGCCAGTAGTGCGCCAGTAGTGCGCCAGTAATAGCAAGTCAGTAGCGACTAACCAGTACTGGCGCAGGACTAAATATTCACGCGAATCAATTATGACCGTTTAGTATATGTTGTACTTTTGAAAAAGTCAATTTTTAATCAAAATTATGTTTTAAATTAATATAATCATAATATAATATTTAAAGTAAAATATGTTCGGAAGGACGAAAAAAATTTCAGTCAAAAAATTGAACATTGCAACGCAAATTTATCGCTGTCGTACTTTGAGCTTCAGGACAATACAAGTAAAATTGCGACCACTAATTTATTAGCTTAGCCTTGTGGGAGGCTAAATTGTTTCATTTACGAGTCAGTTGCGTATCTTTCACGTTTTTGGTAATTAGTTCTCTTTATTCACTTCCGGCTGCTCTCGACAGTTTAGTGAAATTTACTAATCGAATAATATTATTATATTCCTTTTTTTATGTTAAATACTCATTTATATTTGTTAATCTGTATATATTGATAAGTTTATGAAACTATTCTTCATCTCATTATACTGATTGTCATTTCAACTGAATACAACTTTTAATTAATTCCTGTTTGTTTTAATTGAACTTTCTAAAAATGTTGCGCCAGTAAAAATAATTAGCACGATTATCTCATTCCAGAGTGATATGGTTATAAATTGTTTGCTTTTTCTCACATTATCGTTTTAATGAAAAAAATTCGCTTGCATTCACGGTTTCCGTGCATTTTACCCTCTTATCGAGTGTAACCGAGAGAAAAGCTCGCCATGAATAAAAAGAGAAAAAGCCTTAACGATTAACCTGACCTCTTCTGAAAAATTTTATTTTTTGGATCTTCTTTGGATATCTTTTTCAATAATTTCAATAGTTTTTATTTTTTTGTTGTATTCCGCGTAGAGTTTTGCTTGGAAAGAGATTTTTTTATTTAATATTTTTCATTAATAAACAAAAGATATAACTCCTATAAAAAAATGTTCAGGGCCAAAGTTGTAGATCTTTTTGAAATAAATAATTTTGTTTATTAACATTTTTTCAATATCTCGTATATTTTGGCGGCTAAATTGAATTTTTGATTATCATAAAAACGTTTTTGATGTATAAATGGAAGAATATAGCTCGTATGAAAAAATAGTTGGGAGCTAATTTGTAGATCTTTTTGAAATGAACAATTTCCTTCCCTAACATTTTTTTCCTAACTGGCATAGATTTGGTGCAAAATAAAATTTTTATTTTTCGGAAACCAAAAGCTTTTATTTTTCATTAATAAATAAAAAATATGACTCCTATAAAAAAATGGTCAGTAGTAAATTTTTAGATTTCTTTGAGATAAAGAGTGTTGTTTCTTAACGTTTTTGTCGTATCTCATTTATTATGGCGGGGAAATGGAATTTTTTATTTTTATAAAAACGTTTCATATAAAACCAATATCTTCTCATATGATGAGAATGTGATACATTCTCGATAAAATTATCGGACTAGATTGAAATTTGGCACACCTTTTGAGGGCTCATAAAAAAAAGATGAGCTCGTTAACCAGCCATTTGTGACCAATGATTCTGGTTTTATCTATGGAAATTTTTTTTGTAAAAATCGAAAATTCTATTTTCCCGCCAAAATATACGAAATACGGCAAAAATGTTAATAAACAAAATTCTTTATCTCAAAGAAATCTACAAATTTCCTGGTGACCATTTCCTAGTAGGAGATATATTTTTTGTTTATTAATGAAAATAAAAAATAAAAAATAATTTTTTGCACCAAATCTATGTGAGATACGAAAAAAATGTTAAGAGAGAAAATTGTTCCTTTTAAAAAGATCTACAAATTAGCTCTCCACTATTTTTGCATAAGAGTTATATATTTCCATTTATTCACCAAAAACTTTTTTATGATAATCAAAAATTCCATTTTCCCGCCAAAATATACGAGACACTGAAAAAATTTTGAGAAACAAAATTGTTTATTACAAAAAGATCTACAACTTTTGTCTTAAACATTTTTTCATATGAGTTATATCTTTTATTTATTAATACATTACGTTCGTCACTGAAAAATATTTGGTTAGTTTTCGTCAATATTTTCGCAAAAATAGATCTTATTTTTCAAGATTTCTTTATTATCATTTTCTTCCCCTTTCACCTGAGTTCCCAGAAGAGCAAATATTTATCACGCACGGGGATTCCCACATGTGGATGATGCGCGCGCAATCTGTCAGTGATGAACGTTTAACATCAGAAGCACTTGATCAGTATTCGCCGGGTGTTCGAGAGCGGTTGTGAATTGCAAGTTGGTAATTTTCAATTTGATTTTAAGTGACCAATTCTATATACATGTGACAAGTATAATTCAACCCTATCGGAAAAATACTTGCGGGAAATCTCCTGTTATTTCCGGATAAGATTTTTTTGAGGAAATATGCAACGATTTTCAAATTTTTCGGAGGAATTCGGATTAATTAACTGACCCGCGGATTATCTTGTATAAATTTTGTTCAGAAATAACACGAGAATTTTGTACATAGGAAAGCCTTCGTAATATAAATCGATTGGTTTTTTAGTGTTTTTAAAACTGTTCTCTATTACATTGTGAGGGAAAAAGTAAATGTGAGTGTTTCATAATTTTTTGCAAATTACATTTGAACTTGTCTATTTTTTTATGCAAGAAAATAATAAAGAAAATAAAAATAAGAATAAAATAATAATATTTATTATATAATATATATTAAGATATAATAATAATAATAAATATATAATAATAAAATATATAAATTAATAATAATAAAATAAAACTCGATTTTCACCCGAAAAAGCGACCTTAATTTGTTAAGCAAATGAACAATAGCCAACCAATCTTAAAAATCTTATGTACTTGACTAGGTAATTAAATAATTTATTATTTAAAACCAGATTCATTTCAATCGGTTGAAAATTGTTGAAATGGCGTGTCTTGCCGATTTGAAAAAGTTAGTTTCGAGAAAAACGCGTTTAAAGTTTTAATAACGTAAAAAAGTACAATAATTTCGATATACCCCCCCCCCCCCCCCCCCACGTAAAACACTATTGGGCATCGTTCTCATGACCCTAAGGGACCTTTTAACACTGAGAGAAAATTGAAGGGCCACCGGCAATAACTCGTTGAGCGCTCGGAATCGCGGAAAAACTATTGTCCGTGCACGAAAATCGTGATAAAAATTTTTTTCCGGTCATTCACAAAAACAAAAATACCGTTTTGTAGAATTTGTCATGACCCATTTTTTATCTCAATAGAATTTTCATCAAACAATATTTTAATGTAAATAAAAAACCATGTTTTTGTGGTTGTCCAGGTAGAAAGTCTTTAATAAATTTTCAATTTTGGAAAACTCCCAGCGACAAAGTTGTTTCTTACCGTTAGAGTAAATTTTTATAAATATTTGTTTATTATTGCGGATTTGGCAGCAACATATTTCGAAAGTCGCTCCGCCGTCTTACGCATTTTTAGCTGTATGAAGATCGGGAGCGCTTCATTGAGCTGAAGTTTGTGACGTCTCGTGTGACGAATATTTTTTTTCTTTCTTCGTCGTATGATCAACAAGACAGTCAAAAATTTGCAGAGTAGTGATTTTTGACCAAAAAACATGTTTTACTGCGAAAAATAAATTTTTAAAGTTTGACCCCGGGAGGCCATTTATGGACAAACTCGTCAAATTATCTCGAAAACTTACATCGCTGCCAAATCCGCAATAATAAACAAATATTTCTGAAAATTTCCAGAAAATTTCCTCTGACGGTAAGAAACAACTTTGTCGCTGGGAGTTTTCAAAAATCGAAAATTTATTGAAGACTTTCTACCAGGACAACCACAAAAACATGGTTTTTATTTACATTGAAATATTGTTTAAAGAAAAATGTATCGACATGTTTCATTTAATTCATTGGTTCGGCTGAAGTATTCTACGTCTAGTGATAAAAAAAATAAACGAATTCGTAAGAAATTTATCGAGTAATAGCAATTTATGTCTTGAAAAACACTGATTTTCGATCTTTTTTGATGACGAAAAATTGAGTGTTTTTAATTTTTATTTAAAAAACTACTAAGGTTGCATAAAAATTGTACTAAGATAAAAAATGCGTCTTGACAAATTCTACAAAATGGTATTTTTGTTTTTGCGAATGACCGAAAAAGAAATGTTATCACGATTTTCGTGCGCGCACTGATAGAAAGGAATGGCTGTTACAACGATATTTATGATTAATTTAACCTTACCTTATTGCTGTCATAGATACAGCAATATGAGATTTGTATTTTAACCATTCGATTATAACTGAATAAATATGAACGAATGAACCATATTATTGGTTGCTATGGAAAAATGTATTGTTCGCCTTCCCATATTATATTTCTGATTCGACCAATTTCACTTACAATATTTTGATTTCTGTATTCAACATCCTGCGTTGTTCAGAGAGACATAGTATTTTATAAATACAATTATAAATTCCCAACCTACAACCGAATGGCTAAAACTCGCGAACCATTTCTATCAGTGCGGACAATAGTTTTCAGCGATTTCGAGCGCTCGGCGTGTTATTGCTGGTGGCCCTTCAATTCTGGTATCTGTAACCATTGTCGTCGTTAAATTCGTCCTTAACTACATTTTTTGGGTCAGGGTAGCCAGGAAAATAATTTTTTTGATCCACTTTCTAGTTAAGTTAACTAAAATCGTATTTGAGGAGAAATTTAACCAGGATCATTTCTCTTGATATATGCAATAAAACGAAAATTATTTTTTGAAAATGCAAAGGTGATGAAACCCCTTAAATGCCCGAAAATAGTTTCGCAGTTTTAGGTGCTTCTGTTAAAAAATAGGTAATTAATATATATTAAAATGTCCCCTCGGTTACATATTCTCAATCATACTTTCAGAAACCAATATTGATCAATAATAATTTAAAAAATCTGCCCGCTTCGTGGGCACATTCTCATTGCGCGCTTCGCGCTCGGTCTTGTGCTCTTCGCATACGTTTAAGTTTATTTCTTATAATTTAATACTGAAGCTCAAACCAATTTAATGATATTAAAGATGATGTAAATTAGTCATTTTCTCAAATTCACTAAGTTTCTTTTTCAGTTTAAGTGAAACAGGAAATTCAATTTACTTAAGGCTCTATCGGCCTTAAGGAACACATTCTCATCATGACACTCGCGCTTCGCGCTCGATTTTCTGTATACATTTCAGTATAACTTTTTAATAAATTACATGATTAAAAGAATTTACTTTCTTCCACATATCTAAAAAGGAAAAACAATCGTAGACTTTATTTAAGGAAACGATTTTGCAGAACAACGCTTATTTCGTATCTCACATATTTTGGTGAAAAAAATCGAATGTTTAATTTAATTAATACTTATTTAATTTACGAGCTTTTCTTATCATTTGTGCTCATTAAAATTTCGAAAACTAAAGTAAATGGAGGACGATTTGAGGGTATTTTCGATATCTTGTATGAATGAGTATGTTATTTTTAACAAAGAGAAATTAATTTAACCTGTATATTCAAAAAATATTCAAGAATAAAAATAGATAATTTTCGCGACACTCTTTCGACTTGCGAATAATCAAAATCAACCATTTGTTCACAATGCATGTAAAAATTTCAATTTTTCGCAACAAAAAAAATTCGCAAAATATTTTGCAAAAATTTCAGCAGTAAACCGTGTTAGAGATTGATTACCAAATAAATATTTTTTTTCATTTGTCTACTGTTATTATAAAATGTGCTTTAATAGTAAGATGTTGGAAGAATGCGTATTTTGACGGCTTTTACTTTTTTTTCCACCTCACCACACCTTGCAAAAATCTGAAAAAATTCTGTTTTAATCATCGATAGGTTACTAATGAATACTTAGAAAACAACTTCAGTTATATTGAAGAAATCATTTCTTTATCCCCCTTTTCTTAATTCAGGAAACAAATTGATTTGTGTTCCAAAGAAATGTGTATGATTTAAAAAAAACAACTTTCAATAGAAAAAATTGAATGGTAAAATGATTTGTTTAATTTAAAAAGATACTATTTTGACTAAACCAAAGTGATTTTTCCAACAAAAGATGATTTTACATTATCATCATAAATGAGAAGGTATTAGTTCTATATAAAAAATGACTCTCGAAATTTTCATCAAATCTTTACGTTTTGAGACTCCCTGAGTCAGAAAAAAGGGTTTTTTTCAGTTAAATTATACGAAATACGAAAGAAAGTTATGATACAAAATTGTTTACTACATAAAGATCTACAAGTTTAAACAGCAACATTTTTCCATAAGATGTATATTTTTCTTTTTAATTAAAAAAATTACTATTGAAAATCTAAAATTCAATTTTTCAACCAAAATATGTGAAATACGAAAAAAACCTAAGTTTGGAAAATTGTTCGTTTCAATAAGATCTACACAAATTTTGCCTGACATAGTTTCTGATAAAACGTATATTTTTTATAATGATTTTAAAAAATACGATTAAAATTCGAAAATTCCATTATTTAAACAAAATATGTGACGTACGAAAAAAACGTTAAGATGAAAAATTATTTTCTTGAAAGAGGTCTACAAACTCTCGTTAGGAAATTTTTGGACAAGATGTATATTTTATGTTCTGATTTTGAAAAACACTATTGATAATCGAAAATTCCATTTTTTAACCAAAATATGTGAGATACTCTCTGAATCTGAATCAGTCAAATTTTTACTGATTGAATCAGTGATTCGCCTCTTTTCACTGATTGACCAGTTAAAAAATATATTTCACTGTTAACTTAGTTGATTATCACTAATTGAATCAGTGGAAAAAATATTTTCACTGTTAAATCAATTAATTTTCACTGAAGCAATCAGTGGAATTTGACTGATTTACTGTAACCTCTTTTTAGATATTTGAATCAGTCAAATTTCACTGATAATCAATAGATTTTGACTGATTCATATTTACAGAGTACGAAATAATTGTTGAAATGCAAAATCTTCTGCTTAAATAAAATCCACGAATTCTTTTCCTTTTTTAGATAATTGGAAGAAGATAAAGTATACAGAAAAGTCTCATAATGAGAAAGTGTTCCTTGAGGCTGATAGAGCCTTAAGTAAAGTGAATTTCTTTTTTCATTTAAAATCAAAAACAAATTTAGTAACTTTGAAAAAATTTAATTCGCATCCACAATATTATAAAATTGACTTTAGCTTCAGCATCAAATTACAAGAAATAAACAGAACGGAGTGCAAAGCGTGACGTTTAAATATTTGGGGGCGCGAAGCGTGACGATCGAAGCGCCCGCCCTAGGTGCGCTCAAATTTGCGAGCAAAGCGAGCTGCATGCGATGAGAATGTAGCCGCAAAGCAGGCAAATTTTTTTTACATTTAAACCTCATCTTTTAAATTAAAAATTAATTTTTCCAAACACACTCAAGATTTTTTCAATCTGAAAAAGAAAGAGAAATTTACGTGATTGGATCTGTCTTCAACTACGTTTTCAGGTCAAATAAGTAGGAAAATCATTATTTAATTTACATTTCTGGTTACCCAATTTCAAAAATATAGTTGTAGCTCTAAAGTATAAGTATCGGTCATCCTCGTGAATGTTTCGGAATGGAATTCAATCCGAGCGAATCAGACCTTCCGAAATCTGTTTCCGAATCACTCCAACCTTCGATTCATTTTGACTGATTCGGATTGAAAATTCGGTTCAGATCTACCCGAGCTCAGCGTTATTTGGATTAAATCTGACTAAATTGGGTTGATTTTTAACGAATTCACATCGTACGAGATTCGAACATTTTTTTGGATGGGTTTTGAATTATTCGGAAACATATTTCGGATTCGCTCGGATTTAATTCCTTCCTGAAACTTCCCGCTTGAAAAAATGTTCTGAAAGTTTAAACTGAGTTTTGTCCACATCTGGCTGTTTCTTTTCCGCTGAAATTAGGCGGTCCGACTTAGTCCAGAATTGTCCCAAACTAGTTTCCGATAATTTTTAAATTCGTAAGTACGAACTTTGAGAGTCAAACTTGGGTCACTTATAAGACTAGTTTCCCTTGCAAGAAATATTTGTTAAAAAATTTTCTGTAAAAAAAGGAACGCTTTTATTTCGCTGGGTATCGAGCCCAGACCTTTCGATTGCCGGTCGAATGCTCTATCATCTGAAAAAAAAAAACAAACAAAAAATATTTTTTTTAAAATTTCTTTTGCAAGTAAAATATATCACAGCACAGCAAAAGTTATAAAATCTAATTTAAATAACTCAAAGAATCTAGGTAAAACTTTGAGAATAAATTTTATTACAATAAAAGATTTCTAATCATTTAAAAGGAATCATCCTAAATTAATAATTGTTTGTTTAACCCTCAGTGTTTGACGATGTTTAGTCCACAGTAATCCGCGTAAATTGGAGTAGTGTGGGGTAAATCGAAGTAATCTGCAGTAATCCGGAGAAATTCGTGGTAATCCCAAGGGGGAAACAACTCTGGTAACCCGCTGGACCACTTAGTGAAGCGAACTGGCAATCTAGGATAATCCGTAGCAATCCGTAGCAATTGGAAGTAATATGGAGTAATCCGAAAGTAAAGCGGAGTAATCCGGGGTAAATTGGAGTGATCCAAATAAATAGCAGTAATCCAAGTGAATCGGAATAATTCGAAGTAATCCGGAGTAACCCGCAGAAATCTGCGGTAATCCCAAGAGGGAAACAACTCTGGTAATCCGCTGAACCACTTGGTGATCCAAACTCGTAACCCAGGATAATCCAGCACAATTCGAGGTAATCCAAAGTAATCTGGAGTAATCCGCAGCAATCCGGAATAAATTCGAGTAATCCGGGGGAAATCGGAGTAATTTAAATAAAACGGAGTAATCCGAGTAACTCGCGTTAATCCCGAGGGGAAACAACTCTGGTAATCTGCTGTACCACTTGGTAATCTTAACTGGTAATCCGAGTTATCTGAAGTAATCTGGAGTAATCCACAGCAATCCGGCGTAATCAGGAGTAATTCAAGTTATCTGGAGTAATTCGCAGTAATCCGCGCTAATCCGGTGTAAACCAGAGTATTCCAGGATAATCCGTCTGACGGAAAATGACGCAAAAATTCGTTACAACAGAGGTTAGCGCCAGTGCAGTTACTCTGATTAGTGCCAAATTAGAATTTAGTCAGACCAGTTTGCCCTGTATAATATCCGAATGATATCATATTGTTGCATAACATTACTATATAATCTGAAATATATTAGATATGAGTAATTGTAATTTCACATTATTTTTAATAAATATTTCATTTCTTTTTCGTATAAAAACACTAAGTTAATTGATCACGGAATATTTTCCATCTAAATTTGAATATTTCAGAAATGTCAATTACACATGTTAAATGTGTGAATCAGTTAATTTACACTGATTGAATCAGTGAAAAAAATCATTCTATTGATTAAATCAGTCATTTTTTTCCAAAGTAATCAGTGAAATTTAACTGATTTACTGTATCCTCTTTTGAGCTATTTGAATCAGTCAAATTTCACTGATACTCATTAGATTTTGACTGATTTAGATTTAGAGAGAACAGTCTTAGCAATTACAAAAAACTGGAACGTCTGCATACTTTTACCTTTTATTTTGTAGTTAACTAAAATAATTGTTCTCCTTTTAATCTACACAAAATGAAGTTTTAAGCAACTTAACTTTTCTATTTTTAAAGAATAAAGTGCGGGTATGAGTTTTATAAAATTGAGCACTACTCCCTTCAATTTACGAATGAAGCAAACTTTTCCTGGGCGCAGTACTATTTGCATTAATTTATATATATACATATATGCGTACAAGAGTGCAGATACTGAGTTTGCAATTTATGATTTATGATTGGTTTATTCTGTGCATGAACGATATTTCGCCTCACGCGATTTGTTTTCAAAAAATGTATTCTTTATTTTTCAACTAAATAAACGTCAGAAACCATTCACATTTATTAAAATTTTTAAAGTAAAATAAATTTATAAAACTAAATCTAATGGAAAACTTTCTTTTTTGAATTAATAGAATCTTTAGTGTGTTTGAAAATTAAAAAAATATATTTTTGTGAATGCATTAAGAAATTACGTTTCCGTTTAAAAAATCAAGGCCAGTTAATATAAATACGAGGGAGAATGAAGGTTGCAAGGAAAAGGGCGAAAATGAGGCTAAGCTTAAAAAAAGTAGTAAAGACAGAATTTAAATATATCCCGTGACCCTATAATCAAAGCATCTACATTTTGCTTTTGAATAAACAAGTTTGATATTTATTTTTTCAAGATTTATTCCGATTATCATACTATTTAAATTCGCACTTTTTTAAAATAAGAATTGATAACTTCTATGGGAAATAATTTCTTAATAATATTAATAAATTCATAAAAATTGTATCATTGTTGAAAAATGAAAAGAACTCATTCGAATTAATTTTCTTCTTTTTCAAAGAAGTTGGATTACTTTGCACATAAATCAAGTGAACCATTTGGTAAAAAACTAAAATTTGAATTCTTTGGAGATGCTGAAGTCGGGAGCTGAAATCTATAATCCTTAAGGGCATGTGATACTTTTTCGGTTTTATTAATAAATAAAAAAATCTCTGACAAAATTTAGCTAAAATTGAACTTTTTCTCATTTTCTAAAACAGAAGTTGTCTAAAAAATTTTTATTTTTTTTATTACTGGATGGGAGGAGTATAGAATATAGGGAGGGGTGATTTTTTGCCAAAACTAAAATTCTTTCTAAATATATTTTAGAATTGTAAACAATTATTTTGATTTACTATTATTTATTAGATTGATATTTATAATATTATTAAATGCGATTGTTTTAGCTGAAGTTATCATGTACCTAGTCATTATTGATAAGAATGTAAAAAAGTATTTTTTAACCAATCATAAAGCAGAAAAATTTATGATTTTTAGTTTGCATTTTGAAATTAAGGGGCACAAATAGTTTGACCGCCTAAAAAAAACGTGATTGTTGTGAATTTAAAAAAAAAAGTATTGCATCGAATATTGTAAAATTTTGCAGATATATTTGTGCATAAATAATGAATACAAAGTAATGTTTTCAAATGAAAATATTCGATTTTCAGCAAGTTATCCACCATCTCCTGAGTCTAAAAAAATAAGTTCTCCCACTGTTGCAGTGATTATAGCCTTCACAGTTCCTGAAATAAAAAAAATCAAAATTTTTATTAAACTAGAATATGTTTTCTATACAATGACCCTCGATTGTACAAAAATGGCGGATTTTTGAAAAAAAAAATCAAAATTTGCTAAAAAATCTGATCGTTTTTGGCCTGAAAAAATTATATTTTTTATCCAATCATAAAACTGGAGGGTCATTGTAAGGAAAAACAAATACACAATATGCTAAAAAAAGACCCAAGTCGATCGGATGATTTGATACTGAGTTACAGCTGCAGCAAATTTAAAAAATATAGTTTTGAGAAAAACGCGTTTAAAGATAAGAGTACTGATTTCATTTTTATAAATTTTTAAATATCATACCTAGAGCTAATCTGCTATTCCAGGCCCATACAGTTCACTTTCCTCTTCTTCAAAAAGCCCCTGCTGAACTGTTGAAAAATGCAAAAAAAAAAATCGAAATTTTCAAAATTTCAAACTAGTTGTGCTCCTTACACTTTTTTTACAGCTTCAATCAGATGGGAAAAAACGGGTGTCTCTAAGATTTATTCTCATTCAAGTATCACGTCACGTCCCAAAATGCTAAGTGTTATTATTCTAACATAAAGAAATTAACGTTTTTTCAACAAATAATGTGATATCTGGAAAAAGGCCAGGGCATTAGTGCTTTTCACCGCAAAAAGTTATACCAAAGTTTCCCTCGGGGTGCTTGTTGTTGGTAAGTCCCCTCACATCTTACCATCGAGTGCTTATTTTTGGTGATTCCCTCGCCTCTCACGTAATTTGGTCCAGTCATGCTCCATTTTGAAGACTTTTTTCTACTAAGCTTACGGAGCTGAAAGTCTTTATTGCTCGCTGATGTTCCCTTATTTCTTCAAGACATTTCCTCATATATTGACCCCATAACCCACTTCGTTTTGAAAATTCCCTTATTGCTTGACTCTATTTTACTGTTACAATAGAGGCTTTATCCGTACATGAAAAAATTGAAATGGTTCTCACCCGAATAAAAAATGTTTGTCTTCAGTTTGAATTAATTTACCCCCAATGAAGATATGTTGAAGACATAGCCAAGACGTTAATGAATGTCTTATTTTTGAGACGGAGCTGGACATCATTTTGTGTCTTGAAATAAGTTTCTACGACTTGGAGACGAAAATCCATGTCTTGAGTCGAAGCTTTACGACTTTAAGACGACGGTTCATATCTTCAGGACGAAGGTTTATATCTTCAAGATATGTTTTTATTGCTTAGTCATATAACGATTCCTAAAATGACGTCATAGCCCAAGACGGAAAGGCGTGGGATCGTAAACAGTTCAGAGACAGAGATCACGTTAAAGTGGCCAGAGAACAACAAACTCGACACACATGCCGGCAGGAACAACCATAGCAATAGCAAACAGCCAAAGTCAAGCGCAACAGCCCACGAAAAGTGGGCTTTTGCCACAGCCACGCTCCATCCGAAACAAAACTTTCATACGGATAACAAACACAGAGGGCGCGAAAACACCACGCCGCAAGTAGAACTCCACAAAGGACAAAACCGCACAGGGACAAACCATTAAAACAGGACATGTTCGACCGGAGCCGGAGCCACCGTCCAAATCCTAGACCAGGTGAAATGTCGCTTTTGAATCACGCGCTTGTTTTTACCGGGTTACAATTTTCCACCTAAGGAAATCTACACAGAGAGAAATTTTAGGTTTCACTGACCAAAGTTTTTTTGTTAAAATTGTCTTTACAAAAATGTTAAAGTTCTCATGACAATCATGGTAGTGGCTGTCATACATTGGAAAAGTGTTTACTCCAACTGCAAGGAACGTTACTGAGACCACGATTCTGGTACTTGAAATACCATAGCGCTGCGGTTATAGGAACCAAAGTCCATCGTAAAGCCGCGCATAGAGTTTAGTTAAAATGACTAAGTCTACGGACAGTAAATACCCAGCCAAAATTATTTTTGAGGTTATAGGTATGGTTCTCTTAGTTATCAAAATACAAATTCAATTTGATTAGAAAAAATAAAGTTTCACCGAAAAGATTTAAGAAAAATAATCCGGTATAATGGTATTTATGAATGAATCATAATAAATACCATCCCTTTCATGTTGTACTGCATCAAGAACTTGAAGGCAATGGTTTGCAGAACCAAGTGACATTTTGTCAATGGGTGCTTCAATAGATACGAGGGAACCTGATATTCTCTTTTCAAGTACTATTCTCAGATGAGTCGTCTTTCACTCCCAACATTGCTTGAAGATCTAAGCTCCGAAGTGCGACAGAACATGTGGTTTCAACATGACAGTTGTCCAGCGCATTATTTGGCAGTTGCACGTGAATTACTACTAATCGCGAAGGCAATAGTCGTTGGATCGTTAAAGCAGCAGGTACGGTAAATTAACTTGCCAGATCGCCAGACCTTATGTCACCTGATCTCTTTTAGTAAGGTTATTTAAAGAGTCTTGTTTATCAAGAAGTGTCATCAACTCGTGAGAAAATGATTTAGTGAATCAGAACTGCTTGTGCCCAAACAACATTGGAGATACTTTCCAGTTGTGTAAAATCATTTCAAGCGCAGATCAACGAGTGCATTGAAGTGGGAAATCACCATTTTCAGCACTTGATGTAAAATATTCATTGTATAAACAAGACTAAGCTTTGATGTGCGATAGAAAAAGTGGTTTCAACATGGTGGTTGTCCAGCGCATTACTTGGCCGTTGCACGGTAGGTGTGAATCGCGAATTCACTGATCGTTGGATCGTTAACAAGGATCGGGTAGATTGGCTTGTAGGAATGCCAGACCTTAAGTCGCCGGATTTCTTTTGTTAGGGTTATTTAAAGAGTCAAATGACACCAGAGAACCATTTTGAGCATTTAATGTAAAATATTCATTGCAAACAAGCACCCCGATGGTGAGAGGCAAGGAAACTCACCGAAATCAAGCAGCCCGAAGGGAACAGACAATTACTACGTCCACGTGGTTGTTGCTAGGTAGGGCTAAAAGTATTTAATTCCCCTCCCCCCCCCCCCCGGTGCGGGGTAAATTTTTACGGATTCGATTTTCCCTCTTTAAAATAAACGGTTTTTATTGTGGACATATTTTGCGTACAATACGTATTTCATGAAATATTACATCTCAAGATAAAAAACTCACTCCGTATAGGAATTCCGATATGTTATAAGGATAATGTTATCCATCTTGTTGATCAAATTTTTCTCTTTTGAATACTCCTTTTTTACCTAAACCTTGTAAAATCTCGCTTCAGACTTGTGACTTCTGACTCCCCGCCGAAAAACTCCTCACAATGAATTCTGTCAAAGAGTAGAGAGCATTTCTGAAACAGTCAGACTTGAAAAAATGTTAGCTGAGGATCCAGAGACGCATTTAGGTACTATTATTTTACTATTTGGGAAATATGCGGAATATGAAAAGACGTCGATCCACTTACTGGATATACTTTACTTAGAATTCAAAGGAGAAGGGGAGCAATCATTGGACAGACGCCGATTAAGTCCAAGCGAAACCCCAGGATTGTGAGCATGCTGTGAAAGTGATCTTCTCAGAATAAGTAAATTGGCACATCAAAACCTTTGAAACTTTTAGGGCATGGGGGAGGAGGGATGAACCGGCGTTCTAACAGAACGAATTCGGGGCTCCAGTACCCTCATTCAAAAAGATAATAATAGTCTGCCTAGCCTTGGAGTATACACATACATACATATACATACACATACATGTGCTCTGCACATAGTTGTAGCCAGAATTGAAATGCAGATAAAAACAGGAGAATATGCCCTAGGTACATTCCTAGACATCAATGCAGCATTCAGTGCAAGATCATTTCAGGTCAAAAGTTTGAGTTGCGACAAAGCTGCAAATTTCGGAACAGGTCAAATATATGGGGGTGAGTCAAGATAGAAAACTGAACTGGAAAGAGCACCTGGAGAACCCAACTCGGGAATTCTGTGAATCCACGTGGATGTGGAGGAGAATCTTTGGGTCAATGTGTGGATTCAGGCTGGAAATTATCGCTTGGTTGTACACAACGATCCTCAAACCAATATGGCTGGATGAATTCGTGATGTGATGGCCCAGGATTGAGCTGAAGACAGTAAATCTGCACTGGGCCAGATTTAGAGCTTCGTATCCAGCCATATCACAAGAACATACAGGATAACGCCTAATGTTGCTTTTGGGTGAACAGCCCCTGCACATCGCTATAGTAAAGGAAGCAGCAAAGACCCCATATCGTCTGATATGCTCAGACTCAGAATCTTTTCGGACAGTGAGGCTATACTAGCAAAAGGAAACAATGCTGCACTTGTATAATTACCTGAGCACTCAAGTGTTAAAGGAAATGGAGTTGCCGACAAAAGTAACCAGGGATGGGGCAGAAATGATCCTTACAATCCAGAGTTGGTGGCAGGTATCGCTTCCTGTTTAGTAAAGCAGAGATGAAGATGTGGGCATAGGACGAGCACGAAAGGTACTGAGTCGAGGTGAAAGGATTCCGCCAGATGAAATTTCTTCTTGGCCATGCACTAAGAAGTGACAGAGCCGAGAGCATTCTGGCTCTAGGATTGACTAAGGCTAGGATGGTACCCCACCTCCTAACAAAATATGGGTGTCTGAGGTACTATGAATGGGAGACGAGCTTGAGCTCATCAGCAGAATTCCAAGTCTGTACAAGGGAGAACAAGGCATCTGAGAACGTGCTTCGCTCGTGTACTACTCTGATCAGCATCTGGAGAAAGACCACTCTCGGAAATCCTAAAATTCCCAAGAAAGGCGGAATGTTTGGGATATGGAGACGGTGGAAGAAGAGAAGGAGTACAATGTACGCACGTCTTTGCGCAACCCCCATGAATTACTATTACATCCCTGGAGCATTGTTTATGCCCGCATGTTTAGTTTTGTAGCCGTATTCTGAAGAAACTTTCAGTACATAGACCTTCTGTTCGCAACCCTAAGACAGACTCGGTGGCGTCGTTCAGGTTCTTATGCGGGGAAATTTTGGTCTTGATAACCCTAACTATAACTTCTTCTAAAAAAGAATTTACTGTTAATTATGAACTGCGTTCGCGAGCGTCAGTAAAGAATGGTGTGCTAAAAGTGTACTTTAAACCGAAAACATTTACTCTGTCTGGATCAAAATATATCAAGAATTTCCTCCGAACTTGTAATCGAAGAATCTAAAAATGTTAATGAAATAATATTAGATAAATTTTGTAAATAAGATTCTCACCCTGAAAAAACTCCCATAAACTAGTGTATGAAAAGTAAATGTGATTAATCATTTAATCTAAAAATATATTCTAATAATTCCCATATAAATTGCTATCCGTTTGCAAATATTTTCCAACAAGGAAACGAGGACAGGATAAATATTCCGAAACTCATTAGTCGTTGACAGTTTTTCTATACTTCACTCATGAGTCAACTTATAAATCTAATTTGAAAAAGAATAAAACATATAATGCAGATTTTTATCATGTTAATCATACAATAAATTTGGTTTATAATTAATCTGCTATACAAGACAGCAAATGAAACTTTTAATTATTCTGTTCCACTCTTTATTCAAGTTTTTCTTCTTCTTTCATACCAACTTAATGCAATTCTATGTCCTCTTTTATTATTCTTTTATTGATTCTCCAAAAATATTTTTCCCATTTCGAAAAAATAATTAAATAGTCGATTATGTGCCACTCTAACGCTCTTATTACGTGCCGAAAAAATAAGATTTTTCCGTTTTTACTATAAATAAGTTAAAAATTCGTTGAAAACTCGTGTTTTCCGATATTAGCGCTTTCCAAATCTTCAACTTTACACTTTTAATTTGCTATATTTCAGATAATGACAAAAGCATCCATTTGGTTGTGTTCCTCATTTTTTTTATCAATGGTGACCTGTGGGTCGTCTTTCACATGTTACCATCTGCCCCAAGATGGAGTTGAAGGACCACAAACCCCTCTGGAGGAAGAGTTCAAAATTACAATGAGTAACCTGAATCGGACTGATTATTTCGATAAATACATGCCAAACACCAAATACTTGCGTAAGTAGTTTCACTATTTTTCTATAATAATTTTCCTATAATGTTTTCATGATTATAGAGAAATCACTATGTCAAGCTATGTTCAATAGCTCCGATATCCTGTTTATACTGAGATTCAAATGCGGCCGTTTTTTCTTGATTTCATCACTCAGACGCAGTAATAAGTTCGCATAATATTCTGCGTTGATTTTTTTTCTTTTTGAAGATAACCAATGAAAGTTATCCCACGTGCATCCCCAAAAACTAATACCGTGACCTTGCCAGCAAACGGAACTGTCTTCGTCTTCCTTGGAGCCGAATCTCCCCTTTTCGTCCATTGTTTTGACTGCTCCTTCGTCTCAGGTGTCAAGTGATGGACCCATGTTTCATCCGTGCTTATGAAAATATACTTTTGACTTTTTTCGAAAAAAACAATGCCGGCGATATCACTTAGATTAAAACAGTTTGATGAAATGTTCGTAATTTGCAATAAAAAAATACCATTTTGCCAAATAATTTTTCATCAATATATAAACAAGAAAACTTTGAATTGAAACCTTCCCGAGAAAAGGTTTTTCCGACTGCAGACGGAAAAGAAAAGACGGAAAAAAAGGAACGTTTGCTTGCGATTCATTCAACATGCTTCAAAAAATCGAGCTTTTACAGCTTTTTATTTAATCACTATCAAAATGTTGAAAATATACATTTTTATATGTGATATCATATATAAGAAAAGAGATATAAGATAAAAGTGTGCTTGGTAAATCAGTTACAGTGTAAAAATTTCTATATAAATATTATAAACAAGTACAACTTCAAATTATACATGAGAACTTGCATGACTGATTTCATGAATCCAACATTAGGGTTACAGGTCAATCGCAAAGATTTTCCTACCCAACTGACTGATATATGCAAATTGGTTGTCGAAATTATTTTCATTCAATTTAGACAAATAAAATTAATCCCCTTTAATTAACTTGCTTAACCCCTCGTTTATCAAAAAGCGCTCTAAAAAACCTATTTTCATCTGTTCATGAAATCAAAAAGAATTAATAAAGACATTAAAAATGCTGATGTTTAATTCACTATTTTTTGAACTATTGAACATTTGTCTCATTCAAAATGAAAATAATTTAGTAAATTAATGTCAAGGATATTCAAATTTTTTTGTTTTTCAATGAACTTGAGTAAAATAAAACGACATTGCATGGGACACACGATACCTTTACAAAGGCTTCAATTAACACAATTTGTATGACTAGTGCCGTTAATATGGAATGATAAGTTCGAATGAGTCTTTCAAAGTTAACTTTGGGTAACATATAAAAAATTGTAATCACGTTTTTATCCATGTTATCTATAATAATAATTGATTCATGCCTATTAAATATTCAGCAGTAAATGCATACCAAATAGTCGAATTAAAGGAATTTTCAATCCTATACAAAATTAAGAACTTTATCTCTTTTTTTTAAATTTCTGCACTGACCATTGACCCATAGACGTGTCACAATGTAACGGGCGATGGTTAAAAAGGCTAAGACCCATAATACGAGAAGCCATAAATGATGCGAAGAGCTGGCTGTCTCTCGAGTTACTTCATGCACTTTAACGTGGTATATGTTTGAATATAACACGTCATACGATAAAACAGTTATATAATTGGGTCACAGAAAAACCAGAGTCTTAATTAGAACTGATTTTTGGAGTCTAATAGAGCTGCAACAAAGAGGAACCTCTGTGGTGTGAAATTCAGCCTCTTACGAAAAAGTATTAAAAGGGACCAGAACCTTGCCTCTATATGAACCAATTTTTTCGATAGAATGTCTGAAAAAAACGAATTTCAAAAAAGTTTCAAATAATATTTTCTTCACGGTCTCACTAAAATAACGATATCTCGCGTAGCAAAAGAGTCTCCATCGATTTACTTTTTTTTAAATGAAAGGGAATTTCATGACGAATCTTGCTGCCCATATCAAAAATGAAAAGAAAAAGGAGGGTATTTTACAAAAAATGGGATCAAACAATCGTTTTACTTTTTTGGGGCAAAATTTGGAAATTTCATTTTCAACTTTAATATTTTTAGATGTAAAGGGTGATCAATTTAGAGGTATAGGATTTTAAATTGAAATAAAACAACAAAAATTCAAATTGATAGGGCAATCTTTTTTATTTTTGTGTAGAACCATTCACGACATTTATTTTTTAACGATAACCCCTTTCAAATGTTAGCCGCAACTGCGCTTTACTTCGTCCATCCGTAAACACCAATTTTGAATGACTCGCTCGAGGACTTCGGTCGGTATCTCGCTAATAACTTCAGTAATGTTGGCTTCCAATGCCTCAATAGTAGCTGGTTTATCCACAAAACATTTAGACTTTACATAACCCCACAAATAAAAGTCCAAAGGTGTGATATCACACGATCTTGGAGGTCAATCCACCGGTCCGAGACGACAGATAAATTGCTCACCGAAACGACTACGCAGTAAATCCATTGTTTCACGGGCTATATGACATGTAGCGCCGTCTTGTTGAAACCAAATGTCGTGGAGATTACGGGCTTCAATTTCCGGCATCAAAAATCGCCCAAGTAGTGCCATAAGATAGGCCAAGTTGTTGAGATCGGCGCCCAATCGATTCTTCCGGGTCTTCGGCAAAACTCTCATTTACAGCCGCAATATTCTTTACAGTTCTGGCTGTACGTGGTCTAATCGGTCGAGTATCATCCAATAATGTTAAATCATTCTCGAGTTTGCCAATGGTGTGCCGAATAGTGCGTTCGGTAGGACGATTATGTACACTATAAATTGGCCTGAGCGCGCGATAAACACGTTTCGCAGAGCGTCCATTTTCGTAATATAATTGTGCGATTTGTAAACGTTGCTGAGGCGTAAGTCTTTCCATGATGAAATATCAATAAAAACTGAATAAAATTGTGTATTTAGTTTGACAGTAGTGACGCGTGACGGGTCAATAAAACCCTATTGGAAAAAGTACCTCCAATTTGATCACACTTTACAAGTGTATCTCTAATACATCCAAATTTCATCAAAATCCATTCATCGATTCCAGAAATATCGATAGTTAAAAAAACTTCAATATGCCTTCCGAAAGGCCACGCAACTCACTTTCCCCGGAATATGATCATCCTGGGGCTTATCTTCTTTCGCGGCAGAGATGTAACACTGTGGTTTCCTGGAACAAGACCTCGCATTATGCCCGTTCTTGCCGAAGCTCCAACAACACCTGCTTCGGTCAGGTCCTCGGCAGTCCACCGCCATGTGGCTGAAGCCAAGGCAGTGATAGCACCGGTTCATCTCCATCTTTCTGCGGAATTTGCAGGAGACCTACCCTGTCTTGATGTGGGTCGCCTTAAGTAATTACAAGGCCCTCGCCTCCTCTAGAAGGACGTACGCCTTCTGTTACCTTTGGAGGGTATCTTGGTTAGACAAACCTTCAGTTCTAGCTCCGATCCATGATCAAAGAAGCCTCTTACAGCATCTTCGACGTCCTCGGCTTCAATGCTGGGGTCTATGTCCACGAGCTCGACCTCGATCCTGGGGATGAGGTGGCGGACAGTTCCGCTAGCAGCAATAACCTCTTTCAAGGCAGAGTCCAGCCACCCTCTGTCTTCTTTGGAACATTTCAGTTTAACCATGAGGTCTTTAGAGCACGTCTCCCTAATTCCCTGGCGAGTGACGCCCAGTTATCCAGGTACGACACGCTTCTTGAGGTCTTTTAGAATGTCCGCGTTGCTCATTCCTTCTATGGGCTTCATCAGCACCGCTTCTGGGCGAGCACGTCTTGGCCTGCCCCATGAGCTGCTAGAAAAGTACACATTCCGTCCCTGCAAACCCCCGCATGCAGGGGTAAGGGCACAATACTCTAGGAGATGACCTCGTTTCCTAAAGACACCGTGTGAAACACCACTCTCTGGTAGCATGCAGCTTTCGGCACGGTACTTTGCACTTTGGCTTAGGGTTTTTTTCTTCGAGACTTTCCCTGGAACATTATTCGTGACTGTTTATTCAGTTTTGTATCCGTATCCAGCAGAATTCCTCGGTACAGGGCACCTTTATCCACAACTCGAGGATGCACCCGTTCGACGGTTCTAGGGCCCCCTGTTTGATTTCAAGAGAAACCAAAGCAGGACCGGGATCTCTCATGGTGAAAGTATTGTTTTTACTTACAATAGATGTCTGGGTAACGACTGGGTCGCAGGTTTCTGAAAGTCATTCTTTTAGAACAGATTGCATATTGTCGCGTTTCTCAAGGGCTTCTATGATAAATTTTTGCTTTACAAGTTGGTATTTTCACACGTTTACTGCAGTATCCTCATTTCCAGAGTATTTCATGGTATCACTAAACTTTCTGAGCCTTTCCTTTTCTGTATACAGTTGGGGTGCCCTGAGAGAATTTTAGATGTCTTAAAGACGTCCTTGAGATGTGAAACGTCTCAAAGGCGTACTCTGAACATCTAAAAGACAAATCACAGACTCTACTTATGACATGATCCAGTTAGAACGATTGACTACTTGAAATATTTCATCATGATGTCTCTATCACTATTCAGTGACATGGTAATCTTGTAAACGATTTTACACGATAATCCTGTGAAAATCATGCAACTTTTATATCATAAAGCTGCTAATTGAATTTGATAATGTGACAATTTCGTATTGCTCAATCATAGAAAAAGCTTTGTAATGATGACAATTTTATACCTCAATTCTTTGACATATCTTGACGTAATTAAATCCCACGAGACCAAAAATAATATTTTTAAAAAAACACCGAGATTCATTCATTAACAATCTTGATGTTACAAAAAGAAAATTTTTTTAAATATAGATTTTCAACAATTTTTATTATAGTTTTTAAAGTGAAAACAGATTCTATGAAGTCAATCTTTTAAAACAAAGGACCCCTATTTAAAAAATCCTGGAGGAAATTCTCATTCGAAAATAACACGAGAATATCCATGGAGAAATCCGCTCGGATCTTTAAATTCCACGTGATAATGCGCGAGGATTTTTGAATTCCTCGTGGAAATCCTTGTGTTATTTTTGGATAAGGACTTTCTCGAGGTTTTTTTTTCAGGGGTGGTATTTAGTTGAAATGAATTAATAAAATTATTATAAGTGTCTAAAAAAACCTATTATTTAATAGGTTTTTATTTTTCTGTTTATGAATATATTATTCTTAAATTTTGGATCACAATGATATTGTAATTACCAAGTCTATTTTGATAAAACAAAATGATTTTGTGTTTAAAAACCCTGTATCGCCAAAAATGGTTATAATATGAACGGAAGTAAAATTTCAAGAATTCAAATTTTCAATTACAGTTTTACAAGTAAAAATCGATTATAGAGGGCATAGAGGCTAATTTTTCTAAGCAAGGTTTGGTATTTAAATGACATGTTATGTGTATTAATTTTTTTATTCTGACGAGACAAAATGAATATTCTATTGATACTTATATTATATTATTCAAAATGATGATTATTTCCCATCAAATATCTTCAACTTTAAAAGCTTCTTCTATGAGGAAGCAAAGTGCTTATATAATTTTCACAAGTAAATCCGTCAATAATAAATATACAATACTGTATTCAACTTTTAATAATAAGTTTGTACAGCTACACAACATACTATTGAGTATGGTAAAAATTATTAATCACAAAGTGCGTTATTATTATTAACAATTGCAATTTAAATTAGATTACCAATAGAATTTAATAGATTTTTCCGCTTGTTGAAATTTTGATAGCACTATTTTTAATTACATAAAGAAATACTAACATTTTTTTAAAATGATATTTGAAAACACAATAGCATAGGCAAATGAAATCGCCTCCTAAATGAAATTAAACATCTTGAAGTTGTCACGCGATGTTGCCTTTTGACCGACTAATGTATTTCGTTTTATATTGCAACCCCTAATCTTATTATCCCTAAACGACGCACTCGAGAATCAAATAATCGCATTAAAAGCTCAAGATTGCAATGCCATGCGCTTTTAATACTGAAATTAAAAGTATATTCAGGTGCTGATTCACTAATTTTGAAATTTAAAATAATTTTTCTTCTATTGAATTATACTACTCAAGGGACTTTAAAAAAATTTTCAACGTCTTAATAAGTATCAAAATAAAAAATTATTCAAATGAATCGTTTAGTTTTTCGCAATCATGTTGATTAGTTTCAAAGAATAAAAAACTTAGATACAGATTCCCTCCCGGTAAAAAGACATGCATTGAAAAAGAATTAGTAAGTTTAAACGTCAATTGGCAAAACAATTATTATTAAATTCTTTTCGTTTCTTTTTTTGTCCTCGGGGTTTTAATTTCACTCCGTAAAATGAGTTAACGTTTGAAATGAATTCCTGTCCATGCCTGCCAGGGACAGTATTTTTGTGAATACATTTCAATTCCACAAAGCAAGCGTGAGAACAACAATTTTTAATTCTTCTGATTTGACACTTATCCTACTTCTACTTCCTATTTTCATAATAATTATCAATTGAAAAACTTTTTAGCTCAGATATCAACAATCGAACGATTTGAACCTCCGTTCTTTCGCCATAATTGCAAAACGAACGGAAGAAAAGTTGTCGAGAAAAACGCGTTTAAAGTTGCACATGCATAATAACTGAGTCCGTGTGTTGCTTCGCATTTATGGATGTAAAATTAACAATCTTTCAAATTTTTAAAATAAATCCGTAGCGTATAATAAAATTAGGTAGATACTTTTCAAAAATGCAATAATAAAAAAGTCGATTTTTCGAGTGCCTAGTCCCCTTAACTAGTGATTTAACGCGCTCTGCAAATCTCAGCGCATTGTGGAAAGTTACTATCTGCGATAAATTATTGCTAAGACCCTGAAACCAGTGTTGCCGATGGGAAAAAGTAAATTGTTCTAACATGGTGGCCAATTTGGTAACAAAATTGTATTGATGTCGTCACCACGAGTACTGAACATATGCTTTGGCAGAATATTCAAAATTTGTAAAGCTTTTATCAGTGAAAAACTCAATGCTACTCTTATTAACATGTTTTAAAGAAGTATTTTCTATGAATTGATTAAAATGTTGATTTTTCTTTCAGAAATCTTAATTTGTAATACTTAATTAACATTTATTTTTCGCGATTTTTAAAATAATAATACAGAACGTATTTTCATAAGCTATATCATGACGCTACCTAAATAACGAACAATATATGGATGTAACAGATAAATTAAAAATGTGGTGTGGAATTTTGTATTTATGCAAGAAATATTTACAATTTTTAATATACTTAATGTGTACCTAATGCTTAAGAAAAATGATGTAATTTTGGAGATTTCAATCGAAACTAAAACATGGTAGATATAAATTTGAGCATGTATCTGAAATGCAACCGCACAAGACACAAAAGTTACAACAAGGGAGAAATAGCTACAGCAGCTACAGACTGGGCTTTTATAAAAAACTACTAATTTTAGGTGTACAAGTTTGCTTCTGCCGTTTTTTTTTAAATTTGAGGCTTTATTGTTAACCCTTTGCACTCCGGGTCTTCGGAGAATGCCTGCGGCATCCAACCAACAATACATGGTGAGTGAGAGTCACCACTGGAGTGCAAAGGGTTACAGAATGATTATCTGTTTATGATTCAAAGTACTGCCCGTCGCTATCCACTACTTATTTCTATCTTTCTGGCAATTGTCGGATACCATCTCGAAAAGCGATGCGTCTTTTGAGGCGATCCACGAATCGATCCATTTTTTGACTTTTTCATAAGAGCGGAAATGCTGATAAACCAGGCCTCGTGCCATCGATCGAAGCAAAGGTTAGTCGGAAGGAGCAACGTCTGGAGAGTTAGGCGGGTGTGGCAAGACCTCTCATTTCAGCGTTTCCAAGTATGTCTTGACGGACTTTGAGACATGTGGCCGAGCATTTTCATGCTGGAGGATAACTTTGTCGTGTATCTCTTAGTACCGTGGCCGTTTCTTCTTCAATGCTCGGCTCAAACACATCAATTGCGTTCGATACCGACCCCCTGTGATGGTTTCACTCGATTATAACTGCTCATAATACACCACACCGAGCTAGTCCAACCAAATTAAGAGCATAACCTTGGCACCGTGAATATTCGGTCTTGCCGTCAACGTGGAGGCATGTCCGGGCATTACCCATGATTCTCTGCGCTTGGGATTATCGTAGTGGACCCATTTTTCGTCGCCGGTCACAATGCGATGTAAAAACCCCTTCCGATTCTGTCTCTGAAGCAGCTGTTCACAAGAAAAGTAAAGCCATTCAACATCTCTTAGCTTCAACTCTTACGCAACCCAATTTCCTTGCTTCTGAATCATTCTCATGGCTTGTTGAGTCACTCCCAATGATTCTGCCACTGCTTCTTGCATTCGTCACGAATTTTCAGCAACTAATGCCTCCAATTGGGAATCTTCAAAAATTTTCTCTTTTCTACCGCCATGCCGGTCCTCGACATCAAAATCACCGATCTTGAAGCGTTGAAACCACTCACGACATGTTCTTTCACTGAGAGCAGCCTCACCGTAAGTACACTGATAGAAAGGAATGGCTGTTACAACGATATCTATGATTAATTTAACCTTACCTTATTGCTGGCATAGATACAGCAATATGAGATTTGTATTTTAACCATCCGATTTTTGCTATGGAAAAATGTATTGTTCGCCTTCCCATATTATATTTCTGATTCGACCAGTTTCACTTACAATATTTTGATTTCTGTATTCAACATCCTGCGTTGTTCAGACAACCGAATGGCTAAAAGTCCCGAACCATTTCTATCAGTGTACTTGAGAGCATTTGATGAGCCTCAGCCGCAGTTTTCTTCAAATGAAAGCACAAAATCAAAACTTCCCGAAAAGGACGAGAATTTGACTCGGAAACTGACATCTCCGATCGAGAATAAATTTATGATGCGAACACAAATTCACTAATGTAGTGCTGTCATTATGTTGACACTGTTGACAGATGTCCATGCTTACTGTATGACATTTTTGATCTGCCTATTTTGACCAGCACTTACCACTGCAAAAGTCAAGTTGTACACCTAATAACTAATATAAATGAACCAGTACAATCGTACTACACTCTTTCCGAGTCGAAATTCAAGTCCTCCTCGAGACCTTTAAATTCTCTGACCTTGGAGACTTTAGGAGGAACAAATAAGGATTTATTTCAATAGAATCCAAGTCCTTGTTAAGCTCTCGAAACATACAGATAATTACTTTTTCCGAATTCTTTGGTTTTGATAATGCTCTTACAAGATTCAAAGGTTTGTATATAACGCACAATTGTAGTCTCTCTGGTGAGAAAGTCTGATCTGCGCTCCTAACGTCTTTCTGAAGAACTATCATATTCCCTTATTATGCACCAGAGATTATGGAGGATTTAAAATATTATTGAGATCATAAGAGGCTTAAATGAGAACTTGAAAATCTAACAAAAAATTTTAAAGAGACTAAAGAAATTGAAAAGGGAGCTCAATATGGCAGATGTAAATGATAGAGGGTCAAAAGAGTAGTGGATTGAACCTTAGAGCATTAAACGAGGGTGTTGAAGGCCAAATACAACCAAAAGAGGGTGTACTTAGCTTTATAGAAGATCAACAAAGGACATATCTGGACTCGGGGTCGTACTGAAACTGCCAAAGTGGTACTAACAGTACTGACTCAGTCTAAATGTACTAATCTTGTACAATTTTATTGTGTAACTATTGAGGATTTGTTTGAAATCAGAGTATGATTTAAAAGAAAAGATATTTGATAATGTGACGAACATGGAATAGAATACGACAAGGCAGTTTCTGAGTATTACAAAAGCTTGGTTCAAAAACTGTTTCAGGAAATGGTAGTAACGCTGGACGAAGATTGTGTCTTCAAAAAGAGAGTAATTTGAGGTTACGAGAAAGAACTTTTTGCAGCGTTATGGATGCACCATAAATAGCGCTGTCAATTATACAGGTCTGCAAGGTTTTGTTGTTGAAAAGCTATGGGTCGTTTCCGGAGTAATTTTCGACGTAGAATCCGAATCCGGAATCAGAATCAGCCTATCACGTCAGGAATTTGAGATATTTGAGGTTATGTGCTCGAAAAATGGAGTTTTTCGCTACTTTTGAGGTTATGTACAGGGCACAAGAAATTTTTTTGGTTTTTTTCTCAAATTCCATCATTAAGCACTACTCTTTCCCTTCAAAATGAGTTATTAAACAGTCACGAGCGATTTTTTCACAAAGATACGGCCATATCTTCTTTTGACATTTATCCGAACAACCTTATGAGCATTCACATTGACTCTTTGGTGCATACCATTCTGCATTCAAAAATTTCTCTTGAAAATTTGTGCTTGCGGGTTTTGATGGTCTGTGAATAAGAATTTACAGTCAGAAAATTGACATTTCTATTTCTAAGATGGCGGATTCAAAATGGCTGATCGAAATTTACGAAATTAAACGATTTCGCTCTCTAAAAACTCTTTATTCAAAATTATTATAAGAGGATTTATTAGGTCACTGATTTTAAATATTATTTCATTTCTATAAATTGCCAGTAGATGATCTGATATAGCTGATGAAAAATCTCACATTACTTCTTTTCCCTGAGAATGTGTACTCGAAGCTTTTTTTAGGTCGCTTATTAGAAAATCGGAATCGACCTCTACAGATTTTAACAGAAAAATCAAAATGGTAGACCGGAATCAAGAAATTTATACTATTAATCACTATTTAGCTAATTTTTATTCTTTATTTTAAATTCATCACCTTGAGCAAAAAATTCTTTTTTTTTTTTTACATGAAATACTTGACGACCATAAGACCCCCGAATGCAGGATTTCAGATACCAATACTGTGTTCTCTGTCGATTTCGATCCTCGGCATTGAATCTACCATCTTGGAAATGGAAATGTCAATCTTGCCACCTCATTTTCGTAATCAGCAACTCCGAAACCCCCGAGTAAGAGTTATTAGCGAGCGAAATCGTTTAATTTCGTAAATTTCGATCCGCCATTTTGAATCCGCCATCTTATAAATAGAAATGCCAATTTTCTGACTGTAAATTCTTATTCACAGACCATCAAAACCCGCAAGCACAAATTTTCAAGATAAATTTTCGAATGCAAAATCGCTCGTGACTGTTCAATAGCTCATTTTGAAGGAAAAAAGTAGTGCTAAATAATGACATTTGAGAAGGAAACCAAAAAAATTTCTTGCGCCCTGTACATAACCTCAAAAGTAGCGAAAAACCCCATTTTTCGAGCACATAACCTCAAATATCTCAAAATCCTGACGTGATAGGCTGATTCTGATTCCGGATTCGGATTCCACGTCAAAAATTACTCCGGAAACGACCCATAGCTTTTCAACAACAAATACAAACCTATTATTTGCAGACCTGTGTTATTATTGCAGTTTACCATAATTCTTAGATTATGTCATAAGATTTAAAAAATAACTAAAAATTCATTTATTTTATCTTTTTAAAATAAATAACATATTTTTCATTTTAGTAACCATTGAAGGAGGAGATAATCAAAGCCCTCCACGGAAATTCTCGAGGTTTTTTCTAATGGTAGTAAATGATAATGAGACCCTGGATAGTGGTAGTTTGGTAGTAATCGACGAGACAATGTCAAGATATTCAGAAAAATGTGCAAATGCTATTACAGAAACTGCAAAGTTGCCTAAGGTATCAGTTTCTGTGCTCTGGAATAGTCCACCAGGAGGTAGTGGCTGCGTAAAAATCAGGTGAAATACTTACCCTACAAAAATTCCTGAAGAATTAGTCAATTTGGTATCAAAAAAATATAATTTGAAAGAAGTTATTGTCAATTTTCTTTCTCTATAATAAAATAATATATTGTGCAACATTTGCGGAAAGCACACAGGTCAGAATTATTTGCTTCTCGCACGTGATGCTTAGGATATTTTTCGTAACAATTGTCAGAAATGTGCTACTTATCGTACACATAGAGCGGGCGAAAAAAAGCTGAAATATTAAGGGCCCGCAGTCCCAACAAAGCTTTAAAGTGTTTTCGCCTCGCTCTACATGCATGGAAAGTGGCAAATTTTGTGCATGCGTTGGAGAAATATAATTTATTTTCATGTGCAATAATATTCAGGGCATTGGTAGTGGAGACGCCAGAAACTTGGTTCGCTGATGAGAATGGATTATCACTAATAGTATGTCAAAATCCCAAAGCAGAAGAGGATGATCAAGGACCCGTTCTTTCGGAATGTTGCGCATGTGATGAGGCCAAGTACGAGGTCGCCTTCGAAGGTTTATGGTCAAGAAATACCCATCCAAAGGTATACTTGAGTTTAATTAATAAAAAATGCAACAAATACTCACTAGAAAGATTGTTTCTAGCATAATTTAGCAATTTTAATTGAAACTATGGGTATTCGACAGGATTTTCCCAGCAAAGCTTGGCTTTCTCGATTCTCAGATGTGATTGGCGCTTCTCATACTGTCGATTATCGTTTCTGGCAATACAATGGAATGGCGAGTAATGGATTGAAACAAGTAGCAGAGCATGGCTCAACCCGTGTTCTTGAATCTGAACTAAAGAATCAGGTATGTGTTAACTACTTTGATTATAATAATTACTCAAGGCTTAGAAACAAAATTTGATAAATTAATTAAATAGATAGGGGGGGGGGGGGGTAATTTATTGTAGATTTTTAAACCTCAGCTTTCGAGGGTCTAGGAGTGGTGGCAGGATAAATAATTGTAAATTTTGTTGTCCTTCGACTTGATCGTTCTTTATCCGAGTGTGTATTTACAAGTGTATGTGTTAGTGTGTTCGCGTGACAGTCAGGATCAGGTGTGTGCGTTTGGGTTTGTGTGGCATGAGTGTGTATGCTTGCGTATACGTATGTGAGTGAAGCGTCGTTTGTGCGGTGGTTGTTACAGACTCTATGTAGATCTCAGCTCGCGTTTTCTATAATTTCCATAGGCACATCGTGGGCAACAATTATGTCGATTACCCGGAGTCCCGTACAATATATTCCCGGTGTCTCCACTCTCCTTCGGTCGGTTTGGTTCAGGTGGGGTACTCGGGTAGAATGTCCGGGACGAGCAGAACCATTGATTGCCACGGAGGCGCCCATAGGTCGAAAGGCGAGTCGGTCTGTCTCATGAAGTGCCCTGGGCGGTATTGAGCATGGTTCGGCCTGGAGACCTGAATGGCATCCGGACAGGGGCACCTGAGCTGGGGGCTGGCTCCTCCCGAAAATCGACCATGGGGGCATCTGTCAATGCTTGGTTCAGTTTGTCCAGGTTGTGTGGTGGGTCGAGTTCGGGTCTCGTAGAGTCCCCTGGCGAGGTTTGTCACGCTTCGGTGAAGTCACAGTAACGACCATTTCACGATTATTTTTAAAGAAAAATGGCACGATGATGTCACCAGTCCATAATCCGCACCAATAGTCCTATCGACACGAATTACAATATGGCGAATTACAGACTGAAGGACGTGCATGTTATCCAAAACTATTCCGAAGTTTACGAAATGTATTTTTTATAAAAATGACCGTTTTCATAATAAGTTAGGACAACCAAAATACGTTGTTGCGTGGTAAACGATTCCATGACTATAGATGACATAGCCTTGACATTCCATATGTCATAAAAAAAATAAATAACACAAGACATTCATGGAATATCAAATATTGATTGTTGGAAACATCGCTATCAGCTAGTCCACCCTTTACTAAATTTCTAAAAAAAGGTCCTGCTTCTCATTTAGTTTTATTCATTTGTATCGTGAACTGTTTATTATTGATTAGTGTTAGAATATGAGAGCAGTAAAAGATTTCTGCTTCTAATACATCTGATAAATATGGAAAATTATTTACAAGTACATAAAACGTATATCCTCCTCATCACTCTTATCTTCAACTTCCCCTAAACCCTAGTAACAACGATGTAAATTTTTCGCTCTCAGGTTCCGTTTATCCAATGAGAATCTACAAGAATCACGTTCACCCAGTTTAAGTGATTGGTCAAATTTGTTTTGAAGTCTTGTGTTATTTACAAAAGATCTCTAATTCGAAATTTGTTTAGAGTGAACATATCAGGACAATCATAAAAGCGAGGGGAATCAGTTTCCCAAACGTAACTGGAAAAACATTTGCGGTATTTCGAGTGGATAGGAAACATCACCTTATATCGTTGGTTTCAATGATTGGTAAGTGAATTCTTCGTAACAAAACTAATGAACTTTTTTATATTGCTCAAACTTAATTTGATTTTGATCAAAATTATTCCAATATTTTTAACCAAACACATCTCAAGGTCTCAGCAAACTTGTTGAAAGGTTGAATAAATTGTTTAATCATTTTTCTGATTTATTAAGCATTATTTATAACCATTTTTAATTTACTCCAATGTGTTCAAAAATATTTCTAATGCCTTAAACAATTTTTAAATTCACTCGTAATTCTCGGACAGATCCATCGCCAGATTGGTTCGTAGGCGTTTCCGGACTGGAGCTTTGTCTTTCGAATTGTACCTGGATAGAGAGCAAACAGTTTAACTTGTACCCGTATGATGCTGGCACGGATGAAGGAATTACTTACATAGTGAGAGAATTATCCTATTTAACTGCGTTCGTGTATATTATCATAAGATATCTGAAAAAATAGGTTTTTCAATTATTCTATAAATAATCATTTGAAACGAAAAATCTATTCGATAAAATGAATTTTTTCCATAAAAGTTAAATGAGTATGATCATTTGAAAACCAAAATTTTTATCTAAATGTATGTCTGTGAATAGCTTCTTTAAGTATTAAATATGTATTTGATTTATTTATTATAGTCTGAAGATGTGAAAACAGATCCTCAAGAACCAATACGTCGTATTACTACCTCGTATCCAAATGACAGTAGATCACCGTTTTTTGATCCTTTTAATAGTGACATGAAACCAATGGCAAAGCTATATATAAATCGGCAAAGAATTTATGAAAAAGTATGTGACGATATTCCTGGGAATCCTTCGATTTCAGGTATTGTGAGAAATTTATAGGAATTGGATATTCTATAATAAGTATCTAAATTTAACCAGTCGATTAATTATTTTTTAACATGATAACCTAAAGAAATTTTGAGCGTCACATTATCACTGTCTTCGTAATTTTTTTGGATCATTAAAATTCTCTCGAAAATGAATTTCAATTTTGAATATCTTCTTTACTTCATGACAATGCACGGCCTTATGTTGGCAAACCAGGCAAAACGTATATTTGGAAAATATTAAATGGGACATGCTACCTTACGAACTATATTGATCAGCACTTTAATTCTTACGAATAGCTCAAAAATTGGATCGATGAATGACTAGCATCAAAAGACGAGCAGTGGTATTGGGACATATTCTACCAGTTACCAAAAAAATGGGAAAAAGTCATAGTTAACGATGACCGATATATTGATTATTGAATTCAATCATTTTCTTATTTGAATAAAGGCATATTTGGCGCACGAAATTTGAAAATATAATTAAAGATTGGAAAATGAAAATTTGTCAAATATTCCACGACAAAAATGTTTAATTGCTGATACGAATTTCTTAAAAATCAAAATATAATATCATAATAGGCATTAATTTTTTAAATAAAAGATAAAATTGTGAAATTTAATTATGATTCTTCTCTCTATCACATGAAATTTTCTTAGATTTATTGGATCTATAACTTAATTTGTGCGATTTGCTAAGAGATGGCGTAACTTGATTATTATTCCATCGTTCCAATATTCCGAACATGCATTCGAAAGCTACTGTCATTGTGCGTCTTTTTCAGCATATGTCATTTATTTGAAGCGTAAACAACAATAATTTTTTTTCATTCAAATATGTCGAACTTTGTGCCTGAAAAAGTGTTTTTGTAAGGAGTTCTTCTTCATTACCTTAATATGAAGAAACCTGCTGCCAAAAGTCATCGTATTTTGGTGGAAGTTTATGGCGAACATGCTCTAGCTGAGCGTACGTGTCAAAAGTGGTTTGCACGATTTAAAAGTGGTGATTTTGGCTTGGAAGACGAAGAACGTCCTGGGCAGCCAAAAAAGTTTGAAGATGAAGAACTGGAAGCATTACTCGATGAAGATTGTTGCCAAACACAAGAAGAGCGGTTCACATCAGAACAGGGTATCAAAAATTGGCTTGATTCATTCTTGGCCGCCAAGCCAGCGCAGTTGTTTTGGGATGGAATCCACAAATTGCCAGAAAGATGGGAAAAAGTCATAGCTTCAGATGGGCAATACTGAATTAAGTTATAGATCCAATATATAGAATAATTGATAATTTGAGACATTATTAAAGTTTTTAGGATACATTGGCAATAGTTCTCAGAAATTTTCTAAAGTTATCGATGTGCCGGAAAATCCCAACGTTGGTTGCGACGTCACAACCATAGTGTTATTTCAAACAGATGTATTCATAATCTGTTAGGAATTTTATTTTGGATAAAACATTGGCTCCAACGTTGGAATTTACAATAAGATATAGTATAGCTAATTGAAAAATAAGTTTCTGATTTCGTTTTAAATTTCTCACACAGATGCTTGCAAAATGACGAATTGGGGTGATTGGGGTCCTTGTTCTGTGACTTGTGGAAGAGGATACAGACTAAGGCAAAGAAGTTATCAGGACGATTATGCATCAACAAAATACAAATGCAATAACGCGCTATCTGGAAGGCAAACTTGTTTTGGTGAAGCACCGGAATGGTAAACTTTCCAAATAATCTTGACCTTGTTAAACCTTTTATAATTATTTTTACTTTAGTTCTTTTGTTTTCTTCATTTCATAATCTTTCTTTGAATATTTTCTTCTAAAAGCGAAATGACTCCTGAGGAAGCATCCATCATGGCTGATAAATGTGAACTGGAAGAATGGAGCTCCTGGAGTGAGTGTTCGGCGACTTGTGGGACAGCAAGCCAAACCAGATCACGCAATTTTGTACACAAGAAACATCGAAAATACTGTAAAATTATTCGCGGAAGGCCTCAATTACAACAAACGAGAGAATGTGAGCTCGAACCTTGCAAGCAGTGCGAGAACGAGCCTTGCGAGGAGGTAAGAACATCTATTGAACCCACCGACGACGATAATGAAAGCGCGACTGAACAATATGATGATGCGGATGAAGGAGAAGATGAAAGAGACACGGAGTTTGAGGAAGTGACGATAACCGAGGAATGGCTAGAGGTACGAGGAACCTCTCTTAATTAACTTTTTGATGCTCAGAAAAAGACAAATTAATGTGTGGTGTCTTTTATATTTTAACGACTAATACGGCTTGATATCTTATTGCAAACTAAATTTTTTATTTAAAATTAATGACAATAGTAATAATACTTACGCTTGGTAGGAAGTAGGAAGTGTTGGGGGAAGTAGCTATGACAAGCCTAAATCAGATCTGGTAAATTTGTTGTTATGTAGAAAATGTCGAGCTGATTAAAACGATGGTTACTGCCCTAGGGATTTTCAAGAAGCCTTGAAGATACAGCGAAGTATTGAGGGAACATGGTCCTTGGATATGAATAGCCGTGTTAGGACAAATAATAGTCCATTATGGAAAATCCGTTTGTAAACTAAAGTCACACTGAAAAAAAAAATTGCAGGGTGCAGAGAAAATTGTGGTTCCAAGACTTATAAAATATTGGAGATTTAACGAAAACCCAGGTTTGCCTGTACCGGTACAGCCTGTAAGGGTATTACAACCATATGAATTACTATAGCAACGGCATAATTGTTTAGGCGTCAAATATATTTTGTTGAATTACCTAAAAACATTAGCTATATTCATGTGGCAGATGAATCCCAAACATTTGTCCGAAACGAACTAGTCGAACGATGGATGTAATTTTCCAGCGGAATATCAACGTAATATTAACCACAGAAAAAGACGTAACAGTAGAATGCTTTCAGCAAAGATTTGTTGTTTCAATTGCTAAGTTGTGTACGTACAACAAGTCACGTGCTAGAAATGAGAAGAACAAGTATGTTAAACGTAGATAGCGATGCTTCCAATTGTGGTTAAAAGTGAGCACATGTTCAGAAAAAATAATACTATCGCTTATACCGTAAAAAGGACTGTCCAAGTATAATAAGCCACGAACTTACCAGGGTGGTTGATATTGACGTGATAAAATGAACAAGAATGAATTTGTTTGGGAAAAATCGGTTTTATTTCTCAATGCACTTTCCTTTTAGCTCGATAAAATGAGTGCAACGATCTTTCACCTTTTCTATGCTTTCCAAATATTACGATTTGTCAAAACCTCCAAAATACCCTTCTGATTCGCATTCAACTTCTTCGTTCGACTCAAAACGCCTCCCGCACAGCTATCTCTTGAGGTCTGGGGATAGATAATAGTCGCTGGGACCCAGGTCTAGAGAATACGGTGGGTGCGGAAACGATTCGAAACCCAATTCATGCTTTTTTGCCTGTGCAATGTGCGATGTGTGACATGGTGCATTGTCATCATAAAAAGGATTTTTTTCTTCTTCAAATGTCGCTGTTTCTTCCTTATTTAGACAACTAATCGATCCGATAATGCAGCATAATATACTCCAGTCATCGTCCTTCCTTTCTCAAGGTAGTCGATGAAGATTACTCCATGTGCATCCAAAAAACACTAGCCATAACTTTTCCAGGTGATTGTTACGTTTTTGGACGCTTTGGTGAACTTTCACGAGGTTTGACCCACTGTTTTGACCCTTTACGTGATTCCGAAGTATAGTAGTGGATCCATGTTTCATCCACCGTTACAGATTTGTAGCTTTGGGCGGTTATGACCCGCCCGGGGATACCTAGAGAACCTGCAGAACACACTCCCCGATGTTAAAGCGAAACTCACCCGCATCCGCAAAGGCGGGAAGACGGGTGGCACGCAAGCTTACTATCCACTTATGTAGTTTACTTCCACCACCAAGATCGCAAACGTGGAAAAATTGGGTCCGGCGTACTATCGAAGGAATAAAAGCCGATCGACAGACGTCCATTGGACCCGTCAGGTGTTCACTGGTATGAAGGCCAGTGAAGGAGCCAAGTTAGCTGTGATTGCCCCACGCAGCCCAGACACCCAGACCCTCTATACCCGCGAGCCCCATTGAAGGGGTACTCGCAACGAAGTGCATCTAACTCACGCACTTTCACTTTCGGGTCATTCAAAACAATATCACGGATTTTATTGATCATTTCTGGTGTAGTGGTCTCATTTAGACGACCTGGACTTGGTATGGTTTCTGTACTCGTACGAACACAACGAAATTCGGTAAACCACTTCTGAACCATTTCATATGACGAAGCAGGGTCTGAATAATATTTATCGAGCTTGACCTTGGTTTCTGAAAAGGTTTTTCCCAGCAAAAAGTAGTGTTCAAACAACACACAAAATTCATTTTTTCCCATCTTTGCAAAAAAATCGGAGATTGGTTGCTTCCAGACACTGTAACTTGTAAAATAATAAATGGATTTGGCTCAAATTCTGACAGAAGAGGTTTGAAGGATGGAACTAGTCAACAATGATAGCTGTTTGAACAATTTTTTCTGTGAAAAAAAAACGCTTCCACTCCGTTGGGTATCGAGCCCAGGACCTTTCGATTGCCGGTCAAATGCTCTATCATCTGAGCTACGGAGGTTCCACAAAACTTTTCTCACAGAATCTATTTACGCCAATTTGGCCACGGTTATATCATGAACTATATACAAATTTTTCTAAATCATTTCAGTCGATTATGTCGATAATGTTACAATGTTACAATATTAGTGACGACTTCTTATAGAAATATCACGTCAATATTAAACACTCTAGTATGCACAGCCATCTGAACATTACAGTGGTTTAAAAAAAATGAAGTTCGTCCATGTCATTGACATTACAGTGCCGTTAAATAAGCATATGAATCTGACATATACGCATAAGATAAAAAATACAGTGAACTAGAGAACGAAATCGCAAGATTATCATAATATCTATTACACATTAGGGATTTGATCTATTTCGGGCCTAGTGATAAAAAACTGTGTTAACACAAAACATGCGTCAGCAAAGTCACAATAAAAGTAATAAATAAGCTAAAGGTATTGGCAGCCTCATCGCCTGAGAGCTTTGGCTCTCTCATTCAGCTACATTGTTTTAAGTCAACAACCGAGTCGACGTTTTTTACGGTAACACCTGTAGAAATGCATATCGATATCCATAGCCGCATAATGGTTTGAATACGCAAACTCTTCTTAAAAATATCCTACAACCTCATACATTTTACAGTTTTATGTTGGATATAACAGAAAATAAACAAATAAAGTGCCAAATTAGTGATTTCAGCAATAGTAGCTTCCATCTGAAAAAACCCTTAAATGAACTCACAATATATACGTTTGAGAGAAATTAAAATTCATCGCGGAGAAAGAAAAATAAAAAACTTATTCGAACTTTTTGTTGTCTACCATTAAAATATTTTCTTCGAACTAAGCAAACTGTACCAGGATTATAAAGCCAATATTGTAGTTCTTATCATCGGCTTCCTTGGAGGAAGAAAAGTTTTTTTATGTGTTAAGTTAAGACGATTTAATCTTGCTAGCACTAAGCTCTTACTTACCTCCTGAAGAAGAAAAAGAAGAAAAAGTGGACATTAAGATTGATTATTCTATTAAATGAACCACGGTCGTAGCTTTTGGAGCCAACAACTTCCTATCCGATTATTAATTTTAAAAATGTAATAATAACAATAGTTTTGAAAAGCAACGAGTGAATGCTGAATTTTTCATTTTTAGATGAATTAAAGTTTGCTTCAACTTTACTAACAATATTCCACATTGTCACTAAGCCATTTCTCGCGTCATCATCCCACTTCATCTTTCTCATGAAAGTTAACTCAGGTATTTGATAATCAATTTGCAGTAACTCATTACGATTCTGAATAAACAGTATCATATGCTTTGAAATTATCTACAATTACAAAAAATAATTTTGTCTCTGTTCGTGCTAGTTAAAATATTTTCAGATTTTTTGTGAACTCTCAAGAAGTTTCTTGAACTTCTATATATTATGTATATGCACCTATATGGATTTTCTCGAACATTTTTAAACTTGTCCTCAGCAGCATCTAATTTAATTCAATTTTCTATTGCTGTTGATACATGTAAGTCATTTTTGCGGCCATTCAGACTGTATATCCGAGTGAATCAAAGCTATTTCGAGTCATTCCGAAATCTGTTTCCGAATCACTTCGAATCCCGATGCAATCTGAAGCATTAATTCAAATGAACCCGAACCAAGTTTTTAAGCCGAACGCGAATTAGTCCAAACCAAATTTTCAATCGAAATCATTCCAACCTTGGATTTATTTGGTTCGAAAATTCGGCATTAAAAACTTGGTTTGGATTGTTTCGGATTCATCTGAATTGATTTTTGACCGTTTTTCATCAAACGAGAGTCAATTCGGAATTGACTCAGAATGGTTCGAAAACAGATTCCGGAATAGCTCTGATTTTCTCGGATTGAATTCCAATCCGATACTCACGCCATGATTATACATGTATGTTCAAACTTGTTTAAATTGATTCAACTTTGTAAAAATTTTCTAAAATTACTTGCATTTTCGCTAAGCTTTTCTAAGTATGAAATCGAGCAATAATTAAAGCGTCTATAAAATTTAATATATTCTGATAGAAATGTCCAAAATCACGATTTTCTAACTGGTCTATGTGGACGCCATGCAGTTCAAGTTGTGGTCTAGGTATAAAGCTACGCTCTCGCATCTTAGAAGCAAATTGGAATGCCGTGGGAGAAGATCAGGATGAAGATGAAGGGAGTCTAGAAGTATGTAAAGTACAACAAGCTACCTGCATTGCAGAAATACCAAGTTGTAACTTTACTAAAGTAGAAGCTTTAGGTAAAAAAATTATAAGTACCTTTACTGTAAAAGCGAAACATACTTAAATTACTATTCATATTCATTCAAATCTGATTGTTCAGATGTTAGAATAAGTCTTGATTTTAGATATCTGCAGTGAGCCTATGGAGAAAGGATCCTGTAACGCCCACATGATTCGGATTTATTACGATAAAGAGAATGGTACTTGCAAGCCTTTTACTTTCTCAGGGTGTGAAGGAAACAGAAATAATTTTCCTACTGTAGAAGATTGCAGAGCTGTCTGCGGTGGAATCACCAGTAAGTCAATGGTTTCTTGCTTGGTAGTAAAGGTTGCGTTTTATCACTTTTTTAGTATTGGTTCATCTAATCATAACTGTCTTGAGAATTGCCAGCTAATCGTTTAATTTCTTTAGATGTCTAACAACTTATCTTTGATTTGATGCACGCTCACTAACCACTAATTAGCGGATACATGGACCAACCAATCGAACGCCACGAAAAATTTTCATGTTTCCATCAGCAGCATACTCAGCTATCACGTTCCTGTTCAAGAACAGCGCAGCGCCAAAACAAGACGTGCAAAATCTGGTGAATTTTTTCGTTTTTTAAGTACATGGAATACAATTATGTATCAAGAATATTGCGCCTAAACAGTTTAGGTAGTCTACTTCATAAATTCTTACAATTTCCTCCTAAACAGGGTCAGACAAGTTCATTTTGATGCTGACTATTCCTAATTCTGCAGAGAATTTACATTAAAAACTTATCCAAGTCTATTTAAATGTAATTAAAAATTCATTTCAAAATCTCTTTAGAAATTATATCTAAAATCATTATAATCGGTTAAGATTATTTTTCAATGATGTGTAAACTAGTTTCTACCCTAACCCCAGTACCATATTAGTTACCTGAATCTCTTCGAAAATAGGCAACGGAATGTGTTATTTACTTTGCAAAAATATTCTGAAAGGTAAAACATTATTCGAAAACTAATCTACGCATGTTCGACATTTCTATATTTGTTTTAATCTGTATGTTAATTTTACTTGCTTACTAAAATGTATCCAAACTCGTTAGCACAAGCATACACACATTTTAAAATGAAAAATTTTGTAGGTAGTGAGCAGACAACGGAAGAAAATTTTCATGGGATTCAAACTCAAAGTCAGATCATCGATTCTACAGAGGAGAACCGAGCAAGAGTTGACTGTGAAGTAACTAATTGGAGCGAGTGGACCGATTGCAATAATTGTCAGGATTACATGTATAGTGTGCGAGAAATAACGGTAATAATTCATACTTGTTCTTGTTTATTCACAAATTTAGTAATAATGGAACAACATACTAGGTTGTTCAAAAAGTTTTGAAAGCGGAAATGAAAATACGTTTTTTTTTTTGGTGAAATCACTTTTATTGCTCAGTATAATCTCCCATAAGATCAATACATTTGGTCCAACGGTCTTCCAACTTGTTTATCCCATCATGGAAGTGACTTTCTGCAAGGCCTGCAAAATACTCCTCTACGACGGCTATAACCTCTTCGTTTGATGAAAAATGCTTCCCACGAAGGAATTTCTTGAGGTGTGGGAACAGCCAGAAGTCAGAGGGAGCTAAATCAGGCGAATAAGGTGGATGCTGCAACAATTCGTACTTTAATTCGGTTATTTTAGTGATGGTTTTTTGAGCTGTGTGAGCGGGTGCATTGTCTTGATGAAAAAGGATTTTTTTCTTCTGCAAACCGGGTCTTTTTTCACGAATTTTTGCATCCAATTGATCCAAAAGGTTACAATAATATTCAGAATTTATTGTTTTGCCAGTTTGGAGATAATCCACCAACAAAATCCCTTTTGCATCCCAAAAAACTGATGCTAACACCTTCTTCGCCGATTTCTGGACACGAACTCGCTTCGGTGCCGAAGTGCCTGGTTCACACCACTCCTTAGCCTCTTGTTTTGATTCAGGATCATGATGGAAGACCCAAGTCTCATCCATAATGATGAATCGACGTAAAAAATCCTTTTTATCCTTTCGAAAATGCTCCAAATGTTGCTCAGAAAGACGCATTCGAACGTGTTTTTGTTCCATTGTGAGCGAATGCGGCACCCATTGTGCATAGAGCTTTCTGAAACCCAAAACTTCACGTAAAATATAACTCACACTGCCTAATGAGATGTCTAGGGCCTCTGCTAAATCTCTCTCGGTCAATCGACGATCTTCCAAAACCATATCCTGTACTTTTGCTATGAATGCTGGTGTTGATGCACTTTTTGGACGTCCTGAGCGTGGATCGTCTTCAACGCTTTTTCGACCACGTCTAAACTCTAAAACCCATCGATGCACAGTTGGAAATGAAGGAGCAGCTTCCTTTAATACTTTCACCATTTTTGTATAAATTTCCGTTGCTGATAAACCTTCCAAAACAAAGAATTTTATCACTGCACGATATTCGGTTTTTTCCATTGTACAAAAATACACTGACACGTCAACTTCAAATGGCTTGTAAACAAACAATGAATTGACAGAGTGGAATGACACTTTGGGTATGTTCATATGAAAGATGAAATCTTAAAATGGCGTAGAAATTTTGGTTCTTCTACTGCTCTATAGATGTCGCTTTCAAAACTTTTTGAACAAGCTAGTACACTACCGGTCAAAATTGTGGGACCACCTACAAAAATTGTATTAAAAACATACTCGTCTTTGAAAGCGGCTATCTCCGTGAACAATAAAGGTAGAAATATTTTTAAAAAAAGCGTTTGAAAGATTATAGAATTTTGCGTCGAATAAGCACTATTTGAAGTATTTTCATGAAATAGAAGCCGAGATAGCGTGTGAGAAAGGCAGACGTAATTTCCGATTTTGACGAATTTTCACTTTTAAACTTCAGCTGCCTGTATACTTCAGGGAAGTGATAGAAAAAAATTGGAACTTTTCTAAAATAACGCCTAAAGCCTCAGCTATAAATTGTGCCCAAAAACATTTGGAACAATTGATTAGTTTTCGAGATATGACTTTATTTGTTGAGCGATGCTCGAAAGAATTTTGAAGCAGCGTTTAAGCCGGTCGCTCGACTCACGAGACACTGTCAGGGCACAATAGGCGGTAGGCGCCAAACGGGGCACCACGATTCGGAGAATATTTATTCTTTTTTTAATCTCTCGTCATTCAAACACATTTTAATTGTTTCCAAAGTTTCCAAAATTAATAATAATTTTGTACTGCATTACAAAATTTGAATTTAAACAAATTTTAAATAAAATATAATATTTGATGAAAAACAAATTTAATTTTTTGAAAATTATCCTCTGTTTGTTACAAATTTTTCATTCTTAACACACAAATTATGCTGTTTTTTTGTGTGTAAATTAATAAAAACAAGTTAATTGATTAAAATGTTTTGACTATGTATATTTCTTGATGATACCTACAATTTTTCGCAGAGGTCTATACAAATATTTAATTTCTAAATAAAGTGCCCTTAAATAAAGGAAGGAGATATTAACTATGTGAAAAAAATTGTATTTGCGAAAACAATTAAAATGTATTTGAGTGACAAAAAATTAAAAAAAGAATAAACATTCTCCAAATAGTGGTGCCCCGTTTGGCGCCTACCGTCTATTGTGCCCTGACAGTGTCTCGTGAGTCGAGCGACCGTCTGAAATGCTGCTTCAAACATCTTTCGAGCATCGCTCTACAAATAAAGTCATATCTCGGAAACTAATAAATTGTTTCTAATGTTTTTGTGCTCAATTCATAGCTGAGGCTTTAGGCGTTATTTTAGCGAAGTTCCAATTTTTTCCTATCACTTCCCTAAAGTATGCAGGGAGCTGAAGTTTAAAAGTGAAAATTTATCAAAATCGGAAATTACGTCGGCCTTTCTCACACGCTATCTCGGCTTCTATTTCATGAAAATACTTCAAATAGAACTCATTCGATGCAAAATTTTATAATTTTTCAAACACCTTTTCAAAAATATTTCTAACTTAATTTTTCACGGAGATAGCCGCTTTCAAAGACGAGCATGTTTTTAATACAATTTTTGTAGGTGGTCCCACAATTTTGACCGGTAGTGTAGTACATTAATTTTAATCAATTTCTTATAACATAAGCATAAAGTGTGACACTTTTTGCGCATCTAGAACATACCTAAAATGAGCAATATCAGGTCGGTGCAGAAAAGTAATTCTCACCACTGTTGCGCATGTGCACATTTAGGGGTATTATGGTCTTCAGACACAGGAAATATTAGGTGCGCAACTAAGTTCCGCTGTTTGTCAATAGATGGCTCCAGCAGTAAGTGCTGGTCGATTTTGACATATCCAAAACTTCATGAACCAAGCTTAGACATATGATAAACAAACCGTTTTGACACATTAATGATTTTGTTTTGCGTCGTATACTTTTGGTTGTGTGAAAATGTCTGATTTTGTGCCAAATAATCATGATTTGCGATAAGTGTTGATTTTCTTCTTTCATTCGAGGAAAACGGCGGATGAAGCGCATCGAGAGATCCAAAAAGTTTACGGAGATGCTGCTCTAGGTGAAACAACGTACCGTGATTGGTTCCGTCGGTTCAAAGACGGTGATTTCGATATTGACGACCGTCCGCGTGAAGGAAGGCCAAAAACCTTTGAAGACGCTGAATGTGTGAAACTGTGAACAACTGCTTCAACGGCAAAAAGGAAGGGTTTTCTTCATCGCATCGTGACGGGTGATGAAGAATGAATTCATTACAGCAACCTAAAGAGAATAAATTCATGGGAACTGGCTGGTCATGCTTCTACGTCGTCCGCTCGGATAAATATTCACGCTGCGAAGGTCGTGTTATTTATTATGAGCTGTTGAAACCGAACGAAACCATCACTGGGGAACGGTATCGAACGCAATTGATGCGCTTGAGGCGAGCACTGCGCGAAAAACGGCCACAATACGAGCAGAGGCACGAAAAAGTAATTCTACAGCATGACAACGCTCGGCTTCACGCTGCCAAACCCGCTAAAACCTACCTGAAAACGCTCAAATGGGAAGTCCTACCCCACCTGCCGTATTTTCCAGATAATAATAATCAGCAGTTTCGCTCATATGAAGACATCGAAAAATGGCTTAATTCGTGGATAGCCTCAAAAGATGAACACTTTTACCGTAACGGTATTCGAGCTCTACCAGAAAGATGGGCAAAAGTTCTAGCTAACGATGGGCAATACTTTGAATGATTCATTTGTAACCATTTTGTCCCAATAAAGTTGCATTTTCATAAAAAAAATAGCAGGAATTTAGTTGTGCACCTAATTGATTCAGGAGGTTTAATCTACAACTTGCCTTTGAGTCGTGTTGCAAACTTTGCACTTGTCTATAACATGCATGCTTCCCTCACTTGTTACACAATATACGAGGGTCGTTTAACAAGTCCTTAGAAAAAGATAAAGAAACAAATTATTTTGTGTGGATTTTCTATAATTTTGGCTATTGAAACTGCGCAGGTATGCAGTCATCTTGATGAAAGAGGATCTTTTTCAAATAAGGACGTTTTTTCTTGATTTATTCGCTCAAGCGGTGCAATAACGACGCATAATACGTTCCAGTTATCGTTTGTCCTTTTTCCAAGTAATCGGTATAGATGATTCCGCGTGCATCCCAAAAACCGTGGCCATCACCTTACCAACCGATTTCACCGTCTTCGCCTTCTTCGGAGCCCGTTCGCCTTCAAAAACTCACTGTTTTGACTGCTATTTTGTCTCTGGTATGTAGTGGTGTATCCACGCTTCGTCCAAAGTTATGTGTCGACGCAGAAAATCGTCAGGACTGCGATGGTAAAGCACCAAAATAGCCTTAGAGTCGACCACACGATAACGTTTATTCCCCTCTGAAAGCAAACGCAGCACCCATCTTACTGAGATTTTGTTCACACCCAATTTTTCGTGCAAAATTGAAAACACTGTACCTTGCGATATGCCTGTGGCATCAAGTATTTCGCGCACTTTGATTCGTATAAACTAAATTCGTTTAAATTCATTTACCCAATTGTAAATAGTTGCAAACACAAGAGCAGAGCTTTGATCTCTTTCTGTGTTAAGCCTTTTAAATATAAGTGTGTAATCACGACTCGAAACTCGCTTTTTTCCATTTTACTAAATACACAAAAGCTTTTTTGCTTCAATCGACAATAAAAATGAAACTATGTGATGGATATAACTGAGACTTTAACAGCTGTCTAATGAGTCATGATGCTTACTGAAACCAAACAATTTTCGATGCTACGAGGGTCATCTTTTGGATTTTCTAAGGACTGATTGAACGACCTTCATACAATAACGTTCATTAATGTTTTCCATCTGGTTCGGTTCTGGGCACAGAAAACCCCAGAAAAACTTATGCGTATAACTTGACTGGAAGAAAGACATTTATGTATTATATTCTTTTGTTCTATTTAAATAGATTGAACAACAAAACGGGGGAAAAAAATGTCCAAAAAAACTAAGACGAAGGAAAAAATGCAGAAAATCGCCTGTTTGCTGTGAGTTTGTCTTTTAATTAAGTTTCAGATAAAAAAATTCTATAGAATATTAAAATTAATGTTAAATTTAAATTTACTTCAACAGCTTTGGTGAGTGACAACAGTATTCGACGAAGAAGTAGGGATAGAAACTCAGTAGCAGATTACAACGATAAAAGTAAGAAAGAAAAATACAATAAAAATTTGAACTTTATATTAATAAAAAACTTCTAGCAAAACTTCAAACGTCATTTTTTAAGCTTCACGTAGAAAAATGGAGCTCATAAGAATATGAACGATTACGAAAAAACAGGAATGATTACCAAAGAAGAAAAACGAGTACACTCGAGATTCCTTCCAACGAGCGTTCCCTTATACAAGCGCGTTACCGCTCCCTACAATGAACAGCTGATCGACTCCTCTTCTCCCACTATTCTCTTCCTTTTCTTCTGGAAATATTCAAAAATACACCTCATAAGCATTGATATTTATATTTTGTTTTTATTTCGCTTTTTTTTCTTTTTACTTGAAGAAATTATGTATATAGAGGAAGCGAAGAGAAATGTTATTTTAGGTCAGGATCGGTAATAGCTACTTTTCCCGTACTACATTAGTTTGATCGAATTGTATTTTGAGTAGACACTCTCAAAGAAGTCGATTCCATGTTAAAAACTCGCAAATTACTCGTTCATACACTTTTTCACTACATACAATATAATTCGCATGGCATCACTGACAGCGCGCATCATACAACGCGCATAACAACAAGTAGGATATAGAGGAGTTCCCTCTCGCGCTTGTTGCAGAGACCACTCCTATGCTCGAACTTCTCGTTGGAGAGAATCTCGAATGTATTGAACAGTACAGGGCGCATTCTCAAACTGCGTATCACTCTCTACACTCACCTACAGTAATCATTCATATTCTTCTGATCTCCATTTTTCTCCGTGTTATATTAACAGGTTCATAGCCTATGTAGGAAAACATGTTTTAGGATATATTCAACAACAGATAGAATGATAATAGCAAACACCTTTAGTGATGTATGTCATTTTAAGGGTGCCTAGAAGTTGATAAAATAACGTCAGAAAAAGTAATAAACAATAACTTGTTTCATAATTTGGAAGACATATAAATAGTACATATTATGTAAACTTACAGTATAATAAAATTGAAGACATTAAATTCATAAAATCATTTAATTTTTAAATTGAGAAATTGACGCTTCTTTCAGAAAAATAATTAAAGAACGAGAAAAAATCTGCCTCGGGCGAGATTCGAACCGGGGTCCTCATTTTACACCAGTGGTACGCTAATCGATTAAGCTGCCGAGGTCTCGGCAGATTCTTCCTCGTTCTTCGTAGTTAGTCACTTACAAGCTTATACCTTCCGTATTCGTGGTTGTAAGTCCTAGCGTTAGATAGAGACACTATATTTTAAACACGGTACTAACCCACATATATATTATGAATTATTATTTTTTAAAGATTTTATCCAACGCATTTAACGACTGGATTTGGTATTCAAATTGAGAAATTCACGGTTCTTCCAGACAAATAATTAAAAAACGAGAGAAAATCTGTCTCAGCCTGGATTTGAAACCAGACGTTACAATGCGTTGAATAAAATTTTCAACAAATGATAAATCATATAATATCTACTTTAAATGATGAAGATACACCCCACGTATAGTCAGCGTTCCACAAAATAACAATTTATTCAATTTCAGTGGGATCTGTCGATTGCAAGATGTCTCGATGGTCCTCTTGGTCACGCTGCACTGGCACTTGTGGAGACTCTTTTCAATATAGGACGAGAACATTCAAAGTGAAGCCACGTAAAAATGGAAAACTGTGTCCGCCACTTGCTGAGTTTCGAGAATGTTCAATGCAGAATTGCCCTTAACATTTTTCAAAAATTATGATATTTTTTTAGTTTCACATTTAAAATCGTAAATGAGAAAATGCTTAAAGTGCTGAAGATTCTTTTATTCTTGAAAGAGGAATTCATTGCATTAAAAACCATTTTTGATCTAGAAAATTTCAAGGTTTCTAAATTGACAATAGTGTTTGATATTTATTGTTTTCGTAGGTAAAATATATATAAACACTACAACAAGACATTACAATTTTAATGAAAATATGGCGCACTGTATTGTTAGTAGGTTGCAATATTTTTCAAAGATTTTGTACTTTAAATGTTTTTGAAGATCAAACTTACATAGATACCATTTTTTACACGGAAAATATGTATAACTTGACTAGCATTATTTATCACTTATTTTGTAACATGTGTTGTAGAAAATGAACAAGCGATATTGTCATTATTTTTAGAATTTGGAGTTACAGCATGATTATGTTTTAGGTATCATTATTAATGAATCACATCGACAAATCTTCAAAACAAATAAATAAAATAGCTGAATTCAAAATTGAAGTCTGATTATAGCGCTAATAAAACAGGAATAATTTTTACAAAGATTTGTAATTTATAATTTATTTCTCTGTTTATATTACCTTTAGTACCTTTATTTATTTTTATCTTTGATAACCTTATCAGGTGTACAAGTAAGTTTCCGCTGTTTGACAAAAGTTGGCGCCACCAGTAAGTTTTGGTTGAAATTGACAGATGTGAAACGTCACGTTCATAAGGTTGGACATCTATCAACAACATAACGTTAAAATATTAGTGAATTTTTATCAGTATAATATATTCTTTTGTGTACGAAAATGTCGAGTTTTGAGCCGAATAAGCGTCATTTGCGGGAATTTTTTATTTGTTTCTTTAATTTGAAGAAATCTGCAGCTGAGGCGCATCGATTGCTTGTAGAACCATATGGTGACTGCCTTAAGTGAGAGAAGTTGTCGTGAGTGGTTTCAAAAATTTAAAAACGGTGAATTTAACATCGAAGACAAAGAACATAGCGGAAGGCTAAAAGTGTACGATGACGCGGAATTGGAAGCATTATTGGATCAAGATTCGTGCCAAACGCAGGAAGAACTTGCACGTACATTAGGAGTGACTCAACAAGCAATTTCACATCGTTGTATTGAATGCCCAATTTTTGATAAAAACGGCGGAAAATTATTTGTATACCTGATATTATCGTCACTTACCTTTATTGAAAAGAACTAGGCATAAAAATTAATAAATAATAAAGTGAATTGTTAACAGAACTTGTTTTTAAATTTATATGTTTGTTCAAAACATGCATTCAGGCTTATATACTTTTTCTGTACTTGTTACCAATGGAGAAAGTTAATATGACTTCTCGATTTAATATGATATTTTAACCCATGAAGTCTATGAATCCAGTATAAAGTAATCCATTTAAGAAATAAATATTACACTCAACTACCACTTATTTTGCCGCTCAGTTATTTTTCCGCTTGGTTATTTTGCGCCGCGCGGCATACTTATTTTGCGTTTACGGAGGGTCGGATATCCCCTCCACAAACCATCGAAACGCAAACGATTTTCCAACTCTTTACAAATAATCAATAACAAAACACGAATCGTGAAAAAAATACGATGGTGTCAGAAGTAGTGGGAATAAGGGGAAACGCAAAATAAGTAAGTTGTTTTCGTTTCAGAGGGCGCAAAATAAGTGGAAGTTGAGTGTACCTCATTCAAAATATACATTCAGTTTTTTCATTATTTCAATTTGGTTGCTTGTATTAAAAAGTATTGATTAATTTTTTACGGCTAATATTGATGTGATTATTATTAAGTTCTTATTGATTCATTTTTTATCCTCAAATTTTCAATTCCGCTTAGCAGAATATGTTGACTTTTGAAATGAATCTATGGCAATTCAAACTTGCAATGCGAGACCTGGTGGTCGACAAGCGAACTAATCAATATGGCTACCGTTGGGCTTCGCGTAGCATTGTGTATACTATACTAAAGCCAGATGCTCACAGTGTAACATAGTAATTAATCAATTGTTTGACAAATAAATATATAGTTAACATAAATAGTAAGTGACAAGTGCATAAATAAATATAAGCGTGAAAATGGAATTCTCACCGAAGCACAGGAAAGGAAAGGATTTTACTCGTAAAGGCAGTGCTTGTATGTACTCGCATAACGTATTTAACGACAACAAAAGCATTTTCAGCAGTTACAGATAAACGTAATTTGAAGTCCTTTTCAGATCAACAGTAAATATGTGAACGCCGAAGCCCTACGGCAGCCATGATTGTTTTCATGCAGCAGCGCCCTTAAGCCCGCGGTGGACGTTTGTTTTGCCAATGCCTGACGGCGACAGTATTTTTGTAAATACTTTTAGTTCCACAGAGTAGACATATGATCAACATTTTTAATCCCTTTCGTTAGTATCATCTTCCGCACGCAAAATCACAATTTCGTTCCCCATTTTCTTCTGAACCATTGGTATTTTTCATTCTAATTTTTGAAGTATGTACAGTAAACTGTATTTTTCAAAGATTCCAAAGATTTCCTGGTTAATTTTGAAAAACGTAATTTTGCGTGCGGAAAACGATACCTCTACGATACTTCCTTAAAGATACTGTCATTGATTAGTTGCTGAATTTGTGGGCCAAAAAATACTAGGTTGTTCAAAAAGTTTTGAAAGCGACATCTATAGAGCAGTAGAAGAACCAAAATTTCTACGCCATTTTAAGATTTCATCTTTCATATGAACATACCCAAAGTGTCATTCCACTCTGTCAATTCATTGTTTGTTTACAAGCCATTTGAAGTTGACGTGTCAGTGTATTTTTGTACAATGGAAAAACCCGAATATCGTGCAGTGATAAAATTCTTTGTTTTGGAAGGTTTATCAGCAACGGAAATTCATACAAAAATGGTGAAAGTGTTAAAGGAAGCTGCTCCTTAATTTCCAACTGTGCATCGATGGGTTTTAGAGTTTAGATGTGGTCGAAAAAGCGTTGAAGACGATCCACGCTCAGGACGTCCAAAAAGTGCATCAACACCAGCATTCATAGCAAAAGTACAGGATATGGTTTTGGAAGATCGTCGATTGACCGAGAGAGATTGGGCAGAGGCCCTAGACATCTCATTAGGCAGTGTGAGTCATATTTTACGTGAAGTTTTGGGTTTCAGAAAGCTCTGTGCACATTGGGTGCCGCATTCGCTCACAATGGAACAAAAACACGTTCGAATGCGACTTTCTGAGCAACATTTGGAGCGTTTTCGAAAGGATAAAAAGGATTTTTTGCGTCGATTCATCACTATGGATGAGACTTGGGTCTTCCATCATGATCCTGAATCAAAACAAGAGGCTAAGGAGTGGTGTGAACCAGGCACTTCGGCACCGAAGCGAGTTCGTGTCCAGAAATCGGCGAAGAAGGTGTTAGCATCAGTTTTTTGGGATATAAAAGGGATTTTGTTGGTGGATTATCTCCAAACTGGCAAAACAATAAATTCTGAATATTATTGTAACCTTTTGGATCAATTGGATGCAAAAATTCGTGAAAAAAGACCCGGTTTGCAGAAGAAAAAAATCCTTTTTCATCAAGACAATGCACCCGCTCTCACAGCTCAAAAAACCATCACTAAAATAACCGAATTAAAGTACGAATTGTTGCAGCATCCACCTTATTCGCCTGATTTAGCTCCCTCTGACTTCTGGCTGTTCCCACACCTCAAGAAATTCCTTCGTGGGAAGCATTTTTCATCAAACGAAGAGGTTATAGCCGTCGTAGAGGAGTATTTTGCAGGCCTTGCAGAAAGTCACTTCCATGATGGGATAAACAAGTTGGAAGACCGTTGGACCAAATGTATTGATCTTATGGGAGATTATACTGAGCAATAAAAGTGATTTCACCAAAAAAAAACGTATTTTCATTTCCGCTTTCAAAACTTTTTGAACAACCTAGTACCTTCCTTTATTTTCGTAGGGCTTTAATTGTCTAATGTGTTCTTTCTCAGCGTACCGACATTTCTAATCAAGCAAGCGGAAGACCACAGGTGAGAGACATTTGACGATTTTAAATCTCATGGAAAACTTGCACAATTTCGCCGTCATGTCATGTTCACTTTTTAAGGACTAATTCACCTTCCTTAAAACATCTATCGCGCCTATGTTCATCATAACATTTAGCCTGAGTCTGATAAGCGCGAGCTTAATGCTTTATGAACCACGGTATTGTAGGGTAACCGAAACTTGAGCAAATGCAAATCCCAATCTCTATGGTCATCTTTGACCATTTTCTGACCATTCTCTGAACTTGCATTATTATGACTAAGAACGGTAAAAACACATTTAAAGCATTGCAAATATGATTCTGCGATCAAATTTGAATTAGCAGGTGTCGGAATAAATACAATAATTTTATTTTTTAGCAATAGAATTGGTTGGAGTGAGAAACAACTGCTTTTATTTTAATTCTATCAATGGCCAATCCTGACGGTGCAGACATTCCGACACATTCCGACAATTGTGAACCACTGCACTGCCTTCAATGATAGGTATACGATGTTTTTCTAGTTTTCACAGTTAATATTTTCGTTTGAATAAATGGAATATATATGTTCTACTAACTGTTATAAAGCCTACGAGATTTTGAAATTCACTATAGACGGAAAAAACTTTGGTAGAAATGCTGCACTAACTCTAGTGCTCCTGCGTCACTACACTGGAGGGCGACTTCAGCACTCTTTATATAATAGGTTAGCAGGTTTACTTTTTTGTGGACCAACTGCTGTCCCACAATTGGAGGGAGATGGAGGAAATGCTGTTGCTCTGAATATATAATACTGCGGCGACTCATTTAAACTGAGATTTGACTGTATTTTTCAATGGATAATTCTATTGTTTTGATATTTCTGAAATCCTTGTTAATTATCATATATCTTTTGAAGAATTTGTTTAATTTCTTGAAATGATATGAAATTATTTGAGATCTCAACATTGAGGTTAGGTTATTTGTAAACAGATCGTAATGCTCCAAAAAGTACTTCCATATATGTATATAGAAAACTCCATTTCAATGGGCTATACTATACTATACTATACTCCCTACGGGAAGAGAGCGCTGTGTTCTTTCGACGTAAGTCAATTGCTCCCCAAAAAAGGAGATATTACTCACCCACGGAGGGAACAAAGCATACCCAAATATATAGTCGCAAAACTCTTTTCCGGTGAACAGAACAGCTCTACCGCTAGGGGCAGCATCTGTACCAAACTTTTTTCCATGTATTAAAGTTTTCTAACGCGTGCAAAACAAATGAAAGAAAAAGGGGGTTTGGCGCTAAAACGAGTGGAGAGGTTTCAGTGGAAACATGAACACAAATATTTATAAAATAATACCTTATTTATGTTCATGTATTTAAATTACAAAATGATACATTATTTGTAATCGCACGCTTGAATTAAAAATTCCATAATTGCTTTTGGATACTAGGGTATTTGATATTGACGTCATGAAATGAACAAGAATTAATTTTTTTGGCAAAAATCGGCTTCATATCCCAATGTACTCTTCTTTTAGTTCGATACAACAAGTTCAACGATCTTTCAACTTTTCTATGCCTTCCAAATAATACTGCGACCGAAGGCTGCTCACTGAGGGACGGAAGGGATGTCGAGAAAGGAGAACACAATAAAACGCGCAAATAGCATTTGCAATATTTATTCCTAACTTACAAAATTCCACGAGCGCAGCACACTAGATCCAAGGGGTAGAAGCGACGACACCTGCAACGAATTCTCACTTTACGTATCTCGCCGACGAACCGTAAGAGTTGACTTATCCGCGCGGTAGCCGGTATGAGAAGACAGGAACCGGCGACGGCACGCGACCGCAAGGCATGCTGGACCGCGTTCCCCCAAACTTCCGCCACCAGGGCTGTGCTCCTACGGGGTACCACTGTAACTTCGTTACAATACGATTTGTCAAATCCTCCAAAATACCCTTCTGTTTCCCATTCAACTTCTTCGTTCGACTCAAAACGCCTACCATACAGATATTGCTTGAAGTTTTCGAACAGATAATAGTCGCTGGGAGTCAGGTCTGGAGAATACGGTGGATGCGGAAGCGATTCGAAACCTAATTCATGTTTTTTGCCTGGACAATGTGCGATGTGTGAGATGATGCATTGTCATCATGAAAAGGATTTTTTTCTTCTCCAAAGTCGCTGTTTATTCCTGATTTCGTCAACCAATCGATCCAATAACGCAGCATAATATGCTCCAGTAATCGTCCTTCTTTTCTCAAGGTAATCGATGGAGATTACTCCATGTGCATCCAAAAAACATCAGCCATAACTTTGCCAGCTGATTGTTGCGTTTTCCAGGTTTATCTCACTGTTTTGACCCATCACGTAATTCCGGAGTATAATAGTGAATCCATGTTTGATCCATCGTCACAAATAGACGCAAAAACTCTTTCGGATTGCTGTTAAAATGGGCCAAATTTTTCTCCGAAATGATCACACGAACGCGGTTTTGGTTGATTGTGACCAATCGCGGTACCAATCTTGCACAGAGCTTTCTCATACATAAATGTGTATGCCAAATATTGACCAGACGCTCAGTTGAGATGGATACGATCTCAGATATCTCACGCACTTTCACTTTCGGGTCATTCAGAACAATATTATGGATTTTATTGATCATTTCTGGTGTAGCAATCTCATTCCCTAGCGGACCCGATTGAGAGAACGGTCAGAGTATTCTCTGATCGTTCTCTGACTGTTCCCTGAACTCGCATTATTATGGCTGAGAACGATTAAAAAAACATTTAAAACATTGCAATTATGATTCCGTGGGGAAATTTGGAATAGAAGGCGTAGGAATAAATACAATAATTTTATTTTTCAGCGATAAAAACTAGGAAAACTTTATGTACCTGTCATTAAAAGCAGTGCAGTGGTTCACCATTTGAGGAGCGTCTCCACTAAAAGTAAACCTTCACGATGAAGACGTTCCGCCAATTGTGAACCTGTGCACTGCCTTTAATGACAAGTGTACGATGCTTTTCTAGTTTTTATCTCTGAAAAATAAAATTATTGTATTTATTCCTACACCTGCTAATTCAAATTTGATCGCAGAATCATAATTGCAATGTTTTAAATGTTTTTTTTATCGTTCTTGGCCATAATAATGCGAGGTCAGAGAACGGTCAGACAACAGTCAGAGTATTCTCTGACCCTGCTCTCAACCGGGTCCGCTAGGGTTTGAACGACCTGGACTTAGTATAGTTTCTGTGCTCGTACGACCACAAGGAATTTCAGTAAACCACGTTTGAACTATTCCATACGACGAAGCAGAGTCAGAATAATATCACAGGTCTGCAAGGTTTTGTTGTTGAAAAACTATGGGTCGTTTCCGGAGTAATTTTTGACATATAATCCGAATCCGGATTCAGAATCAGCCTATCACGTCAGGATTTTGAGATATTTGAGGTTATGTGCTCGAAATGTGGGGTTTTTCGCTACATTTGAGGTTATGTACAGGGCGCAAGAAATTTTTTTTGTTTTTTTCGCAAATGTCATCATTTAGCACTACTCTTTCCCATCAAAATGAGCTATTAAACAGTCACGAGCGATTTTTTTTCACAAAGATACGGCCGTATCAAGTTTTGACATTTATCCGTACAACCTTATGAGCATTCACATTGACTCTTTGGTGCATACCATTCTGCATTCGAAAATTTGTGCTTGCGGGTTTTGATGGTTTGTGAATATGAATTTACAGTCAGAAAATTGACATTTGCATTTCTAAAATGGCGGATTTAAAATGGCGGATCGAAATTTACGAAATTAAACGATTTCGCTCTCTGAAAACTCTTACTCGGGGGTTTCAGAATTACTGATTACGAAATATGAGGTCGCAAGATTGACATTTCCATTTCCAAGATGGCCGGCCGTTTTAAAATGGGAATGTGAATGCTCATAAGATTGTTCGGATAAACGTCGAAACTTGATATGGCCGTATCTTTGTGAAAAAAAATCGCTCGTGACTGTTCAATAGCTCATTTCGAAAGGAAAGAGTAGTGCTCAATGATGACATTTAAGAAAAAAACCAAAAAAAATTCTTGCGCCCTGTACATAACCTCAAAAGTAGCGAAAAACCCCATTTTCCGAGCACATAACCTCAAATATCTCAAAATCCTGACGTGATAGGCTGATTCTGATTCCGAATTCGGATTCTAGGTCAAAAATTACCCCGGAAATAATCTTTCGTTTTCCAACAACAAATACAAACCCATTATTTGCAGACCTGTGTATTTATCGAGCTTGGCCTTGGTTTCTGATAAGGTGTTTCCACGCAAAAAGTAGCGTTCAATTAACACACGAAATTCACTTTTTTCCATCCTTGCCAAAAATATGGAGGTTGGTTGTTTCCAGACACAAACATGTGAACTAATGAATGGGTTTGGTTCAAATTTCGACAGAAGAGGTTTGAAGGATGGAACTTGTCAACAATGATAGCCGTTTGTTATTAGTGGCGATCTCTCATAGAAATGCCACGTCAATATCAAACACCCTAGTAGCAATTAACGGTTCAGAACGCAGCTTCGGCAGGGGTGAAGGGAGCGAAGCCTTCTTCAGGGGGTTTGGGCGACGATGCCGTCTGAAAGAAAAGAACAAATAAGAATAAGCGTGTGTGTATGCGTTAATACTATAAACTCTCTTGCGCTAAACCCTGCATTTTTCTCTCCGTGCATGCTTGCTCTACTTTATTTCTCTGGGGGGATAAAGTGCACCCCTAGAAGCAACTACTCGCACCAATCACAAAACGGGGATTCACTACTTACAAAATAGATGAAGTAAAAATCAAAATGCTATAGGCTATTAATATATCTAAAAGCAGGTACGAAAAGTAATTAAAATTTAAACGTCGTTGAAACGAGATGAGTTAAAGATGAATTTTGAAGCAATTTATTTAATATATTTTTTATACTTTAATTAATTTTAATAATTATTTATTTTAACACAAATCATTAGACGTAAATGAATTGCAATATTTCTTATATTTAGTGTTCAGCGCAGTTGATATGGATGCATGGAAGGTGCTTTAAAATTTTAATTCCAATTAAATTTGATTAGATTTAGTGCAATTTAGTGCCTTTCAAGGGCAAACCATGTGGATCATTTGTTGACCAGACGATGGAACTATGTTGGCCTTTCCCGAAATGCCAATGTAGGCCCAACATAGTACTCGTAAAAGAAAGAACCACGTCGGGCCAGTGAGAAGTAACTCGAAATTTTCACATAGGTGTCAGTTTTTAAAAATCATTACGTCACTGAGTGACACTTTCTCACACGGAGAAAAACATGTACAACTTGGACCCGAGTCGAAAAATCGAAGGCCTCATTTGAGCCTCTGCGACATAATTTTGAGGCTGAAAAGGGGTAAAAGAGGTTCTTGTTTGTATTTTTGAACCTCTTTTAAGCCTCCAGACTTGACTTACGTCCGTTTTAGGCTCAAGAGGTTCAAAGGAGGTTATACATTACGACGGGAAAAGTGCCTGTGAGGCTCTTCTCGATCGAAGAGGTTCCTGAGCGTTAAAAGAGGTTGAAAAATAAAATACAGAGGCTAAAGAGGGTTAAATGGTGACTTAACGATCATCAATAGGGTTTAAAGAGGTTGTGGAGGCTTAAAATGTTTCAAATAAGCTTCAACATCACCAAGAGGCTCATATGAGGCCCTCGAAATTTCGACTCGGGGAGATTAGTTAATATTACGACCGGCAATCGAAAGTCCTAGGCTCGAATCCCAGCGCAGTCGAAAGCGTTTTTTTTTCCACAGAAAGATTTTCAAATTCTTTAATAATTATTGTAATAATTTCTGATGTTCATTTTGAAACTTTACTCTTATATTTAAAGTTTACCGAACTGTGATGCGTTCTTTTCCAATTGTTACATCACAAATTATGACAATAATATAAAATAATCTCTAACTTGTCCATATGTCACGACTTTGCTTAAAAGTTGAATAAAGTTTCTGGAACTATTTTTCTCCATGTAAAATGGAATTCATTTGTTATACCGGTGAAAAAAAAGAAAATTCCTATTGATTAGGCATTAATGTATCGGTGAAGATTATATGCGTGTGTAAATTTTGTTTATGAGATAATTTCTAATCTATATTGAACTCGTTCATTTCACTTGGAATCCATAATAGATTTTTTCAAATTATCTTTGTTTGGTTTGATATGAACTGGTTTAATCATAAATTCATGTTGAAAAAGTTATTTTTTTCATTACATAACAATATTTAACCAAGAATAACTAGTAATCTCACCAGCCAACAAGTAAACTGGTTAATTTTACTAGTTTTTCTTCGTCGTGAATCACGTTTGTAGTTCATGTCACTTTTTTAAATATTGTAATCGATTCAATCAACAATTTTTCATACGAAGTGATTTGATTTGTTTTATAAACAATATTAAGATAACAAAATGACCAGCAAAACACAAAATATATCATATGTTATACTTATTTATTGAGCACCTGGTTGGAAACAAATACAACATTCGAAATTTAAAAACATTAAGGACTTATTTTTAATAAATATTATTTTATTTTATGCATACGGTATCAAGTAGTTATTTCCTTGAACCAATCTCATATTATATCATCCGTACTTATGGCGACCTGTTTCAAGAAAACTTTTCTTGATCCAATGCGCCTTTCTTTTCAGTGCACATATATTTAATTGAAATTCAAAATAAATAAAACTCGCTGACGCGTTTGAAGTAAAGACCTGACGTATTTATAATGTAAAACATTTTTTTTTTATCAGTGATATTAATTCATTAATTCTGAAATTGAATGAAAATACTCCCAGAAAAAAGTTTCTTTGATTCAAAAAAAATTTCTTTGAATTAAACAAATTTGTGCAGTGCTATACGGCTGAAGAAAAGATTCTTTGATTTAAAGAGATTTCTTAATTGTTTTTTTCTTTGAATTTTAGAAAAGAATGACTGCACAGTCACATATATTACATCCGTAATGTAACACACAGAAATATTTTCTTTGATTAAAAGAAAAAATTGTCTTCGTTTAAATTTCTTAAAATTAAATGAATTATGTCTCGAGTTTTTGCCAGTACTTTATTTAAATCGGAAAAATATTATCTCAAGTCAAATAAATAATGTTCACAAATCATTTCATACATTTTAAAAAGGCTAATAATGTGATTTCTTAAAATCAAATTAATTTATATTTGTATATTTCATTGAAATTCAAAATAAATAAATAAATAAAAGACACTGACACGTTTGAAGTAAGGACCTGACGTATTTATAGTGTATAAAAAATGTTTTTTATCAGTGATATTGATTCTTTGCTTTTGAAATTAAACGAAAATACACCCAGAAAAAAGTTTTTTTAATTCAAATCAAATTTCTTTGATTCTAAACGAATTTATTTCTAATCAAATAAATTTGTGCAGTGCTATACGGCTGAAGAAAAGTTTCTTTGATTTAAAGAGATTTCTTAATTGATTTTTTCTTTGAATTTCAGAAATGAATGTCTGCACAGTCGAATATACTATATTACATCCGTAATGCAATTAACTCACAGAAATATTTTCTTTAATTTAAGGAAAAAATTGTCTTTATTGTTCGAAGATAATAAAATTAAATAAAATATTTATTGAGTTTTTACCAGTACTGTATTTAAACCAGAAAAATATTTTTTCAAGTCAAATGAATAATGTTAAAGAAATAATTTCTTACATTTTAAAAAGGCTTTAAATGTGATTTATTAAAATCAAATAAATTTATATTCGTATATTTCATTGAAATTTAAAATAAATAAATAAAAGACGCTGACAAGTTTAGAAGTAAGGACCTACCGTATTAAATGTGTACACATTTTTTTTTTAATAGTGATATTGATTCTAAAATTGAACGAAAATACACTTAGAAAAAAGTTTCTTTGATTCAAAAGAAATTTCCTCGAATCAAATAAATTTGTGCATTGCTATACGGTCAAAGAAAAGTTTCTTTGATTTAAAGATATTTCTTAATTGTTTTTTTCTTTGAATTTCAGAAACGAATATCTGCACAGTCGAATATATTAAATCCGTAATGCAATTAACTCACAGAAATATTTTCTTTAATTTAACGAAAAAATTGTCTTTGTTCAAAGATAATAAAATTAAATAAAACATTTATTGAGTTTTTACCAGTACTGTATTTAAACCAGAAAAATATTTTTTCAAGACAAATGAATAATGTTAAAGAAATAATTTACATATTAAAAAGGCTTAAAATGTGATTTATTAAAATCAAATAAATTTATATTCGTATATTTCATTGAAATTTAAAATAAATAAATAAAAGACGCTGACACGTTTACAAGTAAGGACCTACCGTATTCAAAGTGTACACATTTTTTTTTTAATAGTGATATTGATTCTAAAATTGAACGAAAATACACTCAGAAAAAAGTTTCTTTGATTCAAAAGAAATTTCCTCGAATCAAATAAATTTGTGGATTGCTATACAGTCAAAGAAAAGTTTCTTTGATGTAAAGAAGTTTCTTGATTGTTTATATTTCTTTTAATTAAAGAAATAAATGTCTGCGCAGTCGCATAATACATACGTAATGTACAATAACTCATAGAAATATTTTCTTTAATTTAAAGAGAAAAAAAAGCTGAAAATGTGATTTCTTAAAATCATATAAATTTATATTTGTATATTTCATTGAAATTTAAAATAAATAAATAAAAGACGTTGACACGTTCGCAGTAAGGACCTAACGTATTTATAATGTATAAAAAATGGTCTTTATCAGTTATATTGATTTTTTGGTTCTGAAATTGAACGAAAATACACCCAGAAAAACAGTTTCTTTGATTCAAACAAATTTCTTTGAATCAAGCAAATTTGTGCATTGCTATACGGTCAAAGAAAACTTTCTTTGATTTAAAGAAATTTCTTAATTGTCTTTTTTCTTCGAATTAAATAAATGAATGTTTGTGCAGTCACATATAATACATCTGTAATGTAACTCACAAAAATATTTTCTTTAATTTAAAGAAAAATTTGTCTTCGTTCAAATTTCTTAAAATTGAATAAATTTATATTTGTCCCACAGGTTTTTACTTCGAATTGAAATTAAAAAACGATTTCTTATATTCAAATAAAACGTTTCTCTGAGTGTTCAGACAGTTTTATTTCTAAAAGATTGTTGTTTGGAGTTTCTTATTGAAAGTCCATGATAGTTTGACGTATTATGCACCCTCTTAGAATCCAAACTTTCCCACATGTGATTGACTTAAGCCGGTCCATGTGTCTATGAGAACTTCACACACACGATTTTAACCGATCACATGCACGTGAGCAGCTCTCACACGAGAAAAGTTCTTTTCACGAACGCAGCGACTCGCTGCATGTACCAACGACATTCACGGGCGGCTTGCGGCTATCCGATTTAGATTTGTTAAGCAGTCGCAGCCGGTCTGTTCGGTAAGACGCATTCATCAGCGTCGCAGCGCTCATTGAAAACTAGGATCGCGCGCGAAAACCGCGCGAATCGATCTCAACAGGTGTGCGAGTGTCGGTTGTGCTGTTGTGATATATTTTCATCGAAATGGTGTCACGATGATAATAGGAAACCTTAAATATTAAGAGCAACACAGAAATCTCCCAAAATCGGTTCCTCATGGATACCATGACGTTCACATAATCATCCCCTCAGGTAAAATCAAACAAATCAGATTTTTTTTATTTCTGAGACCCAGCGACACTTTAATACACTTCTGAGCTCAAAACTGTGCTTATTTTTTGAACATTTTGGATATAAAAAACCATTAAAATCGTTTTTTAGTAGAAAATATTCTAGTGCTTAAACCCTGGGCACTGAGAATATTTTATAAGACCCTGATATTATGTTGCAATCGAGTCTTTAAAGTTCAGTATCACTGAAATCTTGCTTGATGTCCTAAGGAATATAAATTAATAACTTGATCTTGATGAATATTTGAAATCAATGATAATTTGCAATAGCGTGGAAAAAATTGTACCGATTTTCTAATACATTTTATTCTGGAATACAAATTTTTTAGGGCGGCGTGTTTCTCAGAATATAAAATCTTCAGTTTATAATTAAATATTCATTTTTATATATTCTAAATGTTTTTCTTTTAATTATCAGAAATAACTTACTAAATAATTTGTCATTTCTCATCAATATATTTATAACTTTATGGTGAAATTTATAACGAAATGTACTGTTTATTTGTTACTTGAAACTCGGTTACTTTAACAATCACATGTTCTGATGATTACAGTTACGGGTTAACTCTTCAACACTGATTTCAGTAATTAATTCAATTAAGATGTAGGAGCTGGATCAACACATTTTTGTACATCTTGCAATAAATGGAATATTCGCGTATTAGTTCCCCGCTATAGTAAAAAGTGTGCGACCAATTTTACCCGCTCTTTCGAGCAGACCAAACTCTACTCCATTTGGGAAATAGTCGATTCATAGATTATGTTTTTTGCCATCATAAAATCCAGTACCTGCTCTATTTTAAGTTTTAAAAAAAAAATAGCAATTTTATTTCAGAGTGACTTTTGTCTTTTGCTAAATGTTAAGATGTGAATGGAGCGGAAAGGATCTTGAAAGAATTTCGTCACACGAGAGAAAAGAAGTGTTACTTTTACCCCAATTCTGATGTAAGATCTACCTAAAACAGAATTTACTTATTATAATGGCGGCACTTTGCACGTGATTTGAACACCTGCAAGAGAATCTAACCTTCTCTTTTTTTCTGTGTAGTCTTAACAATCGGCGTCAAATTGCTTATAATTAGAACTAATACATTTGCTTTTTTGTAAACATTATTGCAAAGAGTAAATACCTGGGGGAAAATATATTTCCCCGAAGTATATTTCATCTAGAGACTTTTCTAGGTCGGCGTTCGATGGTGTCCTTGAGTCGCAGAACGACCTTGAATGTGTGTCTTTACCTCGAGCAGAAAGTGATTCATTCATTACGACATTTTTATGCCAAGTTGTAAAGTATTGTAACTTTTTCTTATAGTTGCTTGGTATCGTATTTATGTTTTGACATAGTTATATAGTAGTACTATTATACATTTTATACAATTTTCGACGTATTATCACGCGTGGTTATTCAACCAATTGTAACTTCTGGCTAAAGTTGATCAATTTGATTTTTCTATGAATTTTTTTAATATGTTTTTTTATGAGATTTCCAATAAAAATGATTTTGTAATTAAAAAATATATTTCTTGCTCATTTTCCCATTTTAAAGATATTTTTGAGTTTTTCTCAAAATTTGACCCCTTAAATTTTTTCAAATTAAATAAAAAACTTCATTCTTTCTCTTCATAATCATCCAAGGTAGAAAGTAAATATAAATATTTATTATAACAGTGTACAAAAATAATTTATAGAAATATGTATCGCTTTATATGTTTATACAATGACAAAGAATCACTTCTCTTTAAAAAAAAATTGGGGTTAGTAACACAAAAACATTGCTATTTATTTCTAAAAATTAAAAGAAACTCTAATTTACTAAAATATTGGTGCTTAATTTCCACTAATCTTTGGTTGCACTTTTCACTACCAATTTCTACTAACTCATGTGAAGAATTTTTTTCTTGGTCGTATGATCTCCAAAACAATAACAAATATTTTTTTAAAAATTTCAAATTTGACCAAAACAAACTATTTATGGACGAACACGTCAAATTATTTCGCAGACTAAAAATAGATATACATATGGACTTTGCTTTTTGATTACAGTCACATAATGCTACAATAAAAAAAATATAAATTAAAAACTGAAATTACGGAGTGAAACCAAAATTAGCAAATTTTGACCAAAACAAACCATTTGCAGACGAACATATAGTCAAACTTTGCTAATTTTTGTTTCGTTCCACTATTTCAATTTTAGATTAATTTTTTTCTTATTGTGGAACTATGTGACTGCAAACAAAAACCGAAATCCATATATATGTCTGTTTTTTAGTTTGCGAGATAATTTAACGCGTTAGTCTATAAATAGTTTGTTTTTGTCAAACTTAAAAATTTTTTTTACTATAAAAAATGTTGTTTTGTCAAAAATCACTATTCTGCACATTTTTTATCGGTTTGAAGATCAGACGACGAAAAAAAAAGTCGTCACACGAGACGTCACAAACTTCAGCCCAAATTTGGAAGGGTGAAGTTAGCACATTTTCTAATAGGGAGGGTCTAATGTTCCTGCTGGAAGTGAAAAGATTGAAAAAGATAGAACATTTCTATCTCTCCCAACCCATCACTTTGCATCCCCAAAACTATATTTTTCTATCTCCGCACTTATCCAGAGTGACCGGAAACATCTATCTTTTTCTATCCCTGTGTCTGGTAATATCTTTCTTTTCCTATCCCTCAGTCTATCCGCCGAACAAAGTAGTACCTATCTTTTTCTATTCCTTAGTCTATCTCTTTCATATAAATTTAAATCTTTTTCTATCTTTTTCTGTATCTTTCATGACCGAGGACTCTTATCTTCCACAAAAAAAAATTACGTGGACAGTTGAAACATTGGATGAGATAGAGAATGAAATATTGAAAAAAAAGCGTGAAGGATTGAATGGGATAGAAAATTAAGTATTGGGAAAGATAGACATGAATTTATATTTAAAAAGAGATTGAAAAGGACAAAGGATGATATATAAAGGATTGGAATGGATAGAAAAGTAGTTATTGGAAGAGATAGACGTGAATTTAGAATTAAAAAGAGTTAAAATTGGATAAATAATCTTTATATTCTTCTATAATAAAGTTTTAATACTTTTTTTTTTATTTCCAGACAAAAATGCCTAATTGCACTTATTCTATTTAATATTACTTTCTTTCCTAACATGTTTTTCCCTTTTTTTTAACTTCTTTACATGGTATTTATTATTATTTACAATTAATACTTAATCTCTATGACAACCCCCCCCCCAACAGGTCGGGCGGCCACCCAACCAGCCCCTCTGGGGTTGGCGCCTCTGATTATATTATTTTTTTGACTCTCGTAAACAGGTGTCTTGTAAATTACTGTCCATGGTGTCGTCAGCGGTAAATTAGCTGTAATTTACAGTCAGACCTTTGTCACAGAAAATGTAATTAAGATATATTAGAAAAATACACTCCCATTACTTTGAACTGGATGAGTGGAACATAAAGAGTGAATGTATTCAATTCGAAGTCGATTCTTTGCTTGAAAAATACTCATTCTTCATTTTTCAAGCCTTTTACTCTGCAAATTTACACAGCTGCAATCATATTCATCATTATGAAAAATGCGGTCATATAATGAAATACATACCTTTGTTTCATAAATAGATAATTTTATAAATGGTGCAATTTTCTTAGCAAGACTTTGAAAATTTAAACACAAATTGTTAAATAATTGATCGCGTATTTGACATATTAAAATAAGCCGACAAAAAGTAATCTCAAATAGGGTATTTTTTATTTACCCATGCTTCTATAAAATTTAATTTTCAAGTGAGAATATAATTTATAGTTGTAAATTGCATTGTTCTCTTTTGTAATTATAATTTCTTTTATTATCCATTTAGCCATGATGTCTGACATAAAATAATGAGAGCCAGCCTTAATTATAAATTACAAAAAATTGTAAAGACAGAAACATTTTGCAAGTATGTACGACTTCTTTAGAGCCGCGAAGCGATAGGCAAGGACTGGTTCAGCAAAGTGTAAAACCGGCTACCGTTTCCGGAAGAGAATAAAGAGTCTGTACTTTTATGCTTTTTCTGTAGACTGGAAGATACATTTTAAGTAGGTATATTCTTACGTGAATACAATACGTGTGAACTTACATAATCCTCCGTGTGCTTAAATGTAGGATTGAGTTGCCAGCTCGCATTCAGGAGATCTAATTAAAAGTGAAATTGGGGGTACTATAGAAAAATTATTGTTTTTGTTCCTTTTCTTTTGAGCTGCAGTGCAACTTCTCTAGTAAGTGAAAAAAAATATGAGTCAATATTGATGTTTCATTTTTCATGAAAATATGATAAATATGAAAAAAATGACATGATTTTAGTACTTATATTTGCAAGAATTGAAATTGATACTTTGAACTCTAAAGAGTGGTATCCCTGCTGGAAGTAAAGTAATGGAAATCCTATCACTTTTGATCGCATTCAATCTCTTAGATAAAAAGATATAAGGAAAATTTATCACTTGCATATTCACCTGTATCTCTTTTTATCCTTCGTTTATTCACCTCTATCTCTTTCTATCTCTTTGTCAATCCACATTGACGCCTATCTCTTTCAATCCCGTTTTCTTTATCTCTGTCGATTCCTCAAATATTCACCTATATTTGTTTCTATCTCTTTTGTCTATCAACCTCTATATCCCTTAATATCTCATTGTCAATCCAGATTGATGCCTATCTCTTTCAACCACATTGTCTTTCAACTTATATCTATTTTTATCTTTTTTCTATCCACCACTATCTTTTTCTATCTCTTGTGTATCCAAATTCACGTATATCTCTTTCATATCCTTCTCGTAATCTCAGCCTATCTCTCGTATATTGACCTATATTTTTTTCTATTTTTATACCAATCCAAATGCACGGCTATATCTTTCAATGTTCTTTTCTTTATTTCAATATATCATTCATCTAAGTACCTCTATCACTTTCTATCTCTTGTACATCTCTTTGTCAATCCAGGTTCACGCTTATTTCTTTGATCTTTATATATCCACCTGTATCTATTCTTATCTCTTTTCTATCCACCACTATCTCTTTTTATCTTTTGTTTATCTGAATCTACATATGTAAATATGTCTATCATATCTGTCTATCTCTCGTATATTGACCTATATCTTTTTCTATCTCTTTATCAATCCATATTAACGGCTATATCTTTCAAAACCGTTTTCTTTATCTCTGTCTATTCTTCATATATCCACCTATATTTGTTTCTATCTCTTGTATATCCACTTTTATTTCTTCATACCTCCCTGTCAATCCAGACTGATGCTTATATCTTTCTATATTTTTGTCAATCCAAAATCACGGCTATATCTTTCAAACCCGTTTTCTTTATCTCTGTCTATTCTTCATATAACCACCTATATTTGTTTCTATCTCTTTTCTACCCTAATCTATTTCTTTATAGCTCTTTGTCAGTCTAGATTAATGCCAATCTATTTCAACCCCATTTTCTTTATCTCAGCCTGATTCTCATCTATTCACCTGTATCTATTTTTATCTATTTTCTATCCACCACTATCTCTTTCTATCTCTTGTTTATCCAAATTTACTCAGCCTATCTCTCGTATATTGACCTATATCTTTTTCTATCTCTTTGTCAATCTAAATTCATGGCTATATCTTTCAAACCCGTTTTCCTTATTTCAGTCTATTATTCGTATATCCACCTATATTTGTTTCTATCCCTCGTCTATCCACCTATATTTCTTTATACCTCTTTGTCAATCCAGACTGATGCTTATATCTTTCTATATCTTTGTCAATCCAAAATCACGGCTATATCTTTCAATGTTCTTTTCATTATTTCAATATATCATTCATCTAATTACCTCTATCACTTTCTATCTCTTGTACATCTCTTTGTCAATCCAGGTTCACGCTTATTTCTTTGATCTTTATATATCCACCTGTATCTATTCTTATCTCTTTTCTATCCACCACTATCTCTTTTTATCTTTTGTTTATCTGAATTTACATATGTAAATATGTCTATCATATCTGTCTATCTCTCGTATATTAACCTATATCTTTTTCTACCTCTTTATCAATCCATATTCACGGCTATATCTTTCAAATCCGTTTTCTTTATCTCTGTCTATTCTTCATATATCCACCTATATTTTTTTCTATCTCTTGTATATCTCTTTGTCAATCCGGACTCACGCTTATTTTTTTCAATCCCTGTATCTCCTTGTAGTTAGATCTTCTAATCTTGTAGATACTGTATCATTAATTACCAATAATTACTTTTATTAATCGAATAGAAAGGAGATTGAAAATGACACCGAAAATATACAAGGTATAGACCGAAATAGAGAAAAGGGTATTCGAAGATTGAATTGATTTTGGATTGACGAAGGGATGAAATATAATGAGATTCTATCTCCTTTCTATTCGATGAATAGAAGTAATTATTGGTAATTAATGATACAGTATCTACAAATTTAGAAGATCTAACTACAAGGAGGGACATGGATTAAAAAAAATAAGCGTGAACCCGGATTGACAAAGAGATATACAAGAGATAGAAAGAGATAGAGGTAAATAGATGAGGGATACATTGAACTGAAGAAAAGAACATTGAAAGATATAGCCGTGAATTTGGATTGGCAAAAAGTTAGAAAAATATAAAGGACAATATAAGGGAGATAGAAAATTATTGTGCTGGATAGAAAAGAGATATAAATAGATACAGGTGGTTAGATGAGGATTAGCTGAGATTAAGAAAACGGGTTTGAAAGATATAGCCGTGATTTTTGATTGACAAAGAGATATAAAGAAATAAAAGTGGATAGACGAGGGATAGAAACAAATATAGGTGGATATACGACGAATAGAAATAGATAAAGAAAACGGGATTGCAAGAGATATAGGCGTGAATTTGGATTAAGAAATGAAAGAGATAGAGGTGAATATAAGAGAGATAGGCTGAGATTTGCAGAAGGGGATTGAAAGAGATATATGTAAATTTGGATAAACAAGAGATAGAAAGAGATAGTTGTGGATAGAAAAAAGATAAAGATAGGTGAGGATGAGATGAGGATTAGGCTGAGATACAGAAAATGGGGTTCAAAGAGAAAGGCATCAATCTCGATTAAAAAAGAGATATATAGAAATAGAGGTGGATAAACAAGAGATAGAAACAAATATAGATGGATATAGGAAGAATAAACAAAGATAAAGAAAACGGGATTGAAAAAGACAGGCGTGAATTTGGATTGACAAAGAGATCGAAGCAGATAGTGGTGGATAGAAAAGAGATCAAAATCGATACAGGTTGATAGATGAGGATTAGGCAGAAATAAAGAAAATGGGGTTGGCAGATAGATAGGCATCAATCTCGATTGAAAAAGAGATATATAGAAATAGAGGTGGAAAGGCAAGAGATAGAAACAAATATAGGTGTATATACGAAGAATAGACAGAGATAAAGAAAACGGGATTGAAAGAGATAGGCGTGAATTTGGATTGACAAAGAGATCGAAGCAGATAGTGGTGGATAGAAAAGAGATAAAAATCGATACAGGTTGATAGATGAGGATTAGGCAGAAATAAAGAAAATGGGGTTGACAGACAAATAGGCATCAATCTCGATTGAAAAAGAGATATATAGAAATAGAGGTGGAAAGGCAAGAGATAGAAACAAATATAGGTGTATATACGAAGAATAGACAGAGATAAAGAAAACGGGATTGAAAGAGATAGGCTTGAATTTAGATTGACAAAGAGATAGAAAGAGATAAAGGTGAATAGACGAGGGATAAGAAGGGATACAGGTGAATATATACAAGCGATAAATTTTCCTTATCTATAAAAAAATGATAGGATTTCTATCTCTTTACTTACAGCAGGGTAGGGTTCGAATCTCGGTATATGCTGATTTTTCAGTATTATACGCGATAGCGACTAATTTAGAATATTGGTTATCTACAAAGTAATGTATTTATAAAATTGTTAAATACATGTTAGGGGTACGAAAATTAACAAGTTTGAAACAAAAGAACGAGAAGAGAATACGAAGGGATTCAAATTTTTTTTACAATTATAGAAAGAGATAAATTTTGCCGGATGCAGGAATAGACGAGGGAATATGAAGATACAGATATTACCGGACGTAAGGATAGACTGGAAATAGGGAGAGATAGATATTCCAGAACAAAAGATAAACTGAGGGATAGAAAGAGATAGATATTCCTTGGCATGGTGGATATTTCTGTCTCTTTTTATCTTTTTACTTCTATCAGGGATGACGAATTATGATTGGTACTTTGGGGTTTTTGAGGTCGCTCATTTTCAATCTGAAGTCAAAGTATCAAAATTGTAAATGGCAGATAAGTTGGTACAGAAAAAGATAAGTTCAAAATGAACAGGATTGAAAAAACTTTTTATTCCAATTAAGAGTTTCATAAAATGTAGACATTTATTCAAAAAGGGGATGTTAAATTTTACTTAAATCTAATATCTTCTCATATCTAAAGAGAATCTAAAAATAATTTTATCTCAGAATTTGTCCATCTGGCCAGAACTATTTCAGATGATCTGGATGATCAAAAATTCGGGTTTTATAAAATTGTCAGATCGCTGTGCAATCCTTGCAGAATTTTAAGCAGGAATATTATTACACAAGTCCCTAATATATTCTTTACGGGTTTCTGCATAAAATTTTGCATGCAAATTTCAGATGTAGGCTGGAAAAGGTATAAAAAACCAAAAATGAATAAATGAAACAGTGAAAAAAAAAATTATTTTTGACTATTTATCACCTTTCACATTAATTGAATAAATTTGAATCTGAATTATAATGAGATTTTGACAGAATTCTTTACACAGGTTCTCAAGTGTAATGAGTCCAAGGCTGCGTGCTGAAATTCAACTTTTAGCCGCTTTTATCCTTTTTGCAGTTGCTAAATATTTCGCGCCTCTTTCTTATTCAGTCAGCGGAACGCGATCCTTATGGGAAACATAGTGCAAAAATGCGCACACGTGCATTGTCTTTGAACGTATCCTGAACGATCTTTATCTCAGGTGCGATTTACGCGGACTTATCATTTTCATCCTAAAGAAGAAACTTAGTAAATATTTTTCCTGAGACCAGGAAAAAATAGTGACGGTAAAGCAATCACGCAATGATGAAAATTGTTGTATTCAATTTATTATAAAGTTATATAGTCATTTGCACATACAATCTACTCTCTAAATATAAATCAGTCAAATTTCCACTTATTGAATCAGTGATTTGCCCTTTTACTTATTCACTAGTGAAAATCATCTTTTTCACTGTCAAATCTATTAATTTTCACTAAAGTTATCAGTAAAATTTGACTGATTCACAGTAACCTTTTTTTGCTATTTGAATCAGTAAAATTTCACTTATAATCAGTAGATTTTGACTGATTCAGATTTAGGGGGTATGAAATTCAATTTACACTATTATAAGAATTATTACATTACAATGTATCCAAAAAATAGAATATCTCATAATATCTTTGGTCGATTTTCGAAATTTGAAAGAAATTTTCAAACAATTTATTAATCAAGATTATTTGATCGAATTGCAACGCATTGGCACTGCTGGAAGTAAATATATTAAAATATATATAAATAAGATATTGATTCAAAAGAATACACGTATTATCATCTTTTATAAACGAATAGGTCAGCATAGAAAAAGTATGGAAATGGATACCCACGGATAGACTTACATTTAAAAAATCATTTCGAATATGAAATTTATTACCTGCACAGAGACTTCTAGGTGACACCAATTAATTTTTCAACATTTTTAGTTTGAAAATACATCAACGTGCTGGAATTTCATAAAAACCCCAAAACCTTTCTAAATAAAGGTACTAAACATTTTAAAAATTATATGGATGGTCTAAACTCAAAAAATAAAAATATTAAAGGTGGCGGATCTTCTTAAAATACGATTTATAACCAAATGGAAAAAACCTATTTGATTTACAACACGAATTTACTACAATTATCATTTGAAATAAGTTGTGCAAGATCAGATTATGTCAATTTACTAATTGTTTTTTTATTTAATTCGACACAAAAGTATATTGTTTCATAACTAATGCACACGAAATAATAAATTAAAAATATATAAACATATGAAATTCGAAAACATTTATGACAGGATGCGTTTTCGAGAAATTGATGTCTTGATGCTTTCGAGTAACGAGTGTCACGACTTCTCAACTATTTTTACACCACGTTTTTAATAGCCGTTCTCAATTCTTGAATACGCTTAATGAGTTTTTCGAAATTGCTGGCTTTAATGAATAATCAGGATCGTACAATGTTTTAATAATTAAAATTAACTAATTCCTGTGCAAAAAATTGTCTCATTTCTAGGTTCATAGAAATTTTTGACTCACTTTCATAAACGGTGAAGAAATACGAAAAATACTTAAATTGACATAATTTTATCTAAGGAGTTTGAAAATGAAATTGGTCAAATTTATAGCCGGATATAATAACAATAAATTAATTTTTTTCAATTTTACATTTTACATTTCGGACTAAGGCGGAATGGGACCCATAAAATCTTTTTTATTCGAAACATTCACCAGGGTTTCATTTTTTCAAATCTAAATTTAATCTAATTTTTATTTTCCTGAATTATAATTGAACTTATATGTCAATTTGCACGAATTATCATTTACCTAATTTCTTTGTAACTAATTAAAATTTCAAGAACTGAATCAATTTGACAAGTTATACTGTATTCATAATAAATTGGCTTAATATGAAAGTTATCTTCATAATCTTTAGTATTGATATTGACTATTTATACTATACTATTGACTGTTTTACTACTTTAAATGCTTTATCCCACTGAAACACATGTTTTCATTATTCTGATTTAATTCATTGTGTTGAAAGAAATGACTGGGTGACTTAAACTGACGCAGCACCCTATTTTCAAAGTAAAACGTCAGCACTTTTTTGTTTATCGTGCAACTTCCGTAAATGAGTGCGTAATCGGGAGCGACAATTATAACATTTCTCTATGCATTGTATTCTTTCTCTAACGAAAATGGAACGTTTTTTAAATAGATGAAATATTAATCTTTCTATTTATTTTTTTTCGATAAAGTCTTAAAGGGGGCGCATAAATATTCCCCAAATTCTATATTTCATCAAATTTATTTTACCAAAATTCATATGACCTAATTATCAATTGCTCTAATTTTTATATTTTAAATTTAACACATAACCTAATGTTTATATTTACGAATAATTATTTGTCTGGATTTTTATTTTCATAATTAATATATTTCCGAATTACTATTTCACTTGAATTGTCAACTGGATTGGCATGTTACATAAAAAATATTCAACCCGAAATTCATTCCGCCAAAAAATAATCGTGGGAGACTTTAATTTATACAAACAAAATTTTTAATTTGAATTATTATAAATTCTGATTGGCTAGATTTGTCTTTGGCGCTGTTATTTTTCGGCCCGATGTGTTTTAGGTCAAATGTTTCTCATGTAACATGACAATTCGGTGAATTAGGATTCAGGTGAAATGCTGATTCCGAAATATGAAAATTATGGCAATTGATAATTCGGAAAAATAAAAATTAGATTAAAGATTTAGTCTCGTGTTCAGGCCCGTTTCGGAAGCTTATTCAAGGATTTTTTTTTTATAATAGAATAAAATACAATTATTTAAATTTTTTTACATCTTTTCATCGACAACGTGAACTATAACAAAATTCTTTTTTTACTTAATTTTACACAATTTTATAATTATTTTTTAAGCTAAAGTAGACACCTTTGAAAGGAGGTAGGTGGGTGGCGCGGATAATTACGGCACTTGGAGTCATCTGAAACAAAAATTTTAATTGATTATTGTTCTAAATGCTTATGGCTCCGTCCCGTACTAGATATAAACATTTTTTATAATAAATAACAAAATGGGGGACTTGTAAAAAAACAATTAAAAAATCGTGATTTTTTTCGTTAAAAATCACTGAATAAAAGAAATTATCATTATAATTAAGTAATTTTAGTACCCGACGGAGTAACTTTTGTGTAGAATAACATGTGCAAAAATGAAAGCAATCTGTTGGATACAATGTTTTTAACCACCCGCGCCGCTTACAAAAATGTTGTTTCGAGCAAAAATTTGACTGCCTCAAAATAGAAATAATTCTTATCAAATAGCCTTATCTATTAAATATGATTGTTTTTTAAAGCACTTTCCACGGTTTTCTATACTCAAATCATTTCTTTCATTTTTCTTTTGGGATGGAAGTGGAACTCATCCTTCCTACGTCGCCAGAAGTTCCGGTTCTGTAAAAAAATGGTATCTTTTCTGTGGATTTTCCATGAAAGGAAAAATACAGAGTAACAGGATGTTAAATCAGGCCTGTAAAATCTTATCTTCTATTTCTTTTATGTCTGAAGAATTGATAGTAAATTGTTTGATAAGCTCGATGCACATTGAAGGACGCAAGTCCTTTAATTTGCTGCAATACGGTATCAGGTTCATTTGAATGTACCAATCAGGGCTCGTTCATGCATCACGTAACGCAATTTTCTTTTATTTACATAGTTGTCTTTTTTTAAGTTTATGCAATTTCTACATTCTCATAATATGAGAAGCTATTAGTTTTATGTGAAAAATAACTTTTCAAATTTTCATAAAATCTCGATGTTTTGAGAAACTTTGAGTGAGTAAAAAACAAAATTGTTTTTTTCAAATAGATCTACAACTTTGCTGCTGACCATTTTTTCATAAGAGTTATATCTTTTGTTTATTAATGAAAAATATTATTTTTGAAAGCAAGTGTAGCTCTAATGGATATAAAATAAAAATCGAGCGTAATTTGTATGTAAATGACATACTTGTAGAACACCGAGCGCGACGACCGAATTGCTCTAGACGCGCTCAAACTTGTGAGCGAAGTGTTACGTAATATGTTCACAATAAGACGTAAGAGATCGACGTGAAACTAGTGGATATTGATTCGTCAGAAATCTCATTCATCCAATAAACCATTTCCCCAAAAAATCGCTAGATTGTTCCTAACTATAAGCTGTAAATCCCCTGTCACAAAAAAACAAGATCGCGCACAGATCTACTGTCACCGAAATTTTCTCCAAAATGCAGCTCATATTTTTTTGTGACAGTGGAAATACAGCTTATTCTCAGTAAGTCTAGCAGTTTTTCAAAAAAATGATTTATTGTGTGACAAATACACACCTACCCCACAGAAAAAAAAAATGATCCGGATTAGCTAATTTTTATTAGCAGAAAATTATTCGTCATCGTGGCTAATATTTTAGCTGATGTATGAGGGTAGTCCCAGAAGTACCCAAACTAACAAAGAAAACCGAAAAAATTTGGAAAAAATACCTTTATATGAAATAGGCAAAATAAGCGCTCTTTACCTTCCCGCGCAGCGGCAGAATAGCACTTTATTGTATCGCGACAACCGGCACGTAAAGTAATAGTAAGGAGGGGGAAGTGAGAGAGAAAGAGAGAAGGATGCGTACGAGTGCAAGGCAATACGATAACATTACAATGTTGATTGTAGAATTATACGAGGTCTGTCCGGAAAATATCGGGCCTACCTTTATATCTCCGCGCCATAGTGTTCGAGCGACCTCTGCGGGGCATGAACCTCAACAGTAAAGTCTCACGAACCTATCGGTTGCTTGCTGACATCTGCCGGACGTATAGTTCATGCGCAGCGTGTCTTTGTTTACAAAGCTATTTTTGAGTTCGGCAGATTTTGTGATTGTTAAAAATGACTGAAAAACAAGATCAACGAATTTGCATCAAATTTTGTTTTCAACTCGGAAAAACGAGTTCGGAAACTATTCAGATGATGCAGAAGGCCTTTGGGAATGAGTGTATGAGCAAAACACGAATAAAAGAGTGGTATAATCGTTTCAAAGGAGGCCGCATTTCTGTTGATAGTGATTCTCGTTCTGGCCGATTTTGAACAAGATTTTAGGAATGACTCGCGTGTGTGCGGTGACTGGCTTCTTCACTACGATAACGCGCCAGCGCATTCATCGAATCTTGTGCAACAGTTTCTGAGTAAACATAGTATCTCATTGCTTCGACAACCTCCGTACAGTCCCGACATAGCCCTCTGTGACTTTTGCCTGTTTCCAAAACAAAAAACCACTCAAAGGACAGCGATTCGATGACAAAACGACGGTTGAAAATAATGCAACGAGCGTACTCAAGGCCATCCCTAAAAGTGAGTTCCAGGACTGTCTCGAGAAGTGGAAACATCCCTGGAATCGTGTTATTCAATTAAGTGGGGATTACTTTGAAGGATGTCACCCGCCTGATGATGAAGAATAACGCCAGCGCGGAGATATAAAGGTAGGCCCGATACTTTCCGGACAGACCTCGTAACATTGCCCCAGACGCGTACGTGCGCTGTACAATCAAGCACCATTTTACTGAACTTCTACTCCTCGGGCAGATGAATTCGCGCTTTCTCTGCCTATTTCAGATAAAGTACCGTATGTACGACAGCAGTAAAGTTGACCTTCATACGAGGATGTAAAATTTAACGTCCGAACCGAAGGCGAAAAGGTCAACTTTGTTGCTTAGGTACATAAGTACTATTATTTATCAACGTAGTCTCTTTTTAGCTCGATACACTTTTCCCAGCGATATAGCTGTAATGAGTTCGCATAATACTCGCCGTTGATTGTTTTTCCTTTTTGAGAATAATCAATGAAACTGATCCCATGTGCATTCCAAAAAACTGATGCCATGACCTTGCCAGCAGATGGAACTGTCTTCGCCATCTTTGAAGCCAATTCTCCCCATTCAGTCCATTGTTTTGACTGTTCCTTCGTCTCAGGTGTGAAGCGCTGGAACCATATTTCATCCATGGTTATGAATCAACGCAAAAAATCTGCTTTTTTGCTATGAAACATCGACAGACTCGATTGAGACATCCTCACGACGCTGTTTTAGTTCCATTGTGAGCAAAAGCGGCGCCCATCTTCCGCACAGCTTTCTCATGCCCAAATTTTCAGTCAATATGCGATTTACAGCATTTTTTGAAATGCCTACCATGTCTGCTAGCTCGCGCACTTTTAGTCGACGGCGATCCAATACCATTTTGTGGATTTTTTTTACCATTTCTGTCGTGGTCTCCTCATTTGGTTGACCACTGCGATCTTATTCTTGGCAGCTCTTACTACCTCGTTTAAATTCTGCCACCCAATAGCTTTGATATTGGTTGGACTTAGACCTTTCCAATGAAAGTATTGTATCACATAACGATGACCAATTTTTTCCATGTTTACAAATTCACTGAGAGCGTTCACTATTAATAGCTATCAAACAAATACTAAACAACGTAGCATCTTCAAACTTCTAACACAAGCTTTATAAGGTTGATACTTTTGACCATAGTAATTTTTTTCAAACGTGCAGCTAAGGCATTAGTAGAAGATTTAAACGAAATTAGATCTATTAAATAATTTTTATAGTTAACGCAACTAATTTGTCAGCTAATATCAATTTCCTGAAACACAGCTAAGGACTTAAGTGTCCTTATAATAGAAAAGAGTATTAGCTGAAGAAACTGAAAATTAGGTCCTGCAGCTAAGTATTTTTCTTCGCGCGTGGTAATAACATAATGTGGATTTAACATCAATACGCTATGTCCATATTAGGTCGATGACTATGTCCTATAGTGGACTCATTCTGAGGTAATTATTTTGATTATTCTGCAACGATCGAGGAAAACTACGCGCATTCTTTTTACACATATCACGATTTCTTAGTCATGGTTAAATGATCTTTGTCTCCAAACATTCATATGTGGCCTTGAGATTTCGTCGGCACATCATAATAATATAGCCAGGAAACCAGCTGTTGTCTCCAATCATAATCGAAAACACAACATTCGATTGTTTTGATTCTAATTCGAAGAACATCGTTTTTCGCCACGTCACATTATTCACTCCTCGCTAACGACAGGTATAGGTCATGACGTAACTGCAGATCACGACGCATATGTGTCACACGAAGTGCGACGACACATAAGGGCATAGAATAGGCACTCAGTGGAAGTGCAATAAGGATCTTCAAATTGATGTAAATTATTATAAAATGAATAAAAATCTATTCACCAAAACAATTATTTTTACCGATAAAAATTCCCATCTATTTATATGATAAAATTCTCTAATAATTCAATTTATTTTACCATCTTAATGGGAATTTCGATCGGTAATTTTGGCACCAGAATAACGTCCCTGAAAGAAAATTGATGTATCCCAAAAAATGATCTATGCAAAAGTATATTGTTGAGGTTACATTATGTTTGCTCTTTGTATAGCTGTTTAAAATTAAAATTTGTGTCTAAAGACAAAAATATCATAAGGCACCAATTGTATGTCTTATGACACTGAAAATTCTCTTTAACTTTTTCATCTTGTGACCAAGACACTAGTTTCTTAAGCGACTATTTTTACATATAATTTCAAAAAATGTAAAATTCTGAACACAGCTCTGAAACTGAAAACAAATTGACTTCAATTACGAAATAAATGAACTTTAAAAACTGATAAATAATTAATAATTTTGACTAAATCGATGACTAATCATAATTTTATTATTAACTTCAAGCGTTCGTCGGTGACAGATTTTACTTTCTAGCACGTTGTTGCAATTACAAATTAATATATCGCAATCCACGACAGGTACGTGCATAGAGAACAAATTAAGGGTGAAAGTATGAACAATACAATTCAATTTTAGTCTATCAAAAGTTTTAATTTTGATAAAACTGATTTTATTGGTATATTATTTGTTTTATATCAAAGCAACAAATAAAAAAATTCAATAATTAACGAATCTGCTCGTTTTGCGGGCATATTCTCATCGCACGCTTAGCGCGCGACTCGCATATTTAAGCGCGTGATTCGGTCGTCGCGCTTTGCACTTGATGTTCAATGTCCTTTACATACAAATTTCTGAATTTGTTTTTAATTGCAAATGAAAAAGGAAATTCAATTTTAAAGCTCCATCAAGCCTTAAGGAACACATTCTCATCATAATACTCGCGCTTCGCGCCCGATTTTCTATATACATTTTTGCAACTTTCTAATAAATTATATAATTAAAATAATTTATTTCCTTACAAATATCTCAAAAAGGAAGAAAAATCGTAGACTTTATTCAAGAAAAGGATTTTGCATTTTAACGCTTTTTTCGTATTTCACATACTTTGGTTAAAAAATGAAAGTTTTTATTTTTAATAGTGATTTTGCAAATTAAAAAGGAAAATAAAATGAAAACTTTCCTAATTTTTGTTTAATCCAAAAATGTCATGAGCCTAATTGGTAAAAATTCATGAGTGCCATCAAAAATCAATATCACAATTTTTAATTATTTCACATTCTTTTTTCAAAAACACAAAAAATGCTCTCATTTGTACAATTTTGGTTGGATATGGCTGGTTAACGAACCTGTCCTTACTTTTTGGATCTCAGAACCTAGTGTTCATGAAAATTCCGAAAGTAATTTTCGACACAAAACCAATACCATCTCATTAATGATGAGAATGTAACAAGAGAAAATATTTTTTCTTTAAACTCGAAATCATCTTCATTGCATAATTATTGTGAAGATTGATCGTGTACCAGGCGTCGTTTTCATAATCATAATCTTTGAAACTTATTAACTTACTCACTTGAATGATAGAGCTCGTAAAAACAGTTACTTGCATCGACTGCTTCTGAAATTTCCCAATACTGAGAGAGCGAAATCGTGAAGCACGTGACGACACATTGAGAGGTAACACGCCCCAATTCGAAGGATTTTAATGTTCTTTGTGTCCTTGATAAAATCTACATAATTAAATTTGAATTTATTCCTGCCTAGAAATCAAATTGATTGTTCGAAATTGACATCACATCTACTAGTAGCTAAATTAGTAACATTTGTTTACTTTCATCCTTAAAAAGTGTGCAATGAAAAATTCACTTATTTTCTGAGCTGAATATTAATTTTTTCAACCCGACTTATTGTCGACTATTAAACATATATTATTAAGCATGGCCATAATAAAAGTTTCTGTTCTGAAGTGTTGAGAAAGTATTTTCTATGTGTTCTGACCTGCTTGAACTGTAAATTTTCGTTTGTTTAAATAAAGAAACGTAAAGTACAAAGTGGCAATAAATTTCTTTAAACATTTTTTTTTACTGATTTCAATCAATGACCTAATTATAGTTATACAATTAATTGTTTTAAGTAACATTAACTGAGGAATTAATTAACTCCAACGGATTCATAGCTAGAATTCAATCACTGATTGAAATTAGTAAAAAATTACTGATTGGACTTAAAAGAGTTGTGAATGAGACGACTATATGTACACGGAGAACTTTATATATAATAATAATAATAATAAATATTATTTTAAAGAAATATAAATTTTAAAGAAAAATTTCGAACTCAACCATTTAATTTAAAATTATATATATTATATAATATATAAATATATACTTTATATATTTATAATGATAATTCTAAAAAATATTAGGAATCTAGGGGAAATCGAGATGCAGTAGTAATAATTCCTAGCAAGATAGACATTTTTCGCAGTCAAAGTACTGAAGAATCGAAAAATTATATGAAACTTTAATATAAGTTGTAGTGAAATTTGATACAATCTATAGTAAATTATCATATAGTTCATCTAAATTTCAATATTTCGCTGCGAAGAATTCTCACTATGGCACCTGTTTTTCTAAATTGAAGCATAGTTTAGCAAAAATTGTAAACTTGTGTTTCTCCATCTATAAATATAAATTTTAATCCCCTTAAGTATTTTTATATATGAACTATTCCTAAACTTTTGTTGGGAATATATAAAATATTAGATGTTACCAGCAATAGTAATAGTATTGTAATAGTATTTTCTGGTATTTTCTTAAAAACGGTCTTTAAGAAAAATAAAAAATTATTTCTTTCGATATTGTGTCAACGTTTCGACCAAAGCTTACATCCTTATCAAGACTATAAACATAAAAAACGGAAATATATAATGTTAGTGATTGGTATAGTACATAGATCATCAGTTATAACAAAATATAAATTATAGCTATACCTTTAAAATTTCCAATTCAGTAAGACATATGTTGAGAAATCATGCTACGTAGAGAGTAATTTTTATATAAAAATTATCCATTCTAATTAAAATTTCCAGAAGATATTACGTACTTTGAAAAATTTCATTATATAAATAATTTTAGACATATTTCAATGTTGAGGTTAGGTATTTCAAGAAAAAAATTTCCCTGTAAACAGAACATTATTCCTTTTTTTCTATATATAATTACTTTTTTAACACTATTTAATCAAATTTGTAAAGTTTCATCTATTATATTTATCCTGATTAAACTTGTTATCAAAATAATGTTCTGTTTACAGTGTTTACAATGAAAATTGTTCCTTAAAATACCTAACCTCAACACTGAAATATGTCCGGAATTCAAGAATCCAAAACGCGACATGGAAAAAAAAGAAAGTCGTTTAAATTGATACTCGGGGGTTTCGTGGGAGTAGAATTTTTACACTATGAATACAAAGTATCTAAAATGTTTTGGAGACAGTGTTTCCAGTCTATTATGCGAAAAAACCAAAATTGTCTCATAAGCGGGCTGACAAAGTTCTTAGAAAGTCCAAGCCATTTGTTCTGAAGTGGGGAACGTGGACAACTCGGCAGAGAAAGGATTATCCCGCGACCCGCGCTACGTCGTCGAAGGAGGATAAAGTGATTGTGCGTCTCTTTCAACAAAACCCCACTCTAAGATTGTGCCAAGCTCAGGTTCGGCTTCGGCTTCATAACAAGGGCATAGACATTCAAATAAACACCATAAGGCTCTGTTCGAAGTAATCGAAAGTTAATTGACGCTCGACAGTTAAAAACTCCTTCTATCCGAAAAGCATATCGCGAAACGATTGACGTGCACAGAAATTAATTTTCGGGTTAAATTTTTCTCGACTATGTTTGTAGTTCAGGTAACCAGGAGAATAATTATTTGAATCTGGTTTCTGGTTATTTAAAATACCCGAAATTTCTTTCAGTGCCCTGCTCAAAGTGAAGGGATAGAAAAACAGAAAAAGAGGATAGAAAATGAAACTTTTCTATCTCTTGAATATCCGTTTTGCATTTCTATTACTTTCTATCCCTAAATCTATCTTTCCCTGATATCGATTTTATTTTATTTCTATCCCTCAGTCTATCTTTTCCTACTATATATTTTAATCTCTTTCTATCACTTTGTCTATTCTTAGTTTCTTTTGTCGATTTTCATATCTTGTATATACTTCAAGACTTCATAGCTATATTATAATTCTGTTTCTATCTCTCTCAATTTAAATCAGTAACATTTTTGTATGATCGAATAGCTAAAAACGCGTTTCTGACAAAATAAAAAAATCAATTTTTCCGACAAAATATACGAGATAAAAAAATGTTAAGGAATTAAATTGTTTATTTTAAAAAGATCTACAAATTAGCTTCAGAATATTTTTTCATAAGAGTTTTTTTTCATTTATTCATCGAAAACGTTTTCGTAAAAATCAAAAATTCAACTTTCCCGCTAAAATATACAAGATACGGAAAAAATGTTGAAAAACAAGCTTTGTTATTTCAAAAAGATCTACGAATTTGTTGGGGACCATTTTATTATAGAAGTTATATCTATTGTTTTATTCGTCAAACATGTTTTTTTTTTAAATAAAAAATTCAATTTTCCCGCTAAAATATATGAGATAAGGGAAAAATGTTAGAAAACAAAATTCATTATTTCAAAGAGATCTACGAATTTTATTCTAGAAGTTATATCTATTGTTTTATTCGTCAAACATGTTTTTTTAAAAATAAAAAATTCAATTTTCCCGCTAAAATATACGAGATAAAGAAAAAATGTTAGAAAACAAAATTGATTATTTCAAAGAGATCTACGAATTTGCTGGGGACCATTTTTTTATTGGAGTTATATCTATTGTTCTATTTATCAAGCACGTTTTTTTAAAAATCAAAAATTCATAATAAGAGGTAGATAAGGAATAAGCAAAGATAAAAAAGCGCAAATTTAAAAGGATGGACGTAGACTTAGATTGAAAAAGAGTTAGAAAACGATAGATAGTGATAGACGAAGTAAAGGCAGGGATAGAGAAGAAAAGGTCGATGGAAATAGGTGTAAAAATAGATTTAAAAAAGATATAAAAAGATAAACGGGGATAGACTTCACAGAAAATCTAGAAGTTCTTTTCTCTTGCGCCTCAGATAAGAAGTGGTTCTTCTACAACTTAGCATTCTAAAATAGAAAATAGAATAATAAATAATTATATCGTTTCTTCACAATAATACCTTTCTCATTCAAATATTTCTCTTATTACACTTTCAAACATATATTATTACGATGTTTTTTTACTGGGAGTTAGAAAATATTATATTGTGCAACTAGGGAAAACAAATTTTATTAAATTTATTCACATGAGTAAAATAAATGTTTTACCCATGTTGCATACGATTTTTTTTCTACTTGGGGGATCAAAAAATGAATTTATTTGCCCCGCAGGGGGCAATAAAATGCTCTTTATCACCCGGTAGCAGAAAAATAGTCTTTTTCGTCCCGCAGGGGGCAATAAAATCGATTTTATGACCCGCTAGTAAAAAAATAATCTTTATCACATTTTATCTTAGGAATTGAAAGAGAAAGAGAAGAAAAGAATTTATATTTCTCTACTTGTTTGGACACAAGAAAATTTTACCACATAGTTTAGAAACTTTAATCTTTCGAAAATCCTTACTATGACTTTTTCCGTAACGTAGTCTAGTAATAATTGTAATAATCTTTTGCATGTAATATATAATTATTTAATATAATAAAAACTAGAGACAAATTAACATAGGTTAATAATTTCTAGTCTACTAAATCATTTTTTATTCATGAAATAGCTCATACCATATTGGTTCAAGGGACTCATTTTCCGACTCTATACGTCACCAATCTAGAATATAGGGGATCTTAACTGAAATATAATAGGGGCACGACTATTTCCCACACAAGTTTCAATAATGAAGCTTTTTCACATCTGACGATATTTTTAGTTACAAGATATGTATTTAGTAAATGTTTATAAGATTGCCCGGTGATGTACCCAAGATTATAAAAAAATATTCAAGTTTGCAAAGATGGTGAGTATTTGAATGTAACAAATATTTAAATTTTTCCCTGAAAATAACATGAAAGACGTCAAAATTATGCATAAAACGACATCAAGATGAATGTTTTTGTTAATTTTTGAGAAAGATATTGCGAAAAAGGTAAAAATTTCAATTTTTCCTTAGATTATGACTAACTTCGGAAGTAATTTTGATTTTTCTTTACAATATCTTCCTCAAAAATTGACGAAAACACTTCATCTTTAGGTCGTTTTATGCATAATTTTGACGTTTTTCAAGTTTTTTTAGGGAAAAATGTATTGTCCATATTGGGAGATTTTATGCAACTAACAAAAACAAAGTGAGTATGATAATATACTTTTTTAACTTTTTTAACTTTTAACAATATTTTAAATTAATAAACAAAAGATATAACTTCTATGAAAAAATGTTCAAGAACAAAGTTATAGATCTTTTTTTAATAAAAAAATGTCGTTTATTCACATTTTTTCCGTATCTAGTACACTAAGAGAATCTAATCGTTAGATTTTATCTAAATACTTCGGTAAAGCTGGGACAAAGAGACATTTCGAGGAGATTTCGCTTGTTCCTCGGCAAAACAAATAACGTGAATGCGTAATGAAAAAACATGATAGTTTAATGAAAGACTGCAGATTATAACGCTCATGTCAATAATAAATGCTGAAATAGTATAGTGTAAGTTCAACGTGGATTTCGTGAAAACTTTACATTAAGTCTAGAAAAAGAGTGACGAAAAAACACGAGAAGCTTTAACATGAGCTCGGTAAAATTTCGTTTACTTTCGGTAAAACTCGGGCGAATTCGGAACTAGTGGAAAAGAAAAAAAATATATGTTATATTTCTCTTCAAACACTCTAAACTTTCTTTTACGCATCCATATTAAGTTACAAAGTCACATATATATACACAATTATACATTTTTACAGACATTTATACAGAATGGTAAGTACATATAGAAGTATATATTTTAAAAACCTGAAGCAGAGAAAAATCATGTTAGAAATTCAAAGCTGCTGGGATCTGGGAATTGAACTCGAGTCTCCACCGTAACAGTCCAGTGTCTAAGCTATTCTGCCGCGGGAACCTATACTTGATTTCTACGTAGAAGTTTGGGTCACTTGGAAGTCTAGTGATTTTCTAAACACCTGTAGAGCTCTGAAGTGTTATTTATTTTTTTTACTAGCGGGTCATAAAGTGGATTTTATTGCCCCGTGTCGGGAAAACAAATCCATTTTCTGACCCGCTAGTAGAAAAAAAATCGTGTGCAACACGGGAAAAACATTTATTTTACTCGTTTGGTTGTTACCCTCGCTTTGCTCGGGCATCAAACTTCACACTCGCAAAATAATTTTTTTTTCCCCTAGTTGCACAATATACTATTATGTGCCTTCGACGCATAAACGCGTTTTTATGCTACAGTTGAGAGTAGCTTAATGTTGTGTATTACGATACAGAGGAACATAATGTAAAAATTGAGCTGCGCATGCGCCTATTGCGATTCAGCGGAGCATAATCTTCTTCTTATTCTTCTTCTTCTTCGTACAGCGTTTGCACCGTACTGACAAAGCCTTGTACATTTGAACTGCGCATGCGTCTATTATAATACGCTAGTACTACACAAGATCGAGAAAATCAAAATGGCCGGAAGTATTCGCGAAATGTCAAGTGAGATGGGGGATAATCACGGCAATTTCGACCTCTTCAGATTGGATTCGAGTGTACGCAGAAAAACTCGCAAATGCGCTAGTCACATAAAATAGAATATGCGCCAATACACACAATTCGGGTGATTACGAGACTCGCTTAAAATGCTCGCAGAACTGATCGCGCCTCGGGTTTGTCTCGGCTTCGATCTCCTGCGAGCATTGTCGTTCGTCGCGTAATAACCCTCATTATGCGCCTAGGCACATAATATATTGGATCTATAACTTAATTCGTGAGGTTTACTAAGAGATGGCTTAACATGATTATTACTCCATCGTTCCAATGTTCCGAAAATGCTTTTAACAATGATTTTTTTTCACTCAAATATGTCGAACTTTGTGCCTGAAAAAGTGTTTTTGCGGGTAGTTTTTCTTCATTACTTTAATATGAAGAAAACTGCTGCCGAAAGTCGTCGTATTTTGGTGGAAGTTTTTGGTGAACATGCTCTAGCTGAGCGAACGTGCCAAAAGTGGTTTGCACGATTTAAAAGTGGTGATTTTGGCTTGGAAGACGAAGAAAGTCCTGGGCAGTCAAAAAAGTTTGAACGTGAAGAACTGGAAGCATTACTTGATGAACATTGTTGCTAAACACAAGAAGAGCTCGCAAAATCTTTGGGAGTCACTCAAGCAGCCATTCCAAAACGTTTAAAAGCAGCCGGATACATTCAAAAGCAAGGAAATTGGGTTCCACATGAACTCAAGCCGAGAGACGTTGAAAGGCGATTTTGCTTGTCCGAAATGCTGCTGGAACGCCACAAAAAGAAGTCATTTTTGCATCGGATTGTTACTGGTGATGAAAAATGGATCCATTACGACAACCCCAAGCGTAAAAAATCATATGTGAATCTCGGCCAAACAGCCAAATCAACGGCAAAACCGAATATCCATGGCGCGAAGGTAATGCTCTGTATTTGGTGGGATCAGAAGGGTGTGCTGTATTATGAGCTGCTAAAACTGGGTGAAACCATCAATGGAGAACGCTACCGAACACAGTAAATCCGTTTGAATAGAGCAATAGCCGAAAAACGCCCGGAATATGCGACTAGACACGAGGCAATAATTTTTCATCATGACAACGCTCAGCCTTATGTTGCTATTCCGGTTAAGAACTATTTGGAAAACAGTGGATGGGAAGTTTTACCCCACCCGCCTTATAGCCCAGACCTTGCCTCTTCTGACTACCATTTGTTCCGGTCGATGCAGAACGCCCTCACTGGAATACGGTTCATATCAGAACAGGGTATCGAAAATTAGCTTGATTCATTCTTGGCCGCCAAGCCGGCGCAGTTCTTTTGGGATGGAATCCACAAATTGCCAGAAAGATGGGAAAAAGTCATAGCTTCAGATGGGCAATACTTTGAATAATACTATTGTATATGTTTTTCTTAAATAAACGTTCAAATTTTGAAAAAAAAACCGAACGAATTAAGTTATAGATCCAATACTATTTTGTGAACAGAAATATTTGAATCCTTGAATAATGGATAGTTTGTTTTTCACGCTTTAGAAGAAGACACACGATTTCTTCGCCCACCAGTGGCTACGATACGACGCGAGCAGACGCGCGGTGCAACGTGGTATCGCATAAATACACATAAATACGCAGTCTCGTTTCATTAGACCGTGGATGTAGTTGCACAATTTCAACACTATTTAAGGAAACTTTTCTTTCCAATATAAAACTTATATTTCTTTTGAACTAAAATCAGCCGTTATCAGTTCGTATTTAAAATTTTTATAAATACTTTGTAAATGTAAAATGATCACGGGGCGGCTTCATTCTTGCGTACGATCCTCAAAATATTGCGACGTCAGGCAATTTTCCGTTTCACCCAGACTTCGGTAATTTCTTGCGAAGACTAGTTAAAACCTCGATTGACAGCAATAAAAATTCTTGTTTATTCATTTTACCGAACATTCGTGAAAAATATATGAATCCACAATAATTTTTAATTCACTATTGAATATTTCATACCGAGCTTAAATTAATTTCTAACGTACTAAATTTTTACTTAGCGCTCGTCAAAGTTTCACGGACTTTTTTTTTATACTATACCACTTGTTATTTAATTAATACTAAAAATTATACGACACATTGACAAAATGTCTCTTTGTCCGAGCTTTACCGAATATTTCGATAAACCTTACCGATCGAATTCTCTCAGCGTATATTTTGGCGGGAGAATTGAATTTTTGATTTTCATAAAAACTTTTTCGATGAATAAATGAAAAAATATAACTGTTATGAAAAAATAGTCAGGAGCTAATTTGTAGATATTTTTAAAACAGATAATTTTCTCCGATAACATTTTTTTCCTATCTTGCATAGATTTGATGCAAAATAGAATTTTTCATTTTTGATAACGTTTTTTACAATTAAAATGAAAACTACGTGTCCGATCACAAAATAGACTGAAGTAAATTTCTATATCTTATTGAGATGAAAAATTTGACTCCGAACATTTTTTTCGTATCTCGTATAGTTTTTTTGGAGAACAAAAGTTTTTACTTTTAATAACATTTCTTATAATTGAACAAAAGATAGAATTCCTATAAAAAGTGGTTAGCATTAAATTTGCAGATCTTTTTAAAATAAAATAATTTTTTTTCTATCATTTTTTTCGTATCTCGCATATTATGGCGGGAAAATTGAATTTTTCATTTTTCTCAAAACGTTTTTTAAAGATAAAATCAGAACCATTGATCAAAAATGGCTGATTAACGAACTCACATGATAAGGAAGTAAAAATAAAATGATAATAAGATAAAAAGTGAGTAAACAAGTTAAATAAATAAACTCTATTGCACTTGATTTTGGGATCTCAACTTACGATGAAGAGATGATCTGAGTTTGTCAAGGCTAAACTATCTCACGTATCGTGAACAATAAATAACGGTTAAAAGTATAAACAACAATAATGTTAGTAAATGTAAAAAAAGATTAAACAATCGTTAAATTTACCATATTAATCAAAAAACAAATTGCATAAAATTATTTTTGCGTACGAAACATATTAGGGAGAATGAAATAATTGCTTCTTATTTTGAGAAAGAATTTTAATTAGGGATTCATACATGTACTTTATCTTGTGTAAAGTGGCAACGTCGGAAGTCAATATTATCTTGTGCTCTCTTGTAACAACCATTCAGTCACTGACCCATAACAATTAGAATCATGGGAGAAGGGAGAGCTTTTATATCGCGTTCCACTGTAAGGGGAACAGATTACCGGAAATGGAATAAACTTGCATGATCCGGTGGGTTTGGATTTCTTTAACCTCCGTAGATAACATCTAATAACAATGAAACCACTTATTCATTATTAGAGACTTTGATTGCTTGTATCACATGAAAATAATTTTACTACGATTGGCTATCAAATAAATTAATGAATGTATACAAATTTCTTCATTAAGTCAACAAAATTAATTTTAATCTGATATAAGCTTATTTAGGAATAAAAATATTAATTGATGTGATAAAATAGTGTAAAATATATAAAATAATATTTTTTTTAAATATTACCTCAAGTTTTATTAAAGAAGAAAATTAAAAGATATTTAATCTTACGTCTCTAGTGTTATGAAAATTTATAAGATATGCGTCTGATCATCTTAACGTGTTTTTCAACGCAGATTTTAAATAACCAAACTGTAAGTTTTTAGTATCAAAATTCTTTACTATCGCGGAATTTTTGTCATTACATTTCACTTGATACATACTTGTAAATACATACATAACTAATGCATCTCACTCCTATTAGCACACGTTAGCTTTTTTGAAACAAAACCGTGCAAAAAAATTTTTACAATTGAGTTTGGGACATTTTGCACAAAGTTTATTTTTCATTATTTTTTTCAATGCCGGTTGCCGGTTTTCTTTTAACTTGAGTTTTGAATGTTCTTTTGACAGTGGAGCTTGGTGACGACCCAAAATCAAACGTGCAAATCGAGTAAGAAGGTGCATATTAAATGGTTCGAGGGTACACTGAGAAAACTGAAGTGTCAACCTAAACATTTGGAGGGTGAAGCAGACTATATTTGAGGTTAAACTATAGGACAGCCTTCTAGATAGCAGTGTTGCCAATTGCATGGAAATTTCCCGGAATCCGGGAAATTTTGACTGACTTGGGAAATTTTACGGGATGTCAAGAAATTCCGGGAATTTCCGGGATATTGTCTTATAATTGCCTTATTATGTATTAAATTTGCTTAGAAGATTTAATAAGAGATCTTTCGTTAAACACAACCAATCATAATGAGTTTTGATTAAAAAAAAAGAAGCATTTTATTGGTTGCAGGCCCTTAGGGCGCTTTCATATGTCATAGTGCTCTCATGCCACCAAGTGGAAAAGGCCTATTGCTATTCATTTCACTCTAACTCCTTCTGACGTCATATGCTGAAGTGAGATGAACAGATTTTTCAGGTTTTCAAATGAATGAGTCATATCTCTTGATAGTCGCTTATGTGTAAAATTAGCCTAAAGTTTCTCACAGTATCTATATTGATTGGATAAAAGTATTATGTCCCAAAAAAGAATCATTGAATGGAATTTGAAATAGATTTTTAAAATATAGAATTCGGAAATGGATATATTTATGATTAGAAAAGAGATTCCCAAATTACCTTGTATGCCTGTAAGTATAAATTATATAATTATTTTGATTCTCTTTGATTATAGGAGTGAAAAGATAGAAAAGTAAAGTTATGTTTCTGTATAGTATTTTCTAAACGTGATCAGTACGCATATATTGTTTATACGTTTATTAGTAAAATATTGTCTCTAGTAGGGCATGTGGTACTTTACCATAAAAGTAATTTAGTTCCTACAGGTCTTTATCCACAATTTTTCAAAATAATATTTGTTCATCAACGTAAAGAACATAAAGACTGAGGTCGATGGACAATTATTTGATTTAGAATTTTGATTATTTTTCGAAATTAACAAATATATATTTTTTAAAAACTATGAAAACCTAGGATAAGACATATTTTTAACAGAGTTTAAAATATTTAAACAATTTTAAGAAGTTTTAGATGATTTTAATTTACGGGAAAGTTCCGGGAAGTTTTGAAATTTGTCCGGGAAAAGTTGGGAATTTTCTATCGAGCTGCCGGGAAGTTAAGAGCGCTCACTCCGGCAACACTGCTAGATAGTGTAACTTATTACCTGTGAATTGTGAAAATAAGATGGTCAACTTGAATACTTTAGAGGGAAAAGTTGATCATCGCAGAGAGGAAAATAGATTATCGAAGAGGGACAAATAGACTATAATCTACCTCTATGATCTACCTCAAAACTATTACATTTAAGCTTTCACAATTATTATGTTATTATAGCAAGTGAAATAAGTACTTGCCAATTAGTTGGCGAATATAACCCTCGTGACACTTTAACACGTAAAGGACGCGAAACCGGCAATGAATTTAGAGTCCACGCTGGTGATATTGGAGGAAAAATAGGCGAACCCACGTGACTTTACATTTTTGATGCGTATTTCACCAATCGACAGTCTTTATAGTGATTCTGACACTCTGGTAACCGTTAAGCAGAATATCAAATGAGTGTCTCCCTGACCAAAAAGAAAAAATTCCGGAAAGAGTGTTGTACTATCAAGAAGTTCAGACTGACTATCTACCAGGGCTGTTAGTTGAAGTTTGCCGGGTTTTTCAATAAAGAAAACACTTAATTCTCAAGGGAATCTCAAAAAATTTTTATTCAAAGTATTGACCATTGGATTCTACACATTTTGCCCATCTTTCAGGCAAATCATGGATACCATTCCAAAAAAACTTTTTCTCTTTCAAGGCAAACCATTCGACGAGCCATTTTTCGACTTCTTCAAAATTGGCGAAACGCTGCTCTGCGAGTGAGTGTCCCATCGATGCGAAAAGGTGATAGTCGGACGGGGCGAGGTCTGGAGAGTACGGCGGGTGTGGTAATATTTCCCAATTCAATGCTTTTAATGTGTTCTTCACCACTTTAGCGGTATGAAACGGTGCGTTGTCATGTTGTAGGATAACTTTGCCATGTCTTCGGGCCCATTCCGGCCGTTTTTCGATCAACGCATGATTCAAATTGATAATTTGTTGTCGGTAGCGATCCGTATTCACCGTCTCACCAGGTTTTAATAACTCGAAGTACACCACACCACACTGGTCCCACCAAACACAGAGCATTGTCTTACGGCCAAAGCGATTTGGCCTTGGAGTCGATGGGCCGACCTCACCAGGGGAAAGCAATGATTTTTTCCGCTTCGGGTTCTCGAAATAAATCCATTTTTCGTCCCCCGTGACAATTCGATGCAGAAAAGATTTCCTTTCGAACCGTTGAAGCAGCATTTTACAAATGGTTTTTCGATTTTCCATTTGTCTATTGTTCAGTTGGTGGAGTACCCATTTTTCATACTTTTGGATTTTTCCCATGGCTTTTAAACGTTGGCAAATTGCTCCTCGGGTCACATTTAATGTTTGTGCCAATTGTTGGTACGATTGGGTTGGGTTTTCATCCAATAACGCCTGCAATTCCTCGTCTTCGAACTTTTTCGCTGCACCAGGATGTTCATTGTCTGTTAAATCGAAATCTCCACTTTTGAATTGACGAAACCATGTCTCACATGCCCTAATCACTGGAGCATGTTCACCATAAGTTTCTACCAGCAATCTATGAGCTTCAACTGCTTTTTTCTTTTGATGAAATAAGAAAAGCAACGAATGCCGCAAATGCGATTTACTTGGAACGAAACTCGACATATTCACTGAAGTAAACAACTATGATGCTATTATTTTGGCAGAATGTAATTGTGTATTTTTGAACGTTATTGTCCATAGAAAAATATGACATAGATGCCAAATCATAGAAATGTATACATATCTCTAGCGACATCTATGAGTAAAACCGGCAAATTTCAACTAACAGTCCTGGTACATTTTGACACTCAAAGTTTGACACTCGAGTTTTCTTAGTGTGGTCCTAGAAATACTCGACCTAACAAAGAAAATCCAAAAAATTTGGAAAAAAATACCTTTATTTCTCAACGTACAGTAGAAATCCCTTATAAAGAATAAATCGGGACTGGCCATGCCTCTTTAAAACGAGCAATAATGAGAAAAGAAGGGGATCCCACCATTGCTTTAGAAACAGTAGTGGGATCTCATATTTTCTGCGCCTCTACCTCTCCTACCCCCCTCCCACCTCCTCTTATACTCTATAGCCGTCGTTTGTTTCACGGTTTTCAACTGTTTTTCTCTTCCACTTCAAGCTGAAATTCGATCGGTAGAGGGAGTAGGAGGCGGGGCCTCCGCTCGTTATAAGGGGTCATTTTTTATCTTTGTAAGGAGGAAAACGTTATAAGGAGGTACGTTATATGGGGGTCCTACTGTAGTCTCATTTTGGCTCGATACACTTTTCCCAGCGATGTTCAATAGCGTCGTTACCCTGTTTATTGTAAAAACCGTCGAGCTTCTCGAAATAGCCATTAACCGCAGACTCCAATTCTTCATTGTTGACACATTTTTGACCACCGAGCTATTTTTTCAAGTTTGTAAAGAGAAAATAATCCGAGGGATCTAAATCCGGTGAATGGGGTGCGTGAGGAAGCAATTTGAACTTTAGCTCATTGATTTAGGCCACCGCGATAACGGATGTGTGAACTGGTGCATTGTCTTGATGAAACAACACTTTCTTTTTTGCCAAATGTGGCCGTTTTTTCTTGATTATATCACTCAAACGCTGTAATAAGTTAGCATAATACTCGCTGTTGATTGTTTTTCCTTTTTAAAGATAATCAATGAAAATTATCCCACGTGCATCCCAACCTTAGCGGACGCAGTTATGTGAACGGTCAGAGAAGACTGACCGTTCACTTACCATACTCTGACCTCCCATTATTATTGATAAGAACGGTAAAAAAACATTTAAATCATTGCAATTATGATTCTGTGGCAAAATTTAAATTAGAAAGTGTAGGAATAAATACAATAATTTTATTTTTCATGGATAAAAACTAGAAAAACATAATACCTGTCATTGAAGGCAGTGCAGTGGTTCACCGTTGGTAGAACGTCTCCACCAACAGAGTTGACTATTGGCTAGAATGAGACACAACTACTTTTTATCTTACTTCTATCAATGGCCAATCCTGACGACAAAGACATTCCGCAAATGGTGAACCACTGCACTGCCTTCCATGACAGGTATTATGTTTTTCTATTTTATATTCATGAAAAATAAAATTATTGTATTTATTCCTACACTTTCTAATTCAAATTTCGCCACAGAATCATAATTGCAATGCTTTAAATGTTTTTTTACCGTTCTTAGCCATAATAATGCGAGGTCAGAAAATGGTCAGTGAACGGTCGGAGTATTCTATGACCGTTCACTTAACCGGGTTCGCTAGGGAAAAAACTGATGCCATGACCTTGCCAGCAGATTGAGCTGTCTTTGCCTTCTTTGAAACCGATTCTACCCTTTCAATCCATTGTTTTGACTGTCTCTTCGTCGCAGGTGTGGTGATGGACCCATTTGTCATCCGTGGTTATAAATCGACGCAAAAAATCGGCTTTATTGCTGTGAAACATCGCCAAACACTCGATTAAAACATCCTCACGACCCTGTTTTTGTTCCAATGTATATCACATAACGATGACAAATTTTTTCCATGTTTACAAATTCACTGAGAGCGTTCACTATTGATAGCTACCAAACAAATACTAAACAATGTAGCGCCTTCAAACTTCTAATTTAAGGCCATATGGTACACTGTGACGTCACCAATTATATTCGGCCGCTTTATAAGTAAAATAATAATTTAAACAAATTTTCCGAAGAAGAAATTAATGTGTTACATTTTCCTGGATTGCAGTCTTCTTCTGAATTTTTTTTAAAAATTATTATTTTAATAATAAAGTGGTCGTATATAATTGGTAATGCCACTCTCTAAATATGAATCAGCCAAAATCTACTAATTATCAGTGAAATTTTACTGATTCAAATAGCTAAAATGGCTCAAATAGCTTCACTGATTGCTTCAGTGAAAATTAACTGATTTAACAGTGAAAATATTTTTTCCGCTGATTCAATTAGTGATAATCAACTGACTTAACAGTGAAATATATTCTTAACTGATGAATCAGTCAAAAGGCAAATCACTGATTCAATCAGTAAAAATTTGACTGATTCAGATTTAGAGAGCAGACCTTACCCTACGGGCTTAAGTTTTGTAAGGTTGATACTACTCTCGTATTGATATTTCAAAATCTGGAAAGAAACAGATTTAAAAATAAAACTTTTTAATGCATTTTAACGCAATCTAATATGCACCTTCTCACTGGGTTGCTTTTACGAAATAATTCTTAACCATAGTGAGTTTGATGTGTGTTGGTGGAAGAAATATATTTTTAGGACCTATTTAGTGGAGAAAAATGAAATTCAGCGTTTCTAAGATCCCGTAAATTCCTCACAAATAACTATTCTTATGTGAAGGATTATACTAATTTGAAAATGTATTCTAAAAATTTTCATAATGTCTCTAAGTGATAATTATTTCATATAGGTACATTTAAAAAAATTTAATGTACTAGAGATAATAATCATGATCGAATTTCAGAATTTCATTTTTTATTGAAAAACACATAAAGTTATATTAAATAAGTTGAATTCTGTTACTTATACATTTACAATTATCAAAAAAAAATATGTTGTTCGTTTCTTAAATTTTGTATAGTAATGATGTATTTATAGAATTTTTGATGAGACCGTTGAAGTCGTTCATTACGTAAAACATGAAATAGAAGTGAGAGCAGGTTATATTATAATATAAAATATTTGACTTACTATAATCTTTGTAAAACGGACCAATGCCTTTTCATAGAAACTAATAATTGAAAAAGTTTATTGGTTTTTAACGCCCATAAAAATATGAATCATTTTGTATTAAAAAATTTGATTGGTGTATTTTACTTAAATGTGGGTAAAATGAAAGAAAAATTCTAGTACCGCACAGAAAAAACCACACCCAGAAACAGTTTCTTTGAATCAAAGAAACATTTCTTTGTTATACGGTCAAAGAAGAAATTTCTTTGAATTGAAGAAAGTTTTGTAGATTCAAGAAAATTTTATTTAATGTAAACAAATCTATTTCTTTGGATCAAAGAAAATTTTTTTGAATGAACAAAACTTTCTTTAATTTAAAGAAATGTTTTCTGTCATTCAAAGAAACTGTTTTCTCAGTGCAGTGTTATTTATAACCGCTTTTTAGAATTGCTGTGGTGTCTAATTCAAACATTTAAAAAAAATACTAAAAGCAACCAGATTCTTCCTATTCATTACAGTTTCCTAAAATTAATATAGAATTTCAGAAAAGTGTTGAATATTCTGAAACTTGTAAGAGGAACAATTGTACGTTTTGAGTAACTGAATTTTTATGCAGTTACATGTAACTGAAAATTTTGTTACATTTTCCGCAATTTTAAGATACCTTTACTCGAAAACATCATAAATATCGTCAAATTTTATGTTACCTTCTTAACATGAAAATGAAAATTGTAAAAGAATAATTTTACATAATTTACCACTTGGAAGTGATTGCTAGCTGATAAGAAACCTTAACCGTAGTAATGCATGTTTAAAAATGTAATAAGAGAAATATTTGAATCAAAAAGGTATTGTTGTGAAGAAACATTATGGCAAATTCATACATTATGCGACTTGATCCTGAAGAGGAACCACTTTTTATCTGAGTCGCAACAGAAAAAAACCTCTAATTTTTTCTGTGCGTCATAGATTGACGCATTTAAAAATTGTTTATAATTTATACAATACACTTTGTATAAAAAGTCCATGCCTTTATTGTAAACACGATCAATCCCTTATATGTTTTCTGTCTTAAAATATTAATAATGTGTACTCGTTTATATTAATTTTATTTCATCAACAATGAGTGGCTGAATTATCAGTTTTCAAAACCAAACTTTTCGAATTTTTTATTTACGTCTTTACAATAAATTAGATTGTCATCATCGGAGAAAAATTTGGCCAAATGCAATGTGAAATTCTCACCTCTTCTTCGAGTCAATTTTTTCTTTCAATCAAGAGCCAAATAATTCAGCTTCAATTTTTGATAGATTTGAGTCTCTTATGAAATTGTTTGAATGAAAATGGTAATTTTTATTTAAAGTTTGTATTTTTGTTTACTTTTTTCAAAATCAAATTGTTCATCTTGAAGATCTAAACAATCTTCTCATTTAGATATGCTTATTCGTATAAAACCTGACTTGATTACAGAAGGAAAATCAGCATAAGCAATCTATTGCTTATTCTTCGCTGTGTTGTTGTTAATGAGTGTCGTATTACAAAAATAACAATCTTGATCGTGACTCTTTAATTCATTCTAAATCATTAGTGCATAAAAATTAAGATGTGAAACGATCTCGATATTCAGTTTCCCATCCAATCGCATAAGTAGAAACACAATTACTGAGATAAACATGTCTTTTTCATATTTTGTTTATTTTTACCAAAAAATTACCCGTTTTAATTCCATCAGTAAGTACCTGTCCGAGGGGGAAACAACTCTGGTAATAAGCTGGACTGTAATCCGGGGTAATTCGCAGTAATCCGAAGTAAATCGGAGTAATCCGAGTAATCCAGTGTAATTCGCTGTAATACGCAGTAATACCAAGGGCGAAATAACTCTGATGATCCGCTGGACCACTTGGTGATCCGAACTAGTAATCCGGGGTAACCCGAGTAATTCAGAGTAACCCGAAGTAATTCGCAGTAATGCGAAGTAAATCGGAGTAATCCGGAGTAAACTGGAGCAATCCAAGTAAATCAGAGTAATTCGAGTAATCCCGGGTAATCTGGAGTAATCTAGCGTAATGCGCAGCAATCGACGGTAATCCCGAGGAGGAATCAACTCTGGTAATCCCCTGGACCACTCGGTGATTCAAACTGGTTATCTGGGGTAGTCCGGAGCAATCTAGCGTAATTCACAACAATCCGCGGTAATCACGAGGAGGAAACAACTCTGGTCCGAACTAGTAATCCGGAGTAAACATAAGTAATTTGCAGTAATCCGAAGTAATCCAAAGTAAATCGGAGTAATCCGGAGTAAACTGGAGTAGTCCAAGTAATCCGGGGTAATCTAGCGTAATCCGCAGCAATTCGCGGTAATCCCAAAGGGGGAAAAACTCTGATAATCCGCTGGACCACTTGGTGTTCCGAACTAATAATCCGGGGTAACCCGAGTAACCCGAAGTAATTCGAAGTAATCCGGGGTAAATTGGAGTAATCCAAGTAAATCAGAGTAATTCGAGTAATCCCGGGTAATCTGGAGTAATCTAGCGTAATGCGCAGCAATTCGCGGTAATCCTGAGGAGGAAACAACTCTGGTAATCCACTGGACCACTTGGTGATTCGGACTGGTTATCTGGGGTCGTCCGGAGCAATCTAGCGTAATTCACAACAATCCGCGGTAATCACGAGGAGGAAACAACTCTGGTCCGAACTAGTAATCCGGAGTAAACATAAGTAATTTGCAGTAATCCGAAGTAATCCAAAGTAAATCGGAGTAATCCGGAGTAAACTGGAGTAGTCCAAGTAATCCGGGGTAATCTAGCGTAATCCGCAGCAATTCGCGGTAATCCCAAAGGGGGAACAACTCTGGTAATCCGTGGACCACTTGCACGCAAAAAAGTAAATGCTAATAATCAGTATTTTCGTGCTGCTCAGTAGAAACTGAGATGCTTAATTTTGCTTTCGCAAGGGAAAATTCTAAAGGAGAGTAACATCGATCCTAATAATTAGAACGCGCTCGTCGTAACGCAGCACTCGATTATCGCGAAATAAGAAATATTGTCCCTGAGTACTTTGTTTCTTATATTCTGTGACCGAATCACTGAAAAAGTGGAAGTCAGATTCTTTGATTTAGTTATAATGCATACTGCGGGTCAGTGAATTGTAGTTGATAATATTAGGTATCGCCTTTCTACACCTCAAAATGCGAGTTGCTGCTGAGCAGCATTTTCTTACTGACTCGTAGTGACTAGTGATGCTGTTAGGCTTTGCCCAGGCCTTCAGTATGTACACAGAATGAGCCACAGTACAAAAATGCTTGTGTATATCATAGCGGGAAAATTGAATTTTTTACTTTTATAAAGACGTGCTTGATAAATGAAACAAAAGATATAATTCCTATAAAAAAATATTCCAAACCAAAGTTGTAGACCTCTTTGAAATAAGCAATTTAGTTTCCTAACACTTTTTTTGTATCACGTATATTTTGGCGGGAAAATTGAATTTTCGATTTTTATAAAAACGTGTTTGATGTATAGAACAATAGGTATAACTCCAATAAAAAAATGGTCCTGAAAAAATTCGTAGATCTCTTTAAAATAAACAATTTCGTTTCTGAACATGTTTTCCGTATCTCGTATATTTTGGTAGGAAAATTGAATTTTTGATTTTCAAAGAAACCTGTTTGATGATTAAAACAATAGACATAACTCCTATAAAAAAATTGTAAGAAGCAACTTTGTATATATTTTCTAAATAAAAAATTTTGTTTCCTAGCATATTTTCCGTATCTTGTATATTTTGGTAGGAAAATTGAATTTTTGATTTTTAGAAAAACGTTTTTGATGGATAAAGCAATAGATATAAATTCTATGAAAAAATTGTCACTAGAAACTTTCTAGATCTCTTTAAAATAAACAATTTTGTTCCTTAACATGTTTTCCGTATCTCGTATATTTCGGTAGGAAAATTGAATTTTTGATTATTAGAAAAACCTTTTCGATAGATAAAACCAGAATCGTTTGTCAAAAACGGCTGATTAACGAACTTGACCTTTCTTTTTGGGCTTTAAGAAGTGCACTAACGCAAAATCTGATTGGATAATTCTTCCGAAAGTTATAATGCTCACAGACGACCCACAGATAGACAGATATGGTCGTAAAAACCATTTTTTTCTCACTCAAGGGGTTTCAAAATGTCGAGATTTTATAAAAATTTAAAGAGTCATTTTTCACATAAAACCAATACCTACTCATTTAATGAGAACGTAAAAATAATACATTATGATGCTGATTCTGGCTAATTTTCTTAACAAAAGTCTTAAAGTGCATACTTGTCCTTCTATTCACACATTGTACACGTGCAATATGCATTGTTACACACAATTTCATGAGGTTTTCTAGATAATTAAATCATGACTATAGGCTATATTACTCAACAATGTAATTATGGTTCAAGTCCTAATGAATAGGTAGCATTCTCAGTACCTAGAACAAGTTTACAGTATCTTTCATTCGTACATCTAGAAAAATAATCTCTATTTATGTTCATGTAACAAATATGTATAATATATATAATATATAATATAATATATAATATGTAATATATACATATATATATACTATAGTTTAAGAAAACTTGTTTATTCAAAAGATTTTCCAAATTCATAATAAACTATCTAAATTGAACTTCTGATTAACAGTTACAGTAAAGTCGCGAGACATAATTATAGCTTATATTCATGTAAGATCATTTTTTCGTACACAAAATAACTTTTTGAAAATTCTTGAGATATTATAGAATACAACATAAGGAACGTCTTTCTGGTATGTTTTAGTAAAAATGATGCCAAAAATATACAGTTAACCGTTATCAACAATAACTTTTCCAGTTTTATTTTCTGTAAAAAAACTTTCTTGCTCACTGATTCACTTCACTGCAGATGCTTACTAATTATTAATCATTTGCTACTAATTCTACTACTCTCTAAATCTGAATCAGTCAAATTTTCACTGATTGAATCAGTGATTTGCCTTTTCACTGAATCATCAGTGAAAGCAATATTTTTCACTGTTTAATTAGTGAAAACAATATTTTTCATTGTTAAATCAGTTACTTTTCACTGAAGTAATCAGTGAAATTTAACTGATTCGCAGTAACCTCTTTTTATCTATTTGAATCAGTAAAATTTCACTGATAATCAGTAGATTTTGACTGATTCAGATTTAGAGAGTACTAGTTATAAACTTTGTAAAAAATAGTTGACAAAAGAATAACTTGCTATAAATAGCATTTTAATTTTAACATTAATCCAGTAACTTTGAATTAACTAAAAAGTAAAAATTTTCTTAAATTCAACTCAATTTCACGGAATTGTAACTGTTTAAAACTGCAGTTTGTGTTGCGAAAAATTACGGTAGAAATTCCTAATATTCCACGCATTAAAATCAATCTTTGTACTCTTTAAATCTGAATCAGTCAAAATCTACTGATTATCAGTGTAATTTGACTAATTTAAATTGTTTAAAAAAGTTTACTTTAAATCAGTCAAATTTTACTTATTACTTCAGTGAAAATTAACTGATTTAACAGTGAAATATATTTTTTGCTGATGAATCAATGAAAATGCAAATCACTAATTCAATCAATAAAAATTTGACTGATTCAGATTTAGAGAGTAAATGTTGTAAGTGATTATAATAATTTAATCATCCACTGTAGGCTTAATTTAAGACTTTTTTTAAAGTGATGGCCTCAAACCTTTTTTTAATGACAAGCATGTTTATTACTTGCAAATTTCAGACATACTATTTTCACAACCTTTTACTTATATATTTTTGACATAACCATTCTAAATGTATTTTTATAAATAACTTCATAATTATTTTTCGTTAAGTCTCCATATATTTTTGAGTTTTTTTTACCAAAGATCTATAATTTTCAGTACGAAATATAAAATTTTAATAAAATGATTTTGGTTCAATTTTAGGGATCTAGCCAGTACTATGGCAGTACCGGCTGATAGTACCGGACCAGTGCTGCTAACTTCCAGCTGATTTATACCCAGAAAACGGTTTTTTTTTAATTGAAAAAACATTTATTTATACAGGGTCGAAGAAAAAATGTCTTTGAATTGAAGAAAGTTTTGTTGAGTTAAAAAAACGTTCTTTAATGTAAAAATGTTTCTTTGGATCAAAGAAAATTTTTTTGAATTAACAAAACTTTCTTTGATTCGAGGAAAATTTTTTTTGACCGTATATCAAAGAAACTGTTTTCTCAGTGTATCATTAGTGGTCTAGCCAGTACTATGCCACTACCAACTGATAGCACTTGACCAGTGCTGCTTTCAAGTACCAGACCAGTACTGTCTGCCAACTACCAGCCGAGTTATCATTAGGGATTTATCCAGTACTATGGCAGTACAGGCTGATAGTACCGGACCAGTACTGCTTTTAAGTACGAGACCAGTACTGGCTTCCAACTTCCAGCTGAGTTACACCCAGAAAACAGTTTATTTTGAATCAAAGAAACATTTATTTATATAGGGTCAAAGAAAAAATTTCTTTGAATTGAAATTTTTGTGAATTAACAAAACTTTCTTTGATTCAAAGAAAATGTTTTTTTGAACGTATTTCAAAGAAACTGTTTTCTCAGTGTATCATTAGTGGTCTAGTCAGTACTATGCCACCACCAACTGATAGCGCTAGACCAGTGCTGCTTTCAAGTACCAGACCAGTACTGTCTGCCAACTACCAGTCGAGTTATCATTAGGGGTCTAGCCAGTACTGTGTCAGTACCGACTAACAGTACTGGGCCAGTACTTACTGCCAACAGTGTATATATACTGTGTCATAATATATATTTTAACTAATTTTTATTGCTTTTCGGAGCATGTGAAAGATTTTGCGAAAAATTCAAAGGTAGCTTGATGTGAGCAGTAATGAGCAAGACAAAACAGATTGTTTCGTCGGAAGACGTAAAACGAATGCGTAAAGTCAATGCACCGTATCGTGGCGAAATATATTATGGAAATGGCGGCAGACCTTGCAGACTGCCATCTGAATTCATGTGTAAACCGCATCACGTGTGGTTTGCACATAGACGCTAGAATATACGGTTTGTGATGTGATGAATGATAGGTTATTAGAGCAGCTGGTTTAGTCTGGAGTACAAAGGCGATTAGTAAGATTTATGCTGACTTAAAAGAATAAAGAGGAACTAGAGAGAGTGAGTGGAAAAAAATAGGGTCGAACACCTTTAATCCTTTCTTTCTTCCAAAAGCGGATATGAAGGATATATCCGCAAGATATTATATATATATTATATATTGTTATTTGCCTCGATAAAATCAAATGCAATTTCATTACGCAATACAAATTGCACCCTGAAAAAAGTTTCTTTGATTGAAAAAAAATTTCTTTGAATTAAACAAATTTGTACATTGCTATACGGTCCCAGAAAAGTTTCTTTGATTTAAAGAGATTTCTTGATTATTTTTTTTTACTTTGATTCAAAGAAATGAAAGTATTCGCAGTCACATTGTACATATTTAAAGTGATTCTCAGAAATATTTTCTTTAATTTAAAGAAAAAATTTTCTTCATTCAAGGTAATAAAATTAAAAAAATTATTTCTTGAGTTTTTGCCAGTACTGTATTTGAATGAAAAAAATAGTTATTTAAATCAAATTAAATCAATTATAAAAGGCTACAAACGTAATTTATTAAAGTCAAATAATTTATACTCCCAGAAAACAGTTCCTTTCAAACAAAGAATCATTGTGTTGAATTAGAGAAACATTTTTTTGGTTCAAAAAAACATTTCTTTGATATACGGTCAAAGAAAAAATTTCTTTGAATTGAAGAAAGTTTTGTTGTGTCAAAAAAATGTTTTTCAATGTAAAAAAATCTATTTCTTTGGATCAAAGAAAATGTTGTTGAATTAACAAAACTTTCTTTGATTCAAAGAAATTTTTTGTTTAACCGTATATCAAAGAAATGTTTCTTTGATTCAAAGAAACTGGCTTCTCGGGGTATTTGTTCTAAAGGTTTTTTAATTCGAATTGAAGAAATGAAGTTGAAAAAACTATTTTATTTTAAATTAAACTTTTCTCTCGGTTTGCTGTAAGTACCTAAACATTATGTTTTAGAAAGTTATAATTTTTTTGAATTGAAAATAAAACAGTCGAATAATTGAAATTGACAGTAAAACGAACGATTCAGAATGTTATGAATTTATATTTATAGATGACAATTTTTAATTAGCATTATGTACTAATTAGTTGGAGCTTAACCTAATACGCAGATCTTTGGAACTAATTTTTACCTCATCAGCGTTTTTAGAAGATTTTAATAATTCTATTCATGAAGGTAACGTCATAAATGTTCCTAGAAATTTAATTTATTATTGACATTTTGCTATAGTAGGAAGATCATTTCGTAATAGTTTTTTCTAATACACCTCTTTATGAATTCAGGGCCAATCATAAGGCAAACGAGTTTTCTAACGCGACCTCCAAACACTCAATGCGACTTAATGAATGTTGCAGTTTTATTTGCTTTTTAACCTCTTTTTAACACAATGACAAAGTTAAATTTTTCATTTATGGTTAATATCCTCTACAACCTTATTTTTTGTCGGAAATCATCTCTTCATCAACTTTTTGAACTAATGAGCAATATTTTAAAAACATTTTTCAGAATGAAATCTAAAAGTCGAAAAATTAAATTCCTTTATTGTATTTCCTCTTTTAGTTAAATTGGGAATTGAAATTTCAAATTTTATCAACACAAATGCTATCAATAAATGATTATTATCACAAATTTAATTATTATTATTGATTCGTAGATTTCATATTGGGAAATTTTTAAAAAATATTAATTTTCGAAAGGAATTTAGAAATGGGAAAAATTGGCTTAATTTTGATTGCTTTCTTGATTTTTAGGCTTTGGAATATTTATTGAAAACAAAAATACTCTCTAAATTTGAATCAGTCAAAATCTACTGTCCATGAGTGAAATTTGACTGATTCAAATAGCTAAAAAGAGGTTACTGTAAATCAGTCAAATTTCACTGATTATTTCAGTGAAAATTGACTGATTTGACAGTGAAAAATATTTTTTCACTGATGAATCAGTGAAAGGCAAATCACTGATTCAATCAGTGAAAATTTGACTGATTCAGATTTAGAGAGTATACTTCTTCTCTAGAAATCAAAATGTATGCTTTAAAGTGTTAATTGGAAGGAAAATTTTTTACGCTTGGCGAAAGTTTCTTCCTGTTTACTGATTTGGCAAGATCAGTTTTTTTCTAACTATCGGGTTCTACAGTATATCGGAAGCATTTAAAATGTAACATAACTTGTTTTAGAAGAATCTAGCCTCGCACATACATCGAGCCCACGAGAGGGCATTAACTTGGTTTTTTTAACACTCAACTGAACTCTAACTACATTCTGTACCCAAATGGTTTCAGTCTATTTTCGAAAGAGTCTGATCCACTAAATAAAAGCAGAATACAATTTAAGGCGGAAAGAAAAATTTAATAGTATACAATTATAAAATGTATAATACACACGAATAAATGAACGATTTAAATTATAAATATCTATACAGGGTTGCCAAATTATTTTACTCACTTTTTTCTGTCAGTCGCACAAAATCTGCTAATATTGACATTACATATTAAAATTTTTCTCTAAAAATAAAAAGTTATGTTAAAACGACCTCAAAATGAAGTGTTTTTGTTAACTTTTGAGGGAAATATTGCGAAAAAAAGTCAAAATTTTAAATTTTTTAAAATTAATAATAACTCTTGACATAATTGATATTTCTAGATTAATTATTTCCGGAATTATTCACATATTTTTTAAAAAGTGTGAAATTTTGACTTTTTTCACAATATTTTCCTCAAAAGTTGACAAAAACACTTCATCTTGAGGTCGTTTGAGCCCAATTTTTTATTTTCAGGGAACTTTTTTTTGTCAGTTTTTTGTAAAAAAAAAATTTCTTATAGATATTAACAACACCCAGAAAACATTTCTTTGAATCAAACAAATTTGTGCAGTGCTACACGGCCTAAGAAAAGTTTCTTTGATTCAAAGAAATTTCTTGATTATGTTTTTCCTTCAATTCAAAGAAATGAAAGTAAGCGCAGTCACATTGTACATACGTAAAGTCATTCATAGAAATATTTTCTTCAATTTAAAGAAAAAACTGTCTTCGTTTTAAGATAATAAAATTAAACAAATTATTTTTTGAATTTTTGCCAGTGTTGTATTTGAATCAAAAAAATATTTTCTTAAATCAAATAAATAATGTTAAAAAAATATTGTATTTTATTTGAAAAAGGCTAAAACGTAATTCATTAAAGTCAAATAAATTTATACACTGAAAAAAAGCTTCTTTGATATACGGTCAATGAAAAAATTTCTTTGAATTGAAGAAAGTATTTTTGAGTCAAAAAAATTTTCTTTAATGTAAACAAATCTATTTCTTTGGATCAAAGAAAATTGTTTTAAATTAACAAAACTTTCTTTGATTGAATGAAATTTTTTCTTCAAAGAAATATTTCTTTGATTCAAAGAAACTGTTTCCTCAGTGTTTTTGTTCTAAAGGTGTTTTTCTGGGTGTGGGTAGTTCTCCAGAAATAAGGCACTTTTGGCGGACAGAATTTTTTATTTTAAATAAAACTTTTTTTAAATTATGAATAACTCTTAAAATAATTGATGTTTTTAGATCAATTATTTCCGTAATTATTAATATAATTTTTAAAAAGTATGAAATTTTGACTTTTTTTACAATATTTTCCTCAAAAGTTGATAAAAACACTTCATCTTGATGTTTTAGCATAACTTTTTATCCTTAGGGAAAATTTTCAAATGTATTGTCAATACTGTGTGATTTTATGCGTCTACACTCAGAAAAAATATTTGATTGAATCAAAAAAATTATTTATTTGAAACACTTTCTTTGATGTGAAGAAATGTTTTGTTTTAATGAAACAAAATTTGTTTGATTCAAACAAAATATCTTTGGACCAAATAAATATTTATTCGAATCAAATAAATTTCTGCCTTAAATAAAACAAATTATATCTTTGACCATATATTAATACATTAATTTCTTTGTTTTGAAGAAAAATTAATTTGATTCAAACAAATATTTATTTGGTTCAAAGATATTTTGTTTGAATTAAACAAATTTTATTTCATTTAAACAAATCATTTTTTTAAATCAAAGAAAGTCGTTCAAACAAATCATTTTCTTTGATTCAATGAAATCTTTTTTCTGAGTGTAACAAGCACAAAGTGAGTAGAATAATTTGGGAAACCACAATATTATTAAATAAATAAATAAAATAAAGCTCATTTTGTGACTTAAATAACAACTATAGTTTTGAAAAACTGTCTAAAATGATTTGAAAAATTAGTAATTAGACTTTTTTAGTTAGTAATTAGAATTAGTAATGAATAATCTTAAAAAAATAATTTCTTTCATCTAAAAAAGGCTAAAAACTCTATTATACCAACTATAGTCTTTCTAAATTAATTTTACAGCGTGGATGTTGACGATTTTGCATAACAAAAGACTAAAAGAGCGAATAGGAAGATCGCGAAAGGTTAGTAGGCCAATGAAAACAGGGCTCGAAAAATATTACCAATCACTCGAATCACTTGCAATACCGATGGAAATACTATGCAATGCTTTTATTCAATCATAATGTTTCTCATGATTTTATAATAATATTTAGTAGGTTGTGAGGAGTAGCTTAGAAAATTATTTTTTCGTTTGTATGCTACTAAAAGCCGCTCAACTAATTTTAAGTGCCCAAGATGCACCACGTGATAGTCATCAATCAGATTAACATCTCTCATTTTATATTTATACTTTTTACGCTGTATGCACTTATAATGTATACATATGAGTGATTCCACCCAGATTTATATTTAAAAAATTTTTTTGGCGTTCTTTGATCAAAAATATTTGACACGTATTTTTTTATTTTAATGTCATCTAAAAATCAAAAAAATATTCCACGCAAAATATAATTAATTTTTGAATATAAATCGTGGGTGGAATCACCCATATACATTTTGTGGGTCGTTGCCAAAGAGTTGTGGCATTTAACTCCAGCAGTTTTAAACATTTCCATTATTTATGATGTTTTTTACACTCTCATATGATAAGGTATTATATTTGAGTATGAAATTGATATACAGTTTTTGTGTACAAAATCTTTACAAATCTTTTCCGTGAAATTTTTCAATTAAATAAAAATTCAAACAGTTACAGTATTTTAAAACTTGAAAAAAATCAATAATCAAACTCTATTTTCCAGTCAAACTATTCTAGATACGATAAGACATTAGGAAGCAAAATTGTTTACTTAGAGAAGATCTACAAATTTTCATTCAAACATTCTTTGATAAAATGTATATTTTTCGTTTTAATTTTTAAAAAATATCATGCAATATCAAAAATTCTGGGTTCTATTGCTTAAAAAGAAAGAATGAGTTAGTTGGCCAGAGTTGTCCGATAAAAATTAAGAAAATTAGACCAGAACTTTTTATCTCGGTTTCAGATAGTACTTGCTATGTACAAATAAATGTTGATAAGTAAACTTATTCGACCCAAAAGAATCTACAAAATTGGTTTTATTAATTTTATTATATAAAGCGTATTTTTAATTTTAATTTTAAAAATACTATAAAAAGTAAAAGATCCATTTATGAATTTACTGTTTTTTTAAACTAAGGGGCTAGCCCAGAAATAATGACCTTTTTTATTGATTTTTTTCGATAGTAGATTTTATTAGATAATTCTGGATTTTATACACATTACAAAAGACGTTCTAATGTATACAACAATTTTTTTTTAATGACATCTGGCGGAGTCCTCTCCTAATTGTAAAATTTTTTTCCAATCGTAATTATGTTTCCAAGTTTTACACATATTTAGTCTTTCCAATTTAAGTTTAACTCATTAAAGCAATAGAGATATCAGTTTTCAAATTTATTAGTGTCACTTGCTCGACTTTGAAATTAAATATAAAAATTTCAAAGTGTACTTTAAATTAGTAACAAATTTAAAAATGATTATGATTTACAAGTTCGGAATTTATAAAGAAATAAAATTTCAGAGTCTAATTGAATGAGGATTGAAATTGAAATTTTCCAAATAAGAATAAGCAAATATTTAAAATAATTGTGCTTTACCGGCAGAGAGTTAATCACTAATTAAATTTGAGGTTATCGCATAACATCGACTGCCTTTCGTTTTGAAGCAAAATGAGACAGAAATTGAGGAAAATTTCTTGATAGGAACTGCCTATCCAGTTAAATGAATCAAACTTACCTTGTATATCGCTTCCAAATCTCAGTTTAAGATTTTTAACGGTTCCTTCTTAGCGAGAAACCATAAGCGAAACACACTGCCTACCCAAGATGACCGACAGTAGCGACACTTCGCAGCAGCGTGACACAACTTTCAACTTGACGATACGCGTATTGTAATTCCTAATTTAACTTAGAATTACATTAAAATTATTTTATGTGCCTCCGGCGCGGAAACTCGCCTTTCCGTTACAGCTGAGAGTAACGGAATGTTGTGTATTCCGTTACAGAGGAATATAATGTAAAAATTGAACTGCACATGCGCATATAGTCTTGCAGCGGAGCAGAATCTTCTTCTTATTCTTCTTCTTCTTCGTACAGCGTTAGCACCCTACTGACAAAGCCTTGTACATTTGAACTGCGCATGCTCTATTACACCAAGCTACTACTACACAAGATCAATAAAATCAAAATGGCTGAGACTAGTCGCGAAATATCAAGTGTAATGACTAGCGCCGCAAACAACTACAATACTAGATTAGATTCGAGTTTACGCATAAAAACTCGTATACGCAACGAAGTCACATAATAGTATATTAGGTGCCTAGGCGCACAATGAGGGTTATTGCGTGACGAGCGACAATGCTCGCAGGAAATCGAAGCCGAGGCGCGATCAGTCCTGCGAGCATTGTCGCGAGTCTTGTAATTTCCCGAATTGTGTGCATTGGCAAGTATTCTATTTTATGTGATTTCGGTGCGTATACAAGTTTTTATGCGTACATTCGAATCTAATCTAGTATTGTAGTTGTTTGCGGCGCTAGTCATTACACTTGATATGTCACGACTAGTCCCGGCCATTTTGATTTTATCGATCTTGTGTAGTAGTAGCGGATTTTAATAGACACATGCGCAGTTCAAATATAGAAGGCTTTGTCAGTAGGGTGCTAACGCTGTACGAAGAAGAAGAAGAATAAGAAGAAGATTGTGCTCCGCTGTATGGCTATAGGCCCATGCGCAGTTCAATTTTTACATTTCATTCCTCTGTAGCGGAATACACAACATTGTGCTACTCTCAACTGTAGCGAAAAAACGAGTTTCCGCGCCGGTGGCACATGAAATAGAATACGTGCCAATTGACACAATTCGGGAAATTACGGGACTCGCGACAATGCTCGCAGGACTGATCGCGCCTCGGATTCGTCTCGGCTTCGTCTCGGCTTTACCTCAGCTACACGTCGACTACGCCTTGGCTTCGATCTCCTGCGAGCATTGTCGCTCGTCGCGCAATAACCCTCATTGTGCGCCTAGGCACGTAATAGACTATTTAATTCACTCTAAAATACTCCGACTGTAATTTTACATTACAATTTGTACTGAAATTTATTGTAAAATAACAAACATTTTTAACAGTGTAGTTTCCCTGCTGAAAGTAAAAAGATAGAAATCTTATCCTTTTGAATCATTTTGAATCTTTATTATAGAAAAAGATAGAGATAATTTATCCAATTCTATCTTTTTTTATTCTAAATTCACGTCTGTCTTTTCTAATAACTACTTTTCTAACCATTCCAATCCTTTATCTATCATTCTTAATATTTTTCTATCTCTTTTTCAATATAAATTCACGTCTATTTTTTCCAATACTTACTTTTCTATCCCTTACAATCCTTCATCAATCCTCCTTAATCTTTTTCTATCTCTTAGTCAATCACAATAACCGTCTATCTTTTTCAATCTCCCCTTTTCTATCCCATTCTATCCTACATCTATCAACGTCATCCTTCTTTTATCTCTTTGTCAATCTAACTTCACGTCTATCTTTTTAAATCTTTCCTTCTCTATCTGGTCCTATGCTTTATCTATCCATGTGAATCTTTTTCTATCTCTTCATTCTTAATTATAAATTATAAATATTATACAGGTTTTTACATAAAAATTCTTATTAATTTCTGACAAATAACACAGGTCTGCAAGATTTTGCTGTTGAAAAGCTATGGGTCGTTTCCGAAGTAATTTTTGACGTAGAATCCGAATCTGGAATCAGAATTCACAGACCATCAAAACCCGCAAGCACAAATTTTCAAGATAAATTTTCGAGTGCAAAATGGTATGCACCAAAAAGTCAATGTGAATGCTCATAAGGTTGTTCGGATAAATGTCAAAACTTGATATGGCCGTATCTTTGTGAAAAAAAATCGCTCGTTACTGTTCAATAGCTCATTTTGAAGGGAAAGAGTAGTGATAAATGATGACATTTGAGAAAAAAAACAAAAAAATTTCTTGCGCCCTGTACATAACCTCAAAAGTAGCGAAAACCCCCATTTTTGGAGGACATAACCTCAAATATCTCAAAATCCTGACGTGATAGGCTGATTCTGATTCCAGATTTGGATTCTACGTCAAAAATTACTCCGGAAACAACCCATAACTTTTCAACAACAAATACAAACCCATTATTTGCAGACCTGTGTAATCATTAATTAATTTGAAATCATTTTGATATTTATAATTTTACTTGATTAACAATTATTTTTTTACATAGGAGAAAAGAGAATGCATGTACGCACGTTGTGTGGGACTTGGTCGAAGCAATGCGTACTAAACTCAAAACTCCCCTGTTTCCCCGCCAGGCAATGACCCCGGAACCGTGTTAGCTTTACTTCAGGAACATTGTCTACAGGCGCACTTCGCTGGGCCTCGGCGCTCTTCTTTTTTGCCTGCTTGGATTTTCTTGCGGCTTTTCAAGGTTTTTTCTTCGGGACTGCCTTCCGAAAAGCCGCACACCTCATAGTCGCCGAAAGATGATTAGTCCGGGGCTCTTCTTCTTTTCCGACGCAGAAATAGCACTGTGGTCTGCTTGAACAAGCCGTTGCACTATGTCCTACGCCGCACCTCCAGCAGTTCTTGCTCCTATTCAATCTTCCACAATGGGCCACCATATGGCTGGAGCTGAGGCAGCGGTAACATCTGTTGGTCACCATCTTCCTATAGACTCTGCAGGAGACCCACCCGATCTTTATGTGTGACGCCTTGTGAGTGACACCTTCATCTTCGTTGCTATCTCTGCGCCGAAGAAGTTGCTGATAGCCTCTTCGACTTCCACATCCTCCGAGGTTGGATCAATGTTCGTTATTTCCACCTCTATTCAAGGGATCAGGTAGCGGACGGATCCACCATCGCCAACTACGTATTGAAAGATAGAATTAAGCATCCCTCTGTCCGCCGCAGTACATTTGATCTCTACCAAGAGATTCTTTGAGCCGCTTCTTCAGGTTCTTCAGTATCGAGGCGTAGACTTCACCAGGTGTGGCGGTTAATAACTCTTAATTTTTTATTTAAAAACATACGTTTAATTAAGAAGAAAGGTAAAAAATTGTTTATTCAAAGTATGCGCCACCGATAGTCACATATTTTTCCCATCTCTCTGGTAATTTGTGGATGACCTCCCAGAAAAACCGTACATATTTTTAGGTGATCCAGTCATTAAGCTATTTTTCGGCATCTCAGTAATTTTTGAAGTGTTTCATGGAAAGTACGTGAGACATCGATAAAAACAAGTTGTAGTCGGATGGGGCCAAGTCTGATGAGTACGGCGGGTGGGGCGAGAGTCCCCAGCTAAGTGCAGAAATGGTCTCTCTAACCGCTTTCGCTGTGTGTTATGGAGTGTTTTCGTGCTGCAAAATCACTTTTTGTGCCTTGTATCCCATTCTGGTTGACCTGAGCGTTCTTTGTCTTTCAAGTCGAAATCATATAATTTATAAAATCAATAAAAAATTTGTCATAGCTTATAATAAAGTTTGTTATAACGTTTAATATAGTTATAAATGTTTTTCTATGAATTAATATTTTTACTGTCAAAATAAATAAAAAATTTTCCAATAGTAATCCATTTATTTGTTGCTAACAACTTTTTATTGTCAAAATTAAATTTACCGTCGTGATTAAGTCAGTGCTATAATTTAAAAACATTAATAACGTAATTAAAAAAAGTGGGATTTGTATTATCTTTGGTACTTATAATAATTTATTCTTATTTTACATCAGGTTTAAAAATTTACATTCGATTTGGATTACTTTACTTGACACGAATAAAAATTCATTCCAAAAGAGTAATGTGTCACTTCAAGAAATTTTAAAGAGTACAAATTTTATGGTGATGAATGAATGAGTTTTTAAATGTGTTTGGTGCAAATAATTTGTTGTTCTGAAAAAGCGGTAAATTTTTGAAAATTGGATTTAAACATAATTTAATTGAACAATCTATTGGGTCCCAATAAGACCGTCTGAGTGATAAGGAAAATGACAACAATATTATTGTCTATGTGTTTTGCACAACTTAATTTTTGTTCTAAATAACCTGTGAATTTTTTCAAATGCGTTAAAATATTTTTTAATTGACGCTTAGACATTTCTTCGATGATGCACTAATTAGCGGATTAGGTCTTGATTAGATCATCTGAATTAGACAGTCTTTACAAAGCCACATCAGGGCCACATTAGACTTAAGTCTGCCATTAAATTCTTCCACATGGGATGGGAAATATGTCATGCGAGTAAAGTGCGACGCAAGATTGTTATCTGGTCCATGATGAGGAAGAAGAGGTGTGAAAATGTCTGGAAAAGTGTCATATATTTGGTAATGACCTCAAAACCCATTTGGATCCCACCAAATTTCTATATGAGAAATTTTTGTCACTGACATTGCCACAGACATTTAGCAACTACGAAATTCTATTAGTTAATTTTGTTTCTGTAATGAGGTTTGCAAACAAGCTAAAAGATTTGCATCCATGCTAAACTCGTTAAAATTTTAATTATTAAATTTCTGTTCCCATAATAATGGGTTGACAAATTATTATACTCACTTTGTTTTTGTTAGTCGCATAAAATCTCCTAATATTGGCAATACACATATTAAAATTGTTCCCTAAAAATAAAATAAAAGGCGTCGAAATTATGCATAAAACGACCTCAAAATTAAGTATTTTTGTTAATTTTTAAGGAAGATATTGTTAAAAAGTCGAAATTTCAAACTTTTCTTAAATTATAAATAACTCTTGAAATAATTGATTTTGTTTAGATATTCTTGATCTCATTTTAAAGATAAATTTACGTAGAATGTAAAAATTATATTAATTTTTCCCTATATTCTGAAAAAGTCCAAACTTAGAACAAAAACAGGTATAAAAATTCAAAATTGCAAAATTATAGGTAAAAAATACTAAAAATAATTATAATAAATTTTTTAAGAAAATTTAATTCATTCTTGTGGGTTATCACTTTTATGTACTTTAAAAACCTTTTCTTTTAGTATTAGCAGTTTTTCAATTTTCACGCCTTATTTGTTGTGAGTTTAAACTTTTCCAGAATCTAGGGAAAAATTATTAGGTATCAACTTTGTTTCCGCCGTTTTTCAATAGATGGCTGCAGCGGTAAGTTCTGGTCGAAATAGGCAGATCAAAAATGCCACACAGTAATCGTGGACATCTTTCAAAATAACGACAGCACCATATTAGTGAATTTGTGTTTGCACCATAAATTTAATCTCGATCCAAGATGTCAGTTTTCGAGTCAAATTCTCGTCATTTGCGGGAAGTTTTGATTTTCTGCTTTCATTTGAAGAAAACTGCGGCTGGGGCTCATCGAATGCTCTCAGCTACGCAAGAAGAATTGGCAAAATCATTGGAAGTGACTCAAGAAGCTATTTCGAAACGCCTCAAAGCCATGGGAATTATTCAGAAGCAAGGAAATTGGGTTTCGTACGAGTTGAAGCCGCGAGATGTTGAACGGCGTTTCTTTGCTTGTGAACAGCTACTTCAGACAGAATTGGAAGGGGTTTTTGCATCGCATTGTGATCGGCGATGAAAAATGAGTCGTCTATGATGTCGACGGCCAGACTCAATATTCACGGTGCCAAGGTTATGTTCTGCATTTGGTGGGCCCAGCTCAGTGTGGTGTATTATGAGCTGCTGAAACCGAGTGTAACCATCACAGGGGATTGGTATGGAATACAATTGATGCGTTTGAGCTGAGAATTGAAGAAGAAATGGTTACAGTACTAAAACAGACACGACAAAGTTATCCTCTAACATGACAATGCTCGGCTACATGTTGCAAGACCGGTCAAGACATACTTGGAAACGCTGAAATGGGAAGTCTTACCCCACCCGCCGTACTCTTCAAACGTTGATCCTTCCGACTACCATTTGTTTCTATCGATGGCACACGGCCTGGCTTATCAGATTGCTTATCACAATGCTCGGCTACATGTTACAAGACCGGTCAAGACATACTTGGAAACGCTGAAATGGGAGGTCTTACCCCACCCACCGTACTCTTCAGACGGTGTTCCTTCCGACTACCATTTGTTTCGATCGATGGCACACGGCCTGGCTTATCCGGCTTATATCTGGCTTTCCTCTCTTATGAAGAAGTCAAAATATGGATCGATTCGAGGATCACCACAAAAGATGCGTCGTTTTTTAAGATGGTATCCGACAATTTCCAGAAAAATGGAAAAAAGTAGTGGTTAGCGACGGACAGTACATTGAATCATATATATCCCTTTTTATAAACAAAGCCTCAAATTTTGGGAAAAACGGCGGAAGCAAAGTTGTAAATTATTTTTAAAATGAGTCCAAGAACACCAAAAAACAATTATATCAGGATTTATTCATAATTTAAGAAAAGTTTTAAATTTTGACTTATTTCACAATATGTTCCTCAAAAATTGACAAAGATACTTTTATGCATAACTTTGATGTCTTTTATCTTATTTGTAGGGAACAATTTTAATATGTGTATTGCCAATATTAAGAGATTTTATGCGACTATCAAAAACAAAGTGAGTATAATAATTTGGCAATCCACTGTAACTACAGGACTTCATACATATAATTAGAAAATTTGATTGGATTGTATTTAACAGAATTACTTAAATTGTCCGTGCTAAATTTATTAAAAATTCTTTCAGGTGTCACTCTGGGGAAAGGGAAGCAGTTACGAGATGTGGGAACATCTGCGGCTCCTTCTCGTGGTCTTGGCCTTAATAACCAGAGTACAGGTTGTAAGATCGCAAAAGCCGAGGTTAGGTGGCGCCATTAATGTATTCAGCAGATACGGCTACCTTACTATCAGTATGAGAGTGGTGCCCCGTAACGATACGGAAACCTGGATTTTCCGGGAGCCGACACTAGATGTTTTTCACAATTTACTGCCAGCACCATCTAGGCAACAAAATAAACCTGCCGCCGTCTTCGAAGGCGACTTTCACATGGAGTTCTGCGATAATGTCAGGCAACTTCTTCAGGCAAGTTGTTTTGGCGTTTTCGCATGTTCTATGCATCCATTTTCTGTTTATAGGTTACATTTTGAACATAAAATTTTGTTTTCAAAATTTGGGAAATGGTAGAGAAAATTAAAACGGACTTACTTGTTTTCTCAAGTATCACATGTCCTTAACAACAGGGAATCGATTCTTCAAAGGAATCGGAAATTTGACTGCTGCTGGCGTTGATAACACAAACCGACATTATTTGGACCCTGGGACTAGACTATACTTTTCCGAAGTTTTTTGGTGCGCTGAATCCGAATACGACCTCAGAATTGCTCCATCACGTCAGATTTTCGAGAAATCCTAACCTAGAGGTGCAAAAGACGCGGTTTTTTGCTAAATTCGGGGTAAAATTACATCGCGAATTAATTTTTTTTCTAAAAACTCGTTACGGCATCTGAAAGTACCACTTTTACCCTTAAAAACCCTTTTTAAATTTTTCAGATATCTTTTTTTTTTTGGAAATATCGTCCGATGAAGTTGAGTACTTTGTCGTTTTCGTGAATACAACCTCACCGAAAAAAGTTTGTCCGGAAAGCAGAAGAAATAATGCGCTTCTGTGTTTCTTGGGTTGCTAAATCCAGATCCAACCTCAGAATTGCTTGATCACCTCAGGATTTTTAAATTTCCTAACTGTGTATAGAATAACCCTTAATTTAGCGAAAAATGGTGTATTTTGCACTTTTGGGTTAGGAAATTTAAAAATCCTGAGGTGATGAAGCAATTCTGAGGTTGGATCTGGATTTAGCAACTCAAGAAACATAGAAGCACATTATTTCTTCTGCTTTCCGGACAAAATTTTTTCGGTGAGGTTGTATTCACGAAAACGGCAAAGTACTCAACTTCATTGGACGATATCTCCAAAACTTTCATGAGTATAGAAACAATTGCATCAATGAGTCATAGGGTATCAATTGTTTCATACATTGTAGGGGCCAAAGAAGTTTTTATTTTTTTTAACTATGAAGTACCTCTCCGAAAATTTTCGAAAAAATATATATTGTCACTTTGAATTTGAGCATGATATAGAAAAAAATGGTGAGTGTTCAAGAAGTAATTCACATTAAAAAAATTATTCAAAAATTAAAAAAAAAATCTTTACCCCCGTTTTATAAACGGAATGGATTCCTGAATTTTTTCAGAACCTCTTTAGTACCCTCTATTATATATATTTTAGTCATCAAGATCGGTTGGGCCGTTTTCGAGAAAATTACATTTTTTGATTTTTCAAAATTCGTTCATATCTTTTGTAAACAATTTTTTTTCGAGTTGATACTTTGGGTGAATTTATCTTGTAATGGGAGCCACTTACCCTCGCAATATGGATAAAATCCGAGCGGGGCACCCAGACCATGCTTATCCTGGTACGGCCTTTTTTTAATTCACAAAAGTTGAAAAATCACGAATTTTTAATTAGAATCAACCCGAATGAATTCAAGGTCGAAATGATTCGGATTGATTCTGATTGAAAATTCGGTTTGGATCAATCCGAGCTCGAATTGATTCGGATTGATGTCTCAGAATTAATCAGATTAAGTCAGATTGATTTTTGACCATTTTTCATTATAGGAGATAACAAACATTTTTCGTATTGGTTCGGAATGATTCGCATTGGCTCGGATACAAATATCGGAATGAATCGGAATAGTTCTGATTGACTCGGAATGAATTTCAATCCGATATTTTCGCCAGAGATTTTCCAAATTTTGAAAACAAAATTTTATGTATTTCGGACACAAAGATGTGGAAACCTAAAAAAAATTATTAAAAGATTTTTGCTATGTTACAGGCATATTTCCGAGATTTTACATTTGAACGTCTTGAGAGGCCCTGGAGAGCGTTTACGGGCAGTTGGTCGAGAAACGCGATAGCCAGACACCTGGGTATCAACTCATCATTCATAACTGGTGATCATTGTTACGTTTTGGTGCGAGTGGCTCGCTTCAGGGAGAATCAAAAATTGATGAGGACCACAGATTCTTTGATCCTGGATGAAGCGATTGCTAATGAAGCTAATAATATTTCAATCGGTGATACTGCCAGCGTGGTTCGCTTTATTAAAAATTTTGGATCCCACTATATTGCCTCGTTTGTTACGGGCAACTCTTTATATCAGGTAATTCGAAAAAAATTTTAGTTCTAATGTCAAATTATCCAAGAATTGCAATTATTTCTAATTTTATATAATTTTTTAAAGTTCGGATGCATGTCAGATAGATTTTTGCTAAAATTTTATGTTTCAGTAAATTTCCAATACCTGAATGATGTAAAATAAATTTAAATTATTCTTATGTAGTAAGTTAATTCGGTTTCAGTGCTTGTGAGAGAATCTAGTAGCGGATAAATCGATTTCTGGGCCCCTACATTTACATATTTTTAAAATAATTAAACCTAAACATAGACATTTTATGATAACTGTTACCTATATACTTAATCCAGAAGATTTTTACAGAACTTTATATCATTTCATGTACCTAAATAATCATTTGATGAAGAATTGGACAGATAATCGTAAAAAAGTTAGTCAAAGTGACAATTTCCTTTTTTACATTAGGAATATTTCGGAATCTGTTTCCGAACCATTGCGAGTCATTCCGAATGAATCCGAAAAACGTTTTGTATTTCATAAAATGGAAAACGGTCAAAAATCAATCCGAACTAGCCATATTCAATACGGATGAATCCGAACCAATCGTAAACAAGTTTTGAATCCGAATCAATCCAAGCTCATATTGATTCAAACCGAATGAACCCGAGGTTGGAATGATCGGATTGAAAATCCACTTTGTATCAATCCGAGCTCAGATTGATTTGGACCAATTCTGATTGAAAATCCGGTTTGGATCATTCCAAACTCGTATTGAAAACTTGGTTCGGACTGGTTTGGATTCATTTGGATTAAAACGGATTAATTCGGATTTATTTTTGACCATTTTTCATCAAACGAGATACAAAAGGTTTTTCGGATTGGTTCGGAATGACTCGCAATGGTTTGAAAGCACATTCCGGAATGGCTCGGAATAGTTCTGATTCGCTCGAAATTAAATTCAATTCGATACTTTCGCCAGGAGAGCCATGAAAGGTCCCAATCGGATAAAAATTATAGATTTTTTATAGTCGGAATCGATAGACAAATTTTAGTTATTCTTAGCTGTTTTTGGATATTTTTTGTTCGCTGTATACCAAAAGTTAGCCAAGTTGGTGTCGTTTTGTGTGCGGTAAAATTTTAAGTTTGTTTTAATTTTCTGCACTCTTAAAATTGTACCGTACTAGTGTGGGAAAATCAACTTTCCGCACGCAAAACGGCACCGAGAAAGCTAACTTTTGGTGTACCACGGACAAAAAGTATATAGTTTTAATCTGACTTAACCTTTTGGTGATCTATTTTATTCGAGATAAAATTTTCCACACTTTCACTATAAGACTTGATAAAAAAATACTTGCTAAACGCTGTTTGGACTTTGAAACGACTGTAATATTGTTGCAAAATGTATACAACTTTTCAGAATATTAATTAATACAAAATTAGGTGTAAAATTTATGCTATAAACTTATGAAACTTTTATCTCCGGATTTTGGAAGATTCGTATCTAATTTGCATTACAATTTTACGAACGCGTTCGAATTTTCAACGTTTTCAATAATACATTTTATTGAAGATAAAAATAAAAAAAGTAATGGAATAAATTACTTATAAATGAAACTGTATTTTATAATGCACGTGCTGAGGTGCAAATTACTATCACAAAGCAACTGAGTTACATTGACAGTTTGCATCATCGCTTTTAAAGTCAGTGAGTGGAAAGTTGTATAATTCCTCTGCCTGAAATGCTAACTATCACCTTGTAAGAATAAATGACTTTTGGAATTCGAAATTTCCTTAAATCCTCATCCTTCATCGACGATGTAAACTAAAATAGCCTTGAGAACTACGTTTTTTATCTTATTTAATTTCAGTTTTTTTATTTTGAAAGAAACTCAGAATTTGTGGAAAAAATATCGCTTTCAACCAAATTTTTTTATTTAGTCAACAATAAATTTAATATTTTGTTAAATTGACAAAACCAATCATAAAAAAATATGCTTAATATACACTGAGAAAAAAAATCATGCAAAAAAAATTTATTTGTTGTCCTAATAAAACATTTTGTTGAAATAACCAAGATTTGATTGATTTGGCAAAATTTTTTGTCATTAAAACAAAATAATTTTGTTGCATAAATACTAACAAAAGGTTTTTATTGATTTGATAAGACTGTTTTCTCAGTGTATGTATAAGTAAACGGGTTTTCAATATATACTGTAAATATGCTTTTTTCAAATGAAAAAGAATTTTTTTTGACATTTGTGCAACTAAATTTTGTTGTTTTCCCAATAAGATATTTTGATGAATCAACAAAATTTTGATTGCCTTAAAAAATCATTGTGCTAAATAAACAAATTGTTTTTTTGGGACAACACAATAATTTGTTTGTGTAATTTTGTTTTCTCAGTGTGGAAAAAATATATTTACCTGAACTACTAAATCTAGTCAACCAAATAATTTTTTTGATTGAGCGATAATTTTTTCTAAGTTTGCTATTTCTTCTTCCCTGCTAAATTTATATTACAAATCTCGATTTTTTGCACGAATAAAATACGTTCCTAAAAATCACATAACTGCTGACTAAACTTTGAGTAAATTAAATTTACATTAAAAATATTATAAAATTCATTTTAGGCATGATTACAAAATGGTGATGAATACATTTGAATGTAAAAGACTTCTTTAATTTATCCTGGTCGTATCCTGGCGAAAGTTTAGGAAAATAATTCAATCCGAGCGAATTCGGATTATCTTGAAATTGGTTTCTGAGCCATTACGAATCATTCCTAACCAATTCGAAAACATTTAAAATCTCGTTTTGTGCAAATCAATTCAAAATCAATTCAACTCAATCTGATTTAATCCGAGCTCCAATTTAAATAAATCTGGATTCAAATTAATTAATTGAGAAAATGATTTTACTTATTTTTAATTTATTTCTAAAATGAATTTCAATTTATAAAATTTTTATTACAAGATTTTTGATAGAATAGGATAGGATTTCATTCCGTCCTATTTCGCGCAAATCCGAAAAAAGATTTTTAATCTCGCTTGAAACAAATTAGCTAAAAATCAATGCGATCCATCCGAATTGGTCTAAAACTTTCAACCCGAATGAAGCCGAACAAAGTATCTAATTCGACTCAATGCGAGATTCCCAATTTGAATCATTCTCACCCTGGATTGAAATTAATAGGAAACTTTGTTCGGATTCATTTCGATTGGAAGTCTCGGGCTGAGTAGAAATAGTTTACAACGGATTTTGGAAATGGTCTAATTTTTTGAATTTCTGTCAAATATGCTCGACGAAAGTTTCAGAATAGAATTCAATCCAAGTGAATCAGAGCTATTCTGAGCCATTTCAAAGTCTGCTTCCGAATCATTTCGAACCAATCCGGAAAACGTTTTGTACCACGTTTGATAAAAAATGGTCAAACATTAATCCGACATAATCCAATTAATTCAGCTCTAATCTAAGCTCGGATTGATCCAAACCGAATTTTGAATCCGATCATTCCGACCTCAGATTTATTGGGATTGATACGATATTAAAATTCGATCGTTTTTTTTTAAAGTAATCGTGTTTAAGAATAATTATAGGCAGACACCGATGTAAATAAATTTTTTCTATTTTTTACGATGACTTCCCTGCAAAAGTTTTGTATTGGAATTCAATCCAACGGAATCAGAGCTATTCCGAGCCATTCCAAAGTCTGTTTCTGAATCATTTCGATCCAATCCGAAAAAGGTTTTGTACCACGTTTGATAAAAAACGGTCAAACTTTAATCCGACTTAATCCGGTAAATTCCGCTTTAATCCAAGCTCGGGTTGATTCAGACCGAATTTTAAATTCGAATCATTCTGGCCTACGATTTATTAGGATTGATACGATATAAAAATTCGGTTTCGATCAATCCGGGCTCGAATTGATTCGGTATGGTTCGAATTAATTCGGATTGATATCTGAGATTGAAGCGGAATGAATCGGATTAAGTCGAATTGATTTATGACCATTTTTCATTAAACGAGGTACAAAACCTTTTTTGGATTGGTTTGGAAATGGATTTCGGAATTGCTTGTAATAGTTCTTATTCGCTCGGATTGAATTCCAATCCAAAAATTTCTCCAGGGTTGTTAGCGATTTTGTATTTTGTTTGACAAAATACAGTCGAAAATCAATCTGACCTGATCCGCTTTAATCTAAGTGAATCCAAACCAATTCGAACCACGTTTTCAATCCGAATGTCATGATAAAGTGTACCAAACTGCATTAAAAAGTTTGGTATTGGAATTAAATCCGAGCGAATCAGAGTTATTCCGAGCCATTCAAAGTCTGTTTCCATACCATTCCGTAAAATATTTTGTATCTTGTTTGCCAAAAAATGGCCAAAATCAATCCGACATAATCCAATTAATTCAGCTCTAATCTAAGCTCGGATTGATCCATTTCGAATTAATCTGAGGTCGGAATTATTTGAATTGAAAACTTGGTTCAGATTTATTCGGATTAATGTCTCGGATTGAAACAGAATGCATTGGATTAAGTCGGATTGATTTTTGATCGCTTTTCATCAAACGAGATACAAAACGTTTTTTGGATTTTTTCGGAATTGCTTGGAATTGCTCTAATTCACGCGGATTGAATTCCAATCCAAAAAGTTTCGCTAGGATTATTTTGTTTTAGCACCAAAAGGGTTTGTGTCCATACTAGAAAAAATTTGATCGCGACTTATCGAATATATAGTTCAATAACGTGTTCATAAATGTTGTCTATGATGCAAGATGCAAGCAAAGAAATATCTAATGAATATAATTTTTTTCAGGTATTCGTATACACTCCCCAAGTGTATCTTCGTATCAAGGACCGGTTGAAAACGCGAGGCGTTGCAGAGCTATCAAGTCTCGAACTGAGCAACTATTTTTCACCCTGGTATGCGGAACACATGGGGGCAATTCAATCAGCAAGTGGGAATCGTTCTGTGGAAGCGTGGGCCACGGAGCAACTCCGAGTCCAGTATTACATCTTCACCTATGCCAGCCTCCTGAAACTTCACGGCGACGCAGGTCTCCTTCGTCAGCTCAATTCTCTCCTTGGGAACGAAGCTCTCCTGCAGCTCCAGCTGCGTACCCTCTCACCGCTCTTTAAAGACCCCAAACTCAGAAACTGGTTCCATGAGGTGATCGACAATTACTTCAAACTCTGGGAAGTGAATATGTGAGACCAAAGGTGCTTAGACACAAACGAAAAATAACAGAAGAACGCAGATCACTTCGAAATAATATTTTCAGAACTCTAGTAAGACGTTTACGGGACGAGTTTCGAGACTGAGAACCAGGATAAGAATTACTATAGAGATACGAGAGGTGTGGTCGCTGTTATTGTTATAAATAAGTATTTATTATATAATCGTTAATAGAAAACATTTTATACAAACCTTTTTAATATATCACAAGCATTATTTGTAGACTCCATCCAAACTTGATTATTTTTTAATCATCGCACGAGAAAGTTTCTCATTAAATTCCCTTTCTTGAAAGCAATTGTTTCCTAGTATTTTTGTCATTTTAAGAAGTTAAGAGTAATTTTAAGGACAACATTTCACAAACTGTGTCAAAATAGAATATTTTGATAGAAAAACTAGTACCAAAGTTTGAGTATTATACGTAAATACCGCAGACGTACACAGTGTGATCTAAAAATAACCGAACTTTTTAGTTATAGAATAAAACAAGCATGGTATTATGTTTCAAAGCTAATATTTATTCAAAATAAAATCCATTTAACTCAAATACAACGTTTGGAACGATCAACCAATGTATCCATAGACTTTTTAAACTCGGTTTTTGGGATGTTCTTTAGCACCCGTATTGAAAATTCCTGTATAGGATCCTTCAGAGGATCCTTACTTGGGGTCCCATGCATGTTCCTGTACAGGATCATGTACGAGAATCATCAGGATCCTGTTCAGTATCTTCGAATAGGTTCCTGAAAGGATCCGGGGAGGAGCCTATGAAGGAAACTGTACAGGTTCCTGTGTAACATAAAAACGGTTAGCACAGGATCCTTTATAGGATCCTCTAAGATGAGGGCACAGTATAGATGGAAGGTTCCTTGATAGGATCCTTTATGTCGTTAGATGAACAATCTAATACTGTACATGATCCTGTACATGTTCTTATGTGTGTTCCTTTACGTGTTCCTATACAATAAAACGAAGGAAAATATTTCTGTATGCAGAATCCCACAGAGGGAAACTTTAAAGGATCCTGACTGATTTTGAACCACGAAATTATTCCTTTATAGGTTCTCGTAGAGGAACCTGCAAAAGATATATATATTTATATTTTTTTCTCATCGAGTCATGTACAAAACAAATGCAATAGAAGTGACTTCTGAAAAAGCTAGAATACCGTTATTGCAGTCAACCGTTCAATTGTAAGGTATGAAATTAATCAGGATCCTTTACAGGTTCTTGTTTGAGAACTTGTACAGAAAGCGTTTGTATATAGGAACCCGAGTGAGATCTTTATTTGCAGGTTCATGTACGAGAACCTATAAAGGAATAATTTCGTGGTTCAAAATCAGTCAGGATCCTTAAAAGTTTCCCTCTATGGGATCCTGCATACAGAAATATTTTACTTCGTTTTACTGTATAGGAACACGTAAAGGAACACAAATAAGAACCTGTACAGAATCATGTACAGTATTAGATTATTCATCTAAGGACATAAAGGGTCCTATCAAGGAACCTTCCATCTATACTGTATCCTCATCTCAGAGGATCCAATAAAGGATCCTGTGCTAACCGTTTTTATGTTGCACAGAAACCTGTACAGTTTCCTTTATAGGCGCCTCCCCAGATCCTTTCAAGAACCTATTCAAGGATCCTGATGATTCTCATACATGATCCTGTACAGGAACCTGCATGGGACTCCAAGTAAGGATCCTCTGAAGGATCCTATACAGGAATTTTCAATAGGGACCTGTATCACAGCTTCTTGAATGGTTGGAACGTCATCGTAAAAAGCTATTTTCATTGCAGTTTTCAGTTTTGGCGACAGAAAATAGTCACGCGGTGATAGATCGGGCGAATACGGAGGGTAGTCGATGATACAAATCTGTTTTTTCATAAAAAATTCGTTGACTTTTTTGGTCTTGTGAGGTGGTGCATTATCATGCAATAAAAACAGCTGTTTTCCTTTTGGATATTCGGGTCGAACACGAACATTTATCAACCACAAACGATGTAAAACTTGTAAATAGTATTCTCCATTGACAGTTTCACCTTCTGGAACAAATTCCTTGTGAACAATACCCTTGGAACCATAGAAAGTTATCAATATTGTCTTGATTCTTGATTTCTGGTCGTTCAGGTCTTGGATCATCATTTAAATCGTCATGGCCATTTTTAAATCGTGTAAACCACGTGTAAACTTGATTACGACTCATACAATCATCACCATAAACTTTTTTTTGATAATTTCTAAGTCTCAGCAAATTTTTTTACCGTGTTTAAAACAAAATGTAATATTTGCTCTTTGTTCCATGTGTTTTTACGACATAACCACAAAAACTATTGTTATTAAAACGTGCGTAATTTTGTGACCTGACAACTGATTTGCTTGAACTTGGTTGCCCTTGAAAAAAGAAAAATGTACCTTTCTAAGGCTGACAACGTTTAATAAGTGGCGTTACGTGTTCTATGATTTAAATTAAAAGTTCGGTTATTTTCGGATCACACTGTGTATGTAAATATCGCAAACATACATAACAGATAATTTATGGAAGCAAGAGAACAAAAAATTCAGATAATTGAAAAATATTTTATTCTACAGAAGAAATCATAAGTACTTGATGGAAAAATTGTTTCTGTTTCATGGAAAAAATTAAAAGTGATAATTATTATGCAAAAAATAATTTTATATTTACAGCATTCTCCGTTAATTAGAACATGTTTTACATTCAAATATACATTCATTAGTGTACTTTTATGACTTCTGAAAGTCCAATTAAATTCTTTTTATAACTTTATTTATTGTGAAGAGCCCTTATTAAACAGAGACTACGAAAATTTGAATTCCAACTAATGCTTCATAGATTATTATAATTTAAGAATACATAAATATTTCAAGAACTAGAAAGAATTTCTCGTAAAATTGTAAATATGGGTGATTTAACGCATAGCGCACAATTCAATACCCCTGGCATTTGAAAATGAGTTTTTTCTTTAAAACTAGTTCAAACAGTCAAAACGTTATCATCTGGAATGTCCCTGGTGAAGTTTCCAAAGCAAAAGTTGATTTTTAAGACGAAACCAAAGAAATAATATGATTACTCTTTATGTTTTATTTATTATGTTTAAGAAAATCAAAAGCTTGGTCTTGAAAATATATTTCATTGTGTTTGTCATTGTGAAAACGAAAGTTGACTTTATTGTCTATCGTTCTGAGAGCCTGATGATTCATTGTATACTATTGTTTATGAACACTAACGCGTAAAAAATATATTTATAAATTATACCATTTATTTAATTGAATAGGAGTATAAATTGTCTTCAGCTTGGTAATATTTGCGACTCATTAGTAACTCCTTGATCTTAATTGATATATAAATTAACTTGATTAACTGTATAGTTAGTAAAAATCGAGTGCGATAATTTTTAAGATCGATACCCTTGTGATAAATAAAACTGAAGATCTCAGTATATTCAAGAATAATTTAAAAACAGAGCTTATTATCTGTATTATTATGACGAATTTTCTGAAAATCTTCATTATGTAAAATGCTCTGCTTTTGATATTTTATGGGCATTCTTCTTGCTTTGAAATTAAACATATTTTTATCTGATAATCTCAATTTCATATTATCCAAGTAAAATATATTTTTAGTAATCTCTGAAAATACTAAAGAAAATTTGTTATGAATTATGTTCGAGAATCTTTCACTTTCAATAGCTGAGAATTGTGCTGAACGTCTTTAGTTGGAGTCTTGACCATTAAACATAATGATAACGTTTTATTCAATCATATATCACAAAAAAAAAAATTATTTAACGATACACAAATTGTGCGTTATGCATAGAATCGCTTATATATTTCTGGCAACTTATTCTAAATCCACGTGATTTTATCACTTTACAAATAATTTTTTCCTTCTTATTTTTCTTTTTTGTAAAATTTATTACAATTTTATGATATCATTTTTGATCATTCCGAACATTAAAGATTTTTAAATCACAAAAATATTCCGAAATTCTTTCAGGAAATGAAAATTAATTAACTATGTCTTTATCGGCAACTTATACTAATATTTCGCAATTCCTTTTTAATTTCAAGGAACAAAACCATTTTTCTAAAAATCATAAAAAATTATCATCAATAACGTTGAAATATTTTCAACGTATGTAAATTTTCACAAAAAATCCTTGTCTTTCAGATTTCAGATTTATGCTTAATCAACTAAAATAAAATTATAATTACTTGCTTATAAACATTTGATTTTCGCACGTCAAATAGTATTTGCTCAAGACCATATACCAAATCGGTCACGTGATCATAAAGAAAAAATTAACAAAGTTTAGTTCCGCAATTTTTTTTTTGAAATAATTATGACTAGTTAAAAAATATGAGATAGATTAGATCTACCTCTTAAATTTTCTCACGATATCCTTTATACTGAATCAATTAATTAATGTATACGTTTACATCAATAATTATTCTGTGTTCGCTTTTATGTAAAAGTAATTTCAAGCCCTATGAAACGTTTTCTTAATTTTAATAAATAGTGTGCGTTTGCAATTCAGTAATACTCGCGAAGAAATAACCCGGAAGTGTTTTTCCATTTTTCGTGAAAAGAAATTTCTCCTCGAAAAAATTTTACTTTTTATGCTGACTAACAGTTAAAATTAGACTCGATCAATCGCTCTTTTTGAACGAAGAAAGTTTGATTCCTGCTTGTTGTTCGAAACTTAATTTTTTTCCATTAACAACAAGAACCAGAGGCGTCTCCACTCGAATTGATTTAAAATCGAAAGTCTGCAATCACAGAATAAGAATTATTTAGAAACTTACTAGAATTTATTAAAATAGCTAGAAAGCAAAAAATTTACAGAATTTAAAATTTTGGTGTAAAAATATTTCAATAATCATTTCCAATAAATTAAAATTATTTTTATGCTTATACCTACATAATCTTTGTAAGAAAAAGTCTGGTACGTCATGAAGGGTTCGGGGATTGCTACTGAATCACCAATTGTAACTCCTCGACCTTTTGCTACATTATAAATAGTCACAGCCATGCACGTTTGTTCTTTATCGATGAGACAAAAGGTACTGAAATTTCATAAAATATATGTAATCAAAACATTAAAATTTTTCTTTAAGTAAGTTTAAAGCTTAGAATGAATACTAAAATCACAAATAATTCAAAATAAATTTTGTTTTGTCTAATTTATTTTTTCTCGACTTTTTCCATAAAGAAAAATATTTGAGTGTGGATAAAAGAACTCACAAAGGCACACAGTCCGAATCTTGAATCCAACACACAACTTTTCCAAAAACTACTTTTTCTAAATTTATTCCGGGAATTAAATCTTTTAACAAAGTCAATTCCAATTTCGCAGACTTATTTCCTATTGTGTAAACTCCACCGTTATAGGGCCCCAAATGTTTCACATCCAATGCCTGTGAAGAATTTCATATTTATTAGTCATTTTTGTGAAAAGAAAAAACTGCAAAAAACATAAATAAATTTTTTTATTGTGCTAGATGAATAAATAATTATTTTCTAATTTAAAATACTATTCAGATCATTCAAATCCAAAATTGAATATTCTCTCATAGATTTAAATGTGTTCTTGTTTCTATTCTTTGTTTAATTATTAATTTTAAAATATTTTTTTAAAGAAAATTGTTGGTATAGTAAATATCAAATAAATATTAGAAAATATAATGAAATTTACTTGAATCATTTTAAGAATTTTCTTCGGTTTAAGTTTCCCTTTTGTACTGACTGAAGTTTGTACATCTTTGAGATACTGAAGGAGGTCTTCTTGCTTTGTTCGAGGAACTTCCCACGTTGGATCCAGCAGCATTGCCCTATCAAATGACTCGAGTGCTAATTTATACTCCTCTTGATATTTAAAAGCCTAGCCATAAAAATTTTAAAAATTTATTGATAATTAAAAACTTGTAAATAAGGAGAAACTATACTTCAAATTATATAAATTATCAAATTTTTTAGGAATTATAAATATTTCTAATTAGATGGTTGAGTTCGAAATTTTTGTTTTCCACAGAAGGATTTCAAATTCTTTATATTATAAAAAATACATTGAATATCGTAAATAATTAATTCATCACCTACCACAGCTTTATTATAAAACAAGTCAGGATTACTTTTTGCGACAATGTCTTTTTCCTGGAAAAAAGGATAAGATTTTTCAGGAATAAAGAGAAAGAATAAAATTTCTAGCAATCAATAAGATTCTTACAGCTTGAGCGTAGGCAGACATACAAAGACGTAAAGTGGTCGGATTTTGTTTAATTGTAAAGAATGAAGATAAGTAAGCGTTTCCTAAAATGGCCCAAGAAGTACCATCAGAAGTATCGAGGCTCACCGCTTCCTTTGCGTATTCCACTCCTTGTTGGACATTTTGTATCCTTTGCTCAGGTGTTATTGTCGGTTCTTGTCTCAGCAACATTGATAAATTCCGCAAAGAGACTTTGTTTCTTTCCTAAAATAATTGACTCGCATTTTAAATCATTCATATGTTTTCAAAAGAATAAAATGTTATTTCTATTAAATATGATCTATTGCTAAATTTGAATTCTGAATTTGACGATTAATGGATAAATAAACATACATGAGGCAAAGCTCCAGTAAAACAGTTTTTCGCCTGTTGGACATCGTTATTTTTCCAGTAACACTCTCCAAGTTCATTCCAGGCTTCTATTAATTTGGGCTCAAGTTTTACTGCCTTGCTCAATAGTTCTTCAGCTTGAGGTATGTGCCTATCTACTACATTTAGAGCCTTTCCTTTCAAAAAATAATATTTTGCTCGAGCACCGTCAATTTCATATCCTTTGCACTCATCAAATTTCGCTAAAGTTTCCTTCATTTCTTTCTCTACATCTCTACTTTTGTTAATAGCATCTTCGATTACATGATTCTCAAAATAATGATCCCGGAACAGGTAGAGCGATTTAACCTTTTCCTAAAGTAGGAAAATTAATCTTAAAATGTAAAATATAAATTTTATTTACTTTGAAGATCGATAAAAAACTTTGAAGTATGTGATTTCCAAATTATTTTGAGTTAAAATTATATTTAGTAAAAAAAATTGATCAAATTTACACATACATGAATAAGAATAAAATTTGATTATAAATAATTAACTAAGGATAAAGAATAGATAATTTCACAGTAGGATAATTAAAAAATTATTCGTCTGTAATAAATTCAACTTCAAAAATGATATGAATGTTATTAACGTCTGGAAAAGACGAGAATAGAAACAGATGTATAGCCTACCGTAAGTATAAGAATAAGATCTTCTTTTACAACATTTGGATCTTTTGCTCCTGCAACTACTTTATCATCTATTATTGCAGACATCCTTTCGTAGGACCGACTTTTTTCGAATTTAATTATTTCATATTTAATCTTTTAGAATGTAATTAAAGTCATTAATACCACGTTTTACGTATACCTACTTTGACTTTATAATATTTATGTCATTTACTACCTTTTGTTTGACAACCAGTCCATAGCCTATTGACAACAGCGTGGGTTTCGACCATGAACTATAAATTTAGAGGATGGTGCCAAATCAGAGGCTATCCATAGTTTCGAATATTACATGCAGAGTGTGGAACGTAAATTACTTCAGATAATTTAGAGTGCCGTCCCCAGGGTTGCAAAATTACGCGTAACGTGAGGCTTTTTATGCAAATTACGTAAATACGCAAAATACGTAATTTACGTCGAAAACTGTAGTTAATTACATATTCAAGGTAGCGAACCTTAAAAGAGTATGTATAATCTCTCTTGCTGCGTTTGTTTATGCAATTAATTATAATTTAAATTTAAATCTGTATTCCTCTTAATTTGGCAAGTGTCGAAATTAAAATCAAAATATAAAAGGAGCAAATCTGAAGGAGGAAAAAGAATGAAATGCGCAAATAAAATCCCATGGTCGAAATTGAATTTCAAGTATTTAAAAGAAACTGATAAAATTGTGGCAAAATGTTTACAGTGTTACCAAATTTTAAAAAACAGTGCTCACGATAGGCTTTTAGGTCACAGGTAAGTAAATAAAAATTCAAATCTATTAATTTGTTTGTTTATTATCTTTTGCTAATCACTGGAATATCAATAATTTTAATAGAAAACCTAGAGAAGTTATAAATATTTACCGAGCTACTGTAATATGTTATATTCAGGATAACGTAAATTTCTTTTCAATAAATATTATAGTAATATACAGACTTTATAATGTTTGTTAATGCTGTGATCACTTTGCTTTATACTTATACTAAATTATTGTTTTATTTATGTTAAGAAACGTCTGTAAAGTGAAATCGACGAAAATATACAATTCTGGGAATAACAATCATTTATCTCAAGAGGACCTTACGAAAATAGATAATCCTTTTAAAAAGCGTAAAGTAAAGCTTATAAGCTTTTCAGTGATCCTTTATTTACAGCAAAATAAAATAATATTGATAGCTTTAATAATAATGCTTTCGACTGCGCTGGGATTCGAGCCGAGGTATTTCGATTGCTGGTCGACTGCTAGACCTGGGCTCGAATCCCAGCGCAGTCGAAAGCGTCTTTTTTCCACAGAAAGATTACAAATTCTTTAAATTTGAATTTTATTTGCATTTATTTGCGATATAAGAGTTTGAAATTGTCTTCGAGGACACATGTTGGCAACGTATCCTATTTGATACGCGACTAGTGATTCTCCGATAATGTAGGCAGTGGCAGAAATTTCAAACTCAACTAATTAATTAAAAATAAATTAATAATATTTAATAATTTCATATTCAATAATTCAAACTCAAATTTTATTTTATTTATAAGCTTAATTTTTTGACATGTCAGTAATTGAGTCTTGAGATTTAGAAAAATAGTTTTTTAAAGTCTATATCATTCGATTTCTTGCTCAAGAAAAAAATTGTTCATTGAAAAAAAGTACTAAAAAGACATAAACTAAATTTAATAGTTATATTATAATTTGTGCAAAATTAAGAACATTTTTTATTTCTATTGTGAACCATCTTTACTATTAAATAATTTTAGCCACGGTAAATTCTTTTTAATTGACATGATATTGAAGTTTTATTTCATATAAGCATTAAGCACAAGACTTACTTTAGCGTTATTATTTAACAGCACTATTTCTTCTGAAGAAATATTGCTTTTATTTAGCAGAAGACTCATACTTAAAGTGCAAGTGCTATCTTGCCTTTTGTCAATATGCATCTGCTCATCTGCTAGCAAATCATTTTCAATGGCAATGCATCTTTTTCTGGAAAAAAGTAATTTTCGTGCATTGGCCTACCACCCTTACTTATGTTTAAATTATAATTTTTACATTTATTAACGAAATGACAAGATTCGCGAACGATACACAACAATTAGGTTAGCTTGCGCACCGGCCAAAACTGTAAGTCTAGCATATACGTAAATTACGTGTAGAAAACCTCCACGTAAAATACATAGTAAATTACGTGTAGAAAACATTCACGTAAAATACATAGTAAATTACGTGTAGAAAACCATGTAAATTACGTTACGCAACCCTGGCCGTCCCATGAAGCGTTCAGCGTTATGTCATAACAAGATTGAAAGAGACAGAAACATACATTTTCCTCTTTTGCTCTCATTACGGCCCTACGCAGAACACTTCCATGGGACAGCAACCTTACATGAACTATCTAAGTGAATCAGGGTGCTGTCCCATAAATGCTTTTGCTTTACGTCATAACGAGAGTAACAAAATAAAAGTATACTTTTGTCTCTTTTACTTTTGTTGTAATTCAAAGCAGAACGTATTGGGATCGGACATGGAGGCGTGGCTTTCCAAATTCACGTTGGTCACATGATCCAATATGGCCGAAACTATGTGTCGAGATGCATTGTTTACATATGACGTTCTGTTTATTTTTATATTTAACAATGATTTTAACGATTCAAGAAATTTGCCAATAGGCCGAAATCAATCCGAGAAAAATACATTTTATCGGGGGAGAGAATGTGCAAAAGAAATGATTATTTTAATTGAAAGATCAAAATTGTTTAGGTTAATATCGAATATTACTTAGCAGGAAATAGAAAATCTTCTTTGGTAAACTCACGTGAACACAGCCTCAAATTTTTCAGCAATGCTAAAATAATTGTCGATTTTGACAAAATTCCGACCGTAGGAGGGAAGAAATGGTAGCTCAAATCTGCGTTTTCCAGTGACTTAGACGTACAATTGTTCACTGCACATACGAAGCCGCATTTCTTTTTCGAATTAGATGTCAGTTTCGAGCTTTCCATCTTTCGGATATATTTATTAAATGATTTTTTCAATTATTTATCTATCCTTATAATGTAAAATGACACTTGAGAAAACTTCCGATTCTCACCACCAGGTGTCGTGTAACCAATGTCCGATCCCAATTATGGGATGGCACCACTGATCTCTATAATACACTGGATGCCATTGATCTCTATAGTCTATAATACACTGGATGCACAATCAATGCAAAGTCGTGTACAATTCTCCATGGTCGTGTGCTTCATTGAAGGCTGAGCCGCCATATTTACTTAGGTTGATTACAAAGAATGTTGCGGTAAATTCAAATATAGTAAAAAGGGAAAAGTGTAAATATTAAAGAAACAATATGAAATCCATGCTTTTTTACCGGTATTAGTATTGATAGTATACATAATCAAACTAATGAAATGAAATTCATTAAATAATACTAAAATATAAGTCGGTAATATTTATTATTATGGTATATAATATTGTATATATTTAAATGGGCATATGTATTTATTTATTAACTATAATTCAATATAAATTTATTATGAATTTATCAAATATAGATTACAGAATTCAACAAGTAAACGGACCTTGGAGTAGTGTAAAAATTATCTCACGTTCTGACCGTGAACTATTAATAATAGTCACATATAATAATGATTTTTTGTATAAATTAATTCGCGTTTCATAATTCAACCCTTATGTATCTGTATATAAACGGTTTTAAAAACTGAAGAAAGGCTCCATCCCCTTCTGTTTAAAAAAATGTTGAATTACTCGATCTTGTTGGCGTATTTCATCATACGTTTAAATTGCTCAGGAGTAATAAGTTGCTCCAACTGAAAGAAGTTATAGAAATAATTTTAAATATATGCAAAAATTATAAACTATTCTATTTTGGTCGTTTACGAACATTTTAATTTATTAGAAAATAATAAAATTGGAAAAGAAAGAAACCCTAAAATATAATTAATAATGAATGCAGATATGACATGCAAATTAAGTATGTACATGCTGTGACTAGTATATTACTAAATAATAAAATCCAATTCTATAAAGACCTAAGTAATAATATAGAAGATTATCACAAAATAGTACAAAACATCAGGTACGAAAGTACTTCACAAGCAGCAAATCACTTAATTAAAAATCACCAGAGTATCACAAACAAGAAGTTTTAAATGTCAAACTAAAGTAGTGACTAATTCAACACCTTAATTTTTAAACTACATGCAAAAGTAATAAATAAACAATTCTTGAAAGAAAACAATGAAAAGTTTTTTCCTTAACTCATTGGCGTTGCCAAATAATTTGGCGAGTTAAGTGATGACGAATCTTAGTTCCCGTTAAATATTCCAACACCGATTTAGTGGCAGCGTGCATTCGTAATTTTAAATACGTTTTACATACTCTTTTTGCCAAAGTGTATATATGATTCGCTTCTTCTAATGCATCGTCAAGCAAATTAATAGTTAAAGAAGGGAATAAAATGCAAGGTGGTTGCAAAAGCTCATGCATGACTTTAGAGCAAAGAACGGCTATAAAATTTCTGTCAGTAGGGATATTATTGTTAATTTCTTATTAGAGAGTGCCTAAATAATTTTTCTGTTCTTAAGCAAATTTTTAGGACACATTCGCTTGGAAAAATGAGCCCACCGTGGGTTTTTGCCTGTATGAGAGAATTTTCTGTAAATTCGGCTCTTGTTTGAGATTCTTGCAAAAGAGCCAGGCGACATTTTTCACATTTTTTTTCAATTACCGGTTTGCGATCATCCAGTAGTCTTAACAACCCAGTCGCTAATATATCTAACGCAAGTTTTCGAGAAAAGAGAAAGTGGATCTGGAAGTGAACGTGAGAACTTGAAGTATTCTTTTTCAAAAAGTTGGTTCTCTCCAGCACTGCCACCGATTTCGTCCAGACTATACTTTTTTTCTACTCTCAGGTTCGCCATAGTATCATAAACGGAAGAATCATAATAATCTACTGTATCCTTTTTTGGTCTTGTACTAGGAACAATTAAAATGGAAGTCGAATCCATAGCCTCGACATTGCCATTTGTGGCTGCTACTTGACGACGTACCAGCAGTCTTTTATAGGTGGTTAAAAACTGTGTACAAGTCGGATTCGGACACCAACCACCGCATTTTCTTATGAAAACAAAAAATAATTTTAGATGGTCTTGACTGAATTTATACGTTAAGAGATATTTAATTTGAGAGCCTGCTGGTTTCACATACGTATCATAAATAGATATGATGAACATTATGGCAGTAATGAACCCAACGAAAGGCACATGTCGTCTCGTTTGCCACATTGGCTTTCCGGAAACATCAGTGATCCCTTTTAGATATTCTACTTCCGTCAAAATTTCTGTTCGCCAGAAAACCTCGTTGTTTGCTCGCAATGGAGCTTTGAATCCTTTACGCAAGAAAGGATTACGAGAATTAAGAAAATCGAATAATCGATCAATGCAACGAATAAACCTAATGGTCCTCTCACTACCTTCAAATTGTTGTAAATTCAAATTTTTATTGCAAAATTCAATGGCGTCTGCTGTACTGCTGCTAATAGTCTGAGCTGCTAAAATAACTTTCATTTTCATCTTTAGAAAATCAATATGAGATCTTCTAAGCCTATTGCCAGCCCTAAGACCTTCTTCTTCTTGTACCTGAACTAAATTTTCAATAAAACGCCATTCTATCTTATTTCCTTTGCTATCTTTTAAAATTTTCAACTGTCCTAAGCAATTCCGCGCAAGTTTCAACATATGACAAGGATCGAATATTACGTAGATGTTTTCTTTAGTTGATGGGTGAGGAAAGAAGGGTTGCGGGTTTGGCATATTAAATTTGGCACCTAGTAGTTTCAGAGCTGCAAAATGTTCTGTTGGACCATCTAAAGTAACTGAAACAACCTTTACACCAATCTCATGGAGACGAACCAAAGAATCACTAATTATACCGGATGTACTGGCTGAATCCATTCCGTTTACGAAGACGTAACCAATAGGAAGATTCCACGAACCATCTAAAGCCACAACCATGAAAACTACAGAATCTTTCGCTAATTGCATTATATCACTATCGTCTATTTCTGTACCTATGTTCACGTATCCTCGAGCTTTTCCATTTAGAAGATGTTGCAACCCTCTTTTAATAGAAATCCCGTCTATAATAAAACTAACGATAACCTCTTTTCCTTCCTTCTTAGCTTCAGACACTTTTGCACGCAAAGCGTTGAAACTTTCAAAAGTAAACCCCGGTTCCCCATTGATAGATGAGTACCATAATCTTATCGTATTACATGAGGAAGAGCATTACAAAACTTTCTTCTCACAAAAGCATATGCTTTTGGAGAGTAAAAATGAAGCGTCATTGCAAAAGATTGCAAAGCTGTTGGATATTTATCTCTACATATTCCCTTCTCCTCATTGCGACGTTGGGATTTAAAGGGTCTTCTTATAGAATTTTTTCCCTTCCTTATAGATTTATGATTTTCAATGGATCGTTTCAAAAGTTGTGAAACGCCACTCTCCGCAATTGTGTGTAAACATGCAAGCCCATCTTCTGAAATGGCACATTGTACGTCGTAATTCCCTTACAATTTCAGTCAGATCTGCAACCTGCTTTTTCAGTCGAGCGATATGCTGACGTTGCACCTTCGACTTCACTCTAAAGGCTTTAATTTTTTTTCTGAAAACTTGATACCGTTTGATTAAGCTTCTGGGAGTGGTTTCATAGTGGTGGTCGTGTCGCAGAAGCTGACAGCGTTGTGTGGTATTAAGTGGAGTATTAGGAGACTCAGTTTCTTTATCCGCAACCTCAGAACGGATTGGCTTAGAGATGTTTTGCTCAATGGTAACAGGATTTGCTACTTGATTCTCAACCACTATTCTGCTGCCTGTAAATGTAAAAGAAAAAAGGATATATTATTTAAAATATCTACTTTTTTCGTTATATTGTATCACAAACCATTGTTTCTCAGCGAGTTATTTTCTTCACCTTGATGTAAACAATTTCCAAATTGATATTCAATTGGTTTTAAATATTTCGATCCTGGTAATTTTTTTGTGCATAAGCGTTTATTGCTCTTCAAATATAGTGCTGCTGTTTGAGAGATTTCGCTATTCGCCCTTTTATCAATTTCGTCACAAGTAATATCCTTTTTCTCCTCGATTTCAAGATTTAAATTCTTATTCAGACCATCCTTGATTTCTTCGTTTGCTAAAGAAATATTACACAAGACACATAATTTTTCACACAAGATCTAAATTTTTATGATTTGAAACAAACTCTACTGTACAAATAGAATCAAACCTTCAAAACTTGTCGGAAATATGGTTGGATAAGTGTTGACCTTTAAATGTGAGTAACCTATGGAGCCACTATAAAAACATGTTTTTTCGAAGTGAGCATCACAGATAAGACTTCTTTCATTTGGATAGAAGTTTTCTTGTCCCATATTTTCTAGCCATTTTTTTAAAAGTTTAGGTTTTTTCAGTGGAAATCTATAGGTAAAATTTTAGGAAGATAATTTAATTACGTACTTTATACAATGAGATTAAGATTGGCCGTTGCAACATATATATCTGCTATTTCACTTACTTGCGAAAGGATATGTCACACCCGTGTCTTTTGACGTTTTTACAGCAAACGCATTGAAGAAAATACCTATCAAATTTTGTTGGCACACTTCCTGGTAAGAGTCTCTTTATATTAGTATTTTTAGTGAAGCAATCTTTTTCAAAGTGATCAGAGCATAATTTCGTATACGTGGTAGGAATGAAATTTACAACACTAGAATTCACACCAAAATTTTTTATCCATTTCTCACATTGGGTTGGATTTTTTACCGGAAACCTATGCACAGTTTATAAAAATTAGAATTTCTGTGATTTTCTTTCAAATCCATCAAAAAAAGATATGAAAAACACAAAAAATATGTACACAACAGTTTATACATAACCTTTCATTTCAAAATGTAAATATATACTTACGCATGAAAGGTCCTGCATCCACTAGCCTCCTTTTCCCCACAATACGAGCAAGTTGCAACCATTCTTCAATTTAAAAATTAGAAATTGTTAATTGATTAATGTCACTACAGCGTTAATAAATACTAATTCACAGCTGTGTTGCATTGATCTAGTGTATTGCCGCCATACTGATCTATGGAATCAACCTGAGTAAAGATGGCGGCTATAGAGATCAGTGGATGGCACCCTCAGGGATGTAGACGTGAATAACTTAAAGTAAATTACATGACGTTTTTTACGTGTATTACGCACGTACTTTACAATCTTAGGGTGCCATCCCATGCGAGCGTCAAACTGGGCGTCATAGTGAGAGCGAGAGAGACACAAATATACTTTTGTCTCTTTCACTCTCATTACGACGCGATGCTTTACGCCGACATGGGACTGCACCTTCAGGGCAAACCTATCCAACTGCCTAAAAGATGTCCGTAAATATGTGACCCCCACATGGTAGTTCCTTAAAATCTCGACTGAGGGCGCAGTTGCGCTTCAGCCTGACTTTAACATTGTTTCTTATGGGATAATGTTACAAATAATTTAAAGAATTATATTTATCAATAAAAAATACTTATGAAACTATCACAATAAATTAACAAACATATAATTCAAATTTTCAGCAAAAAAAAATTTAAAATATAATGATAGGAATGGAGAAAATAAATTTTAAACACAGTCGCGCTTCAGCCTGACTTTTTAACATTTCCGGTAAGAAGGGATGGATTAAATTGAATTAAAAGTAGTTTGAATATGGGCGATTTCCCAGGACTTTCAATCCAAAGCAAACCCGTTTTTGAACGTAAACACTTCAATTCATTTTAGCGTGCCACGTTTGTGCTCGTTTCAATTCCGTTGAATCCTGCAACGAATAATGAACACGTTTTAATTCTGTCAAGGGTGAAGGATTTGAAGTCAAGTTGATTCTGTTTAATCTCGAAAAGATACTTATAATATTAAAGACATCTTAATTCGTTTTTATGAGTCAAAGTGTGAAAGAAAGTAATTCAATTTAATTACGTAGGATAACCTAAGAAGTTGAAGTCATTTTAATTTCATCCTGTGAGTGGATATGTGGAACAAACTAATTTTGTTGTTTCTCGTCTAAAATTGAAGTCAATTTAATTCGGTTCGACCACTGTAATGGCAGGAGTTTGAATTCTAATTAATTATTTTGCAAATTTTTTATAAATAATTTAGATAAATTCCCTTAAAAAATACAATTGAGAAATAATAAACATGCAATTAATATATCTTAAATAAATTTATGAAATAATACAATGAACGTTATGTTTACTAAATATGACAAAAAATGTAAATGAGAAACTCTTGTAAAAATTAAATGTACATTGATTTAATCAATCCAAAATTATACATAATTGAGAATAAATTCAATTTATAAATTAAAATGACGTATAAACTTAACATGAATAAATAAACTTTTTTCTTTCTTTTTTTGAGGGTAATTCTGTTAAATTCCGTTCCATTAAAGCGGTACTTTTTACTCCGTTTTAATCCCGATTAGGTTGGTGGATTCATTTCAATCCATTTCTTTTACGTCTTTAATACTCTTCTGGATTGAAACGTAATTTTCAAAAACGGTATTGAATTGAATAGAAACGTTTCTATCTAATTTAATCCATGCTTTCTTACCAGGTTGTTTCGTATGGAATAATTTTACAAACAATTTAAAAAATTATATTCTTTAATAAAAAAATATTTTTTAAAATATTATAATAAATTAACAATAAAACATTAAAATTTACAGCAAAAAAAATGTTTAATAGATACTGATAGCAATGGAGAAAACAATTTTGAATACATATATTTATATAGCTTTCCATAGTGTATTAAAGTGTTATAATAATTGAATTGATAATAATTTCCAATTAATTAACAAAGCAATTCACTTCAAAATAAAGTTTAGAAATAAATTTACATACAAAGTAATAGATAGCTGACCATAATAATAATTGCTTTGTTAATTAATTGGAAATTATTATCAATTCAATTATTATAACACTTTAATACACTATGGAAAGCTATATAAATATATGTATTCAAAATTGTTTTCTCCATTGCTATCAGTATCTATTAAAATTTTTTTTTGCTGTAAATTTTAATGTTTTATTGTTAATTTATTATAATATTTTCAAAAATATTTTTTTATTAAAGAATATAATTTTTTAAATTGTTTGTAAAATTATTCCATAAGAAACAATGTTAAAAAGACAGGCTGAAGCGCGACTGCGTTTAAAATGTTTTTTCTCCATTCCTATCATTATCTATCAAAATTCTTTTGGCTGAAAATTCTTATTATATGTTTGTCAATTTATTGTGATAGTTTCATGAGTATTTCTTATTGATAAAGATGATTTTTTAAATTCTTTGTAACATTATCCCATATGAAACAATGTTAAAGTCAGGCTGAAGCGCAACTGCGCCCTCAGACGGGATTTTAAGGGACTATCATCTGGGGGTCATATATTTACAGACGCCTTCCATGCAAAAACGGAGGAGTTGGATAGGGCTGCTTCAGGGTGCCATCCCATGGGAGCGTAATGCGTCGCATAATAAGGAGAGGAAACAGACAGAAGTATACTTAAGGAGGAATTACACCTCTACATGCAGGTTACCATGGTAATATATTAGTGAAAAACAAACAGGAATTTTATTTCTGTAAGAGAAAGTGGAAAACGAGAACTAAAAGAGTAATAGTATTATAGGTTATGTTGCAGACATTTAGTTTAAAGTATTATTGCGGAAATTATTATGAGGAAATCTTCCATTTTTGTATTGAAATTGGAATTACTTCATATCAGTGGGAGTTAAGAACGGAATTTATTTGTTAAATTACAATTATAATGGTTAAATTATAATTATGATTTGTAGAACAAAAAATCCTAACTTTTAAAAATTTTACTTGACTTTTCCTGGCGATGTATAAATTCCGTGACCTGCAGCGACCCCGGAAAATGCAAGAAAAAATAAAAACTGTTTTATTCCTTGAAAATTTGAATTTTGATAGATTAATATATAATTTAATATCATTATTATATGTATATTATTATTTTAAGATTTTTAATATTAAATTTATTCAATTAAAAATGAACCTAACCTCAAATTTCAACAGTATATAATTTTAATATATTACCAGTAAAACTATTTTTTGGATCTGATTTATTTATAAATATATTTATATATGTGAGCGCTTATTATTTAACTATAGAGGTACTATAAATATTGATAAATAATTATTTAAACCATAAATTCTTTAAATTCCCTCGATATTCTCTTATATTCTTCAAATTCTGTAATATTCTCACTTATATTACTTGAACTTGAATTCTCGAGAATTTAAGAACTCTACTTTCCTAGTTTTTAACACAATGTATTTTTTCTCTAGTGGTTGGTAAATTACGTAAAATACGTATATCACATCTTATCGTATAAATAACCACGTATTGAAAGTAAAACCTTCGAGTTACATGTGTAACGGCACAACCCTGATATGTGGGCTTGGCCGCCCCAACTGCCGAAATCAACGATTGTTTGCATTTCTCATTCGTCGCATTATTCATGGCGGAGCCTTTCCGAGCATTTCCGAGAATGCTACATCGGAATCGGATCGCCATTTTATGTGTTTGGCTCTGACACTGGAACGGTGGTGCGTGGTGCTGCGGTGGAGTTAAAAGAGCTGAGCTCGTTTCTCATTCTCTACAAAATGCTGCCAAAATATTTCGCGTCCGACATGTGCAAGTAACAACGATGGGTGGCTCAAGTGCAAGTGCCAAGGGTCTCTCTTGTTGAAATGGTGTAGTGAATTTGTGAGCGTGAGTGTGTTTTCCTCGCTGTGCCACAGCACACTACTTGGTATCTTGCTGTCAACGACTACCGTTTCCCCTGCCATTTGGAGAAGATCCTCGCCATTGGCACCTGCCACGCACGGCCTCTGGATTCCTCCTCGTTTTTCCTACGACTACGATGAGTTCGCGAAATATCCCCTCAGATAAGGTGAGTCCTGTCCTAACATGTCCACCGCACCCTTTTCTCCTCACCAATCATCCTCTGCCTTCTATCTTTTTTTCTCAAAACCATTTTTACTCTAAGCATAACTTAAACGATAAATAATAGAATGAGATTTATTTTCGTACATAAACTGCATTTTGACTAATAAAAGCAGAAGATAAAATTGTCTCCCTGAGTCGAGGCAAGAAAATTGGGTAAAGATGTCGGGGGATCGATGTGACGTCCGAAGGAACGTCAGAACTCAGACGTCAAAAATACGTCTCGAGGACGAGGTTTGAATTTTTTTTCTGTTTTTTTTTTACTTTTTTTTTCGAGTCGACACCCCCGACCAAAGGAAACGGACCTTGTTTCTCCTTTGCATGCCTTCCATTCTTTCTTGACCTACTTCTGCACTTACATCTGCACCCTGCTACGTGCGTTCCGTGAATAATCGAGCGAGGTTCACGAGGAAGCTATGACAATGAAAAATCTCTTGGCTTGGATTCACCGTAATAGGTAACTTGATGAGAGTGAATCCACGCTGCAAGCATTTACTGGCTATGAATCACTAAAAGTTCGAGATCTTATAAAAATGTAAAATAACATATCTTTAATTCAAAAAGTAGTAGCTTTGCAATCGATTCAGGAAGAAGAAATAAGAGAACTTGTGTGAAAAACAATAATTAGAGACAGAAGTTCGATTAAATATCAAAACATGAATATAAGACTGTAGGTATCAGATGATTCACTTGCTACTTTAACACAACAAACTTTAAATGAAATATGATTATCTTAACCTCTCTGACAATAACAGAGAGATTGGAACAAAAAAAGAAAATGCTCCTTATATCAAAAGTGATTTCTCAACTTTGGAGCATCTGAAAGAAAAAATACAAAATGATTCTTAAAAAGTACATGAATGGTTTTATTTAATTTAAGTTAATAATTTTTTAAAATAATTGCAGTGTTAAAAAATGGGGAAAAAGTTTTAACGTCTGCCATTTTGTTATTTTTCATTTTTTTTCACGATTCTACTACCGTCTATAGCCATTCATGTACTCTTTAAGAATCATTTTGTATTTTTGCTTTCAGATGCTCCAAAATTCAGAAATCGTCGCCAGCAAAAAGGAGTTTTTTTCAGGTTGCCGTATCTTTGCCGGATTTTGATAACAATAAAGAAAAACATTTTTTTGAACTCTTCAATATGTACATTATCATTTAACAAATCATTAATGTACTGAAATAAATTTTACTACAATATATAAACAAAATAATTAGGTTCTTAGATTATGGAAAAAATATTGAAAATTTTAATGAAATATATTATTGCTAACATAGATTTTATTTTACTAACATAGATGTTTTAAAGGTAAAATTTGATATTTTTGTGCATGTTTTAGTATAATTTTATTTTTTTATATTTTTTTCGTGTGTAACAACTTTATACTATTTGGTGTTTTTTAATTCAATAAAGCCTGATGAGGTTGGCAAACCCATAGCCAACGAAACGTCGCTACAATTTTGACACAATGATGATTTTTCTTCTTTATATTTTACCCTCATCGATCGCAAACCAACATCTTTTATAATATAAACATAGATTTTCTTTACCAAACAAACTTAAGCAAAGGAGAAAAGGTTTTAAAAATAGGAAAAGCTTACTTAGTTTTCTTGTTTGTTTTACCCTTTTTTTGTCTTCTTGCTTTTTCGTATAATTCTTCATGAATGAAGTGTAATTTTCTTTAAATTAAAAACCTTTTGTCGAATAAATTAAAGTTTATCATACTTCAAAGTTTTTATCAATTAAATAGAATGCAAATGTGTGTGTTTTTATAATTTTAGGTATTCTGTGTACGTTTTGTACAGATAAATGTATATACGTTTTTAATATAAATAGCATTCATAAATAAATGTTTTTGTTCATAATAATTTTGAGCACCAAAAAAGGGTGTAATAACGTAAAATTTAGCGACAATTGCAGCATATCTTACAAATTCTCAGAGAGATATTTTGTTTACAACCAAAGTGATCGTACGTGAATATAAATTATAATTCAGTCACGTGTTTCGATTAATCCATGACCTTAAGTATGGACGTGAAAAAGCAATTAAGTTTTTGCTCTCCAACTTTAATGAATGTATAAAAGGACCTTGTACCTTTTATATAAAAAATTAACGTAAGCGAAATGCATTTAAAAAAATGAAAAATTAGTACCTAAACGACGAACAAGTAAATAAAGAAAATTTCATCTTTCTAGCGCTTTTAGAAGCTTTCATATACAACCCTTAAAAATGAATCTTTAAAAATTCCTATAAAATATACAAACTGCTGGACCTTAAATGCTTCAATGGCATATGGATTCGTTTGAAAATGCGAAATAAAAAAAAATTTACCCTCGTACTTCACTTCGAAGATACCCCGCAAAATAAGCCTTGGGAATTATAGAATTGACTAAAGAATACCCAAACCTTTGGTCCTACAATGTTTTAATGGAATTTAAGGTCATTTGATAAAGGAAGAGCATAAAAAAATGTTCAACTCATAATTTGCCTCGGAAAACTTTCTGGAGCACTCAAAGATGCTTGATGCTTTTCCCTCGTAAAATAGCCTTATATTCTATTAAAAGAAATTGGGTCCTGAAGTTTGGGTATTTTATGTGAATTTTTCAAGATTTTAACTTACGAGTGCTGCAGAAAGTTTCTCGAAGTGCATTTAGGGTTGACATTTTTTTATGCTTTTCCCTTGTCAAATGGCCTTAAATTTTCCACTGAAACATTTCAGGTCCTAAGGTTTGGGTATTTTAAGTTTATTCTTGAATTCCTAAGGGTTTTTTTTGGGGTGGGGGGTTAGGGTAATCTGAGTGCAGTGCGAGGGTGAATATTTTTTATAATTTCGTATCTTCAAACGGGTCCATATATCATTTAAACATTTGAGGTCCAGCAGTCAGAGCGGTAACGAGGGCGGGGCGTAAGTGGGGGGGGGGGGGGGGGGGCAGCCCGCCTGGTAAAATTAAAAAAAAATATATATATTTAAGCAAAATTATTACGTTGTTTTGTTAGTTCATTCTATGTTTTATATGTAATTTTTACTATAAAAATGAAACCCATTTGGGGGGAGGGTTATTTTTGACAATAAGAGATCTAATCGGAAAAATTATTTTTTGGAATTTGAGAAGCACTGAATTCTAATACAGCTTTCTTTTTTTCTTACGGGTGCTTGTTTGGTTCAAGATAGTTTTTATACGATAAGGGTTGTTTTTGAGATTTTTAGGGATTTAAGTTAAAAAAGACCCTAATTCCGTCACAGTTGTTTTTTCATCTATTGTATTTTTAGGTAGTGGAGGTGTTGGCACATATTGCACTTAGAACCTTGATTCAGAATTCGACTTTTTGAAAATAATATCAGAGTTCAAAACGGTTTTGGCGGTTCAAATTACACTCAAGTCGAATAATAGGGAAACTGGGTTTAGAAGCTTCCAAGAATTAGTTTGATGATGATGGTGCGATGCGAGGGGTCAAGAAAGTGGCGATGTAAACAACTTGAAGTCGTTAAGTGCTGTAAAAAGAAAAGAGGCAGTGTCACTTCGTCATTTTTGCTTTAACTCTCTCTCATAACTGAAAGTTCTTACGGTCTTGATTTTTTTGATCTTAGGATCACCTGTGTTTATGGACGCAAGATCCGAAATTGCCCCTATTATCCGACTTGAGTGTAGTCAGAAATTATCACATGAAAAATATATAAATCCTTATTTCTTTATTCAAATTTGGTATTTAAATTTTGCTTTAGCTGTAAATGGAAAGGAAATTTCAATGAATCTTAATTTTGGTAGAGTTATTTAAAAACTAATATTCGTAAACTTTAATTCGTAAAAGTCAGTAACGTAATTTTTATTTTAATCGACTAAACGATTCAGGATCACTAATAATTAATTAACGCACATTTTATCTGCAAATTTACTGTAAAAAGGAAGTGTCCTGTTTTTTTTCCCTGTTGCGGGAAACGTAATTAGAGTTTATAACCGCATAATCTAATGCTCGGCGACACCAGTAATGACAAGAGAAATTTCGCACGGTCTGTCGCCTTCCACCCTTCTACAATTTTGTTTTTCTGCCTTAGGGCTTACGAGAAAAATGTAAGGACAATAATATTTTATTATTCAAGTTTTTTTTTTCAATTTTTGGAAAATTATTTCAGTTTGATTCCAGCGTTATATTTATAATTTATTAAGTTGGTTTGATAGATTTTACTTGATGTTGATTTCTCGAGATCTTTCAAATATTGTTCTAGCTTCCATTAAGTTAGTTTGAAACGTAGTACTTTTTTTCTGAGTCGACAATAAACTGTTTTCCTTACGACCTGTCGGACCCGAGCAAGAATTTTACGATTTCCGCTCTTTTTTTTGGGCTCTTTCTCGATAACACTAGTTATGGCGCATTTTATTCTAAGAGGGTCCAGTCAGGTCTGTATATTTATGGTTTGTACTTTTTAGAAATTAATTTTCTGCGTTGACTCAAATTTTATAATATTGTTTATGTAAATTTAATTATTTCAAAATTACTTAGACTTTAAGGAATAAATTCTCATCATGCTGTTAACGGTTTAAGTGAGACTTAGTAAGGCTTTTTGTGAAAATGGACAAAATCAAGCAATGCGGTGTCATTAAGCATCTACAAAAAAAGATAGCTGAGACTGTTGGCATCTCATATAAACGAGCACAAAACATTATTATGAACGAACTGGGGTTTTCTAAGATTTTTGCGAGATGGATCCTAAGGCTGCTTTCAGCTAAACAAAAACGGAATCGATTCACGATTTCTCGCGACCGTTTGGGGCTGTTTGAAGCCAATCCACAAGAATTTTGGAACAGGTTTGTGACTATGGATGAAACCTGGGTTTACCATTATATCGAAAAGGGTGAAGCAGTATATATATATATATATATATATATATTGTTTTACCCATGAAACTCAAGGGACAAACATTAATAGTATATTATGCAACTTGGGAGAAAAATTTTATTTTGCGAGTGTGAATTTTTCCATTAAGGGGTTATATACCTTTTTCTGGCTCAAAAAATCAAAAAAAAATTGTATTGCTTATTTTTAAAGTACATACTTTTAACAATGTTTCTGCAAAATTTCATCGAGATCGAATGAAGGAATTTTTTTCAGACAAATCCTTCTGTTTTTTTTTTGGCGGAAAACTCAATTTTTCGACTTAAGAAATCGACTTTTTTGGAAAAAAATATCACTAACTGTAAAAATTTTTTTTTTGTAAAATCCTTCGTTCACGAACAAGGTCACACTATATAGTGACGTAGTTTTTTTTTTTTTTTCAGCTGTGCCGTTACCGTTATTTCATGCTCACAGTAAGCCGAATTTTCACTTGAAATTTTATACAAAAACACAATAACAGATGTACTTTTTGAAACTTTTTATCGCATTTGAATAAAACTATGGTAACATGATTTAAAAAAAATAAATAAAAATCCTGTATTTCCCTAGAGAAAAAGGTATATAACTCCTTAAATGGAGTAAAGTTAGATAAAGTTCTGAAAAGCTGAACCCTCCGATTTCCTTGAAACTCTGTATACTTACGTATTTTGACGCGCTGATTACGAATATGATAGTCAAAATGGGCGCAAATTCGATTGCCATGGTGAAAGCCATGAAAAACTTCGAAAACAGTGGACGGTTTTTCAAAACACGATGGGAAGAAGGGGCGTGGTACAAATTAATTTGTAACTATCCCACAGTGGACGGTTTTTGAAAAATACGTTGTCAAGGAGGGGTATGTAGCCCTGTCCCACAGTGGACGGTTTTTTAAAACACGATGGGACAAAGGGGTATGGTACAAATTAATTTGTAACTATCCCGCAGTGGACGGTTTTTGAAAAACACGTTGGGAAGAAGGGGTATGTATCCCTGTCCTACAGTGGACGGTTTTTTAAAACACGATGGGGCGAAGGGGTATGGTACAAATTAATTTGTAGCCCTGTCTCGTAGTGGACGGTTTTTGAAAAACACGATGGGAAGAAGGGGTATGGTACAATTAATGTAGCTCTGTCTCGCAGTGGGCGGTCTTTTTTAAAACACAATGGGAAGAAGGATGATGTAGCCTTGTCCCACAGTGGACACTTTTTTAAAGCACGATGGGAAGAAGGGATACGGTACAATTAATATGTAGCCCTATCCCGCAGTGGACGTTTTTCTTTTCAACCACGTTGAGAAGGAGGGGTATGGTATAAATGAATATACAAGTATAACCCTGTCCCGCAGTGAAAGTTTTTTTAAAGCACAATGGGAAGAAGGGGTATGGTACAATTAATATGTAGCCTTATAACGAGATTTATAACTTTTGTAAACTTTACTTTCCGAAATTTTATGTATGTAGTGAGAAAAATGCCCAAATCCATGATTTTCATAGGTTTTTAACGGTTTTTACTATAAAAGTCAAATTTCCGCCAATTTTTACTATCATATTCGTATTTCGCGCTTCAAAATACGTAAGTATACAGAGTATCAAAGGAATCGGAGGATTCAGCTTTTCGGAACTTCACCCGTAAAGTTAAATTTGTTCAAAAAAGATCAAATAAATGCCACACTTATTTTATTAACTTAACACCTAGTTTTTTGTGATTTTGTGTTCTTGGTCTAAAATTGCTGGTGTTTGACTACTAGGTCCTGCTTTCTTTTTACCCTCTAATCCTACGCCAATCTTCACTAACAACTGCACTGGAAAATTAGCGGCTAAATGTACTTATCACGTCCGTACTCTTATCGGTAAGCTTGTATGCAAAGACTTTGAAGTAAGAAATAAGTGTCATTAGTTTCCCAAAAATGCCGAATTATACATGTGTCAATAGTTTCATTTTCTTAGTTTACAGTATAGTTCAACTACAATATCTTTCGTTTTTTTCCGTGTAGATAAAAAAAATAACTAAAACACAAATTTTCATGTGAATAAAACTTCACACATGTGGTGTGGATATTTTGTTTTTTGTGATTTATGGAAATGTCTCTCTCAATTGAGAAACCACTGGTAATAAGTGTCAATTAATCAGATAAATTGTTGTAGAGATACTGGGAAAAAAGTTGGTTGTTCCATTCAATTCGTTGGACACTAGAACGCTATCCAAATTTGATACAACTACGAGTTGTTTTGTGTTATTATTCAGTTTTTCGTTGTAAATATCCAAAATAATAACACCAACCAACTCGTGGTTAATTGTGCTAATCAGGAATTGGTTTAGCGAAACAATCAATTGAATGGCATGTCAAAGTTCAACAAATTGGATGGGACAACCAACATTTTTTCTCTGTGTACGTATATCTAGATTAATCATATAAAGAAACGGTTTTTATTAAATAGACGCATAACTTTAAATTTTACGTCGATCTCTTTGTTTGCGAGCCTCTATTTGGATTAATTGTCACGCAAATGCGTGCACTGCAAAGAAGAATGTGTTTGTACTTGTGCTAACTATATTTTTGTGTAATTCTGATTAATGTTTAGATCGCGTCTGAATAATGCCTATGCGTTGTTATATAAAACAATAAAAAGAGGGAAAAAACTCTTGATTACCCCGCTAAAATTGTCGATTTCTAAAACTAAGCGGGACGTTACGGAAGAGAGATCACAACGGATGAATAGCTAGACAAAGCAGGACATCGATTTCCGTTCAAAGCGCATTTCCGGCTCAATGAGATGAACATAGTGACTAATTGTCGTTAATAGGAAAAAATATCTGCAAGTTTTTGATGCTTCTATTTAGTGAAAAAAATTAAAATATAACTTTCTCTGCGAATAAAGAAAAACATTTGAAAAGTTAGATTGGCCGATCATAATCGTTAATGGAATTTTTGTTAAAACTACCATTTTTTCAATCACGAATTATTCGATACAAAAAATGAGCTATGCATATGGAAATAACGTAAAGATATATGATACTACATATCATGAGATAAACATCAGTTAGGAATAGTCAGAAGCGTGAATAGATTCGCTTCTTACAAAATCAATAGCTTGATAGATGGCCACAGATTAAACTTTTCAATTTGAATATTTTATAATGTAACAAAAATAATTCTTCTTATAACGCCACGCTTGGTATAGCAAATCTGCGTACAGGTGTTGACTTGGTAATTTGCGTATTTACTTTTATGCTAGTGATAAAAAAGTATTTCATCAACAATGTTAAAGACAGAAAGGAAGAAAATTTCTCATGTATACTTTACTTTATTTCAGCGTAGCGTTTGTCTCATTGCATCACTTCATCGCTAATCAAAACGTTTATAATTTTTTGAATGAGTGCAAATGGTTTATTTAACGGTTGATTTAAATCAAACTTATTTTCAAATTTGTCGATAATTATATTTATAATTGTATTAATTACAAATTTATAATTCGGAATTTTAAACGATATTAAATGTTCTTCATAAATAAATTTGTTTAACAAGGAAGTCGTTCGATAAGTATGAAAGAAAAGTGAGAAAATCACCTTCTTTCGGAAAAATTCGTTTCTATTTTTCGACGTAGTATCTTCCGAGGTTTACACATTGGGTCCAGCAGTGTTCCAATTTTTTGATCCCCTAAGAAAAGCAGGAAATCTTGAATCCTTTAAATATTTATTCATAACAGAAATCATCTTCCTCATTTGTTGAAAATTTCTTCCTCCAAGCTGGATCTTCGAGTTTGGAAACAGTAGTTCGAATCCTAATTCATACAGTTCGGCCATTGCAATAGTTGATTTGTGCGGTGAATCGTTGTTTTGATGGTAGAACACTTTTTGCACATCAATCTTAGACAATCGTTTGCAGCTGTTTATTAAAATGGTCTCGTAATGTTACATAATGCGTTTTTGGTTAACCCTTTTGTGAACAGTTGATAAGATCATTTCTATATGATCCCAAAATTTAGCCACAAATCGACCCCAAAAGTATTGTGGGTTGCGAGTAAACATCGGCAAACACTTCTTCAAAATTTCCTTTCGCGAACATTTTGGTCGATGGTCATCAATCCTAGCATATATTATTGTAGGCATAGCTTTTTCATGTAGAATATCGTGCAATTATGCCTGCAATCTCAACTATATTACTAAAATGTTTACGGTTCTTCCGGACAAATAAAATTGAAAAATAAGAAAAAATCTGCTTCAGCCCGGATTCAAATTTTTTCCTTCTTCAATTATTTGTCTGAGGGAACCTTGAAAATTTCAGTAATGAATTCTATCAAATATCCCAGACGCTAAACGAGTTGAATAACATCTTAATAATGGTAATAATAACAATGATCATGAATTTATCGATCTTTTTTAGCGTTGTGACCTCAACTGGATGTCTTTGGCACGCTACATTTTTAATTAATGTCCAGCCACATTTGTATTCATTAATTTAAAAGTAAATGATCTTTAACGCTTCTTTTTTGCTCCTCCGTGGTCTGTTCTGGGTGGATATTATCATATATAACGTGGAAACTCGTTTGATAAAGAAAATTTAAAAATTCTCAATGATTATCTTTTGTTTGACAATTATCCAAAAAAGTTTATCACTAAATACATAAATAAAAGAATTTTAGAACTAAATAACAGAAATGAAAATAATAAAATCAATAAGTCTAATGTTTATAAACGACACTAAAAGTAGAACTATCTTAATTCCCTTCTATGATAAGATCTCACAAAAGATAAAAAGAATATTAAATACATATAATATAAATACTATTTTCAGAGTTAATTCTAAATTGAATAGTTTTATAAAACTTGGGAAAGATCTGCTTAATATAAATGGTAAAAAGTCACCGAAGCCATCAATTTATTGGAAGGACAATTCCAATGTCAATCGGCCTCCAAGATCGTGTTATATGACGCCTCCAGATTATTTTCTTTAGAAGTATGTTAACTCCATGGTTTTTCCTGACAAGCCAATAACTCAGGAAGCATTGGAGGTCAATATTACCCGAGCAATTAGTGAAATAAGGCCAGAAATATTGGAAAAAGTGGTTAAAAATTGGTCTGATCGGATGCGCTTCGTCACAATTAGCCGTGGTTGTTAGATGCCAGAAATAATTTTTAAAACACAAATACACTCGTTTACTTAAATAAGAATAATAATATCAAGTCGAAACTTTCAGCGGTTAAATAGCAGGCACTAAGGAACGTCTTAAAGACGTTGGTTTTAAAACGCAGAAGCAGCTCAAAATGAACTTTGTATATTTTCAATATTTTGATAATAAATCAATTTAATTCTTAAATTACACTCTTTAAATCCGAATTAGTCAAAACTGACTAATTGTTAGTTAAATTTAAGTAATTGTTAGTAGAAAACGTTACAGAAACATCAGTAAAAATAAAATTACTATAATTAATTAGTCAAATATATTAAACTATTAATTATTGTGAGATAAATTAATTAATCTATATCTGTACTGGGGCAGTACTAAACCAGTATCGCGCCAACGCTCGGCATAAATCCCTAAGTCGGCTTCTAGCCAGCATTTGGACTCCATATTGGGACAGTACTGAACCAGTACCACGCCAACGCTCGGCATAAATTCCTAAGTTGGCTTCTAGCCAGCATTTGACTCCATACTGGGGCAGTACTAAACCAGTATCGCGCCAACGCTCGGCGCGGTACTAATGATCAGTACTGGCATTGCTCCTTATTTACAACTGGCACGGTACAATGCCGTTCGTAAGATCCGGCATAAGTCCGACTTTTCCGCCTGGGAAAAGGCATTGAATTATTTTTGACAAAAAAATAAAACATCCCATCATTTCTTCAGTGTTTTATTTCAATTTGAAGTTCTCAAGCGTTTTAAAAAAACACCCTTTAGTTTTCAATCAAATGTTTAGAGTTCATTTTTCAAACTTATTAACTGATACCTATTTCCGTTGTTGTTGTTATAGTCAGCAGTCCTGGGACTGGTTTGATGCAGTTCTCCATCCGTTCCTATCCTGAGCAGGTCTTTTTATGTCGTGTGTAAATGATGTACACATTATAAATAATGTATCACTTAAGATACAATTTTAACGTTCAAAATTTTGATATTTTACAATTTCAGAACAATCATCAATAAAAACATTAGGCATAGGAAACCACACGAGAAACAACAAGGGAAACTATATACATGTAATCTGGGCTCAAATTACAATATAGCCTCCCATATGGTTCTCAATGTAGCTTCCCACATAGTTTTGAGTTTAATTTTGGTTGAAAAACAGAAAACTGCATTTCCTTGGCAAAAGTTGGTTGTTCACATCAGCGGTGGTTTTTGCCATTGTCTTCCGCAAAGATTCAGAAAAATATTTTGGTAATCCAACCAAAATTTGGTTAGATCAATCAAAAAAGTTGCTTATTGTAATGTTGACCAAATTTTTTGTCGATACAACTAAAATGTTTGTTTCATGCAACGAAAGATGTTTTTTTTTAATACGATTTGATTAATTCAAGGAAATATTATTGTATCCTTATCATCAAATTACAATTTCCATGCCAAATTATTCTGGTTTATCTTAATTACGAAATCAATGAGATAATAATATTAAAATAATGCTGATTATTATTATGCAAATCTAAATTCTAGCGCGAGGATATACAAACTCAAAGCAGGTAAATGATTGTTTCCTGGTAACAGATACCCTTTACGATAATTCAGGATTATCAATATATCGAATTCCTAATTATAAGTTTTATTAACTGCGGAAAAGGGAACTCTAAAGCGGCTCTTCCGGATTGAAATCATAATAGTGACTCACTCAAAAATAACTTAAGTTTACGACTTTAGAAGTGTTAAGAACATGAATATTTATTAGATTGAAATAATCTTATGCCGATTCAGTGATTTGACAAAAAATTTAAACATTTTAAAACCATTCGCGTGTTTGAAATTTTATTCAACATTTTTATCATTTTTTTATCCACACACTGTAAAAAAATTCTGTTCTAATTTTAAAATACAAATATAAAGTTATTTCATAAGTACTGTGACTTCAATTTACAGTACCCCGATTATAATTTTACACTACTTTTTGGTAATAAAATTCCATTTAAGGATATAGATTCATGTTCGGGCCCCGAAAAATCGATTTTTTTCACATATTTCGAAAGTATAATATATTGAGAGTATACTGTAAAAATTTTAGACCGAAATATTAAATATTTACGAAGCTATAGCACATAGTCGAAAGCATGCCGGAACCACATGCTGTAAACCCCGCGGCAACTGCAATGGTCTTACCGCTCTAATGTTGTCACGTTATCCTTATTATGAACATCTGATGCTTTAAAAATGGCCAGGTCATCTCGCAGAGCCGGAAAATTAGCTGAAAACACGATGCCTATGGAGAAACGGAAGGTTTACTCTATGCATCAAGCATAGCTGATTAGTGTAAGTATACATTTTTTATAAGAAATCTGAAATCAAAACATTAAACGCGTTTTTCTCGAAACAGCATGTTTGTAAGCGGCGCGGGTGATTAAAGAAATATATCCACCCGATTGCTTTCAATTTTGCACATGTTATTCTACAAAACAATGGCTCCGTCGGGTACTAGAATTACTTAATTATAATTTTTTTTTCACCAATTTTTAACGAAATTAACGAAAACAATAATAATTTTGATTTTTTTTTATTCAGATGACTCCAAGTGCCGTAATCTTCCGCACCACCCACCTATCTCATTTTAAAGGTGTTTACTTCAGCTTAAAAAAACAATTATAAAATTGTGTAAAATTGAGTAAACAACATTTTTTTATATATTTTACGATGTCAATAAAAACATGTAAAAAATTGAAATGGAAATGAGCTTCCGAAACGGGCGTGAACACGAGGCTACATCCTTAAGTATTGTAAAATGACAAACATATTAACAGTTCACCATAACATATTTTATTTCATGGCTCAAAATACTGTTAAATTTTTTGTCGAATGCACGACATAGATAACATCAATATTATTCAGTTTAATGCTTCACTTGCTTCAACTTAGATAAAGTTCACGACCTTGGTTGTAAATCAAGCTATAGTAGGAAAAACCACATACGTATATATAATTCTTAATTATTTTGCCTGAATCAGTTTAATTGCAGTACCGAATTCAATTCAGTAAACACTGTTTTATATTCTAGACTTAATTTCAATCACAGATGGAAATTATTAACAGCGCTTTCGATGTGAGATGGTTGAAGTTTCCGATTAAGTCCGTTTTTTTGTCAATGTCGGTACTGCTTTTAGCAATTAAATGCGGAAATAATGTAATGTTGCTGCTGCATGTTAGTGAACAAAGTTTTTGTAGAAAAAATCAAACAGTAATACAACAAAAATAATGAGATCATGCGGGTAGCCATATACGTCTGTAGGTTCTGTTACATATTAATAGAAGCAGATTTTACCACTATTGTTTTAATGGTGACGATAAATCAGGATAAGTTAGTGTTGTGTGCCATAAACGTGCCGACGACGTGTGCACTATTACCAATTAGGGACAGTAAAGTCTTTATTACTGACTTAAGGTCAGCTAGAAGGGACGTACGAAATTCATTGGCTAAATATTTAAGTGAGGATTATCATAATAATTAATACCAATAGTCTGTGACATTCTATCATTTTTTAAGAGAGAATGATATTGTTTTCATTTATTTACATAAGTTTTGTTTGATATTCAATCAATGGCAATGGTAGTGATAGGACATTGAGAGTGAAACATCAACATCGAATGAAAAAGAAGGAAGGGGTTTTGGAAGGTTGCCTTCTTTTTTCTTTCCTCCTTTTTTGTTAGTTTCTCATAATCGTTTATTTCAAGACATTTTTTTGGTCCAAAGTTGGTCGTTTTTTTGTATTTTGAGGGTTCGAACAGTTTCGAATTCTTGAAATTTTGAATTATAATTTTGTTTGGACGTTGAGATGAATTTGAATTTGTAGTGATACGGGTTCGAATTGAGTTTTGGGGTGTTTTTCGAAACATCGAATTTTTATAAAAATAATCTTATAAATCATCTATGTGATATTATCAACATTTTGCAATCTTATAAGACTAAAGTGTCATTAAAGACCGTCATTATGATGTAGGAAGTAAAATTTACATACATCGTGCGTTGACTGGAATAATAGTAATAATTAGTAAAAGTATGAGTATAATTAATTTAAACTATATTTCATTACGTTAAAATATATTAAATTTAAATCTGCAAGCTATTTAATCTTTTTTCTTTCGTTTTTGTTTCAGGTAAGAAACCTTTTCATCAAAATACAAATCCCTTCAGTTTTTGACTTTCTATGGAATTATACGTAAGTTTACAAGTGAAAATTGTTATTCTTTCTTCATAAAAGAACAGCAGACCGCATACATTAATCTAATTGTGAGAAATATTTTTTTTTAAAGAATTTTTTTTAAGTTCTTTTTGTCTAGAAATATGAGAGATATACTATCAATTTCATTCAGAGGGTCACTAATTTCCATGAGATAAAAGTGTACAGCATTTGAGTTTTATTTGATAGGGTATTATCTGTAAACAGCAGTCTATTTGTCAGCAATTATAATCGCGACTGCTTCCTCTTAAGCTACATTCTCTTTTATGTTTCTGAAAAAGATTTAATGCACCAAGCTGCACATAAAAGCCAATCTCTATGGTATGATAAATTCATAATAAAATTTGGTTTGATGCCGAGAAAAAAAGGAAACGAAGTTAGTTGGCCATGCTATCAAAGCTGCTGTTTTAGTATTCACGCAACGTGCTGTCCACCTGTACCTGGTACCAGTATAGTGTATGTGTATGCGGGTTCGTAATTTCAATAGCAGATCGGAAAGAGGAAACATTGTCGTAGTCTTTCAAGAGACGCTGTTAAAATCTCACTAAAAAAACAATTAAATATAAAAATAAGAAAATTCTATTCCATGAAAACTTTAAAAAGCTTTACACATATCACATGTATATCGTGTTTCCCCAAATTTATAAAAATCGTATTTTTCTAGAAAAGTCGATTTCTGTAAAGTGTAAATTTCGGATATCTTCAGAAAGTTAATTTTGAACAATCGTTTGTTTCTTTATACCTTCACATCAAAAATTATTTTCTTAGTATGAAAACAAATTTTTTGAATCAATTTTTATTGTGTCTGAAGGGAATTTTCGTAGTTGATGTAAAGTAATTAGCAACTCAATCATATTTTTCAAAACAGAAATTATACTGCATTTTATCTTATTACATAATATTATTGAAAACATAGTTCTTACCCTTGGTATTAATTTTGTATTCGTTTATAGTGAAATAGTTTAATGCAATGTTTTTAGTAAATTAAAGTGCTACCAATAACTATTACATTTATTTAATATTTCTATTTTATGATACTGAGGGAACTGTTTTTTTTTTTGTACCATAAACTCCACAAACTCTTTTCTGTAGTTTGAACTTTTCTGTAGGGCTACATAGTGATTATTACACAAAGTCGAACGAACTTTTATTGCTTTTGTCGACTTAGAAAAAGCTTTCGACAGTGTCAGCTGGCCTACAATCTTCGAAATATTAAAGACCAGAGGATTATGTACAAGGACAGAAGAATTATTAGTTTATATACCGAGACCAAAAAGCAGTGGTAGAAATTCAGGTAGAGCGGGGAGAAATATTGCAGTGCTAGCGAATACCGAAAAGAACTAGAGAAGGTGTTGAATGTAAAGATAGTTTAAAAAATTATATTATTTAAAATAAACAGGAAAAAGTAAAGCTATCGCGTGTAGAAGAAAATCAAGAAAGATGCGTTTCAACTTTAAAATAGACAATGGAAAGATAGGGGAGATTAGCGAATTTTGTTGCTTAGGGGGTAAAATAAAAAGGGATGGCCGTTGTAATGCAAATATTCGTTCTAAAATAGGGCAAGCGAAGAAAGCCTTCCCTAAAATATCACAATTATTAGTTTCAAATATAGATCTAGAAATCAGAAAGAAATTGCTCAAAACATACGAGGGTAGTCCCAAAAGTACCCGACCTGGCGTACAGATGACGGTGTGTTGTTTGAAAAAAATTACTATGGTCGAAAGTGACAACGTTATGAAGCTTAAGTTAGAAGTTTTAAGACGCTACGTTGTTTACTATTTGTTTGATAGCTATTAATAGTGAACGCTCTCAGTGAATTTGTAAACATGGTAAAAATTGGTCATCGTTATGTGATACAATACTTTCATTTGAAAGGTCTCAGTCCAACCATTATCAAAGCCGAGCTAGAATCTACTCTGGGAGAGTCTGCTCCATCATTCACAACAAAATATTGGATGGCAGAGTTTAAACGAGGTCGTACGAGCTGCCAAGATGAACATCGTAGTGGTCGAACAAATAAAAATGGTATTGGGTGACCGTAGACTAAAAGTGCGCCACCTAGCAGACATGGTAGGCATTCAAAAAAGTTCTGTAGACCGCATATTGACTGAAAATATGGACATGAGAAAGCTGTGCGGAAGATGGGCGCCGCGTTTGCTCACAATGGAACGAAAACAGCGTCGTGAGAATGTTTCAATTGAGTGTTTGGCGATGTTTCACAGCAATAAAGCCGATTTTTTGCGTCGATTCATAACCATGGATGAAACATGGATCCATCACTTCACATCTGATACGAAGAAACAGTCAAAACAATGAACCAAAAGGGTGAAATCGACTCCAAAGAAAGCGCAGACAGTTCCATCTGCTGACAAGGTCATGGCATTAGTTTGTTGGGATAAACGTGGGATAATTTTCATTCATTATCTTCAAAAAGGAAAAATAATCAACGGCGAGTATCATGCAAACTTATTACGTCGTTCGAGTGATAAAATAAAGAAAAAACGATCATATTTAGTGAAAAAGAAAATGTTGTTTTATCAAAACAATGCACCAGTTCACACAACTATTATCGCGATTGCCAAAATCAATGAGTTAAAGTTCAAATTGCTTCCCCACGCACCCTATTCGCCAGATTTAACCCGCTCGGATTATTTTCTCTTCCCAAACTTGAAAAATGGCTCGGTGCTCGAAGATTTGCCAACAATGAAGAGGTGGAGTCTGCGGTTAAAGGCAAATGGTTCTAACTATAAACAGAGTATCGAAACTATTGAACATCGCTGGAAAAAGTGTATCGAGCTAAAAGGAGACTACGTTGAGAAATGAAGGTATTTTTTTCCGAATTTTTTGGGTTTTCTTTGTTAGGTCGGGTACTTCTGGGACTACCCTCGTACACATGGAGCGTAGCACTTTATGGTTGCGAAGCATGGACTATAGATAAAGGAGAAAGAACAAGATTAGAGGCTTTCGAAACGTGGTGTTGTGGGAAACTATTAAAAATAAGTTAGGTAGATATGGTGAGAAATGTGGAAGTTTTAAGCTTAGTGAAGGAAAAGAGAAGTCTAAATTTTAGTATAAAGATATAGAAGATACAGCAGAGAGATGCAAAAAAAATGGAGTCAAAGATTAGAGTATGCGAAATAAATTATAGATGAGGAAGGTTGTAGCGGATATTGCGAAATGGAAATACTCGCTCAGGATAGAAACGGATGGAGAGTTACATCAAACCAGTCCCAGGATTTCTGACTATAAGTATCAAAGTTCAATCAGGCGTTAATTTAAAATTGATAAGTCTGACGTGAAACATTTGTAATTCAAAAACCGATCCAAAAGGGCCTCAACACTTTAGATTGGGATACTGTCGTGAAATGCTTCTTTAACAATTACCATGAAATGAGCGTCTTTTTACATAGTGCAAATCTTCGTTTTTCTGTTTGAAGGAAGTAAATATTAATTTTATAATCGCAGCAAGATTGATTAAAATACTACTTGCAATGGAGGTAGCATGATACGAGTTGGCGACAGTAAGAAAGAGAATGTTAAACTTTTTCTCCATCATCAAAGATCGAATCAAGAATGGGGTTCTCTGATTTATGACCAGCGGGGTTTGAAACACTCGAAACTGTCGTAAAGTTCGGCGTAACAAACGTAGGTTTTGCCGGAATAGTATTAAGCGGACGGTAAGCCACGGATTATGTTCTCTCCTAGTCTTAACGTGTATGCTACCTCCAAAGACAAATTAGCACATAATCTATCTATCTGTCTAGGCTTTTAGCACATGCACTGTTGGAAATTTTTGTATTAAATTTAATATAAAAGTATATGAAGTCATTTGCATATACAGTATATGAAATTTAATATACGCTATTATGAATATTAATAACATCAAACTGTCGGTAAAAGAGAATATTTATAGATTCTTTGATAACTCGTAAATCATTGAAACTGATTTTTGTACTATGTGACTGCCCAGACGTTCATTTTTTTAATTCAAAGAAAAAATAGTAATCAAGAAATTTCTTTAAATCAAAGAAACTCTTCTTTGACCTTATAGTAATGCACCAATTTGTCTGATTCAAAGAAATTTTGTTTTAATCAAAGAAACTTTTTTCTGGGTGCACAAATTTAATATGCTGTAAAATGTTCTTCCTATCCGCAAAGGTCGAAAACGTGTTCTATCTATTCTATTCTATTTTTTTATTTTCCTTAACGTCCCACGCGTCACGCCTCAATAGAACGTCTAAGGTTCCTGGCGTCACTGAGCCGAGGATCACTCTGATGAAGGTAAACCGGAAAATCCTGATCAGGAAGTGTACACCATTATAAAAAAACTGTATTAGTATCAATATACAAGTGAGAAACAAATATGGTATGCACTCTTGCTACACTAATAGCATTTTTAACTGGTTGCACTTTTTTTGCTCTTGTTGCGGTATTTGTACCAATGCTCAATATCCTTTACGACCATCTGACCACGAGAAAGTAAATTTCTGCATCAGACTCATGGAGATGGTGTAACAGAAACCGTCGTTTTCGCAATTCCGGTTCCAATCCAGTACAGAATTTCACTTTCTTTTGGTTACATTGGAGATTCAGGATTTATGCGAATGCTACACTAAGTATTAAAAAAGTGACTAGTGGTAAATTTTATAAGGAAAAAGAATTGTAATTCTAAATACCCTGGTCAAGTAACGATGCAATACAATCTAGATTTATAATCCAGATAATTTTGATAGATATATGGGTCATTCCATATCAAATTTACCCCCCCATTATCTGTTTTCGAAACAAATATGTTTTGTCGCGTTCTATGTTCAAAGATAATTGTCACGTATTTTTTTATTTTAATGTGATGTTTGAAAATTTCGAAAAATGAACATTCAAAATTTTGAAATCGGGATAAATGATGTTTTTTCAATAGGATACAGTAAAAACAGTTTAATATTGAATCCTAAAATTTGTTCTACATAATTTTAAATATTTTCGCTTTGGAATAAAAAAATTAAAAGGAAATGGATCAATTCTTTAAATGTTTAAAAAAAATTAATATTACAGATGTGATGCTATTAGGAGCAGCTCAGTAGGTCAGAGACTAAGCGATAGCTTCATTCACGTGACTTTGTAGAATGAAATTAAAGTATTAAAAACGTAGAAGTGCTACGTTCAGAATTCTTACTTTTAATACCAGTCTAGTTCTCTTGCACTCGTGTCCCAAGAATCCCTTTTCTTTTAGGCGACCTCAATCCAGTAAAACATAAGGATTTAATACATGTATGCAATATACTTAAGTAATCTTTGATAAAAATAAAAATAGCATTACACGGAAAAAAATCATTAAATTTTGCCGAACTATTTCAAGAGTCGCGGACACAAACGTTTCCTAAACAAAGTTTTATATAGTTTCCGAATCTTATAGGGTATAAAGCATTACGATCGAAGAAAATTATTCGTTTGAAAGACTTTCTTTGATTTAAAGAAATGATTTATTTGAATAAAATATAATTTGTTTGATTCAAACAAAGTATCTTTGAACAAAATGAAAATTGGTTAAAAAAAATAAATTTCTGCCTTGAATCAAACAAATTATATCTTGGACCATATATCAATGCATAATGGCTTTGTTTTGAAGAAAAATTATTTTGATTTAAACCAATATTTAAAGAATTTGAAATATTTCTGTGGAATGAAAAATTTCGAACTCAACCACCTAATTTAAACAAATATTTATTTGGTTTAAAGATATTTTGTTGAAATTGAACAAATGTTATTTAATTCAAATAAATCTTTTGTTTGAATCAAAAAAAGCCTTTCAAACAAAATATTTTCTTTCATTCAATATTATTATTATTTTGGATATTTTTTGGTGCACTTAGTTGGCTTTAGGGTCCAGAAAAAATGTAAACTCAAAGTTTCATGTTTTCAACCGTTTCGACTCAGGTTGGAGTCCTCATCAGTGAGAATTTATTTCTATAAAAAATATAAAGGAGGGAAAAAGTTCAGTAAAATCTTTTCTGTATTTTATACATCTGAATTTTTGAAAGATTGCCAAAATATCATTCTGTCCCTGTTTTACCAAATTATTCATAAACATTCCACAATTAAATGTTCTCCGTCTAAATAGTCTATTCGTTGGTCGATTTTCTAAGTGTTTTTTCTGTTTGCGAACAAAACCAATAACCGACGTCAACTCAGCAACTGCAAATATTTCCATTGCAAATTTTTTTATTCCAATTATAAATATCCCCCTTAACCTACAGTTCAAGGCGTTCTTTTTCAGTCTTACTTTTTGCGCCCAGTACTGCTTCATTTTCAGCGTTTTATATACTCCCCATTAAGTTTTTCACAAGCGCCTTAACATTCGGATCAACTTTTTATTTGATGTTATGTAATCAATTACACACTGAAAATTTGTACTGATGTTCAAATCGGCCATCTGAACAGCTTGAGTCTGATAATTACAAAATGTAGGTGAATCCAGAAAAAAATTATCTAAGCTTCCGAAAAGCACTTACCTCCGATTAATTTGAAACTCAATATATCCATGTTATGTCGATAAATATTGATCTAGGAAAAAAATATTTCCTACAAAAGTTGTAGCGGATGAAAAGATATATCTTTAATGTTCTACACACTTTTGCCCTGAAACTATTATTTTCAGAGAAAAATGAGATTTAAAAAAAAAAAAAAAAAAAAAAAAAAAAGTACCAAAACCCATTATGGGTGCAGTTCCGAATAGTTGAACCTTCCGATTTCCATGAAACTCCCCATATTTACGTATTTTGACGCGCTGATTGCGAATATAATAGTGAAAATTGCGAACTGGTCGATTTTCATGGTAAAACCATAAAAAAACTGTAAAAATCATAGTTGGTTGCGTTTATCTCAACCAATATGCAAAATGACGCAAAACGTTCAAATATAACTTGTAGACCTCATCGAGATACACATTTTTTGTTACATGCATTTTTTTCTACGATTGATAGTTTTCGAGAAAATTAGAGATACATTTGATATCGAATTAAAATACCCAAAAATAATACAAGCTACACGTCATGTACAACCAAGTATTTTATGCAATTTATTCTTCTATTTCATGTGTTTTGTTATTATTTCACCCTTTTTTGCCCTGCAACCCTACATTTCATGAACATTTAATAGCGGATGATTTGAATTGAGAAAAACTCCCCATCGTGTGTTTCTCTGTTTGATTCCATTTAATAGGGGATGATTTGAATTGGAAAAAACTCCCCATCCAGTGTCTGTCTGTTTGCTTCCATTTAATAGGGAATGATTTGAATTAAGAAAAATTCCCCATCGTGTGTCTGTCTGTTTGATTCCATTTAATCTCATTTATCTCGAAAAATAATGGTTTTAGGGCAAAAACATTTGGAACATTAAAGATAGATCTTTTCATCCGCTATAACTTTTGTAGGAAATATTTTTTTCCCGATCAATATTTATCGACATAAAATGGAAAACTTGTTAAGACCATTTTTATTCAGATTCGACCTTGAAAATAAAATTTGCTGGTATTTTCATCATTTCCTTAATCAGTGCCTCAAAATACGTGAGTGTAGTGAGTTTCAAATTAATCAAAGGTAAGTGCTTTTCGGAAGTTTATCCGATAAAATAAATCCAAAGAGATGAAAATTCTTTTTTGTCCACCGAAAGTTAGCCTTGTCTGTGTCATTTTTCATGCGAAAAGTTAATTTTCCTGCACCAGTGCGGTAAAATTATAACTGTTCGGGAAATCACCTTTTCGCACGCAAAACGACACCGACTCGACTAACTTTTGGTATACAGCGAACAAAAAATATCGTTCGTATCAAGTGCGAAAAGGCGTATTTTAACGCGCGAGCAAGTCGCGACTCGTTCGTGCGTTAAAATACGCCTTTCCGCACTTGATACGAAATATACTATTTCACGGAGAAAGAAACAGTTACTCCTCTGAAATCTTGTTCTCTACCCGGAGAAGCGAATTCCTAAAAAAATGAATAATTCTTGAGATTCGCGCAACCGGTTCTCCGGAGGAGGTTTTCGTGTTGGATAAGACGGCCGAGAGTCTGTTTAGATTAGCCACGATCTCGCGATCCTTTCTCGACGGATCTCTTCTCACGATAAATATAGTCTAATACTCTAACTCGCACGAACAAGCTCAACTCAGCTCGGAACATCAGCAACGGTTCTACCTTTACAGGCAGGTAATCCTCTGACTTCACCCTCGACCCACTCGCGTCTAGTCTAGTTCTATACCTGGGTGTGACCAGGAACCAATTCCAGTTTCCAGTTGAGATGGAAAAAGGAGACCTATTGTGTCAACAAGAAGAGTGCTATTCACACTGCACTTTCTACCTTCTAGGATCATTTATCGTCCTAAAATGGTGGAGATAAAATCTATTCGGGAGAATTTGTATTTTTAAAGGAACTACTCTCTAAATTTGAATCAGTCAAAATCTACTGATTATTTCAGTGAAAATTGACTGATTTGACAGTGAGAAATATTTTTTTCACTGATGAATAAGTGAAAATTAACTGATTTGACAGTGAAAAATATTTTTTCACTGATGAATCAGTGAAAAGGCAAATCACTGATTCAATCAGTGAAAATTTGACTGATTCAGATTTAGAGAGTAGGATCATTCTTAGTTTAGAATTAAAAATTGTTTATTCAAGTTTTAAATTTCTCTTCTTCTGGTAGAAAATCATTTTTTATTATGTATGGTATATAATTTGGTTATTTAAAAAAACATTTCTTTGAAAAATAATTTAATTGCATCACTAAATGGTTGAATTAATCCAATTATTGAAAGAGTAAGAAATATAATGAATTAGAGTTTAGATTCCTGTAAGGTAACTTTTTTTGTACACAAAATATCTCTGCAAATTTGGGAAGTATGATGGAATACAATAAAGAACATCTATTTGGTTTTTTTTTCAGCAAAAATTTCACAATTAAGTGTAATTGTCGATAACTTTTAAGGTCCTATTTTTGTGAAAAGGATTTTTTGAAAAATTTTTACTTTAACGAACCAAACAAGCGTTCTTTAGTGTATTTTATCATATTTTCGGAATTTTCAGAATCGTATTTTGTGTATGGAAAAGGTCATTTGAGCCTAACATAATTTGCAACCAATTTTGCGGTTAACTTTACTTCCCGGTCATTTGTCCAGTTTTATTATCCTTAAAAAATTTTGTATAAAATTTAACTTCAACTTAAACTGTAGAAATGTTCTAAAATTTAAGAAATTTTAAAGTTACAAATGTAACCGAAAATTATATACTCCGGTTACAATTTACTATCCTTCCTTTATTATCGAGACAGTCTGGTCATCTGGTGTTTATCCTTCCACTTTCCCTTACAATCACAGTTCTACTTATATTAAAAAAAATTTCCCTCCATCTTACTGGTTTTCTTGCCTACAACTGTCTTTTCTATACACCCAGAAATCAGTCACTAAACGATCCTCTTGTAGTAAGTTTGTGAAAATGTGTCTTCAAAAACAGCGACGTAGGAAAAATATGAAATTAAAATCAAGATTAAACTTATCAGAACCTGAGGGATTACAATGATTTAAGGTTAGAAAATTTAAATTCATAACAGATGAGATGATGAATTTGGATCCTATATTATAATATTACTTAAAAAATTCGATTTTTAAAGCAAACAATTTTTTCCATGTTTTCATCGAAGTTTTTGAAGCCTTTCATCGAAATTTTTATCGAAGTTTTTATAGGCGTTTCTGATCGAGTTTTTTGCCCTTTTTAGTTATTTATTCACATTTTATGTACTCACATCCACATTCTAAGTTACATTTATACATTAACGTGTCTAGTTTTTTTATCTCAGTTGTTTAAAAATGTATAATTTTATGTCAATTTTCTCATGTTTTTATTTTTCACGCAATCCCAAAGAAATTTCATGCTTATTTTATCGAATTTTTTTAGAGGTTTCATTGAAATTTTATCGAAGTCTTTATGGAAGTATTATTTGCTTATTTTTAAGGTTTTTTAAGGTTTTTTCATATTTATCAAAGTTTTACCGAAGTTTTTCGTAATTTTTTGAGTTATTTTTTCTCACATTTTATACCTGCATCTACAATTTAAGCTATATTTGTACATAAACGTGACTAGTTTTTTATCTCAGATGTTTTTTTAAAATGTATGTGTTACTTTTCAATATCAATTCTTAAGATTTCTCTCGTGTTTCACCAAAAAATGTTTATGTTTAATTTTCTGTCGATTTTCTCATATTTTTATCCTGTAGACAATACCAAAGTTGTACTCAAATGCGCAATATTCACTAGTTGTTTTTTCATATTCTAGAAATAAAGATCACTGATGAGGACTCCAATCAGAGTCGAAACGTTTGATTAAAACTACTGTTTTTTTCATTTATGGACCCTAAAGCCAATTATCTAACATTACAAAAATTAACAATACTTTTAAGAAAGTGTATCTTTAATTTGCTAATGATTAAATGAAATTTCTGAAATTTAACTTCATATCATGAAATTGTACTGATTTTCCTAAATTTATCTTAAAATTACAAAACTAACAGAATATTCATAAAATTAATCTTGAAATTAGGAAACTGTAACGGAATTTTTAGTTATATGTACATAACTGTATAAAACTTCAGTTACGTGTCTAAGAAAATTCCAGCAGAAATGTCTAACAGTCTACGCTAGCAAAATAGCAAAGTTATTACAAGAAATTGTAGACGAATTACGCAAAAAAATAGGAAAGAGGAAATCTAACGTTATAGACTCAACCACATCAAGAAAGAGAAAAAAACAATTTATAATTAGTAAACCATTTAACGGCCGACTTTTTTATAGTGATTTAACCTGTGCGACACATATTGAATTTAAATATATAAGTATTCAACCTGTACCAAAAAAAAATTCTGAATTTTTCTACCATTATAAACCATCTCTAAAGCATGAAAAATTTCCAATATAATTTCTCGTTGCTTTATATTGTCCTAAATCAAAAAATAATTATTTCAGAAGACGTAGGTATGTTGCAAGAAACTCACAGATATTCTAAACATTTGAAAATCATATTCTACTTCATTAAATTATGATTTATGTAAAGTGTATAAATTAATTATTTATTTACTATCAATTAATCATTAATTTAATTTACTGACCTTGAGTTAATTTAAGTTAATTTTAGTAAATTTATAATAAATTAATTAATCAGTTTTTTGTAGATTTTATTTAAATGCTCGAGATTATAGACCATTATACACACTTTTGAGCAACTTGATTTGTTTGAAAAGTTTTTCGTATTAAGAGCAACTAAACAGATGTGGCGTGGAATGAGAAAAGACTCGTAAAAGGAAAAAAGGCCGATTATGAGATTTTGATTGATCCTGATAGTTTAAGACTTTCCCGATCAATTAAGCCCACTCTCGAATTTGTCCGATTAAAATTGAGCGAGAGAAACCCAATAAACCCATAATGAATTGACACAGCAAGTCTCGCTCTGATTTAAAACCGTTTTTCTCTAAAAGCGAAAACTGCCTCTTACGAGTCTTTTCTCATTCCACGCCACATATAATCGATGCATCTACACAATTATTTCTTTAGTTTCCGTCAGCACTATATTTAAATGAAAAAAATATTTTTTAAATCGTATCACTCACTCCACCAAAAGGTTATAAGGTTATAATATTCATTGTTCGAGTTATTAGAATTATTTTTAGAAACCTTAGTAATCATAATATCATTTTTTCGTACTCTAAAGTTTTCGAATGGAAATTCATTTTAAAATACTAATTTTTCTTCTACACGTTTTAAAGACTGTTATCACTATATTGAATTACGATGCCATAATATCAATAAGTGTAATAAAACCTCGGCCTTCCCTATTTTAAAACAATATTATACTAAAATTTCATTGAGTTTTATCATTTACTGTAAAGAAAAGTCTCTCAGTGTGATTTCTTTAAATGAATAGTACAGGATTTTCTAATTAGAGTTTTCATTTTGATTAGCCCGCTATTTTCGCAGCTGTCATAATAAGAGGTGTCATTTTTTGACAGATGACAACTACAAACTATGCCATTAATAAAAATGAAATGATACACGCTTCAACAACACATTGAAATTGTTAAAATTCACTACAAAAATGATGAAAATTTTGCTGAAACAGTTCGTAAAATTAAAAGTTTTCTCGGACGTCGTGAAACACCTTCTCGGCCAGCTATTGTGAAATTGGTGCAAAAATTCGAGCTGTTGGGACAAGTTAGTGATGTGAAGAATCGAACTCGTGCCCGTCGTGCAAGAACACCAGCGAATATTGCTTCTGTACACGTCGAGAAATTCGATAGCAAATAGTACACGGAGAAAATCCTAGACTACTGGTTACTTCTTTCTACGCGACTCAGTCGTCTAGCTGAAAAAAAGTATCACTTACACGACTGAGTAGTGTAGTGGCACGAATAGTTACTGCCGAAAAACGATTGATTCGTACTACTACATTACCCAGTCGTGTAGGTGATATTTTTTTTCGGCTACACAACTGAGTCGTGTAGAAAAAAGTAACCAGTAGTGTAGGATTTTCTCCGTTTACCATTTTTAAGAGTAAACCAGAATTATTGGGTTGGCAACAAAGTCATTTCGCTTTTTTCCGCTAGATAACTTTAGTCGTTCGAAGTCGTTCTTCTCCATTGCAAACTTCAGACCGTACATGGTATTTGGCAGCTGACGTTTCATAGATTATTCAGTAGAAAAAAAATTTCAAGTTTTGTTGTTTACTTATGGTTATAGATTGATTTGAAATGGAGATTCCAGACGGTCATTTTCGTCACATTTTACTTTATTACTTCCGAAAAGGTGAAAACGTAGTGCAAGCTCGGAAAAAGTTGTATGATGTTTATGGTGAAAAATTATTAACAGAAAGCCAGTGCCAGAATTGGTTTCCTCGTTTTCCTTCCGGAGATTTCGACCTCAAAGATGCACCACGCTTTGGACGTCTAACTGAAGTTGACGACGGCAAAATAAAAGCAATGATATAAAATAACCGGCGTAATGCGACACGAGAGATCGCAGAGAAGCTTAACATATCACATACATGTGTTGAAAGACATTTAAAACAACTTGGTTGCGTTAATAAGCTCGATATTTGGGTTACTCACAAATTTAACGAAATTCAACTCACCAATCGCATTTCCATTTGCGATTCACTGCTGAAATGTAACGAAACCGATCCATTTTTAAAGCGAATCATAACGGGCGATGAAAAATGGGTTGTTTACAATAACGTCGTGCGAAAAAGATCATGGAACAAACGAGATGAACCTGCACAATCAACATCAAAAAGCAGATATTCATCAAAAGAAGCTTATCCTGAGTGTTTGTTGGGATTTCAAAGGTATTGTTTATTTTGAGCTGCTCCCAAGGAACCCAACTATCAATTCAAATGTCTACTGTCGCCAGCTAATGAAATCGGACAAAGAAATCAAGGAAAAGTGTCCAGAACTGTTAACTCATAAAGACGTCATCTTCCATCAAGATAACGCCAGACCACATACATCTTTGGTCACTCGCAAAAAATTATTGGAGTTAGGCTAGGAAGTGATGCCTCATCCACCGTATAGTCCTGACCTTGCACCATCCGATTATCACTTATTCCGTTCACTTCAAAACCATTTGAACGGAAAAACATTCGATTCAAATGAGGCTGTCAAAAATGAGTCGATTCAGTTTTTGCCTCTAAGAACCAAACTTTCTAGGAAAGCGGAATTATGAAGCTGACTGAAAGATGGCAAAAGATCATCGAAAAACCCAGGTTTGTCCATTCCACGCCGTTCTTTGGAATTAGGCATTTCGCAAACGATTCTACACCGGATTTTGCATAAAGACTTGTGTCTTAAGGCTTCTAAAGTTCAGTTGGCATAAGAACTCAAGCCTGCCGACCATTAACAACGTCGTGTCTTTGTCAATTGGGTGTTGAAAATGCATGAAATTGAACCTGAATTTCACCGAAAAATCATTATTAGCGATGAGGCTTATTTTCACTTTAGAGGCTACGTTAATAAGCAGAATTGTCGCATTTGGGGCTCGGGAAACGCAAAAATTATTATTGAAAAGCCTCTCTATCCGCAACATGTAAGTGTTTCGTGTGGTTTGTAGACAAGGTGGGCTAATTGGGCCTTATTTTTTTGAAAATTAATCTGGAGCGGCTGTTTCAGTGAATGAATTGCGCTATCGAGCCATGATTAATGAATTTTTATGGCCAGAATTGGATAATATGGATCTGGACAATATTTATTTCCAACAAGACGGCGCTACGTGCCACACAAGTAGCGAAACCATCGGTCTTTTGAGTGAAAAGTTTTTAGGCTTTTTCTTTGGAGTTACGTGAAAGATAAGGTTTATGCTGATACTCCTCAGTCAATTCAAGAACTCAAAGAGAAGATATGTGCCGTTATCGACGAAATAGAGCCCCAAATGTGCGAAAATGTAATAGAAATTTCCATCAAAAGAGTATGGTCCTGCAAATGATTTTTCACAAAAAACATACGTTTTTCTTATAAATCAAAATGAAACCTCTAATTGGAAAACCCTTGATATTGTGCAACTAGGGAAAAAAAAGTTTATTTTGCGAGTGTGAAGTTTGATGCCCGAGCAAAGCGAGGACAACAATCACACGAGTAAAATATAGCTATTTGTTTACTAGTAGGGAAAACAAGCAATTGCCAATGAGTGTGAAGTTTGCAACATAATCCGAAAGCGAGTGCTGCAATCACACGAATTGACAATTACTTGTTCCTCACGAGTGAAACACGTTTTTTTCCCAACACCTCTAGTGACAATTGTACTTTCACAGCCTGTTTTGAGACGGGAAAATAGCAGCAGTTGTGAAAACAGGTATTTTCCCGTCTCAAAACAAACGGTGAAAGTACAATTTTCACTAGACGTGTTGGGAAAAATATTTTTCCCGTGTTGCATACGATTTTTTTTCTACTAGGGGATGAAAAAATGGATTTGTTTGCTCCACAGGGAGCAATAAACTGCAATTTATGACCCGCTAATAGAAAAATAAATTAATATTTGTTCTAAAGGTGTTTTTACTTCGAATTAAAGAAATGAAGTTAAAAAATAATTTCTTGAATTCAACTAAAACTTTTATCTGGATTAAGATACTTTGTAAGATAAAAAAGTTATCTCACATGAAATTTTACTGGACTTCGATCACGTGATCTGGTTGATCAATGGGCTTAATGAATATATAATTAGAATAAGTTTGGATTTTGAATTTTATAAATTAATAATTGACTTATAAGTCAATTATCTGTTTAAATAAGTAAAAATTGAAATAAACTGTATTAAATAAATTGAATGAAATAATTAATCAGTTAATTAGAAATCCTGTCAGATTCACTCGCCATTAATTGAAGCAACCACGAGTTGTCCTACCTTCCAAAGGGACCACATCGACCCGGGTTCGAATTCGAATACAATACATCATACAACATACATCATTACACAATCGACAGTCTCGATTTGATTCCCTTGTACGCGACGTGTCTATTCGGTATTCGCACCGAGCCATAGGCCTATCAGCGGACAATTCAACAGAGACACCCGGAGTAGTCAATGCAGTTTCGACCTATTATTACCAAATTAGATTCGTAGATATATTCAATGGAAAGCAATGGAGGGGAAAAGGTCATTGGCCTCTTCTCTCCCATCAAGGGAAGGATAAAATCAGGAAAAGTACATAAAATCATTGTCCAGATGGTCCTTTCATTTCGATGTTAGTGTGTAAGCTGCTTTTCTTCTATTCTTCTTAGGAAAGATGCGGGCTCTCTTCTTTGAGAAATTCAATTTATGTTCTATTCCTTTCATTTTTTATTTTCTACCCATATTTTTTTTTAAACTTTTTATTTAATTCTCTTCTGCTGGTAGGTTCGTTAATCGCATACTGGTGTAAAAATAGCTTTTGACGTGGAACTTCATTTTAGATGTATTAAACGCATCGCTGGGTTTTATTAAAAAACGAAAAGTTCAGTTGGCCTCGCTTGCTACTTGGCAACCAATTACAAATCCATTTTCAGTAGAGTTGGTCCATTTTTAGACCCATTGCAGCATCAACACGATGAATCCATTACCAACTGAGATATTCTCTTAGTGACTCGATATTTTGGATTTTCCAATTCAGCGCCAGGATTGAAAAACGCACCGCGCTCTCGAGAATGGATTAAATTATTGTCCATCAGTCAATAATTTTCGGCTAAATAGATAAAAAATAGAGGCTTGTAGGATTCGTCAAGGAGCATCTTTTTTCCTCTTACGATTTTCAAATCCTTTTAATCCAGGCCAATCCGTGTTGTGACGAAATTCACAAAAAATTCAGTACTGCGCCAGTACTGGTTAATCGCTACTGATTCGCTGTTACTGGCGCAGTAATGACTATTATGAATAATTAGTACTGTTCCAGTACTAGGAAGACAGTACTGCGTCAGTATTAGGCGACAGTACTGCAGCAGTACTGTTTAGCCACTACTGACTTGCCATTACTGGCGCAGTACTAAAGTATTATTTTACACTGCAAATCGAATCGAATTCCAACTATAATTTCATTAAAAAAGCACAGTTACTCAAATATTTATTATTACATCTAATTAAAAAATAAATAAATTATTTACATAATTTATTAATAAAATAGTATTTAATTAGTTGCGTTTGAAATTTTTGTCACAGACCTGGGCTCGAATTCCAGCGCAGACGAAAGCGTATTTTTTGCACAGAAATATTTCAAATTCTTCAAAATTTGACAATATTTATCATTTTTACAGTATATAATATTTAATATTTTTAGATAAAATATAATAAATATTTAATTTCAAAATATTAAAAAATTTGAAATCCTTCTGTGGAAAAAAAACGCTTTCGACTGAGCTGGGATTCGAGCCCAGGTCATTCGATTGCCGGTAACAAATATTATTTTTTATAAAAGAAATCCCACGAAAACTTGAATGGAAAAAGGATTGATATAAATAAGTAGAATATTTTGATTTTTTTTTCATTTATTATTTATACAATCTCGAGTTATTGTGGACAGTACTATGCCAGTACTGTTTGCCAGTACGGTTCAAGTACTGGATATACAGTAATGACATGCCTGTATAAAACCAGTACAGGCTAGTACTGACAGGCAGTACTTAGACTAACTCACAAGGCAATACTGGTAAAGCATTAAAATACCCATATTCCGCCAGTACAGGCACAGTACTAATTGCCAGTACCGAGCTCATATTCGACAGTATGGGCTTAGTATTGCGCCCGTTATGAAAGTCCGACCGAGCTGACTACTGGTTTGCCAGTACGGTTAAAGTAGTTGTTAGTCAGTAATGAGATTACCGCATAAGCCCAGTACTGGTTGGTACTAGCAAACAGTACTCGGCCAGTGCTGACAAGTCAGTACTGCTAAAGCTATATCATACTAGAATTATTAAATAAATTATATAATATATTTTATATATTGAAGATAAATAATTTGAATATATTTTAATAAATTTAATTCGAACAAAATATCTTTGGGCCAAATAAATTTTTCTTAAAAACAATGAAACTAATGCATTGATAAATGGTCAGCCGAGAAATTGTAATTTATTCAAAAAAAAAAAAAAATTATTTAAAATATAAAATAAATGATTGAATTTAAAAAATGAATTTAACAAAATTAATATAAATCTCAAAAAAACCCAAATAATATTATTTTAAATAAAATTAATTTAATATTATAATTTAATAAACTTATTGATAAATTTGAAAAAAAATAACCAATTTATTAAAATTCCATTAATTTCTTTCTTCTGAGTGTAACTAATAAAAGTGCCCAATGACAAGCCTTGGGTTTTAAAACACGAGTTCAGTGTCGATTTTCAGGGGCTCGTTAAAAAAATGTTTAACAACTTGACTAAATTGCTGTGCGTTTACAATTAACTCATTAGCATCAATTCAACGCACATAAAAAGCAATTACGACCACAAAAAAGATTGCCTTTGTCAGATTAACTTTTTTTCCTCTTGAATAATTAAATTTAGTGTTGGTCAATTATTTATTAAATACATATTTTATGCAAAAGTTTCCCCAATTTAATTAGTGTAACAAATTGCATTGTAAAAATGCTCATCAAAATTGAGCATTTTTCAATTTATTATCAATTTAAAATTCAGATCTTAAGGGGATCCGCTACCTTTGATATTTTTATTTTTTGAGTTTAGACCTTCCATATAATTTTTTTATGTTTAGTACCTTTATTTAGAAAAGTGTTAGGATTTTTTTTAAATTCCAGCACATTTATATATTTTTAAACTAAGCATTTTGATTTTTTTGGGCATTTTTTTGCCATTTGTTGACTTTGAAATACTTTTTTATTTTTCAACCAATTGTCATGATTCTTTTTTCATTTTGTTCCTTTCAATGTGTAGCAACTTTTTGACTATGGAAAGCACTCTAGCTAAAAAAGTAACTACAAATTTTTTTTTTTATTTCGGGACATTTTTATTCATTTTATTTGTAACTTCTTTCAGTCATGTTATCTTATTTTTCACATCCAAAAGGTTTCTACACATTGTAAGGAACAAAATAAAAAAAAATTATAAGAATTGGTTAAAAAACAAAAAAGTTATTTTGAAGTCAAAAAGTTTCAAAAAAATGCCCAAAAAACTCAAAATTTTTAGTTTAAATATTCTCTATAATGCTACTGTTTCCAATTTAAAGGGTAAACCATGATTTATGAAAACCCATTTTTTTTAAATTGATAAGTAGCGATAGTTTCACATTTATTTAATCACTGAGAAAAATTTTTGTTGTTGTCTTAACAAAACTTTTTTTTTTCTAAATTCAAAATTTAAGAAAATTAATACTTTTAATAATATTTTTTATAATAGAATTCTTTCTTACTACGCACAGAAGAAAGTTTTTTTGATTCAAACTAATTTCTTTGAATCAAACAAATTTGTGCATTGCTGTACGGTCACAGAAAAATTTCTTTTATTTAATTTATTTTTTTCTTTAAATTTAATAAATTAATGTCTGCGCAATCACACGACTACAAGTGTAATGTAATTAACCGAAAATTCTATTTAAAAAAAAACATTATTTTTTTTTTTTTTAAATTTCAAATTTTTTTACAACAAAAATTTTTCTTTCTAAGACACGACTGATAATATAATTTCAAATCTTAAAATCATAGGAAAACTTCGTTTTCCGAAGACATGTTTTTTGGCACGATAACTGCTTTTAGAAAACTAGAAATAATGAGAATTCTAGAGCTGGAAAAGTGAGAGAATTTTTGTATGTGAAAATAGTGGCAACCCTGCTCAGGGCCGTCTTGACAAAATTTGGTGCCCTAGGCAAAATAAATATTTACTCCTCTTCAATCCGAAGATAGATTAATCTATCTATATTAAGCAATATGAAGTTATATTTTCGCGATGAAATCAATAAAAATCAAGATTTTCTAGTAAAATTTGGGCAATTTTTAAATCTTTCTCATAGAATTGTGACATAAAATTAAGTCATTGCACATTTGGAAAAATATAACCAATTACACACCCTTTTGTAATAACGAAAATACATTTTTATCATTTGTTACCACAATGTTTTATCCGTCACACGTGCAATTTTTTAAGTTTCTTTTTGTATTTTCATAGGAAAAAAAAAAAAAATATTTTGTACAGTTTTTATTTTGTGAATTTAGTTATTTAGACCAATTTTATAGTTTCAAACGTGCAATTCTTTTATATCATTTTTACCACAATGTTTATCCGTCACAAGTGCAATTTTTTAAGTTTTTTTCGTAAGGAAATAAGGTTTTTCCATCGATTTATCATTATAAAAATGAAAATTTCACGCCGACTTTGCCGCCCCAAGCGGTTACCTATTTTTCCTATATGATAGAGCCGGTCCTGACTCTGCTAGGCACGATGTTACTGCGTGCGGAAGCGTCCGAGATGTTGCAGTTGGAAAACAGTGCAGTGTATGTATATATATATATATATGTATATTTCTGTGTGCATTGTGTGCATGTGTGTGACCAATGCATCTACGCGTTCCATGAACAAGGAGTCGAAGTGCATTCTAGGCACCGCTCGGCCGGGGGGGAGGGGGCGAAGAATGGATAGAGAAATAAGACTGGCGATAAAAGCGGAGAGAAAGCAGTGCTCCCAGATCGTGAATGAAATTTACCCCCTCCACTCTACGAGTTTAATGCAAAAAAAACAATTTTTCAAATATAATTTGGGGAGATTTTTGAAGTATATTACTTTTTCAAGTTGTTCTTTAATTGTATTTGAAAGTTTGCCCAAATTATACTTGAAAAATTGCTTTTTTTCAATTAAATGTCAAAATGGAGGGGGTAAATTCCATCCACGATCTGGGAGCACTGAGAGAAAGCGAGATTCAGTTCGTTTGTGGCAAGGGTGGGCTAGGTGAGAGGTATATGTGCGAGTCACAGGGTTCGGAACGTTAATAACGCAAAATAATTTACATAGTTTTTATGTCTTTATTACCATGTGACGGCCGCCAGAATCTCAAATTACTCTAGAAGTGGGGGATCATCAACGTATATTACATGTGAATTGCATATATTACACTTATAAAAATTCAAGTTACGAGTAACTTCCGGACTCTGGTAAGCCAAGGCACAAAGCCAGGCGGGTTATGCAATTCTCCAATCAGACTTTAACAACGGGAGCAGTACTACGCCTGTAATGCTGGATAAGGGCGTGGTACTGGCAATCAGTACTGGCCCATGTACTGACATAGTACTGAGACGATAATGATATGTCGGTACTGGGATTATACGGACATGCCATTGCTGACTAGCCAGTACTAGGCTCGATCGAACTTTCATAACGGGCACGGTAATACGCCCGTACTGTCAGATACGGACTCAGTACTGCGCCTTTACTGGCGGAATACAGGGATGATAATGCTTCACCTGTACTGACTTGTGAGTGCAGTCTAAGTACTGCCGGTTAATACCAGCCCGTACTGCTCTTATACGGGCATGCCATTGCTGGCTAACCAGTACTGGTATAGTACTGACCTATTTCAACCAAACTGAGTACTTCGATCAAATTTTGAAAAATAATTACTTAAAGATGATAAAATCGAATGGAAAATGTATAATTCAATACTATTATTGAAATATTCGGAGATTTCATAGATTTTCTATGAAAGATATATTTTTTTCTGTAGATAATGTTAAGGATTTTATTGTTAGAGAAATATAGCTGATATTATTATTATATAGTTTTTAAAAAATCGTATAATAATATTTTTAAATTAAAGCCAATTTTTTCCAACAACATACCATTCTATTATACTTAATATTTTGAAATTAAATATTTATTGTATTTTATGTAAAAATATTAAGTTTATTACAATTAGGATTTTTAAATTCTTTAAATTTTAATTATTTTATTAATAAATCATGGAAATAATTAATTATTTTTGCGAGTTAGATGTAATAATCAATATTTGAATAATTGTTTTTTTTAAATAAAATTGTAGATGATATTCTATTTTCAGTGTAAAATAATACTTCTGTTTGATTAGTAAAATTTGGTTGATTAAATCAAAAATTTACTTGATCCAACCAAATATTTGACTTGCTTTCAATAAATTTCCAGTATTTATTAAATTTAACCAAAAAATATGGTTATATCAATAAATGATTAATTGACAATGAATCAACTGTTGAATATTGACTGCCTTTATAAAAACAATCAAATATTTTCAAAATACAAGATTAGTCGTAGCCAATCGAATTTCTTGTTTTATAGTTGCGCACATGTGATTGGGCACCTGTCGTCGCTTACGTCGTCTTTCATATATATATATATATACGCAACTACGACAGGTTTCACTGTATAAACAGTAAGAGTAACATAGGAAGACAATAGGCATAAGTGTCTTTGTCAAACGCATACATGCGCACGCATGTATTCGCACGTGTGTGCGCCTCCTTGTCTATAGATTTTTTTAATGTACTACCACACCCACGCTTCTTTCTACTCTTCCTTCCCCATTCTATCTATTAGATTCCCCTAGTAAAAGCAAAAACAGAGAAGAAACGATAACCTCCCTGAAGAACAAACGGGGACTTACATTTGGTCCAGAAGCCAACGAACGACTCTCAAGTTCAGAAAATATGGTACATTGCCCCTTGCATATGTATCACATTCAACGTCCTTTTCACTCATGAACTAAATGTTTCCCATATTCCTAGAAAACAGCAGCTCTTTGAAGTTCTTCCGCACCATATCTCAATTATTACACATTTTCAAGGGTATTACAATTTTATTCTAATTTATTCAATTTACAATTTGAATTTTTGGGTGCACTACCGAAAAGCACTTACCTTCCATTCATTAGGAACTCACTATATCCACGTATTTTGAGGCGCTGATTACAAATATTATGATGAAAATACTCGCAAATTTGATTTTCAAGGTCAAAACTAAATAAAAATGTTTTTAAGAAGTTTTTTCATTTTATTTCGATAAATATTGATATAGGAAAAAATTATAAATAACTGGCTTATATCGACCCTCAATAATATTAATAGATAGATGATTTTTTGTTTTGGCTTTAGGGTCCAGAAATAATGTAAACTCAGGGTTTCATTTTTTCCTCAAACGTTTCGACTCAGATTGGAGTCCTCATCAGTGAGATTTATTTCTATAAAAATACAACGAAAGAAAAGAATAAAGAATTAAAGAATAGAAAATTGCACGTGTGACGGATAAACATTGTGTTGACAAACGATATAAATGAATTGCTCTTGTGAACCTATAGAATAGGTCTAACTAAATTTACGAATAAAAAATTGAAAATTGTACACAATTTGCTATAAAAATACATAGGGAAGGGACTTAAAAAATTTGAATACGTGTAACGGATAACATTATGATAAAATTGCACATGTAAACCATATAATTGGTCCATACTAACTAAATTCGAACAAAAACTAAATAAAAAGTGTGCAGAATTTTTCAAAGAAATGCAAAGGAAGAACCTTAAAAATTGCACATGTGACGGATAGACATTGTGTTGACAACCGATATAAATGGATTGCACTTTTGAAACTATAGAATAGGTCAAACTAAATTTACGTATGAAAATTGAAAATTGTGCCATATTTGCTATAAAAATACATAGGGAAGGAACTTAAAAAATTGATAGTGTCACATATGCAACTCTTTTATATCAGTTTTACCACAAAGTTTTTTGTCGCTAGTGCAATTTTAAGGTTCTTCCGTTCCATTTTTATAGGAGAAAATTTTGCACAGGACGTAATTTCACACAAAAAAACCTTTTGTATAGTTTCTTTCGCAAACTCAGTTATTCAGACCAATTTTATAGTTTCAAACGTGCAATTCTTTCATATCATTTTTTACCATAATGTCTATCCGTCACATGTGTAATTTTTAAGGTTCTTCCTTTGCATTTTTTATATAACAATTCTGCACACTTTTTATTTTTTTCGAATTTAGTTAGTATGGACCAAATATATGGTTTACGTGTGCAATTTTATCATAATGTTATCTGTCACACGTGTAATTTTTTAAGTTCCTTCCCTATGTATTTTTATAGCAAATTTTGCACAATTTTCAATTTTCATACGTAAATTTAGTTTGACCTATTCTATAGTTTCAAAAGTGCAATCCATTTATAACGGTTGTCAACACAATGTCTATCCGTCACATGTGTAATTTTTAAGGTTCTTCCTTTGCATTTCTTTGAAAAATTCTGCACACTTTTTATTTAGTTTTGTTCGAATTTAGTTAGTATGGACCAATTATATGGTTTACATGTGCAATTTTATCATAATGTTATCCGTTACACGTATTCAAATTTTTTAAGTCCCTTCCCTATGTATTTGTATAGCAAATTTAGTACAATTTTCAAATTTTTTATACGTAAATTTAGTTACACCTATTCTATAGTTTCAAAAGTGCAATCCATTTATATCGTTTGTCAACACAATGTTTATCCGTCACACGTGCAATTTTCTATTCTTTAATTCTTTATTCTTTTCATTCGTTGTATTTTTATAGAAATAAATCTCACTGATGAGGACTCCAATCTGAGTCGAAACGTTTGAGGAAAAAATGAAACCCTGAGTTTACATTATTTCTGGACCCTAAAGCCAAAACAAAAAATCATCTATCTATAGGAAAAAATATTTCCCACAAAAGTTGTAGCGGATGAAAAGATCTATCTTAAATGTTACATACATTTTTGCCCTAGTACCATTATTTTTTGAGAAAAAGAAATTTAAAACAAAAGAAAAAAAATTGCCAAAACCCATTAAGGGTGCAGTTCTGAATAGGTGAACCTTTCGATTTCCATCAAACTTCCCATATTTACGTATTTTGACGTACTGATTACAAACATAATAGTGAAAATTGCTGACTAGTCGATTTTCATGGTGAAACCATAAAAAACCATAAAAATCATGGTTGTTTACGTTTATCTCAACCATTATGCAAAATTTCGCAAAGCGTTCCAAATATAACTTGTAGATCTCATCGAGATACACAGTTTTTATTGCATTCATTTTTTTCTACGACTGATAGTTTCCAAGAAAATTAGTATTATAGGTCTCAAATAATACATTGTCTATTTGATTCCAGTTAATAGGGGACGATTTTAATTGAGAGAAACTCTCCATCGTGTGCATGTCTGATTCCATTTAATAGGAGATGATTTGAATTTTAAAAAAACTTCCCATTGTATGTCTGTCTGTTTGATTCAATTTAATAGAGGATGATTTAAATTGAGGAAAACTCCCCATCGTGTGCCTGTTTGTTTCATTCCATTTAATCTCATTTTTCTCGAAAAATAATGGTTTTTGGGCAAAAATGTGTGGAAGATTAAAGATAGATCTTTTCATCCGCTGCAACTTTTGTAGGAAATATATTTTCCTAGATCAATATTTATCGAAATAAAATGAAAAAACTTCTTTAAAACATTTTTTTAGTTTTTTTTTATGGTTTCACCATGAAAATCGACTAGTCGGCAATTTTCACTATTATTTTTGCAATAAGTGCGTCAAAATACATAAACACGGGAAGTTTGGTGGAAATCGAAAGGTTCACCTTTTCAGAACTGCACCCTTAATGGATTCTGGCAGTTTTTTTTTTTTTTTTTCTTGAAAATTTTATTTTTCTCGAAAATTAATGGTGCTAGGGCAAAAATGTATGTAAGATTAAAGATAGATTTTTCCATCCGCTGCAACTTTTGTAGGAAATATTTTTTTCCTAGATCAATATTTATCTAAATAAAATTTTAATAAACTTCTTTAAAACATTTTTATTTAGTTTTGACCTTGAATATCAAATTTGTGGGTATACTGGTTTCTGATAGTGCTCATAAATCTCTACTAATCATCCTGGTAACACTTTTGGATTAGACTAAAATTAGGATTTAAAAGGAAATGAATTATTTTAATCATGTAAATTATTAGAAAGTTACAGAAATGTATACAGAATATCAAGCGCGAAGCGCGAGTGCCATGACGAGGAATTTTTCTTCCTAAATTTGTCCATTAAATTATACATGAAAAATTATTATTTAAAAAAAATGTATTGTTATTTATTTTTATTGTTTTTATTATGTTTTATACTGCATTATTATAATATTCTATGTATTATATTTGTTTATCAATTTTTTATGACTAGACAAACCTATTTTAGTGCATTTGATTTAATTTAGCCAATTTTCAACTAGCTATCTCATTTTGCTTGGAAATGGGGTCACAGGAACTGAAATTCCGGTAAGATAAGAATCTTTAAGTGATCCATGCCCTCAATAGTTAAATTAAGTAAAAAAGTTTGCTCATTCTTCCTCAAATTTATTTCTTTAATAAAATTGAGGGCACTTACACGTGCTGACAGTTCTGAATATTCATTGAACGATGAAAAATATACGTTGTATTTGACTTTTTTAAATAAAAAATCTTGAAACAGATTTTATGTGTTTATAAAATTTTATATACACTGTTAGAAGTGTTCGGGAAGTTAAAAAATTTTCATGTTACAATGGTAACGCAAAATTTGACGATATTTATGTTTTTGAGTAAAGGTATCTTAAAATTGCGAAAAATGTACTGAATTTTTTGCAATTTTTCTTAACATTATGAAACTCAAGTGGATTTTTATAAAATTACCCAAAACGTGAAATTATTCCTGTTACAAGTTTCTGAATTTCCAGATACAAGTATCAGAATGTTCAACACTTTGTAACTGAAAATTAACAAATTTTTTCTTAAATTCACTAAAGAGTATGTGATTTTTCTGAAATTCTATTTTAATTTTACGAAACTCTTACTGAATAAAACTCCAGTCACTTGTTTCGGCAAATAACGGTAGAAATTTATAAAAATGTATATTTTTTAATAAAGTAAAGTCGAAGATGAAATATTTCAAGTGGAATCGATACAATAAAAAATATATAATAAGGCTTTTATAACTATTTAATTTTCTTTCACTCTGCACTTTGCTGTTGAGATTGTCGTTGGGATTCTTTTCACTTCGTGCTTGATCGCTTTTTGGAATCAATGAAACTGCAAGAGGTCGCGTCCAGTTTCCAACGAGTTCTTCCTTTTTCTCAGCTTGTGCGACTTTTTAATCTGGAACTCTAGAAGTCACGCCAGACTTGATACTTGAGCAACAGCTGCTGCTTCTTCCGTAACGTATCAGATGCTTCGCTCCTGGGGTTCTGCTTAAATAACGTCCCGAGAGTTTGTCAAACTCATGTCGAAACGAGGAACATTAGCTTGATACAAGACCGAAACGTGTGCGACTCAGACACCTAATCGTTTACACATTTGAAGCAGCATCCACTTTTTATTTGTTCAGCAACATGAAAGTGCCTCAATCCTCAGATACACTTCAATTTTTAGTTTTCGACCCTAAATTTCTGGTACCAGATATAAATACAAGTAGAACGTAAACAAAGAGATTTTAAAATTATGTTCGCTTTTGATTATATTTTTTTGTAGTTTAAAGATGCTTTAAAAATAAAACATTATGAACTGTACTTATTTTATACAGTAGACTTAGAAAAAAAAATTTATTGTATCAAAGAAAATTATTTGCTTGAAAAACTTTCTTTGATTTGCAGAAATGATTCATTTGAATTAAAATAAAAAATTTGTTTCATCAAGAAATGAATGATTCAAAATACAGAGAATCTTTGAATTGTGTATTGCTATACGGCCAAAGAAAAGTTTCTTTGATTTAAAGAAATGATTAATCTGAATTAATAACAAATTTATTTCATCCAAACAGAGTATCTTTGAATCAGATGAAAATTTGTTCAAATCAAGTTTCTGCTTTAAATCAAACAAATTATATCTTTGACTATAAGTCAATACATTAATTTAATTGTTTTGAAAACAATTTATTTGATTTAAAATATATTTATTTGACCCAAAGATATTTTGTTTAACTTAATCATATGTTATTCAATTCAAATAAATATTTTCTTTGAATCAAAGAAATTATTTTTTTTCATTCAATCAAATCATTATTCTCAGTGTGTGTACATGGGGAAAATGGATATTCAACTACACCCAGAAAAAAGTTTCTTTGATTCAAAACAAATTTCTTGAAATCGAACAAATTTGTGCTTTGCTATGCGGCCAAAGAAAAGTTTCTTCGCTTTAAAGAAATTTCTTGATTGATATTAAAATTGTGTTCAATCTTCTTGTGAAATTATTTGATTTTATCAAAAATTAAACCACTGAAAATGAAAAAATTTGCAACCAACTATTTATAAAAACAATTCTGCAAAAAGCGTATTTAAAATACCGACACATCGCGGAACACATAGAATGTCAGTGTATTCCGGAATTAGGTCAAAGGTCACTAAATTTAAGAAAATGGTGGTGAACAAGTCGATATCAATAATTCAATTGACCGCGAAGCGAAGCTAACATTCAATATTAATTATTCTATATCGAGATATCTGACACAAAAAAAAAACTTATTTTTTCTGCATAATATCATCAAGAAAAGGGTCAGATTTGATTAAAAAACTCGATCAGTTTTAACATTCTTTCAAATCGGAATTACGGTTTTGATTATTTCTTAGAGTTATTTCTCGTCGAAGGACAAGAAGGACGTGTCGTCATCGAATTCCTTGACCTTTTCCAGTAAATCTAACTTGATATAGGAAGCCCGTCACTTTTACTTCATGTAATTAGAAAATTTTTTAATTATATTTTAAAGAAAGGCAATATTATTATTACACCAGTCATTTTTAACCAACGATTCTGGTTTTATTGATCAAAAACGTTTTTCTAAAAATCAAAAATTCAATTTTCCCGCCAAAATATACGAGATACGGAAAATATGTCGGGGAACGAAATTGTTTATTTGAAAGAGGTCTACAAATTTACTTCTGTCCATTTTTTAATAAGAGTTATATTTTTTGTTTATCAATGAAAAATATTATTTAAAAAAATAGTTTGGAGCACGAAGCGCGACAACCGACTTGGGTTTTTTTTAAACTTAATTCCTTCAATTCGAAATATAGACACCTTTAGAACAAATATAAATTTATTTTATTTTAAGAAATCACCTTTTTAACCCTTTTTAAATGAAAGAAATTATTTTTTTAACATTTTTTATTACAAAAAAAATTTTTTTGATGCAAATACAGTACTGATAAAAACTTAAGAAATAATTTATTTAATTTTATTATCTTTGAACGAAGACCATTTTTTCTTTAAATTAAAGAAGATATTTCTGTGAGTTACATTACGTATGTACTATATACGACTGTGAAGACATTCATTTCTTTCATTCAAAGAAAATAAAAAACAATCAAGAAATTTCTTTAAAGCAAAGAAACTTTTCTTAGTCCGTATAGCGATGCACAAATTTGTTTGATTCGAAGAAATTTGTTTTGAATCAAAGAAACTCTTTTTTCTGGGTGTAGTATTTTTCTCTATGTATGCACTGAGAAAAAAGCTTTTTCTGATTCAAACAAAATATCTTTGGGTCAAATAAATATCCGGCATTCGAAAGACCCGGTCTCAAATCCCGGCACAGTCAGATGCGTCTCTTTTTTCACAGAAGGATTTCAAATTCTTTAAAATATTTATTTAGATCAAATAAATTTTTCTTCAAAACAGAGAAATTAATGAATTGATATATGGTCAAAGATATAATTTGTTTCATTTAAGGTAGAAATTTATTTAATTCAAAGATACTCTGTTTGGATAAAATAAATTTTTTTTTAATTCAAATAAAACTCTTCTTTAAATTAAAGAAACTTTTCTCTCGCCGTATAGCAATGTACAAATTTGTTTGATTTAAAGAAATTTGTTTTGAATTAAATATAGTACTGGCAACAGTTTTAGAGATAATTTATTTAATTTTATAACCTTGAACGAAAAAAATTTTTTCTTTAAATTAAAGAAAATATTTCCCTCAATCACATTACATATGTACTATGCGACTGCGTCTACATTCATTTATTTGATTCAAAGAAAAAAAATAATCAAGAAATTTCTTTGAATCAAAGAAACTATTCTTTGTCCGCATAGCAATGCACAAATTTGTTGGATTCAAAGACATTTTTTTTTAATCAAAGAAACTTTTTTCTGGGTGTTTTGAGAAAAAGATTAATAAAATATTAATAAAACTATATTGTGAAGATGATTCACAACTTGATGGTATTCAATTTTTGAAAATAAATACGATACTAGATCTCTTACTAGATTTAATTATTTATTTTCAATTATATAAGAAGACAAGACTATTTTCATTCATTATCATTATCATTACTATAATTTTGAGTCACTTTTGTTAAAATTATAGACTAATGGTTCCCACTGCGAATAATAGTAATTGCAACTGCAATTATTTGACCATTTAAACGAGTAACATTTACCACTCAACAATAGTTTTAATTCTTAAGAAAACAGTACGTTGTACTAATTTTTTTATAGCTATATCATTATAGTTAAAATTACTAAAGTTAGCGTTTTCACTGTACCCAATCAATTTTTTCTGCTTACTAGTAAGCCATTACCGTGATTTGAAAAGTGATAAAAAAACTTGGATTAAGGCTAATGTAAATTAACTTCAAATTTGAATCAGAAACACTCATTTTAAATTCCAGCACTTTTATGTATTCTTAAATTAAACAATTTTGAGTTTTTTGGGCATTTATTTGACATTTTTTGACTTTGAATAACTTTTTTTTTTTTCAACCAATTTTCATGATTCTTTTTTATTTTGTTCCTTATCTTTGAATTATAAAATTTATTTTAAAATCTAATATCGTGGAGACTTAAAAAACTATTTGATAAACAAGATGAGTTTTCATTGATTGAAATCCAATTATTTTAAAAGGTTTAACGCAAATAAAAATATAAATAATGTAAATGTACTTAACAATAAAAAAACGTATGAAGTTAATTCTAATATTTGTGGAAGTGATGATTGATTATGTTTCTTTTACGACTCCTTTAGTAGCACTTTTGACCCTCCTTCATTATTATTTTCAACAAGCTTTGTAATTGTTTATGATCAATAAATCATTACTATGCTTTATATGATTTTATTCACGATCTCTTTTTTTTCTCTGTCAGCAACTTTCGTTAATATCGGTCAATCTAATTAAATAATTAAATCCACTAGACGTTCGTATAAAAAAGAAGTATTTGTCATCAGCAGTTTCTACGGCTTTACTTACTTTACCTCAATTGAATGAATAATTTTTCTTTAATAAATATTTGCAATTTCGTAGTACTTTCTTTTATTATATTAGGAAGCGAGCAACTATAATTAATAATATAAATTCTGCTATCCTAAGGAAAAAGATACATAACGTATCAAATTTAAAAAAAAAACTATTGGTTGAAATCAGGAAAAAAGTATTTATTAGAAAAAGAATTGCGGAAATTAATCAAGTTTTTTTATTTTATTTAGATAAATACTGATCTAGGAAAAAAATATTTCCTACAAAATTTGCAGCGGATGGAAAGATCTATCTTTAATCTTACATACATTTTTGCCCTAGTACCATTATTTTTCGAGAAAAATCAAATTTTCCCAAAAAAAAAAAAAAAAGAAACTGCCAAATTTTTATGTATTTTAACGCACTGATTACAAAAATAGTAGTGAAAATTGCCGACTAGTCAATTTTCATGATGAAACCATAAAAAAGACTGAAAAAATGTTTTTAAGAAGTTTCTTCATTTTATTTCGATAAATATTTATCTAGGAAAAAAATATTTTCTACAAAAGTTGCAGCAAATGAAAAGATCTGTCTTTAATGTTCTACACATTTTTGCCCTAGAACCATTATTTTTCGAGAAAAATGAAATTTTCAAAAAGAAAAAAAAAATTGATAAAGCCCATTAAGGGTTTCTAACTGGAAAGAGCAAGTTTGATTTAGTCTAGAACAGTTGTTTTTATATGTTGAATGTACATATTTATGCATTACAGTCAAAGGCTGACTCCATATAGAAATTTCGTCAGAAAAATAAAATTATGTAATGCGTTCTGCGGCGGGCAAAAAGACTCACAATTCAAGTAACGTGTCAGAACTTCTGTTTTGTATCCTTAAAATGAACTCACCAAGATCTTTCTTCAGCGGCGACAGGTGTTGAGCGCATCTTCCAAGAAGGTCTTTTTCTCGTAGGCATATGATTGCTATGATAATTAGTGTTATTATTCATAAAAAATAATGATTGCTTAATATTTTTGATTTTCACAATTCCAGCATTCCCCGAAAAAGCAGATAAATAAAGAATTCAAATTCAATAAATCTACCGTTAGCTACCCAAGTCTCTTTAGAGCACGTTTTTTTAAAAAAAAAACTAGGTAATAAACTAAATCTGTAGTACTATATGTATGCATAATGTACTATAGAATTATTTTAAAAAATAATTTAAATACATTCATGAAACGAAGATATTCATTTAAATTTTTTATGGAAAAACTAGTAATGCTAGTTTCTTTTGTATTTCATTTTATTTAATTTGCATTGAAATTCTTTATTAATTAAATATTAAGTAATATATAAAGCTTTAACAATAAAAATGTCTTAAGAAATTTGTTTATGAGATGAAAATCAAAATTAGTTAGTGAAAAAGTATAATTATGTTTAATAAACATATAATAATGATATTATATATATATATATATGAAATTCGAATTATTAATTGTTTGAAATATTATTTCATGTTTAATCAATTGAGTATTTGAGAATTTCCAATATCAGTTATTTTGTTAAGGCTATTCTTACCTTCTTTTTTATGTAAACGATCTCTGCAAAGAGCGTTTTAAATAAAATACTTTTAATAGCCCCTCTTTTGAACATCCGATTTTCCGTACCTGCGAAGCGGGACGAAACTGCGATTTTCAATCCTAGGGGCGAAACTTTAAAGGTAGGGTTGCAAACCGCACTTTCGTTCCGCTTTACAAGTACCGAAAATCAAATTCTCAAAACAGTTGCTATGAAAAATAGTATACATTACTCGAAACAAAACACAGCGAAGGCAACTCGTGTGGCTGCAGCCCTCGCTTCGCTCGGGCAGCAAACTTCGCACTCGTTTGCAATCGCTGTGTTTCGCCCCTTGTAATGTAATATACTATTTTTGATGCAATATTTTCACTTTTTTCCATTGAGAGTAACAGTTTTCAATTAAATTAATTCAAATACAAATACTCGCACGGAAGGTAAAATCGCGCACTTAAAGTTTTAATGAAATAAATTTTACAACGACTGGATAAATAATTTATTTTTAATAGCGGCTTATAAAGTACATTTTATTGCCCCTTGTGGGGCAAAAAAATCCATTTTTTCACCTTCCAGTAGAAAAAAAATTATTTTTTTAAACTTCTCATTCACTTGAACACCCCTCTATAAACGAAACGCTCAAAGGTTTTATGGAATAAATTTTACACAGACCGAATAAATAAATTTTCTACTTACGGATTATAAAGTACATTTTATTACCCCTTGTGGGACAAAAAAATCCATTTTTTGACCTTCCAGTAGAATAAAACATCTTCATTTCAAGTTCTCATTTACTTAAACACCCCTCGATAAACGGAGTGCTCAAAGTTTTAATTAAATAAATTTTACTCTTACTGAATAAAGAATTTCTTTTCAATAGCGGCTCATAAAGTACATTTTATTGCCCCTTGTGGGACAAAAATATCCATTTTTTAGCCTTCAAGTAAAAAAAAAACTTCTTTTTTTAGTTCTCATTTACTTAAACACCCCTCGATAAACGAAGTGCTCAAAGCTTTAATTAAATAAATTTTATACCGACCGAATAAAGAATTTCTTTTCGATAGCGGCTTGTAAAGTGCATTTTATTGCACCCCGTAGGGTAAAAAAAATCCACTTTTTGACCTTCCAGTAAAAAAAAACTTCTTTTTAAATTCTTAATCACTTAAACACCCCTCCATAAACGAAACACTCAAAGGTTTTATGAAATAAATTTTACACTGAGCGAATAAATAAATTTTCTACTTGCAGCGTATAAAGTACATTTTATTGCCCCTTGTGGGACAAAAAAATCAATTTTTTAGCCTTCCAGTAGAAAAAAAACTTATTTTTTTAAAGTTCTCATTTACTTGAACACCCCTCAATAAGCGAAACACTCAAAAGTTTTATGAAATAAATTTTACATCGACCAAGTAAATAATTTTTTCCACTAGAGGATCATAAAATGCACTTTACTGCCCCTTGTGGGGCAAAAAATTCCACTTTTTATACTAGTAGGTCATGAAGTGGATTTTATTTCCCCTTGCGGGAAAATAAATCCATTTTTTGGCTCCCCCAGTAGATAAAACATCGTGTGCAACACGGAAAAAAAGTTTATTCTGCGAGTTTCAAGTTTTTTTTCCTTCTTGCACAAAATACATTTTATTTTCTAACAAATGGAGGTTGCAACCTTTATTTCATAAATTTAAAACTGACTTTTGAAAAAAACCTCTTTTTTACATTTAATAGGAAAATTGTAAACAATACAACTTTTTAGAAGAGGAAAAAAGATCCGGATTTTATTTCCTACTATGAGATATTTTCAAAAATTACAAATTTCAAATTTGAATTTTTCACAAGGGCCAACTCCTCACCCTAATTCAGAATCTAGCTCCCCTTCTTGCATGAAAGCCCCTCAATTGGTGACGTCAGACCCTACCATACGGTCTTAAAAGAAAGATACAATGGGCCCTGCCTGGAGGTTAGTGCTCGCTTCCAAGGCATTTTCAAGGCTCAGCAGCATCAACACGCTTTACAGGATACCGCAGGCTTCGACATTGTTGGTCAGCGTGAATGTTGATCGTCTGACAACCCGTGGATTATGCCGCCAGCCGCCACGTTTTTCGAATCTATTCCGCCTTTGTATTCTGATGGTTCAAACCGATTCTTCATCACACCCATCCTTATGGTTGTTGCTCTCTCTGATTCTTTCCTTTAAAAAAAAAATCATCCTTTTTATTATATTTACATGGATTAAAGTACCTCAAACGCTTTTCTATTTCTTTATCGACCTCTGTTCACAAACATGAGATTGAAAATTTATTTTTACTTTTTAAAGTATCCCCTCTATTTTTCCATAAATTATTTTCAACATTTCTCGTACCTACTTTTGTTGAAACCATTAATCAAAGAGATCACGTGACGAAATTACTGTAAAAATTCATGTAAGATAATTTTTTCGTTTTACAAAATTTTTGAGTGAAAATTTTTCAGTTAACTGTGATTATCGATTATTATTTTATTATTATTTTTTGCCATTTTTTGACTTTGAATAACTTTTTTATTTTTTAACCAATTGTCATGATTATTTTTTCATTTTTTTCCTTTCAATGTGTAGAAACTTTTTGGCTGTAGAAACCACTCTAGCTAAAAAAAATAATACACATTTTTTTTATTTTAGGATATTTTTATTTATTTTATTTGTAACTTTTTTTCAGTCATGTTACCTTATTTTCCATACCGAAAAAGTTGCTACACATTGTAAGGAACAAAATAAAAAAAGAATCATGACTATTGGTTAAAAAACAAAAAAGTTATTCACTGTCAAAAAATGTCATAAAAATGCCCAAAACACTCAAAATTTTTAGTTTTAAATACATAAATGTGCTGGAATTTAGAAAAAAAAAACCCAAAACCTTTCTAAATAAAGGTACTAAACATAATATGGAAGGTTTAAACTCAAAAAATGAAAATATTAAAGTTGGCGGATCCCCTTAATAGAAGTTGATAGACCTGCCTTATTGTCTTTTGCTACGTTTCCCAAATTACCAGAAAGATGTTTTGTAACTTGAAAAAATTATCTTACATAAACTAGTTAATACATAATTAAGTCACGTGGTCTGATTGATCCATGGTCTTAAGGCCATTTATGATTCATCCAATTCCTACCTTATCGACATTTTTGTTCGTCCATATTAATTTATCTATCGAGTTAAAACTTTGAGTAATTAGGTCAAAAGCACTAATGAATGTTTATCTACTCATAAATATTTATAATTATAATATTTTAGGACCAGATGAATGTTCTTTACTGCTTTTCACTTAATTACTCAAAGTTTCAACTCGGTATCTCAATTAATGTGGAAATGCGAAGGATAAAAAAAAAGTATCCGTAAGATAGGAATCGGATAAGTCATACATGGCTTTTAACTCTAATTGCCTATAATTCCCCTAGCTCTATTTTCTTTAAAAAAAATTTTTCCAACATTTCTACTTAAAAGAAGTTAGCAGACGTTCTGTATTCTCTTTTAGTATGTTTTCCAAAATTTTAAAACTATTATTTGTAGAATGAAAGAGTTATCTCACAGGAATAAATTAACATATATTTTAGTCACGTGGTAGATATAAAGACACACGTACAAATTTTTCTGGTCATTGTGAAAACTTGAAAAATTTGGACTATCGATTTTTTCAAAATAGAACAAAAAAAACGAGTTAGAGATTAGTAATCATTTAATTCTATTTGACTTTGTCTTTAAATTTTCAATAAGATTACCATTTTATTAACATTATTTAGAATAGTTTACGGGGTAAATATTTTATAAATGATGCTTTATTAAAAAACGACAGTAATTTCTTTAAAGTCTAAATAAAAAAAAAATATGAATCATATTATTTTTCAAATATTGATAAAAATGGTTTTTTAAAATATTTAAAGAATTTGAAAATCTTTTTGTGGAAAAAAAGACGCTTTCGACTGCGCTGGGATTCGAGTCCAAGTCTTTCGATTGCCGGTCGACTTAAGAGTAATAAAAATTTGAATAAATGATAGAAAAGTTTATATGTTATACATAGTTGCTGCAGGACAAGGAATTCTAAAAATTAAGAGAGTTTGCAAATTTATATAGTGAGAAAATTTTGTAACTGACATTCCATAACTGGTTTATTATTATATTAATTAAAAACTGCAATTGTATGACATTTTTTAGTTATTTGGAAAATAAAATCATACAATGTGTAAAAAATTATGTAACTTACAAAAAATTAACATTTTTGTGTTTGTATAAACAGTTATGTTATTTTTAAAAGTTCTATGAAAATTGTTTCCTTCATATTAGAATTAAAAAGTTGGAAAGCATAGCAAAAGATCTTCTTCTTACTAACCCTGGGGTCAGCCACATTTTTTCGTAGTCTTTGACCATCGGCTTGAATAGAGCAGTCGAGGCCAATCTTTATCCATACCTGCCCTGTCAAAGAGCCCAATACCTGGATGCTGACTCGCTTTCGTCTGAATAGTTCTTAGTATCTCGTTGACCTATCTTGAAAAATATTTATGAGAAGTCAGAGCCGTATTACTCAAGTTTTAAGGCCAACTACCAGATTGGTCGCGTGACTGTTATGAAAAATTGCACCGAATCTAGTTTCCGTAACTTGTTTACACGATAATAATTGTTTTTCTTGATGAAAACACAGTTCCTGGCACTTCTCTTATACATCTATTTTCAGAACCATTTGGAATTTTAAAAAATATTTGGAAAGAAGTTGTAGATCTTCTCTAAATAAGTATGTTATATTTCACCTATTTTCTTCGTGCGAATGATAGTTTTCGAGATATTGTATGGTAAAGATGAAAATTACATGCCTAGCCCCTACATAATTCCACGAGAAAAAAGGTTTTTTTTACGCGATGAAAAGAAGATGTATGGTACAATTAATATGTAAATATTAATTTTTTTTAAATACGATAAAAAGAAGGTGAATGATACAAATCATATTCATCCCTGTTACGCAGTAGGTGCTTCTTTTTTAAACACGATGGGAAGAAGGAATAAGTTACAAATAATATGTATCCATGTCCCGCAGTCGACTGAATTTTTTAACGCGATAAGAAGAAGGGTTATGTTACAATTGATATGTATCCCTGTTCCACAGTGGACTGTTTTTTTTAAACAAGATGGGATGAAGAGGTATGGTACAAATAATATGTGTATATTAATTTTTTTAAATACGATGAATAGAACTAGAATGATACAAATAATAAGATAGCCCTTCATCCCATCCTGTTTAAAAAAATAGTTCATTGTCGTACATAGATACGTATTAGTTGTAATGTACCCCGACTTCTAATCGTCATTAAGAAAAACCGTCCATTGCAGAACAGAGATACATATTAATTGTGACGTACCCCTTCTTCCCATCGTGTTCAAAAATACAGTCTATTGTGGTACAAGGATACGTATTATTTGTAACATACCCCTTCATCCTATCGTCTTAAAAAAACAGTCCACTGCAGGACAGTGACAAATATTAATTGCATCATACCCCTTCATCCCATCGTCTTGAAAAAAACAATACACTGCAGGACAGGGACACATATTACTTGTATCATAGCCTTTCTTTCCATCATGTTAAAAAAAAAACAGTCCACTGCGAAACAGTGATTCATATTATTTGTGATGTACCCCTCCTTCCAGTCGTATTTAAGAAAAATCGTCCATTGCGAGACAGAGATAACACGTGGATCAATAAGTCTCGGGACTAACTAGGAAAAACACATTTTTTTGGCAAAACTCGACTTTATTCATCAACATAGTCTCCTTCAAAAGCAACACAATCAGTCTAGCGCTTCTCTAAAATTTCAATACCTTTCTTGTAGAACGATTTATCTTTGGCCTCGAAATAAGCGTTCGTTTCGGTGATGACTTCCTCGTTTGAGTAGAATCTCTTTCCTTGGAGCATGTTTTTGAGGTCTGCAAACAGATAGTAGTCGCTGGGGGCCAGATCCGGTGAATATGGTGGGTGCGGAAGCAATTCGAAGCTCAATTCATTCAATTTCGCCATGGTAGCGAGCGACTTGTGACACGGCGCATTGTCTTGGTGAAAGAGCACTTTTTTCTTCTTCATTTGGAGCCATTTCTCACCGATTTCGTTCTTTTTTCAAGGTAGTCGATGAACAAAACTCCATGAGCATCCCAAAATACTGAGGCCATAACCTTACCGGCCCACATTTGCGTTTTTGGCCGCTTTGGACGCTTCTCACCGACTGCAGTCCACTCGGCTGACGACCGCTTTGACTCCGGAGTGTAGTGATGGATCCAGGTTTCGTCCATTGTCACATACCGACGCAAAAAATTCGGTTTATTTCGGCGAAACAACTCCAAACAGCGCTCGGAATCAACGACACGTTGTCGTTTTTGATCCACCGTGAGCAAACGCGGCACCCACTTTGACAACAGCTTCCTCATCGACAAATGTTCATGCAAAATAGCGTACACACTGCCGTATGATATCTTTAAGGTGTCAGCTATCTCACGCAATTTTAATTTACGGTTTTCAAAAACGATTTGGTGGACTTTTTTGATGGTTTCCAGTGTAACTACCTCATTTAGCCGGCCGGAGCGTTCAGCATCTTCAGTGTCTGTACGACCACGTTTAAACTCAGCATACCACCGACAAATGGTTGTTTTTGATGGAGCAGAGTCCCCGTAGCACTTTTCAAGCCATTGCTGAGCTTGCACTGTGTTTTTTTTCATCAAAAAGCAACGGTAAATCAACACACGAAATTGTTTCGAATTCATTGTTTTGAAAATATCAAGACTAGCGTCACTTAAATCACTGTAACTCGTGGACCAAACATCAGAATGTCATGAAATTTTGACAGGTATCTTTTGAAGGTTGGTACTCATGAAAAATCATACAGAACTTTTGTTGGCAACGCATCTATGTGTCAGTCCCGGGACTTATTGATCCACGTGTTACATATTAATTGTAACGATGGGAAGAAGAGGTGCGACACAATTAATATGTGTCCCTGTCCTGCAGTGGAATGTTTTTTTTTAAACATGATGGGAAGAAGGGGTATGTTATAATTAATATGTATCCCTGTTCCACAATGGACGGTTTTTCTTAAAGACGATTGGAAGAAGGGGTATGTTACAAATAATACGTATCCTTGTCCTACAGTGGACTGTTTTTTTAAACAGGATGGGATAAAGGGGTATGTTACAATTATATGTATCCCTGTCCCACAGTGGACTGTTTTTTTTTAAACAGAATGGGATGAAGAGATATGGTACAATTAATATGTGTATATTAATTTTTTAAAATACGATGAATAGAACTAGAATGATACAAATAATAAGATAGCTCTTCATCCTATCCTGCTTAAAAAAACAGTCCATTGTGGTACATAGATACGTATTAGCTGTAATGTACCCCTACTTCCAATCGCCTTTAAGAAAAACCGTCCATTGCGGGACAGAGATACATATTAATTGTAACATACCGCTTCTTCCCATCGTGAGTGTAAGAAAAACCGCCTACTACGGGACAAAGATACATATTAATTCTAACATACCCCTTCATCCCATCGTCTTAAAAAAACAGTCCACTGCAGGACAGGGACATATATTAATTGTATCATACCCCTTCTTGTCATCGCGTTAAAAAAAACATTCCACTGCGGGACAGGGATACGTATTATTTGTAATCTACCCCTTCTTCCAAATCGTCTTTAAGAAATGTCGTCCATTGCGGGACATAGATACATATTAATTGTAACGATGGGAAGAAGAGGTGCGGTACAATTAATATGTGTTCCTGTCCTGAGTGGACTGTTTTTTTTTTATCACGATGGGAAGAAGGGGTATGTTAAATTTAATATGTGTACCTGTTCTGCAATGGACAGTTGTTTTAATACGATGGAAAGAAGGGGAATATTATAATTAATATTTACATATTAATTTGTTTTAATACGATGAATAGAACTAGAATGTTACAAATAATATTTATCCCTCTCCCGAAGTTTTTCAAACACGATGGAAAGAACGGGAATCGTACTAATAATATGCATCCCTGTCCTAAAATAAGCAGTTGTTTTTCAAACACGATTGGAACAAGGGGTAGGTTACAAATAATATGTATCCATGTCCCGCAGTCGGCTGTTTTTTTAACACGATAGGAAGAAGGGGTATGTTACAATTAATATGTGCCCCTGTCCTGCAGTGGACAGTTTTTTTAACACGATGGGAAAAAGGGGTATGTTACAATTGATATGTATCTCTGTCCCGCAATGGACGCTTTTTCTTAAAGACGATTGGAAGAAGGGTATGTTTTTTTAAACTGACTCTTACGAAACAAAATGAATCAAGCATAAAAAATATATTTCAATAAAAACTACAACTTTTATTTGAAATATTTTAACTTTTATGGGTTTTTCATAATTCTCACTATAAAAATTAAATTCGCGGTTATTTTTACCATTATATTTGTAATAAGCGTCTCAGAATACATGAATATACAAAGTTGCTGTTGGAAAAAATTAAATTAATTGCAATGAAAGTGCTATTCAAAAACTAATAACTAAACTGTATTTTTTGTAACAGAGAGATCTTCTTCAGTTTTTTTTTAAATTTCTGTGATATACTAAATCTATTTTAGTTATTAGTTTCTGAATAATCTTGCACACCTGAAAATGTAATTATCAACGTCACGTGACTCACTTGATATATGCCTTTAGGGCCATGGACCAACCGGACCAAGTAATTAGATTCCTACCTTATCAGTATTTTCAATTTTGTGTAACCCCATTTCTGTAAAAATGAGATAATAAGTTGAAAATTTATGAGAATAAATAAAACGAACTAAGACAAGTCTGTCTGGTCATAAATTATGAAAGAAAATGTCTTTGAAAAAAACTAAATTTATAATTATAAACATTTATGGCCAGACAGACCTATATTAATGTATTTTATTTAATTCAATAAATTTTCAGTTATCTGTCTTAATTTTTATAGAAATGGGGTTATGCAAACTGAAATGCCGGTAAAGTAGGAATCTAGTCACGTGACCAAGTTGCTCCATGGCTTTCAATATATCCACGATTTTCCTATTATTAGCATATATATTTTTTAGAATTACAAAGTTATCTATAAATTATGCAATACATAAGTACTAATAGAATCATTGGTAAATCATTGTGACCTTTTAACTATCACGCCAGTATTATCGTTTGTCATTAGTTCAATTTCTCGTATTGGAGTTTTAATTACGAAAATGTTTTAATGAATATGGAAAATTTAATAAAAAAGGAGCATGAATATGAAGATAAGTTCGATAAATGAAATAAATTACTAAAATCATTATCCTTCACGAGTATTTTTGAAATATGACCTCCGAAAAAACTGACATAAGACATAAACTTGAGTTTAATTTTATAAATTCAAGGCTGATCTTAAATTAGAAATATTATTTTACAAATACATGAAATTAATAAAACAAAAACGTAAATGAAAATGATTTTCACTACAATATCAGGGTTTCCATAATTGATATTTAACGAACCGTGAAAAACATCTGTTGGAATGAAGAATTTATTGTTTATAAATATTAAAACCCGGAATAGTTTCGATGACAAAGTTTCGTTTTTGAATCTCACAAGTGCGATTCGAGGAATGTGCAGTTCAACAGGAAATAATATTCAGTGCCAAGAAGTTAGAAAATTCATCGAAAATAATTTAATCTTTAGACTCTAGTTGCACTGGCTCTCTAATTTTAAAGTCTTTTCATTAATTTTTAAATACAATTTAAGGCCATGGACCAACCGGACCAAGTAATTAGATTCCTACCTTATCAGTATTTTCAATTTTGTGTAACCCCATTTCTGTAAAAATGAGATAATAAGTTGAAAATTTATGAGAATAAATAAAACGAACTAAGACAAGTCTGTCTGGTCATAAATTATGAAAGAAAATGTCTTTGAAAAAAACTAAATTTATAATTATAAACATTTATTATTATTATTATTTATTTTATAAATAATATTATTATTTTATAATATAATTTATCAGATTCTCAGACGTTTCGACTCTGATTGGAGCCCTCTTCAGTGAGATTTTATTTCTATAAATACATAATCTGGGCGGAATTGTAATATTCTAAATGGTAACATTTTTATACTAATTCGCGATGGCTAACTTAAACATTAAAAATTATTGGAAAATATTTAAACAATTATTAGGAATAACAATGATAAAAGCCAATTATCAAAAGATTAGATCGTTATAAGTTGTGTTGAAAAAATTGCGATTACAGTGAGTTTTAAAATAGAGTGTTTTTCCTAAGTGACTAAAAATTGCACATGTTAGGACCGATGTTAGTGCATTTTATTTTATGATACAAATTTTCAGTTACCTGTCTTAATTTTTATAGAAATGTAGTTACACAAACTGAAATGTCGGTAAAGTAGGAATCTAGTCACGTGAGCCGGTTGTTCCATGGTCTTAAGAACTTATGATAATTAAGAAATTAGCAACTTCACATGACCAAGTAGGTTCACTTTCTTCATAGTTAGATCTGAAATAAATTAATTAATTTTATGAAAATTTTTGAGAAGCTTAGTTACACTAAAATGGACTATTTTTAGTGTTGAATTTGAAAAAAAGTTTTGCTAAAGATTTTTCAACAAAACTCTTTTGTTGTGACAACAAAACATTTTGCTATATCAATCAAATTTTGGTTACTTAAACAAAATGTTTGGTTAGGACAAGAAAATGTTTTGTCAGGACAACAAAAAAAGTTTTGTTGCATAAATTTTTTCCTCAGTGCATACCTTTAATAAACAGATTTATTCACTGAGAAGACAGTTTTTTCGAATTAACAAAAATATTTTGTTGGTATTTATTCAACAAAACTCTTTTATTGTGCCAACAAAACATTTTGCTATATCAATAAAATTTTGGTTACTTAAACAAAATGTTTTGTTAGGTCAACCAAATTTTTTTTCAGGACAACAAAACAAGTTTTGTTGCATAAATTTTGTTCTCAATGTTCCATTGCTGTTAATGTATATAAGTATTTCTAAAAAGTAAAAAATAGGTATATTATTCTTGTTTCGTTTTGAAATTATTCTTCTTCTGTACACGGAAAAAAATAGTTCAATTAAGTTTATAGAACTGTTTAAGAGTTGGAGATACCGGAATTTACGGAACACAATTCCAGAAAATTTACAACACTTGTCAGAATAAAATGCGGAATATTCAGGAAAAATTATTGAAAGTTCCACATTTTATTCTGAAAAGGTCTACTCTCTAAATATGAATCAGTCAAATTTTCACTGATTCACCAGTGAAAAAATATTTTTCACTGTTAAATTAGTTAATTTTCACTGAATTAATCAGTGAAATTTGACTGATTAACAGTAACCTCCTTTTAGCTATTTGAATCAGTCAAATTTCACTGATAATCAGTAGATTTTCACTGATTCAGATTTAGAGAGTATAAATTTTCTAGAACTGTGTTCCGTAAATGCCTATATCCTCAACTCTTGAACAGTTCTAGAAACTTTATTGAACTTTTTTTTCCCTGTATGAAAAAGGATCTTTTAAAGTTTAGTATCACAAATTATAAAAAGCATATTTTTCACGTGCGCCACGTATAATTAACACGATAAAGTTGCTTGCAGTAGCAAATCTGTGTAGGAGAACGATGCAGGGTGTGCTTGCAGAAACAGCGCAACATCAAATGCCCCAATGACCCGGTTTACTGATCCCAGCGTTGTCCCATTTATATGAACTGCATTTGCTATGTCAAGGTGAATCCTCAAGCGTTCGCTGGAAAAAAATATTTGTCAATATCCTTCCTTTTTCTTTCCCCACTTACTTTATTTAACATTTTTATTGAAAAACTACAGTAATTTTTTTAAGGTAGTTGCCCTGGCGGAGTATCGGATTGAAATTCATTTCCAGTCAATCAGAACTCTTCCGATATCTGTATCCGAGCCAATCCGAATCATTTCGAACCAATTCGAAAAACGTTTTGTAACTCGTTTAATGAAAAAGGGTAAAAAATCGATCCGACCTGATCTGATTTAATCCGAAGCAACTATCCAAATGAATCCGAACCAAATCGAAACCAAGTTTTCAATCCGAATCAATCCGAGCTCGGATTGATCCAAACCGAATTTTTAATCAAAATTAATCCGAATAATTCCGACCTCGGATTCATTCGGATTGATTCTGATTGAATTGACTTGAATTCTGATTGAAAACGTTTTTCGGATTGGTTCGGAATGGTTCGCATTGGCTCGGATACAGATATCGGAATGAATCGGAATAGTTCTGTTTGACTCGGAATTAATTCGTATCCGGTACTTTCGCCATGGGAACTCAAATGTGGGGAATTATGTTTTAAATGACTTTATTGACTTTTTAGCTAAAGTGTAAATTTTCAAAACCAAATTCGAACCCGCATCACTATAAACTCAAATTTATCTCAACGTCCAAACAAAAGTATAATTCTGGAAAGTTGCCTTCTTTTTTCATTCTTCCTTTTTGTTAGTTTCTCATAATCGTTTATTTTAAGAAATGTTTTGGTCCAAACTTAATCATTTTTTGTATTTTGAGAGTTCGAACAGTTTCGAATTCTTGAAATTATAAAGTGTCAATTTTTAAATTAGTTTTCTTGGTCATCTTTTCTAATGAAACTATTCAATAAATAAATTCAAATAATTATTAGTTGAAGAATAACGTTCTAATTTTATTTAGGAATGATAAAGGTTTCAAAATAGTTTAAATTAGAGCTTTTCTTGTATTTTTGAAAAATACTTTTTGGAAAAATCAATGAATTAATTTCTTTGCTTTAAAGAAAAATGTATTTAATTTAAGGCCATGTGTTACTTATCCGATCCCTACCTTACCGACACATTTTTTTCGCTCTTCACACTTCCACATTAATTAAGATATCGACTCAAAACTTTGAGTAAATAAGTAAATAGCAGTAAAGAACGTTTATCTGATCTAATATTTTTATAATTATAATAATTATCAAAGTGTTAACTCGATATCTCAATTAATGTGGAATTACGAAGGGCGAATAAAAGTGTCGATAAGGTAGGGATCTGATAAGTAAGACATGGCCTTAAACAAATATTTATTTGGTTTTAAACGTTTATTGAACGATTACAATTTTGTTTTAAATTAATTATTATATCTATATTCAAAGCCTTTAAAATATACAATCTGTTATTAAATATACCCTACTTCTAACGCTTCGTGTGTGTAAAGTCAAAATGTTGTATAATTAAAAAATTGAAGTTGAATATTTAAAAAATATGATCTAAATATATATACAAAAATTATTAACTTTAATTTTCAAATTATAAAAATATTGTACTTTACACACTACTTGTAAAAATAAACTTTAGATACAGAAAGCAATGCATAAAAACGTACTTTACGCAAACTATGAAAAAATACTTTTATTTTAAATTATATATTTTGATTTCAAAAAATGTAAAGTTTGAATTTGTTTTATCGCAGAAAATTATTATTTATGTTTCAGCTGAATCTACGCCTCATTCTTGTCAGCGGTAAAACAAAAGAGTTCCTATTTAGTCCAAGCGACTCTGCGGGGGACATAGCGCAACATGTGTTTGAAAACTGGCCTGAAGGTAAATTTGAAATATTTATCTAACTTTCCATGAAACTGGTTTTCTGCATTTTTAAATTTAATTACTATCATATTACACAATTTAACGTTTATCAATTAAAATTTTATGTACGGGAAGAATTTCAAATATTTGTTTTGTCTCTAATAAAAGGTATCAGGAAATCATTAAATTTTAAAAATCATGAAAAAATGAGTAATTTTGAGAATAAAAAGTTCGAGCTTCTGAAATTAAAAAACAAATAACAATTAAAATAACTAAAACATTTAAATTAGCAAATAAAAACTTATGTAGTTTGGCGTTTGAACGTGTTTTCAAATCTTTGAAAATTTTATAAAAATTGAATTTTCAAAATCCATTGAATTATTTTCCCATTTTTTTTTATAACTTTCGAACATTCTTATATTTTTCACAGTTTGCAATTTAAAAAAAAATCAATACTTGAAAACGAGAAAAAATTTCAAAAAGTTTTTTGTCAAAATAAAGGACAGAAAAGTCAGAAAATCGTGAAAATAAAATTGAACATTCACGGTTTACTAGCCATTTTTAATATTATTTTAATATTCGTTATTTTTTTTTTTTTTGAAATGGTTGCATAAATCTGAATACACAGTATCGTCGGTAATTATGAAAGCCCTTATTTCTTCAACAATTTTATAAAAAATATTAATGATTTCAAAAATAATTAATATTTTGGAACTTTCTGAGTTTTAGGCAATTTTCCCTGGATTTTCTTCTCTTTTAAGTAAAAGCGGCCAAGTAATTACGCCTACTTGATTCGAAGCATGTTTTTTCCATGTTCTTTAAGTATATTATTTTCAATTTTGATGGCACACCTTTTCCGAAAAACATTTTTTGTCGGTCGTACACCGAAAGTTAGCCTTAACGATGTCGTTTTGCGTGCGGTAAAATTTTAAGTGTGCGGAAAATCAACTTTCCGCACACCTTTTCCGAAAAACATTTTTGTCGGCCGTACACTGAAAGTTAGCCTTAACGATGTCGTTTTGCGTGCGGAAAGTTGATTTTCCCTCACTATTACGACAATATTTTAAGTTTTGCGTGAGGAAAATTGATTTTCCGTACACTTAAAATTTTACCGCACTAGTGCCGGAAAATAAACTTTCCGCAAGCAAAACGATACCGACTCGGCTAACTTTCGGTATACAGCGAACAAAAAATATTTGTAAAAAAATATTGTTCGTATCACGTACGGAAAGGCGTATTTTAACGCAAGAGCGAGTCGCAATTTGCGTGCGGAAAGTTGATTTTCCCGCAGTGGTATTGTAAAATTATAAGTTTGCGGAAAATCAACTTTCCGCATACAAAACTTAAAATTTTGTCGTAATAGTGCGGGAGAATCAATTTTCCGCACGCAAAACGACACCGACTCGACAAACTTTCTGTATACAGCGAACAAAAAATATCGTTCGTATCACGTGTGGCAAGGCGTATTTTAACGCAAGAGCGATTCGCAATTTGCGTGCGGAAAGTTGATTTTCCGTACACTGAAAATTTTATCGCACTAGTGCCGGAAAATAAACTTTCCGCAATCGGCTAACTTTCGGTATACAGCGAACAAAAAGTATTTGTAAAAAAATATTGTTTGTATCACGTGTGGAAAGGCGTAATTTAACGCAAGAGGGAGTCGCGATTTGCGTGCGGAAAGTTTATTTTCCCGCACTGATGCGGTAAAATTTTAAGTGTGCGTAAAATCAACTTTCCGCACACAAAACTTAAAATTTTGTCGTACTAGTGCGGGAATATCACCTTTCCGCACTTGATACGAAATATACTATTTGAATTATTCTTAACTTTTTTGTTATTATTTTTATTACATTTTTTATTCTATAATTTTTGTTGACATATTGCAGTTCCTTAATGGATTAGAAAAGATTTTAAAATAATTGAATTAATTTCAGATTGGGCGGAAGAAGCGGTTGCTAAAGCAGAAATTTTGCGGCTAATATACCAGGGTCGTTTTTTGCACAGCAATGTCACGCTTGGCGCACTTGGGCTTCCTTTTGGAAAAACATCGGTGATGCATCTTGTACCACGGGAAAACCTTCCCGAACCTAATTCTCAAGGTGAAACAATATTTAATTTTTTTTCCAATCCTTAAATAAACCTTCATACCCACAAATCCTAATCAACTTGAAATTTTTTCCTAAAGATCTAATTTTATTTGCAGTGTTGGACGCGTTACCGTTGCAATTACTGGATAAAGTAACGATCGTTACTTTTTTTCACTCCTCTTCTATAAATTTAATGTTACAATTACCTAGAAACAATTTAAAAAGTCCCCTTATAAAATTTTGTCGGTCTAGTAGCTTTTATAAGCTAGAGAGATTTGAAGTTAAATGGAAAGTCTCATTGCAAGACAGAGAGGAGGTTATTTATCTTTTTCCTGCAACAAGATTTTTTATGAGAGGACTTTTTGACTTGTTTTTTGGTTTTAATCATTAACGGCTGTTCCACAAATGGCGGGACACCCTTTATGTCAGGCAATAAAATTCGTAAAAGAATTATATAATAATTCACTATTTATCTCGAATTGTTATTATTTATTACACAACTTTTGAAAAATACTCAAATTTTCATTATTTTCGTTAATTTTCCGGTAGTTAGCGGAAAATTGTAGAACTTTATTTTCGGAGACACTAAACTAGATGATATTTTGAAAAACAAATTTCCATAGTGTAAATAGTGATTCGATGATGTTCTTGAAACCAGTGGCATACGTTTTCAACTTCCTGGGCTCTAAATTTATAGAGAGTTATTTTTATTAAAATAAGATTAAAAAGTTTATATTTAAAGAAGAGAAGATAATTATCTTGATCACGAATAGCATTGATAAAAAAATTAGCTCCAATGTTATAAACTTAAGAAATTAAAATAGAATGTAATTATATAAACCCTTTTCTTAAGCTATCTAAAAATTAATAAATTTTATCTTTCACATTTTTTCGAACATATTACGAAATATCTAAAATTATAAATTACTAAATAAGAATTTAACTTCTAAAAAAGTACTTTGAAAGTAATTAGAAGACTTTTTGCTTCTCACTTTAAAAAAATTAAATTATGCTTATAATTCATTATTTTTCATCAAAATTACAGGGTGTCCGGTGGTCAGGAAAGTCAGGGAAAAGTCAGAAAAAAGTCAGAGAAATGTCGGGGAATTTTTTTTCATAAATTTGAAATTGCTTGAAAAAGGTGAAAGATATGTAAAAATTTACAAAAATTTTATTAGTTTCCTAAAAGGGGAGGCAGTACAAAGAAGAAATATTGACTTATTTTATAATTAAAATAATACATTAATCTGAAATGTAAAAATTCTTGCTCTATAAGATTTTTGTTCGGTGATAATAAAATCTGTCTCAATAAAAGTATTTCAGCTTAATCAATGTTATATTTTTTTATTACACAAAAATGAAAAAACTTTTAAAACAAAGTCAGAGAAAACAAAGAAGAGTCAGGGAAAAAGTCAAGGTAATTTCAAATCTGGACTCGTCTGGACACCCTTAATTAAATTTTTATCCTGAATGAGGTAATTAAGTTCAGAGAGTCAAAGGATTCGGTTACTCGCGTTGGAAATTATATTACCACCTCCTGCATATGTTTTTTTTCAATAGAGGAAATTTAGAAATGTATTATTATTGCGAAAAAAGTAAGTGCACTTCCTATTTTCATTTTGCCTTCATCTTGCAGGCATTTTACCCACTGGCGAATATATGCACGTTAGACCCGAGGAAATTGAAAACGACGATCAATCGTAACGAAGAGTCCAATTCCCAAAATTCTACGTGAGTTCCCGCTTTTCCATCCCATCCCTTCTGCCTGAAAACATAATAATAATAATCATGGTTAATATTTTCCCTCTTATTTACAATTACAGATTTTTTAGAAAAAATTTTGGTTCTAAAAGAAAAAATTCAATGTATTTCAATTATGTGTAATTCTTGAGACGAAAGCTTACAATTTTTATATGAATTTCTCTATAAATCTGAATCAGTTAATTTTTCACTGATTGAATCAGTGATTTACCTTTTTACTGATTCATCAATGGAAACAATATTTTTCATTTTTAAATCTGTTAATTTTCACTGATTAATCAGTGAAAACAATATTTCCGCTGTTAAATCAGTTATTTTGACTGAAGTAATCTGTGAAATTTGACTGATTCACAGTAACCTGTTTTTATATTTGAATCAGTCGAATTTCACTGATAATCAGTAGATTTTGACTGATTTAGATTTAGAGAGTAGGCATAATGAAAAAAAAAATGAAGGTGTAATTTTATTACAAAAAAAATGGCAACGGTAAAAAATCATTAAAAAATTTTTAGGAAATGACAATATTTTTTTTTCTTTTTCAATTAATAAATTAATTATAACAAATTTCAGTTAAGAAAATCCATTATTGTAGAAAAATTTTGGTGGAAAAATCATTTATAAGTTTTGTAAAAAACTTCTGTTGTTTTGAAGCTGATACTTGGAGTGAATTACTTATGTAATGGTAACAACTTACTTTCCTAATATAGTTTAATGATTCTTTTAAGAATTTGATAATTTAAATCATTTTTAAATAAAAAAATTTTATATTTAAGAAAAAAAAATTTGTATGATATTACAACCTTTCAAAACGGAGTAAATAATATATATTTTTTATAAAATGAGAACAATGAAAATGAATTCAAAATTTCAAGAATTCGAAACCGTTCGAATCCTCAAAATACAAAAAAACGACCAAATTTGGACCAAAAAATATTACCTAAAATAAACAAACATGAAAAAAACCAACAAAAAAGGAAAACATGTTATTTTATTTTAAGTAATGTTTTTTGATCCAAATTTGGTCATTTTTTTTGTATTTTGAGGATTTGAACGGTTTTGAATTCTTGAAATTTCGAATTCTACTTTTGTTTGGACGTTGAAGGGAATTTGAGGTTGTAGTGATACGGGTTCGAATTAAATTGTAAATGAAAATCAAATCAGGCGAGTGCTGGTGATTCAAGTTTTTTCCGTCCACCTTGTCTCATAAAACCGTTAAAAATACTAAAAACCATTCTTAATTAAAAATTTTAAATTCCCTTTTTGGAATGGACTAACCATTGGTATTTTTCAATATAAATACATTAATCACTGATTAAAATAACTTTCCATAAACTTTTATAAAGTATCATTAAATTTCAAATTTTCATGAAAGTTTGACTTTTCCCTTCTTTTCACTGGAAATTTTCAAGATCCACAATTCTACTGGAAAAATTTGATAACTAGGGAATAAAAAATATCTATTTATCGATATTTGTTTATAATTTTCTAATCTTGTTTTCTTCTTCACAGATCAGAGACAAAAGAGTAAAGGTGGAGGTAGCAGTTGCTGCTCAGCTTCCTGCTGCATACTTTAAACGTTGTCTGCCCTGCTTTTCCTTGTCCGAGGTGTTTCTCTACGAGCCGGCTCTGGACAGAAGCTGGGCCATGGTTTCTAAGATTTTGTGCTGATGTGAAATTGCTAGTGGCTGATCTCGCAAGCAATCTAATGGAGAGCGATCTCAATCTATCAAGCAGGAAGGAATTCAATTTCGAAAATCAAAATTCAAAGGACTCACCGCAACACCACCAATTTTCCCAGAGCCAAATTAGTATTTCCCTAATCAATTCTAAATTTAGCTCTTGACGACCAGGAACTACTAAAAATTTTTTTTTTCGATCACAAACACTCGAACCTCCATACTGACGATTCGCTCTTCTGATATAAATGCTTCGTGACTCGACCACTACAAAAACTACAACAGCGTTATTATTATTAATACGGTAAAATTATTTAGGTGGAAAATACGCGAGGGTGCCTGTGTGCGAGTGTGTGCGCGCGAATTTAAGAGTCTGAGACTAAGTTTATGTTGTGATATGCAGGTAGCGAATATATATTATATACATACTATTATTAAAATTATATATATATATATATATATATATATATATAAATAAACGTATATATATATTTATATAAATATATATTTATATGTATATTTATATACGTATATATGTATAAAGATCGTATGAGACATACGTTAACGCGCAGGATAAGCTCTCATACGCGATGATAGATTTTATTATCGATTTTAACGTATTATTATGACGCCACTTTGAGAGTTTAGTGTTCGTTGGTCGAAGAGCGGAGCACTTAATCTCCGAATCTGACCATAGATAGAAGATGTCCGATATATTCCACGTTACTCCCTTCCCTTTTCTCTTCAATTTAACAATTCTTATATTCTTTATATTTTTTTTCAATCCTCTTTAATTGGGCCTAGAAACAAATTTTTTGCGCTTAAATTTACGAATTTCTGCAAAGATCATTTTGCGAATCATATTTGAAACTCTCAAACCCTTTCTAGTTCAGGTAACAATCTGTTCTGAGAATTAAAATGTTTAGAAGAATTTTAAAATTTGACGAGCGAATGAAAAAATTAAAATTAACAAAGATTTAAGATTTATAAAATTTCAAATTAAAATTGGTCCAAGTTAAACAATTTAAAATCAAAATAGAGACGATTCCTAATCTGGTGAATAATTTCAAATGAATTCGCAAAATCGAGCACCTCGAGAATCAAGTCAGAACCCGTTACAATACGTTGTAGCTTATTCACAACTTTCCTACGCTAACTGTACTACAAATCTTAATAGTGCATAAAAATGTGTATATATATATAGAGTAAGAACTTTTTAAAGAGTTCATAGAGAAAGCATAAGTGGGGATGAGCGAAACACGGAGGAAGGATAAGGGTGTCTTTTTTGGATATGCATGTCTAGGGGAATTGTGCGAAAGAGATACTCTTATGCCTTTCCGAGTTTCGTTCACTCGCACTCATGTTTTCCTCGTGACCTCTTCGAAGACGTCTATACCATATATCATCCTTGTGTAGTCGTACTTGATCGAAATTAACAATTAAGGTTTAATTTATTTCTCTCGATCGAATCTATTTTTGCCATTTCTACTCACAATTCTATCCATAAATCAGAAATGGAAATTCGAACGGACATGAACGGACTTTCTCTATTTCCCAAGTTGAATTACAAAGGTTCTGGGTTGCATTGATTCTTTTCATTTAGATGTTATAGAAGATATTATAGTTGGGCATGCGTCTGGCCAAGTTCGCTAAATCTTAATCTTAATCTTAATCTTAAATGTTCAATCAATCTGAAGAAATTGATGAAAACCAATGAAAGCTTTTATTATTGTTTTCGTGTAGAAAAACTGTATTTGCCTTCTTTCGTTCGTTCGTTGCTCAAGATAATATTAAGATATTGATTATAATGTGATTGGTAGTGGGACGAAAATTATTGTACATTGCATTTTACTATTTTTATTCAAAAGGTAGCGGGAAAATGGAAAATACTTGAAAATAAAAGTCTAAAGTCTATAAATTTTAAATTCTTCAAATTGAAACTACTATCAAAGTGGAAAGTTTGCCAATTTTTGTGATGTTAAACGCAAATCAATTTTCATTTTTAGAAGTCAATGAAGTGTTCGAAACAGAAATCCACGAAACGAGGCGAAGAGATTGAAATGAAGCTCCGCTTAAATTCTCAGGAAAGAAAAAATTTCTTCGAGTTCATTATTTATCTCCCAAACCCTTGTGTCCGACGTGAATATCTTGTTAATCTCTTATTCTCATACCTAAGGAGTAATTAAAAATTGAACATTTTATAATAGTAAATAAATAAATAACATAAATTGTCGTTAAGCGCTCTTGTTAATGGATAAATGAATAAAAACAGTTTTATCAAAGCTTATTCAATTCCACGATAATTACAATCTCGTTAAAACGAGCTTAGCAATATTAAAAAAATAAAAACTCCTCCCGAATAAAACCACGATTCATTTCTTATAAAAGTTCTTTAAAACTTCTTAAAGCTGTAAATAGCCAAGTTTTATTTTCGTGAGACCAAAATTCAAAAAAATAAAACTTAAAATGTAATTTAATCGATATTTTTAGTACATTTTAGAATTGGTTTTATTCACATTGAGGAGGAGGAGTTTGTATTCACAAAACTTTGTAACACAGATATAAAAATAAATTCAACGACCGTAGAAAAATGATAGTAATTTAAAGGAAAAATCTCAGAAGTCAAGTTAAGTTTTAATCAAACTTTTTTTTATCGTTAAAAGGCACGGGGGTCAAATTGTAAAAAGTACTTGCGTTTCCATAGCTGACGTTTTATCTAGATTTATTGAAATAGAGAAGGGGAGAGCGAGGGGGGTCGAAAGTTACATACTTTAAAACAAAATTTTTATAAACCGTAGGCAAGACTAGAGCCTTTGGTTATTTTGGTCAAAATTTGTGAACATCTATATTTTTGGTGCTTTGTAATTTAAAAGCTTTCAAAATTAGGACAGACCCAAATTTAAGCGCTTTTAGACGAACAAAGCGTTTTCATATTCGAGCGTTTTGAGCCGAATTCGCTTGTACATGTTGTAATATTGTCTTTTACTTTATTCTGAAACTGCGTTTTCTTTTCGAAGCGATCACGAATTTTCCTTCTTTATTATTTTTTGAGTGAGTCGAGATTGATATAAAGTCGAGGGAACGAATTAAAATTCTTCGAGAAAACGTATATCGACCGTCCTTAGAATACGAGAAGCGCGAATACTTGTCCATTGACTGTTCAAAAGAAATTGCGAGCTTTGAAAGAAAAGAGAGAGCGGAAAAACGTCGTTCTTTGTCAGACGTACTTACCCTAAAAATCAGATTGAAATGAAGTAAATATTTTTATTTAATATGAAATTAACATTGTTATCGATTTCAAGTTATATTTCATTGGCCCTTTAGAATGATATTTTGAATAAGTACAATGTTATTTCCATTTGTAATAAAGAATAGAGGTACGAGTTTTATGATTTGATCTAAATTCATTTCAATCGAGAATTTTTCAAGGGATTATAAATCCACAACTTTGTGTAACGTTGACCAGTGACCTTTTTGACGGATCCCGACTTTGATTTCAACAGTTGGTTTCAGAGTGAGCAAAATTCTTTAGTTGTTGACTTACGAGTTTCATCGCTGAACTCAAGGAAGCGAGTGCCCTAGGGTATCGCAATATCGCATGTGTGTAACCAAGTAATCCTAAATGTATCATGGAAATAAAACTAACTAACTGTTCGAAGCGTAAGCGTAAAGAAACTTGTCCATGACGATGACTAGAGTATTGAAAGGAAAGTGTTTACACGGATATTCAAATAACGTATCAGTATCCGTAATTTTTCAGGCTTTTAATCAAAAAGTCCATGTTTATTGAAAGAGATAAAGAGTGATTTCTATTAAAACTAAGCATTCAAAGTTCATCTCAGTTTGGAAGTTTTCAAATTCAATTTACTTTTAGGCTCCTACAATTTCAGCGAAATCCGAGACCGGATTCCAAAAGTTTAACCAAATTGGAATTTCTATATAACTAGAATTTTGCTACATTTAATTTTATATTACTTTTTAAAAGTGTTAAGTGACATTAAGTTTTGTGCACTTCCAGATTTAGAAAGCTTTGAGCGTTTAGACATAAAAGAAAAGCAGAAACTGATAAAATGACTGAAATAAATGAAATGAAATAAGGTGTATTACAAGAAATGTAGTTAATTTAAAAAATGAAAAAATCGTTTTTTGATTGGAAGCCAGCTGGATTAATTCTTTTAGAAAATTGTGTATAGGTAATTCCTAAATTTTGAATTTTTGTGGGAAGCGAATCTCGAAAGAACTCTCGCGGCTCATTTATTTTTTTAAGTTGTAAAAATTTTCTTGACAATTGTTTTAATCGAGACCCTCAAGATCGGGAAGCGTCGTTTTATATTTTATTGCTACTATATCCTAGGCACTATTCATTTGTAAATAGAACAATATTGATATTTCAGACTAGTGAATGTTCTAGACTTATCTAAGAAAGCCGTTAACTGGAAAATAAGAATGAACCGTACGTTTGTTATTATTTTCAAATTTTTGCGTAAGTGAGAAGACAAAACTCCATGGCAGGGGGAAGCGAAACGAGCAGAGAACTCGAATTTCTGTCGAGCAATCCGGAGAACATATTTTTTTTGCAGGACAAATTTTGTACGTTCTCTGTCAGATTCATAATGTTACGTGTAATGTAAACTTTGAGCTGGATAAGAAACCCTTTTTTAGTAGATTGAATCCGATTACTACATTCCTAATCTCGCTCGTGTGCTTCCTCCTGTAATTATGAGTTAAGAGGTTTACTTAGTTTTGCAGATTTATTATTAAGCTTACTTTACGCACCTCATTTGTAAATATTAGATCGTATTTTTGTCTTCGATGTAAAGTCAACGAGGATCTTAACTGCAACTAATAGCATAGTTCTTAGTCTAAGAAATAAAGTTACAAAGCGTAATGGGAAGAAGTGGATCTATCTGTCTTTCCTTTTTTTTATTGCACCTCCTTTCATTTTAAATGCTAAAATTAGGAAAATGTCAATCCCTTTAATTTATTATTCATCATAAGTTGTACAATTTATTATTATTCATAAACATAAATAGTTTAGTGGGTATTGCTTCGGTTGAGTCCCACACAGCGTGCGTAAATTTATTCTCTTTTCTCCTCTGGAAAACGAAAAAAAAAAGGGGTGGGGGGTTCTACTTTATTGGGTGAAAAAAGTTTCATTCACTTGAGAATTTGCTAGGAAGAAACCATTGAAGTTACGCTAATGAAATTTGATATACATATAAAATATGCTTAAAAAACTAAGAAATTCAATTAAAACAGCAAAACAATTTTTCCGACAAAACTTTGAATGCTTTATTCTCGAAACCATTCTGTAAGTCTGCGACCACTCCTAATGAAACCTTAATTATCTGGTTATTATAATTTTGTTTCTAATTTGATTACAAAATTTCTCTTTAAGACAAGAACTACAATTGTCAAAAAATATTAACTAAGTTTTATAGAAATGATAGGACTTTAAAGTAAATGAACAAGTTTTGTGGCATATTTTTTACTGTTTTAATTAATTTTCATAGTTTTTTGAGTACATTTTATATGTATATCGAATATTATAAATTCCTTAATATCTAAAGGAATAGCGTTACAAGGGGATAAGGCGCATTTTTGAAACCTTTCAGGAGAGCGAAAAAATGTTCGCATTTTTCAAGTTAATTTTATACTTTTGCTTACGACTTCATTTGTAGATTAAGTAAGGGAATTCGAAAATGATAAAATACTTTTTCAAGTAAACATCGACAATAGTCTGAAACCGACTTGTGTATAACTATAACTATATAAATAGTATATTGTGTATCAAGGGACAAAAATAAGCTTTTTTAGGCAAGTGTGAAGATTACCACCCGTGCCGCAAGCGAGGGCGTCAATCATAGGTGTGAATTTGGCTCTTTTTCATGCTTGTAAGTCAGGGCAAAAATCGACCTTTTTTTCTCAGTGGGAAGTCGCGGAGATAAAACAGTCCCTAGGGAGTAAAAATAATGGTGGGATAATATGTTGCTTTACAAAAGGGATGAAACACAGCAATTGCAACGAGAGTGAAGTTTTCTGCCCAAACGAAGCGAGGGCTGCATTTACACTCGTTGAATCAGTTGTGTTTTGTTTCGAGTAATGCATATGTGACGCCGGATGAGAAAACGTGACTAGCATCCAAATTCTAAATTTTACAGGACAAGAGATTTAAAATTTTTCGATGAAAGAAAACAGAACTATACATAACTAATAATAACAATCGTATTTTACATTTAAAAATCATTTATACTGGTTAAGCGAATGTTGCTGTTGTTTTGCTACAGCATCAACTTATTCAATCGCAAAATCATTTTTCAAAATATTTTAATACATATTAATATTAAAAGCGTTAATTCATACTAATAAATGTAAATTACAAGTAATCATTGTGTATAATTTGAAGTTGCATAAAATTAATAGAAAAATTTCGTTTGTTCCATGCGATTGTCCATCTTAAAATCTATAAGAATCGATAAAAAACATCAATTTTTTGGACGCTAGTCACGTTTTCTCATCCGGCGTCACATATTATTTTTCATAGCAACTCTTCTGAGAATTTGATTTGATGTAACTAGAGCGGATCAAAATTGCGATTTTAAACCCTACTTTTAAAGTTTCAACCCTAGGTAGCAGGGTTAAGGGGGGATATACATCTAGAACTTTCAAAAAATCAAAAATTTTTTTTTTGCTCAAATCGATTGAAAAACTTTTCAAGAATATAATCTCAAAGTTCTATTGGTCTACTCCAAATATTTCGGTACATATTTTTTCATGTACAAAAACTTTGAGGCTCGTTTTCTCGAAACTAACTTTTTTATCCGGCCGTCAAGATTGCGAGCAAACTATTCAACCGATTTACTTGAATGAAACGGTATTTTATAGATAATTCTATATTCAAGTGCGTGGTACGGCGCTTTTTCGAGAAAAATAGTATTTCTACAGTTGTTTAATTATTTTCATGTCAAAAAACACGGGTATAAAAATGGCACTTTTTCACGAAACGCATGAAAATATACCCAATTTTTCGAAATTCTCAAAACCCTCCTGCTATGCACTCGATAGAAGCTTCCCGATTTATAAAAAAATTTCTTTTATCGTTTTAGATGAAAAACCTAGCCAGGAAGTTGACGGCCGCAAAAAATTATTACGAGCCAGATGATTCGCTCCTTCAGGTCGAACGATGATTTGTCGGGTCCATCGGTCAATTAACTACTACGTAGAGCCGGGAAATTTGAATTTTTTAAAATAAACACAAACACTTTTAGTTCACACAACTTGAAAGTATATTTAGAATTTAATAATCAAATTCTGAGCAAGTCAGATTTACAACATTAATCGCGATCGCGTCGTGAAAAGACAAATAATTTTAAGTAACACCGATATCTTGGAGTGACTTCGACGATTAGTCACTTCAAGTTGTATGTCCGTGGTAAAAATTGTTCTGAGCTCCAGAGAAGAGAAGTTCAAGTCTGCAGCTTCTCAACCCCCGCTCCGTTGCTGTGATTTCATCTCAAGCGATTAGAAAAACGCCTCACACTTCACATCATCCAATTATCGCGTTACAATTTCTTACATATTCACACATCAAGCAGTCACACAAGCCAATCATACTCGAATTCGATCCCACCTATTCTACCCTTTGATGCACACCGTGCATATCATATAGGGATCAATGTTTCTTTTTGATCACGACCGATGTTCCAAGAAAAGTAATTACTTCTCACCCTAGTTTTTAAACCAAGTCACATTTATCCTATCGCTTCGAATCTTATCTACATTTTTCTAGCACCTACATTAACCCATTAACGCCCAAAATCACAGACTTTTTAACTCATTTTTGGCCCTTGTCGACAAAGCGAAAAAGGGAATATATCATGACCAAACCTTGTATACATAATGTTTTTGGGTCTCCTCTTTCGATTTATGAAGTCAAAATTACATTATCGTGCACTGGAAAACCAATATGGCGGATTTAATTTTAAAAAGTACCGAAAATTTGAAATTTTTTTTTTTATTCATTTTTTTTTCAAATGGATAAAGCATATTGATGTATTCCAAACTATGGACAAAGGTGGACAAAATAGTTGTAGTTTATGAAAAATATTTTTTGGTACAGCTCCCTATGTTTTATCTTTTCCAAAATGACAGAAAGCTATGGAAATTTGGAAAAATTGTCAAAGTTTGATTGATTAATTATGTACAGACCTCTTCTACTATACGTAATGACCTGATTAATGATGGATTCAATATGGCGCTTGGAGAACTTGGGAAATACCGAGTTTTTTCAAGATTATCGTTGATGATAATTCCTAAATCTTTATTGAATTCAATTTTCCTATGTTTCTTGGTACATTATATGAAAATCCGGTGACAGTGTTAGAAAATTCAAAATGGCGGATCCAATATGGCGGTCGGAATATTGAAGATGTAATAATATGCTAATGAAAAAAATATTTTCGTATTTCATGTAAAATATGTGATCAAAAATGTCTTCAGACATTTTTTGATTGAGATCGCTTAATCAGCGGAAAAAATTTGTAAAGTTCTGAATTTATATTTCACGATCTGCATATTCTCCAACGCTTGATGTATCCCGAGTCGAAATTTCAAGGGCCTCATATGAGCCTCTTGGTGATGTTGAAGCTCATTTGAAACATTTTAAGCCTCCACAACCTCTTTAAAGCCTATTGATAATCGTTAAGTCATCATTTAACCCTCTTTAGCCTCTGTATTTTATTTTTCAACCTCCTTTAACGCTCAGGAACCTCTTTGATCGAGAAGAGCCTCATACCGTCGTAATGTATAGCCTCATTTGAACCTCTTGAGCCTAAAACGGACGTAAGTCAAGTCTGGAGGCTTAAAAGAGGTTCAAAAATACGAACAAGAACCTCTTTTACCCCTCTTCAGCCTCAAAATTATGTCGCAGAGGCTCAAATGAGGCCTTCGATTTGTCGACTCGGGATGTGGCTAAATGAAGTTGGATGATGGATTTAGTAAATCAGTGGATTGAATCAATATGATCTATTTTAGAAAATAATAAAAATTCTTATTTTGATCGTAATAAATATCAATTCATTTGGTTAAAAAATTATATACTTTTTTTTGTCACATCAGTCATACCAGTAGTGGAATTTTGAAGCGTGAAACTTCTGTATGAGATTGAATTCGTTAAGTAGATCAAAGATCACTTTTGACCATAACCTTATGAAAACTAAGCCAAGTAGAATTCGAATAACTTCATTTAGCCACATACATCAAGCGTTGGAGAATATGCAGATCGTGAAATATAAATTCAGAACGTTACGAATTTTTAATTTTCTAACACTGTCACCGAATTTTCATATAATGTGCCAAAAAACATAGGAAAATTGAATTTAATAAAGGTTTAGGAATTTTCATCAACGATAATCTTGAAAAAAACTCGGTATTTCCCAAGTTCTCCAAGCGCCATATTGAATCCGCCATTAATCAGATCATTACGTATAGTAGAAGAGGTCTGTACATAATTAATCAATCAAACTTTGACAGTTTTATCAATAAAATTCCATGTATTATCCAATTATCTTAGAAATGTCATGAAAAAACGCGTATTTTACCAAATTTCCATAGTTTTCCGCCATTTTGGAAAAGATAAAACATAGGGAGCTGTACCAAAAAATATTTTTCATAAACTACAACTATTTTGTGCACCTTTGTCCATAGTTTGGAATAGATCAATATGCTTTATCCATTTGAAAAAAAATGAATAAAAAAAAAATTTCAAATTTTCGGTACTTTTTAAAATTAAATCTGCCATATTGGTTTTCCAGTGCACGATAATGTAATTTTGACTTCATAAATCGAAAGAGGAGACCCAAAAACATTATGTACACAAGGTTTGGTCTTTATATATTCCCTTTTTCGCTTTGTCGACAAGGGCCAAAAATGAGTTAAAAAGTCTGTGATTTTGGGCGTTAATGGTTTAAATTGTTTATGCGTCGCTCTTAGCTTCCAAGCAGTTCAGTTTCCTATTCTAGTGACACTGATATAAATAAAATTTGCCATAAGTTATAATTAATATTTACATTCATACTAAATCTACGACTCTTTATATCTGACTTGCTCTCTTTATCTAACCTAAATTATAAACAAAAGTTATCAATCTATCGTACATAAGGTCCTTATTCTAACGTGCACGTGTAAGGTTCTCTGAAGCCCCGACTCACGGCACAAACTCCAAAAGATAAAAATATTTACTAAATATTTCACGCAAGGAATTTATACTTTGCTACGCAATATTTTCGAAGCTGTAAATTTATGAATATAAGTTCCCTTTCGAAGTTCAAACTAAAACGTAGTTAAAACGATCATGCATTCCGATTACCATCCACATTTCCTAAATAACCATTTATATAGAATTTTACTTTATTTCATCATTATTAGTTTTTATTTTGTTAATCGATTTAAAATTTTAGTGCGCAAAGTTTGTCTCTGAGAGCTGCCGCTCTCTAGTGGAGAACGAGCGAGGTATAGTCGCTCGTCACACCTGACCCCTTATTAAAAGGATTTTCAATGAAAATTCTTCTATTATCAGCTAAAATTTGAATTGTATATATTTCATATAACATATTTTTAATAGAATACTAAATAATCAAGGCAATCAATTGCAAAGTAATAAAAATTTTTTTTTTTGTTTTTTTTTGGTTTTTCTCGCTTTTTTGTCATTTTTCTTTATACCAATTTATTAAATAAGAAAAGTTAAATTTGTATTTATATAAAGGGTTTCCCAATAGGGGTGATATGATTTTGAATGTCCCTATCGGGCTCCTTTGAACTGAAATTTTTGACGTCTGCTGTCAGTTGTCATCAGTAAGGTTTGCCATTTAATCATGAGTAGTTTCACGCTTCCACAACGTTTGGAAATTGTCCAATTATTTGATCAAAATTCGAGAAGTTTTGTCGGTGTTCAAAGAGCATATCGTGCAAAATATGGTCGTCATTCTGCTCCATCCGCGCTCTCAATTCGTCGAATAATCGATAAGTTGGAGAGTGAATTTACTCTATTGGATACTAAGCCTAAAAATCGTATGCGTACCGCACGTTCTACACAGAATATAGCCGCCGTACAGGCCAGTATCGAGGAAAACCGTGAATTGTCCGTGCCACGCCGATCTCAGGAATTGGGCCTGTCCAGGATGACTACCTGGCGTATTTTGCGATTGGATCTTGGCCTGCATCCCTATAAGATGATTCTGGCCCAAGAACTGAAGCCTAATGACCATCGTTTGCGTCGGGAGTTCGCGGATTGGGCTCTGGAATCAATTGAAAATGATCCCAATTTTCATCAAAAAATCATCTTTTCTGATGAGGCGCATTTTTGGCTCAAGTCTCGGGGGACATTTGGCCGATATATTGTTTAAATCATAAATGGCATAGAATATCCAATATAATAAAAAAGATTTCGACCAATTCCGAATGAATATTCAGTGTTTTTTTCAATTTCAAAACATATCACCCTTATTGGGAAACCCTTTATATGTATGTGTGTTGCGCATAAGTAAGAAAATAACGCACTAACGACGCATTGAGCACAAAAGGACCTGAAGGCTCCGTGTACCATGGTTCTATGTTTCCCACAAAGATTAAAAATCGTCAAAATCATAGGACTCATAGTTCCGTGCGTTTCAAAGCATTCGTCCTTTGCTCACTTCTGCCTTAGCAATAGCATATCTGAGGTTGGATGTATGCAATAATGAGCGAGAACAATAGTCGCTCATGTTCCCCTCCCCCTTATTAAAATTAATTATAATGATAAAATTAATATCTAAGCTATTTAATTACATTTAACTGATAAGAAACTAATAGTTATTTATTCGTTTACAATCGCTGAATTAGCCATATCTTGATCATGAAAAATCTTAATTGTTTGTGGTCTAAGTTTATTAATATGGACGATTTTTCTCTTTCCATTCCCTAAATCTATTTCTACATTTAAGTCATTGAAAATTTGCGTGATTGTATATGAACGTGAGTATTCGTTATCTAACTTCGAGTTTTTAGTATCCTTTAAAAGATAAATTTTATCTCCTATGTCATAATTTTGCACATTCAATTTTCGGTCGTAGTACTTTTTAGACTTTTCTTTGGCTAACCGGAGTTTTTCTCTAGCCTGGCTTTGGGTTTCAATTAATTTATTTTGTAATGTTTTCAAAAATAAATTATAAGTTAATGGAATCTTTCTTTTCGCAAATTCTGAAGGAATTCTGACTTCTTTTCCAAAAATTAATTCATGTGGCGTGAACCCCGCTCCTTCATGTTTTGAAGTGTTGTATGAGAAAACAGCAAACCGAACCCATCTGTCCCAATTATTTTTTAAATATTGTATTAAAATATGATGACTGCGTTCCAGAGACCCTAAACTTTGTGGGTGAAAGGCGGTAGATTTGATTTGTTTTATTTTAAATATTTTACAAAAGGTGGACATGACTTGACTCGTAAAATTACTACCCTGATCAGTATGGATTATTTCCGGGCATCCAAATCGCGAAATAAACTGTTCAGCAAGGGCTGCTGCGATGGTCGTTGATTCAGTATTTTTTAAAGGAATGGCATCCGAATATTTCGTGAGGTTATCTTGGATTGTTAATAAGTATTTATTTCCCAGTTCAGTTACAGGTAATGGACCAACAATATCAATTTCTATTTTTTCGAAAGCTTCAGAAGGTGTATCTGTAATTTTCATAGGCAAACGTGTTTTTATTCTCACGGTTTTGTTAATTTTGCATGTTTCACAATTTTTTACGAAATCCCTGATTTGCTCACGCATATTAGCCCAGTAAAACTGTTGTCTTATTCTCGCGTATGTCTTAGTGGCGCCTTTATGTCCCCCAGTAGTCGAAGAATGAAATTCTTTAATTATATTTTCCCGTTCATTTTCAGAAGGAGTTTCTACTTCACCGAGACAAATTGTAATTTTATAATCAGATTGGCCAAAATTAACACGTAACTCTTGTTCAATAACAGGCCATGATAGTTGGTTTAATCCATTCCCTACCCGTGAAATACTGGCCGATTTAATATTTAATTCATTCATTGCAATTTTTAGCGCGGATAAGGTATTAATTACGTGGGTTATGTAAGGTTTTGAATCAAAGGTACTTTTAATAATTAAATGAAAAACGCATTGATCCTCGTAACGATGGACTATTACGTTTCCTACTTGTCTGTTTTCAATCGGCTCGATTTTTAAGTCCTCATAATTTATTCTATTTTCCTTTATAAGTTCGTGACTAACTTCTGTCGTGAGTTTACAATCAGCTGGAATAAAATGAATTAAATGATCATTACGCATATATAATTTATCTTTAGAAGTTTGGATGCAAGACATTACTGAATCTAGATCAGTTATATCATCATTATCATTTTCATCGTTATAATTCAAAATTTCATCAATAGGTAAACAATTCTGGAGAGATTGGATTGATAATTTTGGATTTGAATCTAAATTGTTATCAGTTAAAGGATTAGAAGTTTCTGTTTCAGGTAAATCCAAGGTATTGTCAAGTTCAAGGGAATTAGGTTCTTCGTCATTGTCTAAAATATTCAAAAAAACTTTATTTTTAATACTTTCCATATCATCATTTTTTTTGCTTCCAGTGACAACATCAGTCGGTGGGGTACCGCTCATGCCACCCCCAAAACTGGTTGGCCCTATAACACATTCCGGATTCACGTGAACTATTTCATCACCACCCCTCGTGCCAAGACCAACCAAATCAACTTCACAAATGGAGTTATAGCGTCTCTGTCCTGTTACGTGAACTATTTCATCACCCCGTGGACCTATGCGCTTAACTAACCATCTCAATGCATCATAAGCACCGCTTCTATCACAAGCCGTTTCACTTATATGCCCCAATACAGCGGTTTCATACTGATTGTCACTGTTATCGCTAGATTCTTTACTCATAAAATAACTATAAGAATTAAAGTCATCAACACTTGGAGATGAGTTCTCGTTAACATCAAATCGACCACACGACACTCCCATCAATGGTCGCGTGGCCTGGTTCACACAGAACCCATCATCAGAGGTCTCATCTCCACTATTAAAATTTTCGAATAAAAAACATCTTCCAATCAAGTTATTTATTCTGTCTGTTAAAGGACAAGATGGCACAGGTGGTCGATCGTGCACTATCATCACCTTATGTTCATCTCGGAAAGTGGGGGTAAGTGGATCAAGGTCATCAATCGGTGCATTGTCAAAGTTTTCATCAAATTCGGTTTCTACATCATCAAAAGGATTACGTGACAGGGCATCAGCATTAGAATTTGCAGATCCCTTCTTATAAATGACATCATAATCATACTCACCAAGTCTTAATCGCCATCTCAATAATTTAGAACCAGGATTCTTAATGTTATGCATCCAAACTAAAGGTCTATGATCGGTTACCAATGTGAAACTTCGACCATATAAGTAAGGACGAAAAGTTTCGACACAAAAAATTATCGCAAGAAGTTCTTTCTCTATTGTCGAATAATTTATTTCAGTATCTGATAGCGTTCTTGAAGCATATGCAACTGGAGGGTCTTTTCCAACGTTACCTTGGCTCAAAACACCCCCTATACCATAATTTGAGGCATCTGTGGTTACTACAAATGCTTGAGTAAAATCAGGATATTGTAATACAGGAAAAGTACAAAGGATATCTTTCAAATCATCAAAAGCCTTTTGTTGAGTATCAGTCCATGAAAACCGAACTCCTCTTTTTAAAAGAAATGTTAGTGGTTTTGCTATCATAGAAAATTTTGGAATGAATCTTCTGTAGTATCCGGCAAGACCTAAAAATTGCTTAATATTCTTTACAGTTCTAGGTCGAGGGAATTTCCTAACAGCCTCCACCTTTTTTGGATCTGGTTTTACTCCGTCTTGAGAAATTACGTGGCCTAGGTACGCTACTTCTTTTCTTAAAAAACTACATTTCTCGGGTTGCAACGTTAAATTTGCCTTTTCTAGTCGAATTAATAAATTATAAAGCTTGTCAGTGTGTTCCTCTAATGATCGTGCATAGATGACAATGTCGTCCATATAAACGAACAACTCTGTCCCTTGCAACCCTAATAAAACTTTATCCATTAATCTCTGGAACGTAGCCGGAGCATTCTTTAAACCAAATGGCATCCTATTAATATGATAGTGACCAAATGGAGTTGAAAAAGCAGTTTTAATTTTTGAGTCGGGGTGCATAGGTACCTGATGAAAACCTGATGCAAGATCTAATATTGTAAAATATTTAGCACCCCCTAATTGATCCAAAATGTGAGTAATATTTGGTAATGGATACGCGTCAGGAATAGTTTTCTTATTTAATTGACGAAAATCTACAACCATTCGCCAGCGTCTATTTCCTTCAGAATCTGCCTTTTTTGGGACTATCCAAACCGGAGAATTATAGGGTGAATCTGAATCTTCAATTAGCCCCCCTTCAAGTAATTCGCTAGTTTGTTTTAATATTTCCTTATTATGTACTTCTGCCGGTCTATATTGCCCCTGGAAAGTGGGACTTTCATCAGTAGTGTGAATTTAATGTTGTATAAAATTTGTGCTACCGAGTTTATCATTCTCTAATTTAAATCTATAGGAAAATTTGGAAATGGGTTCCAGTAAACTAGCCTTTTCTTCGTCATTTAAATGCGAGAAGTCGAGAGATTTTAATATCTTGGCAAGGCTGTTACGAGTAAAATAAGAACTTTAAGTTTTTAAAAAAGGGTGTGGCGTTAGATGACGTCGCCTTCTTCTTTATTTAGTAATGTTTCAAGTACAGTGCTCGCAGAAGGAAGTGAAAGGGACTGCTGAGGCCTGCCTGTGCCCCTACATATATAGGCAGAGAATATAGGTGGGAGAATATAGGTGGTAGGAGTATCTTGTCGACTACTGTAACACCCCCCTGTTTAGACTAAATTAGTCCCTTAATTTTTTGTTTTTAGATTCTCACACGCCGATTCTTAATTTCGGGTGTAATTAAAGGTTGTAACGCAGGTGTGTGAGTTACAATATTGGTTGGCGTGGTAACTTTAGTCTTTACACAAAATAGACATATTTTCTTGGGAAGGCAATTAGCTAAAGTAGTGAAGAATCCTACTCTGTACAAGGTGTATAAGATTCCTAATGCTAACGCAGCGTATCCTAAGTAGCTAGCCCAGTCAGAAGCTATCTTCTGCCAGGTTTTCGTACGTCGATCAATTGCTATAGAGTTTATCATTGACTCGGCGTCGTTTAAGCTGAGTCTAGCTTGCTGTAATTCATGGTTATCTATTAATTTTGGTAACTGAATCAATTTCTTCTCTAGGGCTAACAAGTCTTCCCTGGGATATTTTATAGGATAAGTTATATTGAACTCTTCTCTAAAAGATTGTTTTTGATTTTCTTTTAAGTATAATATGTCTTGATCGTTATAAACTTTACAGTTAAATCCCGTTAACAAAGTTGGTTGTTTAATAATTTCGTTCGTTATTTTGTTCTCACAACTTATGTCCAAACTAGTCTGTCTTAAAGGTATTACCAGGTAACCGTTGGTTGTTGGTACAAATGTTTCTTTATGGAGCACGAAGGGCGAAGATTTACATTTCGTTTCTTCGTATCTTTTAAAGTTAGTTGCTTCGCAAGTATCGCTAGTTGTTAGTCTGACATTAGGTTGATTTCGTTCACAAACTTTGTATTCGTCTATTACAGTACATTTATTAATTGCGTCTTTGTCAATTGGTACGTACGAGTCCCTGTATTTAATAACGTAGTCATGGTCTGGGATAATACTAAAGTATAAATTTTGGATTAGGTGAGGAATAGGTAGGATATGTTTTATGGTTCCCTCCTCTTGTTCTAAAATTGGTATCTTGAGAACGTAGGTGAAAAGTCCCTTTACTATTGCTACAGATAGCTGGCTAATACCAATTATATGTTGGTAATTGCTTTCTTCAGTGTCAAAATGGTACCTTGTCCTTTGTGTAGTTTCAAATTCTTTTAGTGTCTCTTTCAGCATAGCTGGTGTTAGAATTTGAGGGTGTATGATTCCATGCTTACCATCGTTATTGGAATTTATGGCAGTATCAATATCCTCGCTGGTCTCATCGATCATAATTGCAGCAATTAACAGTTTGCTGTTGACGAAACTATCTCTTGATACGGCGTTCAATCCATTGCTCAGATTTCTGGCCATTTCCCTTTCGAGATTTTGATTGCTCATTAGATCCCTGTGATTTACAGAAGAGGAATCTAATATCAATTTAAGTATTTTAGTATGGTTTGATAGAACGGTAGCCACGTTTTTGTTATCATGGTAGATCTTATCAAACTCATTGTTAATCGATGCCATATCGCTTTCTGTCAAGGTTCCAAATAAGGTTTTAGAGATGTCTCCTACAAAATTTGCAAGTCCTCTTCGTTGCCGAGTAGGTTTTCCTAATAGTTTGCTTAATATGAGGTTTTTGTGTAAAAGCCTGTTGTATCGACTCCTAATTAATTGTAATTCATATTGAGGTGTACATTTTCGGTTACAAGCGGATTCTGCTAGAGTAATGGTTGTGTCGATGGATGCTAATCTCCCTTGGTTAGAAGTGAAATTTATCCCGATTATCAGGTTCCAAGTTTCATGAAATAGGTGAACTTTAGCGATGTCTTCTATGATCACATTACTGGTGATGGGCGTCAATGTATAGTTAGCGTTGACCGTTGCTAGGGCCAGGACTGTTGTCATTACTGTCTTCCACATCTGCAAAATACGGCATGCATTGATCTATGTGGACTAGTAATATTTTTTCTTTACTTCTAATTCTTAAATTATTATTATTCAAATAGTCGATTACTTCATAAGGACCTTTCCAATATTGTTCTAGTTTATTTGTTTTTGTGTTGTTCAATTTCTTAACTAAATCTCCTGTTTTATATAGTGGGTGTGTTCTAGTGATTCCTTCGTCTAACCTCTTTTTTGTTTTCTCTAGTTCTACTTGAATCCTTTCCTTTGTCTTTTGTAAATTTTCCTCATGCTTCCTTTTCCATTTTCTTATAAGGTCCTGGTAAGTTAGGTTGGGTGAATTTTCTACTTCAGAAGGTATATTTGGTAATCTTTCAAAGGTTAATTCAAAGGGTGTGTATCCTGTAGTTTGGTTAGTTGTTGAATTTATTGCAAATGATATAAATTTAATGTTCTCGTCCCATTCATTGTTATTTTCATTTATACTGGTTTTGATCAGATTTCCTAACGTTGAATGCATTCTTTCTATATTCCCATTGGATTGTGGGTGGAAGGATGTTGTCTTAATATGTTTTATCTTTAATGCTTGTTCAAACTGAGTTACCAGTTCTGATAAAAAGTTTGCTCCTTGATCAGTGAGTATTGTTTTTGGTGAGCCATAAATGTATATGTAGTTTTCTATTAATGCATTTACTATTGAAGTTGACGTTTCGTTTTCCAGTGGTATTAAAACAGTATATCTTGTTAATCGGTCTTGGATGCTCAAGATGTACCGATTTCTTTTTTTTGTTGTAGGCAATGGTCCGACAATATCTAAGGCAATTTTGTCGTTGGGTTTCAGCGGTATGTCTGGGATTATACTAGCTGATTGATTTTTGATTCGTGTTGTTTTTTGCAGTTAGCAGATTGGGCATTTTTTAACATATTCTTTTATTTCATTTTCCATATTGGTCCAAACTCCAATTCTTTTTGCTTTATCTATTGTGTTTTGTTCTCCCATGTGATCTCGGTGTGCTTCTTTAATAATTTGTTTCTTTTCTTCTTTTGTCAGTTCTCTAGCGTTAGAAAAACATATGTGAAAGTTTTTGTCAGGATAATAATTTGATAGAAACTCAACTATTTCCTGGAGTATTTCCTTTTCTAATGGTGTTAGTAGTGGGTCTCCAAAAGTTAATCTAATGATTGATAATTTTTTATTAATGACGTCTTCGATGAACCAACTAATTTTGTATAACCATTCTTCTTCGTTGAAGAGAGGTAATTCGTCCTTGCTGACGCTCTTCCAAAGTTTTCCTATGGCGTTTGGTTTCACTTTTACTTTTCCTGTGACTGGTTGTAATCGCCAATTTATGAAGTCAGTGTACAGATTTTCTTTTTCTTTAGGTGTTTGCTCTGGTTCTCCTTCTGTTTCAGTGGTCAAGTCTTCTGGAGATTCTCGCATCCTTATTTCCGGTAATTTAATCTTTTTTATTAGTACTTCTTCCTTTGTAATTCTAGGTTTGTCAGATGTTTCTACGTCTGGTAGTAATGATTCTAAATCGTTGCCTTCATCTTCAGATTGGATTCCTGCGTCTTTCATAGCTTCTCTCAAGGTATCCTTGGTTATAGGGAACAGTCGGGAAAGGCAATCCGCTACCTTGTTTTCTTTCCCTTTTACGTATTCGATTTCATACTCGTACTCTTCCATTCTGAGTCTCCATCTTAAAAGTCTAGAACTTGGGTCTTTTACGTTGTGTAACCATACCAAAGCTCTATGGTCTGTTTGGATTTTGAATTTCTTTCCTAATAAGTATTGTCTCAAACGTTTCATAGTCCATACTATGGCTAATAGTTCCTTTTCAGAGGTTGTATATTTTTCTTCCGCTTTATTCAGCGTACGTGATATAAATAAACACGGATGTCCGTCTTGGCTGAGTACCGCTCCTAATCCAACATTGGATGCGTCTGTTGTTAGTACAAATTGTTTAGAGAAGTCTGGGAATTTTAATACAGGTGCGGATATCAATGCGTGTTTCAGGTCGTAAAAAGCTTTTTCACAATCTGGTGTCCAATCAAAGATGGTTTCTTTTTGTGTTAATTTTGTCAATAGTCTTGCAATTGTAGAGAAGTTTTTAATAAACTTTCTGTAGTATCCGGCTAGTCCTAAAAAGGATTGTACGTCTTTAACCGTTTTGAGAGGCCTAAAATTCTTGATGCAATTTATTTTTTCAGGGTTAGGTTTGATACCGTCTTTTGTAATAATGTGTCCTAAATATTCTAATTCTGGTTTTAGGTATTCACATTTTTTAGGTTCGAGTCTAACTCCTAATTGATATATTCTTTCCAATACAGCTACCAAATTATCGTTGTGTTCTTGTAAGGTGCTTCCAAATACAACAATGTCGTCGATGTAAGCGAAACATTTTTCTCCAATCAAACCTCTAAATGCATTATCCATCATACGTTGGAACGTCGCTGGTGCATTCTTTAATCCGAAAGGCATACGGTTGTACTCAAAGTGTCCTTGGGTAGTTGAAAAGGCTGTATATTTCTTGTCCTCTTCTTTCATCGGGATTTGGTGGAATCCCGCTGACAGGTCGAAGGCAGAGAAGAATTTAGCCTTTCCCAAATGGTCCAAAATATCATCAATCATAGGGAGAGGATATGCATCCTGATCAGTATCTTCGTTGATCCTCCTATAATCAATAACCATTCGTAATTTGTTACCCTTCTTTGGTACTATCCATAACGGTGAGTTGTATGGTGATTGGCTTTCACGGATTATTCCTTTTTTGAGTAGTCTATTGGTTTCTTCCAATGAAAATTGTCGGTGTTTTTCGGGGAGTTTGTGGGGTCTCAAATTAATAATCTTTCCACTTTTCAATGTAATTTGATGCTCAGTTAAATTTGTGCACGGGAGTGGATCTGATTCTAGTGTGAATATTTCTGAATATCTTGCCATTAATTTTTTAATAAATTCTCTCTGAGATTTTTCTAAATGATCTAACCTTGAATTTTCTAATATCTCGTTTAGTTTAGAAGTATGGTTATAGTTTTTAGTTTCATTAAGTTTGACAATTCTTTCTATTCGCATATATTTTGGTTTTATCATTATTTCCTTGATTTCTTTATCTCTGTTTCTTACTGGGGCTTTCAGTTGATTATTCCTTATCAAATAAAGTCCGTCGGGTATGTGGTCGTCGTCCAGTATCAATACTTCTTGATCACTTGATTCTATGTTCAAAGTGCAAATTTTTTCTGAGTTTCCGGGTACAAAGTCGTTACTTGTTTGTAGTGGCAATTTTATCTTGTCTAAAATTAAATAATCGTTTGTTATTGCGTATCTTGGATATTTCTCGAAGAATTTTATCCCAATTATTCCTCCTTCAGGTAAAGGAAAATTATTTGGCACTATGTAAAATATTTGTTCTTGGTTAAAAAATTTTAGTGTTGTATAAGCCTTGGATATGTGTCTATCGTTTCCCATTAAGAATACTTTGTGCGTAGGTTTTCTTACGTCCTTATTGTCCAAAACTTCTTCTTTTATTATATTTATAGCGGCTCCTGAATCGACTAGTAATCGATATTCTCCTGTTCTTCGTCTTGTTCCGATTGTTCGTAGTCGTCCGCATACAGCTGATATTCTGCTGATTCCTCGAAATTCATTTGTTCCTGTATTTCTTCTTGTGTCATTTCTATTCCATCAGTGTCTTCCTCCTCCTGTACTGCTCGTACCGGTTGAGGCGGTCTTTTTAAATTCGTGCCCTGAGGAAAACCCTGTTTAAAGCATTGTGATGCGAAGTGTCCGATCTTTCCACATTTATGACAGTTCATTGGGCCTTTTACTGGTTGCTGGGAATTTTTAGCAAATGTTGTCGTGTTTGCGTTTGATCGTGATGGTCCGACGGGTCGGGGCCACGGTCTAACGGGTGGTTTGGGAATTGCTTGCCGCGCCGGCTGGCTATCCTTTAACCATGTTTCTGTCTCTATTGCGTGTGATTGTGCTTCACTAATCGTTGCTGGTTTTAATAATCTAACTTGCATTCCTATTTCTCTCCGTAAATTTAGCATGTATCTGTTGACTGCTTCTTCTTCTTCCAATTCAATTTTTAATCTCCTCTTTGTAGGATTAACATGTTGAGATTGAACTAGGTAATAAATTTCATTTGTAATTTGTCTAAATCGTAACGTAAAGTTTTGTACTGTCTCTGTCATTCCTTGTTTACAGCTTTCTAATTTAGACTTTAGAGACACTAGTGAGTTTGTCTGTTTTAAATTTTGTCGTAATGCAATGAATAGATCTTCATAAGAATTAATAGGAATGTATCTAATTGCTTTTTCGGCATTCCCAATTATTTTTTTTGCTAATATTAGGTCTAATAATATTACAGGTTCACTACATTGAAGCTTAGCTTTTTTAATGGTTTTTACGAAATCTTCAACTCCCATATCATCCTGTCCGTTAAGAGTTTTGATAGTTTCTATTGCCAATTTCGCGTTCATTCTTCTTTCCCCGTATGGTGCACCGGGGATAAACGTGGTGTGCTGACTCGAGTGTGGTTGTTGGTTGAATTGTGTCAATTGGGGTTGGACATATATGTTCTCATTTCTACTAGGCTACCATCGTGGTTCTTCTACTTCTTCGTCTGATGATTTATCGTCCGTTATTTCATGTTTCTTCGCTTCGTTGTCCGTTTCTACTGTTCCTGCTCCACCTAATTTCTGTGATATCCTAGAAATTTCTTCTATCCTGTTCTCATTTTCCTTTTTTAGTGTGTTGAACGAGATCGTCATGACCTCCATCTGGTTGAGAACCCGTGCTAAGAGTTCTTCAGTCGTAGTATTGAGAGGGGATTGACCTCGGGTGGGAGACTGGGCACGTGACATGATAGCGGTTACGTATGGAAGGTTTAGGAAGGATGAGTCAGTATCTGTCGTATCGGAGTCGGTCCGGTAATTTTCCGGGCTACGATGATTAATAAATGCCAGTGTAGTCGTGTACTTATCTTAGTTGTTTGTGTTTCGGGTGAAAATGTCACGTTACAATTTTAAGTATTTTCTTGGTTTAATACAAGAAAATGCAGTCACAAGTTGCTGCAAACTTGTCCTGATTTTCAAGTAAATTCGTTGAATTTTATTAAGGATGGCCAGTGCTCTGGAGCACCAGGAGTATAGCCAACCCGATCCTGTCACAACTTTACCTCACCTGTACCGTAGTACAGTTGCCGTGCAACGTACACAAAGAGGATTTATACTCTATGACCCAGGATCGATTCAGAAGCGTTGTACAATTTTTAATTTTCTTCTTAAAACACTTACTGTGATTTTATTCTCCTGATCTTCCGACTCTGCCTGTTGAGTCCGTAGACTGCTGCTTATCCGGTGACGTGTCACTTCGGTGGGTCGTTTCCTGCTGCTACGCAGATGCGTCTTCCGCCTGATTACGGGCCTCTTACGATTTCGAGAGTTTTTCGGAAACAATTTTACGTAGTATAGGGAGTACTTAGTTCCTCCTCTATCTTTAATCGTTCCTACTTACTCTTTTAACGGGTTGTTGCCGTAGCAAAATCCAGAGTTCCTTTTCTTTTTGACTTCCGTAGAAGTCTTTCACTTTCAGGCACCCTGCACTCTATGTGATTTCCTCTGGTTTCCGTGGATCCCGAAATCGAGAGTACTTTGCAGGATCCTGGCAGGATCGCCAAAATGTTACGAGTAAAATAAGAACTTTAAGTTTTTAAAAAAGGGTGTGGCGTTAGATGACGTCGCCTTCTTCTTTATTTAGTAATGTTTCAAGTACAGTGCTCGCAGAAGGAAGTGCAAGGGACTGCTGAGGCCTGCCTGTGCCCCTACATATATAGGCAGAGAATATAGGTGGGAGAATATAGGTGGTAGGAGTATCTTGTCGACTACTGTAACAAGGCGCTCTGCTAATCGCTTATTCTCTTCCTCCCCGTTTTCAACTTGAATAAGATTTCCTACTTGTGGTGCTACCGAAAATTCTTGCAATTGCACAGGCGGTACGATTAATTCTATATCATTGAGAGTTGTATTTATAGCAAAAATTTGTGCTAACCCATTTTCATTTTTAACTAAATTTTCTCCCAAATAAACCCCTACTCCTGCATAAATTTTTTGCAAATATCCTTCTTTTAATTCGCTATTTATCGGTAAACCAATCAATTTATGTGAACGCGCTGGCAATACAATTTTTCCTGGATTATTTTTATTGAGAGTTTCTAGTTTTAATGTTATTTTTTCATCGGAAAATGTCATAGTCGCAGAGTTGTTTCTCAAAAATTGCATTCCCAATAAACCGCATGGAGAAATGGGAAAAGTATTATGTACTAAATGAAAGTTTGTTTCTCTACCCTCGATATTTATGTTAACCATACCCTTTGTTTCAATTTCCCCAGATCCTATTCCTGTTAAAATAAATCTTTCTGATTTATCGCGACGCACATTATTTTTAATACAATTTTCTTTTAAAAGATTGATTTCGCACCCTGTGTCTATCAAGAATTCTGACCTCCCATCATGAAATGTTTTATTTCTTAAATATATTATTGGGATTCGGACTGTGTTCGTTTTCCCGATAGTGAGCACGGCGCGTTTGATTGGCGCACGGTAAAATGGTTTTGTTCATCCCTGCGCCCTGACGATGAACACCTTCCAGGTTTAAATTCTCAGATGAAGTAGAAGCTTTTGAGGATTTTTCCCTTTTCAAAAACTTTAATGCCCTTTCAGCTTCATCAGCCCGACGCTCAGCTTCTAACATTCGTCGCTTAAAACACGTATTAATTTGATGCCCTACCTCATGGCAATAAGAACATTTCATTGACTTATTGTTTTCTGCTATTTTTGATTTATTAACTTTCCTAGCATTAGAAACCGAATTAATATTCCTGTGAGCACAATTTCTAGAAGTGTGGCCGTCTTCTCCGCACGTATAACAAACTAAATTCTGTCTACTATCACCTGACCTATCACAATTCCGAGCGATGTGCCCTTCTTTCCCGCAAGTATAACAAATTTTTTTAGAAAAATCGACATCACGGGAAGATTTTTCATTAACATGATAGACACCACTGTATTCTGGATTGCCTTCCCTTCTTCTAAATTTTTCTTTTATTAAATAATCTTTCCCCTTAAATTCTTTATTAATTGTTTCCTTACTATAGTCATTAAGTACATGATGTAAGCGTTTTCTCCTTTTTAATTCCTTTTCTGATTCCATAGCTGCATTAATAGCTTCCTGCAAATTACTTGGATTTTTCTGTCTAACCCTACCTTCTATATCTCCGCGCAATCCTAACAAAAAACAAGTTGCTACTTCCGAATCAAATTCTTTAATTTTCATTGTTGCAATTTCGGGCGGTGATTGCTGTTCAGTCAACTCAACCATTTTATTATAAAGCTCCATTACTCTAGCACCATAAGCTAAAATAGTTTCCCCTTGATCTTGCTTAACGTGAGCTACTTCCGATTCAATCTGAAATATAGTTTTTGGAGTACCAAAAGCTTTTTGAAGTAAATATAAAATTTCTTCTAATGAGCTAAAATTTCTATTTTTCAAATATAGATCAGCTTCTGCTTGAATTTTCGACCTTAATAATTTAACAAACAATGGATGGAATCCTTGATCAATCCCATCTAGTGCAAAACGACATTCCTTCGCAAGTCTGAATTGAAATATTCCTACCTGTAAAAACTGGAATTATATCTATCAAGACTTTAAGCGCAGTTACGTCACCGCCTCTCATTTTAGGGCTTTGATCAATTGTCTTTCCAATTCCTGGTCCTCTACTGTAATTATTTTGTTTTTCCTGATCTACTTGAGTTTTCTGTACATTTTTTATTTTATTCAATTCCTTAGCCGTTTCGATTCCTAACAAATTGCAAATCTGTTTACGTATTTCTTGACTCAAAGACCGACCTATCTTATGGCTTGCTTATAATTAATGCAATAATTAATTTAACTTAACAATTACACCAACCTTTTTTTTTAATCCAAATTATGTTTCGCACCTCACCTTTGTTTTTATTTCACAACGGAATTGACCATGAAATTCACTCCCGCACTTTTCACACTTGCAGAACTTGTTTGTGATGATCCTTGAAGTCCTTCGATGCTTCCCAGCGATGTCCTCCAGTGATCCCACGATGATTACTCTCAAGATTCAGTCCCTCGATGTTTCTCAGCGATGTCCTCCAGTGATCCCACGATGATCCTCCTCTGGAAATAATCCTTTCGTTCCTCACCAAGCTACTCGATCCACCTGGTTCGAAACGATTGGATTATTTGAAAATCCCATTATGATGTTCCTCTGATTCTGGATGAAGTCCTCAGGATTAATAATTTTGATTTGGTGTCTTCACTCCATACACTTACTCACTCGCGACGCGACTGGACTCGGAAAAATAAAATAATTTTAAACAAAATTAAAAATCATGAAAAAATTTAAAGTCTTTTTCCCGGTTGACCAGGTTATCCCGGAGGGGCCCCCAAATTGTTTATTGTTACGAGCCAGATGATTCGCTCCTTCAGGTCGAACGATGATTTGTCGAGTCCATCGGTCAATTAACTACTACGTAGAGCCGGGAAATTTGAATTTTTTAAAATAAACACAAACACTTTTAGTTCACACAACTTGAAAGTATATTTAGAATTTAATAATCAAATTCTGAGCAAGTCAGATTTACAACATTAATTGCGATCGCGTCGTGAAAAGACAAATAATTTTAAGTAACACCGATATCTTGGAGTGACTTCGACGATTAGTCACTTCAAGTTGTATGTCCGTGGTAAAAATTGTTCTGAGCTCCAGAGAAGAGAAGTTTAAGTCTGCAGCTTCTCAACCCCCGCTCCGTTGCTGTGATTTCATCTCAAGCGTTTAGAAAAACGCCTCACACTTCACATCATCCAATTATCGCGTTACAATTTCTTACATATTCACACATCAAGCAGTCACACAAGCCAATCATACTCGAATTCGATCCCACCTATTCTACCCTTTGATGCACACCGTGCATATCATATCGGGATCAATGGTTCTTTTTGATCACGACCGATGTTCCAAGAAAAGTAATTAATTCTCACCCTAGTTTTTAAACCAAGTCACATTTATCCTATCGCTTCGAATCTTATCTACATTTTTCTAGCACCTACATTAAATTGTTTATGCGTCGCTCTTAGCTTCCAAGCAGTTCAGTTTCCTATTCTAGTGACACTGATATAAATAAAATTTGCCATAAATTATAATTAATATTTACATTCATACTAAATCTACGACTCTTTATATCTGACTTGCTCTCTTTATCTAACCCTATTGAAAAACTTGACGTAAAAAATAACGTAAAAAATGACGTAAAAAAGGACGTCAAAAATGGCGTAAAAAACGACGTCAAAAATGACATAAAAAACGACGTCAAAAATTATGTAAAAAACGAGGTCAAAAATTGGGACAGTTTTTTACGTCATTTTTGACGTCGTTTTTGACGTCGTTTTTGACGTACTTTTTTGTCTTTAAGAAGCCTTACATTTCCTATTACATTTTTGTGACTCCTTTACGAAATGCCCATTCCACTTTGAAATAAATTATTTTATTATACAATAGTTCTTTTACTGATAAGCATTTCTCAATTACGATACCCAATGAACGACCGAATATAAATTGTTAAGGCTTCTTAAAGACAAAAAAGTACGCAAAAACGACATAAAAAACGACGTCAAAAATTAAGTAAAAAACGATGTCAAAAATTGAGTTAGTTTTTTACGTCATTTTTTACGTTATTTTTTACGGCGTTTTTTACGTAATTTTTCGACTTTAAGAAGCCTTAACAATTTATATTCGGTCGTTCATTGGATATCGTAATTGAGAAATGCTTATCAGTAAAAGAACTATTGTATAATAAAATAATTTATTTCAAAGTGGAATGGGCATTTCGTAAAGGAGTCACAAAAATGTAATAGGAAATGTAAGGCTTCTTAAAGACAAAAAAGTACGTCAAAAACGATGTCAAAAACGACGTCAAAAACGACGTCAAAAATGACATAAAAAACGACGTAAAAAACTGTCCCAATTTTTAACATCGTTTTTTACGTGATTTTTGACGTCGTTTTTTACGTCATTTTTGACGTAATTTTTGACGTCGTTTTTTATGTCATTTTTGACGTCGTTTTTTACGTCAAGTTTTTCAATAGGGAACCTAAATTATAAACAAAAGTTATCAATCTATCGTACATAAGGTCCTTATTCTAACGTGCACGTATGAGGTTCTCTGAAGCCCCGACTCACGGCACAAACTCCAAAAGATAAAAATATTTACTAAATATTTCACGCAAGGAATTTATACTTTGCTACGCAATATTTTCGAAGCTGTAAATTTATGAATATAAGTTCCCTTTCGAAGTTCAAACTAAAACGTAGTTAAAACGATCATGCATTCCGATTACCATCCACATTTCCTAAATAACCATTTATATAGAATTTTACTTTATTTCATCATTATTAGTTTTTATTTTGTTAATCGATTTAAAATTTTAGTGCGCAAAGTTTGTCTCTGAGAGCTGCCGCTCTCTAGTGGAGAACGAGCGAGGTATAGTCGCTCGTCACAAAATGTTAGCAGCGACGCTATCGACGGGATCCGTCATATTTCCGCCATTTTGTATTTTTCTATCATGAAGAAATTGTTTTTTTGAAGTTAAATAATGCCTTCTAATATATACAAAAAATCCGGACTTGCTTCGTTTTCATTCTCCCAGAATAAAATTGAAAAAAAACTACTTTTTTTTAAGGGTTCTAGAGGTATCTCCCCCCTTAAACCCTTTTACTACCTAGGGTTGAAACAAGATCGCAATTTCAATAGCAAGATAAAGATTTCTTTAATAAATCAATTTGGATGAATTACTTTTCTATAGAATATTATGAAAGGATGAAAAAATGAATGTTGAATGTTGCTTGTGAATTTATCAAACCAGTTCCAGGACTGATAACTATAACGACTAAAAATGAACCTTCTAAATATTAAAATCCTTGTTTTTTTTAAAATAAACGTTTCCGTCCACTCGTGGGAATCAGCATTTCTCAAGCGGTTTCAAATGTCTTTACTCATCGGTACAGGACAAAAGTGTCTAAAGAATAAAAGCCACTCAAGAAAACAAAAAAAATATTCGACATCCAAAACATTTCATTACGTCCCTTTGGCTGCCGTAACTTCCACGATCCATCTCAACTAATCTCAACTTACAGCTATTATGTTCGGCTTGGCTCCGCTTGTTAAATCATAGCGATCAGTAGAAGGCAGTGGCAAATCACCGCTGAAATGAGCAACCAACTTTTGCCGACCAAATGCCGACATTTATAACTTGATACGAAATTAACTTCATTACAAAAATTTATTATAGCTTTCAAGTTTACAACTTTAAAGTCAATTTGAATGATTAGTTATATACTAAGAGCTAAAAGAAATATTCAGCTCTGTGTAATAAAATTTTTGCGTCTTAAAAAGCAACTTATACTAAGATCACATTTCTCACCATTTGGAGTCGATTTTTCTCGGAAACTATTGAAGCTAGGAAATTGTTCTTTCTTTTAAATTAAAGAGCGAGAAAAGCTCTATAAAAATATGATATTGACAATGTTTATGGTGAGAAAAATGGATCATTAAGTTATCATATATAAAAATTGTGATTGTTTTCCAGCAAAATCTCTGTGCATCAGAACGACTCTACATGGAAAAAAATTTGGCACAGATGCTGCCCCTAGCCGTAGAGCTGTTGTGTTTACCGGAGGAGAGTTGTGCGATTATACATTTGGGTATGCTGCGTTCCCTCTGTGGGTGAGCAGAATAGCAGATGCCCCTTTTTTGGGGAGCAGTTGACTTACGTCGAAGGAACACAGCGCTCCTTTCGGTAGGGAATGTAGTTGCACCGCATCGTCAGGCAAATCCGAAAGCAGGCGAAAGTACAATTTTTAAGTTTTTTATGATTTAGATGAAAGTACCCATTGAAATTGTGTTTTCTGTATATATATATATATAAGTACTTTTTGGTTCATTACAATCTGTTTACAAATAACCTAACCTTAATGTTGAGAATTCAAATAATTTCACATCATTTTAAGAAATTAAACAAATCCTTCAAAAGATATATAATTATTAACGACGATTTCAGAAATATCAAAACAATCGAATTATTCATTGAAAAGTATAGTTAAATCTCAGTTTATATGACTCGCCGCAGCATTCCCTCCTGTGGGGCAGCAGCTCTCCCGCAATTAAGAGAGAGCAGTTAGCCCACAAAAAAGTAAACCTGCTAACCTATGAAGAGCGCTGCAGTTGTCCATCAATGTAGTGACGCAGGAGCACCAGAGGTAGTGCAGCATCTCTACCAAAATTTTTTCCGTGTAAGCAATTTAAAAACTTCAAAAAATGTGCTCTAAGTACCCATCAGGCTAGGTCGACTACGTTGAAAATTAATGGCAGAGTTTTTGGCGACATCTGTATCGGGAGGTGAAACTATAAAAGCGCGTTTGTGTTAGTGCATGTATACGTATATGCAGAGCTCTTGTATGTGTGGGTCTATTTTAATAATTTTTGGGAAACAAGATAATTAATGCTAAATCAAGCAAATAAAGATCGTGAAATGAGAAATGGAAGTTTTATTATCATTGTATATCTCATTAAACATTCTTTACTTGCTTCATTTTGCATTTATTTGTACTAAACGCAAATAAATACATGAACATAGAAGTATATAATTTCTAAATACAGTTTTATTGTTTAAAAGAAAACAGAATTAAATACAAAAAAAAATTCGCTGAGACGATGTAGTAATAAAATACTGTCAAATACTGAACATAGAAATTTCTATTTACTTAATGATGGTGTATGTCGAGGCTGTGGTAAGAGTTTCAAAGAAGTTCCAATAGTTCTAATAATTGTTCCAATAGTTTAACAATTTTAATGTAACATTATTCTATTTGAAGACATCATAACCCAAATTGTTCAATTTTGATGGCTTATGCTTTAGAATTTCGATTTTGTATAACACTGAATCTTTCGAGTTTGAAATTGTTCATATTGATTGTCCTAAACTGAAAAGTGTTCAATTTTTTGAGTTGAAAATTTTGTAAATTTAAAATAAATTCAGTTTGAAAATGTTTAATTCTGTTTCAAGAATCAAAATAAAAAATTGTTCAATTTGTATAGCTTCTGCTTTGGAATTTTATAATTTAAAAACATTTTCATATGGAGTTTGTTTAATTCTGTAAGCTTATAAGCAGCCTAATGTTGAACATTTTAGTTTACAATTGTTCAATTTTGAATGTTTAATTCTCAATTTTAAATGTGTTTTTACAATTGATCCACATTGAATTGGAAACAGGTAATTTAAATTATAAATTCTTTAGTTTGAAAACAATTCACTTTCGAATGCTGAACATAGAAATTCTTAATTAATTAAGGGTGGTGTATGTCGAGGCTGTGGTACACGGAAAACGAACTCGGCAGTTTGCTCGCTCCTTCCACAGAAATTTAAAACCTCGCAGAGTCAATTTAAAGTTTTTCAAGGTAGGAGGTTGCCTGTTGACAGGCTTTTTCGTCTTCGGATCTACGAACCTCATAAGCGAAATTTCTTGGTACGCCTCATCGAAAAACTGCAAGTGAAAACTTGAATCAGTTAAGAGGGTGCGGTACTCGCTGTGTGGATCGTGTTTAACTTTTCCATTGAATGCGTCGGTCAGTTTGTTCCCAAAAAACAAAAAGTTTGCGGTGTTTTTTCCTTCCTTAGGAATTTGTAGCATGCCGAAAATACCGGAACGCCCTAAAATGAAATCAGATTGTTTTCTATTTCATCATTTTTTTATTACTAGTTACATATGAACAATAATAAAATGTAATATTTTGAAGAAAGGAAAGAAATCTTGACAAACCTGGTCCACCTGCTAGCCCATCTAAACGCGAAGCCAGTGAAAGGCTAAGAACCTGTGTCATTATGTGAACACTCATCTTCTTGATTTTTTTCTGGATACACATGGCGATCCGTCAATTTTGGAACAAACCTCCGTTCCTGGGTACCGTAAACGTCTATCTCGTACGCTGTTACAATATGCTTCCATTCAGCGAAGGTTCTCGCTGATTCCGCTTTGCATTGACTCCACCTCAATTCCAAATCTTTATCTAAAAGATTATTTCGGAGGCACTTCAGCAGGTGAGGAGGATCGTAGAGAGGGATAATGTCTAAGCCATGCACAATGTACGTGCCATCTAAAAACAGGAATTTGTTTTAGTTATTTGCATACATTTGTAAATACAATAGGCTTCACAGCACATTTTTTTTAAAACAGAAACTAGGTTGATTATGTCACCGAATATAGTGTAAATAATGGAAAGCATCGATTCTTTTCAAAACATTAATATTTTCGTGACTTTAAGTTGAGAGAATTTCAAATGTTAAAAACACTAAATAAAAACAGGTATCAAAATTTAATAATTTCTAATTAAAAAGCATTTTACAGCAATTTAAATATATATACATCAAATTAAATATACATATATGAAAATTTTTTTGCTTTCACAGATGGTTCAATTTAAAATTAAAAGCATGTGGAATTAAAGCAATTATAATTTGTAACCGTTAAACATGGAATTTCCTTGAGAACAAAGGAAAAAACAAGAATTTTTTCGAAAAAGGGAAAACTGTAGAAATAGGGCGAGGACTTTGAAGGTGAAACAAGTTTTTGGATACAAATTGACTTACTTTTTAAGACGTATTCTTCACCCTTCAATTTTACTGTGTCCTCTAGAAGAGTTCGTATGGCAGCTTGATTGCTGGAACCTCCGTCACATACAGAAGCCACTATAATAAATCCAGCATCTTTTACGGCACCAATCACTTCTTTAATACTATAAAGTAATTGAACAGTTGTTGTCTGTTTGCTGCAGAAACAAAAGGAGACAGGAATTTTATTTCCGGTGTGAAGAGAACGCAACATGAAGACGAGAGCGTGGTCTGCAAATTTCTCTGTGCGAACATTTCCCCAATCCTCGAAGCCAACTATTTTATCCAATTCTTTATCATAAAAGAGCCCAGTTCCGAGAAGTAATTCGTCCCACATTAAGATCATCACTTTTTCCTTCTCACTTAAACCTTTTGCGGTCTCTTTCAATCTCCTCCGCGTGTCTTCATTAACTCCAGCATCCAACTTAATTTTCTTTAAAACTGTTTTCAGAGATGTAGGACTGGGAAGTGGTAAGAAAGTGCGCAGAAACCTATAACACTTGGCAGATCTTTTAAATATTGAAAGGGAAATTATTTTCTCCTCCTGCGTATACCATCTACCGTGTACATCGATATCAGCATTCCGAAGTAACATATCTATAAATTGTTTCTGTACGAAGCTTAGTTTGTTATAAATTCGAAAAAATTTTGCAGAATTTCGACGTTCGCTTTGGTCCTTCTTATGTACCCTAAGCCAAATGTAAATTAGAAAAACGGAATTAATATTACCATTCAATTCATAATACATAAAGGGTACTTTAGGTAAGTGAAATATTAAATTTCGTTAGCAGGATACAGTTAAATGTTTAATTGTAAATAAAAATCAGTCAAATATCTGAAAATGATCGTAAGTAATTCGTCTCATCCTAAAGTAATAGCAGCAAAATGTACAATTAAAAAGTAAAAAAAAATAGATAAAAATGAAAAAAGATGTAAAAATTAGTTCAAAAATTGATCGTAGCAAAATGTACAATTAAAAAGTAAACAAAAACTAGATAAAAATAAAAAATATGTAAAAATTAGTTCGAAAATTGATCGTAGCAAAATGTACAATTAAAAAGTAAACAAAAAATAGATAAAAATAAAAAAGATGTAAAAATTAGTTCAAAAATTGATCGTAGCAAAATGTACAATTAAAGCTTAACAAAATGTATAAAAACATTCCGTCTTTCTGTTCATAATCTGCGCAAGTGAGGATTTACATAGAGTATATCTATTTCGAATATTTCGTTTCGAAGATGGGTATAGTAGTAGACGCAGTTACAAATTTTGCCAATTGATACCTTCTGAACTTTTTCTTTAATTTATAATTTTCTTCCCTTTTTGCAGACAGCTGTGAGTATAACCTTTTTTTGGTAGGACTTCTCAAGTCTGCCGTTCTCCAAGCTGTGCGACAACTTGGACGATTTTCAATATTCCGATGTTTTGGAGTAGATGCTAGTGCCTCTTCTACTGGTCTTTTACTTGCATCATTCTCAGATACCTGTATCTCTTCTACTGTTCTTTTACTTGCATCATTCTCAGATACCTGTACCTCTTCTACTGGTCTTTTTCTTGCATCATTCTCAGATACCTGTACCTCTTTTACTGGTATTTTACTTGCATCATTCTCAGATACCTGTACCTCCACTGCTGGCCTTTCCAGTCCTTCTATCTCAATTGCTGGACCTTCCTCCACCGTAATCCTTTCCGATTCCCCATCATCGCTTTTTGTTTTCTCCAAAATTTCCTACATAATATTAAATAAAATGGTTAAATGCAATTTTGTACCCTCCTTCTTGATTTGAAGATAATAGTTTGGATGGATGGTAGGGGGTAAATCAAAACAATAATTTTAATGCTGATTAATTTTGAACAGCAAGGTTTCGTTGGCTATGGTTTGCCAACCTCTTCAAGCTAGTTAATCGAAGACTACAACAATTATAAAATGTCATTTTAAAATTTTAAAACTGTTTCCTGACTCATTCTTTCTTGTCAATGTCTTTAATTTCAATTTTTTGACTTTTATTAATATCATTTTATTAAAATTTTATTAAAATCAGGCATTAAATAGAATAAAGAAATCGTCACTTTTACGTTGAAACTGTGAAATTTTTAATTCTATTCAATTCAAGCCTTCTTACTGGGTTGTTTTGATTTACCCCCTATGATCCATCCAAACTGTTATCTTGTAATATTAAATATGATATAGTGTCAGCTTTTGCAATACAAAACAATAATAATGTTATCACCTATAAGAGAAATAGAGAATACTTTTTCTCAGAAAAGCATAAGGTAAACATTTTTAAAATAGACAATATGTAAAAAAAAGTCTTATCAACTTACGTTTTTGAAATGTAGTGAGCTTCTCCTTATATCTGCTCCAGGTGATCTTTCCAAAACTTCTAATTTTCCCTTTCCAGGAGATGAGAAAATCGGATCTACTTTGATATTGATCGAGTCCTTCGTAACCGCATCATCAGCCAAATCGATATTCGCAACGATGTCACATGATGTATGTCCTTCATAATTTGACGGTGCCGGTAAATTTAGGGTTGGAACAGCATCTCTGTGCAGCATAGTTAAACCTCTAGGAGTTTTAAACATATCATTTTTATGAAAATGATCTCGGCATATGAAATACCGTTTGGAGGTTATGCAATCATAGGGTAACGCTTTCAATTTTTCATTTCCGGTGCTTTCTACCCATTTCAGTCCTAATGCACGATTTGCGGGAAACTTATGACCGATAACTTCTTTATCCAACACTTTTCTGTTTTCACAAACCACTACAACACACTTTTTTCGATCCAATTCATCCATTTTTTCAAATTTCTTGACGGTATTCAATGCGTGCATCAGAATCAAACACAATCAAATATGGCTGCCACTCTCTTCGCACCCCTCTACAACTTCTTATAAACAACGCTGGCGCCATCTCTGCCGGGCGGTAAACTATTTTTCTACCCCTCACTGCCTCTCGGACCACCGCGCCATAGTTCTAAATTTTGCCATTTCCATGCATGGGAGTTGACCTAGCCTGGTACCCATCAAATAATTCGTATGGAACAGGGGTGGAAAGTGGTCAAATATTTTAATTAATTTTTCAATACGGTTTTCATAGCGCCTCCTTTGAATATCCGATTTTCGGTACCTGTAGAGCGGGTTGAAAGTCGCTGTTTCAATCCGCTCCACAGTTACAGCCAATCAGATTCTCAAAAGAGTTGCTATGAAATAGTACATTACGTGCCCAGGCGCAGAATGAGGGTCATTGCGGGACGAGCGACGAGCTAGTCATTACACTTGATTCAAATGTACAAGGCTTTGCCAGTTAGATGCTAACGCTGTACGAAGAAGAAGAAGAATAAGAAGGATTGAGCTTTTTTTTTTTTTTTTTTTTTGGTGAGGAGGAAAAATGGCGAAATCTTTTATAGACGTTGTACAGGACTCTCCTAGGACGGGGCTAGGCATACCTGTTAAAACCAGAAAACCCCCTCTCTCGAACCAATACACCGCCCGCGGAGCCGCCTTCCGGCTTTAAACTTCACGGGTGGTTGGTTCCAGCTTAAAGTCGCGTACGACTCTTCCGTCATCCATTCGCCCGGGACTCCCATCCGCGGTCGCACGCCCGTTAGGCAGACTGACTAGCCGCGCCAGTCAGGGGAGGAATAAAGCAATTCCTCCCCGGACGACGCGGACGGCCAAGTCCGTCCAAGACGCAGGACCGCGGGTGCAGGCCGCGATGCGATTTCTACTGGCCCCCGTTGCTGCGTAGCCTGTCTTTGCTGAGTCGTCTTGTGTTCCAGGAGGGGCTCCTTCCTTTGCCGCCCCTTCCCGTATTCACTGGGTGACTCCGTTCGCGGATGCTAAACTCAATGCACCGGTGGTCACTCAAAGTTATTACCTGGAGGACGCACCAGTCGACTATCCTTGAGGCAAGACGGGGCGCGGCAAACGTGAGGTCGATAATCGACCCCCCGCTCCTCGTCTGAACGTAAAATCCCTGCCCTGATTCAATACAATCAGGTCATTCCTAGCGGCCATCTCGCCGACCAAGATCCCCCTTCTGTCCAGACGGGCTTCGCCCCACTCGGGCGACTTGCTATTAAAGTCACCCGCGATAAGGGACCGCCCACTAGCCTCTCTGAGGCTTTCCTCAAGGAGGAGGATCTGGGTCTCGAAGATCTCGAAGGGATCGTTGGGAGAGAAGTAGCAGCTGTACACACGTACCCCCGCCACCTCCACCCAAACGAATCCCGCGTCGGTCTCCAGGAAATCCCCGATGCTCAAATCAGGGCTGCAAACAAGGATCCCAGCTCTCCTTGATGCATCCTGGTACCAAGAAGAGTTTTCGGACCACTTGTGTTGCTCACTAATGAGCAACACATCGGCCCTCCTCTCCCTGGCAGTCTGCATCAGAAGGTTCTGGGCTTCCTTTCCTCTCCCAAGGTTGAGCTGCAGGAACTTCAATTTCTTCCTCTCAACCTCCGGAGCTCTGCCCTAAATATTGGGCAAGAACCGCTCCCCGAAGCATGGGCGACATCTTTTTCACCCCTGTCAGCGCAGGTCAGGCACCAAGGGGGAGCCGTGCACTCCTTGGCCACGTGCGACGCGCCCCCACACCTCCAGCAGGCATCCTTCCTGCCTGGAAGCGTGCAGCCGCGCGACACATGGCCATATCCTTGGCATCTGAAACACCGGGCAACCTCGACATGCTCTCGGATGCGGCAGTTCACCCACCCCACCCTTAGCCTACCGAGCCCGAGCAAGCTCTGGGCGTCCGCCTCGGTTAAACGGACCACCGCAGTCTGCACACCACCGAAGCGCTTGTACAGCCTGCACTGGCCCCCGAGGTCTGGCTTGCCCAGCGCGATGCATAGCGCGGCAACAACCTCTTCCCTTGTGACGGTCTCGTCAAGGTCCCTAACTTCCAGGGACCTCTTCGAGACCAAAGATTTAATTTCGGCCTTCTCCCCGACCGCCTGGTCGAGCGCCTTTTCGAAGGCCGAGACGTCACCCCCTTTTCTAAGGACCAGAAGAATCTCCTCCCTCCTAGTTCTCCGGATGGAGAGGACCTCCGCTCCCGAATTCTGGGGGTTCACCTTGGCCTTCATGGCTTTCAGGATCTCAGCGTAGGACTCGCCGTCCTTCGCCGATACCCTGACAGCGTTGCCTGACCTAGCAGTCGTAGTGCGCCTCGGCAACTTTGCCTTGGCTCTAGGTTCCTGTGCAGGGGGCACAGGAACGTTTTTTTCCTTCTTTTTCTTATTTTTTTTCTTTTTTTCCACCAGCTGCCATTCCCCATCCTTCTGTGGGGTCTGGCCTCTGGTGGCCGCAGCGTATGTGGGCGATGAGCTGCCCTTCCCTTTTTTGAGAATCCGATCTTCGGGAGGAGAAGGAGCAACCCTCTTCTCCCCCTTCGTGAGTTTTTTCGGGGTATCTCCCAGAGACGCAGAGCGCAGTCTCCGGAAGATACCCATCCTTTTCGAGGCGGGTTGGGATTCCAGCCTCTTCTGGAATTGCACCCCGCTTTCTAAAAGACATTTATGGGTGTTGAGCATTCCGCTCAACACCTCTGTAGCCTCGTTCACGCTGTCTTTAACATGTCCAGGGTTGTTTCTCAGCATACCCTGCTGGATGATGCTGAGGGCCCTGGCCAATTTCTCCATTTTTTTGTTTTGCTCCCTCAGGAGCTGAAGGACGTCCTTCCATCCCTCAGCTTCTGGGGAAGCACCCAAGCCCTTGCTTGCTGCTGTAGTGTCCGATGTAGACGCCAAACCAGCAGCAGGTGTCGGCGTATTCAGCGCCTCCTCCTTCTCTTTACCCTTTTCTTTGTCTTTCGTCTTCATATTAAACGTAGTAGTTTTAAGACGGTTCGCCCATCATGGGAGCCCTACCGCAGTAGGGCTGCTATCCCCGCCTGTATAAATCCCTGATTATGTGAGCCGAAACCGAGAAGCGGCTTATCGGATGGTCGATCCTATCGGCACATTTGAGGAAGCTAATAAAAAGGTTACGGGATAGGCCCGTGCCATAATGATGCAAAAGATTTAACGTCACCCCTATCGACCGAGTGGTGCCAGGTCCGCCCCAACACCTGACCCGGACTTCAGGCTAGACGGTGTGCGATTTATCCTACGCCGCGTCGGATACAAGGAAATACTGACCAGGTAATCCTTCATTCACTCAGCATTCCATTCATTCTGGTGTGTTTGGGTGTCGGAGTCGTGCATGTGATTGTGGTGTGACCAGAAGAGCGCACGCGGGAAGTACAGCGTCGTCGCCGCATGCGCATTTGGGGTGATACTCCGATTAAGGGGCCCCCCGCATTCACTCCGTGTTCGTTCGTGCGGCATCAGGAAACCTGTTCAAGGTCCCCTGATGCTTTCGCTCCACACCGCGTCCGCACGCGCTTGAAGGTCGCAGAGCGACCGTCGTGGCGCGTGCGCCCGGCAGGCCCATCTCTAGGGAAAAGCCTGTCTATAGGGCTCCCTTGGCGGCCATCCTAACGGCAACAGCCCTACTGCTGGTAGAGTCCTTGCGGCTACTACCGTTGGTGGGCTGCAGGACGCGTCTGCTCCGTGCTTGGCCTCATGCATTCTTCTCGGCGAGACCCTGCCCGCCCGCAAAACGCTCTCTCAGGTCCTGGATGTGTTGTGTTCCGTGTAGCTGTCAATGTGTCGTGTCACGTTGGTGTTCGTGTAACCCCTCCTCCTTTCTCATCCGGGCTTGGGACCGGCAATGGCGGAGTTAGAAGGATTGAGCTTCGTTTCATGGCTATGGGCGCATGCGCAGTTCAATTTTTACATTTCATTCCTTTCTGGCGAAATGTACTACATTGCGCTACTGTTAACTGTAGCGAAAAAACGAGTTTGCGCGGCGGTGGCACATAAAATAGTATATATTACTCGAAACAAAACACAGCGAAAGCATTTCGTGTGATTGCAGCCCTCGTTTCACTCGGGCAGAGCAAACTTCACACTCATGCAATCGCTCTGTTTCGCCCCTTGTAATGTAATATACTATTTATGGATTGCTGTCATGTAATAAACCTTCTTTTTGGGATTCTTCAAAAGCTTTAGTATCTATTTAACGTAAATTCAGGGCTGATCTTTAGCTTATCTATTCCTGTCGCTGTGTGTAATGAACATGTAGAATTGTTATTCATCCAAACAGCCGTGTTTGCAATAATTGTACATCAGAAAATGGCATTTTAACTGACGAAGTTGTTAGTACATTGCGTTTTGAACAAGAAAATTGCTGCATGACTGATAAAAATTGGATAAATTTCCTTGTTGCTTTTCGAGAGCATGTTTATTCGTCAACATGACCGAATTTCTCTAATCTCAAGACAGTTACGACTTCTATGTTTTATAGAATATTAGGGCTTACGAAGGATAAATTCCAAAAAATTTTGAATGTCCTTACGAGTCTTTGAGATTCTCTTGAACGATCGCTTTCCCAGGTGTTGGCGGTGTATTCACCCTGGTTAAAAAAACCATTAGAACCATGGTTGAAAACGGGTAAAACGCCGCTTAAAACCCGGGTAGGTTCTTATCATAAGCTCTGGCATTTTTTCCGGGCCTACCTGGGTTCTACCGGGAAATTATAACATAATTGTGGAATACAATCGGGGTGTAAGCGAGTTCTACATGAGTAATTGGTACTCAAATTATATTATTTTAATTGAAAAACGGGACCATACAGAACCCTTCTTAAGGCCAGATACGACATGCTTAACACCCGTTTGAGACCATATACGCGGAACAATTTCAGGTCCCGTATAAAACCCTTTAAAGTCTTTCTTAGAACCTGCTTGACACCCATATAGAACCTGATTGGCGCACAAGTTTTTGTGCCATTTAGAACCCTTTTTAGGGTCGGGTACAACCTGGTTCCAACCCGCGTAGAACCCAATAGTCACACAATTTTCGTATCCATTTAGAACCCTTCTTAGGACCGGATAAAACCCGGAGCAGGACCCATTTCGAAAAACCGTGTACAACTCTGTTTACACCCAGGTTGAAACCCATGTTCTAACAGGGTTCTATTGGGTTCGAACGGTTTTTTAAATCAGGGTAAGCAAATTAAGACTCAGAGGTTTAGAAGACAAACTTGATGCAGATTTCAACCTTCAATCTTGTAATGGCACTCATAGCTATATTGTTGAGTTACGAAAGGCATTTCCAGTCATTGAAATCCGAAAGATGAAAGATTTTATTTATGCGCACAATAGTGTAATAGCTCCAATTCTTTACGATGATCGTCTGTCTTCGTCATTAAGTGGGTGTATCACCAAGAAGAAGGTAATTTACCTTGTGTTAGGCGGCAGTTACTTTTATATACAAAAAAGTGCAACAATAAACGATGCAGACATATTGGAAAACATACTACAAACAGATGAGAATTTCAAACATCTTATCACACAGGATGATAATTATGACGTAGCCATCTTTGCAGATTGTGGTTTCCGCGACACAGTCGAACGGGGTACACTGGCGAAATTAGAAGTTCATTTTTTGACTCCCGATCTTGAGTTTTCGTAAAAAATTTTGCCAACTTTGCGTGAAAACGACTTTCGATGTGTCACAAAATTGCGCCGAATAATATAGAACAAGTTAATGGTAATATTACATAAAAATGATCACGCTTGGTACGTATCAGATTCGGATAGCAAAGAGTTACATTATTGCTCATTACAAAATAAACAATGGGCAATGCGTAGTGCAAATATTACTTCCAGGGCACATAGAAGGTTCACTTGCTTACGGGAGAGCTTCACTCCAATCGCGGAACAAAACAGGTAAAACCTGTGTCTGGTATGGTATTCACGGATCAGGAGAAGAAGCCATAAAAAGGTGGCGTTGCAATTTCAAGGTTGGCAACCGAAATGTAGGATGCTGGTCCCATGTCGCGGCAATCATTTTACAATTGGGAAATGAAGTGCATGCTGGACAGTTAGAAGAAGAGATGGAACACAATGTCGAGTACGGTGCAGAAGAGGAAGATGAGGACGAAGTTCCCAATTATGATTTAGATTGAACTAAGGGTGAAGCAAGGGGCAAGAGTCTCTTGTAATAATATGTACAAGTATACACCGTTTCTTGTAACTTCTTGTGATATTTAGAGCACATTGTCTGTTTGATCTCTCATGCAACAGCTTGCTCCAAAGTTTAAAATTATATTTTCTCATTTTTTTTTCAGCGATCAGACAGCCCTGAATCCACTTTAAATCGATACTAAAGCATTTGAAGAATCCCAAAAAGAAGGTTTATTACATGACAGTAATCCATAAAACCATATCAAAAAATTCATTAAAATATTTGACCACTTTCCACCCCTGTTTCATAAGAATTATTTGATTGGTAATTAGACCACATTTTTTGTAGTTTTTAAATTGCTTAGAGTCGTTCTGATTCAAAGAGATTTGGCTGGAAAACAATCACAATTTTTATATATGATAACTTAATGATCCATTTTTCTCACCATAAACATTGTCGATATCATATTTTTATAGAGCTTTTCTCGATCTTTAATCTAAAAGAAAGAACAATTTCCTAGCGTCAATAGTTTCCGAAAAAAATCTACTCCAAGAAAAATTCAAGATTGCGAATGACGTCACTTCTGATCCAATTGTCATGGCGGAGGGCTCAGTGGGGGTCTGGGGCAACATTGTCCCATCCTTCCCTAGAGGATCCTTAAGGCTCGCCTTCCTTGTTGCAGAGAGCCCCTGAATCGAGCAAGCGAACATGCTCGCGCACGCTGGATACATACGACGCCTAGAGTTCTTAAATTCTCGAGAAATATTTTATATTCTCAAGTAATATAACCAATAATATTACAGAATTTATAGAACATAAGAGAATATAAAGGGAATTTTTAGAATTTATGTTTTAAATACACTCGAGATTCCTTATAACGAAATCCCCTTCATATCCTACTTGTTGCTATGCGCTGTTATGCGCATTATATGATGCGTCGAGTCAGTCTGTCAGTGATGCCATGTGAATAATTGTATGTACATAGTAAAAAAGCGTATAAAAAAGTTTTTTGCGAGTATTCAATATGGAATTGACTTATTTGACGGTATGCCCTCAAAATACTAAAAATATAATAATATAATAATAAAAATATCTATGCTTACCAGGTGTATTTTTTAATATTTCCAGAAAAAAAGAAATGTCTTAATGATAAATGTAATAAACAGTAATATAAATGTTAAAATGTTGCTGTTGGTTTACATATATACATACATACTGATTAATTGTAATTATATAAAATTTTCATACATATTGTTTAAAAAGGGAGAATTTTACTTATCTACAGTAATGTGTGAGATATCAAAATTACCAAAAAAACTTATGCAATTTTAATGTTCGATAACCGACTTTACTCCAAAATATTGAAAACTCCAGATTGGAAAAATTATTGAATTTATAACTTAATTCGTGCGGTTTTTTTTTCAAAATTTGAACGTTTATTTAAGAAAACCATTTACAATAGTATTATTCAAAGTATTTTCCATCTGAAGCTATGACTCTTTCCCATCTTTCTGGCAATCTGTGGATTCCATCCCAAAAGAACTGCACCGGCTTGGCGGCCAAGAATGAATCAAGCCAATTTTGATACCTTGTTCTGATGTGAACCGTAATCCAGTAAGGGCGTTCTACATCGACCGGAACAAATGGTAGTCAGAAGGGGCAAGGTCTGGGCTATAAGGCGGGTGGGGTAAAACTTCCCATCCACTGTTTTCCAAATAGTTCTCAACCGGAATAGCAACATAGGGCCGAGCATTGTCATGATGGAAAATTATTGCCTCGTGTCTGGTCGCATATTCCGGGCGTTTTTCGGCTATTGCTTTCTTCAAACGGATTAATTGTGTTCGGTAGCGTTCTCCATTGATGGTTTCATCCGGTTTCAGCAGCTCATAATACATCACACTCTTCTGATCCCACCAAATACAGAGCATTACCTTCGCGCCATGGATTTGCGGCTTTGCCGTTGGTTTGGCTGATTGGCCGGGTTTCACATATGACTTTTTGCGCTTGGGGTTGTCGCAATGGATCCATTTTTCATCACCAGTAACAATCCGATGCAAAAATGACTTCTTTTTGTGGCGTTCCAGCAGCACTTCGGACATGCAAAACCGCCTTTCAACGTCTCTCGGCTTGAGTTCATGTGGAACCCAATTTCCTTGCTTTTGAATGTATCCGGATGCTTTTAAACGTTTTGAAATGGCTACTTGAGTGACTCCCAAAGATTCTACGAACTCCTCTTGTGTTTGGCAACAATCTTCATCAAGTAGTGCTTCCAGTTCTTCATCTTCAAACTTTTTTGGCTGCCCAGGACGTTCTTCGTCTTACTTGCCAAAATCAACACTTTTAAATCGTGCAAACCACTTTTGGCACGTTCGCTCAGCTAGATCATGTTCACCATACACTTCCACCAAAATACGATGACTTTCGACAGCAGTTTTCTTCATATCAAAGTAATGAAGAAGAACTCCCCGCAAAAACACTTTTTCAGGCACAAAATTCGACATATTTGGGTGAAAAAAAATTATTGTTGTTTACGCTTCAAATGAATGACATATACTGAAAAAGACGCACAATGACAGTAGCTTTCCAACGCATGTTCGGAATATTGGAACGATGGAATAATAATCGAGTTACGCCTTTTCTTAGCAAACCGCACGAATTAAGTTATAGATCCAATACTTCTCTTTTCAATAGAAAATAGCTTGCCAACTGAAAATTGTTTAAATGTACGAATTTGTTAAGAAGTATGTAAATTCGTAATTACTAATTGAAGCTTGGAAGTTTGAAAAGCTAAAAATGTTTTAAATGTATATATTGATTGAAATTTTACACATTTAACGTGCTAAAACCCTTAAATAATTTGACAGGATTTTTCATATATTTATTTTAGGCATATATTGTAAAAATTTCAAAAAAAGAAATATTATATCTTAAACAACATATTTCATATATTTAAAATTGTCGCATATTTCGCGCCTCTATTGTACGATGTCGAGAGAGTTGAGAGAAACATAATTCTCAATTTCCACTCAATAACCGACTGCATGAAATCTGAAAATATACATGTACAAACGAAGAAGCAGTGGCAATCATCCAATTCTCGATTTGCGAGCGTGCAAACAAGCGATGGAGCAGGGATACATCGACACGCCGCGTTTATATGTGTTGCTTACACAAGGGAACGTGGTGGGAGCAAAAATCTTACGCAGTCTGTGAACACTGAGCTGCCTCGACCGTAAATCTTGTTCAATTACTTCAATAGTTTTTCGAAGTATTTCGCTGACCCTAATTCCATACCAGTGCTGCCAGACCTACGGAAAAGCCAGTAGGCCTACGGGTTATTGAAGGTCCATAAAAAAATACGGATTTTAGAATTACTCGGATTTCTACGGATTTTTGTTATATATACTAAAAAAATTTTTAGGTCTCCGTAATACCTTCTGTATCCAGATCATATGGAGAACTTGATTGGTTGAACTTGTGGAAAATACAATGCTTTTAATGGAATCGACCAATTAAATTCTGCGTGTCCGCATAAAATCATCGAATTCCATACCAGTGCTGCCAGACCTACGGAAAAGCCAGTAGGCCTACGGGTTTTTGAAGGTCCATAAAAAAATACGGATTTTAGAATTACTCGGATTTCTACGGATTTTTGTTATATATACTAAAAAAATTTTTAGGTCTTCGTAATACCTTCTGTATCCAGATCATATGGAGAACTTGATTGGTTGAACTTGTGGAAAATACAATGCTTTTAATGGAATCGACCAATTAAATTCTGCGTGTCCGCATAAAATCAGCGAATCACTATTGAAGTGCCCTTATTAGTCTTTAGCAAGCGCGCTCAGGATCCCACTATACCTTCGAATTGAAGAATTTCTTATCTTTACATTCAAATTTTATAGCGATTACTTAAAAAACAATTAATGATGTTTCAGATATTTGAAACAACTAACAGTCACAACATGACTTGGAAACCTGGATCTGCTACAATATTGTAATACAGTAAAACCTCGTTTATCGGGACACTTATTTATCGGGATCTTCACTTATCGGGATCTCGCAACCTCATTTATCGGGACATTTTGTTTCTCCTCCAGCCACCACTCCTTGTACATAGTGACATAGTGACAGTTTCCAGATGTTTCATTTGCAGGAGTTTTATTATGTCAATTTTTTTACATACCTTCGTTTGTATTTCTATCTTCATTTTCCATCATGAAAAATCAAATAAATTTACACAATTTGCAAATACATTCCAACTTATGTACATAACCATTACTAAATGTCAACATACAACAAGAGTCATGGCAACCCACCATGACACTGTAGGTGGTAGTGGGGAGCCCCTCCAAATCCCGATAAATGAGGTGTTTACATTTGAAGGGCGTCCCGATAAATGAGGTTTTACTGTACATGCTCACGAATCATGAAAAGTTAGTTGATTAAGAGGGCTAAACACTGTAATACACGGAGAAAATTGATTTGTAAAAATTTAATCAAAAGTTGAGTAAAGCTGGGACATGGTGGCTTTTGGTGAAAGTTCAAATTTTTTGCGTATCCATTCAATAACGAATTATAAAGTTTAATTGAACAGTTGAGTTAACTCTAAAACAGTTGATCAAACTTTATGACTCGTTATTAAGGTAGTACGATCACGAAAATTAGACCTCAGGAAAAAATAGATAATTTTGCTTTCAAGAATAGCAATATTATTATTGAAGGGCTAATTTGAAAGAGAAAAGATTATTTTTTATGAAAAAAATTTGAAACACAAAAAAATAATGTTTTTATAAATTTTATTTTTGCCCAAACTTATTTTCTTATCGCTTCGAGCCAAATTTTAAAAAATGATGCGATTCTAATTCTAATTTTCTAATATTCTAATTATCTAATATCTAATTCTAATAGAATTTAAATATTATTTATTTATAATTGTATAAAAAGACTCTATGCACGATTACGGTGCCGCTCAGAGAAACGAACTCATCCTTTGTGAGCAAAGGATCACTTCGTTTGGTGGGGCGTTGAGACGGCCCAGCCTCAAGTATCCGCTTTTTCCGACGAAACGGGGGAAGAATGCGCAGAATTAGGCTTGCCTATGGAACCAGTGGGTTCCCATGAAACCCGAACGAAAAAATTGCGAGGTTTAATTATGTATCCGCTTCATAATCAGTGATTTACTTCCAAACCGGAAGTGAGCGTGCCGAGAACGAGGCAGTCTACTTTTCACGGACATTTTCGTTCGTATCCTCAGCGAGCGCCACACTAACCTGTGCTTGCTCCCACTCGACCGCTCACTCAGGTCAAGCAGCTTGCGGCAAGGTCCGCTGGATGGGTGGGCGTCCCACACTATTATTTCTTTTACTTTTTTTTTACATTGTTTGTTGCATGTTTGTTCATTCATTTGCATGGGAAGGAATTATAATCAATAATTAAATAAACAAATAAATGAACAGACAGGCAGATAAATAAATAGACGTTATAAAAGATAATTTCGTCGTAGATAATAAATAAAAATAAATAAACATACAAATATGATTACCATAAATAAATACATTTATTATTACATTGTAAATACTGTGAATATTAAATATTATAAGTGAATATTGTTTTTTATATAAATTACAAATAATAATAAATCAATATTGATTATTTGAAATGTTAAAGGCTCGCTCCAGATCATGAGCAAAATGCCAAAATCATTAATGAATTAACAACATGCGACCATTGGTCATTTTTATAAGGTTTCATTTTAATGGTTTTTGTATATTTTCATTTTAAAACTTATCATTATCTATGAGCAACACATCCAATCTTTCTTTTTAGAATTTTATTTATTTTTTAAATCTTTACACAAAGTTCACACCTTCCCATTCTGCTGTCCAATGGGAGCCCGCGCCTACGCAGGTAGCACGCGCCAGCGGGAAGTGAAATGGGGGAAAGGCTTTCTCGTCATCGTCGCGCGGTAGGCTTTCTCTTTTCAGCGCATATCAATTTTTAAACGTCTCCACCAGATGCAATATGCGACTATCTGAAAATTGAGTGGCATCATCAGAATCGCGAAAACATCAGCTTTCTCCTGATACCGATTTCCAACCCTAAAACGTCCGCAAAAAGGGGGAAAACATCGTGTATAAAATTCTTAATTTATTGATTTAACTGGACTTGATCGCGGTCGCTAATTCAGGCGCGCGCATGTTAATTAAGGGGGGAATTGATTAAGAGGTGGAAATCCGAGGCGACGTGCTTGATTGCCGATCCTCAAAATTGAGTCCGGTTCCGCAACTCGAAAAGGTGAGGACTTATTGCCCCTTGCGGCGATTTTTTTTTTGAACTATATTAGATCAGAGCTCATAGTCAGGTGACGTGCATTTTAGCATCACCGCACCTGACTATTGGAGAATCTGATCGTCTATGTTTTCCCCATCCCCCTTGCAGATAGGGATTTGCAGGCTCATTTTTTTTATTATTAGGTTGGGCGTGTTTTGATGCGAATTTTGTTTCGGTTGGTAATTTTGTTTTATGAATCTTGATATCGGCGTCTAATAAGGGAATCATTTTTAGTTGGATAAACGGATTTGTTCTCTAAGTCTCGAGTAACTAGTACCCGTTGACTCACCACAGAGTGGTGAAAATTGGGAAAGTTACTCTCCTTTTTTTTAGAAATTTTTTTATAAAATCTCAACTGCCAACCAGGTGCCGTAGCCCCATAGGGCACTTTTCCTGTGAGGTTATAACTCTTTATTTGAATATTTTTTTTTAAACCAAATTGTCAATCAGGTGCCGTAGCCCCACAGGGCACTTTACCTGGGAGACGACATCCTTTTTCCTCTATTTATTTCATCAATTCAATTGTGGATCTGGTGCCGTAGCCCACTAGGGAACTTTACCAGTGAAACGCTCTTCCTTGCCCTCAGAGAACTGGGAAACAAATCCACGGGTATCGCGTTAAACAGTTGGGAAGGTTTTCTTTTGAAAATTAAGAATTTGAACGCATCTTCTAGCGCAAATGATGAGAATTTCTGTGAGTGTAAGCCTGAGTGCTTTTATTCACCACAGAACACTGATGCCAAAATTGGAAGATTTCTTTAATTTTCAATGAGAGTAAATAGATGGAATTTTTTGTCTTTTGGAGTTTTGCAGGGTGGGAAACACAAATGTAGAAACATACGAAATTGAAGTTGAAATGAGCCAGGAAGTCAACCATAATATTATTTTCAGGTGTAGGGAAAACCCAAAAATTAAAACGTGTATTTGAAGGCGCAACTGCGCGAAATTTTAGCGTTTACTAAGTGAAGTTTTTTTTAATGGTTTTTAGATTCTCAAAAATCGAATATCACGGGCACTATTTCCGACGATTCCTCCGTTTTATTTTGCTCACTCGGAAAAACTGAAAATCGTGAGTTTCTTTGCCGTTCTTACTCTTAAAATAAAGAATAAAAACTCGCGAAATTTTCACCCTTCGTGTGACCCACACGTAGAACATAAAGGGACAATTTTGGCCTAAAATAGGGCAAAATTGCCTTTCCAAAATTCAGAAAATCGACATAATTAAAAATTGCAGATTTGAAATCTAAAATCAAAATTTAAGAGCGAAACTTTTGACCAAATCAAAAGAAAAATAGATTTATAAATGTTTAAAAATTGATAAATTAAAAATCGAGAAGGTCGAACTGTTTCAGCACACAATTCGGGACATTGCGAGACTCGCGACAATGCTCGCAGGACTGATCGCGCCTCGGATTCGTTTCTGCTTTGTCTCGACTTCGTCTCGGCTTTGCCTCAGCTACGTCTCGGCTACGCCTCGACTATGCCTCACCTACGCCTCGACTACACCTTGGCTTCGATCTCCTGTGAGCATTGTCGCTCGTCACGCAATCACCCTCATTGTGTGCCTAGGCACATAATATACTATTATTATTGTTACAATTTAAATCTATTTTACTATGAAAGGAATATGAAGACAATGGAAATTGATAAAAACATATTATATGTGTGTATTTAATTTCGAACGATTGTGAATATTTGTGTGCCGTTCCGAATTTGCACTCTTATTAAACTTTCATGATGCCGAAAGATCATAAATACAAATATGTTTATAGATAAACCAATATGTTAATAACAGTTTCCATTGTTTTTATATTCCTTCCATACAGTTAAATAGATTTAAATTTTAACAATAATAAAATATTTTGTCTTATTTAATTCTGAAACGGTTTCACCAATGGCATGTAGCTTGATGTTGCTCAGATAGAGCATACAACAATGGCGGAACTCATACGAAGCCGTTCCCCTTGCCGCACTCCATCCGCTTCCGTCAACTCGCGCCGCGTATATCCCTGCACCTGAACTACCTTACGGGGACACCCAATGCATTAGAGGTTGACCTGCCCTGGCTAAAAGCAAGTCTAAGAACATCGAGAAGCTCTCCTAAATTTTCGGGCTCGCTTGTGTTTTGTAGATAGACATTTGCATCGCCTTTTACACGAGTTCTAATAAGTTTAGCTAGAAAGGCTCTATCTCCGGGATGTACCGATTGTTGAGCGCACTTAGAATCGCGAACAAAAGTAGCAACGCGCGGTGTGTTGCCTTCAAATATAGGGACCATTTCAGCCGCAATTTTAACGCTAACATAACGTGCTCCTAAGGATAGAGAAATTGTGCTGGACGTGTGAGACATCACTGTGGAGAGTGGGTTAGTAGTAAAACGAGAAACTGGGTCGTTAGGACTTGAACTTGACTATGGGTTTGATTCTCGTTGTTGTTATTTCTGGAATATATGAAATAACAAGGCTGTTCTCTAGATGTCGAAGCATCGGTAGAACTGGAATCTAGTAAATTAGATGCTGGTGCGAAATAAGCAATTTAGGAATTCAACGAAATACTATTCAATTGACTCAGTTCAAATCGAAGTGGTTGAGGAATATTGTTAGAAGTTCCATTTACGGTAACAGGGGGTACAGTACTTTGAAGTAGTGCGGTGTCTACTCGAGGAGTCTCGTTATTATTCTCCATCTCAAAAATCAAATATTTTATTTCAAAATCGTCTAACAAATCACGAATTATTAAATTGTCAAAATTGATAAGTCGAATTATAATTTCATGTTATTTATATTTCAAAATTCTTCTAAAGATTCAACGAAATCCAAAAACAATGTTACATTAGTTACCGATTAAAATTAATTTGTTTAGCAAAAATTTTAAAGCTCAGAATAAAAGGAGAAATGATACATGCGAGACTTACATTCGTGAAATTTTCTTCCGGTTCTCTGCTCAAAACACTTTTAAATCCATTCACATTCAGCATAACCCTATTGAAAAACTTGACTTCAAAAACCATGTCAAAAACAACATGAAAAAAGACGTCAAAAACTTGATAAAGAATGACGTAAAAAATAACGTCAAAAAGAACATCAAAAACGTTGTGATGAATTGGGATAGTTTTTGACGTCGTTTTTGACATCGTTTTTGACATCGTTGTTGACTTCACTTTGAACTAATTTTTTCTTTAAATACAAGCAGGACCGTAAACATTTTTACCACTTTTGCACGAACGTACTATTTATTATGACTATAAGTTGAATATTAAGGAATGTTAAGCAGACTTGTGATTGCGGAAAATAAATACTTCCATACCTTTTAACTGTAAACTTATTTTATTTAATATTTGAACTTTATAAAAACTATATCAGTGCATAATAAAAAATTAGGTCAAATATTAAGTCAAAAGCGATGTCAAAAACGACGTCAAAAATGATGTCAAAAACTGTCCCAATTCATGACAACGTTTTTGATATTCTTTTTGACGTCATTTTTGACGTCATTTTTTACGTCATTTTTTATGTCATTCTTTATCACGTTTTTGACGACTTTTTTCATGTTGTTTTTGAAGTCAAGTTTTTCAATAGGGAATACACTTTTGCACAAAATAACCATAATAGATCGTCAAGATCTCTTTTTATCACAGCACATCACTTAACACAGGTTACCCCTAGTCGATCAGCTGCTGCAACTTGCAAATCGTCGTGAATTCTCCGCTGATGAAGATGTAAGTCACCCTATTGAAAAACTTGACGTAAAAAATGACGTAAAAAACGACGTCAAAAATGGCGTAAAAATCGACGTCAAGAATTGGGATAGTTTTTTACGTCATTTTTTACGTCAAGAATCTGTTGTCTTGACAAGTGATATTAAAAAAGTGTGCGTGCATGTTGTAAATAATGGCACTGAGTATTTGTGTGTGGTACCTAATTTATACTCTTATTAGAAAAATATAGTCTATTCATTATATTTAATTGAATATGCTCTTATTGAATCAGTAAACTAAAGTTAAACATAAAATATTATACTATTTATTTTCCTCTTACATTTTTATGTCACTCCTTTACGGAATGCCCATTCCACTTTGAAATAAATTATTACATTATATAATAGTTCTTTTACTGATGGGAATTTCTTAATTACAATATCCAGTAGGCGATTAAATATAAATTGTTAAGGCTTCTTAAAGAAAAACTTGACGTAAAAAATGACGTAAAAAATGACGTAAAAAACTATCCCAATTCTTGACGTCGTTTTTTACGTCATTTTTTACGTCAAGTTTTTCAATAGGGCACTGGACTCCTGGAAGATCCTTGACAATGAAGATTCCTGATACTGCAGTTCTGACAAATTGACAGTTGACAGCCGCTGCGTCAATTCGCCTTTCGAATTGGCGCACACTCTCGCATTCGCCTTGTGGTAAGAATATCGCAAACCTACCCGGAAAACCTCTCCTTTAAGGGAAAAACGTGTAGGGAAGGATGAGGACTCTGCTTGAACAATAGCAGTGCCCTGATTATCAGAACTCGCAGTGATTCCGATAATTTTAATTCCTTCTGTCTAGATATTTGTGTCCAAACATTTCACACAGTTATACGAATATCACTGATAATAGAAGGTTCATTCAATTAATTTTTTCTCTGGAAATTCCGCCTCATCGAACGACTCGATCCGCCCCATAAATTGGAAAATTACCGAGAAAAGGTGATGATTATCCTGGTCCTGGTAATATCCCTTGATCCTGGTGGTCCTCTAGTCCTCGCAGTCCTCTGCTCCTGGTGGTCCTCTGGTCCTGGTACTGCTCGTTTTCGCGTTGATTTTCTTCGATCCCAATTCTAGTGATGGTATTTTTTTTTTTTTTTTTAAATTGATATACAACTATTTCTTGGTTTTAGAAAAACATTTGATCCCTTAATCACAGAATGTTAACTTTCACGTAAATTTTCAAAATCACAAAGCAAACACTTATTTTAATAAACCGACGCGTGAGGCGAACCTTATGTTTTTATTCTATTAATTAAAACTTCAAGATTAAAACTCAAAATTACAAAAATTATAAAAATTACACGTACAAAATAAAAGAAATTGGATTAAAAATTTCAGATGCTGCAGTTTACAACTATTCTACACAAAAGATCAACAACCCCTAACTTTGGCATATCCCACCGCTGTCACCAATTTTGTAACAGCCCCAAATGTGTGCTGATTATGAAGAAATCTGCCAGGTGGGTTTTATGCCTTGAACGTTAAAACGTAAAAGTCAGAGAATTGGTGAAAGGTTGGAAAAAATTTAACTTAAGGTAAAATCAAATTGAAGACAGTTTACAATATTATTTATTAAAAAGAAAATTTTACTTTAAGAAGTTTTTATAACTTGGTCTTGCTCTTGGTTCACGTGTATAATACTTAGAATTTCAATCTAACGAAGTCGATAGAAGCGAACAACTGTCTTTGAGGAATCGAAAAATGGCAAAAAAACTTTTCAGAGAGAAGAAATGAAGTATCCAGTCTCCCTGAAGAGGATTCATGGATTTTAAGGAACGCCCTGGACCAATTGCTGCCAATAGGAGAAGAGTTTTCCTCTACCCTCGCTGAATTTTTCCTCCACTATGAAAACATAATAGAAATGACGTTGAGAGCCCCATTCCTGGAAGAGAGAGAAAAAGAGAGAGAGTACATTTTACAAGTACCCTCACTTGTTGCGCGACCCATGTAACACTCGAGGTTTTGCAGGACCCTTAGACGCCTCGACTCGGACATTTATGACCTTCGCTTAAGTTTAGTCTAAGTTCTATTTCAAAAACAAGATGTTCTTCCAAAATATATTTTGAGAGTTCAAAGAACATTATAAACTCCTTGCATCCTGTCCCATTCTTATTCTGAGCTTTCTTTAGGTTCTATTCCATAGATTTATATTTATAGTTCCAGAATTGAAAATCATTCTACCTTTGAATAAGTTTAATCTTACATATAATTCAACTCATGTTTTAAAATATAAGAAATATTATCAATTATAAATCGTGGTTAATGAAGTAGTTCTACTTTATCGACCATATAAAGAAGATAGTTCAGGCCAGTCACTGATCCTCACAAAATCCATATGATTTCTGAGTATTGCCAACCTTCAAACATTAAGTGTCAAAATTTCATGACAATCTGAAGTTTAGTTCAGAAGTTACAAAACAATGGATAAAAAAGAGTTTCGAGTGTTAATCAAACATTGCGTTTTAATGGGAAAAAATACTGTTGAAGCAAATCAGTGGCTTGATAAGCGTTATGGCGCCTTAGCACCAGGAAAATGTACGATCATCGCCGGGTATGCTGAATTTAAACGTGGTCATACAAACACCGATGATGCTGAACACTGGTCACCCAAAATCACCTGTTGTTCCGGAGAACATTACAAAAGTCCACAGAATAGTTTTGTTTGATCGTATATTACAGTTGCGTTAGATAGCTGAGACCTTAAAGATATCAGAAGGTAGTGTGTTTACAATTTTGCACGATCTCTGGGGATGTGTAAGTTGTTTTCGAAGTGGGTGCCGCGTTAGCTCACACCCGACCAAAAACAACAACGCATTGATGATTGAGAGCCCTGTTTAGAGCTGTTCAAGCGAGGTAAAAAGGATTTTCTACGTCGGTATGTGACAATGTATAAGTAAAATCATTGTATTTATTCCTACACTTTCTCATTCAAATTTGATCGCAGAATCATAATTGAGGCACTCAGAGCAAAAGGAAAGTAAATTTTGTGGGCATAGAAAAATAAAACACAAAAACGGTTGGAGCAAAAAGGAAACAAATCTTTTTCAGTGGTAAAGCGGAACAAAATAATGTTGGAGCAAAAGAGAGACAAGTTTTCTTCAGCGGTAAAGCGAAACAAGGAGGAAAAGAGTGACTCGGTTGTCTTGCTTTAACGTTGGACCAAAAGCGAGACAAAACCGAGTCACTCTTATCCTATAACTTCATTTTGTTTGGCTTTACCGCTGAAGAAGATTTGTCTTCCTTTGTCTCCAACCGTTTTTATGTTTCACTTTTCTATGACAACAATATTTATTTTCCTTTGGCTCTGGACGACTCAATTGCAATGACTTAAATGTTTTTTTTACATTTCTTAACCATAATAATGCGAGGTGTACGCTAGGGGAGTGAGTGCCCACGAGAAAAGAAACGATTGATTGAAATTTCTGTGAATTTCGTATCCTCAAATTTACGATTAAAGGTTTCTGAATCTGCAGTTTTATTTGAAAACAATTGGATCGAAACATTGTTGAATTGCGTTTAGGACTTTTCAATCGTATGAATTTGTTGCAATGATGTTGAATCGCAGTTTTACAATTAAGTGGCACAATTCATAAAATTTGAATCATCAAGATGCGTTTTATGAATTGTTCATCTCAACTGTGAAATTACGATTTTTTTTTTTTTTTTTTTGAGGAGGAAAAATGGCAAAATATTTTATAGACGTTGTACAGGACTCTCCTAGGACGGGTCTAGGCATACCTGTTAAAACCAAAAAACCCCGTCTCTCAAACCAATACACCACCCGCGGAACCGCCTTTCGGCTTTAAACTTCACGGGTGGTTGGTTCCATTAAAGTCGCGTACGACTCATCCGTCATCCGTTCGCTCGGAACTTCCATCCGCGGCCACACGCCCACTAGGCAAACCGACTAGCCGCGCCACCCAGGGGAGAAATAAACAAATTCCTCCCCCGAACGACGCGGACAGCCAAGTCTACCCGAGACGCAGGACCGCGGGTGCAGGCCCCGATGCGATTTCTACTGGCCCTCCTCGTTGTTCATCTCCCGATGCCCATCGAGCTCCCTCGTCCTCATCACAAGTGTGACGAATGACTCGATGAGCCTCCAAATCCGTTCAGACTGGAGCATCAGAGGGACCATCGTATCAGGAGTGAGCTCAGCACCCACTGCCTGACCGAGGGCCTCCCTTGCCGGGCCCCACTTTGCGCAGACGAAGAGTGCATGCTCTGCATTATCCACAGGGGAATCGAAGTGACAACACATCTCCTCGTCTCTTTTCTGAAAGCACCTCAGGTACGCGTTAAAACAGCCATGGCCTGAGAGCGCTTGCGCCAAATAAAAGCCCACCTCTCCGTGCTCTCTGTTTAGCCAGGTGGCGAGCTCCGGGATCAGGCGGTAGGTCCATCTCCCGGTCTGCTCGCCATGCCATCTCATTAGCCATTTCTCGACGAGTTTGCGCCTTCCATCCTTGCGGATGGCCTCCTTCGCGCGAGCGATTTCCTGCGGGTCGGTACAGGTAAGCTCCTTGCGAAGCTGAAAGGTTTCCTGCCTTTCCTCCGCCAATAAATCTATTGGCGGGACGCTCGCCAGGACCAGCACAGCGCTCGTCGAGATAGTTCTATATGCCGAAACTATTCTCAGCGCGACAAGTCTCTGCGCCGAGAACAGCCTCCTCTGGATAGCATGGTTTTGCAGGGCTTTGGCCCAGACCGGAGCTGCATAAAGCAGCCTCGAGTGCACCACGCTCGCCACCAGTCTCCTTTTTACTTCCCTGGCTCCACCAATGTTTGGCATGAGCAGGTACTTTATACTTGTTCTCCACTCGACCTCATGCTCTCCAAGAACGATCCTCGGGTACTGAAAGGATCTCCTGTCCGTGACGAGCAAAGCCTCGGTTTTTTCAGGGGCCATTTTAAGGCCTCTTCTATCCAACCAACGCTATGCCCGCCGCAGACTTTCATTGATCCTCAGCTCCAGGATTCCGACGTCATCAGCGGCGCACACGACGAGTGCGTCATCCGCGAAGCCGATGATGCTCGTTCCAGCAGGTAGGTCCATGCGCAGGAAGTCGTCATACATGACGTTCTAAACGAGTGGACCCACCCGCGACCCTTGAGGAGCGCCACATGTCATCTCTTCTTTGAGAAACCGTTTGTCGCTCTCGTAAATCACCTACCTGTCGCTCAGATAGTCATCTATCATTCGCAACAGGTAGTCTGGAACCTTTTTCCGCATCATCGCCTCGATGCAGATGTTCCATCTCGCGGTATTGAACGCATTGCGTATGGCATTGCTGACCAACGGGCAGAATCCCTTACGCTTACCAGTTCCCTTTCTTGCATTTGTGGCGATGTTAACGACAGCTTGGATGGCTTCCAAAGTGGACCTGCCTTTCCTGAAACCGAACTGGTTCTCCGAGAGACCGTTCTCCCCGACCAAAAGGGTCTGAAGCCGTTGTAGAATCAACTCCTCCAGAAGCTTCCCCATCGTATCCAATAGACATATTGGTCTATTAACATAAGTAAAACAAATACTTTCAAAACAACACGACATTTTTATTCAAGTGAATGTGCTTGGGGCGAAATTGAATTTTTTTCCACTTTTTCAGGTCTTTATATGATAAGGTCGGTCTTTCTAATTTCGTCCCCTATTTTTTGAAGGTATCTATTTTTGAAACATCACTAGTTATTTCAAATATCACGAAATTTTTATCTGAGTGCATGCCCAGGAGAAAAGAAACGATTAATTGAAATTTCTGTAAATTTCGTATCTTAAAATTTACGATTAAAGGTTTCTGAATCTGCAGCTGTATATGAAAACAATTGCATCGAAACATTGTTGAATTTGGTTTAGGGCTTTTCAATCGTATGAATTTGTTGCAATGACGTTGAATCGCAGTTTTACAATTAAGTGGCACAGTTCATAAAATTTGAATCATCAAGATACGTTTTGTGACTCAAGTGAATGTGATTTATCTTTGTTAATCAATATATAATAATAATATATAATCTAGATGAATTATTATTTGTAGTAGATAAATGTTTGTTAAGCTTAAGTATACTATAATAATTCAGTGTCAATGAAGCCATGCTGGTACTAATCTCCAGATAGATAATTACCATGCGGACGGTGTGAGGTTCCCTCATTATCAATTGTTCAACCTATCTGCCTACGTAAATAGTAATGTATTGTTCTTATCAGTGTTTCCAGGTCTACGGTTTTCATCTAATTAGATGAATCCTTGGCTATAATCACTGTCAGGGTCGAGTCCCATGTGTGCATCTGTTAAACTGGACGCGAAACGCAAAACGTCAAATCATTAGACATTTCAGCCAATGCCAGTGATTCTGTGGATTACTAGGAAAATATCATTAGCTGAAATGTCTAGTGATTTGACGTTTTGCGCACAGTTTAACAGACACACACATGGGATTCTAACCTCAAAATTTATGATCATGAAAATCGTCCGCAAATGGCATCGTAGTTAAAAAATGCGGTCTTTATTAAGTATATATTTTCTAAAAATGATGAAATGTGGTTTGATGGCTTGGATTTGAAAGATTTGTACAAAATCATAAAATCAATCTTAATACTCGTTGGCGTCGCTATTATTTATTTTTGCTTAACTTTTTCTAAATGAATTTAAATAGTTTCAAAAACTTTAAGGAGTTCCAAAAAATTGTTTAGCACTTCCTTCAAAGGTATTACGGTAACAGAACATTCTAAACTAAAAAGCCGCTTTTTATTGACTATTTTTTAATTACTCTCTTCTGGCCCCCTATAGAATACTAATTAGACATAATTAAACTTTTCATATTTTTAAAATAATTCAGTGATTGATGTTCAGTCTTGTGATCTATGATAGCATTTTGAAGTATATCAAACATGTTAAGCAAGTTTAGCTTCTTTTAAAGTTTCTATGTGACTTATATATTTTGTACGATTAAATCCATAAGAATATAAGATATATTATGAATTTAAATACCTGTAATTCATAATATCTTTTCTAATTATGAAAAAATTGGCTTTTAACCCTCCAATACCCACCTTAAAAATTATTACACGGATACCAAGCCCTAGAGAATTTCCCCTGCCTGTTAGAACATCTGCATTGTTGCCAAATGTATGCATACTTGGCTGAACGCGTAACATCAAAATGTGGCAACACCGCACTTAAGAAATCAAGCTATTTCCATTGCACAGAAACCAACCTGTGGAGAGTTTCCCTCAGAATTTCATGTCATCTTTGGTTTTGAAAATTGATTATTGAATGAGTATTCTACTTGAACATTTTTTATTTCTACAAAAAACTTCAAGAATAATTCGTGGAAAGGTATTCAAACGGACGAAACTGTGTGAAGCGTAAATTAGAAGTTATTTTGAAAAAACAGACCTCACTGTGGGAATCCCTCTTATGTTTGGTATGGGAGGGTTAAAATCTGAAGATTTTTTTTAGAAATCTGAAGACATTTTTCAAAATTGTCTGAAGATTTCTGAAAAAAAATCTGCGCAATCTGAAGATTTCTATTTTGGCAACCTGACAACACTGGTTTTTATATTACCTGTTATTCTTATTATCATGAGAATCCATTATATGCGCTTGCAAAATATGCATCTGATACGAATGTAGGATAATAAAATGTATGTACAAACACGTTTCTTAACTTTGATTTTTGCTACTTTCATCAGAAAAGTTATAGGAGGTATAATTAATAATTTTAAGAATTTGAAATCTTTCTGTGAAAAAAAGAAACTTAACTAATTAATTTGAAATAATTAATAATATTAGTTTACATTAAATTCAACCATTTTTATTAAAAGTATTTTATTTTTACAGATGAAAACCACCGCTACCATCACCAAATAAAGCTTTGATAAGTTTTTCTGTTGATGCCCTGCTTAACCTTACATGAGGCAATCTACTTTTGTCTAATCAGAGGCACTAGGTCTTGTACATAGATTCATTAGACTGTTTCTACGTCTACTCCGAGATGGTCTTCTTGTAGTAATGGCTAATTCACCAAAATTATCAGGGAGATTATAATTAGAGTTATCGTCCGGTTCACAATTTTCAATCCTAAGTCTTGTGGCTAAGAAATCCTGATAAAATTGCGGAAATTGATAACATGCTAATTGATTATCCACGAATTTCAGTGAACATAGTCCCATGACCTCAAAAGTTCTTCCATCGAATACAGGAGTTCCTTCGAGTCCCTAGAACATCGAAAAGTTCAGTAGCTAAGATGTAGTCTGGGCTGTCTGGAGTCTCTTGTGGTAGGAAAGGTTCGCTTAATGAGGCCTTAAACTTTTACAGAGTGGCCAGTGCATGGAGCGGCGCATTAGTAAAGTAGTAGATTGTATCAAAGTGTGAATACATAATTATAATGCCGTGATACTATAATGTGGTTTAAGGTTGGGAACATTCGAACCATCTACTATTTTACTAATGTGCCGCTTCAAACAGTGGCCGTATTGTGAAATAGGCAAGGCTTGATTAAGGGCATGTGATACTTGAGAAAAGTAGCAAGTTCATGTGAACAATATTATCCATTTTTTACACGTTTGTGACCAAAATACATAAAATTGTTTTTGAAAAATTTTAGGAATGTCCCGAGAGGGACGCGCGTATCTGTAATCCGAATAAATGCCCGCTATGCAAAACTATGGAGAATAGTTATAAAGAGACCAATCTCTTATGAATGTACCTTACTCCGACCTTACAAAACGCGAACTGGAATTTTACCAAGTACATGGTTAGAAAACTTCCCGGTGAACGCATAGCCAAGCATAGCATTCCAATTCATTATGAATTACATTATGAATTATGAATAGTCTCCTTATGTCTATTCTCTATGGCAGAACTTCAGCTCGGCATGGACGTAAAAATATATGGACGCAGAACAAGCCCGCGGGGTCTGTGCCGAAATAAGGAGGAAACAGTGGAAATGACGGGGAGACGGCCATATTACTTGAGGTGATTTCAAAGCTTTTGATTAACTGAGATTTTAGTGCGAACTTTTTGCTAAGTCTCATTAATTTTTTCCAAAATTGTTTTTTAATTTTACTGAGAAAACAAATAGAACCATTTACATATTTTACTTGTTCGTATATATTCATTAAACTTTATTTATAAGTTATAAATTTACGATTCAGCTATTAGAAAGAAATCCGAATCATATCAAAAATAGCGCACGACTTCCGTTATCCAATCACTGCCAATTAAGAAATCAGTTAATCAAAAATTACCTCAAGCAATATGGTCGCTCTACCGTACTCTTCTTCTTCACTTATTGGCTTCTTTTACTCAAACTACCCACTTCCGCTCAGTTGGTTTGTTATCCGAAACGGTTATCGAGTAGCTGGCGGTTTCTCCCTCCAATCCCTTCTACCCGCATAGATATCGATAAGCAGTTAGCGCGCCTTAAAATATAAAATTTCATAAATTTGTCTGAAGTTGAAAATTGTTTGATAAAGTAGGAATAAGCGACATGTAAATGTAGTTTGTAAGAGAAATTTATTTTAAAAATTAACAGTAAGCAAAAAGTTACATCTTTGCTAATCTTTATTTATGACAACAACTTTCGTGCCTACCGCGCGAGCGCCACCTAATGCACTTTGTGACGATTACTGATATCGTCATTAGAGCGCGCTTTTAAATTAGAGGGAATTTTGAAATTAAGTTTAAAATCAAAAGGTTACATAAATTAAAATATAATAATGTTGTCTTATTTTATTTTTATTTTGAAGTAAGGAAATTTATTTTAAGAGATTGGCTAGACTTAAGAGTGACTCGACATGGATAAAATTCTTGTTTATATTTATGTACATTGGATGTGAGATATTATGCTGGTTGGGAAGAGTACGATTAGTCTTTCATTTAATTATTATGAGTTTTCTAAGAAATAATTATTTTTGTTAGTAGTAGGCTTTATTCAAAGACTTCTTAAAAATTATTATAAGAATGAACCAGGCGACTGATTGTCGCAACTAATGATCAATAAATTAAACATATCAAGTTTTATATTTGGCAGGATATTTTCCTGTGCAACTTATCAATTTTAACGACTTAGATTTCTAGCGAATTTGATATGCGTGAAACGTGATTTGAAGCTCATGCGACATACTTTGATGTAGAAAAACACGTGTGCTCTAGGAATCTAAGAATTATACTAATAAGTAGGGATAAAAATAAGTTTGATTGGCTGGTCGCACTTGATCTAATTAGTGGGAGGACGCAGAAAGGGCGCGCAATTACACATGTCACGGTGAAGCTGAGAAGACTTCATGCACGAGATTCAGATTGATCTGGACCAGTTGATCGATATTATTTTAGACTGTTTAGTATTCAGTGCAATTCATTTAATCTACCTTTCTCTTCTTTTAAATAAATAAAGTTTATTTTGTCGAATTAGTTTCACTCTGACAAGCTGAGTTTCCACTCTTTGATGTGGTGAGCTCACACCGAGTCATCACAATTGGAAATTATTATTGAAATTCAAAAGTTCGCACTTAAAGTGACTCAGCGCGTCACAACTTAATGCTGTTGTGTGGTCATAAGTACAATAATTTTAGCGGAGACGGTACACACGGATGAGTGTACCATACACACCTACCACAATCAGCTTTCCAAAAATTGGCAACTCCGCGAAACGCTTATGATTAATAGAAATTGCCAGAATTGAGTTTCAATGTAGTATTTCTGTTTACAAATCTCACTTGCGCGTGCTCCTCGCTTGTTTTTCAATATCATCTATCTCTCTTGCTCAGTTATGTAGTTGCCACTTACTTGGTTCATCGATTTTGCGCACTCATTTTTATCAACTTTGGGACTGAATTACTCGAAAACAAATAAGACAAATTTTTTTACAAGTATGTCTAACGAGGTAATTATTGCGCTATTAAAATTTCATCGCGATCTTAATTTGTTTTCGTACTTTTCTACTAACTTTCCTTGTCAAATTTAAGGTGCATCCTATCTCTCCCGTGTAAAAGTAGGTGACTTTCAAAATTAGAATCTTCGAAACTAATAGGATAAATGTGGCATGGGAATACAAAACATGATAATGACCATTTTTGAAATCTGTATTCTGGCGCAAATACGTGGGAATTTTTCCAGATTTTTTTTCGCGTTCGAAATCTTTGAAAAAAATGTGCAAAAACGCCGTTTTGTTAACTCCAGAGAGCATGGAAATTCAAAATATAACAAGTTCTTATTGCGTCAAATGGGATTTTAGTTTTTCGCTGCATTTCAATCAATGTTTGAAGAACGTTATTACCTTTGAGTGATATTGATTATCATAAATAGTAAGTGCGGGACTTGTTGTATCCTCCTACGGTATATCAACTTTATCGATCGCTAAAATCGACCCTGACACGTATTTTTTAACAAGGTCTCGGTGTCTCGTGACATTTTGTTATCAGGTGTACAAATAAGTTCCCGCCGTTAATAATGCTCCTAATTCCGCGTCTTCGTACACTTTCGGCCTTCCGATATATTCTTTGTCTTCGATGTCAAATTCACCGTTTTAAGGAAGCCTCACCACATGTTTCTACAAGCAATCGATGCGTCTCAGCTGCAGGTTTCTTCAAATTGAAGAAGTGAATCAAAAGTTCCCGCAAATGCGGCTTATTCGGTTCAAAACTCGACATTTTCGCACACAATAGTAGATTGTGTACCAAGGGCGGCATGGTGGCGATTGTGACGAGTGCGAAGTGTACCCGCCCGAGCGTACCCGCCCGAGCGTACCGAGGGCGGTATTCACACGAGTCACATCGCTACCATGTCGCTCGAGGTGCACACGACGTTTTGTGTCCAAATTGGTGGAAAAAGTCGCGTTGCGTGCGAGTGCATAGTTAGCCGCGGGCAGTCAAGTTTTGTGCGATATGAACATTTTGCCGATTGAAGCGGGCGGTATGAACATTATCGCCCTTTGAAGCGGGCGGTATGAACATTTCGCCCGATTTTGACGCCAAGGCACAATTGACTACATGCCGCTCTACGCACAAGCATGCAATGCGACTTTTTCCGCCCGTTTGGACACAAAAGAATATATTAAACTGATAAAAATTCACTAATATTTTAAGGTTATGTTGTTGACAGATGTCCAACCTTACAACAGTGACGTTTTATATCTGTCAATTTCAACCAAAACTCACTGGTGACGCAAACTTTTGTCAAACGGCAGAAACTTATTTGTACAGCTGATAATAAACAATCGAGTTTTAAAGTGAAAAACCGTAAAATCTGCATTGTAAGTATTGAAACATATTCGATACCCTACAACTTAATCTGATAATATTCTCGATTACTCATCTAACAGATATTAAATTTACTTAGAGTTAAAATTTACGATACGTTTTGGAGAGAAAGCGCGCTGCCGCAAGTGGCGCTTGTCATGTTTTGAACGTTGCTTACCCCTGGAGTTGTCATGATCCAATTTTCAATCGCACATAACTTCTCTCTAAACCTGAATGAGTGAAACAGTCACTGATTGTATCAGTGAAAATATATCAACTGATGAATCAGTGCCCTGCTTTGATTTCACCGAGGAATCAGTCGAATTTCACTGATTCTCAGTGAAAGACTTATAGCTGCTGCCATCAGTGAATAGTCACTGCGAATCAGTGGCCGTTCACTGATTCAGGTTTAGAGAGTTCTAAACGGCAGTTAATAATCTATTGCAATTTTGATACATTACGTGAATGATTATAAACTATCTACTCCTTGCTTGGTTTAAATATACTGTGCTTCAGATAGAAATACAAACGTTTTTCTGCCGTCCTGTAAAATTTTTGAAATGGCGCTTGTCATGTTTTGAATTTCCATACTACAAATGCATACAAAATTTGCCAGTATGTGTATTAATTCAATTGAACTAAACTTTCAGAATGTACGGGCATTTAATCAGATGTGACCGAGCCCGTGCGAGTTGTTCCTACTTTATTTATCAATTTTTAATTTTGGGCAAAATAAGTTTGAAATTGTATATTTCAATGTGCGCTAAGTACTTATTGATATCTCTGCGGATGGAAAGATTTAGAGGGAGAAACCGCTCGCAACTCTATAATCATTTCGGAGAAATAATTTTTAGTGATTCGTCGCCGGTTAAGAGGGTCAAGAGGCGACCCGACAGTTTTTGACTAAAGCGACCTCTACGGTTGTCTGCACCTAACTAACCCCTTGCCGCATCTAGGTTTACCTATAATATCTTTGGAGAGGTCACTTATACGATCTGCAGATACATCTTTCATCATATGCACGGTAGATTTTGCAGATGTACAAGAAGGCCAATGCCTCTTTTTAGGCAGTTGAAAAAATAGATTTATCTAAGGTGTAAATCAGATTACTTGATTTTTATAAATAAATATAACTTAAGATTAAATAATCCGAAATATCTTGAGAGAATAAAGTTCTTTCGGACATCATCTTGGCAAACATAATTAAATAAGTCGATATAAGTCAAGTAGACTATTTACAAAATCATTTATGATTTACCTTGATCCTGATTCCATTCCTAAATAATTTTGTAAATAGTCTACTTGCTTTATATTAACTTATGTCATTATGTTTGCCCTGATGCCTTCGGTGTGAAAACGAAACGTTCGCAGTTTTTTACAAATACAGATCATGTTTGAAAGAACCTCGTCTACCTATATTCTCTAAAGATGTTTCAGATTATTTATTAGTAAGTTATTAATTTACCCGCAAAAATAAAGTAATCTAATTTATAGCTTAGATAAATCTACTTTTTCTACTGTCCCAGCTTTCTTGTACATTATCAAGTCTGTCGTGCAAATGGGAAAGCCGTATCTGCAGATCGTACAAGTCACCTCTCATTTTGACGAATTTCAAATGAAACTCATAAAGACCTCTCTTTGTAATTAGATTCATAAACATTATGTATATCGTATTGCAAAAGTGATGCTCATGAATCAAATGATCCGGGTTAAACTGCAGTTTAAACTATATAATGAAATAATTTTATTTCAATAATAATTTATTTCACGTTTCAATGATTCCACATCGCTCTCTTGTGCTTTTTTTGCTAAATAATTTGTTGTGTTTTGTTAAGTATGCAATTCATTATAGACTGAGAGAATAGTTTGTTTCGATAAAACCAACATTTATATAATATACAAAAAGAATAGTATCTAAACTGCAGTTTAATCTGAATCCGTTGCATATGTGCCTGAACGTGTTGTATAGCGCTTCCGTAGTAAATAGACCCTTATGCAAAGATGGGTACGTACAATACATTACGCATATTACATGGTTTTTTACATATATATTACTACGTATATTACGTCCTTAGTTTTTTACACAATGTATTTTTCATGTTCTGGGGGGGTAAATTACTTAAAATACGTATTTTACTTCGTGTATAAAACCATGTATTTTACGTAAAAAACCTCGAGTGACGCGTTACAACCCATCTCTGCCCTTATGTCTATTCCCCATGTTACCATGGTAACATACAAGAGAGAATGAAACAAACAATTTTTTTGTTGCTTTCTCTCTTGTATGTTGCCATGGTAACCTGCATTTGAGGGTGTAATTTTTCCTTTAGGAAGATATATTCTGGCTTGTTTCAAAATTTTCTTTCTTTTCTTTATATGAATTATTTCGGTAGGTATACATTGTACCATTGTTTTAGTTGCCCATAAAATCACCAGAAGTCACTATATTTGAAAAGCAGTGTTTGACGAAGATTATGAAAGGAATGCGTTAGCAAAAATTGCAAGTATATATCAAATATAGGCGGTAGAGAGCGCTTCAGGGAAATGTACAGGAATCTTGCATCTTGCAATCCTCGCAGTTTTTGCCAACACATTCCTTTCATAATCTTCATCTAACACTGCTTTTCAAATATAGTGACGTCTAGTGATTTTATGGGCAATTGAAACTTTGGGCAACTAAGACTATTGTACAATGTATACCTACCAATTATTTCCACTGAAAATACTTACTCCACGATTTGTTTCAGTATTCACAATAAAGTAATCTTGGTTATCATCATCATACCGGATAAAAGTCTCTTCAGGAAAGGACTCGAAATCTACGAAGAACAAAGGTATGTCAGTTAAGCAAATATAAGATTCGGCCAATTTGTAATTACAAACTACATTAGTAAATTACAAGTAATCAAAGTATTAAATATTTGTTTATATCAACTACACTGAAAAAAAAACATGGTGAAATCAACGGGAAGGGGTCCCGTCGCCAATTTCACGTTGGCGTAGCGTTGCTCTCCCGGTGAATCACCGGTGCTATTGGGTGCTATTCAACGTTGCACTGACGGTAGAGCCAACGTAAAATCTCCCAAAAATGATCAGCTGTGGCAATACTCGCGATTGCTCTTTTCAGTTCTTTTGTTTTCCTGATAAATGTTTTCCTAATTATATATTGGTATTTAAAAGCAAAGCACTGCCAATTTAATTATGGATATGAAATTGCGTCATCGTGTAATATTTTAAAATCACAGGGCGTTCCAGTGTTAACATTCCCGGTAAATTGACGGGGCTGACATAGCTGAATTGACGTGAGTTTTCAACGCTACATTGGCGGTGGCAGCACGTTAACCTAACGTTGTAAAGGCGCCGATGCTCTTTCCCGTCAATGCAACGGGATTTTCCGTATGACCTGACGGTTTTTCCCCTGTGTAGGGTTACCAGCAGGTTGCTCAGAACAGAAACGGCCCCAGTGTGCCCACTCCTATAGGCCAAGTGGCGAAAGAAAAATAGTGATTGCTACGTCCCCTAGTCGACGCTAGTGTTTCATCGAAATGAACGCCGTGCGTAGTCGTAAGCGGTAGACATGTGCTGTTCGTAGTGGTTCTTGAGTTTTCCCTGGTTGAAGGCTCCTTGTTTGTACCTACAGCTGATATTGCGTGCGCGAGGAATCACATGTACGCACTGTTAGCTAAAGTTGCGTAAGTTGGATTGCTATATGAAACTCAACAGTGTGTAGGAGCACTGCTTACAAAATACAAATCGACAGCTTGCTCGGTTTTTATGTTTCTTTCGACTCTGCTGGATTCCGTGCAAAAGAGGCGCGAAAGAGATGCCGAATTCGAAATGACGGAAGATATAATTTGAAAACTTAACCCTAAAATCAAAATTTTATAATGTGTAAAATCTTTTACATGATAGTTTTAATAAACAAGTGTTAATGAAGGGGTTCAATATTTAAGCAAGTTAATAATTTATATTCTAATTCACATACGAAATTACAATTACTAAACAATTTTTTTGTATGAACTTGATTCGACAAACCTTTACTATTGAGTAAAATACTTTAAATACCATTTTTTAAATACATAACATCTTTTACGCGAGAATTTCAATATATAAGTGTAAACAAAAGGTTTCTTTTTTTCTTTTTTTTTTGATGAATATATTATATTTACATTTTCATACGAAATTACTCATTGTGATTCTTTGTTATTAAGTAAAAGTGACCCATATTATAAAAATAAAATACTTTTAAAAAAAGTTTTAGAATACTTAAAAATTTGTATATGACAATTTTAATGTATAAATGTAAATGAAAGGTTTGATTACTAAAAAAGGCCAATTAATTATATCTGAATTCGCATGCGAAACTACAAATTGAGATTTCTTTGGTATGTAGATAATTCGACAAACTTTTACTGTAAATTAAAATACTTTAAATAATTTTTTTGAAATACGTAAGAATCGTTTAAAAGATAATTTTAGTACATGCACTGCCATCAGAAATTACAGGTTCACTTGTACTTTTATCTACTGTTAAAGTATCTTCATTTTTATAATAACATGTGATGTAAAAGATTTGAGCTATTCCACAAATTCTTAATGATATTTTATTCGAAATAAATATTTTTCCACTTCATATCAGAGAAATCTCAACATGTAATTTAGTATTCAAATTTAAATATAATATATTTGATATTTAAAGAATCAAACTATTTGTTCACACTTGGATAGTCTAATTCATTTATATCCAAATACAATATAATTTATTTTTGAATAATCAAATATTTTATTTACATTTATTTGACGAAATTATCATGTAAAAGGTTTTAAGTATTCTAAAAACTTTTTTGAGGTCCTTTATTCTAAAGGAAATTTTTTGAAATTTATTTCTTAATAAACAAATTTTAAAGTTTAATTTCTTATGCAAAATTAAACATGTTTTTTAATTTTTTATATAATCAAATCTCTTATTCACACTTGTATATTAGGATTTTCTAAAAATAATTTTGGGTAAATAAGAAATTTTGTTTCTAAATAATTGATTATTAAATTTGTAAAATTTATTTTATATTATAAGTCTCTTCAGATGCAATTTCATATGAACTTTCTGCAGATATTGCGTGCGCGAAAGTTGTGTAAGTTTGATCGCTATATGAAATCGAAGCGCGTATTAAAGAACTTCTTAAAAATTGACAGCATGCTCAGATTTTATGTTTTTCTCGATTCTATACAAAAAAAGCGCGAAAGAGACGCCAAATTTGAAACATATTATTTGAAAAATTAACCTTTTTTGCAATCTTTTGAAAAGTATTTACCTGAAATAAATATATGTAAAATTTTATATAATTTTGGGATGTTTTAAACACTCAAAAAAATGAACTGCCCGATGCTCTATCGCGTTTTCCAAATACGGAAGATTCAGCACCCATAGAACCAGACCCAGAAAGAATGGCTTTGCCATTACCATGTATAAACGAAGAGACTTCAAGAAGGACAGTTCCTACTTTGCACACGGTCCACGTGCCCTCACTCTTTGAGGATATTTTCAGCGCTCAACAAGAGGATCCAGAAATCAGTCAGCAAATTTCAAAGTGGTTAGAGAAGAAAAACCAGGTTGGACTTACACCAGAAGAGGAACATTTTATTCAAGATCACCGTCTGGACGAACGAGGGTTTTGGCGCCGATCAAGAGACAATAAGGGATGGTTATTGTTGGCTCCCAAACTTCTGCGACAAAGAATTATATGGGAATTCCATGATGCACCACTTTCTGGTCACCCGGGAACCGAGGAAACATTGCGTACTATCCGTCAAACCTTTATCTAGCATGGGATGACCAGGGAAATCCGCAGATATGTTGCAGGATGCCACCTGTGCATATGCTGCAAACCAGCACGAGGGAACCACGAAGATAACCAACGACCTAGATCAGCACGCACCGCCTGGGAGACTATTGCTGTGGATGTAATGGGTCCTTATCCTCGTACTCGGCAAGGAAACCGTTTCATTCTGGTGGTGACCGACATGTTCTCCAGATGGATAGAAGCATTTCCTCTGCGTAATTCAACAGCAGCACGGCTCATTGAAATCCTCGAAAGCAACGTCTTTCCACGTTGGGGTTACCCGCGCCGAATACTAAGTGACAACGGTACCCAATTTACGGGTCTGACCTGGGCAGATAACAAACGTACCTGGGATCAATACTTACCACAATTGCTTTTTGGACTTCGCCGCCGTCAGAACGCCGCTACTGGTAACACACCTAGTTACATACTGTTCGGAAGAACAATACCGCTACCTGGGGAATGGCGACTTATGCCCCCGATTCAGTCACTGCAAAGTGTGGATTAAGATTCCAAGCGCAATCGAAGAGAAGAAGAGGCAAACCATCATCAGCACCAGTACCAGGAGAAATATGCCGGGGGGCCAACGGAACCCCGTTACACAGCCGGCGACTGGGTTCTTACAAAGAACCATAAGCTGTCCAATAAAGCCGAGGGCTACAATGCAGCTTTAGACCATCAGCGAATAGGACCATACCAGGTCCTGCAACACATCTCCAGTGACGTTTACTGAATCCTCAAGGATGGACGAGAACAAAAGGTCCATGGAAAGGATCTTTGGCCAGCGCAACCCCCAGAAAAATCTCGGCCACGTCATGTTGGTCAAGAACAACCTGGGGAACCCTACAATTACTGCCACAACAATGCAGAAATTTCAACAAGAGTCATACCTGAAAAGGAAATAACTCACGCCGAACAGCAGTTAGGCACACAACAATCCATAGCGGCCAAAAATGTTCCAGAAATGGACTCACGCACAGCTGACCCACCTGGTCAACCACGTTCATTAGATAATGATCACTTACCATTGGGGGTCGCCGGAGAGGCGCTCCACCCAGCCAGGGGCACAGAAACCCCAAACAACGATTCAGATTCCTCGCACAAGGACTCAAAAGATCACAGCAAGAAGGGGCGAAACGAATCCCAAAGAAAGCAGCCTTCCGGTTCCAGAAATGGACATATTCGTAATAAACCCCATTCTGCCTCAAGAACTGCGTGCCGCGGAGAATCACCTGAATTAATAATAACCAAAAAGGAGCTTCCACACAGCAAGGACTTCGAGATTTCTTCGCTATCTTCCTCGGAAGATTTACAAGACGATAACGTCAGGGGGCGTTACAAGTTTCGCAGGCAGCAGCCTGTAAATTATCGAGAAGCGCGCACTTACGTACCTAGGGCGACCATTGTAAATAGAAAATGTACAAATTAGCATAAGTTAGTTTAAGATATATTATTATTTTACTTTGTTTAATTATTATTATTATTATATATATATTTTTTTCTCTTTCTCTTTTCTTTTGCATAATTACGATTTAAAGTCAATCAAGGGCCTATCCAGAAGGGGGGCGAGTTGATGTAAGCCAGTAGGCACATTTAACGTCCCTTGATTTATTTTATTTCATATTTTATTTTCCTGGAATAAGTCGAGGAATTTCGGTCAGACGGAAATCCAGGAAAATGAAGCGCGCGTTCGGTCAGGTCACCACGATTGGCTGATGGACTCGAGAGAGGGTAAAATATATACGAGCCCCTTCTTTCTCCATCGGTCAATCGGACCAGGGGCAATTTTTATTGGAGCGCCGAATTTGTACTATTAGTCAATCATATTTGACTAAAATCTTTATTGGCGCGTAGAATTAAGATTAATGTGCATAAATACCGGGTCACTTTGTATTTTGCGATTCATTAGAAACTGAGCCTCTGAGAGAGCACCTCCAGAGAACCTTAGCAACTAAACCATAATAAAGTTCTCTTTATTTATTTTACGAAAGCCGCCTTTTACTACAGTCTTCCATCAGCTCTTTTAAGAGCTAACCTTTAATACGAAAGAACAAAAACTTCTCATCTCCGCCTTCTCAAACATCCAGCAGCATGGGCTCTCCAGCCCATTTGGTGAGTAGACGTCATTGAAACGCCTGGGGAATTCCTCTCGCCGTTTCCGGTCTCCAGGGTGGCATACCGCCCCGGCGACTATCATCGGGACGCTCTGACTCCTGGGTGGAATACCGCCCAGGAGTAGACGTCCGAAGAAGACTCCACCCTGAGGTGGTATACCGCCTCAGGAAATAGGAGGAATTTACCACAAGGTGGAATACCGCCTCGTGGTGAATACCTACTATTCGTGGACGTCTCCAGATCCGGAAGGGGACGGCGAGCAGATTTCCGGGCAGCAAGAGTCAGCCCCTAAACAAATCATCTTTGCAGACCCGCAGAGAGCGAAGACGGCTCCGGGACCAGCAACGGGCACAGGCCTACATAAGACGTCCACCGCTGACAGAGCAAGGGTACGCCACCCAGCCGACACGTCCGATCTTCCAGGGCAGGCCCACCAGGTTGCCCGGCGGGGACTTTCAACTTCTCCACCTGGAGCAACATCGGCGAGATCCTCGCTTATCGACTGGGCCGCAGACCGGCGCTGGCCATCGTGAACCGGCGAGGCTGAGGCTTCTGAATTGGGACGTCCAGGATCGGAGGCCGGATCCTGAGAGACGTTCTCCCTCTGGTTCCAACGACTCGTCTCTCGACCCTCCTGGACCAATTTCAAGGGAATTGGGACGTCAACGAGACGTTTTGGATTTAAGGCCAAATTCAGGGAGACGTTACGCTCGGGAACACATGCCGCCGATTCCCATCGTTCCACCGCTTTTGACGAGGGAGATAGGGGATAAAATCCGAGACGTCTCCCATCTGAGGCTGGATTTGGGGAGACGTTGCAACCCGGAAGTCATCCCGCCACCTGCCAGCGCTCCACCACTTTCTCCTCGGAAGAGAGGGCAAGAAAAGCCGGACGTTTTGAATCTGAGGTCAGATTCAGAGGGGCAAGGCGTTCCAGAGGCCGTTCCACTGCCCCCCGAAACTCTCCCACCAATCTTGGGCGAAACCAGCCGCCCACTAACCAACGTGAGACGCCGAACAAGGGAAGCCACTCCACCTCGAAGAAATCAGTTCGTGGAGATCGTGACTCCACCACTGGACCGTCTTCCCCCGACACCTGGTAAAGGGGTAGATCCTCGAACGCCAAGACGCCGACTGCCAGCGAAGACGTCTTGGACATCCCTACGCACTATTCCCCGATAGAAGCCGCTTCTTCGTCACAGGTATCCGTAAACCAAAGGACCACCAAGCGCAAGGCGTTCCGAGAGCTGTTCGGGGAGGATTCAGATAGGGAGTGATAACTCCTAAGTCGCCAGGATTCAACCTCCCACCCGAACAACAACCACTGCGGCAACTTAACCTCTTATATCAAATTGTAATTTCGTATGTGAATTAGAATATAAATTATTTACTTGCTTAAACATTGAACACCTTCATTAACACTTGTTTATTAAAACTATCATGTAAAAGATTTTACACATTATAAAATTTTGATTTTAGGGTTAAGTTTTCAAATTATATCTTCCGTCATTTCGAATTCGGTATCTCTTTCGCGCCTCTTTTGCACGGAATCCAGCAGAGTCGAAAGAAACATAAAAACCGAGCAAGCTGTCGATTTGTATTTTGTAAGCAGTGCTCCTACACACTGTTGAGTTTCATATAGCAATCTAACTTACACAACTTTAGCTAACAGTGCGTACATGTATTCCTCGCGCACGCAATATTAGCTGTAGGTACAAGGAGCCTTCAACCAGAGAAAACTCAGAGAACCACTGCGAACAGCAGACACACTACGCTGCGCGCACAACCATTCTCACGTACGTACTGCTGTTGGCGTTGTGTGCGTAACGTTCGCGTGTCAAATCTGGACACACTGAAACGGCAAGCCCACTGACAAGGACACCGTTCTGTAGGTGTGTTCTCCACCATGTTCTCATGTGGAGGCATACACAATCAAGAGTTCCGTGTCGGTGTGTCTCTACTGCTTTGATTTCACGTTAATAAAATATCAAGTCGAAATTGAAAATGGTTTCTCTAGACTTCTTGCGAAAGAGACGCGAAGCAGACGAAAATTTAACATTTACAAACTATGTAGTTGAAGAAATAACACTTCTTTTTGCGATATTTAGGGGATAATCTGCTTGAAATATATATTAGGTGGGCAACTAAATTCCCGCTGTTTGTCAATAGATGGATCCAGCAGTAAGTGCTGGTTTATTTTGACCTGTCCAAAACGTCATGAACCAAGCTTATATATATGGTAAACAAACCGTTTTGACACATTAGTGATTTTGTTTTGGCATCATATACTTTTGTTTGTGTGAAAATGTCTAATTTTGTGCCAAATAATCGTCATTTGCGGGAAGTGTTGATTTACTTCTTTCATTCGAATAAAACCGCGGCTGAAGCACATCGAGAGCTCCAAAAAGTTTACGGAGATGCTGCAGTAAGTGAAACAACGTGCCGTGATTGGTTCCGTCCCCTCAAAGACGGTGATTTCGATGTTGACATCTGTCCGCGTGAACAGCACTGCCAGACCGTACCATAAATATGTAATCGTACCATAATTTTGACTCTTGTACCATGTACCATTCGTGGTGTACAATACCTCTTAAATGTACCATAATTTAAAAATAGTTATATTTTTTATTTTTCATTTAACCGAAATGAAATGAAGACAAAAGCAGAATAGCCATTATCCAATGAGAATTGTTTTCTGCCCTATTGGGATGTGTCAAATGAGCATACGTCATCTGGTGATAGAAAATGTCACTACTATAAGGGAAAACTTTACATGCTCTCAGTAGTAAGTTAATGGTTGAACTGTTTATTAATAAAATTAAACAAATAAATTTTTGTTTTAAGTATTAAAAATGGAATCCGCAAAGTTTTCTCCTCGTGCAAAATCGAAAAAGAAGTTAGTTTTTGCTGTGGAAGGATGTAATAGTACTTCTAACAAAGATATGGACATACGCTTCCATTACTTTCCAATGAAAACAAATCGTACTGTTTACATTAAAAATTTATTTGGAAAAGCAGAAAGAAGGGATCAGCTGCAAGTTTGGATGAAAATCTTAAACATCAAAGACGTGAATTCGGGGATGAAAGTGTGTTTGCGTCATTTTCGTGCAGATGATTATATATTACTAAGTAAGTTCTTTTCACACCTAACCTAACTTGTGTTATGTAAAACCGTCAGTTATTACACTGTTAAATAAAATAATTTTTCAAAGAAGTTTTAAGAGATTTTATTTATGAATAAAAAAATTGTGTGTTTCCATCTTCTACAGATGTAGCAGCAAAAAGGAAACGCTTGAAAACTACTGCATTTCCCTCGCTTAACCTACCAAACGTTCAAAATTGAGTAGCTAATCGTCATAGAGAAGAACGAACTTTTAAAAGAAACGGAAAAACAATACAATTTCATGCGGATCTTCTTTCAGTTTTGATGTTTTCAAACAGTAGGCCGTGAATTTCACTGCACCTGAGCTCTCACTTATCTCTTTATCTTTTCCACATTTAATAATGTGTCCGGCTTTCAAGAGTCGTTCTCCTTCCACAAAATTCCTTTTTTTTTTATTAGTACCAGCCCAATCGAATAATGCACTCATATTTATCATTTCTAATCACTTTTAAATCACATGTATTTGCATGGAAAACTATACCCTCTATTCAAATTTTTCCCTTAAGTACGCCATGTTTTTTAGGCCCCGCCCATTTGACATATTCTAATATGAAACATGTTTGACCAATTAATTCTTTTTTTAAATGAAAGCTGAGTAGAGTCAATTTCCATGTGATTTACGTAAAGACATTCCAAAAACAATTACATATTATACTTGAGTTTTATAGATTATAAGCTGTTTCAAAAAAAAAATTGTTCTTTAATAAGAGTTACTTTAAGTAAATGTTACAAATTTCAAAGACTTGAAAAAGTAGAAACTGTGTTATAATTATTATCAAAATAGTTTTATTAAAACATAATTTTATTATATTTATTAACAAAACGTTATTTATATTTTATTTATGAAAAATATTAATATTAAACCATAGTGTTCCATAATTTTAACATGCCGATTCCATAATTTCACTCCGTGTTTCTGGCAACGGCGCACGTGAAGGAAGGCCAAAAACCTTCGAAGACGCTGAATTGGAGGCATTGCTCTATGAGGATCCGTGTCAAACGCAAGAAGTGCTTGCTTCAGCATTAGAAGTTACCCGTTAAGCCATTTCCAAGCGATTGCATGGGTTGGGAATCGGCCGAATATTCACGCTGCGAAGGTTATGCTGTGTATGTGGTGGGACCAGGTCGGTGTTATTTATTATGAGCTGTTGAAACCGAACGAAACCATCACTGGGGAACGGTATCAAACGCAATTGGTGCGTTGAAGCCGAGCATTGTGCTAAAAACGGCCACAATACGAGCAGAGGCACGAAAAAGTGATTCTACAGCATGACAACGCTCGGCCTCACGTTGCCAAACCCTTTAAAACCTACCTGGAAACGCTCAAATGGGAAGTCCGGCCGATGGCACATGGTCTGGCTGATCAGCAGTTCCGCTCATATGAAGCCATCGAAAAATGGCTTGATTCGTGGATAGCCTCAAAAGATGAACACTTTTACCGTAACGGTATTCGAGCTTCACCAGAAATATAAGCAAAAGTTGTAGCTATAACGATGGGCAATACTTTGAACGATTCATTTGTAACCATTTTTTCACAATAAAGTTGAATTTTCATCAAAAAAACAGCGGGAACTTAGTTGCGCACCTAATAATATATTTCAGATATCTTGTAGAATTTTATAAGGATCGGAATACTTTAAAAATTAACTTTGTGTAAAATTTTAATTTAGATAAATTTTCAAAATTTGAATCAATAGATAAATGGAAAAAATTTTTCGCTTTTCAAATCAAAGATTAAATCAGAAACACAATAGTATATTACGTGCCTAGGCGCACAATGAGGGTTATTGCGTGACGAGCGACAATGCTCGCAGGAGATCGAAGCTAAGGCGTAGCCGATACGTAGCTGAAGCAATGCCGAGACGAAGCCGAGGCGCGATCAGTCCTGTGAGCATTGTAGCGAGTCTCGTAATTTCCCGAATTGTGTGCATTGGCACGTATTCTATTTTATGTGACTTCGGTGCGGATACGAGTTTTTATGCGTACACTCGAATCTAATCTAGTATTGTAGTTGTTTGCGGCGCTAGTCATTACACTTGATATTTCGCGACTAGTCTCAGCCATTTTGATTTTATTGATCTTGTGTAGTAGTAGCTTGGTGTAATAGAGCATGCGCAGTTCAAATGTACAAGGCTTTGTCAGTAGGGTGCTAACGCTGTACGAAGAAGAAGAAGAATAAGAAGAAGATTCTGCTCCGCTGCAAGACTATATGCGCATGTGCAGTTCAATTTTTACATTATATTCCTCTGTAACGGAATACACAACATTCCGTTACTCTCAGCTGTAACGGAAAGGCGAGTTTCCGCGCCGGAGGCACATAAAATTTCTATTCTTCTTACCAATTTCATGTATTTAAAAAATTTATAATTGAAGAGTTATTTTCTATTGAGAAGATATAAACATAAAATTTAACCTTGAAATTTAACATTTTTAGTGTTATGTTAGAATTATTTTTATGTCACGTTTTTGTAGCCTAAACACAGACTTTTCCTTCGCAAAATGAAATGCTTTACGAACAGGATACATTTTTCAATTGCAATAGATAAATTCAAAAGTCAATTAATGTGTTAATTGCTCAAACCAATTTTATAATAATATTACAGATGATGTGAATTACACATTTTCTCAAGTTTCTTTTTGAATTTAAGTGAAACTGGAAATTCAATTTACTCAAGGCTCTATCAGCCTTAAGGAACACATTTTCATCATGACGCTCGCGCTTCGCGCTCGATTTTCTGTATACATTTCAGCAACTTTTTAATAAATCACACGATTAAAATAATTTATTTTCTTCCAAATCTCTCCAAAAGGAAAAACAATCGTAGATTTTATTTAAGGAAACGATTTTGCAGAACAACGCTTATTTCGTATCTCACATATTTTGGCGAAAAAAATTGAATTTTTTTAATATTCGAAATCAAAACATTAAATATACATCCTGTCGAAAGATGTCTTGATGAGAATTTGTAGATCTCGTTTAGGAAAATGATTTTCTATCTAAACGTTTTTTTGCATCTCACATATTTTGTCTAAAAAATGGAATTTTTGAATTTTAATCGTATTTTTGGAATTGAAACTAAAAATATATGTTTTATCAGAAACTGTGTGAGACAAAAATTGTAGATCTTTTTAAAACGAACAACTTGGCACTCTTATTTTTATTATTTTATATTATTTATTTATTTATTAGATCTTAATATAGAAAATAATTTTTAATAATATAATAAATTTTAATAACAACTTTTTTTCATATCTCGTATATCTTAACTGGAAAGTGGAATTTTGATATTGACTTTTCTCAAGTTTTAACATGCTGTAACATTTATAACTTTGGTTTAATCAAACAATGTTATGAAGATAATTTGTAGATATTTATGAGCACTATCAAAAACCAGTATTAGAATTTTTGATTTGTTCAAAAACACAAAAAATGGTTTAGTTTCCTCAATTTTGGTTGGATAAGGCTGGTTAACGAACTTGTCCTTACTTTTTCGGTTCCGATAAAGTGTACCAAAGCTCAATTCAATCTGATAATTCTATCGAGAGTTATGCCGCACACGACCTACAGACAGACAGACAGACAGACACTTTCGTAAAAACCATTTTTTCTGACTCAGGGGGTCTCAAAACGTAAAGATTTGATGAAAATTTCGAAAGTCATTTTTCACATAAAACCAATACCTTCTCATCCATGATGAGAATGTAAAAAGTGTTATCTTTCAAATAAAATACTTTGTCATTTTTCATTTTCCTATTCTTCTGGATTCGTGAAAGGATTTGAACACTACACGAAGAATTTTCCAATGAAAATTGATTAAATTACAAAATTTAGAAGCATTGCTAATCATCTACTTCATCCAAAAATTTCTTCCATTCTGCAGAGCATTTCATTTTTTAATACGAAGTCTACCTTTAGGCTACAAAAAGGTGAGATGAAAATATTTGTAACATAGAACTGAGAGGGTATTTTATTTGAAAGATAACACTTTTTTTTTTAAATTTGGAGAAAATTCGCCTGAAAAACATCTATGAGATCTTCTAAAATTTTAACAAGATTTAAGCATTTGAAAAAAAAATTTTATATAAAATTTGAAGTCAATATTTATTCATAGGTTCATATCGAAATATGATTGAACACATCAATTGGCTTTTAAATTTATATATTTCAATTGGAAAATTTATCCTTATCGTTAAGCATTTTATTTTTCGAATGAAACGTCTGTGTTTAGGCAACAAAAACGTGACATAAAAATATTTATGTGCCTCAGCCGCGGAAACTCGTTTTTCCGTTACAGCTGAGAGTAAAGCAATGTTGAATATTCCATTACAGAGGAATACAATGTAGAAATTGAACTGCGCATGCGCATTATAGTCTTACAGCGGAACGCAATCTATTTCTTATTCTTCTTCTTCTCACTTCTTCTTCGTACAGCGTTAGCACTGACTACTACACAAGACCGATAAAATCAAAATGGCCGGGACTAGTCGCCAATTTGCGCCCGCTTCGTACAACTACAATAAGTACTAGATTAGATTCCAATGTACGCATAAAAACTCGTATCCGCACCACAGTCACATAAAATAGAATATGTGCCAATGCACACAATTCGGGACATTGCGAGACTCGCGGCAATGCTCGGAGGACTGATCGCGCCTCGGATTCATCTCGGCTTTGCCTCAGCTACGCCTTGGCTTCGATCTCCTGCGAACATTGTCGCTCGTCACGCAATCACCCTCATTGTGTGCCTAGGCACATAATATACTATTCTAACATAACACTAAAAATGTTAAATTTGATGTTTATATCTTCTTAAGAGAAAATAACTCGTCAATTAAAATTTTTTTAAATACATGAAATTGGTAAGAACAATAGAAATTTTGTGTTTCTGGTTTAATCTTTGATTTGAAAAGCGAAAATTTTTTTCCAGTTATCTATTGATTAAAATTTTGAAAATTTATCTAAATTAAATTTTACTAAAAGTTAATTTTTAAAGTATTCCGATCCTTATAAAATTCTACAAGATATCTTAGATATATTATATATTTCAAGCAGATTATCCCCTAAATATCGCAAAAAGAAGTGTTATTTCTTCAACTACATAGTTTGTAAATGTTAAATTTTCGTCTGCTTCGCGCCTCTTTCGCAAGAAGTCTAGAGAAATAATTCTCAATTTCGACTTGATATTTTATTAACGTAAGATCAAAGCAGTAGAGACACACCGACTCGGACATTTTCCGCGTTTGAAAGAAAAAAACAGGACACTGGGACAGGTTAGACTGAAACAGGACATGTCCTGGAAAACCAGGACGTCTGGTAACCCTATATTAACATATCGAACTTACTTTTTGGGCCACGAGCAAAATGATATAATAAACATGGAGTTCCATCCTCAACTCCTCTTTGAAGCAACCGTGGTGCTTCATCCAGAATTGGGAGATGTTGACTACCCATGAATTGTCCAAGTCCCAACTAGAGTAAAATAAAATTTTTGAATGGACTATACATATATCTTATGGTGAATTTATACCTTGGCCTGCCTACCTGGTGCAGACAGAAAATACACAAGAGTAAAGGACACAGACAGTGTAAAATTGAAGAAAAGGAATACGTCTGTCTAATGCTTTTATGTATTTTCTGTCTGCACCGCGCAGGCAGAGGTATAAATGCACCATTGCACGTTAAAAAAAGAGTTCTCAACTATGGTAAATATTTTCGCCTATTTCAAACTTTACTTTTTAAAAATTCGTTAATGAGCTTCAGTTATTAGAAAACCATTAACTTACGTTTAGAACTTTAAGTTGTAAATTTCAAAAAATTCGAAGACAAATTGAGAAATACTGAAATATTCTAAAACTGAATATCGAGTTCCTAATACATAGAACACCCTGTACTAATATTTAAAAGTCTTCATTCAGAATCTGGTATGTGCTTAATGCAGCTCAAAATTTTCTAGTCTTCAGTGCATATTTTCTAAACTAAAGTATTTTCCCTCAAATTACTAGAAACTCCTATATATTGGAACTCTCTTTTTAGCGTGCATAACGTACCTGGCGAAAGTTTCGAATTGATGCAAATTTTTCGGAATTACCCTGGAATTTTTTTTCGAACTAAACAGTTTCCTTCCGGCCTAATCCGATGTCAAATGAAAAATGTCCAACTGAAGCAGATCTAATTCAAAGTCGAAATAAGGATACTAGTCTGCCTAATTCAGACCTAATCCGATGTTGAAACAAGATTTCAATCCGAATGAATCCGAACTAATACGATTTTAAAATAACGATTCCAATCCGAATGAATCCAACCTATTCCTTTTCTATCTAAGTCTTCAATTTGAATGAATCTGAAACCAGTCAGAACTTACCTTTCAATCCATTTCAATTCATGCCTCCAATCCGATGAATCCAGAAGCAATCCAAACTTACCCTTCAATCCTTTTCAATATGTGCTCCTTATCTGAATGAATCCGAATCCACGTTCAAATCCTCCTCATCCAAAGTGAATGAAAAAGTCGGATAGAAATCTTGGTTTTCACCTCGGATCAGGTAGAATTCAATCGAATTGACATCCTTGTTTCAACTTCGAATTAGATCGGATTTAATTAGATGGGAATCCTTAATTCAACCTCGGATCTAGAAATCTTTGATTTGACTTCGGATTAGATCGGAATGAAACTGCTTGGTTCGGAAATAGATTCCGAAATACAATTCATTTAAACAAATAGAAATTTTTCGATCTCAAACTTTCACCGGGGCTTTTAAACACATCTATATATTGTAAATACAACTGATTGAAATTTGAAGCCTCGCAAGTTGTATGAAGCTACTTACTTTTATTATTGCAATATTATTGTCTATTCTGTCCCGTCGATAATCTGGATGTGGGATTATATCAACAATTTCATGTGTATTAAATCCTCTATCCGGACCAACAAGAACATACCATTTTGAACGGGTTCTTATTTTGTTAGCAATGCTAGCAAGACATAAGACATCATAATGTGTAATTAAGACACCGTTATGATATTGTTTCTCAGAGTAAGACACATTATATGTTACATAACTTAAGATATTCTGTCGCGGCGTTCCTGCAAACAAAACAAATTAAAAATCTTATTTTATGTTCATGAACCCAGTGGGTGTGGAGACAGTCGTTTTTGAAACATCTAAAGAACGTCTCCCCAAAATAAGACATCTCTGAGAGGACTTATAAAGATTGAATTAATTATATTGCTGTCAATTATCCAGAACAGTTGAAGACAGGAAATGTCGTATGACATTCAAATTTATATCACTACAAACTCAAACACATATTGACGTCTATTTCACATTACAGTTAAAAATTTTCAAACAATTTGCGACTTTAAATATTAATCTTCAAATACATTCAAAAAAGGTTAATTTTTATTTATTTTGAATTGTGAATAAAAAAATTATATTCAATAGTTACATTGGAATCAAAATGAATTTCAGTGTAAATACTTTACTGAATTATTTAACACTTAATATTTTAACCAACTTTTAACTCTCCGATACCAAACATATGAGGGATTCCCTCAGTGGGGTCAGTTTTTTTCAAAATAACTTCTAATTTACGCTTCACACAGTCTGGTCCGTTTGAATACCTTTCCACGAATTATTCCTGAAGTTTTTTGTAGCAATAAAAAATGTTCAAGTAGAATACTCATTCAATAATTAATTCTAAAAACCAAAGGTGATGTGAGTTCTGAGGGAAACCCTCCATAGGTTGGGTTTTGTGCAATGTAAATAACTTGATTTCTTGAGTGCAGTGGTATCGGAGGGATAATAAGCAAAATTCTATTTTCCTTATAAAGTATTTAAAATTAATGTACGATTTATTTGCACATAAGTTATTTCTTTATGAAAGTACAAATTATAAAAATTAGATTATTAAAAACTTTCAGGCATTTCAATTCAGTTTTTAAATAATTTATTTAATTTTTCATTAGAAGAAATTGTTTCTTAGACGATACCAGGTGTACAAGTATGAAACCGGTAATGGCATCTATGTGTCGCTAGTTAAAACTATACGCTCTGTCAAACCAAATCATTGACGCCATTTCTTCACATTGAGTTCTGTCAACAATATTCAGTTCATAAACAATCAAGTTTAATACAACAACTAATTTTTTTTCGCTAGTAAAAATGTCGATTTTTGTGCCTTCAAACTACGATTTGCAGACATCATTGATTTTCTGTTACCAATTGAAGAAATCTGCTTTGGAAGCCCATCGAATGCTTGTGGAAGCTTACGGCCAGCATGCTCTAGGCAAAACACAGTGCAACGAGTGGTTCAATAAGTTTAAAAGTGGCAATTTCGATGTGAGAAACGAAGAACGTGGAAAACCACCGAAAAAGTTTGAAGATGCCGAATTGCAAGCATTATTGGATGAAGATGATGGTCAAACGCAACAACAACTTGCAGAACAATTAAATGTGACCCAACAATGCATTTCTCAACATTTAAAAGCCATGGGATTGATTTTGAAGGTGGGAAGATGGGTGCCGCATGAATTGACTGAAAGACAATGCACCAGCACATCGAACAAAAAAGACTCGGGAATTGGTAAATTCGTACAGCTGGGAAGCTCTACCCCATGCGGCTTATTCACCGGACTTGGCTCCATCTGACTACCACTTATTTTCATCAATGGGGCACGCACTTGCTGAACAGCGCTTCGATTCGTACGAAAATGTGAAAAAATGGCTCGATGACTGGTTTGACAAAAAACGAACAATTTTTTTGGCGAGGCATACACAAATTGCCAGAGAGATGGGAAAAATGTGTGGCTAGCAATGGCCATTACTTTGAAGATTGAATGTATAACCATTTTTATTAAATAAACGTGTATTTTCTCAAAAAAATTACCGGTTTCATACTTGTACACCTGGTAGTTATTAGGTATGGATTTCCTCGGAGGACTTCAAAATTTTTATCCGTCACTGGTAGACTTTGGGGCGCCGACAATACTTGATCCGGCTATGAATTTCTCACAAGGTGTAATATATTTTCCCAGTTACTATAATAACGACAGTTTGAACCTTTAGACTCAGCGAGAAGCGAGCGATATTCAGACATATAGCGGCGTAATATTACTCGAATAAGTATTAGGTTTATGTATTCGTTGTGTTAGTATAGTGAGCATATATATCTATATCTTTCCTCCTGTAATAGAGACCGGGTTATGTGTGCGACTATGTGTGTGCGAACTACACTATGAACGTCCCATTTTAATATGTCGCAGAGTTTTTAAGGTCGAGATTGTTTTTTTTCTCTCACTGCTTCAAAGTGGCTTACGATTTACTCAACTCGGGCGTAAACTTTCAGCCACACGTCGATGATATACAAGTATTAATCTATTTTTGAGTACGTTTTCTAATGTTTTTATCAAACTGAACTCCATTGTAGCTTGCGTTTTTACTGTACGTTAAATTCTCACTTTTTTTGGTTAAATAAATATTACTGTCTATTACAGATCAACAGAATTTATTTTACTCAACTGCAAGTGAAAATTTATTCAAATCTCCTTATGTCCCCGTTTTCCTCAACTTAGTCGAGTAAAGTTTCACCAAATTATTTTCACCGTGCACTTTACAGAATGATAAGTAGATTTATGATTGCTTTATGATTTTCCGTATTTTTATTATTTTCTATATTTTAATCTTTTACAGAAATTTTGAATTAATCTTTTAATTTGTGGCACTAGAGAGGGCCTCCATATGTGGCCGAAACGTTTGCCTTCCTTTCTCACGTTTTTTAATATCTACCGTTGATAATTTTTAAATGAAGCACTTTTTTAGTGCGTGTTCTGCAAAAAAAAAATTTCTCTAAGGATAATGGATTTTACAACTGACCTGGGAAAACTCTGTTCTTACACAACACCTAAAAACAAGACAAAGTTTAAATAATCTCTGCTAAAAATAAATCTTATTTTATTTTACATTTTCTGTACTTTTCGGCTTCTCAAATGTTTTTCCCTTAAAAGTGGTGTGAGAAAGTTTTTGAAAACAATTTTTTTTTAATGTACGCGCGATCGTAAAAACAAATTTTTGAATGTAAATCTTGGGTGGAATATTACCCATATATACTTTACAGAAAAGAACACTATTTTATTTTGAGAAATTTGATTCAATATTGAATAATAAAAAGAAAACAATTAATGAAAGTTTCGTCAGATAATATTTTCCGTGCGGGAGCGTCAACTTCAATCTATTGGGACCAAATTAGTAACTCCCTGCTAAAATAAACTGTAATTGTATTTTGTATGTACATTCGAGATTCCCTTCAACGAGAAGCTCGAGCATCGGAGTGTTCTCTGCAACGAGCGGGAGAGGGGTCCCCTCAATACCTTACTTGATGCTATGCGCTGTTATGCGCATGATATGATGCGCGCAGTCAGTCTGTCAGTGATGCCATGTAAATAACTGTATGTACATAGTAAAAAAGCGTATAAAAAAGATTTTTGCGAGTATTCAACATGGAATTGACTTATTTGACGGTATGCACTCAAAATACTAAAAATATAATAATATAATAATAAAAATATCAGGTGTATTTTTGAATATTTCCAGAGCAAAAGAAAGAAAGTCTTGACGATTCATAAAAAAATGGAAATTTTGACAAATTTGGAAAACGGGATGAAAAATTGGGAAATTTGCAAAAAATACAACGTCCAAAGTTCCACTGTCTCGACCATCCAAAGGAAAGATAAAATCAAAGAACACCATGCTTTTATGCAAAGTGTTGAATTGGACCTCAGACGAAAACGATTGTGCGATACAGATTACGACATCCTTGACCACATTGTTTTTGAGTGGTTTAATCAACTAAGAGACAACGATGAACTAATTTCCGGAATTGTTGACGGAAAGTATTTTTCTAACACAATTTCATTGTTATTGAAACATTAAATGTAATAATCAGTAATATAAATTCTTTTTATTTTCTTCGATTAAAATTATCACTATTAGATATAAAAATACTCAAAGAAAGAAAGCAAGGCAAACGTTTCGGCCACATATGGGGGCCCTCTTCAGTGCCATAAATTTAAAGACTAATTCAAAATTTTTCTAAAAGATTAGAATATAGGAGATAATTAAAATAAGGATTATCATAGAAATCAAAAACTTATCTCATAGCTTGCAATTCAAAATGAAGTAGTCCAGTATTCAACACCACGAATTGAAAAAAAATTTAGAGTTCACCGTGAATAAAAAACCGGATAAAATGAAAAAAAAATAAAAAATTTTGCACACGAACCGACCGAAATTTAAAAAAAAAATTTTATTATTAAAGAAGGTTGCAGAATTGGATATTAATGGCAAAACGCGAACAAGGTTTAGATTTATAGAAACTTTTCATGAAGACTTTGTTATCGGAGTCTCTCACAGAATGATCTGAACTGTTTTAAAAACCGACTCGAGCGCGTTTCATTTCGTAGTAGTGTAGGAAGAGAGGTCGAACGTCTGCTCGTTGTAGGGAATCATGACGCGCTCGTATAAGGGAACCCTCGTTGCAGGGAATTGTTATCTGCGGATGAGTTTCAACTTCATTCAGACCGTTCCCGGGTTCATTATGTATTTTTCCGACCCAATTTCAGATTCAATTGCCTAAAATTCGACTTAATTTCAAAAAAATGTTCATTCAGTTCAAAAAGACATACTACTGTGGGAAAAAACTAAAGTGAATTTTTAATTTAAGCTTCTCAGGCTAACCGATTCGGGCAAACTCTTTTATTTTTATGTTGGTCCTACTGTTACTAAAATCTGTGCCAAAAGTTCATGTCAATGTCATCATTTGTTACATAGTTACGCATTTGTTTTCTAAACGACTAAAAGTGATTTTTTCGATTATTACAATTTCTGAATTTGTTGAGCAAAGAAGTGCCATTAAATTTTGTTTGCGGAATGAAATTTCAGTTGCGGAAACGTTCAGAATATTGCATAAGGCCTTCGGTGATTTGACCATGTCGCAGAAAAATGTTTATAAGTGGTCCAAAGACTTCAAAGAAGGCAGGGAACGTGTTGATGACTTGGAAGGCCCCGGACGACCATCAACATCAACTGACGAGCAACACGTCAATCAAATCAAAGAATTAGTGCACAAAAATCCTCGATTGACAATTAGAGACCTTGCTGGCACTATTGGCATTTCAAGAGGATCACTCAACACCGTTTCAAAAGATATTTCAGGCAGACAACTCGTGGTTTTTGCATCACAATAATGCGCCGTCTCACACTGCACTCGTTCTTCGTGACCATTTCGCCAAAAACTCAACGCATATCATTCCACAACCACCATATTCGCCTGATTTAGCTTCGTGTGACTTCTGGCTGTTCCCCAAACTCAAAAGACCACTCCGAGGATACCGTTTTCACATGATTGAAGGGATACAAGCCGAATCGAAGAAGGCTTTGGAGGCAAATCCGGAAATCGAATTTAACAAGTGTTTCGACAATTGGAAAAAACGTTGGCAAAAGTGCATTATATCGGGAGGGGATTACTTTGAAGAGGATGAAATTGATTTTGATAAATAAATAAAGATTTCTCATTTTATAACCAAATTTAGCTTAGTTTTTGCCCACAGTAGTATGTAGTACTCACTAAATCTGTATCAGCGATAAGTATACCACTGATTATAACACAGACCCACAAAAAAAAAGTGGTATGAACTTTACATGCGAGTATACTACCCCTATGGATTTTGAGCCGCTGAATCCGAATCCGGTCTCAGAATTTCCCCTCGACCCCGCAGTTTTCCCCTAGCCTATGGGAAATGCGTGAAATCTTAGAAATTTTAGTATCTCTGAAAGCAATTTTGATCTACGCAATATTAAATCAAACGATAATGTTTTCACGTATCTCGAGTCTCTTAGTTCGAATCTCACTGTAGAATTTCCCTAGACTACCGCAGAATTCCACGAGCCTAGGGAAAAAAGTGTTAAGCTGAGCAAAACTTGCGATTTCTGGAAGGCTCTATTTTTGCGCAAGAAAGCTTATAAAGGGTTTTCCAATAGGGATATAAAAATTTTGTATCTTTATATGAACGCACACTTAAACTATATTAATGAACTGTCAATGTCAAAACGTTAGTTAAAGTCAACATTTTCATCATGGTCAAGTTCACGAACCAGCAACGTTTGGAAATTATTAAAAATTACTACCGAAATTGGATCTGGCAAAGCTTGATGAAAATGAAGAATTTCATCGAAAAATCATCTTCAGCGATAAAGCTCATTTCTGGCTCAATGGCTTTGTTAATAAGTAAAATATGCGTTATTGGTCAGCAACAAACCCAAATGTGCTTCTTGAGACACCGTTGCATCCGCAAAAAGTGAGTTTGGTGCGGTTTTCATGCCGGAAGTGTGATTGGGCCGTATATTTTCGTGGATGAAAACGACCGTCATGTTATCGTCAATGGAGAGCGCTATCGTGCTATGTTGGAAGATTATTTGTGGCCAGAATTGGATGAACTTGACATCAATGATATGTGGTTTCCACAAGACGGTGCCACTAGCCACACAGCACGCGTCACAATCGATTTATTGAAAGGCAAATTCGGTGAACGTGTTATCTCGGGAAATGCTCCGCTCGAATGGCCGCCTCGTTCATGCGATCTAACGCCATTGGATTTCTTTTTATGGGGCCATATCAAGTCACTGGTCTATGCCAACAAGCCAACAACTTTAGACGACCTCAAAGACAACATCCAACGCGAAATTGCCAACGTTCCGATCGAAATGTGTGCCAGAGTAGTGGAAAATTGGGTCCAAAGAATTGACCGCTGTAAACGGGCTCGTGGTGGTCATATGGCCGATATCGAATTTCATTCATAAATTGTAATGCTTGCACTACACCCACAATAAATTTGAACTAAATATCTCAATATTTCTGTGTTTTATTCATAGATAGAATTGTTATGTCCCTATTGGAAAACCGTTTATATTTTCGTATTTTGAGTTCCTGAATTCGTATCTGACGTGAAAAATTTTCCACAGTACTTCGGAATTCCCCTAGCCTAGGGAAAATGTACAAAGATAGAGGAAGCTTACAATTTCACGTAGCCTTTTTTTTACACGGAGAAGCTTATGTCATCTCGTCTTTCGAGTTGCTGAATTCATATCTGAATTTTTATTCAGCTGCTAACAATTGCCCTAGCCTACGAAAAATTCCACGATATTAGTTTGTTCGTCTTTTCCTTGTTCTTTTATCGTCAAACGTCCGACGGATTGGATTCCTCTTTGTTCTTTTTTTGCTTTCACCTGCAACATCGCTCTTCAACAACCAGCAAAAATCTGAAAATCATGTATTCATCATCCCATCGTCCCTGATAATGTCGCTCCATTTCTTTGATATCTTGGTGGAAACGTTCTCCTTGTTCCTCACTGTAATCACCAATATTTTCAGGGAAGTGTTCGAGATGGGAATGAAGGAAGTGTAATTTTATGCTCATGAGGCAACCTTGTTCTTCAAATTTTTGCAACATGTTTTTCAATATTTTCTTGCAGTTGTCGCTTTTAAAGTTGCCTGAGAAATTTTCGACAACTTCCTTGAAACTGATCCAAGCAGCTTTCTCCCTATCATTCATACTGCCAGTAAACTTGTCATCATTTAACAATTTGCGAATTTGAGGACAATCGAAAATTCCTGCCTCCGATTTGGCGTCAGATATACTAGGAAATTTATTTCCTAAGTATCTGAAACAAGCTCCTTCTTTGTTCAGTGATTTAACAAACTGTGTCATCAAGCCAATTTTAATATGGAGAGGGGGGAGGAGAATTTTCATAGGATCTACCAATGGTTTCTGCAGTATATTTTTTGAGCCAGGTTTAAATGAACTCCTCTCAGGCCATTTCTGTTTTTTGTAATGATTCTTGCGATCTCTGCTGTCCCACAAGCACAAACAGCATGCATGTTTGGTGAAGCTTGATTGTTGCCCTAACAGTATTGTTACAATTTTGAGATCTCCACATATCATCCAGTTATGCTCCGAGTACTTAATCACACTTAACACTTTCTCCATATTCACATAGCTTTCCTTCAATATGGTAGAATGTGCTATTGGTATGGATGAGAATTTGTTGGTATCGTGGATCAACACTGCTTTAAGACAGCGCTGAGAGGAATCAATGAAAAGTATCCACACCTCAACTTTATAAACATTCGGTTTCAGTTCATTCATTAATCCATTAACACTTGAACAGTAAACCAAATCAGATTCTCGAGAAAAGAAATTCAAAAACGCTTTTTCTCTGGTTTAATAAACAGTGGATTGAGTTTCTTTCATAACTAAGTTTCTTTTTTTCAAATCTGAAGCTAAATGTTCAGCAGCATCTTTGGGTAACCCTAAATCTCTGATGAGGTGATTCAATGATTCTTGTATGTAAAACTCAGGTTTCTTTTATTGGCCTGGAGGAATGAATTCATCTTCATCGTTATCATCAGAGTTGCTCGCACTGCTGTCGCTTGCATATTCCTCGTGTGAATACGCTTCGATTGCGTTTTCCTTCAGAGCTGAAACGACATTTTTTTCTAACAACCTCGATATTTTCAGAAGTCTTGATATTTTTGACATGTTCATTGCAAGAAAGAGTCGGCTTAGTTACGCTAGAAACATTTGCATACTTGATTTTTTGTGTGTTCGAATTTTTAAAGCCGACAATGTTTGTCATGCAAAAATAGCAATCTTTTTTATCTTTAGGTTGGTTCCAAAGCGTAGGTGAAATGAATTTGATTTTTTTGTCTGCTGTACTGCGGCGTAGCATGTTATAATAAAGACCACATATGACATGTGGTACCCAATCACTCTGTTGATTTTCAATTTCAATATGGAAACATTCTTTGTAAAGTTTTTCGATTGAATTTGTAATCTTTCTTTGACATTTTTGAGTAACAAATTCACAGCAAACATAACAGAAAGCGTTAGACTTCCCGCTGCATTAGTGACTATGCCCAGATTTTTGTTTGTTTTTGTTGGTTTGTTTTTGAAAATCCATATTTAATAGTGAAACCCACACGTTAAGGATCCTGGTACAACCGCAGGTGAGTCCGCCATCCAAGGGGTGATAACCCTCATACCTCCTTAGGCCTAAGTATGAGGGCTTTCCGACTTTGACGTGGACCATGTCAACTCATCGTCGGACACACTACGGCATCATCCTCACTCCTTAACGTCCACCTGCAGGGCAGCGCGTCTTCACTGGCTTCGTTACCTTGACAATCCTGAGTTTGTTGACACATCCCCTTTTGGAGGCAGTTGTCATCGTCCCAGTATCTGCCAAGGCAGCAGGATTTTTCACTTTCTTAAGAACAATCATGGTTGCCTGTTAAAATGGGGTTGCATATGCGACACAGGCTCAAGATTCAAAAGGATACCAAATTTACACAATCAACTTGCATATGGATATATTTACATATAGATGCGGAGTAATTCTCTAAAACTGAAATTCATTTCCACAGGCCCAGGTTAAATTAAGAGAGTCAAAAATATTTCGTAGCCTGTGTGTGATTCAATCATGCTACCAATTTTAAAATACATAAGTTCGACCCACATTGAAACTGTAGTTTTTCTCAGTTATAACTCTTCTTTCCTATGCTAGAATGTAAAATGATGTACAAAGCAGAAAACACGAGGACAAATTTTAATTCTGTCCCTCACAATGCTTAAACATATGATATATGCTCGTCACCTTTTCCATGTAAAAATCAAGTGACCATAAAACCCATGTACTACACTTTTTACCTTAGACTAGGAAAATTTCTACGTCCTGTAGAAAAAGTCTGATATCAGATATGAATTCAGCTACTCGAAAGGCGAGAACACATAAGCTTCTCCGTATAAAAAAAGGCTACTTGAAATTGTAAGCTTCCCTTATCATTGTACATTTTCCCTAGGCTAGGGGAATTCCGAAGTACTGTGGAAAATTTTTCACGTCAGATATGAATTCAGGAACCCAAAATACGAAAGTATATAAGCTCTCTTGCGCAAAAATAGATCCTTCCAGACATCGCAAGTTTTGCTCAGCTTAACACTTTTTTCCCTAAGCACGTAGAATTCTGAGGTACTCTAGGGAAATTCTACAGTGAGATTCGAACTAAGAGACTCGAGATACATGATATCATTATCGTTTTATTTAATATTGCGTAGATCAAAATTGCTTTCACAGATACTGAAATTTCTAAGATTTCACGCATTTCCCCTAGGCTAGGGGAAAACTGGGGGGGGGGTCCAGGGGAAATTCTGAGACCAGATTCGGATTCAGCGGCTCAAAATCCATGGGGGTAGTATACGCAAATGTGAAGTTCATTCTACTTTTCTTTTGTGGTCCTCTGTAATCAGCCTACATACGCTAAGGAATCAGTGAAATTCAACTTATTTATCAGCGTACATACGCTGATTGTAATCAGTTGTATACTTATTGCTGATAATCAGCGGAATTTCGCTAATTCAGATTTAGAAAGTAAATGGATTTAAAAATATGAAGTTTTTAAACCTAAGAAATATTTTTAATTCAATGTTGGCAGGAATCGTTCACAAGGCTTGAAAGATTTAGAAACATATCTAAAGTTTCGTATCATTTTCGTCCATGTCTCGTATGCAAGATCGCAAATATTTAAATTTCAATGACTCATAATGGAAATGCTAAAAGAACGTGTAAGTGCATATTTCTACTGATCTAATAACTATGACTCACAAGTCTTGCAGTTAATATTAAAATCAATTGATCTTTTCTGCCGAGGACTTGATTATTTTATGAAATAAAATAATATTAATATCATTCGGATACATTTGCATTTGTATTATTAGTATTGTCATTTTGTGTCATTATTTTGACATTCTAGTCACTCATGAAAAGGTATTGATTTAATGTCAGATATGACTTTACGATTTCTCATTAAATCTCAACATTTTGAGATAAACGTGCTGCATTAATTTGTAGTCCAAGCGCTACATGAAAAAAACTCGCAACGATTGCGTCTTGAAATCAGATTTCTAAAATTTCAAGAAAACTCCCTCTAATGGTAAGAAACAACTTTGTCGCTGGAAGTTTTCCGAAATCGAAAATTTATTAGAGACTTTTTACCGGGACAACGACAAAAACATGGTTTTTTATTCACATTAAAATATTGTTTAAAGAAAAATGTTTCAACATGTTTCATTTGAATCATTGGCTCCGCTACAGCATTCCACGTCTAATGATAAAAAAAAAGACGATTTCATCAAAAATTGACCGAATAATATCAATTTATGTTTAGAAAAACACTGATTTTCAATCATTTTTGATGACGAGAAATTAAGTGTTTTAAATTTTTAACTAAAAAACTAATAAGGTTGCAAAAAAATGTATCAAGATAAAAAAATTCGTCATAACAAATTCTACAAAACAGTATTTTTTGTAGTTGTGAATGACCGAAACAAATTTTTTATCGCGATTTCCGTGCACTGAAAATAGTTTTCCGCGATTTCGAGCGCTCGGCAAGTTATTGCTGGTGGCCACTCAATTCCAAAGAGGCCAGCACTCAACGAATACAAGCTATTTTGGATGAAAATGAGTGTTATGAAGCAACAGAAAGCATACTGTATGGTGCAGGCATCGCTAATTAAGCGCAGGTAAGTTTTTTTCACGATTTTTCATAAAAAAAAAAATTTAAACGAGTTCGTCTCAAAGCAACGTTTTTCGACGCGTTGTTGATAAAAACTCCGAAAATAATGAACCGATACTTATGAAAATTTTACCTACATATTCTTTACAACTATGGCTATAACGAATATCAAGGACTTTTTTAAATTTTGATTTGAACTTCTTTTTTTGCAAAAAAAAAAGGTGAAAAAAAAGTATGTTTTTTCACTTTTCGAAAAAGGTCCGCCATTTTGTTTTTTTTTGGCAAAAATAAAAGAATAGTATGATATGCGCTATAAATATTAACATACTATATCTAAAACCATTTAATTTTCGAACGTCGCGCTTCGCGCTCGGTCTTGTGCTCTTCGCATACTTTTAAGTTTATTTCTTATAATTTAATACTGAAGCTCAAACCAATTTAATGATATTAAAGATGATGTAAATTAGTCATTTTCTCAAATTCACTAAGTTTCTTTTTCAGTTTAAGTGAAACAGGAAATTTAATTTACTTAAGGCTCTATCGGCCTTAAGGAACACATTCTCATCATGACACTCGCGCTTCGCGCTCGATTTTCTGTATGCATTTTTGTAACTTTTTAATAAATTACATGATTATTTTTTTTTTTTTTTTTTTTTATTTAGCATTTGAAACCTCATAGAGGTTTATTTCAGCAAAGTTACAAAGTGAACTAGTATAAAATATGTAAGTTGTAACGGAGCAAAGAGAACAATGGGCATCAATTTAGACCTTTAAATTGCAATTTTTGAAAAATAAGATGATAGAACGACAAGCTGCTATATTTGGTTTTGCGATAAGGCTCTCTATGTTTAAGGGTAGTTGTAAGTTAAGTTTTAGTAAGGATCTGATAAGTTGGATTCGCTGTGCATCGTACAGTTCACATTGCCAGATGACGTGGTTCAGATTCTCGTTCTCGTAATCACATTTACATATAGGGTTATTAGTCAGATTCACACGAAAAAGAGATTCGGCAAGGTTATAATGGTTAGCTCTGCATCTGCATATTGTAACAATAGTCTCCCGAGAGAGCCTCTGTTTGGAGAACCAGGGAGTTCGAGCATCATTATGGAAGAAGTTGAAATAGATTTTTCCTTTAGTGAGGCTATCTTCGATAACTGATCGGTTTGTTTGGGCAAAAGCGTCTCTCCGGAATTTCTCGAATAAATCGGTGAATGGGACTTTTACAATATCGGCTTTGGTTGACTCAGTCGCTAGCTTTGCTAGGCGATCAGCTTCTTCGTTACCAGCGATACCTGTATGGGAGGGGATCCAAAAGAGTTTTAAGTGATTAGTGGGGTTTTTAGAGAGGAATTGATTGTATTTCTTTTTTATTTCTAGTATGTAATTATTTGTTTTCACGCTTTTTTTGTTAGATTGTAAACTTTTCAAGGCACTCAATGAGTCTGAAAGTATGAAAATATCAACATTATTGAACTGTAATGCGAATTCCAAGGCATCGTTGAGTGCAATACACTCCGCCGTGAAAACAGATGCCATTGGATTGATACTATTTTCGACATGGAAATGAAGACTAGGACAGAGGCAGGACGAACCGACAAAGTTTGCATTAGTTATTTTACTACCATCAGTAAATAGAACAAGAGCATTTGTATTGTTCAAGTAGTCTGTTAAGAGTGCATTTGGGTCATTTGAATTCTTTAGGTCCCTCCCAAGACTTGTATCTATTGGTAACGAAGTAATTACAGTTTTATAGTCGTGGCAGTAAATGTTATAATTACCATGAGAGTCTATATTATGATTGGAGTTTATAAAGTTTGAAATACATCTGTTGATCAAGCTGTTTCGTATTAGAGTTCTTTTTTTGACAATGTTGTGAAAAGATGTAATGCATTTAAATGTAGTGGAATTTAAATTTGACATGACTTTGGCGAGATAGGAGTAACATAAAAGCCCTGTGCGATCCTTGATAGATAATAGTTTTGCTTCTGCGAGTAGGATATTAGTTGGGGTACTGATGCGTAAACCAAGAACACTTCTAATAGCTGTATACTGAATTCTTTCGAGTTTGTTTATAGTCAAAAAATATTCCTAAGAAGCGTACACTTTCACTAGATTTTATAGTGAGGTTATTGATCGTTATCTCAGTATTACCAGGAAGACTTTTGTTTTTGTTAAAATGAATCAAAATAGTTTTGCTCGGTTCAAATTCTAGGCCCAGGGAGGAAAGGTTTTTTGCCATGGTGGAGATAGCTTTAATCAGTAGGCCTTTACCTCTTGCAAGGGATCTAAATTTTATGTACACGGCGATGTCGTCCGCGAATTGTGAAATGCAGACGCTTTTAGGAACGTTATCTGTAATCGAGGATACATATAGAATGTAAAGTAGTGGGCTCAAAACAGCCCCCTGAGCGACTCCTTTGTGCGCAGTTCTAAAGTTGGTGGTGGAGCTTTCTGTATAAACTTGTCTGTCATGGTTTATAAACTTTATGAATTTTAACACGTGAATAGAGCAGCCAATTGAGACAAGTTTAGACAGCAAGATATAAATGTTTACATGGTCAAATGCTCCTTTGACATCCAAGAATGCGGCAAGGACTTCTTTTCTTTCTTTAAAAGCTTCGTCTACTTTCAACGTTAGATTTACCGTATTATCGTGGCAAGACTTTCCTTTGCGAAAACCTGATTGGCTATCTGGTAATAAGCCCTTAAATTCGACCCACCATTGTAGTCTGTTCTTTAATAAAGTTTCAAAAAGTTTGCACAAGCACGAAGTCAAAGCAATAGGCCTGACGTTTTTGCCGTCAGATTTATTAATGAACATGACGAAGCATTTTTTCCAGCTTTGAGGGTAGTTTTTAGTTAGGTACAAATTGTTGAAAATATCTAATAACAAGAGTTTATGTTGGGCTGGTAGCTTTTTAATTATTTCAAAATTAATTCCGTCCATGCCGGGAGACGATTTTATATTTTTATCACTTAGAGCGATATTAAATTCAACAAAATCAAAATGTGAATCGAAGAATGTATTATCTTCACACCGAGGAAGCCAATCAGGGTCTGTTTGAGCCCAAGGTGGACTTAATTTATCTAGTGCAGTTTCATTTTTGTTTTGGGTCTGCAGATTTTCACTGCTGTGTTGTGGTTTTATATTGACCCAGTTGTTTTTAAAGATTTTACATTTATTCCATACAAAGGTTTGACTGGTATGAAAGTTTATGCTTTCGGCAAATTTTTTAAAACAATCCTTCTTTTTATTCTTGAATAGCTTTTTGGTCAATGCACAGTGTTTTTTATAATTTATTAAGTCGTTTAGTTCTTGTGTGAATTCCCATTTCTTAAAAAGAGCACGTCTTAGTCTTTTGGTGCGATCACAATCTTGATCCCACCATGGAACTGGGTCTTTGACTTTGTTTATATTGTAACAATTCTTTTTCATATTTTTCTGTAGGATTTAAAATATCTTAGTCGGAAGACAAAAAGTTTGTATAATTAACATTTAAATATTTTTCGAAGGAATTCCAATCCGTACGTTTTGATTGAATTTTGAATGATTTTTTTGAATAATGTGCTTTCTCAACCGATACATTTATGAGAATGGGGAAGTGGTCAGAACCCCAAGTTTCGTCTATACGTTTACATCAATTAGATTGCTAATATTAAGAGAGGAAAAAATTAGGTCTAAATTAGATCGATAATTTCTATGAATGTCAATATACGTGCTGGAATTATTATTGTGAAGAAATAGGTTTTTAGCTTCTGCAGCATTTTCAAAAAATTTACCATTGGAGTCGGTGAGTGGGCAATTCCAAGAAGAGTTGCGGGCATTGAAATCTCCCAAAAAAATACAATTTTCGTCTTTTGCATTAGATACAATGGTGTTCCATTCATTTTGAGTAAGGTTGCTTGGAGCTCGATAACAAACAATGAGTTCGAGGTTAGGTTCAATTTTATCAAAGTGTAGTCCACAAATTTCAACTGATTCATTTGGGCTGTTAAAATTTTCAAGCTCAATGAAACTTAGATTTTTCCTAATAAAAATTATAATACCACCACCCCTGGAGTGGGTTCTGTCTTTACGGAAGGTAACGAAACCAGAAAAGTGAATATTATCATTTTTTGTAAGCCACGATTCGACACAAACAAAAATATCATAGTTCTTAATTATGCTTTCAATATCTTTTGAGCGCTGAGAAATGCTTCTGGAATTCCAAAATAGAATTTTTAAAGTTAATTTATGTGTTGGTGGTGTAGCAGCCATTGTGTTGATTTAGATGAGGTTTCATTCTACTTCGCTTTCTTCATATGAGCTGTAATCTTCGATGTTGTGGGCAGATAGTTTTGACGTATTTAGTCGGGTTTGTAGTCTTTTAATTCTGTTTTTGAATTTATTTACGGTAATGTACGGGCTTATATCTGTAAGCATTTTGTCTAGAGCAAGGTTATCATTGGTGTATCTGAGTGTTAAATCCAATATGTTGGGATTATCGTAGGCTTCGACAAGATACTCAGTTAATTTTTGTGTATCGAGAGGATATTTGTCAGAGTGTTTATTGATGTGACTTTTAGCAGGTTCAAGCTGATCAGAGACCTCGCTGAATGTAACACTTGATTTCTTAAGCTTTTTCATTCGTTTGGCAATGTTTTTATTTTCCATGGTATTCCACGAACTTTCGCTGTTTGTTGATATAGGTGGGTCTCGTTTAGTGCCAGGAGGCGGCATTGACAATTCGGGGAAAGTAGAATTGTCAATATTTTGAAATTTAGCTGAGATAACCTGTGATTGAGAAACATTTTGCACTGAGTTACCATTAGGGGGGAGGTGCAGAGATGTATTTTGATTTTTACAGAATTTTGCCACATGGCCCTCTTCATTGCATAGGAAGCATGCAAGCTTTTCGGTTGACAGGTATATATGGTATGGTGTATCATCAAAAGTGATCTGCATACTTTCAGGCAAATTCGGTAAATACTCTGGTAGTATGTACATTTGTCTACGGAAACTTAGAACGTGGCTATATTCAGGATCGCTGATGCCAGCCTTAATAAATGTCATCTGCGACTCTGAAATGACGTTCCGCTTTCGAAGTTCGTCTAGAATAACGTTCTGCGGAATGATGGGACATACATTTGACAAAATAATGCGTTTTGATTTTGTGATTAAAGGTCGAATTTCTAAGCAGTGCGACCCGATGTTTATTTTTGTAGGTGGATCAGTAATGACAGAATCTGCCGTTTCTTTGCTGTTCAAATATATGCACACGCGACCATGGGAAATACGAGATACGAACCTTACATTTTTTGATCCGACCAGCTTGCCAACTGCTAAGGTGTACTCTTGGATTGTGATTCCTTCAATAGAGTCTAAGATAATTGCATGTTCTCTTGTTGGAAACTGAGGTTGATCAGCTACATGTGCGTATGAATTCTTTTGTTGGGTTTTCTGTGGGATTGGCATCATTTTGATTTTGGGTTTAGGTGCAAGTGCTCCTGTAAACAGAAACACCTGACGCCCTAATGAATTCTAGTTTTATGCTGAGTTTGTACAGTATTTCCTTCCTATAACACTTTCACATACACGGTTTTATTTATATGTGTAAACAGCTTTGTATGTAAACAACTTTCGAGGCACTCGTGAGCACGAGACTAAAGGAACACGTCCGTTCGCGTCGGTAGTCATAGGCCAACTCCTTACATGATTATTGATAAATTTATTTTCTTCCAAATATCTCAAAAAGGAAAAACAATCGTAGACTTTATTTAAGGAAATGATTTTGCAGAACAACGCTTATTTCGTATCTCATTTAGGCAAATAATTTTTCATCTAAACGTTTTTTATGTATCTCATATATTTTGTCTAAAAAATGGAATTTTTGAATTTTAATCGTATTTTTTGGAATTGAAATGAAAAATATATGTTTTTTCAGAAACTGCATCAGACAAAATTTTTAGATCTTCTTGAAACGAACAACTTTGTATTCTTACGTTTTTTTCGTATTTTACATATTATTGTTAAAAAATTGAATTTTGGATTTTCAATAGTTTTTTTTTTTAATTAAAAAGAAAAATATGCATCTTATGATTAAATGTTACAATTCAAATTTGTAGGTCTTTATGTAGAAAATAATATTGTATCATAACGTTTTTTCGTATCTCGTATAATTTAACTGGAAAATGGAATTTTGATATTGACTTTTTTCGAATTTGAATATGCAGTAACATTTCTAATTTTGATTTAATCAAAAAATGTTATCAGGATAATTTGTAGAGATTTATGAGCACTATCAAAAACCAGTATTGAAATTTTTGATTTTTTCAAAAAATTATTTTCAAAAACACAAAAGTAGTGCTCAATCCCTCAATTTTGATTGGATGTGGCTGGTTAACGAACTTGTCCTTACTTTTTCGGCTCCGATAAAGTGTACCAAAGCTCAATTCAATCTGATAATTCTATCGAGAGTTATGCCGCACACGACCTACAGACAGACAGACACTTTCGTAAAAACCATTTTTTCTGACTCAGGGGGTCTCAAAACGTAAAGATTTGATGAAAATTTCGAAAGTCATTTTTCACATAAAACCAATACCTTCTTATCCATGATGAGAATGTAATAGTATATTATGTGCCTAGGCACACAATGAGGGTGATTGCGTGACGAGCGACAATGTTCGCAGGAGATCGAAGCCAAGGCGTAGTCGAGACAAAGCCGAAACGAAGTCAAGACAAAGCCGAGACGAATCCGAGGCGCGATCAGTCCTGCGAGCATTGTCGCGAGTCTCGCAATGTCCCGAATTGTGTGCATTGGACATATTCTATTTTATGTGACTGTGGTGCGGATACGAGTTTTTATGCGTACATTGGAATCTAATCTAGTACTTATTGTAGTTGTTTGCTGCGCTAGTTGTACGAAGCGGGCACAAATTGGCGACTAGTCCCGGCCATTTTGATTTTATCGGTCTTGTGTAGTAGTCAGTGCTAACGCTGTACGAAGAAGTGAGAAGAAGAAGAATAAGAAATAGATTGCGTTCCGCTGTAAGACTATAATGCGCATGCGCAGTTCAATTTCTACATTGTATTCCTCTGTAACGGAATATACAACATTGCTTTACTCTCAGCTGTAACGGAAAAACGAGTTTCCGCGGCTAAGGCACATAAAAAAATTATTTATGTATTGTGAGATTGTATATACTTAGCATCACAATTTTTCATATCAATATCTATAATATAAACCTCTCAAACAAAATTCATGAAAATAGCCTTTTTTTCAGCATCTAATGTGCTTAGATACCTTAATGCCGTTTCAAAGCGCAAAAACTTGTTATGAATGTATACACATATTTATGGAAATAAAGAGATTACTTAAGGGGTTACCCCCACTTGCAACTGTGAAAAAATCGATTTTTTTTATCGCATTTTTTCATCATTTCATTTCAAGTCGATCCGAACAAAATTGACTGAGATATGAGCGTTGAAAGAGAAGAATCCGTTGTGTTCATATCAACGAGCTCAGGCGAGAAACGAGGCTTTCCAACACGATTACAGACCACTTTCATCAAATGTATTGGATGCCATCAGACCTATATACAACGATCTGAGTAAAGAAACTTTACTCGAAAGATGCGTCGGTGGCTTCAATCAAAATAACAACGAAAGCTTCAATCAACTTATTTGGAAAATCAGCCCAAAAATCGTCTCGAGTGGAGCAATCGTTGTAAATTTAGTAGCTTATATTGCCGTTGGACTATTCAACGAAGGTTCAAAATCATTATTATTTTATTTGAACTCAATCGGAGTGAGCTGTGGACACAACGCGCACGAATACGCTGATAAAATCGACGAAGCACGGATTGTACTGGCAGAGAGACGTGCGGCCGAGAGCACTCGTGAAGGAAGAATGTTACGAAGGCAACACCAAATTTCCGTTTTGCAAGCGGCATCGTCGGTGGAAGAACTTCTGTATGGAACCGGAATAGATGACTCTATGTAAGTTTACAAAAAAAATTATTTTCTTCGTGTAAACTGAAATTGAAACTTTAAACGCGTTTTTCTCGAAATGGCATTGCTGAAGTCGGTGACCAAGATTACTCGAACACTAATGAACCGATCTTCTTGAAATTTTGCAGGCTTATTTAATACATAAAAATGTAGTCTTTAATCGTTCGATTTTTCGTTAAAATCGAACCATTAACTTTGACTATACGCCATTTTGTGAAAAATGAATATTTTTTTAAATCCTTCGATTAAAGACTAGTTTATACTTATATTTGACTAAATCCATCCACATTTTTTATTTCAGATGATCCACTTCGCCGCAATGTTGGTCACCGCAAACCGTATAAATAAAAACATTATTACATTGACGGCCATTTGCCACTTAACAATGTAATATTTTTCAATAAAAAAATTACTGAAAGTTCTTCAAGATGTGTTCTTTAAGATGATATAGTGATCGATCAAAAAAGTTTTGTAGTTTTCTTTAAAAAAATTCATGAAAAAGGCCTTTTTTTGCGCTAAAAGTGGGGGTAACCCCTTAATTAAAATATTTTCATTTTCTACTACCAACATTCGATACGATTCCAAAATTCTGAAAACTACTATTTCGATTGTGCCGGAAATAATATGTCCAAAAATGATATTTTTGCAAACATTCATTCTTCGCACTCTGCAGGAATATTTTGTCTTTATAGAAAAAAAGCGAAAAATGTATGTCGATTTCATGGTTTGAGATGTCTGCTGTTTTGCTGTGTTGTGATTGTGAATTTTGTCTGCTGATGCGCGTGGCAATGTAAATAGAGAACGAAAAGAAACGCATCGAGAACCGGTAGGGCTCGAGATTGGGGGAACATCGTTTCCACAAAAATTACTCCCCTGTGGTTCCGAACACGGCAAGGTAAATAGAGTAAACTGTAGTAGGTGTAATGTGACGTGTTTAAAAACATGTCTGCTATTATATTGACCCAAAATTCATGGAACTTTTATTCATTATGTTATTTTGGCATTGAGTCAGATTCTTTTTATTTTCACATTTAAATTATCAATGGCAGATATATAAAAAAACCGTAGAAAGTAAGGCAAACGTTTCGGCCACAAATAGGGGCAATCTTCAGTGCCATAAATTAAAAGATTAATTCAAAATTTAATTTAAAAATCAGAATATAGGAGATTACTAAAATAAGGAAAGGTATAAAAATCACAAACTTATCTCATAGCTGCAAATAAAAATAAAGCAGTCCGGTATGCACAACACGTATTGAAGAAATATGTCAAGTTCACTGAATACAGAAAATCGGATACCTAATAGGAACATTATTATTTCTCAACAAGTTTAGTGGGAAATGTACTTTCACCATCATTTTTTAGACGGTAAAATAGCGAAAGTTTTAAATCAGACATTTTCTCGTCTCAAAACAGACGATAAAAGTACAATTTTCACTAGACGGGTTGGGAAAGAAAGTTTTCCTATGACAATTTAAGAAAAGGTTTCTTTTAAAAAAATTGTTTTTAACGATTTCAGTCACTGAAAACTTCACTTTCAAAATTAGAAATTGTAGAGTCGTAGAGAATATTTTCTCCTGAAAAATAAGTCATGCTTTATGAAAATTCAATCATTTTTTAAGAAATTGGTAAGAAGCGGTAATAAAGAAAAATTCTATTGCAAAAAATATTTAAAGTATTATTTTTCGTAAGTTTTAAATTTTTGGCACGGGAAATGATGCTTTTTCTTTCCTAAGACATGAATGATAATATTATTTCAAGTCTTAAAATCATAGGAAAATTTATTTTTCCAGAAACCTGTTACTATATGTTTGCACTCGACAACATTTATAGGCTCTGAGTTTCTGCTTGACAAACATTTCTATTTTTTACTTTTTATTTTAATTCAAAAAATTGCCATTAAAATTTTTTTTAATACGATTTTCCAATTAAAATATACACCCTGCAAAATAATATTAACAGAGAAAATTATTCTCAGATATTTAACAAAGTTTCTCTGAAAACATTCTTGATCGGAAAAATAGTTTCGGTTTGATTAATTTTTTTAATAAAAAAATAAAATTTCGATTCTAATTATCATTTTTTGAAAACCGGGAATTGGAATTATTCTTATTAATATTTTTACAAAGCGCGAATGTCATGAGAATTTGTTCCTCAAAGTCAAAGTAACTTGAATAAAATTAAATTCACATTTACAATATTATAAAATTTCCTGTGGTGATAGTATTAAATCATCAAAACTAATAAAACTAATAATGTAAAAGTATTAGACATGTAAAAGCAACAGGTTCTAAATATATTGATCGTAGAAAAACCCTAAATGTCTAGACATTTTAACAATCAAGCACTTCATCTTCACAGACTATCAAAATCCAACTGAGATGAACAATAATTATATGTATAAATACCAATTACGTGTTCATTAGTATATTGATGTGTTCTTTACCACGTAATGCCAAAAAAATATCGGTGCGGTGATTTATAATAAGTTTCTGTGTCGAGGTGAAGTTATGTTGGAGGTAGTATAACAATGACATAGGCAGAACCATTGTTACCTTGTCAGTGTTAATAATCCTATTGTAAACTCATCGAGAAAATGAGAAAAGACTTAAACAGTTGAAACTATCGTAGCCAAATCCGTCATAACACCTGTCACGTGACAGATGTCGTCAACACATGCTATTGTTTACCTCCCGCAGCAAATGAAATCTTATTCAATTTCCGTTTTCAGTTCCGCGATTTGAAGATATATTTAGAAAAATTCAGTACAGTTTCATAATTTGAAAACAAAATCAGAAATCTCAATCAAACTAGCAAAGCTAAGATACGTTTTCTTAAAAGCACTGTAAATTCCATATTATGTCCTAAATTTCACAACTTTAATTCTAACAGTGTATTTACAAAAGAATTTGAATATAACATTACTTTAGTAACAAAGGTACTGATAAAAATAAGGACGTGAGGAAATCAACATTTCGGAAAAATAAGATCATAAATTAAGGAAATCTGCTTTTCATTGTGTACTTTAATTAGTAAGCATGCTAGACTCAAAAAACGTTCATAATTATTACGTGTGTGCCAGATTTAATTTTAATTAGAGGTTTGATCTGAGTTACAAATGTAATGCGATGTGATTTTGGCTTCATTCTATTTTGAGATAGAGATGCTAGCTTGATATATATTAGCACCCAGTACTAATGTCGTTATAATACCTACACACATTAACCAATCGACTGACCCAGAGAGAAAGTAAATGAAGCCCTGCAGTGCTAACGCACTACTACATGCACTTATCACATACACTACAGTCACAACATGTAACTTGTAATAACATGTGTCTGGTCATAACATGTAGCTCATCATAGTTGACCCTTCAAACTTCTATTAAAAAGCGAACGTTCCAATAGAAGTCAGTCCAGTTCAGTGTCATCATTTCTTACCACGAGTTCAGTCCTGTCGCTGCAGTTCAGTCCAGCCTTATGAAATTATTCACCGCTAGTCGGACCAGTTCTAATTCGATGCCAAGTTCAACGACTGTAAAAAGTGAAGGGGAATCGACTTCCAAATTCTCTCTAAAACCTGGGATCAAAGAATCGACTATCTTAACCGGCTGGACCACAAATTTCCGATCTGACTGAATTTATCTCCACGTCTACAAGTGAGAACTCAAGTATTCACATCCAATCTACTGGCCTCATTTCATCACCGACCAATTTCCAAACCAGGGTAATTACTAAGTATTTCAACTTTTATACAATATATCCATTTCTATTTTTTCGTGGTGCTTATTCAGAATAATTTTATATGATCAAACCTTCTTATTCACTGACTATTCCTCATCCCTTAGCGAGGATCCTTCCGATTCTTACATAAAACGAGGAGAAATTTTAAGAAGAGAAGTGTTACGTTTCTGTCCTAACAAACTAATAAGGTTGTAAAAAAATGGTATCAAGATAATAAATGCGTCATGGAAAATTGTACGATACCGTATTTTTGTTATTGTGAATGACCGAAAAAATAATTTTATCACGATTTTAGTCCGCGCATAATAGTTTTCCCCAATTTCGAGCGCTTGGCGAGTTATTGCTGGTGACCCTTCAATTCTAAAGACGACAGAACTCAAAGAAGACAGGCTACTTTGGATGAATATGATTTTTATCTGAGGATGAGTTTTAACTTCATTTATACTTTTCCCGGGTTGATTTTGTATTCTTCCGACTAGATTTAAGATTCAATTGCCTGAAATTCGACTTAATTTCCAAAAAATGTACGATTTCTGCCAACACTGAATTGAAATTATTTTTCAAGTTTAAAAGCTTCACATTTTCAAATTTATTTAATTTTCTAAATCTGAATCAGCGAAATCCCCCTTATTAAAAGCGATAAGAATTCCACTAAATACATTCAGCATATGTACGCAGATGAATAAGTTGAATTTCACTGATTGATTAGCGTATGTATGCTGATTATAATTAGTGCTATACTTATCGCTGATATATAATCAGCGGAATTTCGCTAATTCAGATGTAGCAAGCAAATGAATTTGAAAATGTGAAGTTTTTAAACTTAAAAAATAATTTTAAATCAATGTTGGCAGAAATCGTATAAAAGGCTTGTAAAAGATTCAGAAACACATCTAAAGACTCATATCATTTTCATCCACGTCTCGTATGCAAGACAGCGAACACTTGGATTTGAATGACTAATAATGGAAATGTTAAAAGATCGTGTAACTGCATGTTTCTACTTATCTGAGAACTATGACTCACAAATCTTGCAGTTAAAATTAAAATCAATTCATATTTTCTTCCGAGGTCTTGATTATTTTATTTCAGAAATAAAAAATAAATTTGTATTTAATAAAATAATATTAATATTATTCGAATACATTAGCATTTGTATTATTAGCATTGTCATTTTGTGTTATTATTTTGACATTCTAATAGCTCATGAGAGAGTATTGATTTAATGTCAGATTTGACTTTACAATTTTTCATTAAATCTCGACGTTTTGAAATACACGTGCTGCATTAATTTGTAGTCCAAGCTCTACATGAAAAAACTCCCAACGATTGCGTCCTGAAATCAGATTTCTTAAAATTTCCAGAAAACTTCCTCTAACGGTAAGAAACAACTTTGTCGCTAGAAGTTTTCCGAAATCTAAAATTTATTAGACTTTTTACCGGGACAACGACAAAAACATGGTTTTTTATTCACATTAAAATATTGTTTAAAGAAAAATGTTTCAACATGTTTCATTTGATTCATTGGCTCCGCTAAAGTATTCCAAGTCTGCACAGGACCCTAAAGAGAAAGGGAAGTTGCCGAGGCGCAGTCCGGCCACCAGGTCGGGCGACGCTATCAGGGTATCGGCGAAGGATAAAGAGACCTACGCCGAGATCCTGACAGCTATGAAGGCGAAAGTGAACCCGCAAAATGCAGAAGCGGAGGTCCTCTCCATTCGGAGAACCAGGAGGGATGAGATCCTCCTGGTCCTCAGAAAGGGGGTTGACGTCTCGACCTGTGTGAAGGCGCTCGATCAGGCGGTCGGGGAGAAGGCCGAAGTGAAAGCTTCGGTCTCGAAGACGTCCCTTGAAGTTAGGGACCTTGACAAGACCGTGACAAGGGAAGAGGTTGTTGCCGCGCTATGCATCGCGCTCGGCAAGCCAAACCTCGGGGACCAGTGCAGCCTGTACAAGCGCTTCGGCGGTGTGCAGACTGCGGTGGTCCGTTTGACCGAGGCGGACGCTTGGAGCCTGCTCGGGTTCGGTAGGCTAAGGGTGGGGTGGGTGAACTGCCGCATCCGAGAGCATGCCGAGGTTGCCTTGTGCTTCAGGTGCCAGGGATAGGGCCGTGTATCGCGCGGCTGCACGCTTCCAACAGGAAGAATGCCTGCTGGAGGTGTGGGGGCGCGTCGCACGCGGCCAAGGAGTGCCTGACTTGCACTGATTTGTGCATCGGGGATTTACTGGAGACCGCCGTATGGTTCTTTTGGGTGGAGGTGGCAGGGTTACGCGTGTACAGGTGCTACTTCTCTCCCAGCGATCTTTTCGAGATCTTTGAGACCCAGATCCTCCCTCTTGAGGAAAGCCTCAGAGAGTCTAGTGGGTGGTCCCTTATTGCGGGCGACTTTAATAGTAAGTCGCCCGAGTGGGGAGAAGCCCGTCTGGACAGGAGGGGGATCTTGGTCGGCGAAATAGTCGCTAGGAATGACCTGATTATATTGAATCGGGGCAGGGATTTTACGTTCAGTCGAGGAGCGGGGGGCCAATTATCGACCTCACGATTTCCGCGCCTCGTCTTGCCTCAAGGATAGGCGACTGGTGCGTCCTCGAGATAGTAATCTTGAGTAGCCACCAGTGCAGTGAGTTTAGTTTCCAGGAACGGAGTCACCCAGTGAATACGTGAAGGGGCGGCAAGGTGAGGAGCCCCTCCTGGAACACAAAACGACTCAGCAAAGACAAGCTTCACGAACATCTTGAAGAAACCAGGCTCCTAGATGTGCTTGTTTGGGCAAGGTCTGCTGGGTTGTTGGAGAACACTGTGCGGGCGGTGAGGCGGAAAGTGGTCGCAGCATGTGATCACTCCATGCCTCGCCACGGGTACGGGCGTACTGGGGACTCGATGTACTGGTAGAACGACCAGTTGTCTGTCCAACGTAAAAAATTCCTTACAGCGCGGCGGACATTTACCCGCTCAAAAGGTGATCCTCTGATGAGCGAGGCAAGGAAAAAAGCAAAATCAGCTCTGAGGCAAGGCATAAAGAAAAGCAGACTTCAGTGCTGGAAAGACTTGATCGAAAAAGTCGAGAAGGACCCATGGGGTCTCGCCTTCAAAATAGTCACTAAGAGATTGGCAACTAGAAGAAAGACATCGTGCTTAGATAATGTCGATCGAAACAAGTACATTGTGCGGAGCTTGTTTCCACACGTAGAGCCGTTCCAAAGACAGGTCCGAAGTTCCTGCGTGGTCCGGCGCGAAGAACTCTCACTCTCGAGGAAATAAAGAGAGTGTGCGGGAGGCTCAAGGCAAATATAGTCACGGGTGGGTCCACTCGTTTGGAATGTCATGTATGACGATTTTCTGCGCATAGACCTACCTGCTGGAACGAGCATCATCGGCTTCGCGGACGACGCACTTGTCGTGTGCGCCGCTGACGAGGTCGGAATCCTGGAGCTGACGATCAGTGACAGTCTGCGGCGGGCAAAGCGCTGGTTGGATAGCAGATGCCTGAAAATGGCCCCTGAAAAGACCGAGGCTTTGATGGTCACGGACAGAAGATCCTTCCAATACCTGAAGATCGTTCTCGGGGAGCATGAAATTGATTGGAAAAAGAGCATTAAGTACCTGGGGAAGAAGACCTTTCAGCTCCGTAAGGAGCTCACCTGCTTAACAAACCTGCAGGAAATCGCTCGCGCGAAGGAGGCCATTCGCAAGGATGAAAGGCGCAGACTCATCGAGAAATGGCAGACGAGATGGCATGGTGACCAATCCGGGAGAAGGACACACCGTCCGATCCCAGAGTTCGTCATCTGGCTGGATAGAAAGCACGGTCAAGTAGGATCAGCCTGGAGCAAGCGCTTTCGGGCCATGGTTGCTTTAATGCGAACCTGAGGCGCTTCAAGAAAAGAGACGATGAGTCGTGTCGCTACTGCGGATCTCTTGTGGAAAATGCAGAGCACACACTTTTTGTCTGTGCCATGTGGGGCGCAGGAAGGGAGACTGTCGGTCGGGCAGTGGGCGCACAACTCACTCCTGACACGATGGTCTCTCTCATGCTCGAGTCTGAGCAGATATGGATGCTTATCGAGTCATTCGTCACCCTGGTGATGAAGACGAGGGAGCTCGATGGGCGAGCAGATCGCGGCAAAAGCGAGGGCCAGTAGAAATGGCATCAGGGTCTGCACCCGCGGTCCTGCGTTTTGGGCGGGCTTAGCTGTCCGCGTCAATCGGAGGAGGCATCTTTTTGTTCCTCCCCTGGTTGGCGCATCTAGTCGGCCTGCCTAACGGGCGTGTGTCCGCGGATAAGAGTCCCGGGCGAACGGATGACGGTAGAGTCGTACGCGACTTTACGCTGGAACCAACCACCCGTGAAGTTTAAAGCCGAAAGACAGTTCCGTGAGCGGTGTATTGGTTCGAGAGAGGGGTTTTTTTGGTTTTAACAGGTATGTCTTAACCCGTCCTAGGAGAGTCCTGTACAACGTCTATAAAAGATTTCGCCATTTTTCCTCCTCACCAAAAAAAAAATAAAAAAGGTCTAATGATAAAAAAACAGCCGATTTCGTCAAAAATTGACCGAGTAATACCCATTTCTCTCTAGAAAAACAATGATTTTCGGTAATTTTTTATGACGAAAAATTGACAGTTTTTAATTTTTATCTAAAAAACTAATAGGGTTGGCATAAAAATGGTATCAAGATAAACAATGCGTCATGGCAAATTTTGAAATATCGTATTTTTGTTTTTGTGAATGACCGGAATTGGGGTGAATATGATTGTTATCTGCGGATGAGTTTCAATTTCATTTAAACTTTTCCCGACGGGTTCATTTTGTATTTTTCCGACAAGATTTAAGATTCAATTACCTAAAATCCGCCTTAATTTCAAAAAAATGTTCATTCAAAAAGATATGTACTCCCTAAATCTGAATCAGCGAAAAAAAGTATACCACTGATTATAATCAGCCTACATACGCTAATAAATCAGTGAAATTCAACTTAGAATTTAGCGTCTATACGTTGATTGTAATCAGTGGTATACTTATAGCTGATAATCAGCGGAATTTCGCTAATTCAGATGTAGAAAGTAAATGAATTTGAAAATGTGAAGTTTTTAAACTTAAAAAATAATTTTGAATCATTTTTGGCAGAAATCGTACAAAAGGCTTGAATAACATTTAGAAACACACCTAAAGTTTCACTTCATTTTCGTCCACGTCTCGTATACAAGATCGCGAACACTTGGATTCGAATGACTCATAATGAAAATGCTAAAAGAACGTGGAAGTGCATATTTCTACTGATCTAAGAACTATGACTCACAAGTCTTGCAGTTAATATTAATATCAATTGATCTTTTCTACCGAGATCCAGATTTTTTTATTTTAGACAATCCATCTCCGAGATTTCATCAACAACGCACACCTATCTACTTTTTGAGGACCTACGATTCACCACTATTTTCATCTATACAAAGTGTCTAAAATAAATTTTAAAAAAATTATTTAGACATTGTAAGAGTGTATTTACTTAGACTCACAATTTTTCATATTAATATCTATAATATAAACCCCTCAATAAATGGTAGGGTTGTAGAGAATATTTTCTCCGGAAGAATAAGTCATGATTTATGAAAATTCAATTATTTTAAAAGAAATTAGTAAGAAGCGATAATAAAGAAAAATTCTATTACAAAAAATATTAAAAGTATTATTTTTTGTAAGTTTTAAACTTTTTCAGAAGAAATAATGTTTTTTCTTTCGTAAGACATGAATGATAAGATTATTTTAAGTCTTAAAATGTCATGAAAATTTATTTTTCCAGAGATCTGTTACTATATGTTTGCACTCGACAACATTTATAGGCTCAGAGTTTTTGCTGGACAGACATTTCTGTCCTCTTTTTGCTATCAGCGTGTCATATTAGATGCAATAGAAAGTTGATAAACAAATTTTCTTTCTTGGGAAATATTTACAAATTTTTATTACAAGCTTTTTTTCATGGTACATGAATTTTTTATTTTAATAACCAAAAAATTTAATTAAATTGAATTTTCAAATGAAATTCTAGTTTTTACTTTTTATTTTAATTTGAAAAATTGCCATTAAAAAAATTTCGATTCTAATTATCATTTTTTGAAAAACTGTAACTTAAATAAAATGGAATTCACATTTATATTATAAAATTTCCTGCGATAGTAGTATTAAATCATCAAAACTAAACTTAAGGTAGTTCGTTCACGAAAATTAGACCTCAGGCAAAAATAGATAATTTTGCTTTCAAGAATAGCAATATTATTATTAAACGGCTAATTTGAAAGAGAAAAGATTATTTTTCATTTAAACAATTTGAAACACAAAAAAATAATGTTCTTAATAAATTTTTCTTTTGCCCAAACTTATTTTCTTATCGCTTGGAGCCAAATTTTTAAAAATGATGCGATTCTAATAAATCACGATTTATTTTTTTAAGAAAAAGATTTTCTACAACATGACCGTTTCCTATTTTTGAAATTGAATTAATTATTATCAAATACAGCAATTTGTTTATAAAAATGTTGTTTTGAAAAATTGTTTTTTATAATTTCAGCCATTAAAGAAATCATTTTCAAAAATTGGAAACTGTCACGTTGTAGACAATCTTTTTCCTAAAAAAATGAACCGTGATTTATTTGAACCGCATAATTTTTAAAAATTTGGCTCGAAGCGATGGAAAATAAGCTTGGGCAAAACTAAAATTTATTAATAAAATTATTTTTTTGTGCTTCAAATTTTTTTCATGAAAAATAATCTTTTCTTTCTTAAATCAGCCCTTCAATAATAATATTGCTATTCTTGAAAGCAAAATTATCTATTTTTGCCTGAGGTCTAATTTTCGTGAACGAACTACCTTGGGCAAGCTTAAAGGTCTAATGAAAGATAATTTTTACCTTGATATGACCAAGACGTCAAAAATGGTAAAAAAGTAATATTGATTTAAAATGTGTACTATTAAAAAAAAAATTGTAATAACTACGCATATTATAAATTTTGTGACCTTCACCCAGAAAAAAGTTATATTCAAATTTAAGAAATCGTTTTTTTTTACTTTATTTCTTCAACTCAAAGTGACAACACGTTTTGAACAAATATAAATTTATTTGATTGAATGAAATCACGTTTTCAGCTGTTTATAAATGAAGGAAATTATTTTTTTAAGATTATTTATTTGATTTAAAGAAATATTTTTTCGATTCAAATACAGTACTGGCAAAAACATAAGAAATAATTTATTTAATTGTATTATCTTTGCACAAGACAATTTTTTCTTTAAATTAAAGAAAATATCTCTGTAAATCACATTACGTATTTACTGTGTAGACATTTATTTCTTTATTTCAAAGTAACTTTACTCTGAAAAATATGTTTGATTCAAAGAAATTTTGTTTGAAACAAGGAAACTTTTTTTTGAGTTTTCTGCTCCAAATTTAGTCCTCCTGAGAATATTTGCAGCATTATTATTTTATTTAAATTACTTAATAATTTGATAAAAATGAAATATTACCTATTGAACAAACGTAGGCCAATTGATACAGAAGAATTATTTGAGGAATCAAGCACTTCATCTTCACGGACTATCAGAATCCAACTGAGATGAACAATAATTATATGTATAGATACCAATTACGTGTTCATTAGTATATTGATGTGTTCTTTACCACGTAATGCCAAAAAAATATCGGTGCGGTTATTTATAATAAGTTTCTGTGTCGAGGTGAAGTTATGTTGGAGGTGGTATAACAATGACATAGGCAGAAGCATTGTTACCTTGTCAGTGTTAATAATCCTATTGTAAACTCATCGAGAAAATGAGAAAAGACTTGAACAGTTGAAACTATCGTAGCCAAATCCGTCATATCACCTGTCACGTGACAGATGTCGTTGACACATGCTATTGGTTACCTCCCAGCAAATGAAAGCTTATTCAATGTATCCTAGCTGATAGAGATGTTTGAAGTATCTTTTTGGTGTTTAAAATAATTTTTTTTAAACCGGGAAGTAAATAAAAATACCTAATAATTGTATATTTTTGAAATTCATAGCACAGTTACTTGTAACTGCAAATTCTGTTCGAGTTTCATAATTTCAAAATAAATGTTATGAAAAATCCATTTACAGTTCCGTGATTTGAAGATAAATTTAGAAAAATTCAGTACAGTTTCATAATTTGAAAACAAAAACAGAAATCTCAATCAAACTAGCAAAGCTAAGATACGTTTTCTTAAAAGCACTGTAAATTCCATATTATGTCCTAAATTTCACAACTTTAATTCTAACAGTGTATTTACAAAAGAATTTGAATATAACTTTACTTTAGTAACAAAGGTAATGATAAAGATAAGGGCGTGAGGTAATCAACATTTAGGAAAAATAAGATCATAAATTAATGAAATCTGCTTTTCATTGTGTACTTTAATTAGTAAGCATGCTAGAATCAAAAAACCTTCATAATTATTACGTGTGTGCCAGATTTAATTTTAATTAGAGGTTTTATCTGAGTTACAAATGTAATGCGATGTGATTTGATATTAACGATGTTTTAAGTAAGAATTTACTTATCTAAATTTTAGTTTTAGAATAATAAGAAACATTGTTGTATTAAAATATTTATTGCTATCATATTGCTTGCCACATTATTATAATATCACTTATAATATTTATTTATTTTATATTTATGTTAACATATCTATATGTAAACTAAATATACAAATATATCCAGAAATTCACATTCGAAAGTTTGATAAAACATAATAGTTAATAAATAATTGAACATAAAAATTAATTTATTGAAAAAAAAATCCCAGAATTGGGAGGTCCAATTCTAGATGGTAACAAAGCATAAATTCGACATCTAAAAAGGAAAATTTAATCTCCAATTAAGAATATTTATTCTTAATTTAAAATCAAAATCCTTCAGTTAAGAATATACAGGCTGACACATTAAAATCTCTAATCACAATTATGTCTTATTGGGAAAGCAAGATCGAGAAAAAAGTTTCATACAAAAGTTGTTTGGTGCTGAAGGGTCCATAAGTCGATAGGTTTTGATAATTGATTTTTGTAGATTTGAGGAGCTCAAAAAAAGCCTAAATTTTGGGTACCTTTGTATTTTGGCTTCATTTTGTTTTGAGACAGAGATGCTAGCTTGATATATATTAGCACCCAGTAATATCACTTTATGTTTGGAAAAAAACTGATTTTCGATCATTTATGATGAAGAAAAATTGAGTGTTTATAATTTTTATCTAAAAAACTTGTCACGTCCCGCGACTCTACTGCCTCGAGTAACAAACAAATCAAGGAACCAATGAAAGGATCAAGGCAACATTATTGCGTGCGTGATTTTATCGACGCAAGTTACAGACAGATCTACAGATCAACAGAATGATCAATATGGAATTACCATGTGTCGTTATAATACCTACACATTAACCAATCGACTGACCCAGAGAGAAAGTAAATGAAGCCCTGCAGTGCTAACGCACTACTACATGCACTTATCACATACACTACAGTCACAACATGTAACTTGTAATAACATGTGTCTGGTCATAACATGTAGCTCATCATAGTTGACTTTTCAAAGTTCTATTAAAAAGCGAAAGTTCCAATAGAAGTCAGTCCAGTTCAGTGTCATCATTTCTTACCGCGAGTTCAGTCCTGTCGCTGCAGTTCAGTCCAGCCTCATGAAATTATTCACCGCTAGTCGGACCAGTTCTAATTCGATGCCAAGTTCAACGACTGTAAAAAGTGAAGGGGAATCGCCTTCTAAATTCTCTCCAAAACCTGGGATCAAAGAATCGACTATCTTAACCGGCTGGACCACAAATTTCCGATCTGACTGAATTTATCTCCACGTCTACAAGTGAGAACTCAAGTATTCACATCCAATCTACTGGCCTCATTTCATCACCGACCAATTTCCAAACCAGGGTAATTACTAAGTATTTCAACTTTTATACAATATATCCATTTCTATTTTTTCATGGTGCTTATTCAGAATAATTTTATATGATCAAACCTTCTTATTCACTGACTATTCCTCATCCCTTAGCGAGGATCCTTCCGATTCTTACATAAAACGAGGAGAAATTTTAAGAAGAGAAGTGTTACGTTTCTGTCCTAACAAACTAATAAGGTTGCAAAAAAATAGTATCAAGATAAAAAATGTGTCATGGCTAATTGTACTATACGGTTTTTTTATTTTTGTGAATGACTGAAAAAATAATTTTATCACGATTTTAGTGCGCGGACAATAGTTTTCCGGGATTCAAAAGATGCCAGAACTCAACGGAGACAGCCTACTTTGGATGAATAGGATTTTTATCAGCAGACTCAACTTATTCATCAGCGTACATACGTTGATTGTAATCAGTGGTATACTTATCGCTGATAATCAGCGGAATTTCGCTAATTCCGATGTACAAAATGAAGGAATTTGAAAATGTGAAGTTGTTAAACTTGAGAAGTAATTTGAAATCAATGTTGGCTGGAAATTTTCCGAAATCGAAAATTTATTGGAGACTTTCTACCGGGACAACCACAAAAACATGGTTTCTTATTTACATTAAAATATTGTTTAAAGAAAAATGTTTCAACATGTTTGATTTAATTCATTGGCTCCGCTGAAGTATTTCACGTCTAATGATTAAAAAAACAGATGATTTTGTCAAAAATTGACCGAGTAATACCAATTTATGTTTTGAAAAACACTGATTTTCGATAATTTTTTATGACAAAAAATTGAGAATTTTTAATATTTATTTAAAAAACTAATAAGGTTGGCATAAAAATGGTATCAAGATAATAAATGCGTCATGGCAAATTGTACGATACCGTATTTTTGTTATTGTGAATGACCGAAAAAATAATTTTATCACGATTTTAGTGCGCGCATTATAGATTTCCCCAATTTCGAGCGCTTGGCGAGTTATTGCTGGTGACCCTTCAATTCTAAAGACGACAGAACTCAAAGAAGTCAGGCTACTTTGGATGAATATGATTTTTATCTGAGGATGAGCTTTAACTTCATTTATACTTTTCCCGGGTTGATTTTGTATTCTTCCGACCAGATTTAAGATTCAATTGCCTGAAATTCGGCTTAATTTCCAAAAAATGTACGATTTCTGCCAACACTGAATTGAAATTATTTTTCAAGTTTAAAAGCTTCACATTTTCAAATTTATTTAATTTTCTAAATCTGAATCAGCGAATCCCCCTCATTATCAGCGATAAGAATTCCACTTATTATAGTACATTCAGCGTATGTACGCTGATGAATAAATAAAATTTCACTGATTGATTAGCGTATGTATGCTGATTATAATCAGTGGTATACTCATCGCTGATAATCAGCGGAATTTCGCTAATTCAGATGTAGCAAGCAAATGAATTTGAAAATGTGAAGTTTTTAAACTTAAAAAATAATTTTGAATTATTGTTGGCAGAAATCGTATAAAAGGATTGTAAAAGATTCAGAAACACATCTAAAGTCTCATATCATTTTCATCCACGTCTCGTATGCAAGATCGCGAACATTTGATTTGAATGCCTCATAATGGAAATGCTAAAAGAACGTGTAACTGCATGTTTCTACTTATCTAAGAACTATGACTCACAAGTCTTGCAGTTAATATTAATATCAATTGATCTTTTCTACCGAGATCTAGATTTTTTTATTTTAGACAATCCATCTCCGAGATTTCATCAACAGCGCACACCTATCTACTTTTTGAGGACCTACGATTCACCACTATTTTCATCTATACAAAGTGTCTAGAATAAATTTAAAAAAAATTATTTAGACATTGTAAGAGTGTATTTACTTAGCCTCACAATTTTTCATATTAATATCTATAATATAAACCTCTCAATAAATGGTAGGGTTGTAGAGAATATTTTATCCGGAAAAATAAGTCATGATTTATGAAAATGCAATCATTTTTAAAAAAAAATTTGTTAAGAATAGATAATAAAAAAAAATTTGGTTACAAAAAATATTAAAAGTATTATTTTTCGTATGTTTTAAATTTTTTTCACAAAAAATAATGTTTTTTCTTTCGTAAGACATAAATGATAATATTATTTTAAGTCTTAAAATCATATGAAAATTTATTTTTCCAGAGAACTGTTACTATATGTTTGCACTCGACAACATTTATAGGCCTCTGAGTTCTTGCTTGACAAACATTTTTATCCTCTTTTTGCTTTCAGCGTTTTATGTTAGATGCAATAAAAAGTTGGTAAACAAGTTTTTTTCTTGTGAAATATTTACAAATTTTTATTACAAACTTTTTTTCATGGTACGTGAATTTTTTATTTTAATAACCAAAAAATTTAATTAATTTGAAAATTGAAATGAAATTCTAGTTTTTACTTTTTATTTTAATTTGAAAAATTGCCATTAAAATTTTTTTTAATACGATTTTCCAACTAAAATATACACCTTGCAGAATAATATTAACAGAGAAAATTATTCTCAGAAATTCAACAAAGTTGCTCTGAAGTATTTTTGATCGGAAAAATAGTTTCGGTTCGATTAATTTTTTTAATAAAAAAATAAAATTTCGATTCTAATTATAATTTTTTGAAAAACCGGGAATTGGAATTACTCATTTCAATCTTTTTACAAAGCGCGAATGTCATGAAAATTTGTTCCTCAAAGCCAAAGTAACTTAAATAAAATGAAATGCATATACACTTTAAAAAAATTCCTGCGGTAGTAGTATTATATCATCAAAACTAAACTTAAGGTAGTTCGTTCACGAAAATTAGACCTCAGGCAAAAATAGATAATTTTTCTTTCAAGAATAGCAATATTATTATTAAACGGCTAATTTGAAAGAGAAAAGATTATTTTTCATGACAAAAATTTGCATGTTTCTACATATCTAAGAACTATGACTCACAAATCTTGCAGTTAAAATTGCAATCAATTCATATTTTCTTTAATTTTTATTCTCTCAAATATAACAAAGCTATTATTGACATTTTTATGAAATCACAAAGTTCTGATATTGCAAATAGGAAATAACGTTTTTAATTTTGTGTAAGAAATAACAATTTAATAAAAAACTTTGTGTAGTAATGATACTGACTCATATTTTCTTCCGAGATCTTGATTATTTTATTTCAGAAATAAAAAATAAATTTGTATTTCATAAAATAATATCAATATTATTCGAATACATTAGCATTTGTATTATTAGCATTGTCATTTTGTGTTATTATTTTGACATTCTAATAGCTCATGAGAGAGTATTGATTTAATGTCAGATTTGACTTTACAATTTTTCATTAAATCTCGACGTTTTGAAATACACGTGCTGCATTAATTTGGAGTCCAAGCTCTACATGAAAAAACTCTCAACGATTGCGTCCTGAAATCGGATTTCTGAAAATTGCCAGAAAACTTCCTCCAACGGTAAGAAACAACTTTGTCGCTAGAAGTTTTCCAAAATCTAAAATTTATTAGAGACTTTCTACCGGGACAACCACAAAAACATGATTTTTTATTTACATTAAAATATTGTTTAAAGAAAAATGTTTCAACATGTTTCATTTGGTTCATTGGCTCCGCGTAAGTATTCCAAGTCTGCACAGGACCCTAAAGAGAAAGGGAAGTTGCCGAGGTGCTCTCCGGCCGCCAGGTCGGGCGACGCTGTCAGGGTATCGACGAAGGATAGTGAGTCCTACGCCGAGATCCTGACAGCTATGAAGGCGAAAGTGAACCCGCAAAATGCAGAAGCGGAGGTCCTCTCCATTCGGAGAACCAGGAGGGATGAGATCCTCCTGGTCCTCAGAAAGGGGGTTGACGTCTCGGCCTTTGAGAAGGCGCTCGATCATGCGGTCGGGGAGAAGGCCGAAGTAAAATCTTTGGTCTCGAAGAGGTCCCTTGAAGTTAGGGACCTTGACAAGACCATCACAAGGGAAGAGGTTGTTGCCGCGCTATGCATCGCGCTCGGCAAGCCAAACCTCGGGGACCAGTACAGGCTGTACAAGCGCTTCGGCGTTGTGCAGACTGCGTCGGTCCGTTTGACCAAGGCGGACGCTCGGAGCCGGTTCGGGCTCAGTAGGCTAAGGGTCGGGAGGGTGAACTGCCGCATACGAGAGCATATCGAGGTTGCCTTGTGCTTCAGGTGCCAGGGATATGGACATGTATCGCGCGGCTGCGCGCTTCCAGGCAGGAAGGATGCCTGCTGGAGGTGTGGGGGCGCGTAGCACGCGGCCAAGGTTTGCCTGTCTTGCGCTGATAGGGGCGAAAAAGATGTCGCCCATGCTTCGTGGAGCGTTTCTTGCCCAATATTTAGGGCGGAGCTCTGGAGGTTTAGAAGTAGAAAGTGAAGTTCCTACAGCTCAACCTCCGGAGAGGGAAGGAAGCCCAGAACCTTCCGATGCAGACTGAATGGAGAGGGGGCCCGATGTGTTGCTCATTAGTAAGCAATACGAATGGTCCGAAAACTCTGCTTGATTCCAGAATGCATCAAAGAGGGCTGGGATCCTTGTTTTCAGCCCTGATTTGTGCATCGAGGATTTACTGGAGACCGACGCGGGTTTCTATTGGGTGGAGGTGGCGGGGTTACGCGTGTACAGCTGCTACTTCTCTCCCAGCGATCCTTTCGAGATCTTTAAGACCCAGATCCTCTCTCCTGAGGAAAGCCTCAGAGACTCTAGTGGGTGGTCCCTTATTGCGGGCGACTTTAATAATAACTGGCCCGAGTGGAGAGAAGTCCGTCTGGACGGAAGGGGGAGCATGGTCGGCGAGATGGTCGCTAGGAATGACCTGATTATATTGAATCGGGGCAGGGATTTTACGTTCAGTCGAGGAGCGGGGGAGCCAATTATCGACCTCACGATTTCCGCGCCTCGTCTTGCCTCAAGGATAGACGACTGGTGCGTCCTCGAGATAGTAATCTTGAGTAGCCACCAGTGCAGTGCATTGAGTTTAGTATCCGGGAACGGAGTCGCCCAGTGAATACGGGAAGGGGCGACAAGGTGAGGAGCCCCTCCTGGAACACAAAACGACTGAACAAAGACAAGCTTCACGAACATCTTGAAGAAAACAGGCTCCTAGATAAGCTTGGTTGGGCAAGGTCTGCTGGATCGTTGGAGGACACTGTGCGGGCGGCGAGGCGGAAAGTGGCCGCAGCATGTAACCACTCCATGCCTCTCCGCGGGTACGGGCGTACTGGGGACTCGATGTACAGGTGGACCGACCCGTTGCCTGTCCTGCGTCAAAAATGCCTCACAGCGCGACGGACATTTACCCGCTCAAAAGGTGATCCTCTGATGCGCGAGGCATGGAAAAAAGCAAAATCAGCTCTGAGGCAAGGCATAAAGAAAAGCAGACTTCAGTGCTGGAAAGACTTGATCGAAAAAGTCGAGAAGGACCCATGGGGTCTCGCCTTCATAACAGTGAATAAGAGATTGGCGACTAGAAGAAAGACACCGGGCCTGGATAATGCCGATCGAAACAGGTACATTGTGCGGAGCTTGTTTCCACACGTAGAGCCGTTCCAAAGACAGGACCGAAGTTCCTGCGTGGTCCGGCCAGAAGAACTCTCACTCTCGACGAAATAAAGAGAGTGGGCGGGAGGCTCAAGGCAAATATAGTCACGGGTGGGTCCACTCGTTTGGAACGTCATGTATGACGATTTCCTGCGCATGGACCTACCTGGTGGAACGAGCAGCATCGGCTTCGCGGACGACGCACTTGTCGTGTGCGCCGCTCACGACGTCGGAATCCTGGAGCTGAGGATCAGTGACAGTCTGTGGCGGGCAAAGCGCTGGTTCGATAGCAGATGCCTGCAAATGGCCCTTGAAAAGACCAAGGCTTTGATGGTCACGGACAATACCAATACCCGAGGATCGTTCTCGGGGAGCATGAAATTGAGTGGAAATAGAGCATTAAGTACCTAGGTGTGCAGTTGGATCGCAGGCTTAGCTTTGGCGAACTCCTGCAGATCGCAACTACCAAAGCCATCCAATGTGGAGCGGCTCTGACTAAGCTCGTGCCCAACATTGGTGGCCCCAGGGAAGCTAAGAGAAGGCTGTTGGCGAGCATGGTAGATCGAAGCTGCTTTATGCAGCTCCTGTCTGGACAAGTGCCCTTAACAACCATGCTATCCAGAAGAAGCTGTCCTCGGCACAGAGAGGTGTGGTGCTAAGAATTGTCTCAGCATACCAAACTGTGTCGATGAGCGCTGTGCTGGTCCTGGTGAGCGTCCCACCAATGGACCTATTGGTGGAAGAAAGGAAGGAGACCTTTCAGCTTCGTAAGGAGCTCACCTGCTTAACAAGCCCGCAGGAAATCGCTCGCACGAAGGAGGCCATCCGCAAGGATGGAAGGCGCAGACTCGTCGAGAAATGGCAGACGAGATGGCATGGTGACCAATCCGGGAAACGGACACACCGTCTAATCCCGGAGATTGCCACCTGGCTGGATAGAAAGCACGATCAAGTAGGATCAGCCTGGAGCAAGCGCTTTCGGGCCATGGTTGCTTTAATGCGAACCTGAGGCGCTTCAAGAAAAGAGACGATGAGTTGTGTCGCTACTGCGGATCGCTTGTGGAAAATGCGGAGCACACACTCTTTGTCTGTGCCAGGTGGGGCGCGGAAAGGGAGGCTGTCGGTCGGGCAGTGGGCGCACAACTCACTCATGATACGATGGTCTCTCTCAGGCTCCAGTCTGAACAGATATGGATGCTTATCGAGTCATTCGTCACCGTGGTGATAAAGACGAGAGAGCTCGATGGGCGTGCAGAGCGCGGCAACAACGAGGGCCAGTAGAAATGGCATCGGGGCCTGAACCGCGTTCCTGCGTCTTGGGCGGGCTTAGCTGTCCGCGTCAATCGGAGGAGCCATCTTTTTGTTCCTCCCCTGGTTGGCAGGACTGATCGCGCCCGGCTTTGTTTCGGCTTCGTCTCGGCTACACCTCGACTACGCCTTGGCTTCGATCTCCTGCGAGCATTGTCGCTCGTCACGCAATAACCCTCATTGTGCGCCTAGGCACGTAATATACTATTATCACGATTTTAGTGCGCGGACAATAGTTTTCCGCGATCTCGAGTGCTTGGCGAGTTATTGCTGGTGATCCTTCAATTCTAAAGGGGACAGAACTCAAAGGAGACAGGCTGCTTTGTATGAATATGATTTTTATGTGCGCATGAGTTTCAACTTCATTTAAACTTTTCTATTACAAAAAATATTAATAGTATTATTTTTTGTAAGTTTTAAACTTTTTCAGAAAAAATAATGTTTTTTCTTTCGTAAGACATGAATGGTAATATTATTTTAAGTCTTAAAATGTTACTATATGTTTGCACTCGACAACATTTATAGGCTCAGAGTTTTTGCTTGACAGACATTTCTGTCCTCTTTTTGCTATCAGCGTGTCATATTAGATGCAATAAAAAGTTGATAAACAAATTTTCTTTCTTGTGAAATATTTACAAATGTTTATTACAAGCTTTTTTTCATGGTACGTGAATTTTTTATTTTAATAACCAAAAAATTTAATTAAATTGAAATTTCAAATGAAATTCTAGTTTTTAATTTTTATTTATATTCAAAAAATTGCCATTAAAAAAATTTCGATTCTAATGATCATTTTTTGAAAAACTGGGAATTAGAATTACTCATTTCAATCTTTTTACAAAGCGCGAATGTCATGAAACTTTGTTTCTCAAAACCAAAGTAACTTAAATAAAATGAAATTCACATTTATAATATAAAATTTCTTGCGGTAGTAGTATTAAATCATCAAAACTAAACTTAAGGTAGTTCGTTCAAGAAAATTAGACCTCAGGCAAAAATAGATAATTTTGCTTTCAAGAATAGTAAAATTATTATTAAACGGCTAATTTGAAAGAGAAAAGATTATTTTTCATGAAAAAAATTTGAAACACAAAAAAATAATGTTCTTAATAAATTTTTTTTTTTGCCCAAACTTATTTTCTTATCGCTCTGAGCCAAATTTTTAAAAATGATGCGATTCTAATAAATCACAATTTATTTCTTTAGGAAAAAGAATTGAATTAATTATTATCAAATACAGCAATTTGTTTATAAAAAAGTTGTTTTGAAAAATTGTTTTTTTATAATTTCAGCTATTAAAGAAATCATTTTAAAAAATTGGAAACTGTCACGTTGTAGACAATATTTTTCCTAAAAAAATGAACCGTGATTTGTTAGAACCGCATAGTTTTTAAAAATGTGGCTCGAAGCGATATGAAAATAAGCTTGGGCAAAACTAAAATTTATTAATAAAATTATTTCTTTGTGCTTCAAATTTTTTTTATGAAAAATAATCTTTTCTCTTTTAAATTAGCCCTTCAACAATAATATTGCTATTCTTGAATGCAAAATTATCTATTTTTGCCTGAGGTCTAATTTTCTTGAACGAACTACCTTGGGTAAATTTAAAAGTCTAATGAAAGAGAATTTTTACCTTGATATGACCAAGACGTCAAAAATGGTAAAAAAATAAGATTGATTTAAGATATGTACTGACTTTTAAAAAAAATTGTAATAACTACACATATTATGAATTTTGTGACCTTCACCCAGAAAAAAGTTATATTCAAATTTAAGAAATCGTTTTTTTTTTTACTTTATTTCTTCAACTCAAAGTGAAAACACGTTTTGAACAAGTATAAATTTATTTGGTTGAAAGAAATCACGTTTTCAGCTTTTTATGAATGAAGGAAATTATTTGTTTCTACTAGCGGGTCAGATAGTGGACTTTATTGCCCCGCACCAATCCAACTGAGATGAACAATAATTATATGTATAGATACCAATTACGTGTTCATTAGTATATTGATGTGTTCTTTACCACATAATGCCAAAAAAATATCGGTGCGGTTATTTATAATAAGTTTCTGTGTCGAGGTGAAGTTATGTTGGAGGTGGTATAACAATGACATAGGCAGAAGCATTGTTACCTTGTCAGTGTTAATAATCCTATTGTAAACTCATCGAGAAAATGAGAAAAGACTTAAACAGTTGAAACTATCGTAGCCAAATCCGTCATATCACCTGTCACGTGACAGATGTCGTTGACACATGCTATTGGTTACCTCCCGGCAAATGAAAGCTTATTCAATGTATCCTAGCTGATAGAGATGTTTGAAGTATCTTTTTGGTGTTTAAAATAATTTTTTTTAAACCGGGAAGTAAATAAAAATACCTGATAATTGTATATTTTTGAAATTTATAGCACAGTTACATGTAACTGCAAATTCTGTCGCAGTTTCATAATTTCAAAATAAATGTTATGAAAAATCCGTTTACAGTTCCGTGATTTGAAGATAAATTTAGAAAAATTCAGTACAGTTTCATAATTTGAAAACAAAATCAGAAATCTCAATCAAACTAGCAAATCTAAGATACGTTTTCTTAAAAGCACTGTAAATTCCATATTATGTCCTAAATTTCACAACATTAATTCTAACAGTGTATTTACAAAAGAATTTGAATATAACTTTACTTTAGTAACAAAGGTAATGATAAAAATAAGGGCGTGAGGTAATCAACATTTCGGAAAAATAAGATCACAAATTGAGGAAATCTGCTTTTTATTATGTACTTTAATTAGTAAGCATGCTAAAATTAAAAAACCTTCATAATTATTACGTGTGTACCAGATTTAATTTTAATTAGAGGTTTGATCTGAGTTACAAATTTAATGCTATGTGATTTGAGATTGACGATGTTTTAATTAAGATTTTCCTTTTGTAAATTTTAGTTTTAGAATAATAAGAAACATTGTTTTATTAAAATATTTATTGCTGTCTTATTGCTTGCAACATTATTATAATATCACTTATAATATTTATTTATTTTATATTTGCGTTAATATATCTATATGTAAACTAAATATACAAATATATCCAGAAATTCACATTCGAAAGTTTGATAAAACATAATAATTAATAAATAATCGAACATAAAAATTAATTTATTGAAAAAAAAATCCCAGAATTGGGAGGTCCAATTCTAGGTGGTTCCAAAGCATAAATTCGACATCTGAAAAGGAAAATTCAATCTCGAATTCAGAATATTTATTCTTAATTTGAAATGAATATCCTTTAGTTAAGAATATACAGGGTTACACATTCAAATCTCTGATCACAATTATGTCTTATTGGGAAAGCAAGACAGAGAAAAAAGTTTCATACAAAAGTTGTTTGGTGCTGAAGGGTCTATTAGTCGATAGGTTTTGATAATTGATTTTTGTAGATTTGAGGAGCTCAAAAAAAGCCCAAATTTTGGGTACCTTTGTATTTTGGCTTAATTCTGTTTTGAGATAGGGATGCTAGCTTGATATATATTAGCACCTCCACAAAAAATTTGATTTTCTGGAAAAAGTAAAGGAGCCCAAAATGTTTTATTGGTGAATTGAAGGCCTCGATGCAATAAGGGCCTTAGCGCTCGAAACAGCTCAAACGTGACGTCCTGATTACCAAATGAACAAAGTACAGGAAATGATTTCAAAAAAATACATTGTTTATTTCCCGAGATAAAAAATAAAAACGTGATATTTTTTAAGCGCACTTTTAATAATTTTTTCAAATATATATCGCTGTAACGTCGTTTAATCTCGTCGAAACTTTATGAAAATTTTTTTAAAGCCGTAAAATATCTTAGCGCTGACGATGAAAGTATTAGAAGTTCATTTTTTCATAATAGCAATTAATTATTTAATTGCAAATCATAGGGGCACGACTTTCAGGTTTAAGTAACTTCGGAGAAAAAAAGTGTGTGGGAAACTTTAAGCTACGAAAAACTGTCAGCGAGAAATTTGTTCCTTAATAATTGAAGAAGTTTATTGGCAAAGTTTCCGATAAAATCATTGCGATCACAGAAATTCAGCCACAAATATTCTCATCATTTTTATTTCAATGATCTTTTTAAACCATGCATTTTTATTGATTGTTTACTGTACGCTAATGCTCGTCACATATAGCTGTTACACATACAATATATACAAACATAATAATTATTGCAAAAATTGTTACTTTTTTAATTTTTTCGATTTAGTTGCACTTTTTTTTTTATATCGTTTTTAGCACCTGGTTTCTTTGTTGACTCCCTTGTGTTTATTTTCTTCTTCTTAATATCAGCCTCGAGTTTCACTTTATACACAATTTTGACAACTTTGCTGATCTTAATCGTGTTTTTTTTCAAATCTTCATCCTTCGCAAATAACTGCTCATAATCTTTCATGTCAAATTGCGACACGTCAACCATTTCAAACGGAGGGTTCTTTGAATGTTTGATCAAATCCACGTAATCCTTTTCAGTTTCAATCCTCTCTCATTTCTTTTTTTTTATGTCCATACAAGATACTATGAAAGAGAAAATTGACCTCAAGAAAGAAAAAGAAAAGTCAAAAGGACAACTAAATAAAAGATAAACTGAAACTACAAAAAATAAAGTGAAACTCGAAGCTGATATTAAGAAGAAAAAAATAAACACAAGGGAGTCAAAAAAGAAACTAGGTGCTAAAAATGATATAAAAAAAAAGTACAACTAAATCTAAGAAATCAAAAAAGTAAACGAGACTTTTCAAAATAGCTATTTACAGTGGCGCTATCTTCTAATGGGAGTAGGAGTTGGAAAGGTACATCCTTCACTGACGTTCTGTCAAAATTTCATGACCAACGGACAATTAGAAGCCGAGTTATTGCTTTATAAGGGACAGTGTGTTTATAGCATCGGTCGAAAAATGAACTTCGGACAAAGAGCGAATATTAAGTTTTGTTTGAAACTTGGTAAAACTTTTACTGAAAGGTTTGAATTAATGAAACAAGTGTATGGTGACAATTGCTTATTCCGTGCCAGAGTCCATGAGTAGTTTAAGCGATTCAAAGAAGGTCGTGAAGACATCAAGGACGACGAACATCCCGGTCAGGAAAGTTTCGTGATTACACCAAGTAATATTGAAATTGTGCGTGAATTTATAAAAAATGAGCCAAAATCTTCTTTGCAACACATGGCAATGGAATTAAACATGTCAAAATATTCAATTCATCGCATTTTGACCGAAAATTCGCCGTGTGAGGCCGCAATACCGTGAAAATGGCAGTTGGCGCCTTTTGCACGATAATGCGCCGGCCCATCGTTCAACGCTTATCACTGATTTTTTGACCAAAAATCACATTTTATCCGTCAACCACTCACCATATTCGCCTGATATGGCTCCCTGTGACTTCTACCTATTCGGAAAATTGCATTTGGTCATGAAAGGAAAACGTTTTGCGTCCGTGGAGGCCATCTAAAAGGCTTGTACCGACATCCTGAAGGACATTCCGGTCAATGATCTGAAACACTCTTTCGAAAAGCTTTTGGATAGCGTAAAACAGTGTATCGAGGCCGGAGGGGACTAATTTGAATAAATAAACTCGAATTTATCAGAACAAAGCTCCTGTCGTTTCTATTTTAGCTCAGTCTCGTTTATTTTGGAACGCACCTTGTATTATATGTGTAAGAAGTATATGGGTTATTTCATGGGAGATTTACAGTCAAAATTTTTTTTTTGACGAAACACTTTTTTGCCTTTTTACTTTGAAAATAATCGACACGTATTTTTTTTTTCAATGTGATACTTGAAAATTTCGCGATATAATTTTTTTAAGTTTGGCACTAGAGAGAATTTTTTTTTTTTCCAACAGCTCACTGTAAAAGCAGTTTTGAATATAAAATGTAACCCTTGCACTTGAAATGTGCGAAAGGGTACAAGCTTTCAAAAAAGTTATAGCACACATTTCGTTGTTTTTTTGTAATAACAATATAGTACATTTTTATAAACAATTGAATTTTTTTTAAATTTGGAACTAATTTTTTTACAATTTTTTTATTCTGAATCTTTGTTCAAGTTTTTTCAATATGCAGGCAAAATTTTGGAATGGAAAAATGAAAACTGTGGGTGTAATTAACGCTGCAACTACACTTAAGCTTGATTAGGCATGCTCGGACTCGAAACAGGTGTGGCAGTGAATGCAGTGACCGCTGGTTTAGTTTTCTGTGAATGTTCCTCAAGTGTTCACCTATTTCAAATTAATACAGAAATGCCACGCTCTCGATTTAAACATGTCTGCTGCAATCCGGTTAATAAAAAAAATCATAGTGGAAAAAAGCAAAAAAAAATTTGCGTCGCGTTTCGTCCTCGATACTTGAAAAATTGAAAATTTTCAAACCGGATGATGTTTTGTTGTACACAATGCAGAATAGAAAGAAAATGAAATGGTGATGGAAGATTTTTGTTGTAAGTACATTCAAACTTGTGCATAGAGTATTTGAAAACGAATCATTAGTTATAAAGATGAATTGATGAGTGAAGTTTTACGATAAAATTACTCTAAATGATACACTTAAGACGCAAATTTTTTTATGCTTTTTTCCACTATAATTTTTTTTATTAACCGGATTGCAGCAGACATGTTTAAATCGAGAGCTTGGCATTTCTGTATTAATTTGAAATAGGTGAACACTTGAGGAGCATTCACAGAAAACTAAAACAGCGGTCACTGCATTCACTGCCACACGTGCTTCGAGTCCGAGCATGCCTAATCAAGCTTAAGCGTAGTTGCAGCGTTAATTACACCTACAGTTTTCATTTTTCCATTCGAAAATTTTGCCTGCATATTGAAAAAACTTCAACAAAGATTTAGAAAAAAAATTTGGAAAAATAATAGTTCCAAATTTTAAAAAAATTCAATTGTTTATAAAAATGTACTATATTTTTATTACAAAAAAAACAACGAAATGTGTGCTATAACTTTTTTGAAAGCTTGTACCCTTTCGCGCATTTCAAGTGCAAGAGTTACATTTTTTTTTAATTAATAATTTTTGAATAACAGTTTAATTACTATATGGTCATAATTAATTTTAATTAAATATAATAATTTTGGGCATTTTTTACAAAATATTTATTGTTCTAAAAAAATTGTTTTCCAAAATATTAAATGAACAAACAAAATTGAATTTTTAATCGAATCATATTCATTGAGACAACTTTATACAAATTATAGTACAACAAATTAATTAATAGTCTTTTTACAAATTAGAGGCAAATAAATACTCTATCAGTTTAGGAATTGTTGTTTTTGCATAAGCCATTTCAATAAAGCATCCTCTAATTTTATTTAGCGTTCTTAGCAGATTTCATTGTTTTTTGTTTCTGAACTCAAAATCGTAGGATTTATTAACCCTCCGTTTCCAAACTTAAAAATTGTTACACGATTACCAAACCCTAGAGGATTTCCCTCTGTGTGTTAGAACATCTACAGTGTTGCCAAATGTTGCGACTACTTGGTTGAACATGTAACATCAAAATGTGGCAACACCGCACTCAAGAAGTCAAGCTATTTCCATTGCACGAAAGCCAAACTATGAAGGGATTACAAAACTTCCCGATGAGGGCATGTGTGTTCCCTGGATGCAAAATGGCGAAGCCCAATACCCCCAATACACGGTGCTTATAAACCGTGGATGCCGCCATTTTGCATCCTGGGAACACACGTGCCCTCATCGGGAAATTTCCTAACTAAGTACTTGCACTGAGAAAAATAAACATGACTCAGTAGCGTCCGGAAAGGAATGGTTCATGTCCGAAGACGAAAATTGAAAATAGACATCACTGTGTCCTCGCTAGACATGAACTATGTACTCATGTCCAGAGCTCCAGAGCGAACAAACTAATGTCTTAGACATTAATAACGCGCACAGGCACAGTGGGTCAACTCATATAGGAGAAAAGGGGAACGAATTATAGTGTTTGCTATCAACAAGTGGTGGCGCTACTGTCGCTACCGATGTTCTTTTTAACCTGCTGTAACCATAGCAACCATATTTTGATATTTTTTTGATAAAATCAGATGGTATAAATCATTGATTCATGTTTAAAAAATGTCCGCTCTTTAGAATATACCTAGTAAGAAGGTGGGCATTAAATGGCATTGAAATGTCAAAATCTGGAAAGAAATGGAATCGAGAAAGGAACTTTTGCATTCATTTTAATTCCTAGGCATTAAAAGGCATACAGAATTTTCATTCTCGATTCTGTTTTTTTTTTAGATTTTGACATTTCAATGTCATTCAATGCCCACCTTCTTAATATAATAATAATAATTTTTTTTTTTTTTTTTTGTAGGAAGGAAGAAATGCTTTATGCACCGTCAAGGGGACTCCGTGCCCCCTGGTGTGTGGGACTCTGCTGCTCGCGCAGCCCTACCCACTAAAACTCCCTCCCTGTCTCTAGGCCGTGGAATCCCACCCCGGGACCGCCGTTAGGCATTACTTCAGGGTGGGGGCCACCTGAAGGCGATCTTAACCTCTCCTCCTTGCTTCTTCATCTGTTTCTTGGCACAACAGGTCCAGGTTCTCTGCCATAGCGGCCTTTCTAAGGCTTCCCATTCGGGGATGCCTCCCGAAAGGCCGCACAGCGCATAGTCCCCGGTATATGGTCATTCCGGGGCTTTTCCTCTTTTGCGGCACAGAGAAAGCACTTCGGCTTCCCGTTGCAGGAACCTGCGAGATGCCCTTCTTCACCGCATCTCCAGCAGCTCTTGCTGCGATCTGGCCCTCGGCAGTCCGCCGCCATGTGGCCAAAGTCAAGGCAGCGGAAGCACCGGTTCACCTCCTTTTTCCTGCGGACTCTGCTCCTTTGAGCAGCTTCAGCGTCCTTGCCTCCTCCAAAAGCACATACGCCTTCCGGTTTCCTCTATAGGGTGTCTTGCTCAAAGACACCCTTAGCTCCATCTCCGTTTCTTGGCCGAAGTAGTTCCTAACGGCATTCTCAACGTCTTCCGCTTCAATGGTTGGTTCCAGGTCGGCGATCTCGACCTCGATCCTAGGGATTAGATGTCGGACCGTCCCCCTGGCTCCAACCACCTCTTTAAAGGCATTGTCGATCTTCTTTCTGCTTTTTGTGGAACATTTCAGTTCCACCAGCAAATCCTTGGAGCGCGTCTCCCTAATTCCTTGAACTGCGGCGCCCAGTTCGTCAGGGTTGACGCGCTTCTTGAGATCGCGCAAGATAGAAGCGTAGCTCATTCCCTCTGCTGGTTTAATGAGCACCGCTTCTGGGCGCACACGGCGAGAATTTTCCGGCGTTGTGAAGAGCTTCTTCTCTTTCTTCTTCTTATTTCGAAGGTCCTTCCTGTTAGGGACCTCCACCCACTCCTTTTCCTTGTTAGAGGCTCTCGGCCTCTTCTCTGCCGGCTTCTTCGCCGCAGACACCTCCGGGCTCGCTGTCAATTCTCACGGCCGTTTGCGGGTGTCCGGTGTGGTCCTCGCAGCCGGCAGGGGGAGGGTTTGTCTACCCTCGTCCGCAAGTTCCTTCTTTTTTTGTGGTCTTACCTCCTTCATCTTCTGTACCACCAGACCTCTCATTAGGTACTCGAAGGAGTCGAGGTAGCAGACGGTATCCTCTATATCATACCGCAGCGCCCCGAGCTCCTTCTTCGCCTCCTGTATGCCGTCCCTGATAGGGAGGTGCATATTCTTCTTGGTCCTGGAGAAGCTCTACATCTTCTCCAGGGCCGATTCTACCTTCTTCAGGATCTCCAACTGGTTCTTGTTCCGCTCGTGAAGCCAGTTCCGGTACTGCCGTACCTGGGACTTATCGGTCTCGAACGCATCCACCGTCTCCTCCGTCACGTCTAACTCCCCTCCAAACAACTCCTCACAAATCGTTTTGTTTAAATTTTTCATCTCCATCTTAATCATACGAGTAGCTAGGGAAGCAATCGGTGCGCCCCTGCAGAGCCCCGCATGCAGGGGTAAGGCCTCAATACTCTAGGAGGTGGCCTGGTTTCCTAGAGACACCGTGTGAGACACCACTCCCTGGTGCTATGCAGCCCTCGGAACGGTAGTTAACACCTTGGCTTGGGGGTTATTCCTTCGGGACCATCCCTGGAACATTGTCCGCGACTGCTGATTTAGTTTTGTATCCGTATTCAGTAGTAACCCTCGGTACAGAGTACCTCTATCCGCAACCTGAGGACGCGCCCGGTGGCCTGTTCTAGGGCCCCCTGATCGGTTTCCGAGGAAGCCAATGCAGGACCGGGATAATAATAATACTAATAATAATAATAATAATAATAATAATAATATATGTATATATACTATAATAATATAATAGTTATTAAGAAATTTTCTGTGAAAAAAGGAACGCTTCCACTCCGCTGGGTATCGAGCCCAGGTCCTTTCGATTGTCGGTCGAATGCTCTGTCATCTGAGCTACGGAGGTTCCACAACTTTTCTCACAGAAACTTGTTAACGCCAATCATGGCTACGGATAAACCGGGAACTATTTTCTGATCTTTCTAAATCATTTCAGTCGATTATGTCGATGATTAGAAGAGTGTATCACTGTATGTGATTTTCATGATTATTGAGTTTCGAGAGCACAATTCCAATCATGGAAACGAGAGGTAAGTTCGAAATTCCTCCCATAATCTCACGTTTTTGACATATGCCAATTCTGCTTTGTTTATAAATTGTTATTTATTATTTTGTAGAAGTGTCCGTCCTCGCCGAAGATTCCAATGATTTTGTCATTAACGAGAACATTATAATTCCCTCTAAAATTTGCGACATACTTTGTTCTCAATGTAGCAGTGCTGTTATTTTGCAAAACTATTCTCAGCGAGAGAATTAAAAAAAATTTCTCTCTTCTTCTTTTGGTGGAAGAAGAATTTTGAGCCACTATCAACACAATAAAGAATTATCTGTGAATGCACTGGCAACGTATTTAGCTTAATCATTAATAGAGAATGCAATATTCTCTTAAATGAAAAAAAGACCACTTTGGAAAATCCTCTTTAAAAACTAGTGTAAGCATCTATACACATTTACGATAAATCTTATTGCGAAAAATATTAGTATTTGATGGCAAAATGTTGCAAGTTTTTGCAAAGTTAAAAATGTATGCTGTAATCGAGCATCATTTTGGATTCTATCTGTGTAGTATTTTTCAATCAATTCTAGAAATTCATCTGTATTCAATGAATAAATAGCTCCTGCACCACCCTATTGAAAAACTTGACGTAAAAAATAACGTAAAAAATGACGTAAAAAAGGACGTCAAAAATGGCGTAAAAAACGACGTCAAAAATGACATAAAAAACGACGTAAAAAATTACGTAAAAACGAGGTAAAAAATTGGGACAGTTTTTTACGTCATTTTTGACGTCGTTTTTTATGTCATTTTTGACGTCGTTTTTGAAGTACTTTTTTGTCTTTAAGAAGCCTTACATTTCCTATTACATTTTTGTGACTCCTTTACGAAATGCCCATTCCACTTTGAAATAAATTATTTTATTATACAATAGTTCTTTTACTGATAAGCATTTCTCAATTACGATACCCAATGAACGACCGAATATAAATTGTTAAGGCTTCTTAAAGACAAAAAAGTACGTCAAAAACGACATAAAAAACGACGTCAAAAATTAAGTAAAAAACGATGTCAAAAATTGGGTTAGTTTTTTACGTCATTTTTTACGTTATTTTTGACGACGTTTTTGACGTAATTTTTCGACTTTAAGAAGCCTTAACAATTTATATTCGGTCGTTCATTGGATATCGTAATTGAGAAATGCTTATCAGTAAAAGAACTATTGTATAATAAAATAATTTATTTCAAAGTGGAATGGGCATTTCGTAAAGGAGTCACAAAAATGTAATAGGAAATGTAAGGCTTCTTAAAGACAAAAAAGTACGTCAAAAACGACGTCAAAAATGACATAAAAAACGACGTAAAAAACTGTCCCAATTTTTAACTTCGTTTTTTACGTCATTTTTGACGTCGTTTTTTATGTCATTTTTTACGTCAAGTTTTTCAATAGGGCAGTCAAGTCCAATCTTTTCGTCACAATCGGTCAAGTTCAGATTTTGTACTTTTATGTTTCTTACGTTGAATTTATTGAATATATTATATTTCTTATATGTAGTATATTATAATGACTTTTATATTTTATTTTTTCTATAATTCAAATTCAGTAACAATGTTTACGCATCATATAATTCTTTTTTGTTGTAAAAGTAAAAGTTGTAGAAATTTACAAAAATAAATTTATAAAATAAATATATAATAAAAAATGTTTAAAAATAATAATAAGAGAACATATGTTGTATTTAGCAGGAGCAATCGACCTAAATATTTTTTTTTTAATCGATGAAAAGTTTATTTCATATACTATCGATCCTTTAATTAAATTCTCTTCAGATGAAATGAAAATAATCTATAATCGTATCTCAATAATATATAAAGAATTTATCTTGAATGGTCATAATTTTTGATATGTTGTACAGTCGTAGAACAATGATCTTTGTCATAATCATAATAAGTGTAAAAATAAATCGTCGTTAATATTGTGTTTTCGGACATGAACCACTCCTTTCCGGACGCTACTGAGTCATGGTTTCTTTTCTCAGTGTGGCTGAACTTCATTTCGTGTTTTGTGAAGTACGGCCATAAGAGATTGGTCTCCTTCTATCTAGTCTCCATGGTAAAAACTAATATCAATGCAAACCAGCTCTATCCAACTACTTAAAAGATGTCCGTAAATATGTGACCCCCACATGGTAGTTCCTTAAAATCTCGACTGAGGGCGCAGTTGCGCTTCAGCCTGACTTTAACATTGTTTCTAATGGGATAATGTTACAAATAATTTAAAAAATTATATTTATCAATAAAAAACACTTATGGAACTATCACAATAAATTAACAAACATATAATAAAAATATCTACAGCAAACAAAATTTTAAAAGATAATGATAGGAATGGAGAAAATAAATTTTAAACGCAATCGCGTTTCAGCCTGACTTTTTAACATTCCCGGTAAGAGGTATGGATTAAATTGAATTAAAAATAGTTTGAATATGGGTGATTTTCCAACTCTTTTAATCCAAAGCAATACCGTTTTTGAACGTAAACACTTCAATTCATTTTAGCGTGCTACGTTTGTGCTTGTTTCAATTCCGTTGAATCCTGCGAAGAAGAATGAACACGTTTTAATTCTGTCAAGGGTGAAAGATTTGAAGTCAAGTCGATTCTGTTTAATCTCGCAAAGAAACTTATAATATTAAAGGCATCTTAATTCGTTTTTATGAGTCAAAGTGTGAAAGAAAGTAATTCAACTTAATTACGTAGGATAACCTAAGAAGTTGAAGTCATTTTAATTTTTTCTAAATAATTTAGATAAATTCCCTTAAAAAATGCAATTGAGAAATAATAAATATGAAATTAATATATCTTAAATAAATTTGTCAAATAATACAATGAACGTTATGTTTACTAAATATCACAAAAAATGAAAGTGAGAAACTTTTGTAAAAATTAAATGCACATTGATTTATAATCAATCCAAAATTATACATAATTGAGAATAAATTCAATTTATAAATTAAAATGACGTGTAAACTTAACATAAATAAATAAACTTTTTTAGGTGCCTCCGGCGCGGAAACTCGTTTTTCCGTTACATCTGAGAGTAACGGAATGTTGTGTATCCCGTTACAGAGGAATATAATGTAAAAATTGAACTGCGCATGCGCATATAGTCTTACAGCGGATCACAATCTTCTTCTTATTCTTCTTCTTCTTCCTCTTACATCCTCGGCTTCGTCTCGGCTTTGTCTCGGCTACGCCTCGACTACGCCTTGGCTTCGATCTCCTGCGAGCATTGTCGCTCGTCACGCAATAACCCTCATTGTGCGCCTAGGCACGTAATATACTATTCTTTCTTTTTTTAGGCTAATTCTGTTCAATCCGTTCCACTAAAGCGGTACTTTTGACTAGAATCTTTCCGAACGCGGCACTTGTGTATGGTCTCCTCATGTCTATTTTCCATGTATTTCTTTAAGGGTGCCACCCCATGGGAGCATAATGCGTTGCGTCAAGCTGTGAGAGAACGGTATAAAAGCATATCTCCTTCTCTTTCACTCTCGTTATGACGCACCGAATTATGCTCTCATGGGATGGCAACCTTATTTTAAAAATATAATCAAAGGCTATTCATAGACAGAAATTTACCAAACTCGATTGACATTTACGATAAATAATAACTAGACCAGCCTTGTCTTCTAGATTAATTAGATTTTAAAATTTATCGTTGGGAAATTGATGAAACAAAATTTTCCAGCGTAAAATTAAGTCATAAATTTATTAATAATTATATTTTTCAAGTGCAAAATCCATTCCCGCTTATTTTGAGTACCTACTTGTCGCTTATCATTCTTTTAATTTTTTAATATAAAATAAAATGTCATAAATTTGTAGGTTATGATGACCGTTTGTTTTGAAGGATTTGAAGAATGTGTTGAAAACGAGAAATCTTGTTTCTTCATCTTCTCTTTGGATTTTTTCAGGTAAAAGAAAATGTCATTAAATCCAGTTAAGGTAATAAAGTCACCAGACACATGTTTTGAAACTTTATCAGGTGAAGTTAGAAAACGTTACTTGGAAAAGAAAAAAATAATAAATAATTGTGATCCCTTCATGATGAAAACACACGAAATAAGTGATAACGTAGAAGAACTACCTGAAATATCTACAATGGATTTAGTCAATTATTTAATACTGACGGACAGTTTTTCACTGGCAAGCAGCTGAGAACCTATAAAAGCTTAGAAGCTTATAAATTTGAGGAAGCGGGATTTGTTCGAGCTCTGAAATTTAAGAAAATCAAGGGATATTACGTTGTAGTTGGAGATGTAAATTTTTGTAATAAATTTTATTTAATTAAGTCAATATCGTGGTTTATTGTTTATTTATTTATTTATTTTACTTGTTTATTTGGTAATAAAACATCATTCTGCTGACTGGAATGATTCTTTGAATTATCGTATTCTACGATTACATGAACCATTGAATGTTACGAAAAGGCTGTAAATTGTATAAAAGGATTAACTTAACAGTTTCTGTTTAAGGCAAACGAACCAAATGTGGATCAGAGGTGTAAATATGAATTACTGTCTTTCATTATATAAATGCAATAATCACTCCATTTCTTTCAAAAATACATACATTTATATAGCAAAAATAAACACCGATCCACAATTAATTACGCATCGCGTATCACAAACCCTTCTCTTCAGTCTTTCCAATCTGTCCAAATCAGATTTCCTTTTTAAGGCACAACCAAACTTATAGCCCAAATTCTGACAAGGCACCCAATCAGGATTATTTTCATCCTCAAGGACTGCTGGGCGACCTAAAACATGTTTATCTTTGACGATTTTTAAACCAGACGACCTAAAAAATGTATAAGCTAGCACGATGTTAATAATTAATAAATTTTGATAATAAAATATCATTAATAGTAATAGCTAATAAAAATAAAAATTATCTTAAAATGGAGTTTCGAGACAAATTTTTTTAACACTATGGCTTTGCACACTTCTTATAACACGTTTTTCAATGAAGCTTCTTCAATAAATATATTAATAAAATTTATTATGTTATCTGAAATAAAATGCTTTTCACAAATTCGTCCAAACTTTCTTTCATTTTCCGATAAGTCTCGTTTTATAACCCTCAACCAACCATTTCTCCTTTTCTCAGAGAGAATGTTAGCTTCCTCCGATCTGTGAGTTATAACGGACGGAATGCGAAAAAATGATAATTTTCCCGTACTGGAAAGACTTGAACAATCTACAATACAGGAGCTAGTAGGCATATTTATTCTTTTTATGTTTAATCACTTGACCATATTATTGCAACGATTTGTCCGAATATGCTTATCGATACATTCTTCAAATCCTTCAAAACAAACGGTCATCATAACCTACAAATTTATGATATTTTATTTTATATTAAAAAATTAAAAGAATGACAAGTGACAAGTAGGTACTCAAAATAAGCGGAAATGAATTTTGCACTTGAAAAATATAAAAAAATGATTTGCTAGCAGATGAGCAGATGCATATTGACAAAAGGCAAGATAGCACTTGCACTTCAAGTATGAGTCTTGTTCTCAATGAAAGCAATATTTCTTCAGAAGAAAGTGTTATTAAACAATAACAATAAAGTAAGTCTTGAGCTTAATTCTTATATGAAATAAAACTTCAATATCATGTCAATTAAAAAGAATTTGCCGCGGCTAAAATAATTTAATAGTAAAGATGGTTCACAAAAGAAATAGAAAATGTTCTTAATTTTGCACAAATTATAATATAACTATTAAATTTAGTTTATGTCTTTTTAGTAATTTTTTTCTCGAATCAAAAATCGAATGATATAGACTTTATAAAACTATAAAATAATATAAAATAATATAACTATATACTATAAAATATTTTTCTAAACCTCAAGACTTAAATACTGACTTGTTAAAAAATTAAGCTTATAAATAAAGTAAAATTTGAATTTTTGAATATGAAACTATTAAGTATTATTAATTTAATAGATTCAGAATAAAAATAAAATTATTATTAAAGCTATCAATATTATTTTATTTTGCTGTAAATAAAGTATCACTGAAAAGCTTATAAAGCTTTACTTTACGTTTTTTAAAAGGATTATCTATTTCCGTAAGGTCCTCTTGAGATGGATGATTCTTATTTTCAGAATTGTATTTTTTAGTCGATTTCACTTTGCAGACGTTTCATAAGATAAATAAAACAATAAGTTAGAATAATTATAAAACAATTTTATCACAACATTAACATACATTATTAAATCTATATATTACTATATTATTTATTGAAAAAATTTTGCCACAATTTAATCCGTTTCTTTTAATCGCTTGAAATTCAATTCTAACAATGGGATTTCATTTGCGCTTTCATTTCTTTTTCCTCCTTCAGACTTGTTCATATTACATTTTTATTTTTATTTCAACAGTTGCCAAATTAAGAAGAATGCAGATTCAAATTTTAAATATAATTAATCCCATAAGCAAGCACAACAAGAGGGGTTATATATACTCTTTTAAGGTTCACCATCTTGAATATGTAATTAATTACAGTTTTCTACGTATTCTACGTAATTTATGTATTTAACATAGAAAACCTCAAGTTACGCGTAACTTTGCAACCCTGCATGGGACGGCACCCTGAGACCCCTGAGACTAGTGTTGTGAATTTACCGGTAAAATATGTTCTTTACCAAATTTACCAGTAAATATGGTAAAAACAGTGCTACCAATACACAAAATATGACTATGAATTCAAATTCGAAAAATCAATTGCAAATCGTTTAATGCACAAACTGATAGTACACTCGAAATTCCCTGTAACAAGGCCTCCCTTATACGAGCGCGTCACGGTTCCCCACAACGAGCAGACGATCGACCCCTCTTCCCCCACTACTACGGAATGAAGCGCGCTCGAATTTGAAACAGTAATCAATGAGTTTGATAGCTTTTATCACAAATTAATGAGAAAATAATTGGTCAATCATTGAAAAATTACTTAATTGTGTAATTTTACAGTATTTGAAATGAAAAATTTAATATTTAATTTTTCCAATCTGAAGTTTTCAATATTTTGGAGTAAAGTCGGTTATCAAACATTAAAATTGCATACGTTTTTTTGACAATTTTGATATTTCACACATTACTGTAGATAAGTAAAATTCTCCCTTTTTAAACAATATGTATGAAAATTTTATATAATTATAATTAGTCAGTATGTACAATTCTGCGCAGTTTATTATTGTGATCAATACTACATGTGTTTCGAAACGCATTTTTTATAAATGAAAACCAATAGCAACATTTTAATATTTATATTATTGTTGATTACATTTAAAGTTTCAATAACAATGAAATTGTGCTAGAAAAATACTTTCGGTCAACAACGTAAAAAAATATGTAACGGTACATTTTTCTACTTTTGAGAAACAATATTGTACTATTGAAAGCACTCTGGCGTATGTATCGGATAGGAATTCATTCCAAACTTTGGACGTTGTATTTTTTGCAAATTTCCCAATTTTTCATCCCGTTTTCTAAGTTTGTCAAAATTTCCATTTTTTTATGAATCGTCAAGACTTCTTTTTTTCTGGAAATATTCAAAAATACACCTGATAAGCATAGATATTTTTATTATTATATTATTATATTTTTAGTATTTTGAGGACATACCGTCAAATAAGTCAATTCCATATTGAATACTCGCAAACAACTTTTTTATACGCTTTTTTACTATGTACATACAATTATTCACATGGCATCACTGACAGACTGACTGCGCGTATCATATAATGCGCATAACAGCGCATAGCAACAAGTAGGATATGGAGGGGATCCCTGTTGCGCTCGATGCAGAGGCCTCCGATGCTCGAGCTTTTCGTTATAGGGAATCTCGAGTGTATCTATAATGACGTAAAGACTTTATAAACATTATTTACTATTTATTTTTAAAAAAATTTACAGAGGTTATCGAATATGTGAATATCCAGCTCTGCCAGAGAACTACTATATAATGCTTATCTAAGTTATAACATGCTTGAGCTTTTAAAATGTCAATATCAAAACCATTACAATTCTACTTAATATAGCACTTATTGTCGCGCAAATATCTTTTGGCATAAATTAACCTTTTTTTACTCATATTTGGTAGTTTTTTATCGCTTGGTAGTCTTATCATATACTTATCATCACTTATTAAAGATTAGTATGGAATCTGCTTAAATAATACATTGGAAGCAATACCGAATATCTGTTTGTTAGGTACTATATTAGTCAGTCTTTTCAGAGATGAATAATCACATTGGTTGTCACATGACATGAAGGTTGCGTACCTATGAGTTAAATAAATTATATTAAATGATTTTATCCTACAAGTAGTGCTCGCTATCTCGATTGACTAGTTGAATGACTTGTTTGCTTGGATGCCTGGCTATGGCCGCTCGTCGACATTGTCGTCTCGACGTGTAAAACAATGTAAAATAGACAATAGTGAAATACAACAGTCATTGAGTCATGCTTCCAGAGACCAATCTCTTATGGCCGTACTTCACAAAACACGAAATGAAGTTCTGCCATGTACTTAGTTAGAAAACTTCCCGATGAGGGCACGTGTGTTCCCTGGTTGCAAAATGGCGGCATCCACAGTCTATAAGCATCGTGTATTGGGCGTCGCCATTTTGCACCCAGGGAACACACATGCCCTCATCGGGAAGTTTTGTAACTATGTACTTGGCAGAACTTCATTTCGTGTTTTGTGAAGTACGGCCATAAGACTAGTTGAATGACTTGTTTGCTTGGATGCCTGGCTATGGCCGCTCGTCGACATTGTCGTCTCGACGTGTAAAACAATGTAAAATAGACAATAGTGAAATACAACAGTCATTGAGTCATGCTTCCAGAGACCAATCTCTTATGGCCGTACTTCACAAAACACGAAATGAAGTTCTGCCATGTACTTAGTTAGAAAACTTCCCGATGAGGGCACGTGTGTTCCCTGGTTGCAAAATGGCGGCATCCACAGTCTATAAGCATCGTGTATTGGGCGTCGCCATTTTGCACCCAGGGAACACACATGCCCTCATCGGGAAGTTTTGTAACTATGTACTTGGCAGAACTTCATTTCGGGAATGGATATATGGAGATTGGTCTCCTTATATCTAGTCTCCATGGTGCATTTATACCTCTGTCTGCCTGACCGGTGCGGACAGAAAATACATAAGAGCAAAAAAGACAGACAGTGTAGAATTGGACTAATAGAAAACGTCTGTCTTTTTTGCTCTTATGTATTTTCTGTCCGCATCGGTCAGGCAGACAGAGGTATAAATGCACCATTAGCTGATTTCGAATATGACATGCGTCATGAGGATCTCTACTCCATATTATACATATCCGTGATCCAACCCTGGTTCTGGCACTTTGCATTTGCAATTTGCATCTCGCTTTAGATTATCTTCAGTACGTCAGTTAGTGTCGGTTGGGGCAAAATGGCGGACGGGGACATAGATTTGTATGCCGACGATTTAGAGCAAGATTTTGCCCAGGTAATATCCTACTAATTGTTTTTATCACTCAAAATACAGTTCATTTACACAAAATTACATTATAAAAAATATTTTATTCTTTCCCTTAGTTCAAAAACATACACTTCTCGATTTAATTTTTCGGCGTCGTTACTTTGAAGCCGCACATTTGCAACACATTTTTAAGTAAAGACCTATTTTTGCAATGAAAATGTGTTTTTCTTCAATTTCTAAGTTTAATTCCGACTCATAAATATAGTCACTAAAAATTTAATAAACAATATAATTTTTAAATAAGATTTAGTTTTATAAAAAGCGTCTTTTAATTTCAAATTTGTGAACATTTACAGGCCCTAATGTTTTTTTTAAACATTTCTGATTTTATGATACGATTTTCAAAATTTTGTGCATTATTATTTTTATGAACCTTTTTCTGAAAATCAACTTGTTATTTTCAGGTTAAGGCATTTTTCTGGTGAACTTTCATACGCTTTACAAATTTTAACCAGTTTTTTTCATTATGTATGTAAAATGATCAATTTGTTATGGAGTCGAGTTTTTTTTCAATATATTGCTGAGTTTCAGAAGAAATTACCTCAAAAAATCATTTTAAAGAGATTTTTGAATTCTATTTGTTTTAGGAGGTTCCATTTTGAAGCATTCAAATTTTTAAATTCAGTTGTGAATATTTCTATCTCCACTGCTGGACTAAGTCGAAAAAAGAATAATAGCTGTGTTTGAAATTTGTTACAAATTTTCTGCATTGTAAAATTTCAAAGCCTTTTAAACGTATTTTCAAAATAGTTTAAGAACTTTGTACTAAATTATTTTATAATTTTTGTTCTTTTATTTAAGGACGAATTTGCTGGCGATGGTGTTGATTTATACGATGACGTAATAGCAGCACCTTCTGATCGAATTTCTGTTACCGAAAAAAGCGATCGAGGTGATCGGGAAAGGGACAATAGGACTCCGAATGAAGAAAGCAATGGCAATGCTTCTTATCACCAACTCGGAAACAATATTCAACCTAATCAAGTTGGACGCAGACATCAACTTTATATTGGCAACCTAACTTGGGTAATTTTGCATGCATTCAAAGTTTAGACAATTCAAAGTAGACCTATAATAAATTTGAAAACATTGAGAATAGTTTTCAAAATGACTCTCATTTACATGATTATTAAAATTGTTATAGTGGACCACTGATAAGGACATAGCAGACGCAATTCGAGATATTGGAGTTACTGACTTTATCGAAGTCAAATTTTTTGAAAATAGAGCCAATGGTCAATCAAAAGGTTTCTCTGTCGTTTCCTTGGGCTCTGAACAGAGTCTGAGGACGTGTATGGATAAACTTCCGAAAAAGGAACTTCACGGACAGAATCCGGTCGTAACATACCCAACTAAGCAAGCTTTAAATCAGGTAAACTTTATTGAATAAATAAATAAATCGTAAAAGAACTAAAACTTATTAATACCTTTTTTATTTTCAGTTTGAGTCTCAGTGCAAAACTCGACCTTCTCCTTCTCCACAACAAAATCAGAATCAACGCCCTCACAATCCTCATCCGCATCAACCAATGTCACCTCATCAGCAACATCCTCCACATCAACAACATCCTCAGCACATGCAGCAAAACCATGGCCATCGAGGAATGATGATGGGACCTCCACAATATGATGTAATATTTATTTTTTATTTCGTTTCTAAAGCCATTGTAAAAATGAATATTATTTAATTTTGTTCAGAATGTTGTTGACAAGTTTCTTTCTAAATTATAGTTTGATTATAGTTTGTAGTGTAGACGTTCTCATGTTAAAAAAATTCTCAACTAATTTAAATAAATTCTTTTAGAATTTAAAATATCCCTTTTTATTTAAAAGGATTCAATTAATTTGATTGAAGAATCTTTCAATTTAGGGACTTAACTTTAACCTTATTAATATATATATAATTTAATCAGGGACCGAGGCAGGGTCAGAGAATTCCTCCACCTGGAATGGGAGGACCACCTGGACCTGGAGGCCCCCAGCAGGGACCTCCCCGTATGCATGGCACTCCAATGGGTCCTGGTCCAGGCCCTCATCATCAACTTCCGGGACATCCTAATCAAGGTCCACCACCTCATGGATATCAGCAAGGACCTTGGAATGGGTCTCGGCCAAATGGTCCTCCAGGACCTTCCAGGGGCCTTAATGGACCCGTAGGACCTCCACAACAGGGAATGTCTGGTCCTGGACCTGGACAGCGGCCCCCTCCGGGCATGGTTAACGATTATGTAAGTTTTATTAAAACCATTCTTAAAGCGAAATTATTATAATAAAAATAAAATATCAGCAAAGTTTATATTTGATATTTATAGCCATTCCATGGAGGCCCACCTGGACCTCCGAATCAAGGACCACCTCGAGGCCCATCTGGTCACCCTGGCCCACCACCCGGTGAACTTCGAGGAGCTCCTCCTCGTGGACAGGAATGGAATCGACCACCAGGTTCGTTAAATTATTCTCTTGAAAAACTTTTTCTCTCTCATTCTATTTTTCCGAGCGTTTTATTTTGAACTTGTTTTAAAATTTGTTTTATATCAAGTGTATTTCTCTCTATTTGTTTTATATTCGCTTGTTAATTTTAATTTGTCCGTTAATTATAATAAAAATATCAGAAAATAGTAAAATACTAAAAATGCTATTAAAACCAGGAATGCATTCTGGGCCCCAGGGACCATCAGGGTTCCCTCAGCATCCACACATACAAGGTCCACCGCAGAGAGGACCACTGCCTGGTCCTATGGGTGGTGAGCGTCTTCTCTGATAATTGAGTTCACTTAATTTTAATTAGTCCCTGTAGACAAATTTAGACTTCTGTACTTTAAATTATTAGTAAGGATGTCAACTTGATGCATTTGAGAACGTTGAATTATGTGATGGAATTTAAGTCTTTTATGCAAATATTATGTGTTAATATTGCTGACATTATGCACATTAAAATACAGATTTTTGCATTACGTGCCGTAAATTGACTCTCGGTCATGATTTTGTGCCAAGAAAAGTTTAAAAATATTTAATTGCTAATAATCTGGCTGCATTCTTTACCGAATAACTTTTAGAACAAAAAATCAGGGCAGTTTACATTTTATACAACAAAGGATACAAATATTGCATCAGATAAGTTAATTCAGCCTGTCGCTGTCGACCATTTTCCCCATGGGGCTCCTAAAGTAGGCGATTTAAACGTCATGAGTGCGAAGATTATTCAGTAACTGACCCCAGATTATATGATATTTATGTGGCTTCAAAATTAGATTAAATGTCCACAAAAAATTATAATAGGTTGATATTTAGTCACTCTTAAAACTTTCGGAAAATTATGCAATCATGCACTGCGTGAAGTTGACATTTTTAATTGTGATACTGTAAAAAGTCTACGAAATTTTTCATAGCAACATATACAACAATAGTGCAAAAATTTCGTGAATATTTTTTACAGTGTAGGCATTCTCACTTGTATAAATAGCCAACATATTTTTGACTAGTTTCTTCACCAATAATTTTTATTTCTTAATTGAAAATTTTGAAAAATAAAACGTTCGAAAATCTAGGTGCTCTGAACTAAAGCTTTTTTAATTCAAAAATAAATTCTGACTTTTCGGGTCATAATAACAAGATATCCAGTAAAAAGGAAGCGTAAGCATTTTCAAAGTACTGATGCTATGTTCTTTAAAATTTATTAAGATCTTTAATTTTTCTGTTGCAATGAGCAGGGGAATGTTTTCCTTCCAATTTTGAAATACATATAGAAATTAATGGATTATCTTCGTTTTAAAAATAAAATAATTAGTAGATTTTACTTTTGGGATTTTTAAAAAATTTTAATTTTCTTTTTTTTAGGTATGATGCCAGGACCGGGAGGAATGCCACCGGGACATGGAATGCCTCCTCAGGGTCCTCAAGGTCCACCAGGTGGACCAGCGCCTCATGTCAATCCTGCATTCTTCCAACAAGGTCCGCCGCACCAGGGCCCACCTGGACCTCCTCATGGGCTTTCTCATGGACCTCCGCATGGACCTCCTCATGGTCAACCTCATGGTCCTCCATCGCATAATTATGGTCTACCGGCCCAAGTATGTTAACTTTATTTACGCTTTACTAACAGCAATTTTTTCTATTTAGAGTAATCATGGTTCACTTTAACTTTTGCTAATATGTTTGTTAACTGTTAAGTAACTATATATTTTTTGTGAAAGATACGGAAAAATTAACAAAATTTTGTCGGTTTTCTCCAAAGGGCGGTTTTTTTAGATTCACTTACTAATTCAGTCAATAAAATTTCTTTTCAAAAATTAGAGTATTTATACATTAATTTAAAATGTAAAAATTCTCGCTTTATTATATTTTTGTTCGTTAAAATTAAAATCCATGTCAATAAAATTACCACAGCTTAATAAATTCTATATTTTTTATTGCACGAAAATTTAAAAACTTTTCAAAAAAATTCAAGGAATATTAATATTACATTGCTCTTGACAAATATAATAAAACATTTTTTTTACGATAGAACGTTCATTTGGTGTACATATTTTTTATAAAAAATTAAAGAAGTTCACTGCCTTCGTTATTTCGCTTTCGATAATCGTTTCTAAAGCAGTTTAAATGCGCTTTAATAGAACAGCGACGATATGGCGTGAGAAAATAACAATAATCAAATCTTTGTTTATAAAATTATTTATGAAAATAGAAATGATTGATGTACGATGACAAAATGTTGAGTTTTATTAGGAATTTTAGATAAGAAAATAGTGTCTTTCAAAGTTGAGAACCGCAGTCAAGTATTTGATCAAAATAATTAACTTCTACTAAAAACGTCTGTATTAGAATTAAGACAAAGAAATAATCAATGTCACGTGGCTTATTGTTTTAGACTCCCTATGGAGGACCAGTTCCAGATCACCGCCCTGAGATACTTTCGAACCTCTCAGAACAAGAATTTGAAGAAATAATGGGACGCAATCGAACAGTATCTTCATCTGCAATTGCCAGAGCAGTTTCCGATGCAGCTGCTGGTGAATATGCCAGTGCCATTGAAACTCTTGTCACTGCGATATCACTCATCAAACAATCCAAGGTAGCTGCGGACGACCGTTGTAAAATTCTCATTAGTTCTCTTCAAGACACTCTACGAGGGGTGGAAACCAAAAGCTACGGTTCTGCTCGTAGAGGTAAGTTTTATATTTATATTAATTTTCGTTAATTACCGTCTTTGAAGAAAAATTTTATTCCCATTTTGTTTCATGTTTGAAACTAAAATAAACCAATAGTTTTGGCTATGAGAGGAAACCAAATAAGAAAATACAAGACCAAAATTATATTATAGTGATATCAATAGTTAATGAAATCATTTTCAAATTATTTTCAGAACGTTCGCGATCACGAGATCGAGATCGAAATCACAAAAGACGTCGCGAGCGATCAAGATCTCGCGATCGAGAATACAGGGAACGAAGTCGCGAGAGAGATCGTGATAGAGATCGTGAAAGGGACAGAGATCGCGAAAGGGATCGATATTACAGCGAAGCGTATCCCAGAGAGAGATCGCGAAGTCGTGAAAGGGACCGTGAACGGGATAGAGAGTACCGAGAACGAAGCCTGGAAGAAAGGTGAATTTATCAATTTACTGTTTTCTAAATTTAGGAAAAAATACTTGATGTTTTAGTTTTAATGAATAGATCTGTATTAACTATTGGTTTTTTCATAGCTCGACGCGACAGTCATCTAGAGTTAGAGTTAAAGAAGAACCGACGGAGACGGCACCTGTATCATCTTCCAAGTCGTCTAGGTACACAATTGAAATTAATGTTACAAATAAAACAAGCATATACAAATAGCTTCAATTTTATGGAACAAAAGTACAGCTGAAATAATTTTAAAAATTAATTAGTAAATTGATAATTGAATTTCATTACAGGTATTATGATGAGCGTTATAGGGATCGAGACAGGGAAAGAGAACGCGAGCGTGAATCAACAACCCGAAGACCAGCTGAAAGGGAAAGAGAGCCCGAACGAGAAAGAGAACGAGAACGTGAGCGACGTGATGACAGAGCTGATTCTTCCCACCGCTCCAGACATTAAACTCTACCAAAAATGTTCCTTCTGCGTTGCAAACACCATTTTTTTATCTCGACTAAACAAGGGAACAGGAATTTCATTCAAACTCCTTCACTTTGTGCTATACATTATAATTCACACAAATACGTGAGCGGTATACAAATGGAATTTAAAGTGCTTCTTAGTTAAAAGAGACCGTTGAATTTTTAAAACTGCATTTTGAATATTTTGATTAATGGAAACGACCATCGATCGAATTCAACTTTAGATGTAATTAAGTATGAACATATTGTAATCTCAATACTAATTGAGAATTCTTTTCTTTTTACATCGTAATCGTGAAAATTAAAGATGAATTCGTAGGAAAATGACTTGAAAGCCCTTTTTGCCACAAGATTGTAATTAAATATAATACAGATATTCGAACCAAAAATATGCTCAGCTTTTTTGATTCTATTTCTTTATAATTGTGATATTCTTTATTATTATTTTCTAACAAAAAAATATAAAATCAAGGAAGGTTTCAAAACTATTTTAAACAAGTCGCTACCGTCGATACTGAATTCGAGCCACTTTGTTATTAAGGAATATATTTCCATGCTTATTGATATACAAAGTTGAAAATTTGTGAAATTAAATGCACTGAGAGCATTTGCATGGAAATGGGATTACAAGAACTGAAATACGAATAAGACAGGAATCTTGTTTTTCTGAAAAACTGAACTTTTTGAATTTGTATTACATGAAATGATTTTTTATTAATGTCGGGCCTATAATTTGGTAATCACAGCTCTGAATTTATTTTCCGGGTGTTGAAATGATGTACAAAATTGATACATACAAATATTTTTAGAATATGAAGATTAGACAAGACTTTTTAAAAATCAAAACAATGTAAAATTGTTTCTTTAATATTTCATACTTCTATAAATTCGTATTTTAAAGAATTTGAAATAACAGTCTGTAGGAGGCATATCGCCGATTATTTTGTTTTGTAATGTACGTCGAATAAACTAGAACCTTAATAAATTAGTAAATGTACGTCCTTGAAGCTGCTTTTTTAGGTGCTCGGAGTATCTTTTTTGTGCGCGTTTTGGTAAATAGATTTTTTACTAAATTTAATCTAAATTATTGTGTGGACAATATATTTTAATTTGTTTGAGCTAATGAAGACCACATTGTGACATTTTTTTCTGTATCATACAATTTACATGATAGGCATGTCCACAAGGAAAGAGAGCGATACCGTTGTTCCCTAGAAGGACTGGCGTTTTAAGAGAAAGTGTACAACAGGGACAGATAGCTGATTTTGGTGAATATCGAATTCCCCAGTGATGAGGTCCTGACCCAAAAGAACTTTTGTCTACTGGTTGTTTCAAATCGTTTTCTAATGATTTCACCAGCTCCTCTTGAATCTAAATAGACAAAAATTAAGTATCAAAATTATAAACAAAAGAGACACTAAAATAAATGATAAACCTTAATTATATTGGTTACCTTTGGCGAGCACATTGAATTATACTCGGGATCTACAGAACCATTTCGAGTACAGTCAAGCGCGTATTTCATGTCATTTTTTTCAAAAATTTTTGCAAATATCATTGTTTGATAGACACTGAAATAAATAATCTTAATTGAAAAATTTCTGAAACCAGCTTATTTGATTGAATATTTCAATTGAATGAGAATTAAGATGTAAATAAATAATTCCACCTTTTATCTAATTTCAGGTCCTTTAGTGATTTTTCTACCCTGAATAGAAATTGCAAAGTCGCATCTGATCCTTCTATTTTAACAATCTCATGTATGACTGCATTCCAATCAATAAACTCTTCTTTCTTGAAATCATGACTCTCCCCCAAAGAATTGTCACAGTTTAAGCAAATTCTCTTCTCAATCTTACTCAATCCCTCATCTACGATTTCCCACTCTCTGTCTACTAATTTTGGTAAAATTATAGATAAGACGACACTGTCTCTTGTTTGCAAACAAGCCCTCATAATTCTTAATCTAAAGTCTTCAATTTCAAAATTAGCAAAATAAATCTGCAAATATTCTCTCCACATGAAGGGTACTTTATCACAAATTCTAAGACACTCTTCGTTCTCATTTTCAAAATTTCTTAAAAGCAAGCATCCGATTTCGAAAAATTTGGGCTCCTTTGGTCGATTTAATCTGGGTTGAGGGAAACTGCAAGATGGACATTCACGATGATCAGAAGAATTGAGGTCAATGAAGGTCCGTAAAATTTCGATTAGGATTGTTTTATTTGTGGTTCTTCGCAATAGATCAATTGGGAAATTTTCCAGAAGGGATTTATTGCAATGAAGCTCTGCTGCACGAATCATTTCAAAGAATATATGTTCAAAGTCCTTTGGTTCTTCATACCTAAAGAGAAGTTATTATACATGCATATTATAATTCGTAAGTAGGATAAACTGGAATTACGACATAATCAAAATTTAAAAACATTTATCTTGCATTATTTGCAACTTAAAAAAAAATAGTTTGGATGTTTTGAAATGATTAAAAAACTTAATTAGATAGTTTTCAAATATTTAGAAAAGAGAACTTAAAAAAAAATTTGCTGTTAAACAATATTATAATTTTAAACTCTTGAAATCAAAGATTGATTAACATTCAATGAAACAGAGAATATTTTCTGCTTTGAAAATAATTCTAACTGATAAGTTTTTCACACAATTAATATTTTCAAACTTTATTAAGTCGAAATTAATGTATATATATATATAACATAAAATGGAAGAGATTTTTTTCTGATTTTTCTAAATCATTTCAGGAAGAGATTTTAAATTTGGAAAAAACTATATTCTTCTTATTACCTTCTTTTAATATCTTTTATCATCTCGGAGACTTTTAGTAAAACCACTTCAATTTTTTCTTCTTCTACAGAAGATTGTAGAGACTCAACCAATACATGAAGTGGTTCCAACTCTGTCTGTAAATTATACATCGCTTCATGCACATTTAATTTCGACCTTTTATTTTTTTCTTGCTTTTCTTCTCTCTTCTTCCTTTGCTCTATAATATTTCCATTTGTAATCCCGTCGTCATTCATAAAATTTTCCTCATCCCTTGTCGATTCCAAAATCTCCTCTAAAGTTCCAGACCCAAAAGGCTCCAAACTATTTTTTGAAATTCCCGCATTAACAACCACGATGCCACAGTCAAGTTTCTTCGGCTTATTTAAAGTTGTTCGAAGAAAGTCGATCAGAGGCAGAATTTCTGATATTTTCAAATCTTGATGATCAGATTTCAGGTAAAAATCATCAGAATTGCTATCAACTTTAACAGATTTTATATCTAAATGATCAGATGTTGAGGCTTGACTTTCAGGATTAGAATTTTTTTCCACTAAAGATTTCAGCATCTTGCTCCTAAATGTAGTACAAGTTTGAAGACAGTCTTGATATAATTTTCTATCATAAAGAGTGACTATTAACGAATCTACTAAAGAAAGGGTAAGGCAATGGAATTGTCCTGACTTAGTCATAATATAAATTTCATCGTTAACGACGTGAGCTTCTGAGATATTTGCAATGTCCTCGCTCCAGAGAATTACGGAAGCATTTGTTGGATCAAGAATATATAATCCACTCGATGTGTAGGAAAAAATAAATTCGCCGTTAATTGATAAAAGTTGTGAGAACATGAGGGACTGTGGAGGCCAAGAACGATCTGCTTTTATCTAAAAACATTTATATATCAAATATAATATAGTGAAATAATTCTTCATTAACACTGACACCTAAATTACCTGCAGCGGTTTGGTCATTTTAAAAACAGGCAGAGGTGGAATCGCCAAGGCTTCTTTGAATTGATGCGTTTTGATGACAATTGCATTAGTTGTGACCTCCCAAAGCCTGGAACCCGGTCTTGCGCAAAATATTTTAAATTGGTTTTCATTGGTAATTGAACTCTCACCTTCAGGAATAAAATTAAAAGTTCGTTTTATAGAAAAATTTGTATCTTCCCCTATCTTTGTAAATGTTTCATCCTCTAGTCGACGCTTCAAAAAACAAGCACCGTACTCTCCATCCCTTGTTTTATTTCCTATTTGTTTATACTGTTCTTGAACGGTGTCGCAAATGTAACAACGAGTTATTGTTGATACGAGTAGAAGAGGTGTTGAGAAACTAAGTTGAACAATACTTGAGTCAAGTTGCATTAATGTACAAGCTGGGTCTTGAAACATTCCATTCACCTGTAAAAATATAGTAATTTTAAATGTAATCCATGTGTTTAATACGTTTTTACTTTATTAAACAAAAAAATCTTTCCCAAAAATTATCTACTTTTATCATCAATATTTAGATAAATCCATTGATTTAATTTTATTTCAGTTCATCCCTTTAAAATTATAACAAAATCTAAAATAAAATAAGTATTATTGAAAAAAGGAAATTATTTCGAACAGTATCATTAGAATTTTGAAATAGTTGTGTCTGATATAGTAACTAGGTAAATAATTACGTTTTTAACTTGAATTTTATTTGATTGTTTTTTCAACTTCAAGTCAAGAATTATAAAATAATATTTCATCAAAAAATTACCATTAATAGTAGAAAGGATCTACGGATCATTTCCATTAACATTTTTGAGCTGAAAAACTTTATTAATACCTTGCTTTTTTCTTGTTTCACGTTATTTATCGACAAAACATAAACTTTCGTTTTTCTTTTCTATTTTTTTAACCATTTATATCGAGCGCAAGTATCATGTCGATTTAATTTATAAAAGGAGTCAAAAAACTTACTGAAAAGAATGAAAGAACCATAATAGAAACCTTGCCAATTCCATCACCGATATAAAGTTCAGAACTATTATCGTTCCAACAGAGAGACGTTATACGTTCTCCAAGGTGTTCTGTAGATACTGCGATCAGTTTTATCGTTGGTTTGAATGTTACCAGGCAGACACTACCACGAATCGTTGTTAAGGCTATTGTTTTTTCATCAGGTGATATCTCTACTCGAGATACAGATCCTTCCTGCAAATAGTCAAATGAGAATTAATCATTTTCCAAATGATTTTTATAAAATATGAGAATAAAACTCCAAAGAAGTACAATATAATATAAATTCTTACCGAGAGTGGAATTAACTGTAGAAACGTACATGGTTCTCTTTGAAATAAATAGAGGCTTCCGCTTGTAGATCCAAGTACAATGTACCTTGAAGAAACAGCTATACACGTGTACTGCAAAAAAATTAATAATAAAAGAAATAATATTAAGAACAATTTTCTTAGAAAGCATTAAAATTCTAGACTTAACAGAAAATTTAGGTAACCATTAGGATAAAAGTAACTACCCAATGAACACGTTTTCTAACGGTTCCATAAGTGAGCTCACAGTGTATGTCACAGTAATCACGCAGAAATGATGTAACTGTGACATTAAGAAGTATTGAATTTTGAATTCATCCGTCAAGAATTGTGAACCGTTGCCGATAATGAATAATAAATTCCGGGTTTCACCCACTACTGAGCGGACCTAAGCGATTCAAAATAAAAAATAGGCTTTTAATATTCCGGATTTAATACCGATAAACCGCGGTCAAATGCTAGTCTCTTAATATTTCTTCTTTCCGTGTATTGACATTAGAAACCAAGGAAGCTTGAATTTTGCGCCATTATTAAAAAAGTAATTTTCAGTATGTTGGCTGCCTTGCCTGTCATAATCTTCAGCTGGCTGTAGAATGTAGCAATGTTGCTTTAATTCAAAGTTATTTAAGCTTTATTCACCAATAATAATATCGATATACATATACATCTAATTATACATTTTTTATAACTTATTACCCTTATTCTTTGAGTTGTGTTAATAGGATTATAGAGTTTTAAATTAACTTCCTGTGTTTCCAAGAGAATAAAAGGAACGTCTTGCATGATTTTCACCACTTCTCATATCACAAAACAAATATAAATTCTTTATTTATTTTTATTAACATCATTATCACGCGAACTTCGACTGTAGTCGACTCAGGGTGAGAACACTCCCATGTTAAACACTGACGACTTTTATACAGCGCCTCTATACGTATTACTCGGAGTTAATACAGCGCGATTTTTGAAAAGTTAGAATATTACCAAATTTCATATTGTTAATTGCAATATAAATAATTTGTAAGTGAATAATGGAATTGAAATAATAGCCTGTAAAAATGAACAAATTTAATAAAAAAACATTTCATAGTTTTGTCTCAAAATTAAAAGATGAAGAATTAACAATTTTTGTCTCGTACGCATAAGATGGAAGATAAAAATTAATTTAAGAAATTGAGAATTCAAAACTAAATTACAAAAGAAATTATTTGGATTTATAACAGCTAGAGTTATAGTTAATATAGCAACGCCGATAACTATGTATTTTACGTTTTGAGTTTTTGACTTCACATATTTTACATGTCGAAAACTATATGGCATAAGAGCGCCATTTCAATGAATTTTCTTCGAGAAGTTAAAATAATTCATAGTTAAATACATTCAAAACTGTTCTCCAATTGAAAACTAGAAGTTTTTTTTGTAAACATTATTATTTCTATTCAAATTCTGTAAATGTTTAATTATCAAATGTGAGTTAAAAATCTTGTTACATGCTATATGAGTACAACTATTCATTATATTTATTTATAAGAACATAATTTGGTTTATTAAAATTAAGGGGCTGAAGGATTAGATGAGACGTCTTTAATTTACGCGAAATAATTCATCATGAAGATTTTTGTAAAAGAATATATATATCGTTAATCGGGGCTATTCTGTTACAAAAAGAGATTTTTCTCTTGCTTTCGCGATGTTAGACAGAAGAAAAAACACTCTTTTGTACCAGAATTTTCGTATGAAATAATCAAACTCTATTTGTATCTTTATAAAAAAACAAATTTTTGAACCATTATAAAGAATATAAACTCGCTTTCAGTAACGTATCAGTTATAGTGTATCTGTAATATATAATAAGAGTATCTTAATATATTGAGTATCAAATACTCAAGCTCTGTTTGTATCTTAAAAATAAACACATTTTTTTAACTAATATAAACTTTTTCATGAATGTTAAGTCTTATCAATTTTGAGACCAGAAACTTAAAATTATTTGAATATGTTAGAAATAGCCAATTAGGTTCTTTATTTACACAAAAGCAAGTTTGCAACACGTATTCGACGTATTTTAGGACTTGTGTGTAGAAAACGACGTAAAATACATGGGTTTTCGACGTGTCATTACCCAACCCTGCAGATATCCAATATTATTCATGTACTACCAGTTACGGCAGTTATGACCACGAAGGAATAATAAGGAGACCTATCTCCATGTAAGCGACTTGGCAGGAGCAACGGCACGGTAAGTGCCCGGCTTGTAAGTTGGAAGTAGTGGAAAGGAGTGCGCAGTTGTCCTTTTCTTACTCACGGAAAAATGTGCGAGTGAGACAAATTTGTCAAATCCATCTAAGCCAGAGTGGTTATGTTGATTGATTTTTTGATCATTTGCAAGCGGCAGAGATTTATTCAATTTTAATTTAGTTAAAAAAAAAAATATTATCTCAGGTCTCCTATAAAGCTAAAGGAGTGCATTATAAAAGTGGTAAGTATATATCGAATATAAGATTGTAAATCTTGAAATTGAAATTATGGTATTTGTCATTACTTCGTAAATCGTGTGTTAAATAATGTCGAATAGTATTTTACTTTAAAGGTGAGGGAATTTAATCAGAGAAATTTTCAAGATTTTGAAGATCTCATGTAATATAATAAATTTTTTTTTTAGCAATGTCGTGTCGCGTACCGGGTTGCATAACCTCTCTGACTTAGATCAATTTGACAAGTTCGTCTCACTCGCACATTTTCCCGTGAGTAAGAAGAGGACAACTGCGCACTTGCGCACTCCTTTCCCCTACTTCCAACTTACAAGCGGGGCACTTACCGTGCCGTTGCTCCTGTCAGATTCGGAAAAGTTTCCCATGGCAGTTTGGTCTCGTTATTATTCCTTCGTGGTTATGACTAGAGTCATGGAGACTAGATATAAGGAGACCAATCTCCATATATCCATTCCCGAAATGAAGTTCTGCCAAGTACATAGTTACAAAACTTCCCGATGAGGGCATGTGTGTTCCCTGGGTGCAAAATGGCGACGTCTAATACACGATGCTTATAGACCGTGGATGCCGCCATTTTGCACCCAGGGAACACACGTGCCCCCATCGGGAAGTTTCCTAACTAAGTACTTGGCAGAACTTCATTTCGTGTTTTGTGAAGTACGGCCATAAGGGTGCCGTCCCATCTGGGCGAAAAATGCAAAGCAGAAAACGAACAACCAACTACAGAGCACCTTTAAGCAGAAAGAAATCTAAAGCTTTTCTGTAATTATCTGCTTGCTTTCGGCTTTGCATTTTGCGCCCACATGGGACGGCACCCTAAGAGATTGGTCTCCTTATATCTAGTCTCCATGACTAGAGTTCTAAAAGTTTCTAAATGCTCTGAGAATTTCTCGAGAGCACGAGAATATGCTTGACCTTTTTGTGATCTGAGAATTTACTGACCATTTACGAGATATATTCTTTAAGTCACGTTCTGTCAGCCCGTATTTCACGATTCTAACTTGACCATCACGCATGTCACGAGTTGCATTTGGTTGCATTCTTAAGTTAATTGATCAAATACTCACGGGTGGCTCTAACTGTACCATCACTCCCAGGGTTGCAAAATTACGCTTAACTTGAGGCTTTTCATGTAAATTACGCAAATTACATAATTTACGTAATTTAGTCAAAAACTGTAGTTAATTACATATTCAAGGTAGCGAACCTTAAAAGAGTATGTATAATCTCTCTTGTTGTATTTGTTTATGCAATTAATTATAGTTAAAATTTAAATCTACATTTCTCTTAATTCGGCAAGTGTCGAAATTAAAATAAAAATATAAAATGAGAAAATCTGAAGGAGGAAAAAGAATGAAATGCGCAAATAAAATCCCATGGTCGGAATTGAATTTCAAGTGTTTAAAGGAAACTGATAAAATTGTGGCAAAATGTTTACAGTGTGACAAAATTTAAAAAAACAGTGCTTACGATCGGCTTTTAGGTCACAGGTAACTAAATTAAAATTAAAATCTATTAATTTATTTGTTTATTATCTTTTGCTAATCACTGGAATATCAATAATTTTAATAGAAAACCTAGAGAAGTTATAAATATTTACCGAACTACAGTAATATGTTATATTCAGGATAACGTAAATTTCTTTTCAATAAATATTATAGTAATATACAGACTTTATAATCTTTGTTAATGCTGTGATCACTTTGCTTTATACTTATACTAAATTATTGTTTTATTTATGTTAAAAAACGTCTGTAAAGTGAAATCGACGAAAATATACAATTCTGGGAATATCAATCATTTATCTCAAGAGGACCTTACGGAAATAGATAATTCTTTAAAAAACGTAAGGTAAAGCTTATAAGTTTTTCAGTGATCCTTTATTTACAGCAAAATAAAATAATATTGATAGCTTTAATAATAATTCTTTCGACTGCGCTGGAATTCGAACCCAGGTATTTCGATTGCGATCGATCATTTCGATTTGAATATCTACTTTTCAATATCCATTTTTCTCCGTGTACACTGTGAAACCAAGTATGAACTTTTTAAGAACCTTTCAATGGAGTTCACGACAGCCCATTCATTTATTAAAAATGAAAGTGTCAAACACGCAGTTGAAATAAATGAAAAAATTTAACACTTTATTCCAACCTCGAAAATGACAGATTCAAAGTCTAATCTACAAATTTGATTTAGTTACTATCGTTTTCATTGCTTACTCTTCTTGCTTTAATTATCGCGCGATTCCTCCGGACTTGTCCAGTGCTCTTTATTTTGGGCATTTTAATTAGCACGCACAGAAATTAAACGCATACACTATCGAACATAATCATTAATATCTTTGGCATAATTTAAAGAACCCGGGTTTAAGATTAGAGGCGATCTAAAAACACAAGCACAGCCAAAGTAGGTGGCGCTGTAACCGCAACCAGTATTGAACAAGGATCAAGGTTGGCTTTATGCCACATCCAAGACATTCGCCACGTTGTAGCCAAATAATAATTTTCCAAGTTGGGGCCAAACTTGTAATAGGGCAAAAATTTGGCAATTTCCACACGGGTAGGCTGGAATCCCAGCGCCGTCGAAGGCGTCTTTTTTCCACAGAAAGATTACAAATTCTTTAAATTTGAATTTAATTTGCATTTATTTGCGATATAAGAGTTTGAAATTGTCTACGAGGACACCTGTTGGCAACGTATCCTATCTGATACGCGACTAGTGATTCTCCGATAATGTAGGCAGTGGCAGAAATTTCAAACTCAACTAATTAATTTGAAATAAATTAATAATATTTAATAATTTCATATTCAATAATTCGAACTCAAATTTTATTTTATTTATAAGCTTAGATTTTTGACATGTCAATAGTTGAGTCTTGAGATTTAGAAAAATAGTTTTATAAAGTCTATATCATTCGATTTCTAACTCAAGAAAAAAATTGTTCATTGAAAAAAAAGTACTAAAAAGACATAAACTAAATTTAATAGTTATATTATAATTTGTGCAAAATTAAGAACATTCTTTATTTCTTTTGTGAACCATCTTTATTATTAAATAATTTCAGCTACGGTAAATTCTTTTTAATTGACATGATATTGAACTCTTATTTCATAAAAGCATAAAGCACAAGACTTACTTTAGCATTATTGATTAACAGCACTATTCCTTCTGAAGAAATATTGCTTTTATTGGGCACAAGACTCATACTTAAAGTGCAAGTGCTATCTTGCCTTTTGTCAATATGCATCTGCTCATCTGCTAGTAAATCATTTTCAATGGCAATGCATCTTTTCCTGGAAAAAAGTAATTTTCGTGCATTGGCCTACCACCCTTACTTATGTTTAAATTATAATTTTGACATTTATTAACGAAATGACAAGATTCGCGAACGATACACAAAAATTAGGTTAGCTTGCGCACCCGCCAAAACTTTAAGTCTAGCATATACGTAAATTACGTATAGAAAACCTCCACGTAATATACATAGTAAATTACGTGTAGAAAACCATGTAAATTACGTTAGGTATTTTAGCTTCGCAACCCTGATCACTCCCGGTTTTTCTGTTGTTCCTTATGTACCAAAACGTGAAAAAATTGAGTGATATGAAAATTTTAATAATTTTAATTATAGTTTCGATTTGAAGAGCTAGTAACTCGCTAAAACCTAGTTGTAAATATGTTAATAAATATACAACCGTCAGAATTACGAACACGAGATTTTGAATAAATTTAATATTTATTTATATAATAAATACCTATATTTTCTAAATCGATTTGTTTGTAAGTTTATTTTTCCCTTAAATAATGAAACAGGACTTATATCGACCCTTAGTGTTAATATTCAAATATTGTTGATATTTGAATATTTTTCCCTTAAACCAACATAATCACTATTCTTTTTATTATTCTTATATGACTGTTTTTATTAATGTTGATGGTTAACTATTTTAAAAATATAAATTAATGTCACCTTATTTTATATTCTATATTCTTTAATCATTCATAATTATTTCCGACTAATTACAACCCTCATCGACTTCGTTTCTTGTTTAGAATTTTTCATTTTTTTTATTTCTCAAGTTACTTTTGCCTCAAAAAAATAATATGAATGCAGTGATATATAGAAAATTACCCAGTAAGAAGGTGGGCATTGAATGGCATTGAAATGTCAAAATCTGGAAAGAAACGGAATCGATAATGAAACATTTGAATGCCTTTTAATGACTAGGAATTAAAATGCATTCAAAAGTTTCATTCTCGATTCCGTTTCTTTCCAGATCTTGACATTTCAATGCCATTCAATGCCCACCTTCTTACTGGGTAAATATAATAATTTTTAAAAAAGTTTTTATTCAATGCCATAAAGGAATGAAAGAGATATTAATATTAGCTGAATGTTTCAAAATAGTTTTAGTACGAGATTAATATGAATGAAAAGAGGAAAATTTAATTAGAAATATTCAAGTAATATTAATATTTAAAGTCTGATTCCTCTTATTTGTTTATGGTATTGAATAATATATGTTTTTAAATGCTTATATTAAATTCTCCGTATATTACTGTGAATTTTCTGGGAGTGATGGTACAGTTACAACTAGGTTTTAGCGAATTAATAGCTCTTCAAATCGAAAATATAATTAAAATTATTTAAATTTTCATAACAGTAGGTTTAAGGTCAATAAAATTTGTGTATCCAGCGTATCAGAAGAAAATAAATTACACTAAATTTATATGGAAATTATAGTATTTATCTTGCGTACTTTACATAAGCACCTTATTTTATTATTTGTACCTTATTTTGCATATTTAGTAAATAATTTTATAATCATTATTTCAAATAAACTTTTAATGTTATTTGTTAATGTTTCGTGTGAGCTTAAATGCTGAGCATATTCTCAAGACACAACTATACAACTATACTTTCGTCTCACTCTAATAAATAGTCAATCCTGATGGTGAAGACATGGAAAGTGCTGATGAGTGCTGAACAACTGCATTGCCTTCAGTATTCAAGTATTATGTTTTTTTTAGTTTTTAACGCTAAAAAATAAAATTATCGTATCAATTGCGATACCTTTAAACTCAAAATGTACCGTAGAATCATAATAGTAACAATTTGAGTGTTTTTATGCTCTTATTCATATTATTATGAGGTCAGCGAATGGTCAGCGAATGGTCAGCGAACGGTTAGTGAATTGGTGGTATCAAAATTCGCTTACCGGAGATGGACTGAACCGACTGGACCATCTGCTGTTGCAGCGATGATGGTGAAGTCCTCCTCGCTGATTGACTCCGCTTCGAAATGACTCTGATAGGACAGTTAAATTTTTTGAAAAAAAAAAATGTGAAAAATTCGAGGCTTAGTTGATTTCCAAGAAGTAGTATATTGTGCAACTAGGGAAAAAACGTTTTTTTGCATGTGTGATGTTTGATGCTTGAATAAAGTGAGGGCAACTATCACACGAATAAGATAAATGTTTCCCCCGCATTGCACACGATTTTTTTCCTACTGAGCCGTCGAAAAGTGGATTTGTTTGCCCCGCAGGGGACAGGGGACTATAAAATGCACTTTATGACGTGCTAGTAGGAAACCGAATTTTGCGTTCGATGGGTTTTTTGTTTAAGGTAAAAATTAATAACACAATTTTTAAGATTATTTTTATAAATAAGTGTAAAATTTATATACACGTTAGGTTTATTTGAAACATTATGTTTAAACAGGTTATATATATATATATATATATATATTGTATCCGCCATTTGATATTTCGAAAACCTAACCCTATTTTAGTAATCAGAGAGACCAAATAAACCACTTACAGCCCATAGTTAGATCAATGCCCATCATAGGTTTTTCAGAATTACATTTAACTTGGAAAAACGCAAAAAATTTTATTTATACAACACAAGCATGTTTTTCTCGCTTTTTGACGCTTGTTTTGCGGGCATAAAGTTTGTCATTTAAGCCCTAGGGCGTAAATAGGGATGGAGTGCTTAAAAGTAGTCATTTAAGCACCCCCCACTCTCTATTTACGCCCGCAGGACTTATATAACAAACTTTACGCCCGTAAAACACACGTCAAAAAGCGAGAAAAACATGCTTTTGTTGTATAAAGTACCGTGTACGACACGGGTGTAAGATCACTTAAAATCGCACTCGCCTTAAATGATCAACTTTACCCCCTTGTTGTACAATGTACTATTTGGTTATTCATAAAACGAAGTACGGGAAAGAAAGCTTCATCAACCTGTAATCGAATTGAATAAAAGTCCATTAGCTTGCAATAGAATAAAGTAAAAGCACATTAGCTTTTATGTAAATAGTACTATAAACTTTGAATACGGGAAATTCCCGAATTCAACAATTAAAGTCTATTTTAAGTATCATGGATACGTAAGTAGTACCTGTACGGAGTCCACCCATAGCTATTCCGGATAATTAAATTAAAGGCCAACTCTCTTGTTTACTTCAGGTGGATACCTTTCTAATTTTTCCTCGTTTATATCTAAGGAACAAACTGAGTCATATTCCCTTAGTTAAGAGCCCTTTTGGTTTTAAAAACAAAAGAGGGTAGTGATATTTATTTGAGTTTGTTCTTTTCTTTCCTTCAGGGTGTAACTTATTATACACTGTACATAATTTATTTTTTACCATATAAAATTGATCTACAACCTTTAATACAATCACCGCAACCCTTACATAATAGTTAATAAATGATCCAGAGTTTACTGAACGATTCAAAGTTCACTGAACTTTGTTAGAGGCAAGCTTCGTGGTTGGATTTAAAATCTTTTTCCTCTGTGCAAACATATGTAAGTACAAATGCGGGAAAACTGCAAAAGAAAAAGGAAAATTTATGGACAACGGTTGAAAAATTGAGGAAACCAGCTGGTGACATTGAATTTAAATTATTGCTTCACATAAGAGTACGTTTGATAGTATAATAGAAAATAACAATTAAAATTTAAGGTCAGCAGCTTTTTCCCGTTCTGTTACAAAAAATTTGAAGCTAGTAAGGTGAATGTCCCAATTACTGACCAAAATTTTTATTTGCCGGGATAAGTAATTGATATGTTTGTACTAAATAGTAATAAAGTCATTGAAAAATCTCAAATTTCTTAAATTTCATCATAAAATCATATATACATCAATTTACGAACACCGTTAAATTATAATGGAGTTCAAAGTTGCGTGCCTTAACTTTCCTAATGTTTCAAGTGCAAGACAATACAATCTCGGCGAGCCCGCTTGCGTCAAAAGCAATTATCGAGATTAATATTGCAGTTGGTCACCTGCATAAAGTGTGAATTCGAGTGAGGAAAGCTCATACAAGTGAGAAAAATCGCGATTACTCAAAAGTTGAATTTTTTGTACATTTTTTCGCCCAGTCAGTAAAAGGCACAAAAAGTTTATGCCACAGCAAGTCGTATCGAGTATAACCGAGTAAGACGAAATATTCACGCGGTACTCACGTAAGTAGCTTGCACACTAACGCAGAGAATATTCGTGCATGCGCTCAATCGCTCTCGACATAGAAACCGGATTAAAAAAAGCCTTGTGATTGCGTTGAACAACGAATGTCTTGTTGAAAGACGTATCACGAGTCAGTCTGTAGTACGTGAAAATAAGAAGCGAGTAGGAAGCAATATTTCCGAGTATTCTGCAGTATTTCCGAATACTCAGCAGTAATCGAGTATTTCAAGCGTTCACGTCGAAATACTATTGAATAGCGCAGAGTCATGATTTGTTTTTATGAATAGTATTCTGGAAACCGTAATCTACTCGGATCTACTACTTGCTTATTTAACAGAAGAAATACCTCGAATTACTTCGAATATAATTCTTATATTTCATTTCATTAAACTTTACTCAAGAGTGAATAGCCCCTCGTAAAAAACATTATTTCACCAAATAACTATTAATCATTGGTTCGATTTGAATTGATTTTACCCACTGATACACTTATAATTCATTGTAAATTTTTGTTACCTAAATTATTCGATTGCAGAATATCAATTGTAACAATCAGTAAATAGTATTGTAGCTACGTTTAATAGCGGTCAGTAATTGGGACAAACACTAGTCACTATTACGGCCCACGAAAACATTGCTGGTCACTAATTGGGTCAAAAACATGTCGACCATAATTTATGATACATCTTAATTTCGAAAGGATTAAACTGCAAATGCTTACTTTTTAATGTAGAATATGATACAACTAGGAATAAATTTGTGACCTGCTAATCTAAATCATTCACTTCTTAGCATTTCAATGAAATATAATAAGAAAATAAAATTATTAGTTACACTGCACATTAACTTAAATTAAACTAAAGCAACATTTTTGTGAAAAATAATATGTGCCAGGTTTTTAAGATTCAGCAAATTCTTTTTCTATTTTCTATTCTTTGTTTTTAATAATACCCTAGCTCCATCCCACCAAAACAGTCAATCACTTTAAATAATATAGGAATCAAAATAATCTTACGTGGAATGTAAAGCAGCATAACTAGTCCTAAGAAATAATGATAGCTGAACGTGAAATTCCAAGTATTAGGTAGCGTATAACTCCATGAGAGAGGTTTGCTGACGGCATATAATTTGGCAGCATATAAACACAAAAGTTCGCCAGTTATTCCGATAGGGTATAGTACAATAAAGGTTGTGTATCTGAATCATAAGAAAACACTTTTATAATTCATCTTACGTATATTAAAAAAATCACGTATATAAGTAGGAAACTCACCTAAGCCATACCAGAAAATGTGGTACATATCCCATAAGATTCATAAAGTAGTACCCGTAACGGATAATTTCCGTAACAGACCAAGCAAAAAGAGCCAAGGGAAGGCCAGGAGAAGCTGCAGCAAAATTTGTTGGAGTAGCAAGTAAAACTCCACAAACTACCATAACTCGACTTAAAACTTGGAAGGTCGTGATAATAGGATTGGATGGAACCAATCCTGTTATTGCATGTATGATCTGAACGAAAAAGAAAAATGTTGATTATAATTTTCAAATGTAGAATGAGAAGAAAACCAATTAGAAATAAATTTTAATTTAAGAGTCAAACTCGTACGCTCTGGAATCAGTAAAGCGTTTTACTGATATTACTTTAGCAAACTCGATAAATTAACATACACGTATTCTCAGAACCTACTACCCCCAATATTTTATTTCTTATTACAATTTAACTTACACCAACTCCTGCGCTTTTGTAATCACAAAAGCCTCTATAAGGAGAAAAAAAAATAAGATAATTTCTCGACGAACATTTCAAGGTTCAAGGCACATATTTTAATTCGATTTTATCGAATTTAAAAATGATAGTGATCATTTCCGATAAAATATTTAAATAGAGGTTACTCAAAAATTGAAACAGCGAAAGGGGTGAGTTTAAAAGCAGTCCACCATTTTCTGATTGAAAGGCGATCGTTTTCTTATTCTTGATAAAAAAAATTAGACAATCTGATAGTTCTTTTTTGTTCCTCCATAAACTTGTTTCCGTACTGCACCATCTAAAATTCTGGCAAGTCCTTATTTAGAAATTCACAAAAATAAATATTTTCGATTCAGATACTATACCCTAGCGGACTTGATTGAGAGAACGGTCATAGAATACTCTGACCGTTCTCTGACCGTTCTCTGACCTCGCATCATTATGGCTAAGAACTATAAAAAAAACATTTAAGGCATTACAATTATAATTCCATGGCAAAATTTGGAATAGAAGGCGTAGGAATAAACACAATAATTTTATTTTTCAGCGATAAATACTTGGAAAACATCATGTACCTGTCATTGAAGGCAGTGCAGTGGTTCACCATTTGCGGAACGTCTCCACCAATAGTAAACCTTCACGGTGGAGACGTTCCGCCAATTGTGAACCACTGCACTGCCTTCAATGACAGGTATACGATGTTTTTCTAGTTTTTATCTCTGAATAATAAAATTATTTTATCTATTCCTACACCTGCTAATTCGAATTTGATCGCAGAATCACAATTGCAATGTTTTAAATGTTTTTTATCGTTCTTAGCCATAATAATGCGAGGTTAGAGAACGGTCAGAGAACAGTCAGAGAACAGTCAGAGAACGGCCAAAGTATTCTATGACCGTTCTCTCAACCGGGTCCGCTAGGGTAGGCTCAAAAGAAATTGTTGTCCCTTGTGCAATGCTGAAATCTCACCTAAATTGTGTACTAGAAAGGAAGAGGTAGATAGGAATAGCCCATACTGTCTGGAAGGAGTGACAAAAACAATTATTGAAAACAAATTTCACTGACAATTTAAATCACAAAATTTGGTAGTTTGAAGCCTCCGCGTCCTATTTTCCAAATTCAAATAAAAATGATACCCTTTTACGTCCGAGAAATGGTAATAGATTGAATAATGGTATAATAAAAAACGACTCAGTGGGACAAAATATGATAAATATGTATTATTTTTATTATATAATCCTTTTGATTTTTCACGTCTAAGGTTACGACCTTTTTGAAATTGTTTCGTGGATACGTCATGAAGTTTCAAATTTTATTCGATGTTTTTTAAAGGGTCAATGTAGGACAATATAAATTACATTTTGTTAAAGTTTCAGATTTTTTCATCGAAAATTACCAAAATATTAAAGTTTTCTGGCGCCGTGTGAAATTGGAAAAATGTGGGTTTTCAAATATTTTTGTGACTAACAGTAATTCCTCCAATAGTTTAAAAAATTTTCAGTGCAACAAACTTTTTATTCTACGCGAAAGGGCGAAAATTTTGAATTTGTTTATCTAATTTATTGGATCCGCCATCTTGGATTCCGATATTCTGACTACACAATCGTAATCAGCGACCTTGAAAACCCCCGAGTAATTATTTCCAAACAGATTTGAGGAAATTTAGTTGCAGTGAGCATAAACTTTGGCATCATTTTCTTTTTAAAAGTAATTTGTTCATCTACGTTTTTCCTGACTCGACGCCATATTTAGTCGGCCATATTGAACTTCAAAAACCACCCAACGATTTTGAAAACTAGATAAAATTTACACAATTTACAAAATATGAAGTATAAATTAAAATTAAAACATAAAATCTATACGTACTTCCAAAGCTGCAGCATTTTGGAAAACGATAATAGATGTTTTCACAGTTTCCCATAAAGTAATTTCTCTTCTTTCAGTAGTATAATATGTAATAAGGTGGTAGAATATTAAACTCCATCTGCAATACAATGAAATATTAAGTAAAAGAAAAGGTAAATTATTGCATGTATAATAGGGTATCCGTTAATCGAGTACGTTTTCCCATGTGTTTCATGAAGAAAAAAAATTCACATAATGACAAAAAGGAAGGTTCTAGATAAAACAAGAGGAAAAATTTGCAGAGAAAGTTGCCTTTATTTCCATTCGATTTTGAATAATACGTTTGGTTGATTTTTTTTTATAGTCGCATTCAGAATAAAGTATATTGCATTAATAATAGATTTTGAAAAAATCCGCCAATTGAGTGAAAAATTTTCCTCATGACATGTATAGCCATGTAACTCTTGAGACCACACATACAATAAATGAATAATCTATTAAACTAAGCAACACATCGTTTCTTAGCTGTTCATACTGAGTTTTGAGTGAATGAAAACCACCCCTAGAGTTACCACCTGTAACAGAAGTTTCTATAATATACGCAAAAAATATCAATGAAAATTATATTTGAACTGAGAGCGGTAGTGATAAGAGAGTACGATCACTTCATTTATATTAATTTTTTTAGCCCAACATTCCTGCGACCAATTACAGAACAACTTACCTATTTAGTCCAGTCACAATGTAAAAAAAAGAGGCAAAATCCTGAAAATCAGCGTTTTCCCTATCGTTTTGCTTGATTATTTTTGTTTGGAATTACCAGATTCAAAGCTACTTGCCGATTGAGATATCATCAAGTCAGATATTACATAACACGAGACTAAATCCTTAAGCTCCGTTATGTAGCCATAATGCTACCACGCGAGGAAGATATTTTTTATATTTACAGTCAAACTCCTCTGAATGTGGATTTTTTTTTAGAATTTTACACATTATGCGTGAGATTTACATTTTGAGAAAGTGGAGATTTAAAATGTTTTATGGGCTTCAGAGGGGGGGAGGGGGCGATGAGAGATACGAGTATATAGTATGGGCGAGAGAGGAGTAAACGAGGTCGAGGGGGAAGCGATGAAAATTCTTGGAATTCCACTTTACTCGTGACTCTTTCTCAGTTTGAGCTTCCTTATTCTACCCAATGAATAATTGATGTAAAAATGATATGAGGCAAATGTACCAGTCATTGCACGGTGAAGGAAAGGCTTCTCGAATTATTGAATTTAATTAAGAAAAAAATATATTATTGGTCAAATAAATCGAATCACACTCTGAATAAGACTTTGAATTTGTGTACCAGTCCTTGTACTCCTAAATTTCGCAAGTTTTTTTCTTAAAAAATCATTCTAAAATAACGTTGTGTGTGTATGTGTGTGTGTATGGAGTAATAAAAATTAGTATTACAGAGAATAATAATTTATTAATAACGTTGACGAATTACAATCGTTTCCCCCTTTTTACCCCTTATCTTCTTTGCTTTTTTCTTGTTTTTTTTTTTTCAATTTTTCACGAGTTTTTTTTTTCTTTTTTCGTTTGCAACTTTTAGTTATGTTAAAAATAAGATAATGTTTTTATCAATTTTTTGAACTTACACTAAATGTGAAAATTAATAGATTAGAAAACATCTTCTGCAACAAACAATTACACCCAGGATTCCCTCCGAGAAGCTTCGGGATGTTCTCTGCAACGAGCCCGAGAGGGAATCCCTCCATACCCTACGAGTTTGTATAAGGGAATGCTCGTTGGAGGGAATATCGAGTGTATTTATGGCTCTAAATCCTGAATCTTTTCTTCCTATGCCTGTTTTGATCGGTAAATTATCCTATTTTGCCTTTAAGTATGACAAGCACTTACTTTTTTCCAAAAACAAAGATTATTTTTGCATTTCGATGCGACGTGACAAGTTGATTCGTGAAATGTTTTTGATCGTATTTGATAAATTTTTTATCTAATGTGTTAATAAAATATTTCCAAATTAGGTGGTTGAGTTCGAAATTTTTGCCATTGCCTACATAATCGGAGGATCACGTATCAAATAGGATATGTTTCCAACAGGTGCCCTCATAGACAATTTCAAAATCTTAAATCGCAATAATGCAAATCAAATTCATATTTAAAGAATTTGAAATCCTGTGGAAAAAGGGACGCTTTCAACTAAGCCGGGATTCGAGCTCGGATCTATCGATTACTGGTCGACTGATCTAACCAACTGAGCAACACAGTTTATTTAAATCGAGCGCAAGTTCCACTAATGCTGTATTACTGTCTACTTTTTCGAGAACGTTATTATCAAAAAGTGATAGGAAGTGATTATTTATTGTTTTATGATCGCTTTATACTCATAACATATGAATACTGTAATGAGTTTTATGATTATATATAAATTATCAAAAAGATAAATTAGTTCGTGAAAAATCCACGAGAGTTTATTTTCAAACAGCAGTTGGCATGATTCGACAAGAAAGGAAACGTTGTTGTAATCCATACAAAAACAAAAACCGTAAGTGAATATTACGGGATTTTTCACTGCTCGATACATATTAAAATATAGTGAAATCATCACATGCTAATCAATCATGTTAATCAATGCTAATTATGTGTACAAATAAGTTTTGAGGTTTTTTTTCGTGATTTTGAAGCTTTATTCAGAGAAATTGGTACAATGTATGTTATTCAAAGTATTTCCCATCTCTTTCTACTACCTTTGGCCATCTTTCAGGCAGCATACGGATACTGCGTTTAAAAAATTACTCACCTTTTGAGGCGACCCAAGAATCGACCCAATTTTTGGCTTCTTCATAAGAAGTGAAGTGCTGCTCAGCTAAGCCATGAGCCATCAACCGGAATAAGTGGTAGTCCAAAAGAGCAATGTCTAACGAATACTTTGTCATGTCTTTTGGCATATTGTGGGGGGGTTTAAACTTTAATGCTCGACTCGATTGCATCAATTGTTGTTGGTAACGTTCCGCAGTGATGGTTTCGTTAGGCTGGAGTAGCGCATAGTAGACCACTCCGAGCTGATCCCACCAGACGCACAGCATTAGTTTCTTGCCACTCTTGAAACGCCGGAACCAATACTCACATGTTTTTATTGATGGAGCATGTTCCCCATATGCTTCACATAGCAATCGATGTCCTTCAGCTGCACTTTTCTCTCAGTTAAAGCAAAAAAGCAGCGCTTCCCGCAAATGTTGTTTTTTTGGCCCAAAAGTTGACATGGTTAGTGCACAAAGAAGCTGTGTTGTTTATACTTCAGCGAAATTACACATACTGATTATTAGAGGAAAATGGTGACGCTTTAACATGAATATCTTTTGTCAATCCCTCAAAACTTATGTGTACACATAATAATTTATGAATTTATGTCAGTAAATTCAAAGATGTTGAAAAAAATGAACTCCTTTGCAATACATGCGGAATAAAAGTTATGAAAGATGAAGTTTTAGAAGGAGGATGGAAAAGAATAAGATTTGGTCCGCCTAGCATTTGTTTTCTTTCTTAATTGTTAAAATTATCATAAATTGGCGAATGACTCGCAAAATCTTCCTTCTCACGGCTTCCAGGTACCCCCGATTCCAAGAATCCCTCGGAGACAATAATATTGACGAAAAATCAAAGTCCTTGTGATTCCTCACATTATCATCAACGTACAATTCAAAAAATGTCTCTCCATACTTTCTTACGTAAAAAATTTGTTCGTGGATTTTTCACGAACTAATTTATCTTTTTGATAATTTATATATAATCATAAAACTCATTACAGTATTCATATGTTATGAGTATAAAGCGATTATAAAATAAATAATCACTTCCTATCACTTTTTGATAATAACGTTCTCGAAAAAGTAGACAGTAATACAGCATTAGTGGAACTTGCGTTCGACGCCGTCGATCGAAGATCGTGATTCCACGCGCATGACTTTACAAAAAAATTCATATTTCGCGCAATTTTCGATTGCGCACCTTAATTATATACCAAAAATTTGCGTAATACTTGCGTTTATCACTATGATTTTTTCAGATATTTCAAAAACGGCGGTTTTTCAAAAAATCAATTTGTTTGAAAATTTTTTTCCGAAAAATGCTACCTCATCGGCCATCTAATTATACGTTTGCGTAATTTTTTCAGATTTTTTCCTAGTTTGAGTTTTTAAATAATTGAAAAAGAAAAACATTTTTTTGTTTGTTTATCCCATAATTTTTTAAGACTAAACCTAACAGTACCGGTCAAATTGACCGTTTTCAAACTTTTGTAAAATTTAAACATATTTAAACGTTATAATACCCTTATCAAACTATATGACTTTTCTTAATATATGCATATAATATTTTCTTCACTCTTTACTTCTAGTTTTGTTTTCTCTTTTCCAAGAAAATTGAACAATAAAATCCATAACTTTTTTTAATTGACGGTCAATTTGACCGAGCTCGGTAGGAATAGGTATACAAGAACTGTCGGTAGGTTTAGTGTCAAATAATGTATGAAAAAATGTCAAATTTTGGGTTTCTTTATTATTCATCTTAGTCTATCAATCCTTGAAATTTCAAGTAAATCGTAAACATGGAGTCCTGAACCCCTCCGATTTGGCATGGAACACACCATATACTTACGTATTTTGACGCCCTGATAACGAATATGATAGTGAAAATTAGCGCAAATTTTATTTTCATAGTTTTTTTGCGTTTATCTCAGCCAATATATAAATTTCGAAAACAGTTCCGAAAAAAACTTGTAGAACTCATCGCAGTACAAAAAAATTGACTGAACAAAAAATGTGTATTTCGCCAAAATCTACAATTTTGTCTCAAACTTTTTACAAAGCTTATCGTATTGCCTGAGATAAACACAAAAAACCATGATTTCGGTAGGTTTTACATGGCTTTCACCATGGAAATCAAATATTCGCCAATTTCCACTATCATATTTGTAATCAGCGCGTCAAACTACACAAGTATACAGAGTTTCAAGGAAATCGGAGGGTTCAGTTTTTCCGAACTTTATCCAGAAATTAAACTAAATAAATTTGACTAATTTTTCTATTTTAATAATTTTGTTATTTAATTTAGTTACTGTTAAATAATAAACCGAATATCACAAATAAATATTTTCGATAAATGCTTGCTTATAACAGAAATTGAAAAATAAGAGTCCTTATTCCCATACATTTCCAATGGAAATAATACTACCAGTGTTCCACGGAGTGAAGTTGGCTCCTTATAACAGTGCTAAAGCCTAATTTTACATTGTTTTGAATTTTACAACAGATGCGCCAAATTCAACTGTCCTAAAAGTTAAACTATGGAAACTTTCTTGTTTGCATGCAATTTTAGTGACACATTATTTTCACACAATTTGGGTAAAATTTACATGGCAATCACTGGTAGCATTATGTTAATTGATAACCGTGGTGATTTCAAGTCTGTTTTTGTACATTGTACCAGCAGAGGCATAACAACATTTTTACCATTACTTCTTGAAAACATCTTAAGTGATTCGTAAATTTTATAATCTTACCCCAATGTTTGAATTGCATTGTAGCTTCGTAAATAAAACTTCGCCAAAGTTCCAATTTTTCTAGGTTTACAGGTAGTACTAGACATTTTGTTTTCTTTTACGTACAAAGAAAGTGTTTTGTCAGGAAAAGACTTAACAAGTGACTGACCTATGCTGACTTACTAGTGACTTGCGTATTTCACAGTCTAAGATGCAGTCTCATGACGCGTGATAGTGCAGGACCCTGGAAGCATGAACTGAAGCGTAAGCAGAAACTATAAGAGTGAAAGAGACATAGATATATTTCTTTCACTTTCTATCTCTACTTTATACTTTGCAGTCCCATATGAGGGTGCTGCCCCATGGATGGCATAAAGCGCAAATCGCAAAACAGAAAGCAGCAAGTCACTAGATGGCTAGTCAAGATTAGAGTTCTAAAGAGTTTATGTGACCGAGAATATGTCTGGGAGCACGGGAATATGACTGAGAATTTCTCTGATGAATGTGCTCTTCGAGAATTTATGAGAATTTAAAAATATTTTCCGTAACGGTTCAAGCTTTCAATTGTTTTTGATAAATGTATTGTTCTGGAAGTTCATGTAACGTGCGCAATAAAAATGAAAAAAAAAAAAGAATATAGTTTGGAATTTAAAAAAAAAAATTATTGATAAACAAAATAAAGCTTCTTTCAAGTGCAAATACTGTGATCAGGTAAAGAAAGCATGCTACTCCACAAATAGAGCACTTAAAAAAGTGCATAAACTGTTCCGAAACTGTCAAACAATTATTTAAATCAAAGCGTAATTTGTGCGAAGAAAACTTGAATTACTTGTTCTTTATGTTTGAATTTAATATAATGGCTATAATAGTATATTACATTACAAGGGGCGAAACAGAGCGATTGCATGAGTGTGAAGTTTGCTGCCCGAGTGAAACGAGGGCTGCAATCACACGAAATGCTTTCGCTGTGTTTTGTTCCGAGTAATGTATACTATTTTTCATAGCAACTCTTTTGAGAATCTGATTGGCTGTAACTGTGGAGCGAGTTGAAACAGCGACTTTCAACCCTAGGGTTGAAAATCATAGTTTCAACCCGTTCTACAGGTACCGAAAATCGGATTTTCAAAGGAGGCGCTATGAAAAAAATTTTTTTTTGATATTGAATTCCGATAAAATTTGACATTTTTCGTAGTTTATTTTTATGAAACCTTCACTATTGCAATTCATAGTGTTTGGAAATAAATTTACAATATTATAAGGTTTAATGATAAAGAAAATATTGGTGAAGGTACAGTAAAACCTCATTTATCGGGACGCCCTTGAAATGTAAACACCTCGTTTATCGGGATTTGGAGGGGCTCCCCACTACCACCTATAGTCTCATGGTGGGTTGCCATGACTCTTTTTGTATGTGGACATTTAGTAATGGTAACGAAGGTATATATAATACGAAGGTATGTAAAAAAATTGACATAATAAAACTCCTGCAAATGAAACATCTGCAAACTATGTCACTATGTACAAGGAGTGGTGGCTGGAGGAGAAACAAAATGTCCCGATAAATGAGGTTGCGAGATACCGAGAAGTGAAGATCCCGATAAATGAGTGTCCCGATAAATGAGGTTTTACTGTATGGTAAAATGCCCTTAAATTCTCTGTAAATTCTCAAGTTGTCCTAAAATGACGGTCACAGTCACGAGAACGTGACCGAATTTTAAATGTCCGAGAAATTTAGAACTCTAGTCAAGATCATTATTGTGAATTTTACTTCTATGGATCTAACGGTAAACATGTATTGTTATTGGTTATCGCCATTCTGTTCATTATCACAAGTGTTTTCTGCCTGCATGGGACGATAGGAACATAATTTTTACGTCTTGCAAAGTGCAAAATTAAAAAACGCCCGTCTACAAATTAAATTAGTTAACAACTTAAAAATAAACAAATTACTAGTGATAAAAACTCACATGAATGGCAATTTGATTAAATATTGAATTGAATTAATGTTTACTTTTGAAAAATGATATAAACTTATATATAGTTCAAGAGAGTAAAAAGTTGGAAAATAAAGAAAAATTAATAAATTCACGGAACACAAATTGGCTAAATGATTTTTCTTATATTACAGTGTACTCAAAAGAATATTTGTAAACAATGTAATTATTTTTTGTAATAAATTGTTCAATAATTTAAAGAAAATGAAAGTATACTTTGGCAGATTTTTGTATCATCAACGTTTTGTAATTAAATGAACAATCGCTATATTTCCAATAAAATTTTTCAAACAAATAATATATTTACATTGATCTAAGAATGATTGTCGAATAAATTTTACTTCTGTCTTTCTTCAGCTGAATAAAATCGGTGAACAAATGCAGGGGGCTCTATAGACGGGCATCTTCCCATTGCGTGAAGGGTGCCCTATAAACGGGTCTATCCCAGGTTGAGAGTGGGGGACGCTATAAACGCGTCCATACCCATGCATGGAGAAGGATGTATGCCCCAGGTAGCGGCGCTGAGAGAGAGTCTGAGAGTGCTTGTGAGGAATGAGTGAACTGAACGAATGTCAGCGCCGCATGACTGTGATATGTGTCCTTCGAATGTGAGAGGAGAACCTATAGACGGTCTCCCTCTTGAAAGAGGCTAAGAGCGAATTGGTGTATGGAATCTCCTGGGGGACACTGCAAGGCCTCCGCAGTCTGTGACCAAGAGCAGTCCAAACGATCGTTTCCGCATGGCGCCCCACTGGGAGTGCTTCGTCGCCGAGTGGTGTCTTCCCCGGCCCACGAGGAGGCGAGGCTGCTGTGAGCCTAGCTCTGCCGAGGTGGTGTGCCATGCGGGATCAGAAGCCAGCCCCTTCGGGACCTTGATCAGGTAGTGCGTATTGAACACAGGTGTCGGAGCCTGTGTTGCCTCGAGCGAGTCCGGTCTGTCCGTGTATTCCGGGACCGGCTAAGCGGAGGTTGGGCCTCAGGGAACTGGGGTAGGACTTCGGTCCGAGGGTACACCCGTTCCCAACTATTCCGACACGCTCCTCTACGCACGATGCGCTGGTAAAAAATGATTTATGAATTTGAACAAAAATAATGTGGGGAATGTCGACTTGGGTGCTTCATCAGGAGCTGAAGGATGGAAGGACGTCCTTCAGCTCCTGAAGGAGCAAAATGAGAAAATGGAAAAGCTAGCCAGGGCCCTGAGCGTAATACAAAAGGGTATGCTCAGGAACAACCCTGGCTTTGTAAAAGACTCAGTAAACGAGGCAGCTGAGGTGTTGGGCGGTATGCTCAACACCCACAGGTGCCTACTTGAAAGCGGGGTGGAACTCCAGAAGAGGCTGGAGACCCACCCCGTCTCGAAAAAAATGGGTATCTTCCGGAGACCGCGCTCTGCGTCTCTGGGAGACACCCCAAAACTTCAAAATAAAGGTGAGAAGAGGGCAGCCCCCTCCCCCCCTCAGGAAAGAACTCCTAAGAGGGGGAAGGGCGGCCCGTCACCGTCGTATGCACAGGTGGCCAAGAGCCAGGCCCCGATTAAAGATGGGGACTGGCAAGTGGTCACCAAAAAGAAAAAAAAAGGAAAAGAAAAAAGTGGATACGGAGAGAAGGGCGAAGGACCCTGTGCAAGAAGCACAGGGTACAAACGCCAAGAGAACTTCGAAGCGCTCCTCGCCCGCCAGGTCGGGCGACGCCATCAAGGTTTCGGCGAAGGACGGCCAGTCCTACGCCGACATCTTGAAGGAGATGAAGGCGAAAGTCGACCCCCGGAAGGCAGGACTTGAGGTCCTGTCTATCCGGAGGACCAGGAAGGAAGAAGTCCTTCTGGTCCTCAAAAAGGGGAGACGTTTCGGCCTTCCGGAAGGAGCTCGACCTGGCGGTCGGGGAGAGGGCAGAGATTTCGGCCCTGGTCTCGACGAGGTCCCTCGAAATTAGGGACCTCGACGAGACCGTTGAAAAAGAGGAGGTTGTGTCTGCCCTGTGCTTGGCATTGGGCAGACCAGCTTTTGAGGGGTCCTGCAGGCTCTTCACCCGCTTTGGTGGGGTGAAGACTGCAGTCATCCGGCTGGCTGAGGCAGACGCCGTGCGTCTGCTTCAGCTAGGCAAGTTGAGGATCGGGTGGGTAGAGTGCCGCATTCGCGAACACCTGGAAGTCGCCCGCTGCTTCAGGTGCCTTGGGTACGGCCACGGGTCCCGGGGCTGCAGCAACCCCGACAGGAAAAACGCCTGTTGGAGATGCGGCGCCACGGGACACTTGGCCAGGACCTGTAAGGCGCCACCAAGGTGCCTGTCATGCGCAGACAGGGGCGACAAAGATGTCGCCCATGTGTCGGGGAGCGGCTCCTGCCCGGTCTTCCGGGAAGAGCTTCGGAGGTTGAGAGGCAGGAATTGAAGTTCCTGCAGCTCAACCTCGGAAGGGGGAGGGATGCCCAGGACCTCCTGATGCAGACTGCCAGGGAGAGGGGGGCTGATGTGCTGCTCATTAGTGAGCAGTACAAGTGGTCCGATAACTCTGCTTGGTATCAGGATGCATCAAGGAGGGCCGGCATCCTTGTTTGTAACCCTGATTTGGGCGTCGGGGACTTCCTGGAGACCGACGCAGGGTTCGTCTGGGTGGAGGTGGCGGATGTGCGTGTGTACAGCTGCTACTTCTCCCCCGGCGATCCCTTTGATGTCTTTGAGACCCAGATCCTCCTCCTTGAGGAAAGCCTCCGTGAGGCCATCGGGCGATCCCTCATAGGGGGTGACTTCAACAGTAAGTCGCCCGAGTGGGGTGAAGCCCGCCTAGATAGGAGGGGAATCTTGGTTGGCGAGATGGTCGCTAGGAACGAACTGATCGTCTTGAATCAGGGCGGGGAATTTACGTTCAGACGAGGAGCGGGGGGGTCAATAATTGATCTCACTATTGCCGCACCTCGCCTCGCTTCAAGGATAAGCGACTGGTCGGTCCTCGATTTAATAACCTTGAGTGACCACCGGTGCATCGAATTCACACTAGAACAACGGTGTCAGACGGTAGATAAGGGTAGGGGCGGCGAAGGAAGGAGCCCCTCCTGGAACACGAGACGACTCAGCAGGGAAAGACTTCGCGAACACCTCGAAGAAACCAGGCTCATCGATGAGCTTGGTTGGGTCTGCCCTGCTTGAACGTTTAAAGCTACTGTGCGCTCGGCAAGGCAGAAGGTGGTCGCGGCTTGCGACTACTCGATGCCTCGCCGTGAGCGCAGGCAAGCCAAGGGTTCGATGTACTGGTGGAACGACCAGTTGGCAGCCCTACGTCGAGAATGCCTCGCAGCGCGGCGAAAATTCACCCGTTCAAAGGGGGATGCTACGCTGCACGAGGCATGGAAAGGGGCAAAAACAGCTTTGAGGCGAGGCATAAAGAAAAGCCGACTTCAATGCTGGAAAGACTTGATCGGTGAGGTCGAGAAGAACCCATGGGGTCTCGCCTTCAAAATAGTCACCAAGAGATTGGTGGCTAGAAGAAAGACCCCGGGCCTGGATAATCCCGATCGAGTCCAGTACATTGTGCGTAGCTTGTTTCCACACGTGGAGCCGTTCCAAAGACAGGACCGAAGTTCCTGCGTGGTCCGGCGCGAAGAACTCTTCACTCTCGAAGAACTAAAGAGGGCGGGTGGAAGGCTTAAGGCAAATACAGCGCCGGGTATCGACGGGGTGCCGAACGAGATCCTCAAAGAGGTGATCGGGGCGTACCCAGAGATCCTCCTAGAAGCCTTTAACTCCTGTCTTCGGGAGGGGAGGTTCTTCGCAGACTGGAAGAAGCAGAGGTTGGTCCTGCTGAGGAAGGGCAACAAACCTGTAGGGGTTGCCTCGTCGTATAGACCAATATGCTTATTGGATACGATGCGGAAGCTTCTGGAGGAGTTGATTCTACAACGGCTTCAGGCTCTCTTGGTCGGGGAAAACGGGCTCTCGGAAAACCAGTTCGGATTCAGGAAAGGCAGGTCCACTGTGGACGCCATCCAAGCTGTGGTTAACATCGCCACAAAGGCAAGAAAAGGAACTGGTAAGCGTAAGGGATTCTGTGCGTTGATTAGCGTCGACATACGCAATGCGTTCAATACCGCGAGATGGAACATCTGCATCGAGGCGATGGTGCGGAAAAAGGTTCCAGACTACCTGTTGCGAATGATAGATGACTATCTGAGCGACAGGTGGGTGATATATGAGGGCGACAAATGGTCTCTCAAGGAGGAGATGACATGTGGCGCCCCTCAAGGGTCGCGGGTGGGTCCACTCGTTTGGAACGTCATGTACGACGATTTCCTGCGCATGGACCTGCCTGCTGGAACGAGCATCGTCGGCTTCGCGGATGACGCACTAGTCGTGTGCGCCGCTGACGACGTCGGAATCCTAGAGCTGAGGATCAATGAAAGTCTGTGGCGAGCGAAGCGCTGGTTGGATGGCAGAGGTCTTAAAATGGCCCCTGAGAAAACCGAGGCTTTGCTCGTTACGGACAGGAGATCCTTCCAATACCCGAGGATCGTTCTCGGAGAGCATGAAGTCGAGTGGAAAACAAGCATTAAGTACCTGGGGGTGCAGCTGGATCGTAGGCTTAGCTTTGGCGAACACCTAAAGATCGCAGCCGCCAAAGCTATCCAATGTGGAGCAAACTTGGCCCGGCTTATGCCAAACATTGGTGGACCCAGGGAAGCGAAAAGAAGATTGGTGGCGAGCGTGGTCCATTCGAAGCTGCTTTATGCAGCTCCGGTCTGGGCCAATGCCTTGCAAAACCATGCTATCAAGAATAAGCTGTTCTCGGCGCAGAGACTTGTCGCGCTGAGAATAGTTTCGGCATATAGAACTATCTCGACGAGCGCTGTGCTGGTCCTGGCGAGCGTCCCGCCAATAGATTTATTGGCGGAGGAAAGGCAGGAAACCTTTCAGCTTCGCAAGGAGCTTACCTGCGCCGACCTGCAGGAAATCGCTCGCGCGAAGGAGGCCATCCGCAAGGATGGAAGGCGCAGACTCGTCGAGAAATGGCAGATGAGATGGCATGGTGAGCAGACAGGGAGATGGACCTACCGCCTGATCCCGGAGATCGCCACCTGGCTGAACAGAAAGCACGGGGAAGTCGGCTTTTACTTGGCACAAGCGCTCTCGGGCCATGGCTGTTTTAACGCGTACCTGAGGCGCTTTAAGAAGAGAGACGAGGAGACGTGTTGCTACTGCGATTCCCCGGTGGATAACGCAGAGCACGCACTCTTCGTCTGCGCAAAATGGGGTGTGGCTAAGGAGGTCCTCGGTCAGGCGGTGGGTTCCGAACTTACTCCTGACACGATGGTCCCCCTCATGCTCCAGTCTAAACGGTTCTGGACGCTCATCGAGTCATTCGTCACACTTGTGATGAAGACGAGAGAACTTGATGGGCGTCGAGAGCGAAACAACGGGGAGGGCCAGTAGAAATCGCATCGGGGCCTTCGCGGTCCTGCGTCTCGGGTAGACTTGGCTGTCCGCGTCGTTCGGAGAAGGAATCTGTTTGTTTCTCCCCTGGGTGGCGCGGCTAGTCGGTTATCCTAGTGGGCGTGTGGCCGCGGGTGGAAGTTCCGAGCGAACGGATGACGGAAGAGTCGTACGCGACTTTAATGGAACCAACCACCCGTGAAGTTTAAAGCCGAAAGGCGGTTCCGCGGGTGGTGTATTGGTTCGAGAGAGGGGGTTTTTTGGTTTTAACAGGTATGCCTAGACCCGTCCTAGGAGAGTCCTGTACAACGTCTATAAAAGATTTTGCCATTTTTCCTCCTCACCAAAAAAAAAAAAAAAAAAAAAAAAGTATAAACCTTCTTTTACAATGATTAATTAGTCCGTTACCAAGTATTGTTAAAAGTAGTTAAAAATTTAAGTGACAATTCAAAAATTGTTCAAAAATAAAAACCGATCCAGAAAAGGGATTCTAGGGATACGTAACAGTTTTGTTTGTACTTAGCGGCGATTCATTGCCGCAGAAAATCAACAATATAATTAGCAGTAGAGGTTTATTGTAATATAATTTGTTTAATCTAATATAATTAGTTTAATCAATATAATTAGTATTAAAGGTTTCGTAGTCAGTTCTGGTTTTTTCTCTGCTTTCGGTAAAAAAGTTATTATTCGCTGTCTTTTTGATCAATCATTGCCTCCTCTACAACTTGTATAAATTCTTGTTGAATTCGTAATCGCCTTTGCTCATCAAGTTTCCGTAAAGTAGGCCTCAGTGCTAAAAGAAAGGAAAACGTAGGATCAATTTTTGGAATCACACTAGGTGGTGATATCGAATTTAACCGAGACTCGTAAAACTTGACTTTTTCAGTAAAAAAGAAAGTAAAGAAAATTACGTTATTAAAAAAATAGACGAAACAAAACCATTTTATTATTGTGCAAGAAGAGAATAATTCAATGCAATAAGTTTTCACATCAGTAACTCAAACATACTGCATACATTAAAACATTTTATTAAGTATAAAAAAAGGATGTTACTTAGTCTTACATTTCTCTGTGGCTTTTAAATCATCTTCTTCCTCTTCTTCTGACCCAGATTGAGACTCTGATTACGAACTCAAACTGGTTATTGTCTTTAAAAAAAGTCACAATCAATAGAAGAACATTAGTGATACAATTTTTCAGACTACTTTAAAGTATGCACTGATCTGGACACACTGCTCCCGTGGTGGAGGTGGAATGCACGAAGTAGTATAAGCAGGCTGAACTTATGTACAAACTTAATCCGAAATTGGTTGCAGTGACTGTACAATAAGTGACAAGCTCGAAGAAATCTATCTTTTTCTCTTGGCAGAGAATCTTAAACTGAGAAAAGTCTGACGTCACATGTCAACGAATATAAATACGTAAATAGTGTTTTGCAAAATCTTCAATTGAAAACTGAATAAATTGTGAACATCGAAGCCAGAATTAAGTGTACTGTTAAATTGGGTAAGTCATTTTTAAATGTACCCTCGTGTAAATCTAGAAATAGTGTAAATAGAAATAAAAGTTAAAAGTTGAGTCAAAGTTGAGGTTGTAAATGGGTGCAATTAAAAGATTTGGATCAGCCCCCTGCATCTCTCAGTTGAAAATGACATGAATTGTGACTGGCTACCATGTTGGCGCTGACTGTTCATTGGGCCGACTTACACGAAAATCACATTATAAAATGTAGTTTTTCAAGCTTTTTCCTGTAAATTTTCAAATTTTCGAGTTCTTATACGGTACTGAGATAAATTCCGCGAGTCTAGAAACAAATGTCTAAAAAATTACGACAAATTGCTATCCTTCAGGATGATATGAAATTAAGAGCAGGTCATGCGATTAGCGAAAAGCATTTTAAGCCAGAAGATATTCTTCAAGAGAGGTTAACCTATGCGTTGGATGGAGTAAAATTTTTAGGAAGAGTAAGTACGTCAAACACATTGTTTATTTTCTTAATTAGTTTAAAGTATAACATTTTATTTGATAGAGATATTAATAATTAACCACATAATATAATAAAGATTAATGTCTCAATATTAATTAATTGTATCTGGGTCAGAATTCCTGAAAAAGCCACAAAAAAATGACTAATTTTTGTTTTCGTCGAAATGATGAAAAAACGATAGGTCACTTTCATCCTAATGATTTGACAAAAAGAAAAAAAAATAATTTTTTTTTTCAACAGTTTATTGTTACATGAAGTTTTTAGGTACATTTTAAATAAATACATTTTCTTAATAAATCAATCAACCGATTTGGATCAACTTTTCGAATTTGGCAGGAAAATATAATGAAGTTTATAAAATCACTGGAAAAATTGTCAAAACATTTTTTTACATGATTTTTTAATAACTTTTTTTTATAAACAAATGATTTTTGATGGTGTTCTGCACTTTTTAAAAATCTGAAAAAAATTAAAATATATAAACAAACCTTGAGAAATCCAAATTCGTTGAGAAAAGTTTGTAGTCGAAATTATTTTAGAAGCCGTAATTCGAAGAAAGCTGCGCGGCGTGTCCTATCTATTGGAGTGCATCGCATTCTACGGTTCATTTGTCCTTCAATTTATGCGCACATTTTTGAAGATTTTTTGGATCTCCAGGACGATGACTTGCGATTTCAAAGGTTGATTGTTTTTCTTTTATTTCCCACTTTTTCTACATCATTTATTTCTAGATAAGATAGTCTTTTTCTCGAATTTCGTCGTAAAATTTCAAATTAGTGGGTTACGAATTCTAGTCGGTTTTCCTCAGTTAGTTTTTGAGTTTTCGTCAATCGTCCAAGATGCTGAATCCAAACGCGTGCTGTAATCCATTAAATTAAAAAAAACATTCTCGCGTTTATAAAGGAATCAGAAAGAATATTTTTTTTAAATTCTGAATTGAAATTAATGTGAGCTTGTTAAAATTGGATTGTGTTGAAGTGGAAATAAATTTGATTTCTAACAATTTTGATATTAGAATAAAGTTTTGGACTTTAAAAAAGAATATAAGTCCAGATTTTTTGTTAATTAGGATTCCTTACTTTTTACTCCTTATAGTTTTACTGAATTACATGGAATTCCTAAAGTAATAGAAATTAAAAACTTATATTCATAATTTTACGATACATGCATTTCAAACTAAAAAATTACAACGCAGATAAATAAAAAAGAAGTAAATAAAAAAATTAATAAATGATAAAAAATTGATTAAATATGTTATAAATACATAAATAGAAAAATAAGTTAAGTATATTTGTAGATAAAGAAACTTTTTCAGAGCACTTATGAGAAACCTCAACTATTTCACTGCTTTGAACTATAATATATAAAAATAATATATTATTAATATATTTAATTAATTAATAATTTATTTTATAGTATAATATTAACAAATTATAAGTTTAAATTCCAAACAGTATTTTTGAAATGTTTATATTTTTAAAAAAGTTTAATTTAATTACAGTATAGTAATATATAGTATATATACTATATTATATTTATTGTAATTTTATAATAACGATGTTAATTATTAGTATTCATATTCAAATTAACTCAAAACAATTATAAAATAAAGAACATACAAATAATGCAATTCTCGCCAGAATTTGGAAATTAGATTTTTGCCTAAAGTGAATTTCTTAACCTTTTCGAAGAGAATAATTTCTTGTAGAAAATATGAAGATCTTATTAGATTATGGCCATGTATAAGAAAATGCGATAAAATAGTTTTTATTAGGAGAAAATTAAATATTTATGCTTTTTACCATGCATTTTTTTGAATCTAGGGCCAATGAACGGTCAGCGCCGCCACCGGCAGCAGTCAACTTCCACGTAATTTTTTTCTTATATATTTGGTGGCAAAATTCAGGGGGGTGATTTGGATGAAATATTCAATTATTTGTATGCTGTACCTACCATCTTCTTTTGAAGCGAAGCACTCAGGACGTAAATTGCACACCAAAAACAATGAATAAATAAGAAATTGCACGCCGGTATTTAACCTCCCTAAGTGATTTATTTGGTCAAATGTGACGTAAGTCTAGGCTTTCAGCAGGGCCTGCTTGGCAAGATCCTCGTCCCAGATAGGTCCAGGCAGAGCGGCTCGTCGCCAACAGCGATATAGGGTCCAGCTGGAACAGACACATACACCCCAATGCATCAGCGAACCAGTCGACGTCGTTACATTCTCCCAGCGCGTCCCCAGGCAATAAGCTCCAGTCACCCTACTTATTGCTGATCGTCCGGCATAATGAACCGCCCTGAGTATGGCATAGAGCTCCGCAGACAAAACCGATGTGAATGGCTGAAGTGACAGGCCATATCTAAAATTATCACCTGCCACATAGAAGCCGCAACCTACTCGCCCACTAACCGGGTCCACCACCCCATCCGTGAAGATGACGTCGTATCCCGGATAATGCTGGGCAAGGAACCCCGTACATACCCGATCCGGATCATCCGAGCTCCTAAAGTCATGACAGGACACAGGGTCCACCGGAATAGAAACAGCAATAGACCTCCATGGCCAATCAAAGTAGCCCGGCCTCACCGACCGGGCAGTCGTACCCAAGTGTCCTCCCAAACCTCGATAGGCGCAGACCAGAGACGAACCAAGCAATCTAGAATGAGGAACCACAGCAGATCTCTCCGACAACAGCTTGAGCTTCGGGATGAGTGGATTACCCTTCCACGAAAAATCGCTCTAATTGCCCTCTCTGAGATCATACGAATATGAAGAGCCCAGGTAAGACGACCCCCAAGTACTTGATCTCTCCAAGACACGGGAGATCATGGTCCTCCACCGGAAGAACTAGGTCCGACAAGTCACCCCTTGACCTGGTGAAGACGGAGAACTGGCACTTAGCGATGGAGATCTCGAATCCCAGCGACCTAAGCCATGGAATCATCATACAAAGCGCTTCAGCCAGCAGATCCCTAGCAGCCGAGATTACACGTCCCCTCACATATAGAAACAGGTCTTCCGCATACAAGGTGTATCTCACCCCGGGCGGAAGGACCTCAATCAGTCGGCTCGTATAGATATTATACAAAATTGGGGACAGAACCCTACCTTGGGGAACTCCCACGCCACATGATCTGGCCCCAGAGCCGTCCGCAGAGAAACTCAACTCCCTCCTAGATGTCATATATGAAATAAAGTTGAGAATTCGACTCGGCAGACTCAACCGACGAAGCTGATCCGAGAGAAGCACGGGCAGCACTGAGTTGAAGGCTCCCTTGATGTCAACAGAAACCATCCCGACCTCCTCCAGAGGGATGTCCACCGGCGGAACGTCCGCGCGGACCAGGTCATCCCTGAGCGCCCTGAGCTCAACCGAGTCCGCGTCGGTCACCACATTGGTCCTAAGTGCTCCTGACCTAGAAGCGAGTGCCCTAACCGTGCGCCAGATCCTGCTAATGCCCTGTAAGGGGTCAAGAGACTCGCAGAACGCCCTGAAAGAATTGCGTTTTTGCCTTCTCAGAAACAACTTGACCTCGGAGTCCATCCTCTTAAATTCAGCCTTCCGTTCCGCCGTCTTTTCCTTATAATAGGCTTTGTAGCATCCTCTCCGTTCCCTAATTCTGGCATCACATTCCTCGGACCACCACAGAGGTTGGGCCCTCCTCCTCCTCGTCGTGCCCTCCCGTCTAGAGGTCCCTTGTTCGAGTAGAATCTCCAAAACCAACCGTATGAATTCATTATATATAACAGACGGCCCAGTACCGGTCCATAGAGATTCATACAACCGTGGAAGTCTGCCCTCGACCTCCTGATGGAATTTGGACCACTGTACCTCTCTAATATTAATGCGACAGGACAACCTAGGAACAGCAGCGATAGAAGAAGACAACTCGAGCACCACGGGAAGGTGGTCCGACCCAAACGGGTCTGAAATCACCTCCACGTTCGTGAGATTATCAAAGGAAAGCGGACAAAAGATCAGGTCGATGTTACTGGGAGTGGACCCCGTGTCAGGAACATAGGTAGGGCGTGAGTCATTGATGGTGACCAGGTTACGCGCAAGGGAAGCCTCAAATAAAGCGGTCCCTCTCGGAGAAGAACAAGAGCAACCCCAACCAACATGATGCGCGTTATAATCGCCGCAGAGAAAGATCGCCGAATACGGACGCATCTGATCCAGCAAAGTGAGCCATATATCCCCCTCCAGACCGGGACCAGGAGGGACAGACGCACAAAATCGCCATGGGACCCCGGTCCGTGGTCAGGACCACTCCCACACTGTTCATCCCTCCAGGTCAGCCGGACATAGCCACAACCCTACACTCGAAATTCCCTCTTGACCAGGATTAGCACACCTCCACCCTGACCCTCCAATCTATCGGCTCGGTAGGACATAAACCCGGGCAGCTCCCAGACGTCCCCAGGCCTCAGCAATGACTCGGTTACACCCAAAATATCCAGATCATGCAAGTGTAAAAGAGATTCGATCTCAGGTCTCTTATTACAGACACTATGGGCATTCCAGTTGTAGGAATGAATAGAATAAGCAAGGATGGAAACACTTAGGCAGATAATAAGCATGGCTGGAGAAGAAAACTGCTGTAAGCCAAGAGTTGCGTCGTTCCTATGCCATCCAATGACCTATACACAGCTTGTGTACAAACAGGCGCGGTCGGTAAAGCAAGGTCAGGGTGCCAAGAAGTCAGCAGGCGGTGCGTCCAAAGCTCAACTTAGCAAGAAGCAGTACAATCGTTATACACTTGTAAAATATTTCGATCTCCTACCTTCCTTATTCAGCCGTAATGCGGAGTATCTATATTAGTCCAACCGTCTATCCTGTGAATTTTCGATTTGTTGTATGACTTAATTGGTTTCTTGTTATTTTAAATAACTAGCTGATAGACCGTTGGAATTGGCTTCCGTGCTTGTGCTCATTACGTGGAGTATGGAGTCAAAGCCTGTGTAAGTTTGAGCTTAAATGAGCTTGACCAGTCACTCTGACGAAGTTATTTTAGGAATACTAAGACTACTGAACTGAACTGTATCGAACTGCATCACATAAAACGAACCACTAAAGAACAACCATCGGCGCGAAATTAATAACGCCACAACTTCAACATAGAACAAGCAGTACCATCAACGGTCGAAACGCGACTCTGTAGTACAGTTACTGCGACAAACTCGAATGCATGGAGTTCGGCCTCCTTACACTACTTCGTGGTGGAATGCCACAGTGAACTAACTTTGTCTCCCCTCTTATCTCCTCTGCTTTGCGCAGTGAGCCACTTTGATGCTACTGCGCATGTTCTTCGTCTCGTGATTATTTCTTACAGCTCTGAGCACTTCACAGGATGCGCAAAAGGCCGACTTTGGTCTACTGCGAAAACGATCGCGGTAGAGAAGGAATCGCTGCAAGTTTCACTATACCGTCCCACGAAAAGTGTAACTCCACCACGGGAGTTGTCTCCTTGCATGAATCCCATGAATGCGTTGCGCATAAGGAGAGCGACCGAAATATACTTTTGCTCTTATTATGACGCTAGCAGAATGCTTCCATGGGACGGTACCCTTATAATTTTCTGCTTTAGGGACTGAGCGCAATGAAGTCAGGAACCGAGCATGAAAGGAAATATGTTTTTCATAGCACCTCCTTTGAAAATCCGATTTTCGGTACCTGTAGAACATTTCATGTGATTGCAGCCCTCGTTTCACTCGGGCAGAGCAAACTTCACACTCATGCAATCGCTATGTTTCGCCCCTTGTAATGTAATATACTATTTCTTCATTAATTTATGAAAGGATTAAAAATTATAACGCTCAATTACATCCAAAAATGACATTTTTGATATTTTTATTCAATGAGCTTTGATTGATCCAAATCGAATTTTCAATGTAAATCATTCCGATCTCGCGTTTATTTGAATATATACGAATTAGAAATTCGTTTTGGACCAATCCAAGCTCGGATGCATTCGGATTGATGCCTTGGATTGTAACGGAATGAATCAGTTTAATCCGGATAGATTTTTGGCCGTTTTTCATAAAAGAAGATATAAAAAAAATTCGGATTAGTACGGAATGATTCGGAATGGTTCTTCAAGCTCAGATTCGTTCAGATTGAATTCCAATCCGAAATTTTCACCAGGGTAATAATGTTAATTTCGATAACCAGTAATTTTCTAGCAAGACATTTCTCGACTTAGTTTTTTACAAAAAAGTTTAACATAAAAAAAAACAATGTCACTCTTTGGACACATTTAAATTATGGACAATTTTTATCAAAACTTTATTTTTATTACTCAAAATCGGAAAAAAACATTTCGAATAAATATTCAATAAGCCTAATTAATAAGTAAATACAAATTTCTCTTCAAAAGATATAAAGAAAATCCCTCTGAATATCTTTAAAAGATTAAATACGACTATTATGCAAAATCTAGAATGCACAAGCAAAATATCCAAAGTCCGTTTCTTGAAATAAAATACATACAATATATGAAATGAAGATGAAGAAAGAATATTGTATGCACATTTTTTGGACAATCTCCAGATAAAAGTTTTAAACTGAGCAAAGTAATATGATTTTTCAAATCACGTAAAAAATTCGCATTATTAAATTCAAAAAATAATTTTGAATCAACTAATTATCTTGCTTAGTTTAGAAAAAAACAACTTAAAATTGAGTTTCCAATCTTCGTTTCCTAATGTAAAGTGCTCTTTTTCCACAAACAATATTTTTCCTAGGAATCGGATCAGAGTTTCTTATTCGATTGTTTTCAATAACTATCGCAGCGTTTTCATAATCCAAGAAATTCGCATTTTGTCTTGAGTCTAAGGCTGGATTGGCGATTTTAACAGCCTTCGGGACGTCGTAAAGAACTTCAGGTGGCCTTTTGTATAAGGGAAAATTTTGTTCTCTAAGTGTTACACTACTAATTCCCTGAGTTTGAAACTGGTTTTCTTCCTCCGGTGATCTATGCTATAAGAATAATTAATCATAGAATAAAAATTAAATCATCTGTAAAATTAATAATTTTAGTTAACAAATTACTTATTTACAATAAAAATATACTAAATTTTTATTCTAAAACAATTATAAAAGTTTGTAGAACAACTTAGCAAATGACAGAATATTTTAAAAATTCCCTGAACTTTTTCATAAAATCTATAAAAACAGAAATTTCCTAATATTACAAATTTACAAAATTGAGAAAGAAAGAAATAATTAGCAAACATTTATTAAAATAAACCATGAATCATTATAGAATATTTCTGAATTGCCTATTACTTTACAATACAGTCAAGACTCGTTTATTGCAAGGTTCTGAAACGAGCTAAACTTATTTATTGCAAGACGAGAGGGGCTCCCACCACCGCAACTATCGGTAAGGTTGGTTTTCAGAGCAAGCATTGGATTGGTTGTCACCTCAACGACAGTGTTGCATATACGGCAAAGGTGGGGGTTGGGGGAACGCTCGGGCCTTGCAATAGACGAGGCTCGCGCCTTGCAATAGACGAGGCTCGCGCCTTGCAATAAACGAGTCTTGACTGTATATTGTTTAAAATTTTCGATAAGAATGTGAAAAATTGTAGAGTATTAATAATCCGTGCATTTCAAAGAATTTCAAACAGAATCAATCTGAATCTCGTTTGAATAAACTTTTCAAAAATTTTCAATCATTTTCAACCTGTGCATTCTGAGAAGTTCAAATTAAATCAATCCGAACCAACTTTTCATTGAATCTGAATCTATGCATGGGAATAAGTTCAAATCACATCAATTCGAACCTCATTAATCTAAACCCCATCCGTATCAATATTTCAATATACACTCTCTAAATCTGAATCAGTGAAATAGTCACTGATTATATCACTGAAAATATATCGACTGATGAATCAGTACCCTGCTTTGATTTCACTGAAGAATCAGTGAATGCGTCACATGAACATAAATTTTGATTTCGTGAATTCAAAACTTTCATGTACACTTTACTGATTTATCGTCCCTTAAAAATAATAATAATTACGTAATTTCGTTTTAGTGTTGTTTCGCCTAAAATAAACGAGTTCATCGATCGTTAAAATATATTGCTGGTTTTATCACTCCCACCTGAAGATTTCACTTATTCAATAAGTGATTTCAATCTATTTCACTGATTCATCAGTCGAATTTCACTGATTGTCAGTGAAAGACTTATAGCTGCTGCCATCAGTGAATAGCCGCTGCGAATCAGTGGCCGTTCACTGATTCAGGTTTAGAAAGCAGGGTGTGTTTTATCTTGAGATGTCGAAATATATCAAGAAATACGCATCCTAAGAAAAAAATGTCTTTAATAAAAACTTTTTATTTCGACGAGAAAAAGCGACTCCGTAAAAATCCACCCTAAACCCCACTCCTGGGAGGAGTAGGTTGGACTTCAAAATAAGAAACTCTATTTTTTATCGCAGAATCAGATTCACTATTAAATGATACTTAAGTTTTATTTGAATTTATTTCTATTCGTGATAGATGGAACTGTTGAATGCTTTCAGGAGGACTATTTAATTGTAAGCTCAATTCAATTTTGAGCACTACTTTTAGCTCTATCCGGGAACAACGACGTACACTAATAACTCGTAATAACATGATCTAGCGAATCAGAACTGCTTGTGCACAAATAACACCAGACACATTTTGCAGTTATGTCCAATCTTGCGAAGCTCGGATCAACAAGTGCATCGAAGTGGGAGGACACCATTTTGAGCACTTATTGTACAATGATGAGAGTGCCGTCTCATGTGGGCGCAAAATGCAAAGCAGAAAATGAATAGCTAATTACAGAAGACATATGGGACGGCACCCTGAGAGGCGAAGGGACTCACTGATATAAGCACTGCGATTATTAGAGGGTTCGAAGGGCTACGGCGTAACTACCGATTCGTTTGAGTGTTGTTCGAAGTGTCAGATATTACATAACATTAAGCTATGAGTGCTATCTACGCTAAACGTTACGAAGCGGTTTTTTTGTGCACCCATGCACGCGGACCACATCTTTCATATTCAGCAGCTGCCAAAGTGCTTAAAAAGTCTAAGCACTTCGTGCAAATGTGGGTAGGGCGGTATAGGGACACAAAAACCGTCGATGACCTGCCAGCGAAAGAAGAGACGCGAGCAACGTCCAATAAGGAGGATAAGATGGTCGTTGCACTGTTCAAGCCCAACCCAACTCTCCGGCTGCGTGAAGCCAAAGCTAAGCTAGCGGAGAAGCGACTACACGATAGTATAAACACCATAAGACGCAGATTAGCTGAGGCGAAAGTGCAGTACCGTCCCACCAGGCAGAAACCCCTGCTCTCAGAGGTTCACATGGAAAAACGCTTGGCATGGGCTACGGAAAATGTTGATCGCGATTGGTCTAATGTACTTTTTTCGGACGAAGCGTCCTTTTGGGTATGGCTTCCCATAAAACGTGCCTGATCAGCCGCTGGTGAGCGTTTCCTACAGCGAACTGTTAAACACCCCATAAAGATCCATGTTTGGGGATGCTTCTCACAGCGCGGTTTTGGCTGTTTAGAGCTTTTTACTGAGAACCTGAACGCTCAAAAAATGCTTCAAATCTACGAACATGGCCTTCTGAGATCTACAGAGAAGATGTTTGGAGCCAACAATAAGGATTGGATACTTCAAGAGGACAATGGCCCCAAACATCGCAGTCACCTCTGCACGTCCTGGAATGTGAAAAATGGCATCACGACCTTGGACTGGCCTTGACAATCTCCTGATGCGAATCCAATAGAAAATGTGTGGAGTGTCGTGAAGAGGGAACTTGCAGGAAGACGTGCATTCGCCCTGAAGCATCTCTCTCGACGAATTGAGGAGGTATGGCGCTTTCTACTTACGGAATATGCCGAAAAACTAGTCGAGAGCATACGCAGAAGGTGCCAGGCTATTATCCAGAACAACGGCGATTGGACGGTTAATTAGGTGAGTGCACCCTAGTGCTTTATGCGCACTGTTGTGCCAAAAAAGAAAAATGTGGTTTTCTTCAAAACTTTCCGAGTAAACGCGTACCTTTTCTTGTGGAACAGACTGTATACACGCTTATAAGCAAACTTGTGAGTGTATGGACTTGTATATAAATCTGTAAATAGACTTGTAAATAAACTTTTATATAGTAGAGTAAGTGGCGTGTAGTGTAACTTGCCTCCTCGTGGTACACCCTGGGTTATGCTAAATAATCTACTTATTTGTAGTTATGTATGTAGTTCATTTCTTTAATACTTAAAAAAAACACATCTTGAAGCATACTGTCCTTATTTCGTCTGTTTAAGATACACAATTGATCTTTCTGATAGCCTTTTCCATGTCTTTTGACTTTTTTTAAAAGAAAAAAATTCTTTTTAATCTCTGGACTTATAAAAAAATATGCAAAAAGCATATTACTCAGCATGACCCAGTAATACAAAGGTCGTGCTCAAGGTCAAGTTTAGGAATTTGGTTAACAGCTTTCACACATTTTCAACGTTGTATATGGTATGTATGCAATTCTTGGAAGAGTTTGATAGTCGTAGTTCGTTATTAACACAGTAAATTACAACTATCGATTCAAGGTCTGAAAACCCATACAAATGGTCAACCTTAAGAGACCTCTATCTCCGGTTCTAATTGTATAATCAGAAAACGGTTTTAGGGGGTTATAAAACACATTTAGATGATAAATTTTCCACAGTATCAAGGTAATAGAAGAGGGCCTAGAAAATGGCCTTATTGATACCCCTCATTTGGAAAAAAACTCCGAAACTTATTGACAATTGCACTAAACTAAAATTTGTTGCAAAATTTTCACTGAAATGAAGTTGACAGACATTCTTCATCGTTTTCTGTTGTATTTTCCAAATTTGCAGGAAGAAATTTTGTAAAATAAAAATATTATCTTACACGAACTTTTACAGAAATTTGATCACGTGATCTGGTTGATACATGGCCTTAAAGAGAACGGACAAATATTACGTCCATGTCGTTGATCCTGGATAGAGTTAAAAGTAGTGTTTAAAATTAAATTGATTACCATTAAATGGTCCTCCTAAAAAAATTCAACACGTCTTATTTATCTTCCGTTTGGACGTCTCATAATAAAAAAACACTGTAGATTTGTCAATCCGAGCATTCATTCTAGAAAAGTTGAAACCAAATCAATCCGCCCTATCCAAATCAAGATAATTAAAATTGTTAAAACAAAATTTTGTTGATACAATTAGCTAGCGAGTCAAGAGGACCTTCTCTTTCAATAAACCCCCAAAATTTTGTTAGTTTTTCTCTACCTTTTACCGTTTTCAAAATATTTTGAACTTTAAAAAAATATTTTCTCGGTTAAAAATTTTATTTGCAACTTTGGATTAAGACGGATAGAATTACTCTGGATTTTTAATTGGAATTTTGTCGACGAAGATTGGACCGGAAACTGATTTTGGAATAGGGTGGAATGAAACGGATAGAAAATTTTCCAATCAGAAATTCTAGAAAATTCTAGAATTCAAAAAATCACAAATATATCAAATAAAATTGAAAAATTGAAAAAATTTCAAAACATTCTACAAGGAACTTAGACTTCCAAAAAATGACTACCTATATAAAATAGTTTGTTATTTTTAATACCAAAATGAAAACAAAAAAAGTGTTCTCTGTTTTTGAATATTGATGAATAATAATTACCGAAAGTTCTAAATTTTCTTCTTTAAGTGTATGTAGAAATTTCGGAGCACTTTTTTTGCCACCGTAAAATGGATGGATAGAGGCACTTCTATCGGTGGATCTGGGTCTCGAAGCAGCAATAATTGAGGAAAAAGTTTCGTCTCTTGAAGCATCTTTAGAATTATTATTATTATTATTATTATAAGGCCTAGCTGCTTTGAGTAAAGCTGGCATCATGTCCCTTCTAAAAAGCCTCATCTCTTCCCCAAGACTGTCCTTTGGACTAAAATAATTTCGCTTTCCTTTAGGTAAAATTGGTTTTCTACTTTTAAATCCAATTATGGAACTCAAAATATTTTTAAAAGATTTCTTCTCTTCCAGAGGTCTGGCACGTCTTTGAAAAACAAATTGAAAAATTACTTATAAAATTATGCCCAATAAAATATTACTTTGATGCAATTTTGTAATTATTTTAAATTAGAAACAAACATTTTTAAAAATATTTGAAATGTTTAATTATACCTGAAATTTTTCTTTTTATTTTTCGGCTCCATAAAAATATCAGAAGGATTGATTATCTGATTACATTGAAATTGCAAATTAATATGATTATTTCGCTGAGGAGCATTGCAACAGAATTCAAAATCTTCGGGATCAGTGAAATTTTCATGGGAGATTGTTCCAAAGTCCTTAGAGCTGAAAATAAATTAAAGAAATATTTTTATTTGGGCTTGTTAAAAATTCTCTGATAAAATTAATTTTGAATTTAGTATTTTATCTGAATTTCTATATTTACCTATCACAACTCATCTTTCCTTCGAAAATGTCATTATTCTTTAAATCATAATCATTTTTGAACGTACAGATTTTCATAAAATCATCGGCCTCAAAAGCGATTTTTGATTTTTCATTAAAATAATCTATGCTTTCGTTTTTCACAACACCATCTATGTTTAATTGCTTTAATCCTTCTGAAATTGATGGACTAAAATTTTCAATATTAGCAGTATATTCATCTTCAAAACAGTCTTTCCTAATTTCTGTAACATTTTCAAAATTATTTACTGAGAAAAAAGGTTGGATGGGACAACACACCTTTTTCTCTCAATGTTATAATAGGAATTAATAAACTCGTTTCATAAAAAAAGATCTGATACGCGAATAAAAATGAATAAAAAATTCTTGATTTTGAATTTTCATTTTAACACTGACCAATATTTTGAAATACTTAAGATACACACCTGTATTTTTAGAATTTTTTGACGGAGATATATAACAATTTGTCAAAAATTCATCGTCCGCAACACAGTGACCATTTCTTTGATCTTTTTTACTTTCCAAAGCAGCCACGAACCTTTTTACAAAATTTTGGGATTTTGAAACCGAAGGAGATTTTGTAGATGCTTCGAAACCTTTTTTAAATTCACGAAGCACATCTTGTGGCAAGTAAGCTTTGGCCATTTTCAAATCTTTCACATTATATGTTCGATAACGATTCATTTCTGATGAATCCTTCCTTGCTCTTAATTCACTTTCCTTTCTCATAAATAAATCTGAAGCTGATTTTGGACGAGTGTTTACAAATGTTGGCAACATTTTTTCCATTCAGATATTTTTTATAAATGTTTGAAATGACTAGTTCCTAAAAGACTCAGTACTTTTGTAATTTTGAGTATATTAAAAGAAAAATGTCTATTAACGTGTAATCACAGTAATTTTATATTTCACATTTCACTAATTTTTTATTTTAAAAAAATTTCAAATAGAACTGTAGAATTATTACAAATTACCATATTATTTTTGAGACTGAGAAATTTATACAGGATTTGTATAAGGATTATTGAATAACCGTGAACTGACCGAAAGCAATTGAAGATCATAAAAGTAAACACGAAAGTTGACACATTCACCTATTTACATTCCAGAGATACAGAAATTAAATTAATTGTGCCTGACTGATAATACGAATTAAATATTTTGAAACCAAATTGAAATTACATCCACCCTATATAATACTATAAATATGTTGACTGATATAAATATAATTTATTTGTATTACTTATTTATTACTATTTATTTTATGTATTCGTAACAATAACTTAGAATTACGTTTTTTCAACTTCTAATGTTGAAAAGATAAGGATTCAAAATTATTTTTGAAATATTGCCAAATAGACATTTTAAGGGGTAACAACGCAGTAGAATTTTTAAAAAATCATTTTTTCTTTTATTGGCTTAAAAGATGCTTTGAATCTTCTAAAATATGAGGCAAAAAGTCCAATCCCTGAAAAAAAATTTGTAAGAGTTTTCTAAGAGTAGAATTTTTTCATTTGTTCATGTCTATAACTTTATTCAAACACTCGCCAATTACACAAAAATCAATATTTCTAAAATCCCCTACGTGGTTCAGTAGCTACACTCATGTAGATTACATAGATTTTTTTCTCTTTTCCTGGTTCAAATTCGTACCAGTTATAGTACGTGCCGCAGATCGCCTCAAATTCACCATCCCTCGGGGGAATTGCTGCAGTGTCGCCATTTTGTAATATACTTAAATATATGCTCAATAACTACCCCAAGTATTATTTCTCTATCACCTTTGCTTACGCCCAAAAAAATGGTGAAAAAAACGCTTTTTTTAGGCCCTTACAGTGGTGTTACCCCTTAAGGGGTCACAAAACGCAGAGATTTGATGAAGATTCATTCAAGCACAAAACCAATAAATTCTAATAGATGATGAGAGTTAAATACAAACGTAGAAAATAACAGAAATGTGTAAATTACTAGGATTTATATTTAACAACTTTTTACCAACAACCATAATAATAATCACTTTCGATTGATTCTGCAATAATTTTTATTGATACTACATGAAATATACATTCATAAAAATTTTAATCAAATATTCGTGGACACATATCTAGTACGTCAACAAAATAAAATTCGAAACCCTATTGACAGCTTTTAAGATTTATTTTTTAACAATAATAGGCAAATAATTTAAGAAAAGGTTTAGCTAAAAATATATATATAACTTTTTTAATCTCAACTATTTATCTCTAAATAGAAAATAGTAAGCCTTGTTTTTAAAATAAAAAACTTTTTTAATAGTATAAGACACAAAATCTGTCTTTAAAAACTCTCTGAACTTTAAGAATAACAAAGGACCACAAAATATAATTTTATATCGGAAGTTTGAATAAGTATTCCTTATGCATTTCAACCCATTTCGACAATCGACGATCAAAATTCAAAAAACGTCTACATATTTAACACATGAACTATTTTACCCCTCTAGTCCTATTTCCCACGGAATTTTGATCTTGATGCTTAATTCAAAAATTTATTTTTAGTTCTACTACAGAAACTTTTTCCATGGTTCTGTATAATCCAAGGTGCCTTATAATTAAGAATACTCAAGGGCGCTGGAACCATTTATTAAAACTATTTTGAAAATACGCAAGTTTAACGTTATGCTTCAGTTTTCCTCATAAATAATTAAATATCAAATTTAAGGAGATCCCCCCAGTAAAATTAAGCGTATCTTAAAACTCTGAACATTTTGCATAAATGATTCCAACCCCCCTAAAGTAATAAAAATCACGTAAAATTCATCACAAGTCAATACTAATTGTATAATAAAGTATTTATAATAATTTAATAGAGAATCTTTCATTGAAGACTCACAAGTTTTAATCTCCTTTATATGACTTTTATTACTACTAAGTCTTTGAAAGACAAATATTTAAATGCAACTCAAAAATTCATATCATAATTCAAGACAACGTGAGCGAAGACTCAAAAATTACAAGAGATTTAAAAGATTTTAAAGAAAGTAAATTAATTTAGTTTCTGAATTGTTCTTGAGTTTTAAATATTTTATTGTCAACCATTAGAATTTTATTTATTAACATGCTTCTTCAAATATTTAATATAAAATTCTAATGGTTTCTCTCAGGTTGACTAATCCGAATGTAGCTTCGTTTACAATTCATGGCTCCGAGCTTGAATTAAATTTCTGACGATTTAAAAAGAACTCTAAAGGATGTAAACTCCACTCTTTTTCCCCCAAAATATCCTATCTTTAATGGAATTCCGAGAAAAAGATTTTTCGCTTTCTGGGGGTGTTAATTCAGATTCGTCAAACCAGGACCTATCAGACATTGGTGACTCAGTTCTGCAAGATCTAACACTGGATCGATCTGAGTACCCAGAATCCAAAACACCAGCTTCATCAATTTTGAAAAGTTTCTTCATAATTTCATGTTGTTTTGAGTCAGTGGTCTCACAAAAGTTCTGGAAAATCGTTTCGTCAGCCTGATTGATATCACTAACGAGAGAAATTGGACTAATGCTGGGAGATTGGCTAATACTACTTCCGGAACGTTTGGACATCATGCTCATCAAAGAACTTGTCCTTGGAAGATTCACACGTTGAATCGGAATCCAATAGACTCCATCCGTTTCTTCAGAAGGAGATTCAGTCCTTGAAAGAGGCTTGGGTGCGTTGCTCTTTAAGGTCGAAGTCACTGGGCCACAGTCACTTCCGGAATCGGAGTCTTTAAATGAAAGGGAAATTGATGTTGAAAGTGCTGCAGAGTTCAGATCCAAATCACTTCCGCTTCCACTCCCAATGTCTCCATCAATTTCTTCTGATTCAACCTGTTGAAAAATCAAATATAGTCAGTTTTTGAGTTGTTGGAGATTTAACGAGTTTGAGAATTTCTTTGGAAAGACGAATTATGCTCCAAAATATTCTGAAATTACCTCTTCCTCTTCAGGAACGTCAGCCACATATCCAGCCTGTAGGTCATTGACCAACATCTTGACAAAATGTTTCGTTCTCGTGGAAGCATAATTTGTCTTCGATTTCATTGTGCATTTATCTTTCAAGCCTTTAATGATTTCTTGAACTAAATTCTTTCCATGATGAAGTTGGGAACTCTTGATGATACTGCCAAGTTCAATTGTTTTACTGTTTGTATTTGATAATCTCTCTTGAGGCGATGGTGATCGATCATCTTTTGGCTTGTCTTCCGAAGATACTGACGTTGATGATAAGGAAACCCCAGATATTCCCATTATTTTTCGGAATTTATTCGATAGATATTCTTCGTTGGATACATTTTTAAAACCGTTGTTCATTCTCGTCACTGCGGCAAAAATCCGAGGAGGTTTCGCTCCGCACTCCTCACAAGTTCCTTTGCATTCTGGGTCAACAGGTGTCACCTCTCCAATCCAATAAGTTGAACCTCTCCAGTCTGAAATAATTTTTAAAAATTTGATTTTTTTTCTGGTTTTCTTAATTTTAAGTATTCAATTTTATTTTTATTAACGATGAGTTAGAGAGAAAACGCCAACGATGTTTTTAAAATGTTTCAAAAGTTTTCTAGAATTTTCATACGCTTTTTTCAATTTTTTTGCAAATATAAAAATAAAAAGAATTATAAAAAACTTCCAAGTTCTGTTCATGTATATGATCTTACAGAATTTACCAATACCAAATTCAATAACTTATTTTATATGTAAATATTTCACTACAAAATAAATATTTTTTTCTTACCAGAATATTTGGTATTTTCCAAAGAATTGCCATTCAGAGTATCTTCTGGTCTTTCCTGTAAGATAGGAGGAGCAAATTTACCTTCAATGGCGGTGGAATTTGCTTGAACCTGAAAATAAAATATTTTTTTGAGTCTTCCAAGTAATTTTTTAGTACATTAATTATACGTAGCCCCATAAAAGAAGAAGTGTCTTGATCTAGAAATGAAACCCATCATTTCCTATGGATTTTGACCCACTGATCGCGAATCTGAAGGCCGTTTTACCGTGTTAACCCTAGTTTCCACATAACCTCAAAATTTTCGAATTTTTTAGGACAACCATTTATTAAGTTCGATAACTGCAGGAAAATTACTGAAAATGCCGTCCCTTGCAGGATAGTGTAAAAAACACTTAAATTGTTGCTATTATGATTCTGCGGTACATTTTGAGTTCGATTTGCGGTAATTGCAGATTCAAAATATTGTCGTTTAATTGTGTTGTGGGCATTTGAATCGGTAAGTTTTTTCAATCGGCAATTTGATCCCAGACCGATTAAATCATTACTTTGTTGAATTGTTTTTACGCTTCTTCCATTCGTAAAAAGTTTTTTTACTGATGTTAATCGTAATTTCACAATTGAGATGAACAAGTCACGAAACGTGTATTTTGACGATTCAAATTTTATGAACTGTGTCATTTAAGCGTAAAACTACGATTTAACGTCATTGAAACAAATTTATACGATTGAAAAGTCCTAAACGCGATTCAACAATATTTTGATGCAATCGTTTTCAGATAAAATTGCAGATTCAGAAACCTTTAATCGTAAATTCAAAGATACGCAATTCACAGAAATGTTAATAAATCGTTTCTTTTTTCTTGCGCAGAGGAATAGGGGAACAGGATTCAACTAATGAGTTTATCGCACGGACTGAAGCGACTATCTCATTGGTTGAATCCTGTTCCCCTATTCCTCTATTATCCTATTCTCCTCGACATGGGACTGCGCCCTCAGTGATAAAGTACACATTTCAAGATGTGTAATTTAAGGTAGTAACTGTAAAGTAATTTGCCTGCAGTTATCGAACTTAGTAAATGGTTGTCCTGTAAAATTCAGGACAAAAAAGAATTTTTTCTCAAAATTCGAAAATTTTGAGGTTATGAGGAAACTAGAGATAACACGATAATACCGCCTTCAGATTTGTACTTTCTAGCTCAAGACACTTTTTTTTATGGTGCTGTATTATTTATTTCAATTCATCTTCTGCTGGTTCGATTGAAAAAGTATCTTACGTTAAATTCAATGTTTGATGTATCAAAAGAAGTTTCCACTCTTTTCGAAAATGGTTTTGGAGAGATGGCATTAGCTAAATTTGTTTTGAAACAGGAGGTTGGCAGAACTCTTTTTCCTCCTCTTGGTGTCCTGAATTTTTCATCATAAGAAAAAGTTTCACCGAAGACACTATCATACGTCTCATTCATATTGCCAACGCCAGATTTCGAATTCGGGATCATCGATGAGTCCAAAGTTGTCTCCGAAGGCACTGGTGGAGGTGTCGATGTTGGGAAAACAATGTTGATATTCTGGACTTTTCTAGATGGGGATATTGTTGGAAATGTGTAGCTCTTATTAAGAGAAAAATTCCTTCTTGGAGATTTCAAAAAAGTTTTATCTTGTATTGTAGGTAATTGGCTAGAATCCATGGAAGTCATTGGTTCAGAATTTTTCATTATAGACTCATTCTCTTCGAAAAGGTCGCTGGTCATAGATAATGAATTTTCATTTATCGAATCCTCGATCATTCTTTTAGATTCAAGTTTCGTAAATAATGATTCGTCCATAGAAGTTTTGAGTTTCTTGTTTGTCCTGTAAATTCCTGTAACACAAATTTAAATTTTATTTTTCACTTGTCAATAATTATTAAGTATGGAAATAAGTTTCGTTCTAAGTTAAAATATAATTTCAATAGTTTTGTATCTAGAGTTGAGAAATGTTTTTTATCAAATGTATAGCCTACCAGTTGGATCTGAGGATTTTTCAATCAGACTATTCGTCAACAATTTTTCTGGTTTTGTTCCTCGCTTCCACGAAGCCTCTCGATATTCAACTGGAGTATTGTTTCTGAGAATTTTTGGTGCCTTTGAATGCTTGTTGAGGTACCATTCAGGAATCTCTAGTTTCTGCAAAGCCCGTTGAACCCTTATTTCTGCTTCTGTTATTGCCCTTGGCGGCTGAAAATGTTATATAATAATACAATAATATTACAATATTAAAAAAAAAATGTTGTCCGCCGTACACCGAGTTAGCCTTGTCAGTGTCGTTTTGCATGCGGAAAGTTGATTTTGCCGCACTAGTGCGGTAAAATTTTTAATGTGCGGAAAACGACACCGACTCGGCTAACTTTCAATATACAGCGAACAAAGAATATCGTTCGTATCACTTGCGGGACGTATTTTAACGCAAGAGCGAATCGGGACGAGGGCCGATTTTTTAAAAGTTTTCTGTTTATATTTGTTATATCATTATATATACTATGCCAATTAAATAAAAATAGAGACTTACCGGAGTTGCCAGCATGTTTTGCTTAATCCACATCGCACTGCCAGCCATGGTTCTGACAAATTGGAAACGTCTTTTTCTGAATAAACTGAAAATAGATAATTCGAAATTAAATAAAAAGTTATAGACTTGTTTTTACTATAAATTTTTTAAAATTAAATTACAGATAGGTATATAACAATCGACAATGGATTCGCCTTGTAGTCGCTCATTTCGAATACGGCTTGAAATTCAGAAATTAAAAATACGGATCCAATATGGCGGACGAAAATGTAAAAAGTTATATTATATTGTGAGGTATATTTTTTATTAAGATTAGATGATTCTTTGAATTTTATCTACTATATTGAGTTCGTTAGCTTGTATTTCGAGAATTTGACGAAGAATCCGTATTTAACGAACTCATAGACCCTCATATCCCAATGTTTATTGGAACTGTACAATTACTCAACTTTTTGACCGCTATAATGGATCTTCCATCATGACTTTTCAAAATATTAGGATGGATTTGTAATAATCTTTGAAACCACAACATACCAATTTTGATCAGTATTGGATAATTTTTATTTTTCATTTTGCCATATAGGACCCGCCATCTTCAATTTCAAAAATATGAAAGCGGATTCGTAATCAGCAACTCCAAAAAACCTGGGATACCAATTTACATTCAAATTTGATAATTTTCCGACTTTTGTTCGCCGTACTCGATCCGACATTTTGAGTTTCTAAAATTCGTCGACAAATACGTAATGAAAGCCCAAAAAACCCTTTTATATCAAATGTGATAAAAATTAGATATTTAAAAAAAAATGTCTTCTTCCATATTGGATCTGCCATCTTGATTTTTGAAAATCCGAGGGCAGATTCGTAATCAGCAACCCAAAAACACCTCAAAAACCAATTTTTATCGAAATCAGATGATTTTTAAACTTTTTATTCGCCATATTGGATCCGCCATATTGAATTGTGAGATATTAATAACGGATTTGCTATCCAGCGATCCCAAGAACCCCTCTATATCTATTCCTATAATAAGAGGATCAATCTTCCCTCTTCATATGAATTTTTTCATGAAAAAAATAATTTTTCACGACATGTTTATTTATATAACAAAATTCACAAACAATTAACAATGCATATATGTTGCCAACCACTGCTGGAACCTCCACTCAAGTGAAATTAAAAAGTGATAGGGGAGACAGGGGCGGAATGGAACACCGGGGTAAGACGGGACGGTAAATTTTCACGTCGGGGAGACCGGGGTGGAATGGTACACTGGGGTAAGTCGGAGCGGTAAATTTTTATGTAAATTATGTAGGTTTTGAGATTATTCTTTTTACAACTTTGTCGCCGGAAGTTTTTCGATATCGAAAATTTATTAGACTTTTTACCGGGACAACTAAAAACATGTTTTTTTATCTACATTAAACTATTGTTTAAAGAAATTTCTTTCGATGTTTCATTTAATTCATTGGTTCTGCTAAATTATTCCACGTCTAATGATAAAAAAACGATTTCGTCAAAAATTGACCGAGTAATAGCAATTTATGATTTTGAAAAACACAGATTTTCGATCATTTTTGATGACGAAAAATTGAGTGTTTTTAATTTCTATCTACAAATCGATTAAGGTTGCATAAAAATTATATTAAGATAAAAAATGCGTCATCACAAAAACAAAGGGGTATTTCTGTTTTGTTTGTTTGTACATAATCTTATTTATTTGAATGAATTTTCTATTCAGCTAGAAGTAAATTTAAAGGAAAAACAAACTAGATGTAGATTTATAGATTGAAATTTGTATAGAACTTTATGGGGGTTTTCCCTATTGAACTTTTCTTGAAAATTTGTATTTCAGACATGAATGCAAGAAGATTGGGGGTCTTGCCTAAACCTAAAACCTAAACTAAGGGGCTAATCGAGCCGGGTTTCGATTTTACGAATTGGCAGGTCAGCGTCTTAAGACCCTCATTTCACTTGAAAGAAAGTGTCATAAAATTTAGTCCTCATTTTCCTTTTGCCTCAATAAAAGCTGATAAGCTTCAACAGCTGCAGATTTTATTTGACGGACAAATTAAAAGAATTAAAAATATAAAAACCTAATTGCATTTCAATTACTTATAACAAATTATGCATAATAAAAATCATTTATAATAATTTAACAAATATCTTATCTTAATTATTTAAGAGATAGTATTTATTTAAATGTTTGTTCAATTATTCAATTAAATTACCATAAAATCAAATATTATAATGGAATATTCTTTTACAAAACAGTTGAACTTTTACCTTTTACTCATGAATATAAGGGATTGAAAATTCAATATAATTTTCAAAATTATAAAAATATTTTGTTACGTTTTTCCTAATTCTTGTTTATACTTTGGAGTAAACAAGGCACTGTGAAAGAGATTAACATTTCTGTTGTGATTATTACAAATTAAAACCTTCCTAAACTTTTACAAGTTAATCTAACAACAGCCTTTTTATTCTTTTCTTCATTTTTAGCTAACCGGATTTAATTTTATAATTACAAGAAATTGTAAATGTGAATTCAATCTCCCCAAAGTCCCTTCAACTTTAAGAAATATATTTTCCTGACGATATTCGCGCTTCGTGCTCCATAATTAGAATTTAAAAAGGTAGAATTCATTCTTTAAAAAAATACTAAAAAGAATAAAATTCACGTTTTTTTTGGAAATTACCTGACACACGAAAAAACGTAGATCTTAAAAAAAATAATTTGCACAAAATTTGTAGGACTCGTTTAGGTAAATTATTTGAGTTTTCAGCTTCTTTCGCACATCGATCTCTAAATCTGAATCAGTCAAATTTTCACTGATTCATCAGTGAAAAAATATTGTTCACTGTTAAACCAGTTAATTTTCACTGAAATAATCAGTGAAAGTTGACTGATTTACAGTAACCTCTTTTTAGCTATTTGAATCAGTCAAATTTCACTGATAATCAGTAGATTTTGACTGATTTAAATTTATAGAGCGCATAGTTTAGGTGTAAAATAAAATTTTCGATTTTCAATGGCACTTTTTATACAACAAAAAATACACGTTTTATGAAAAAAATTGTTTAAAATATCTGAGTCGTTCTCAAAACACTTGTGAGTAATCAATTAAGGTTACTGTTATAAGATAAGTCTCCTCTTCATTAATTCATTATTTTACAACTTCAGGGTAAAGCGTTTAAACAAATTGGAAAAATGGTGAAAAAGTCCAGTTCAAATTTGATCAGGCCCCTATTAAGATAGTTTCCAGGATATTTTTAAAAAAGCCAATTCGTAAAATATATAATAATGCATATTGTTTACAATAATATTTATTTGATTGAAATAATTTTCAGATATTTTAAATTTTGAAACCATCAAAGCAAAATCAAAGGTCCAAACAATATTTACTATCGTAAAATAGTTTTAAAAAGCACTGGAAAAACAAAGCAGCACAAATTCCATTTATACACATTTTCTAGATTGTAAAATTATACTTTTCTCAAATAATTCAACTTAAAATTTTTGAAGAAAATTTAACAGACTAATGTAAAGTACTTACATAATTATTTGATAAATCCACGTAGCTCAATCTCTTATTCCTTGATTTCGAGTTCTTCACTATTTTTAATCAGCGAAACACACGTGAAACATATTTGCACTGCTACACTTTGATCTATGATTTTCGGTTTACTTTTATGGAATACACAACTTGACAAGACGAAGGTTGGAATGGAAATATGAAATCTGCAGGGATCCGCAAGTCTCAGGTGCCAAGAATGGTCATTACCGTCCTCCCCCTTGTTTTTCATAAACCAATGAGAATTCTTCCAGGTAATCCTCAATAGCTTAAAGTACTTAAATCACCTGCCCAGCCCCTTCAAATCCAAACCAAGATGTTTAAATTTTTGGAAACTCTTTTCATACAACTTTTGCTACAATCAAGTTGTCGAAAGTTTATAACATTCCCCACATTTTTTCTTTTAACATGATTCGTTGAGGAAATAAAATTTTGTTTTTTAAAGACAGTAAATAATTACAAATGTTACATAATTTTGAACTAATATTTGGGTGCACTTCCGTAAAGGACTTACTTTCGATTATTTTAAAACTCACTATACCCACTTGTTTTGAGGCGCTGATTACGAATATGATGATGAAAATACCCGACAAAATTGATTTTCAAGGTCAAAAAAAAAAAATGTTTTTAACAAGTTTTTTAATTTTATGTCGATAAATATTAATCTTGGAAAAAAATATTTCCACAGAAGTTGTAGTGGATGAAAGGATCTATCTTTATTGCTTCACACATTTTTGCCCTAAAACCATTATTTTTCAAGAAAAATGAGATTAAAAAAAAAACAGCGAGAACCCATTAAGGGTGCAGTTCCGAATAGGTGCACCTTCTGATTTCTATCAAACTCCCCATATTAATGTATTTTGACGCGCTGATTACGAATATAATAGTGAAAATTGCCGACTAGCCGATTTTCATGGTAAAACCATAAAAAATTATATTTTCAAGGTCAGAACTAGAAAAAATGTTTTTAACAAGATTTTTCATTTTACGTCGATAAATATTAATCTTGGAAAAAAATATTTCCCACAAAAGTTGTAGTGGATAAAAGGATCTATCTTTAATGCTCCATACATTTTTGCCCTAAAACCATTATTTTTCAAGAAAAATGAGATTAAAAAAAACAGCGAGAACCCATTAAGGGTGCAGTTCCGAATAGGAGAACCTTCTGATTTCTATCAAACTCCCCATATTAATGTATTTTGACGCGCTGATTACGAATATAATAGTGAAAATTGCCGACTAGCCGATTTTCATGTTAAAACCATAAAAAATTTGATTTTCAAGCTCAAAACTAAAAAAAAATGTTTTGTAACAAGTTTTTCATTTTATGTCGATAAATATTAGTCTTGGAAAAAAATATTTCCCACAAAAGTTGTAGTGGATGAAAGGATCTATCTTTATTGCTTCACACATTTTCGCCCTAAAACCATTATTTTTCGAGAAAAATGAGATTAAAAAAAAACTGCGAGAACCCATTAAGGGTGCAGTTCCGAATAGGTGAACCTTCTGATTTCTATCAAACTCCCCATATTAATGTATTTTGACGCGCTGATTACGAATATAATAGTGAAAATTGCCGACTAGCCGATTTTCATGGTAAAACCATAAAAAATTATATTTTCAAGGTCAGAACTAGAAAAAATGTTTTTAACAAGATTTTTCATTTTATGTCGATAAATATTAATCTTGGAAAAAAATATTTCTCACAAAAGTTGTAGCGGATGAAAGGATCTATCTTTAATTCCCCACACACTTTTGCCCTAAATCCATTATGTTTCAAGAAAAATGAGATTAAAAAAAAATAGCCAGAACCCATTAAGGGTGCAATTCCGAATAGGTGAACCTTCGTATTTCTATCAAACTCCCCATATTTATGTATTTAGACGCGCTGATTACGAATATAATAGTGGAAATTTCCAAATAGTCGATTTTCATGATGAAACCATAAAAATCATGGGCTTTTGCGTTTATCTCAATCGATATGCAGAATTTCGCTAAATATTCCAGATATAACTCGTAGACCTCATCAAGATACATATTTTTTTACATGCATTTTTTTCTACGATTGATAGTTTTCTGAGTAAATTAGTGATACATTTGATATCGAATTTAAATACCCAAAAATGATACAAGCTGCACATCATGTAAAACCAAGTATTTTATGCAATTTATTCTTCTATTTCATGTGTTTTGTTATTCTTTCGCCCTTTTTTTGCTCTGCTACCCTGCACTCCAGGGACATTTAATAGGGGATGATTTGAATTAAGAAAAACTCCCCATCGTGTGCCTGTATGTTTGATTCCATTTTATAGGGGATACTTTGAATTGAAAAAAAACCCCATTGTGTGCCTGTCTGTTTGATTCCATTTAATTTTATTTTTCACATCTTAAAGATATGCGAGAAATGTAAAAAACAAAAATCGATTTTTTAAAAATATCATACAGGTAATAACTTGATTAATAATAATTTTGCTTTCAAGAATATCAGTATTATTATTGAAGGGCTATTTTGGAAGAGAAAAGATTAATTTCCATGAAAAAAATTCGAAATACTGATAAATAATTTTATTAATAAATTTTATTTTTGCCCCAACTTTTTTTCTTATCGCTTCTTACCAAAATTAAAAAAATTATGCGATTTGAATAAATTACAAATCTCTTTTTCAAGAAGAAGATCCCCTACAACTTAACCATTTCCAATTTTCGAAAATGAATAAATTATTATCCAATTCAGCAATTTGTTTATAAAAATTTCGTTTTGGAAAATGTTTTTTTAATGGTTTTAGCCATTAAAGAATTTATTTTTAAAAATCAGAAACGTGAAGTTGTGGGAAATCTTTTCTCTGAGAAAATGATTCATTTTCCCGACTTTTCAGAAAGATACTTTGTAAATTGAAAAAGTTATCTTACGTGAACGAATTAATGTATAATTTAGTCACGTGGTCTGATCGATCCATGGCCTTAAGGGGCCATTCTAGTTTAGGCGGTTGAAAAAAGGCTATTTTTATGAAATTTTTTAGAGGTTGATATTACAATTATTGATATAAAACTTGTTGGGTTTAATGAATACACTCATAAATTACATAAAAATTTTTTTTTCATTTTTTTAATACACTTTTTCTACATAAAAACAGCAGGTAAACGTGACTCCTCAAAAAGTAGGTATGTCTGCGCTGTTGATGAAATCTTGGAGGCGGACCATCGAAAACAAAAAATTCAAATAGTTTTAGATTCGGTATGACACTGGCTAGGGAAAAAACTGCAATTTTTAATATGTATGCATAAATAACAAAATGGCGGACATTTTTCGGAAAAATACGAGTTGGAATATAATATTTCATAATGCTCATTCACTAATCAGAAACAATCAAAGTAATGAAAAAGGTTCTAAAACATTCTGGTAATAAAAAATTTTAACGAGTTTTAAAATATTCTCAGAAGAACTAATACAGTAAAAAAAGTCATTTTCGAAGCTGTTAAACGGAAAGTATGAGTGCAAGTGAGCCAACACGAATTTGCACAAGACTGTCTCTCGCACGATCTTATACATGTCATGCATTAACTAAATGGTCACAAATTCAGGAGATGTCTTCACGAAATCTTTACGACGTCGTTAAGACATTATCTATGCCTATGTCTTTAAGATATCTCTACAAAATCACGCGATATGGTAAAGATTTGTTACCTGTTCTTACTCTCATGAAGCAAAATTGGCTTCAATTGGTACACTTTTCTCGAAAACTGCTAAAACAGGTTAAATGGAACTTTGTATACTTGTTCTTGAATGACAAATGATCTTGAATGACTCTTGATAGAGGATTTAAAAAATATTTTTAAAATATTTTTCTTAATCTTCAAATAGAGCAGTCGACCGGCAATCGAAAGGCCTGGGTTCGAATCCCAGCGCAGTCGGAAGCGTCTTTTTTTCCACAGAAAGATTTCGAATTCTTTAAAAAAATTATTTATTGTAAATCATGTTTCTTTATAGGACAATTACATTCGTATAATATTTCTTCGCAATGCGTATATTTTGTTTGAAAGAGGAAAAATATGGGGTTTTTAATTTTCAATGTAATTTTTTAAAATTAAAAAAACATATATACATCATATGAAAGCATTTTTAGAATAAAATTTCCTAGATCTTTTTCAAGCAAATAATTTCCTTCCCTAAGTTTTATTAGTACAAATATTAAAGAATTTGAAAATCTTTCTGTGGAAAAAAAGACGCTTTTGACTGCGCTGGGATTCGAGCCCAGGTCTTTCGATTGCCGGTCGACTGCCTACTTACCAAATTTTAGTGGTAAATAGAATTGGCTTTTTGATTTTTTCATGTTTTTTATGATCGAACTTATGTATAATTTAGTCACGTGGTCCGACTGATCCATGACCTTAAATAGGATAAACTTCAGAAAAGGACTTACCTTCGATTAATTTGAAATTTACTATACCCACGTATTTTGAAGCGCTGATTACGAATAAGATGAAGAGAATACCCGGAAATTTCATTTTTAAAATCAAGACCAAAGAAAAAAGAAATTTCATTTTTGTGAACGAAAACTACCTTAAAGAAAATATGTACAGTAACTAATTCTAAAAAAGTCCGATAAAGTATGGGACTTTCTATGGTCCATCAGCTTTCCGAAAAATTATCGGAATAAAAACCTCAAGTTGAAGGCAGATTTTAATGTTTTTTCTCGGACTGATGGCATCAACTATACACGACTCCGTGCATCAGTGTGCGATTTTTTATAAAAAACGTATCCTCATAAAAATACTGACTTTTCATAAAGTCATCTATACACAAATTTTATAAAGTTTGGTCTTTTAATAAGAAAAAAGTTCTTTATAAAAACAGAAAACTTTATAAAATTTTCATAAGGTTTACTATGTACAAAATTGGCACATTTATTCAGTTTTCATAAAATTACATTATTAATACTCACAATGCGTATAATTTTTTTTATAATGTTGACCTTATAAAAAAACACGTGATTTTATTAAGTCAATCTTACAAGAAACTAGATGCAAACTTTACAAATATTTTAAACAGTTCATATAAAGTAATTTTATGAAAACTTTATAAAAATACCGATTTTCGATAAAGTCAACTATATAGAAATTTTACAAAGTTGAGAGTTTTTATAAAGAATCGCACCTTTATAAAAAGACAAAACTTTATAAAAGTTTTCCGAATTTAATAATATGATTTTGCTAATTGGTCTTTCCATTTAGTTATTAAATAAAGTCATATGGCAAAATCAAAGGTTTTGTTATGTAGAATCTGCATTTAGAAAAACAAAATTGGTTTTTCACGGTTGGGAAACGATTTCGCCAATAAAAGCAGGGCTTTTCAAAGTAAAACTCGTAAGAAAATGGGTCATCTCAATATGGGTCATGTAACTAATAACACAGGTCAACATTTTATCTACTCTGGAACACCAGAAGCGGATTGGATATACAAAGGTTTTTGAGGTCGCTGATTACGATGAGACCTCCATCACATCAGGTTCAACTTCATTTGAAGGTCAAATATAGAGAGATACATCAGAAAAATCTGATAAAATTCTTACATATGTGTTTGAGGTCACTGAGTTCGAATCCAAGGTCAGTTAGTCTTGATCGCGCCAAATTCAAGGTCATCTGAAGGTCAAATATAGAAAAATGCGTAAGAAAAATCTGAAAATTTCATACATATATTTTTGAGATCATTGAATTCGAATCCAAGGTCAGTTAGCATTAATCACGCCAAATTTAAGCTCATATTAAGGTTAAATATAGGAAAAACTGTTAGAAAAATCTGGGAAAATTCATATTTATTTTTTTATGGTCACTAAGTTCGACACCGAGATCAGTTAGCCTTGACTCTGCAAGGTTCAAGGTCCTTTTAAGGTCAAGTGTAAAAAAATGCATCAAAAAAATTTGAAAAATTCATACATATATTTTCGAGGTCACTGAGTCTGAAATCTAAGTCAGTGAGCCTTGATCATCCCGACAGTTCTTCCTTCTCTTTGATTTTATAATGACCTTGAGCCGGGCGTTATCAAGGCGCACTGACTTCGATTTCAGACTCAGTGACCTCAAAAATATATTTATGAATTTTTCAGATTTTTCTGACGCATTTTTTTACACTTGAGCTTAAAAGGACCTTGAACCTTGCAAAGTCAAGGCTAAATGATCTCGGTGTCGAACTTAGTGACCATAAAAAAATGAGCATGATTTTTCCCAAATTTTCCTAACAGTTTTTCCTATATTTGACCTTGATATGACCTTAAATTTGGCGTAATCAAGGCTAACTGACCTTGGATTCGAACTCAGTGACCTCAAACGCATAAGTAAGAATTTTTTCAGATTTTTCTGATGTTTCTCTCTATATTTGACCCTCAAATGACCTTAAAGCTGACTTGGTGGAGGTTAACTGACCCTCTCATCGTAATCAGCGACCTCAAAAACCTTTGTATATCCAATCCGTTTCTGGTGTTCCAGAGTAGATAAAATGTTGACCTGTGTAATCGAAGTACCGTTGCAATGATTTCACAGGTCAGCGGTCTACATTCTAGCTTACGGACCAGGAGTGCGCGAGTTCGAACCCAGCTTGGAGTAGAATTATTTTCAGATTTCTTCAGCTTTACTACATAAATGTTTAAATTGCCTAATATAATTAACTAACACTGTTTCATAATTGTGCATGATAATGAAAGTCTGGATAATTTCTTCTTTCACACAGGTTCTCAATGATAAGTAGAAAAATGAAGGTAGAAACGTGAAAAGAGAAGAAGGAAGAAGGAGAAAAAGTTTGATAAAAGGGAAAAGAAATTTTTGCTTTTTTTTGCATCGGAAAAAGTCCGATAAAAAAAGGAAAAATTCTGACAAATTTATATGAACTTTTTAGTATTCCAATCACGGAAAAAAGTCCAATAAATTATAGTAAAAATTTCGGAACCAAAACAGTGATATTTTACCGTTTTAAAAAAGTCTTAACTAGACATTCGAGTAGGAAATTGTATGATGTTTTTTCGGAAGAAACCCCCAATTTTATAGCACAATTTCCGATGGTACGTAAAGTCCGATGAAAAATAGAAAAATGTTCAATAAGGATTTTCTGGGGTTAAAATGCCATAAATTATAGAAGAATTTCGCCTAAAAAAAAGAAGAAACTAAGATATATTTCTCTCAGTATAATGGTATTGGGGCAAAAATGTCTGGAACAATAAAGATAGATATTTTTATCCGCTACAACTTTTGTAAGAAATAATTTTTTTCCAGATTAATATTTATCGACATAAAATAAAAAAACTTGTTAAAAACATTTTTTTTTAGTTTTGACCATGAAAATAGAAATTGCGGGTATTTTTATCATCATATTCGTAATCAGCGCCTCAAAATATGTGAATATAGTAAGTTTCAAATTGATCGGAGGTGATTGCTTTTTGTAAGTTGTTGTAAGTGCCCCGTAAATTAATTCGAACAGTTTTAAGACCATTGGTCAACCAGACAACGTGACACAATTCCTTTAAGCGTCCATGTAAGATAACTATTTTATTCCAAAAAATATCTTGTTGAAAATTTGGAAAATACAACAGATGACGATAAAGATCGTCTGTTATTTTCATTTGAGTGAAAATTTTTTACAGTTAACTGTAATTGTCAATAAGCCTTTCAATTTATTTTTAAATTGTCACTTAAAAGAAGTTAACAGACGATCTTTATCATCTTCTTTTGTACTTTCCAAATTTTGAGAAAGATATTTTGTGAAATAAAAAAGTTATTTTACATGAGCGAATAAATGTATAGTTTAGTCACGTGATATGATTGATCCATGGCCTTAAATAAAATTTGTATTGAATTATAGTGCTGGGTTTTCCCTATAGTAAAGATAACCTGTAGCTCCTTAGCTTAAGGATAATAAAATACAGGTGTGTATCTAGGTGTAGAAAAATATTTTGCTATAATCTTTGATAAAGTTTCAGTAGTTGTTCTGAAATTCAATTTTTTTACCTCTGAAAATTCTTACTATGTTGCATTTTTTTTGCATTTTAAAAATTGTATTTTAAAAATATCGAAACCTATAGAAGACGGTAATAGATTGTCAAAAATCTTTAAAGGAATAATAGTTCGACAGAAAGTCAGAATAATCAATTTTAATTTTTTTTTTAATGAAACCAACTCGCTTTTTAGATGGTGTGAAAAATGTTGTCACAAAAACAAATAAATTATCAAAGGTTTTAATCGAATGATAATTATAGATTAATTCACGCTGAATTTTGTATTTCGGAAATCGTAAAAATTTATAAATCTCTTCAACACAAATAATTTTTCTCGTTAATTTTCTTGCGCACCGCATAGTTTGGCCGAAAAGGGGGATTTTTAATTTTTTAAGATATTTCTTTCAATACAAATAAAAAATTCACATTTCATTAAAAAATATTTTAATTAAAATTTTAAAACTTGGAATAAATCAAAAATCAATTTTCATCTTCTATTTAAACTATGGGAGATTTAAAAAAAACGTTAGAATGCAAAAAATTAATCCTCTTTTTGACTAAAATATACAAAGTGCAAAAAAATCTTAAGAAATTTGTTTCCTCGAAAATTTTTTTGAAAGAAAGAAAAAGCGACCAAACTTGGACCAAAAAATATTTCTTAAAATAAGCGATTAAAAAACAAACAAAAAAACTTTAATGATTCTGTTTTTTTTTTCCCTGTGTAACGCCATTCGATGAAAAAACGACAATTTTGGTTATTCCCAATTTTTACTTCGAAGGGTCGAATAACTTTGAGAAAATTGAATTCACACCTAGAGCATTATAAAATTTACTTGTATTATAGTCTTAAATCACGAGGAATAAATTATAATAAATTATAATATTGACTATACAAAGTATTTAAAAAAAAATTTGAATAGTTGAAAAAATCCAAAATGGCGGCGCTACAGCTTCTCAAAGTCCTTGTAATTGACTAAAATCAATGAAACAAATTTTTTTTATTAAAGTTAGTCCTTCCGCTTCGAACGAACCTAAATATAGAAAAAAATAATAATTCGAAATTTGGGGACATTTAAAAAAATGACTTCTTAGGGGCCTTTAGAAACTTTCTCTTGGGTTTAAAACTTTGGGGATACATTCTTGAGATAGTAAATGAATTTTTGAAGCAATAAAAAAAAAATGCAAAAAAATTTTATTTCACATGAGGCTTCCCCCTTAATTAAATCTCTGAGCGTCGCGTCTGATGAGAATGTACCCGCGCTTTCGCGAAAGAGGCCATGTAGATTTTTAATTTTTACTTCATATAAAAGTTATATTAATGATAAATCTGGAAAATGTAAAGTAACATTTTCGTAATTTTTCACAAGCAGTTTTATAAAATAAAATGTATATTTTTACTACTCATTTCTTTGTGAATATAATATTATTTGATGTTTAATATTTGAAGAAAGCTTAAAAGAATTTGAAAAGATTTTAAGAACATAAGGATTCTTGTTATTACTACGCCCCTAAGAAACACCTTTAGCTGATATATTGAGTGTCTATAGTCATAATTTGCAGATTAGGGTACTCGAAAAATGACAGTTTGCTGCTACAACTTGAGAGCTTGAGCGGTATGGTCGTAGATACAATAGAACTGAAGTTATAAGGAATTATGATGGCGACACCCTTTTGTTGGGTCTTTAATTGCTTTCAGAGAATAACTACCTGATTATACCTAAATCTTATGGCTGTAGGATTTACGAAATTTGCGATCGTCTAAAATAAACTTTTTTCCCATTAAAGCCCAATACCATTAGCAAATACAAAAAGAGATTATGTAATAGTTAATACTTGCTATATTCTATATTATTTTAGGTCAGTGTTTGTAAATGGTTAATCGTTTACAATTTTTTTTAAATATGTTTTAATAGTTTCTACATTTCTGATGAATAAATACAAATTTTATTCTATCGTATGCTTATTTATTGAACAAATAATACCAAAAAATTACAATGTATTACGATTGAGGCGCTTAGCGCAAAGGAAGACAAATCTTCTTCAGCGGTAAAGCGAAACAAAATAAAGTTGGAGCAAAAGAGAGACAAGTTTTCTTCAGCGGTTAAGGGGGTCGTCTACCTTCGAGCCGAGAATTTTAGCCTATTTTTGGGAATGAATTGCAAAAACACTACTAAAGATATTCACGCCAGTTAAAATTTTTTTTATTACTACATGTTTTTTTTCGAAAAAATCTATTTTTCACTTGATAATAAATGCATCCGCGACCTTGGAACGTCCTTGACCTCAACGCTGCAGAAATGTCATTAAGAACTTTGTGTTAAGACTTTGGCCATTTAAATTGTCTGAAACCAATAAAATGAAATATGTCTGTAATCTGTGTTACATTGGCTATGTTTTCCCAGAGCCGATTTTTTCTATTGTGAAATGTGTTTATATTACGCAATAAAATTGTTCTTGAAAAACTTCGATTTTTGACCTGTTTTTTGACCTATTAGAGCCTGTTAAAATTCAACAAAGTAAAAATAAATAAATAATAATAAATAAATAAATAATAGAAAAAAAATTTGATCAAATTCTATCAATATTTCTAGAAGAAGTCATACCACAAAGTTTGAAAAGTGCAACTTTTGGGAAATCACGTTTCAAAATAAATGACAGTGCTCGAAAAGCGCGTGGGTGGCAATCTTTCCGGTTGCATATACCTATGTAAGAAAGCGTATTTAAAAAAATCCCTCATATGGCATGTTCCTTATAACATTTATATTCAAAATATGCAAAAAAAAAAAAACGATTTTTCCAAACCGCGAAGGTAGACGACCCCCTTAAGGGGGTGTTCTCGTGGATTGGCCGTATTTCGAAGCGTTTTTTGGAATTTTACTGTGAGAAAACTATAATTAATTTTTTAATGCGGTTTCTTTTAAAAGTTTTATTAACCCTTAGACTACAAAATTCAGAAAACTTGTATGAAAAAATTTGCACGATTTGGCCACTGCACCCTTGCGAACATAGGCCTTCCAAAAAAAGTTGGTTGATGGTTCCCACCAAATCTCAAAAATGGCTGGTCTGAAACACAAGAGTAAATGTTTTTCTTAATCTATGGTAGTGTAGTTATCGTCTGATGGAGGCTTTTTTTTATCATAACAATTTTCAAAATGGCGGGCTATAGAAAAAAAATCGTTTTTTTTTCATCTTTCAAAATTCATTAAACATTTGTTATAAACAATAGGGGAAAAACGTCCGTCAGACGATAGCGAGTACATTTCCACACATTTAAAAAAAAAGTTTATTAAAATCCGTCTACTAGTTTCTTAGAAATCGTGGGAACCAGTTTGGAAAAAGTAGTTTTGAGAAAAACCTGTTTAAAGTTTCCAATGAAAAAAAGCGACAGATTGAGTTTAACTTTCTTGACGTGATTGCCATAGTAAAACAAGTCGTACACCTTTGAATCGTTCTTAGATCCCTAATCTTTGAAAAAATGAAAAAAAAAATCGATTTTTTTTTGTTTTAATCGATGGATCTATTATCAGAGAATATTGTCGCGAAATTTTACAGTCCATATCGGAATAGTTTTGATGGTAGAGTTCCGAGCAGTGGCTTGCGCGGAGCGAGCGGAAGGTTTTTTTCACCGTCTGAAAATTTTAAAGCGCGTTTTCTCAAAACCACATTTTTCAAAATTGCGTGCATGATTAAAGGAGAACCAATTAAGCTATTATTATAAACTTTTTTTTTATTTGTAGGTAATTAAAATGCGCATATAGTGAACCTTTAGTTTTCATGATACAGTATTTATTTTCATTATAAATAACGCATTTTAAACAAAAAAAACGGTGAAAAATTTGATTTTTCTGGAAAGTAACTCAAAAGATCGATAAAAAATTTTTTTTACAATTTTTTAGGTTCACTATAAGCGGAAGATCCTTCTGAATAAAAAAAAACAAATATATATGTGTTTCAGCTAAAAACTTTGGACAATATCATGCACGCAAAATTATGCTTCGCGCTCCGTAATACTCGATCGTCGCGCTTCGCGCTCCGGAATTTTTTGAACGTCGCGCTTCGCGCTCCGTTCTTTCTGGACCTCGCGCTTCGCGCTCGGTCTTGTGCTCTTCGCATACATTTAAGTTTATTTCTTATATTTTGATACTGAAGCTCAAACCAATTTTATAATAATATTACAGATGATGTGAATTACACATTTTCTCAAAGTCACTGAATTTCTTTTTGAATTTAAGTGAAACAGGAAATTCAATTTACTTAAGGCTCTATCGGCCTTAAGGAACACATTCTCATCATGACACTCGCGCTTCGCGCTCGATTTTCTGTATACATTTCAGTATAACTTTTTAATAAATTACATGATTAAAAGAATTTACTTTCTTCCACATATCTAAAAAGGAAAAACAATCGTAGACTTTATTTAAGGAAACGATTTTGCAGAACAACGCTTATTTCGTATCTCACATATTTTGGTGAAAAAAATCGAATTTTTTCAATATTAAAAATCAAAACATAAAATATACATCCTGTCCCGAAATTTCTTTATCAGAATTTGTAGACCTCATTTAGGCAAACAATTTCCCATCTAAATGTTTTTTTTGTATCTCACATATTTTGTCTAAAAAATGGAATTTTTTCATTTTTATCGTATTTTTTGGAATTGAAACGAAAAATATATCTTTTATCAGAAACTGTGTCAGACAAAATTTGTAGATCTTTTTGAAACGAACAACTTTGTATTCTTACGTTTTTTTCGTATTTCCAATATTATTGTTTAAAAATTGAATTTTGGATTTTCAATAGTTTTTTTTTTTAATTAAAAAGAAAAATATGCATCTTATGAAAAAATGTTATAATTCAAATTTGTAGGACTTTATGTAGAAAATAATATTGTATCATAACGTTTTTTCGTATCTCGTATAATTTAACTGGAAAATGGAATTTTGATATTGACTTTTTTCGAATTTGAATATGCTGTAACATTTCTAATTTTGATTTAATCAAAAAATGTTATGAGGATAATTTGTAGAGATTTATGAGCACTATCAAAAACCAGGATTGGAATTTTTGATTTTTTCAAAAAATTATTTTCAAAAACACAAAAGTAGTGCTCCATCCCTCAATTTTGATTGGATGTGGCTGGTTAACGAACTTGTCCTTACTTTTTCGGCTCCGATAAAGTGTACCAAAGCTCAATTCAATCTGATAATTCTATCGAGATTTATGCCGCACACGACCTACAAACAGACTGACAGACAGACTGACAGACAGACAGACACTTTCGTAAAAACCATTTTTTCTGACTCAGGGGGTCTCAAAACGTAAAGATTTGATGAAAATTTCGAAAGTCATTTTTCACATAAAACCAATACCTTCTCATCCACGATGAGAATGTAAAAAGAGAAATTATCGAGATCGATAACCTTTAAAGCCAACGAAACACATGGAAATCGAATTCCAAGAACCGCAGAAATCGTTTTTCTCGCGTCCATAGACATAAAACTCGAAGTTTACTTGTTGTTTGTTAACATTGTGCAGATGACGCTTTCTGACACAGCTTTACGCGATTTATAATTTATCTGATTTTGACATTTGACCATAATGATGTAAAAAGTTCATAGTAAAGGGTTTCCCAATAAGGGTGATATGTTTTGAAATTGAAAAAAAACACTGAATATTCATTCGGAATTGATCGAAATCTTTTTTATTATATTGGATATTCTATGCCATTTATGATTTAAACAATATATCGGCCAAATGTCCCCCGAGACTTGAGCCAAAAATGCGCCTCATCAGAAAAGATGATTTTTTTATGAAAATTGGGATCATTTTCAATTGATTCCAGAGCCCAATCCGCGAACTCCCGACGCAAACGATGGTCATTAGGCTTCAGTTCTTGGGCCAGAATCATCTTATAGGGATGCAGGCCAAGATCCAATCGCAAAATACGCCAGGTAGTCATCCTGGACAGGCCCAATTCCTGAGATCGGCGTGGCACGGACAATTCACGGTTTTCCTCGATACTGGCCTGTACGGCGGCTATATTCTGTGTAGAACGTGCGGTACGCATACGATTTTTAGGCTTAGTATCCAATAGAGTAAATTTACTCTCCAACTTATCGATTATTCGACGAATTGAGAGCGCGGATGGAGCAGAATGACGACCATATTTTGCACGATATGCTCTTTGAACACCGACAAAACTTCTCGAATTTTGATAAAATAATTGGACAATTTCCAAACGTTGTGGAAGCGTGAAACTACTCATGATTAAATGGCAAACCTTACTGATGACAACTGACAGCAGACGTCAAAAATTTCAGTTCAAATGAGCCCGATAGGGACATTCAAAATCATATCACCCCTATTGGGAAACCCTTTATGACTTGAAAATATGTACTCGGGGGTTTCTAGGATCACTGATCACGAATTTAAAGTTATTATTGAAAAATTATATTGTTTAAACAATTTGTTTAAACAAACTATGTCTCCGTTCAACTTTTATCCAAGCTGCAACCGAACTTATTTTTTTGAAAACTAAACACCTAGTTATCGAAAATAAAAAAAACAGCAAGTGAACTTCGAGTTTTATGTCTATGGACGCGAGAAAAACGATTTCTGCGGTTCTTGAAATTCGATTTCCATGTGTTTCGTTGGTTTTAAAAGTGATCGATTTCGATAATTTCACTTTTTTTTCAATAAAATTGTTAATAACAATGAAGGCTTACGTTTTATCGAAAAATTAGGGTGAGATTCTCAAAAAAGATGAAATTTGACTTCAGAAAAACCTTGTCTGGATTTTTTATAAACTTTCTACATAATTTTTTTTATGGCCGGAAAGTTTGCAGGAAAAAACGTCCGTTCAGGCGTTAATGGGTTAAGCGAAACAAAATGAAGTTGGAGGAAAAGAGCGACTCGGTTGTCCTACTTTAATGTTGAAGCAAAACGAGACAACCGACTAACTTTTTTCCTCCAACTTTATTTTGTTTCGCTCTACCGCTAAAAAAGATTTGTCTCTCTTTTGCTCTAACTTTATTTTGTTTCGCTTTAACGCTGAACAAGATTTGTCTTCCTTTTGCTACAACCGTTTTTATGATTCACTTTTCTTTTGCTCTAAGCGCCTCAATTGCATTGATGTAAAATGTTTGAAATATTATGGTCAAATTTGTTTTTTAAACTTATGTTGTTTGAAACTTTGGTACACATAATCAGGGTCCAAAAAGAAAATACAAAATTTTTAGCCAGACTTATCTGATTAGAAGTCAAAAAATTAGACCATTTTAAAAATTTTTGGAAACTGCTTTTTGAAGATTCACAAAATTTAATCTCAAATGCCTTTTGTAAATTATCAAATTATCCATTCTTGGATGTTTATTTTGATACCCGAGAAAAGCGAGGGCAATAGTCATACGAGTAAAATAAATGTTTTTCCTACGTTGAACACTGAGGTCAAAAAATGAATTTGGTTGCCTCGCTGGGGGCAATAAAATGCTTTTTATGACCCGCTAGTAGAAATAGCATATTTTGCAATTAGGAAAAAAAACTTGAGTAAAATTAATGTTTTTTCCGTGTCACACTCGATTTTTTAAAATAAAACCCACTTTATGACCCGCTAGTAGAAAAATATATTTTTTCACTTGTAAATTACAAGCAGGTATTTTTATCTCAACTGAAAGGTTTCACTTTATTTCCTCGCTTTCTAATAAGAAAACACTGTAGCTTAATCTTTTATCATGATAAAATTTATATCTTTACACAGGTGTCCAGATCTGACACAATTAAAGTTTTAAAATATCTATCGACATGATTCATAAAACACAGGTGTTTGATTAGATCCACACTGGCTTAATAAATATGAAATCTTGCGAAAAAAAATCAGTATGCCTCTTAAACTAAATGAAAGATATTGATATCCTGAAAAATTGATCGTATTAAAAACATGGCTCACCTTGCAATTTGTAAGTCTATTATATGATTAATAAAGTGTACATAATAATTTTTTAAATTCCATTCATTTTGGCTTAATATGTAAACAATAGCCACATAAAATAACTCATAAAATGCCCAATCAAACTGCTTTAAAATTAATCCATTCTTCAAGAAAGATGTGAACTCACTTGAAGTATCAATGTTATAAATATAAGTGAAAGACTTTACCAACTTCAATGAAAGCTACATAAAATTACAAGTGCTTGGATTCTCATTTACATGTGCTTGAAATCTCAATTCCATGTATTGCCATTTTTTTAAAAAGTAACTAAAAAACTCCACTCACATGAAAAGTTTGTAAAATGTCTTTTTATACTTGTGGGTCATAAAGTGGATTTCATTACCCCGTGCGGGGCACATCCACTTTATGACCCCCTAGTAGAAAAAAAACCGTGTGCGACACGAAAAACAGTTTGACAATTTTATCTTGAAAAATAAAATAAATGAAGTTGAGGAATGGTTTTTGAAATTATATTATTATTATTATTATTATTATTACTATTCATATTCTGGATATTATTATTATTATTATATTATATAGCCGTTTTTTAAGGGAGGATTATACTTTGTTGGGTAAAAAAAATCGATGATTTTTTAGGAATTTGTTTTTAGGAAACTATTAAAGATAGAAAGCTACAATTTAGTATGGTTTTAGAAAAACATTTATTCTGTAAATATTTTTTTTTGACTGGCTACATGAAAGAGGGTCGAGGGCGGACGTTGAAGAATGGCGGTGTGTCCTTGAGGAAATGACTCGCTAGCGGAAGTAATTGAGCCAAAACCGATGATCTGAAACACAAAAACTTGACATATTCTTAATCTGTACCGATTTCTGCATATAATGAACCACGACCATTTAATAATAATGGAAAACTAAAAAGTTATGAATTTTTCAAAAAAATTCTTGATTTTTTTCAAATTTTTTGTCACAAATTATTATGTAAAACGAGCAATTGTTAATATTTTTTGACGATTGTGGTTCACTTTTTGCACACAACCCTGATACACATTTGTGCCAAATTTGGTAACGATTGGTCAATTAGAACGTCTTGAATTACTTCCGTTAGGTCGAAAAACGTGGTTTTGAGATAAATGCGTTTAATGTTTTTAACCTATCAACGACCAAAAGACCGGAAATTGAAGCATAACTTTGCTGATGTAGTTCAGATAGTTAAACATATCGTGAATACTTAAAACTCCACATAGTTATGTTCTCAAGGTCGCTTTACAAGATTTTGTTGTCAGAATGTTTGTTTTTTAATCAGATTACATATTATAGTGGCGTTTATAACAAAAAATCGCTAGGACCAGTTTCGCAGCTGCAGCGCGGCGTCTGTTATCTAACGGCCTGTAACTTTTGTAATTCAACAGATTTTGAGTTAAAATTCCAGGAGTACATTCTTAAAACATGTATCTATACGACAAGCAGAACAAAAAAATATCAATTTTTTTTACGCATCGAAGTAGAATCCTCCCTTAAGTGGTTTTCATTGAATCGCAATTTCAAAATACGCGCCTTCAAACTGATGTTCTTAATATTGAGAAATCAAAGTTACTCATCTAAATAATTTATTTTATTTTTTGTTTAATTGTTTTTTCAAAATCGCGATCTTGGAGCGTCTTTGATCGCGCCTCCGCAAAAACGTTACAGCCGACTTTGTGGCACGATTTCGCCATTCCGGTTTTTTGAAAAAAAAAAAAACCAAAAAATGTCGTTAATTGTAATCACGTTGTCTAGGTGAAGACACAAGCTTTTTTAAAAATATCCAAATCTTCCAAAATGGCAAATGTTTTAACAAAAAAAATTTTTTTCAAGCTGAAAAGGGATGTAAAAATTAAATAAAAAAATAACGTAAAACATTTTTTTTAATACACTTTTTCTATATAAAAACAGCAGATAAACGTGACTCCTCAAAAAGTAGGTATATCGTCGCTGTTGATGAAATTTTTGAGACGGACCATATAAAACAAAACATTCAAATAGTTTTAGATTTAGTATGACACTGACTAGGGCGCAAATCGCAATTTAAAAAAAAAAGAAAATTAAAATTTTAACGTTTCGCCGGTTCGCGATCCAGGCATAGGTGTAAGGAACGGTAAAAATCTCGTAAGGGTCGGTTCAGTAGTTTAGAAAATTTTATCAACAAGCGGTGTAAAAACGTTGTTTCGAGAAAAACGCTTTGAATGATTTTTTCTTATTAAATATCGTGAAAATTTTCTTCCAATCTAGCCTCTTTACGATTTTTTGAAGTTTGAAAACTAGAATGACCGTTAAATGAAAATTTTTCAAAAAATTTTACAGTTAACTCTAATTTTCGATAAGTCTTCCAACTTTATTCAATATTTTTACTAAAAGGCAGTTAATAGACATGCGCTTTATTGTTCCGCTTTACCTAGGGTGACCATCCGTCCGGATTTCTCCGGACATGTCCTCATTTTAGGGCTTGTGTGAGTTGTCCTACAGGATTTTTGACTTTGTCCGGATTTTTCAAATGGTAAATTTTTATTTTTTAATCAACTTTTGAATCTTTTTTTGTACAAAATTTTATCATTTAATACCATCTAATGATTTCTTCGTCAATCGGCAAGCCTCAACAACTCAAAAATCATCTTTTAACTCAATAGATTATTAATTAAAATACATCAGGGTTCAAGAATAAAAATATAAGATGTTAAGCGCTGATAACATTCAATAAAGTAGTCACTTTTCTATCCTATCTTGTCCTCTTTTTCAAAATTTTCTGTCCTACTTTGTCCTCTTTTTTAAAATGAAATTTTGTCCTACTTTGTCCTTATTTTTTAAAACTTTTTGCCCTACTTTTCAAAAATCATTTATGGTCACTCTAGCTTTACCGCTGAAGGAAACTTGTTTCTCTTTTTCTCCAACTTTATTTTGTTTCGCTTTACCGCTGAAGAAGATTTGTCTTTCTTTTTATCATAAAATGAAATTCACTCGAACAAACACAAAGTAGAACGAATCAGAGATTCAATGTTCATAATAGTTCACAATATGGAAAAAGCGAACCGTTAACTAACCTTAAAAATAGCTCGATTAAAAAAATTATATTAAGAAATAATAAATGAATATTTTCAAGTACCCAAGCTGTTTTTGCTGTGACAGCGAAGCTAACATTTTTAAATTGGAATGGTGAAAAAATCACATCACAGGATTGTCGAAACGGCAGGTTTTCAAGAAATCATAACCTAAAAGTGCAAAAAACACAGTTTTTTTCTATATTTGGAGTTAAATTACATCGCGAATTAATTTCTTTTTCTAAAAACTCGTTATGGCATCTAAAAGTACCACTTTTACCCTTCAAACCCTTTTTGAATTTTTCAGGTATCTTTTTTTCCTTGGAGATATCGTTCAATGAAGTTGAGTATTTTGTCGTTTTCGTGAATAAAACTTTACCGAAAAAAAGTTCGTCCGGAAAGCAGAAAAAATAATTCTCTTCTATGTTTCTTGGGTTGCTTAATCCTGATCCAACCTCAGAACTGCTCGGTCACCTCAGGTTTTTTAAATTTCCTAACTGTGTATGGAATAACCCCTAATATAGCGAAAAATAGTGTATTTTGCACTTTTAGGTTAAGAAATTCAAAAAGCCTGAGGTGATGGAGCAACTCTGAGGTTAGATCTGGGTTTAGCAACCCAAGAAACATACACGGAAAAAAATTACTTCTTCTGCTTTCAGATGCCGTAACGAGTTTTTAGAAAAAGAAATTAATTCGCGATGTAATTTAAGCCCGAATATAGCAAAAAAAATGTATTTTTTTCACATTTAGGTTAGGATATCTCAATAACCTGAGGTGATGGAACGATTCTGAGGTCGGATTCGGATTCAGCGCACCAAAAACATTCAGGAAATTATAGTCTGGTCCCACCCAGAAAAAGTGTCTGCGTAATGCGGGACATGACGCACGCACGCGTGAGGATTAATCCGCACGGGTGAACTCTGGAGGTTACACAGTTGCGCGTGACATTGCCACGCATATGTCTCGCACGTCGTGGTTCACACGCTAGCTTCCAGAATGCGCGATTCCAAAAATCTTGCCGTTTTATAAATATCTCAAAACTTATGTCATCAAAAATTTTTCAATTTACAAAATTAAGATAAGAAAAAGATAAATAGATAAAGGATAAATAAAATTAACAACTTAAATCGAATTTTGCAAAATATTTATCATTTTTTGATGTTAGGAAAATTCTTATGATTAAATGAAACCGATTCGTGGGTGATTGATCTATTTAATAATTTTTTGTATGAAATCCAAAATTTCGCACCTTGAAAATACTGCTAAATAAGTTAGGTAATCAATGATTATTAAATTTAATATATCTCAACTTTCTGTGCGTCTCATTTGATCAGCCTGTGTGCCTACATGAGTGATCGCGTACTGCAACGCATATGCGTCGCACTGATATACCCCTCACGCCTTTAGACGAGTGCGCGCGAGACTGCTGCAATCTCGTTCGCACACGTGACCCGCATGGCGTGCGGGCTTCGTGTTGCGCACGATTGTTATCTGGGCAGAGTCTGGAGTTCCGTCAAATTTTATCAGCCCTTATTATTAATCAAATATTCATAAATATTTTTATTGATTTTTGTCATTTTTTCTAGCGAGATTAGTTACAAGTTCAGAGGAACTCCCCTTTTCGAAAATCTCCAAAATTTTGATATTTTTTGCTAAACTTCCACCGTTTTTGAAATATTTTGAATTTTTGAAAAAAAATGTAACTTCCAATTGATTTGATTTTTTTTTGCTGGCTTTGGAATGAATTAAATTAATATGGATAGAATGTCTCTAAATTTCGGATTGCTTTTTCGACGGCGAGTATATGGTTCAAAAACGAATTTTCGAATATGGCGGAACAAAACGGATAGAAATTTTTCCAATCTATGATATTCACGAGGGATTTAAAATAAATAAAAATACTTTAAACATAATTGAGATATAAACAGAAATAGTTTGGAATTCACCCGAATTTTATTTACTCTCATTTCAGCCTTTATTGTTTTTTCTTTCATCGTGTTCGTTCAAGCCACATCCTTTGAAGAATGCCCAGGATTACCTGCTCCTACAAGTCTTAGAATTGATAACTGTGCCACTCCCCCATGTCTACTATTTAGAGGCACTAATGTCACAGCTGAATGGGACTTCGTAATTAGTGAGTATTTTTAATATTATCGACATAACCTCTCCTATCTCTAGAGAAAAATCGTATTGTAGCGAAAAATATTTATTTAAATTAACAAAATATATTTATATTTCAGCTGCTCCTACGTCAGCTTTGAAACCCAAAGTGAAGGCTTATTTAGGCTCAATAGGAGTCGACTTCGATATTGGTCAAAAAAATGCATGCGATAGTTTAACGAACGCTTATTGTCCTTTGGACGAAGGTGAAGAGGTTACGTATGCCTTAAGAATGCCAGTGCAATCTTTTTACCCTAAAGTTAAGTTAAATATCCAATTTTCTCTCATTGATGACCAGGGAAACAAGCAAGTTTGCTTCTTCGTCGCTGCCAAAGTAACAGATCTACCAAATATTCACTAAATAGTTTTATATTAAAACTTCTAAACGTTTGAATAAATTTTAAGAATGTATAATAACCGCCAATTTAGTTTGATTAATAAAGTGAATGAATCTAAATTCCATAATAAATAAGTGGTTCTCTTGCTATAACATAGTGAAACATTGTAAATTCCAGATAACAGGTGCTGACGCATTTTATGTGCATGTGAGGGCACGAAAGTGCAAGTAAAATGCGGGAATATTAGATAGCACAAAGTACGCCTCATTTCACAAATGCACCGTGATAGTAGGAAGTGAAATGCATCTTGGTCGCATCATCTCATCCAAGTCATTCAGATCTATTAATAAAACAGAAAAATGAAAGAAAATGTTTTTGAGGTACTATTAGAAAAAGAAACCACTTCAATAAATATTTGCATAGAAATAGATGGCTTTAAAATTATGTGAACCTATGATAATGAGAAATTATTGAAAATAATTTTCTCACGCACCATTTTGTCAACACTGGGTAGATTGGTCGAACTGCTCTCATATTCGAAACATCCAAAATGAACTATATTGAAACGAGGATGGAAATGGTCAAATACAGAATTGATTAGGAATTAAAATAGTTTTAAATTTTTCGATAAATGTATTGTTTGGGGTAGCATTAAATGGTTCGCATATTAATTCAGTTTAATTGAAAACTTCTTACAGGGCAGCTACACAGATAACAAAATTTCTGTATACTTGCTGGAAGTAAAGAGATAGAAATCCTATCACTATTTATCGCATTCTAACTCTTCGATGAAGAAAGATAAGGAAAATTTATTCCTTTCGTCTATTCACCTGAATCTCTTTTTTACCCCTTGTCTATTCATCTCTATCTCTTTCTATCTCTGTCAACCCAAATTCATGGGTATACCTTTTAAACCCGTTTTCTTTATCTTTGTCTATTCTTTGCATATCCATCTATATTTTTTTCTATCTCTTGTCTTGTCTATCCACCTATATTTGTTTATACCTCTTTGTTAATCCAGGTTGACGCTTAACTCTAACTATCTCTCTGTCAATCCAAATTCAGAGGTATATCTTTCAATCCCGTTTTCTTGATCTCTATCTAATCTTCGTATATACACCTATATTTGTTTCTGTCTCTTGTCTATTCACCTCAATTTCTTTATACCTCATTGTTAATCCAGATTGGCGGCTATATCTTTTGAACCCGTTTTCTTTATCTCTGTCTATTCTTCGTATATCAACCTATACTTGTTTCTATGTCTTGCCTATCGACCTCTATTTCTTTTTATCACTTTTTCAATCCAGATTAACGCTTATCTCTTTCTATCGCTTTGTCAATCCAAATTCAGAGGTATATCTTTCAATCCCGTTTTCTTGATCTCTATCTAATCTTCGTATATACACCTATATTTGTTTCTGTCTATTTTCTATCCACCCCTATTTCTTTATATCTCTTTATCAATCCAAATTCACGGCTATATCTTTCTATCTCTTTGTGAATCCAAATTCATGCGTATATTTTTCAATCCAGTTTTCTTTATCTCTAATTTTCGTATATCCATCACCCTTCTGTCTCTTGTCTATATCCACCTCTATTTCTGTATACATCTTTGTTAATCCAAATTGAAGGATATATCTTTCGAACTCGTTTTCTTTATCTCTGTCTAATCTTCGTATATCCACCTATATATGTTTCTATCTCTTGCATCCACGTCTATTTCTTTTTATCACTTTGAAAATCCAGTTTGGCGCTTATCTCTTTTTTCGCTTTGTTAATCCAAATTCACGGGTATATTTTTCAATACCGTTTTCTTTATCTCTGTCTATTCTTTGCATATCCATCTATATTTGTTTCTATCTCTTGTCTTGTCTATCCACCTATATTTCTTTATATCTCATTGTTAATCTAGGTTGACGCTTATCTCTTTCTATCTCTCTGTCAATCTAAATTCAGAGGTATATCTTTCAATCCCGTTTTCTTGATCTCTATCTAATCTTCGTATAGACACCTATATTTGTTTCTGTCTCTTTTCTATCCATCCCTATTTCTTTATATCTCTTTATCAATCCAAATTCACGGTTATATCTTTCTATCTCTTTGTCAATCCAAATTCACGAGTATCTTTTTCAATCCAGTTTTCTTTATTTCTATCTACTCTACGTTTATCCACCACCTTTTTGTCTCTTTTCTATTCACTCCTATTTCTTTATATTCTCTTTATCAATCCAAATTCACGTCTATATCTTTCGAACCCGTTTTCTTTATCTCTGTCTATTCTTCGTATATCCACTACCATTTTTTTATCCCTTGCCTATCCACCTCTATTTCTTTTTATCACTTTGTCTATCCAGATTAACGCTTATCTGTTTCTATCGCTTTGTCAATCCAAATTCACATTTTATTTATCTCTATTTAATCTTCGTATATCAACCTATATTTGTTTCTATCTCTTGTCTTGTCTATTCACCTATATTTCATTATACCTCGTTGTTAATCCAGGTTGACGCTTATTTCTTTCTATCTCCCTGTCATTCCAAATTCAGAGGTATATCTTTCAATACCGCTGTCTTTATCTCTACCTAATTTTCGTATATCTACCACCTTTCCATCTCTTGTCTATCCACCTCAATTTCTTTATACCTTTTTGTTAATTCAGATTGACGGCTATATCTTTCTCTATTTAATCTCTATTTAATCTTCGTATATTAACCTATATTTGTTTCTAACTCTTGCCTATCCACCTCTATTTCTTTTTATCACTTTGTCTATCCAGATTAACGCTTATCTCTTTCTATCGCTTTGTTAATCCAAATTCATGGGTATATTTTTCAATCCAGTTTTCTTCATCTCTATCTAATTTTCGTATATCCACCACCTCTCTGTCTCTTGTCTATCCACCTCAATTTCTTTATACCTCATTGTTAATCCAGATTGACGGCTATATCTTTCGAACCCGTGTTTTTTATCTCTGTCTACTCTACGTATATCCACATATATTTGTTTCTATCTCTTGCCTATCCATCTCAATTTCCTTTTATCTCTTTGTCAATCCAGTTTGACGCTTATCTCTTTTATCTCTTTCTTAATCCAAATTCACGGGTATCTTTTTCAATCCCATTTTTTTATCTCTGTCTACTAAACGTATATCCACCACCTTTCTGTCTCTTTTCTATCCACCTCTACTTCTTTGTACCTCTTTATCAATCCAAATTCACGGCTATATCTTTCGAACCCGTTTTCTTTATCTCTGTCTATTCTTCGTATATCAACCTATATTTGTTTCTATCACTTTGTCAATCCAGATTAACGCTTATCTCTTTCTATCGCTTTGTTGATCCAAATTCACGGCTATATCTTTCGAACCCGTTTTCTTGATCTCTATCTATAATCTTCGTATATCCACCTATATTTGTTTCTATCTCTTGCCTATCCACCTCTATTTCTTTTTATCACTTTGTCAATCCAGATTGACGCTTATCTCTGTCTATCTCTTCGTCAATCCAAATTCACGGGCATATTTTTCAATCCCGTTTTCTTTATCTCCATCTAATCTTTGTATATCCACCTATATTTGTTTCTATCTCTTGCCTATCAACCTCTATTTCTTTTTGTCTCCTTGTCAATCCAGATTGACGCTTTTCTCTTTCTATCTCTTTGTCAATCCAAATTCACGGCTATATCTTTGAATGTTTAACTCTTTATTTCAATATATCCCTCTTGTATTTACCTCTATCACGTTCTATCTATTGTATATCTCTTTGTCAATCCAGGCTCACGCTAATCTCTTTCAATACCTGTCCCTCCTCGTAGATAGATCTACTAATCTTGTACATATTGTATCATTAATTACAAATAATTAATTTTATTCATCGAACAAAAAGGAGATTTTGGAATGGCGAATGGATAGAAAAAATTGGATGGGGATAGTCGAGGAATAGGCATGGATAGCGAAATGTATCTCATACGTAACATCGAGATATTTCACAGTTATCTCATGTTCTACACTGTTAGAAAAATCTGTATTAAATTTAATATACAAGCGTGTGAAGCAAATATGCACTACCGCTACTGAATTTTAATATACAGTGGCATGGTAAACTTAAGAGACTTTCATATTAAATTTGAGATACATGTATGTTAAACTTAATATCACTGTGTTTATGAGTTTTAGTACACATGTATATTAATTTAAATACAGTGTATGTCAAATTTGAATCAATTCGTATATTAATTTTAATATAAAGGTATATTAATTCTCAAAGACGAATTAAAAAATTTTATTCGGAAAAAGCTGCGATCAAAAAATTTTAAGTGAAGCATTAGGGAAATCATCAGAAATATAATTAAACGCCTTGTTTTTCTTGATTTCATTGAAGATTTTGTCGTCGCTTAAGTCAATACTTCTTTTTAATTGCAACTCATTCCGAAGTTGAGACTGTTATAAAAAATACTATATGTATAGGATCAGGGGAGAACTATATTTGCAACATCTCTATTTAAAAATGGAAACTTTTATTTTTTATTTTTTTATTTTTAAATTTGTTTTTAATTTCTTGAAATTAACACTTTAATCTAAAACATAATGTTTGTATAATGTGTTCTAAAGTAGAGATTAGTTCTTTTTCTTGGCTGTCAAAAGACCTAAGCCTTCGTTTTGCACCTTTCTCCCTTTTATCTAGAACGACGGGAGGATTTATTTCAAAAATGAACCTGAAAATAAAATACAATATGTATCAGGGTGAATTCTAGAAATTAAATTGTTTAAATCAAAAACAGCCTAGCATTTTATTTAATATGCAATTTATTTTTTCGACGAACTCTAATAGATAAATTGTTTCACCCATAATGAATGCGTATAATTAGTATTTTTATGCATAATAAATGAAATATTAAAGAATGATACCTTTGAAAAAATTCCAATGACTTGGATAAACCAATTGGATACGTGTGATCGTAATGAGATTTCTACACGAAAAGACCTTTTGCACTTGTTGTAACCACATTGCAACAAATTCGTTATATTCCTGTGTTGATTGTGATGCTTGTTTGATACTCACAACATCGGCAATAAAACATGTCTAGTCAATCTGTAATTCAATTTATAAATATAAATATACATATTTTTTTTCTATTGCTCATGAATATCATGTTAAAAATGACAAGCATTAAAAATCTGTACTATATTATTATACCAGTCATATATTTTGTTAAGTTCTTAATAATATCTTGTTATTGTTTCTACAAAGGTATAAGGTAACTAAAAAGCCTCTGTTTTTAATTTTTTAAAAAGGTGCAGCTATTCTGAGTTGACTAAAAATTTTCTGATATAATAACTATGTATTAGAAAACAATGAAAAAAAGACGCTTTGGAATTTAGGTTAAAATCCTATGAGTATTATATAAGTATAAATAAATGTACCTGTTGAAAAATGTCGAGAATTCCTTCCCTTTACTCCAAAAACTATTATTTAAATTGATAAAAAAGCTGAAAAAATAATATCTCATTAGATTAAAATCTATCATTTCCTAACCCTAATTTTTGAATAATTTGTAACAGCTTCACATACCTGATAGATTTATGCTTTAGGCAGATGATAATTTATCTGCAATCCTTCTTTTAAATATCAGATTTCACTCATAAACCTATTCTTTTAAATCTCTCACCTTTTTCCACCGCAACAAACCCGGGAAAAAACTCTGATGACGCCAATTGATCGAACAATCGATTCGCGCATGCGTTGCGACCACGTAAGTGTATTAACATACGCAGTATTGAAATTTAATATACACGCATTGAAGTTTAACATACCTGCTTTTAATTTTCGTATGTACCATTACAAAATTCATATGGATAGTGTGTATATTTTACTCCCATATACAAAGTATCTTAAATTTCATGATCTCTTGCATATTAAAATTGCGAACATTTTTAACAGTGTATACCTTTGCTCAGTAGACTAAGTGTTTGGCAATATAGCAATATGTGCTTCGTTAGGGTTCGAGTGTCGGTACATGCTGATTTTTCAGCGCTATACGCGTTAACGACAAATTTAAATTATTGGTTATGTAATAAGTAATGTATTTATATAAAACTGTTAAATATATGTTAGGGGTATGAAAATTAAAAACTTTGAAACGAAAGATCGAAAAGGGAATACAATGGGATCAAATTTTTTTTTACAATGATAGAAAGAGCTAAATATTACCGTATATAACTATGGAGGGTGACACTACCATTTCTTCAATTAAAATTATTGTATTAACTTTGATAACCTCAAAGTCAAAACGTAGCGCAGAATCATAATAGCAACAATTTAAATGTTTTTTATGCTCCTCCTTTTCATATTATTATACGAGGTTATCGAATGGTCAGCGAACCCGCTGACCGTTCACTGAACCGGGTCCGCCATCAGGGTTTCAATTGTAAATTTGGATTAATAGAAGTTAAAACGTGCTATCTTATACATAGTAGATGATAATTTTGAGTGGTGTGAAATAGTATATTGTGATGCTAGGAACTGAGGTACGCGTTTTGGGTCGAGGATCGATATATTCAGGCCGAGTCGTAACCGAACGCGCGCAAAGTGGAGTCAGAGACTGAATACATGGATTGAGTCCCAAAATGGCCGAACTCCATAGCACACACGATAGTTTTTGAAAAATACGTCCTAAATAAGTGTTTCGAGTGTCTGTAGAGCGATATTGAGGGTGTCTATTTAGGACTCGGTGGACTACGAACATGTTATATCAATAATATGTATAAATATAGTACTTAATCTGTGGGAAATTTGAAAATGCGTACATGAATACTAAACATGTCAACATTCATCAACATTGGAAAAATGTAACTAATATCACATCGGCATCGTGTTTTTTTCTAATTTCTACAGCCGGGAAATAAAATTATCGATTTTCATTGTCAAGTTTATTTGGTTAATTTGAACAAAGAATCACACCATCAACATTTTAAGTATTAATTTTGGGCCATTTATTCAGTTTACTGTCTTGTTATCAAAATGTTACCCAATAGTTACCAAAATGATACCTAATTTGGTAACAGTTCCAATCGCGTGACCCGCCAGGGGTCACAGTTTTTAGCGGATGTAAGGAACCAAAGTAGAACCTAAGGAACGAAAACAGATACAATATGCTTAAATATTGATTTCCTCTCAATTTCGAAATGAAAAATTTAATTTCATTCGAAAACAATGAGAGAAAGAGAAAAAGTGCATAGAATCATTTTTATGTGCCTCCGGCGCGTAAACTCGTTTTTTCGCTGTAGTTAAGAGTAGCGCAATGTTGTGTATTGCGCTACAGAGGAATGAAATGTAAAAATTGAACTGCGCATGTGCCTATAGCCATACAGCGGAGCACAATCTCCTTCTTATTCTTCTTCTTCTTCGTACAGCGTTGGTACCGTACTGGCAAAGCCTTGTACATTTGAACTGCGCATGCGTCTATTGAAATCCATTACTACTACACAAGATCGATAAAATCAAAATGGCTGGGACTAGTTGCGAAATATCAAGTGTAATGACTAGCACCGCAAACAACTACAATACTAGATTAGATTCGAGTGTACGCATAAAAACTCGTATACGCACCGAAGTTACATAAAATAGAATACATGCCAATGCACACAATTCGGGAAATTACGAGACTCGCGAAAATGCTCGCAGGACTGATCGCGCCTCGGCTTCGTCTCGGCTACGCCTTGGCTTCGATCTCCTGCAAGCACTGTCGCTCGTCGCGCGATAACCCTCATTGTGCGCCCAGGCACGTAATATACTATTGTAGGTGTTCTCGAACTAAGAGACATTGATCACTTGCTTTTTCTTTGTATCTTACATTATTTTTCCAACGAAAAAGTCGATATTTACATTATTATACTATGATGGTAAAAAATAATATTTTTGGCATTACGTTTGTTTGAACTTTTCTTTTAAAAATTGCTTTCCATTTTATTTAAATTTAGTTAAAAAGAAGAAAAAATGTATTGAATTCTAAGACAAAATTTAATTAAAATAATACTATATTTCATTAAATAAGTATAAAGAACATGAAAATTATAATTTGTCTGAAATATTAATTCGTATTTTGCATTACTGCTTCTGGAAATACAGTTTTTCATATATGAAAGCTAGACAGTCACTCTCTTGATACTTTCAAGTACCTAGATTTTGACTCGCAATACTGGACAGTAGCTTTCTTAAAACTCGTTGAACTCGACATTTGAAACATTATACAGTCTACTCTCTTAATAGACCGTTTTCAACAAGTCCATTTTCCCTAATTCTCACTCGAGCACTCTCGTGCACTCCCCCACTCTTGCGCTAAAGTCGGAATTCATATCTGACGCTTCCAATGAAGCCATTTTCATGTTTTTCGACCTTTAAACATATTCTTTCACGATTTGAAATATAAATAATAACAAGACTATTTTTTTTATAACACATTTTAATCGTGTTTATTAATATACAGTTGTATACACAGTAACTTACATAAATTGTCGCAAGCTTGAATAATATTGAAAATTTCCCAACGCCGCGCGATTCGAACCCTACTTATCTATTCTAACTCATTTTTACGCATATTTTATATTTTAATATCCCAACTAAAATATCCACATGGCATTCCACGTGAAATTTTTACGTAAAATTCTATGTGGATTTTCTCAGTTGGGATTTTATTAAATTTGTAATAAAAACTATAATTTATATTTATATTCTAAAATTATAATAATAAAAAGTTGGCGAGTAATCGTTTTTTTTTTCAAATTATCCAAATCGCGTCATTGGATGTTAGATATTTTTAGGATGACTAAAATATATTTCCAGAAATAAAATTTTTTCTGATGTTGAAAATACTTTTAAAATTATTTTGAATCGTTCAAGCTATTATCGTTGAAACATATTTTCTCAAGTACTTCATGTTATTTGGTATTTAAATATTTGAAAAAAGCTAAAGAAATATCGGAGTATTCGAATTAAAATATCTAAAGTGCTTCTGTAAAGAATAATTCAAGTCATGGCTGAATGTAGGCAAAACAAATTTACCAATACTAGGCTGTATAGTGGCAGTATCACTACTATCACCGACTCAGTAGTGCGCAAATTGTAAGCCCTAGCACAACTCAGTTATTTCCCAATGAATCTTAAGGACGTTCTCTTGAAAATCACTTTTCTTTAGATTTCTTTCAAACTTCGTAAATAAGTACTTTTTACCATAATCTACAAAGCGGTAAAAAGATTATCATCAAGACCGGTACTTAAAATCGAGAAATTAAGCTCTAAAGTTGAATCTCTTAACACGTGTTAGATAGGCGTAGTTCAGTTTCGCGATACCTTCCTTTACATTAAAAGCACAATTTTCTTTAGATTTTTTTGGAAAACTAGTATGTTATACTAGAGATTATAAGGAATCGTATGCCATCATAAAAAATACGTGTACCGGCACTACTTTTAAAGATATACGTTGTTGAAACTCGCAGTTGCACAAATTCTTAGCCGGCTTGCTGAAGCAAATATGGTGACTTGGCAACACCGCATCAACAGCGCGCGCGTACGCTTACATTTGACATTGCTTCCAGAGCTTTGTTTTTACGAGCAGCTGATTTTTGAGAAATAAAAAATGCATTTTTGTTGAGAAATTTATTAGATATCTTATTAGTATTTACAAACTGTCTCTAAACTCATAATATAATCTCTCTCACACCATATGCTTTCGACTCGATATGAGAAAGACAGGAAAGCGGTGTTGCCAAATCGCACAAATCGACGCAGAAGACGCATTTTGTTACTTTTGCGCATAAACGGTGCTCAACTCATTCGGTTAGAAAGCTTAATAGTAATCCCACTACCTATGATAGAGTAGGATGAGCACATCTACGGGCAAGAGAACGTCCTTAAGGGCATGTGATACTTAGGAAATTAGTGAACTTTATTGATTTTAGGTTTTTACATATTTATGTCCAAAATACATAAAATTTTGTATTCAAAATTTGAGAAATAGTAAAAAAAATAAAAACAGACGTAGATATACTACTTTTGGTTTCGAAAATGAAAAAAGTTCAATTTTAGCAAAAAATATATCCGAATTTTTTTTCATTATCAAAGCCAAAACTAGTCTATCTACGTCTGTTTTTATCTTATCTACTATTTCCCAATGTTTGAAAACAAAATTTTATATATTTTGGACACAAACATGTAGAAACTGGACCAAATTGTTCACATGAACTAACTACATTTCTAAAGTATCACACGCCCTTAAGACTACCCATGCGACGGAATTATATTTGCTTATAGGACATTCTACAAGAACCAGCCAGTGAGTGTGGACAATAAATTCCAACACTTGTGCTGTGTTGAAGATACACGTCTTAAGATTGCTGATCGCTTGACTTTTGGTTTCAGTTTTCCGCTGCCTCAGGCGAGATTTAGATCTAAAAGAACGTTCGTTTCGAACCGGTTTTTCGAGCTTTCAGACGTAAGTCCGTTTGTAGTCAGAGTTTTCGAAATTTAAAAAAAGATACTTTTTTGCAGAAAATAAAACATATAATGGAACTTATTCAAAAAGCAAACTACTGGTTTGGAAAAAATTGTATGGTTTTGACATTTGGATTGATAATTGCATTTGGAATCATCAACCTCTCTGGGAGAGGATACAACCTTTTGGCCACAACGTTGTTTTGCTTGACTTCTGGTGAATGTTAATTTTTATTTTTTTTCACTTACGATAACTAATTGTTTATTTTGTTTGATTTCTAAAAAAAAAGAATACTGCCCTCGTGGAATTTTGTTATGTTTATTTTAAAAGTTCAAAACATTTTTAATATTAAAAATTGTCTATCTAACTAATATATTTACATCAGTATCTATTGAAAACAATATATTAAATTGATTTCATAAATTTTTTGACTATATTTAGTAGAAAAGTATAAAATTCCACGAACAATTTTTAAATTTTAAATGCTTTGAAGACAATGTAAACTAAAGTATTTATTATTATGAAAATTATCATAAATTAATTTCTTTGAAAACTATGAGAAAAGAATTTGTTAAAAAAGTTAAATAATTTTCCAAATTTTATTAACGGTAATTTTTAATAAAAACCATGTAAATCAAAAGACAGACATATTTTTTTTATGTTATGGTGAAATGTCTGTTTACAAAATTGCCTTAAAAACTAAAATTATTGTCCTCTGGATCAAAATATCGATAATTTTTTCATTATTTGAATCAAGAAGAATAATTGATGATATTTATCAAAATTGAGGTTATGAATGACAAGCCGGAAATAAAGAGTAAATTAAGATATGAAATTGTATAAAACCCAACACTTTTGGAAATATAAACATGTATTGCATAAAAAGAAATTAAATTTAACTTTAAAAATATAGATAATGAGAACACGAAAGTCTTGATACTCATGTTTTACTCTAAATTTCACATTTATCAGTACATAAATAACAAAATATGATATCAGAGGAAACGGTATCGTGTCCACTGAAATGGACAGTAGCGTATCAATTAAAATTTCATAATAGTAGGATGTGAATTTCGAACACTGGCAAAAATTATTTGATGAAAATTTGAAAAACTAACATCATCAAAATTGCATAATTTAAAAATAGTCAAAAATCTTTTTCATGTCGGATTTAGAGTATGTGATATTTAGGAAATACTTATGAAAATTATCTAATAAAAATTTGAGAGCAGTTAAGTTACATGCAAATGGAATTAAATAATTTAATTTTAATTTTGATAAAAAAAAATAGTTTTACTACACAAAAAGTTTGCTTAAATTAACCAGAATTCTGGTTATTTCAAACGGAAAAAAATGTTATGAAAAGCCGTATTGGTAATTCCGGTTAAAAATGTTAGAAATTCTAGTAAACACTTTTCGGTTGTTTTGATCTTTTATTCCAGTTAATGTAATACAATTTTCTAGTTGATATCACCGCAATTTTTCTAGTAAAAAATTTCTCGTTGGATTCATGGCTATATTTCGATAAATTTAACTAATTTAGTCCATTTGTCATTGCCATAATTCTTGTTAAACTTACTAAAATTTCCCCGTTGAATGCTACATAACCTTAAACATAAATAATTATTTAAAAACGTGGGAATTATAATTTAAAAAATAAAAAAATATATATTTCCTTTAAGTTATCTAACTTCCACTCACTTAACAACTTGTACACTTTATTTTCCATTTCTTTGAAACTTTGTAAAAATAATTGGAGACAAGACGCAAGATCTTTAAGATTCTTTTGGACTCTACCTTCTTTTCGTTTTCACTTGTTTTTGCAAACGGCCTAATACCTAACATAACTAACAGGAAGCAGGTGTCAACATGTATAGCGAAAAACGAAAAGGCGCCAGATAGTGTAAACAGTAGCGCTGACAACGGCGTATCTTGAAACTACTTTTACTATATTTTCCTGTAACATTAACTGAAATAACAATACTAGAATATATATAACCAGGATTTTGTAACCATAATAAGTAAACAATTTTTCTGGTGAAATTAACTAAAAGTTTTGTCATTTTAACCGGAAATTTTGTAATCGATTAGCTTTAGTAAATTTAATCGAACCTTTTTTCTGATTGTATTACATATCCCTAAGAGATTGAATAGCAGTAATTTAATAAAATAGTGTTATCTTCTTTTTTATGAAGACCATTTCAAAAAAAGAAAGTTCAAGGTAATTATATTTTTTATTCAAAATTTTCATATTGCTTCAAGTACACTCATGTTGGATTCTTTTATTGTTATAATCCAATATTTTTTTCGCGATTGAATATTGAAAATCCAATATTTTCTCACGAAAAAACTATTGGATTCAATACTTACCAATATATTTTTTAATAAGGGTGACTGATAAGTAGAGTAATGAATCTATCGGACTTCAGATACCTTTTGTGAAAATGGCCAATCGTCTCGCTTTGAAACACTATGACATCTTATGTTGAAGTGAGAGAAACAGATTTATCGGTTTTCCCAAGTAAATAACCGTGAAAAACTTATTGCTTTCACTTCAACATATTTTTTATTTATTTTTTTTTTGGGGCGAGGAGAAAAAATGGCGGACTCTTTTATAGACGTCGTACAGGACTCTCCTAGGAGGAGACCAGGCATACCTGCTAAAACCAAAAACCCCCTCTCTCGAACCAATACAATAAGCCCATTAGGCTTAACCGACCAGCCGCACCAGCCAGGGGAGGGAAAAGAAAAGTTGTTTCGCTCCCGACGCCCATCGAGCTCTTTCGTCTTCATCACAAGTGTGACGAATCACTTGATGAGCGTCCAGATTCGTTCAGACTGGAGCATTAGAGAGACCATCGTGTCAGGAGTGAGCTCAGCACCCACTGCCTGACCGACGGCCACCCTTGCCACGCCCCACTTTGCACAGACAAAAAGTGCGTGCTCCGCATTATCCACAAGGGAATCGCAGTAGCAACACATCTCCTTGTCTCTCTTCTTAAAGCGTCTCAAGTACACGTTAAAACAGACATGGCTTGAGAGCGATTACGCCAAGTAAAAGCCGACTTGCTCGTGCTTTCTGTTCAGCCAGATGACGAGCTCCGAGATCAGGCGGTAGGTCCATCTCGCGGTCTGCTCACCATGCCATCTCGTCTGCCATTTCTCGATGAGTCTGCGCCTTCCATCCTTGCTGATGGCCTCCTTCGCGCGAGCGATTTCCTGCGGGTTTTTTAAGCAGGTGAGCTCCTTACGAAGCTGAAAGGTCTCCTTCCTTTCCTTCGCCAATAAATCTATTGGCGGAACGCTCGTTAGGACTAACATAGCACCCGTCGAGACAGTTCTCTATGCAGAAACTGTTCTCAGCGCAGAGATCTGTCGCGCTGAGAATAGTTTCCTCTGGATAGCATGGTTTTGCAGGGAATTTGCCCAGACTGGAGCTCCATAAAGCAGCTTTGAAAGCACGACGCTCGCCACCAGTCTCCTTTTCGCTTTCTTGGACCCACCAATGTTGGGCATAAACTGAGCCAAGTTTGCTCCACATTGGATGGCTTTCGCAATTGCGATCTGTAGGTGTTCGCTGAAGCTAAGCCTTCGATCCAACTGCACCCCCAGATATTTGATGCTTGTTTTCCACGCGACCTCATGTTCTCCGAGAACGATCCTCGGGTACTGAAAGGATTTCCTGTCCGTAACGAGCAAAGCCTCGGTTTTTTCAGGGGCAATTTTCAGGCCTCTGCTATCCAACCAATGCTTTGCCCGCCACAGGCTTTCATTGATCCTTAGCTCCAAGATTCTGACGTCTTCAGCGACGCACACGACAAGTGCGTCATCCGCGAAGCCGATGATGCTCGTACCAGCAGGTAGGTCCGAGCGCAGGAAATCGTCTTACATGACGTTCCAGACAAGTGGTACCACCTGCGATCCCTGAGGAGCGCCACATGTCATCTTTTCTGTGAGAGACCATTTGTCGCCCTCATATATCACCCACCTGCCGCTCAGATAGTCATCTATCATCCGCAACAGGTAGTCTGAAACCTTTTTCTGCACCATCGCCTCGATGCAGATCTTCCATCTCGCGGCATTGAACGCATTGCGTATGTCAATGCTGATCAACGCGCAGAATCCCTTACGCTTACCAGTTCCTTTTCTTGCATTTGTGGCGATGTTCACTACAGCTTGTATAGCGTCCACAGTGGACCTGCCTTTCCTGAAACCGATCTGGTTTTCCGAGAGACCGTTCTCCCCGACCAAGAGAGTTTGAAGCCGTTGTAGGATCAACTCCTCCAGAAGCTTCCCCATCGTATCCTATAGACGTATCAACATATTACGTCATAGTGTGCATGCAAGAGTGAAGTGATAGGCCATTTTCATGAAATGGCATAAAAGCGCAATAAAATTTTTGGCGATTGAAAAATTCGAGATCCAGCATATCGATTTGTATATTATGGAAGTTAGCAATGATAAAATGGGTTACGTAAACTACACTTCTACTGTTGCGGATTATTTTTTGGGGGTAACTACCCCTATAATGTATCAGAAATAAGTTATTGAACACTAAAGCGGATTGAAAGTTAATCCAATTTCATCAGGAGTAGTTTTAACGGGTTACTCGCGCTTCAAAAAGATTTAGTTTGGACGGAAAAATTGTTATTGCGAAAATGCAAATGTTATCGATATCCAACCTAACTACTTTTGAATATGCTAAATAAATTAAACTCTTATTGTTTATTGTTGATGAAGTTTTCAAGTGCACGAACCCCTACTCACAATACTGTTCGTTTTATGAATAAAATGAGTGACAATTTTCAAGTAACCACTAAATTGTTTCTTAATCACTTCCATTTGTTGTATCACGACATTAGATATAATATATAATATTATGATGCATATTTATCTGCAATAAGTTCTATTTTTCTAAAAGCATAGTTACACCTGTTTCAAATTTTTGTAAAAAAAAGGCCAAAATATTCCAAACAAGAAAAAGATGGTGGAAAATCTAATAAATGTAATAAAATTTTTCTTGGTGACTTTTTAGGCTGTAAACATACTCGAAACATACTCGAAAGCGTTAACGACAAAGAACTGCAACTGGCAGATAATTTCGAACTGAAAATTGGGCCAGCTGTAGTCCTATTGGATGGTACTTCTCACACAAAAAATTAATTCATTTCGAAAAATATTTATGAGCGTGCGCTCAAGCCGGTGAACTTTAATTTCTTTTCTTTCAAGTATCTTAAAATTTACGAAGTGAGAACGTACAATTTTTAATTTACCCGCACATTTTACAGTGCCTATTTCTATCACTAGATGGCTGTCTTTCTTACAAGAGAAGATAATTTTTCATTAGAAAGAGGAGACATGACCAGCCTCGGACTGTGTATAAATTCCAATTCAATTAATGTACGATGATCTGAAGAGGATGACATTTAGTCATCGAAACGTTATCAAAATCAATAAATAAGGATTACAATTTTACACAGTCCGAGGTTGGTCATGTCTCCTCTTTCTAATGAAGAATTTCGTTCGGACGTAAAACCTTTTAAATTTTAAAGATAATTTTTAATAGCATAAAAACCAGGAACATAAAATCCGTATTTTACTCGCAGTTTTTATCTGTAATCACATTCATCGAAGCAGGTTTATACGTGAATGTACATATTTTACTCTTTACTTTCTCATTCTTATTCTCCTTCATTTATTATTCTTATAATTTTATTTCTTGAATAATTGTGAATTTAATCATTCTAGCTGAAAATTCTTTTTCAATTAAAAAAAGCACTTTTTTCATTATGCCCTATAAAAAAGTGATCAAAATTTGAAAGAATAGATGCATTATTCGGGAATATCATCATCTTCAAATTCTAGCAATATTGCAGAGGCTTCTGGTAGAGATCAGTTAGATACTGAGGATTATGGAATAATTCCTGACGATGATGAAGATCAGTTATATGACAACGAAAGTCATTTAGATTTCTTAGACACCAAGATGCAGTGTAGAAACAAGTATCATAAAGCGGGTGTTGAAGCACTTGATCAAATTATCAAAAAATTTAATGCCTTCAAAGATGGTCAAGAGATATTTTAACTTCTCTCGCTTGGGCCAAAATCTTGGTTACTCAGAATACTGATGAAGGTATACAGTACATCAGAGTGAAAAGCAAGAAACTTTAAGAAATTAATTTCAAAGCATAGAATCCTTACACTTTCGAATTCAAAAACAAGAAGAGTATTGACTCCTGAAACTGAAACTCTTGTGAAAAAATTCTATGAACGCGATGACATAAGCCAAGTGGTACTAGGACTGAAAGACTTTGTGTCGGTCAAGAACGATAATGGAACTCGTTCACATATTCAATAAAGGTTACTACTATGCATTCTCAACGAGTTATACGCTTAATTTACATCAGATCATGAAGGCCTGAAGATCAGTATTTCTACATTTACAAAACTCAGACCTTGTCCTTACGTTCTAGCAGGAAGCAAAGGCACATAAGTATCACAATCGTATCCGATAACTTAGCTCATGCCGTGATGGCTGTTTACAACTATCAGAAGATAATAGATTACTCGAAAACTCATTCGAGACCAAAGAAAATCTACTATTTCACTGATGTTACAGGGCAACATTTTAAGAATAGGAGTAGCTTTGCTAATCTCCAAGCCCATGCAGGAGATTTTGGTATCCCAGCAGAATGTCATTTCCATGGTCTTATGCTGTTCCATGACCAATTCTGGTCTAAACATGGGGTTGGAGGAGAGTTTTTGAATGTCTAATTCTCCCTCTCCATTGACCTGATAACATGAGGTGTTTAGCTGTAAGTGCTGCTTTTGCCACCGCTGCGATAAATAAAGGTTCTTCACAGAGAAAAGTTCCCAACGCCACTGTTGGTTTGGTTCTCATAGCCCCAGTGATGTCCCCAAAGATGAGTGTTTGCACGTAGTCTAACTTTGCTCTAACTGTTTTTAGTTGAGTTCTGGGCTATCAAAACATTTCTACGTGTAGATATCCAGGCTTGAGTACGGACCTGTAAAGCGAGTGAACCATTCTGGGTCCGAGCCCCCAGGACTACCCGAAAGCCCTCCTGCACCTCGACGGTAGCCTACCCATACTTCGCCATGATCCAACTAACGATCGGATTCGATACTCTGTGTTTCCGGGCCTCCTCGCAGATAATTTAGTAGGACGTATTTGGGAACACCCCCCTCGGTATTAGGGAAGGTGCCCACTACTATTCCTCTTCGAGTATTTCCCCTTTAATTCTGGCTGCTGCCTTATAAAAAGCTGATGCTACTTAGAAGCTGGCCGCAAATGCATGCCGCTCATAGTCTAGGGTGTGATCCTTTGGGATCTCGTTCCTAATATATCTGTCTACCAGCTTTTCCAACGTTTTCATAATGAAAGACCTTGGATATGAATATTTTCCTTAGCCAGGGTTCTGTGAAGTCTGGCTGCTTGAAGTTCCTTTTCCTTATGGGTTTCGAGCAAAGAGATAGATCTAGTAATATTCCTTTTCGTGCATGTAAAGTTTTCCAATACGTAAAAATATAATTAGGGTATTAAAAATGTGCGATTTCAACAAGTTTTAAGGGAAAGAAAAGGAAGACTTTATGTATGTGTTACAAAATAGTATAAGATCACACGAGTAAAATAAATATTTTTCCTGTGTTTCACACAATTTTTTCCATTGGGGGTCAAAAAATGGATTTGTTTGTTCCGCAGGGGGTAATGAAATGGACTTTATGACCGGCTAGTAGAAAATAGCATATTATGTTGCAAGGATGCGACGTAACTAATTCCCGCATGAATGTGAGGCCGGCACAAGGCGCAGGAGTAGATGATGCCGAAGCCAAGCTAAGAGCAGGCCTCACATTGATAAGGGAGTTTCCTATCGCGCCCGCGCAACACATACTATTTTTTGTTATTTACACATGAGAATGACCCCAATCTAATAGTACCAATTTTAGTATGCAATGTGCCTGACTAGGCGCACAAAATGACAATTACATATACATAACCGGCAAATGTTATTCGCGTCGTTACCAGACTGACAGAAACAACACTTGAGCTTTTTTCATGACTGATTAGAAAACGTTCTCACTATATGTATTATGCCCTAATTAGCTTCTGCGTATGCATATCGACGTCTAAAAGTTCAGAACTCTGTTGCTCGAAATATGGCTCTGATAATAATCGGTTGTGACTCAGGACTAGGATTTAGTTTGGCTCTTTACTGTCGTTCACTTGGATTCACAGTAATCGCAACTGTACTTAAAAGAGATAATCCTAATGTAAAAGAACTGCATCAAGCGAGCATACATATTAACAAATTGGACATAACTAAGCAGCAGAGTGTCAACAAATTTGCAATCGATGTTCAAGAACTTTTGAGAAAAGAAGAATTAGGTAAGAAAACCAATTTTCTTAATCTATAATTATAATTAAAAAAGAGTGATAATATTTATTTTATGTGCCTCCGGTGCGTAAACTCGTTTTTACGCTACAGTGGAGAGTAGCGTAATGCTGTGTACTACGATACAGAGGAATGTAATGTAAACATTGAACTGCGCATGTGCCTATAACCATACAGCGGAGCGTAATCTTCTTCTTATTCTTCTTCTTCGTACAGCATTGGCACCGTACTGACAAAACCTTGTACATTTGAACTGCGCATGCTCTATTACAATGCGCTACTACTATACAAGATCGAGAAAATCAAAATGGCCGGAACTAGTCGCGAAATATCAAGTGCAATGGACGAGAATCATAATGACTGCTAAATTAGATTTGAGTGTACGCATAAAAACTCGTATACGCACCGAAGTCACATAAAATAGAATATGTGCCAATGCACACAATTCGGGTAATTACGAGACTCGCTTAAAATGCTCGCAGGACTGATCACGCCTCGGCTTCGTCTTGGCTTTGTCTCGGTTTCGTCTCGGATTTGCCTCAGCTACGCCTTGGCTTCGATCTCCTGCGAGCATTGTCGCTCGTTGCGTACTAACCCTCATTATGCGCCTAGGCACATAATATAGTATTAAAATACTGCAATAGGAGAACATAATACAAATGTTTTGTAAAAATTTGAAAATTTTTGACCGAATATTTTTTGATGGAGGACTTTGGTAAATACTGAAATGTTAAATTCATTTTGGATATAAGAAAGTACACGGTATTGTAATGGGCCCAGAATGTCTCAAATCAGCAAGAAAAAAATCGATAGCTTTAGATGTTAAAAATAAGCTCGCTAGATAGTTCTGCGAAAATTTTTTTTTTTCAAAAGTTATTATTAAACCAAGTTTTGGACCGGGTTTTCCACAAATGAAAGATAATAGTCAAACTTCAGTATGGTTATATGAAATTTAGAAATGAAATATTTATTGTTTTACAACAAATTTTTTATAAAAAATTAATTTTTAATAATGTTCTCCTCCACGCATAAAAGTCGACCGGCAATCGAAAGAACTGGGCTCGAATCCCAGCGCAGTTGAAAGCGTCTTTTTTCCACAGAAAGATTTTCAAATTCTTGAAATATTTAAAAAAATAATAGAGAGACATATTGAAACCTTACGAATAGAATCCCATAAAGAAAAAGATAGACACCCTTCGTTCAACTCAGGGACGCATTAAGACAATTATAATTCGCATTATATCTAGTGTACGCGATCAAAATTTTTCGCTCCTGAAAAATTGCTGCCCTAGGCAGCTGCCTAACTTGCCTCCCCGGTAAATCCGCCACTTGTTCAACTAAAGTGATAAGAATGATATAATCGCGCTGAGCTGCATTTGTTGTCTAGTTGCGCTTACTTCCCCTGTATGAGCTCGTAAACGTGAATATTCAATTTCAAATAACCTAAAAGAATAAAAAATGGTAATGGTGATTGATAAAATGGTAATTGAGCCATTGTTTATCAGCAATATTCTTAGTTGTTTCTGTCCGATATTTCATTAGTAACTGGTATTTCCCAACATTTCCGCGTAATATAGTCATAATGCACTCGTAGCAATAACAGTTCGTTATGAATGATCGTTGAGAGCAGTAGTTTCAGTATACAATTTTATGATATCCGTCACAATGCCACGGCCAAACCGCTTTTGAAATCCGTTATTAAAGAAACAACACAACCATGTTAGCAATAGAATAAGACTAGTTGGAGACAATTGGAATGTTTCGACTTCAACTGTTTCAAAGATTTTTTTTTTTTTGGTGAGGAGGAAAAATCGCGAAATCTTTTATAGACGTTGTACAGGACTCTACTAAGACGGGTCTAGGCAAACCTGTTAAAACCAAAAGACCTCCTCTTTCAAACTAATACACCGCCCGCGGAACCCCCTTTCGGCTTTAAATTTCGCGGGCATTTGGTTCCAGTTTAAAGTCGCGTACGACTCTTCGATCATCCGTTCGCCCGGGACTCCCATCCGTGGACACACGCCCGTCAGTGATCCCCGATCGTGGGAGCTGGCGGCCCCCACCACGCTCCCATGTGGGAGCACACACAATCAAGCGCGTCGTGTCGGTGTGTCCCCACTTCCTCGCTTCAATTACACGCTTTCGTCTGTTGAGCCAAGATCGAAAATTATGTTTCTGTCGACTTCGTGAAAAAGTGGCGCGAAGCAGACGACAAATTTAAAATCACCAAATATATCATTTAAGATATTACCTTTCTTTCTTTGATATTTTTAAAAGCATTCACCTAAAATGAATATATAAAGATTTTATTTCAAATTTTAGGATAATTTAAACACTTAAAAAATGATTTTCTATTGAAATTTAAAGTCAATAAATTTTTTAATTTTCAAAACAATATATCAATTTCAATATTTTTTAGATGTGCAAATTAAATAATTCAATTAGAAAGTTATGTAGAGAATATTATATATTAAGGAATGATAAAATATGATATTGGAGTTGAAAGAATAAAATATTAAAATACTTAAGTAATACATAAATTATATCTAATTATACACTCGAAATTATACAGTAGAGTTTCTTCTCTGGTATAAGGAAACATTGAAAAAAATTTCATTCAAATAAAATACTCTGAAAACTTTTTGAAATACGTAATATTATTCACATATGAATTTCATTATAAAACTGTGAATAAAAGGTTTCAATATTTTTAAAAAACCAAAATTACGTCTAAATTTGCATACGAAATTACACTTTACGATTTCTCGCATATAAAATACAAATATAAAAAATTTATTTCGAATAAAATAGTATAAAAAAAAATTTATAGTACGCGAATCAACTATATCAATTGAAAAATTAAGTGGAAAATATTTTAATTAAAAAAAATAAGAAATTAAGGTTAAAAATCTACATTCCTAATTACATGGTGATAATAGATAAAAATTCTATACACTGTTGTTAATAATTTGCTTTAGGGTTCAGAAATGATAGCTAATGAAGTCACATACTTTCAAACATTTCGACTCTAATCGAAGTCATCATCAGCGATCTTTATTTATAAAATTTTAAAACAGTGGATAAAATATTCCACATATGAGCCCTATTTTGGAATAAACTTTGGTAATGTAAAAAATGTAAAAAAATGTAAAATATCGTGAGAAAATTTACATAAAATTGAACAGAAAAAATCGGTAAATTATCTAAAAACTTCCTTAGGAATAACAATTAAATTCTAGCACATAACTTTAATGTAAATCAACTAAAAACTAGTATATATTTGTGTCTAAATGCTACTGAAGATATAGATGCAAGTACATATGTAGTATAAAATTACAAAGGATTATTTATGAGAATTATCATAGAATTGCTAATATTAATTCTACACTGTTAAAAATTTCCCAGAACATGTGAGTGGAGTTGTATTGAGGTACAGCCTCCTAAAATTTAGACAGAATTTCAGGAAATTCTGTTACTTTTTAGTAAATTTATAAAAAAAATTTTTTTTATTAAACTTTAGTTCCAAAGTGTTGAATATTCTGTATATGTTTCCCTGGAAATACTGATACTTGTAATAGGAATAATTTTACGTTTTCGTAACTGAAGTTCAATGCACTTAAATGCACCTGAAAATTCATCCACATGCAACTGAAACTCAGTTACAGTTACGCAATTTTATGATAATTTTATAAAAGTTCTGTTACAGTTTGGTGGATTTTAAAATAGATTATTTGAAAATTAAGTTGAGCTCCATAATATTAAGAAAACTTTTTTTTAAATATGTATAAAAATTCAGTACATTTTTTGCAATTTCAATTTCTCATTTTACGTTTTAGTGGTTTATATGCATAGACTTTTTAATGAAAAAAATAAATGCTTTACACAAAGGCAAAATTTTTTAATGGATGCAGTAAGTCAAATTTTTAAACCCGAAACATGTTTTAATTAAAATTATTCCTATTACAAGTATCAGTATTTCCAGGGAAACAGATACAGAATATTCAACACTTTGGAACTAAAGTTTAATAAAAAAATTTTTTTTTATAAATTTACTAAAAAGTAACAGAATTTCCTGAAATTCTGTCTAAATTTTAGGAGGCTGTACCTCAATACAACTCCACTCACATGTTCTGGGAAATTTTTAACAGTGTAGAATTAATATTAGCAATTCTATGATAATTCTCATAAATAATCCTTTGTAATTTTATACTACATATGTACTTGCATCTATATCTTCAGTAGCATTTAGACACAAATATATACTAGTTTTTTAGTTGATTTACATTAAAGTTATGTGCTAGAATTTAATTGTTATTCCTAAGGAAGTTTTTAGATAATTTACCGATTTTTTCTGTTCAATTTTATGTAAATTTTCTCACGATATTTTACATTTTTTTACATTTTTTACATTACCAAAGTTTATTCCAAAATAGGGCTCATATGTGGAATATTTTATCCACTGTTTTAAAATTTTATAAATAAAGATCGCTGATGATGACTTCGATTAGAGTCGAAATGTTTGAAAGTATGTGACTTCATTAGCTATCATTTCTGAACCCTAAAGCAAATTATTAACAACAGTGTATAGAATTTTTATCTATTATCACCATGTAATTAGGAATGTAGATTTTTAACCTTAATTTCTTATTTTTTTTAAATAAAATATTTTCCACTTAATTTTTCAATTGATATAGTTGATTCGCGTACTATAAATTTTTTTATACCATTTTATTCGAAATAAATTTTTTATATTTGTATTTTATATGCAAGAAATCGTAAAGTGTAATTTCGTATGCAAATTTAGACGTAATTTTGGTTTTTTAAAAATATTGAAACCTTTTATTCACAGTTTTATAATGAAATTTAGATGTGAATGATATTACGTATTTCAGAAAGTTTTCAGAGTATTTTATTTGAATGAAATTTTTTTTAATGTTTTTTTATACCAGAGAAGAAACTCTACTGTATAATTTCGAGTGTATAATTAGATATAATTTATGTATTACTTAAGTATTGTAATATATTTTTTTAAACTCCAATATCATATTTTATCATTCCTTAATATATAATATTCTCTACATAATTTTCTAATTGAATTATTTAATTTGCACATCTAAAAAATATTGAAATTGATATATTGTTTTGAAAATTAAAAAATTTATTGACTTTAAATTTCAATAGAAAATCATTTTTTAAGTGTTTAAATTATCCTAAAATTTGAAATAAAATCTTTATATATTCATTTTAGGTGAATGCTTTTAAAAATATCAAAGAAAGAAAGGTAATATTTTAAATGATATATTTGGTGATTTTAAATTTGTCGTCTGCTTCGCGCCACTTTTTCACGAAGTCGACAGAAACATAATTTTCGATCTTGGCTCAACAGACGAAAGCGTGAAATCGAAGCTAGGAAGTGGGGGACACACCGACACGGCGCGCTTGATTGTGTGTGCTCCCACATGGGAGCGTGGTGGGGGCCGCCAGCTCCCACGATCTGGGATCACTGACGCCCGTTAGGCAGGCCGACGAGCGGCGCCAACCAGAGAAGGAATAAAAAGATTCTTCCCCCAATCGACGCAAACAGCCAAGTCCGCCCACGACGCAGGACCACGGTTGCCGGCCACGGTGCGATTTCTACTGGCCCTCGTTGTTGCCGCGCTCTGCACGCTCATCGAGCTTCCTCGTCTTCATCACCAGGGTGACGAATGACTCGATAAGAAACCATAATTGTTCAGACTGGAGCATGAGAGAGACCATCGTGTCAGGAGTGAGTTGTGTGCCCACTGCCCGACCGACAGCCTTCCTTTCCGCGCCCCTCCTGGCACAGACAAAGAGTGTGTGCTCCGCATTTTCCACAAGGGATCCACAGTAGCGACACGACTCATCGTCTCTTTTCTTGAAGTGCTTCAGGTACGCATTAAAGCGTATTAGACGGTGTGTCTATCTCTCGGATTGGTCACCATGCCATCTCGTCTGCCATTTCTCGACGAGTCTGCGCCTTCCATTCTTGCGGATGGCCACCTTCGCGCGAGCGATTTCCTGTAGGTTTGTTAAGCAGGTAAGCTCCTTATGGAGCTGAAAGGTCTCCTTCCTTTCCTCCGCCAATAAGTCTATTGGTACAACGCTCGCCAGGACCAGCACAGCGCTCGTCGACACAGTTCGGTATGTTGAGACAGTTCTCAGCACCACACCTCTCTATCCCGAGAACAGCTTCTTCTGAATAGCATGGTTGTTGAGGGCACTTATCCATACCGGAGCTGCATAAAGCAGCTTTGAATTTACCACGCTCGTCACCAAACTTCTCTTAGCTTCCCTGGGGCCACCGATGTTGGGCATGAACCAAGTCAGAGCGGCTGCACATTGGATGGCTTTAGCAGTCGTGATCTGCAGGTGTTCGCCAAAGCTAAGCCTTCGATCCAACTGCACACCCAGGTACTTAATGCTCTATTTCCACTCAATTTCATGTTCCTCGAGAACGATCTTCGGGTATTGGAAGGATCTCCTGTCCGTGACCAGCAAAGGCTCGGTCTTTTCAGGGGCCATGTTCAGGCATCTGCTATCCATGCAACGCTTTGCCCACCACAGACTTTCATTGATCCTCAGCTCCAGGATTCTGGCGTCGTCAGCGGCGCACACGACAAGTGCGTCATCCGCGAAGCCAATGATGCTCGTTCCAGCAGGTAGGTCCATGCGCAGGAAATCGTAATACATGACGTTCCAAAAGAGTGGACCCACCCGCGACCCTTGAGAGGCACCATATATCATCTCTTCTTTGAGAGACCATTTGTCGCCATCGTATATCACCCACCTGTCATTCAGATAGTCATCTATCATTCGCCACAGGTAGTCTGGAACCTTTTTCCGCAGCATCGCCTCGATGCAGATGTTCCACTTCGCGTTATTGAAAGAATTGCGTATGTCAATGCTGATCAACGCGCAGAATCCCTTACGCTTACCAGTCCCTCTTCTTGCGTTAGTGACGATGTCCAGCACATCCTGGATGGCGTCAACTGTAGACCTGCCTTTCCGAAAGTTGAACTGGTTTTTCGAAAGACAGTTCTCGCCGACCATGTGACCCTGTAGTCTTTGTAGGATCGTTTCCTCTAGAAGCTTCCCCATTGTATCCAATAGACAAATAGGTCCATAGGATGAGGCATCTTCTAAAGTTCTGTTGCCCTTCCTCGTAGGACCAACCTTTGCTTCTTCCAGTCTACGAAGAACCTCCCCTCCCGAAGACAGGAGTTGAAGGTTTCCAGGAAGATCTCCGGGCATGCCCAGATCACCTCTTTGAGGATCTCGTTTGGCACCCCGTCGATCCCCGGCGCTGTATTTGCCTTGAGCGTCCCACTCGCTCTCTTTAGTTCCTCGAGAGTGAAGAGTTCTTCGCGCCGGACCACGCAGGAACTTCGGTCCTGTCTTTGGAACGGCTCTACGTGTGGAAACAAGCTCCGCACAATGTACTTGAATCGATCGGCATTATCCAGGCCTGGGGTCTTTTTTCTAGTCACAAATGTCTTAGTGAATATTTTAAAGGCGAGACCCCATGGGTCCTTCTCGACTTCCTCGATCAAGTCTTTCCAGCACTGAAGTCGGCTTTTCTTTATGCCTTGCCTCAGAGCTGATCTTGGTTTTTTCCATGCCTCGTGTAGCAGAGGATCACCCTTTGAGCGGGTAAATCTCCGCCGCACTGTAAGCCGATCCTCGGGGGGAGAAGGAGCAACCCTCTTCTATCCCTTTGTAAGATTTTTTGGGGTATCTCCCAGAGACGCAGAGCGTGGTCTCCGAAAGATACCCATCTTTTTCGAGGCGGGTGGGATTCTAGCCTGTTCTGGATTTCCACCCCGCATTCTAGAAGGCACTTGTGGGTATTGAGCATTCCGCTCAACACCTTAGTAGCCTCATTCACTGAATCAGTGACATGGCGAGGGTTGTTTCTCAGCATACCCTGCTGGATGACGCTGAGAGTCCTCACCAATTTGTCCATTTTCTCACTTTGCTCCTTCAGGAGCTGGTGGACGTCCTTCCATCACACAGCTCCTGAAAAAGTACCCAAGTCCGATTTTCCCACAGTTTTTTCTTTTGAATACATAAATTGCTTTACCAGCGCATCGTGCGTAGAGGAGCGGGTCAGAATAGTTGGGAACCGGTGTACCCTCGTACCGAAGTCCTACCCCAGTCCTACTCAGCTTAGCTGGTCCCGGAATACACGGACAGACCGGACTCTCTCAAAGGAACACAGGCTCCGATACCTGTGTTCAATACGCACTACCTGATCGAGGTCCCGAAGGGGCTAGCTCCTGATCCCGCATGGCACACCACCTCGGCAGAGCTAGGCTCACAGCAGCTTCGCCTCCTCGTGGGCCGGGGAAGACACTACTCGGCGACAAAGCACTCCCAGTGGGATGCCCTACGGAAACGATCGTTTGGACTGTTCTTGGTCACTGTTCACATCATTGCGGAAGCCTTGCAGTGTTCTCCAGGAGATTCCATTCCCCAATTCCCTCTTTGCTTCATCTAAGAGAGAGCCCGTCTATAAGTTCTTCTCTCACATTCGAAGAACACATACCGCAGTCATGCGGCGCTGACATTCATTCAGTTCACTCATTCCTCATAGGCACTCGCAGACTAATTTTTAGCGCTGCTGCCTGGGGCATACATCCTTCTCCATGCATGGGGATAGACGCATCTGTAGCGTCCCCCGCTTTCAACCTGGGATAGACCCGTTTATAGGGCACCCTTCACGCAATGGGAAGATGCTCGTCTATAGCCAAGAGAAGGTCTTCGTCAAGGTACCAGTTCAAGGGGAGGCTGTTTCGAGGGTAGAAAATAACCTTAGCATAAGTGTATTATGTCGGATGGGGTTTACTTTGAAGGCGATGAAATAGGTTTGAAAGGATAAATAAGGATTTTAAAAGTTATAACATGAAACATATAAAAAGCAATTAGATTTTGTTTTGAGAAAAACTTAAGAATAATATTCAAATTTAAAAAGTTAATATAAAACTCCTTTTTTTAATGCATTCCATATTGATTTTTAAAATAAGAAAAATAGATTTGAAGCTGTATTAAAATAATTACAGTTTTATATGGACTAATAAACAATGCTGGAATAATGATCGTGGGAGAATCTGAGTGGCAAACAGAAGATCATATTACGTCTCAAGTAGAAGTCAACTTTCTGGGAACGATAAGGATAACAAAGATGATGCTACCTTTACTTCGGGAACATAAAGGTAGAATAATCTTCATTTCAAGCCACTGCGCTATAGAACCGTTACCGGGATTTGCCATTTACGGAGCTACTAAAACTGCAATACGATCTTTTGCAACCGCTCTAAGAGTAGAATTGAAAAAACAGGGTATCAAAGTCATATGCTTCGCACCAGGTGAGTAATATTTATATTTCATTATAGAGTATTCCAGAATTATGTAAAAAGTAATATTATAAATCCTATGATACGAAGAACTTCAAAAAAATATAAGAATTATTAACAAGCAGTAGTAAAGAATTGCATGCACTGAAATTTTTCTAATCAAAATAGTTGAAAAATGTATCCACATTTGTTTAAATGTTTTTTAGTATTAGGTGTACAACTTTACTTCCACCTTATTTCGATAGATGGCTGCAACGGTAAGCGCTGGTCGAAATAGGCAGATCAAAAATTTCACACAGCAAGCACGATTTGACAGCACCACATTAGTGAATTTGTGTTTGTATCATAAATTTATTCTCAATCGAAAATGTCAGTTTCCGAGCCAAATTCTCGTCATTCGCGAGAAGTTTTGATTTTCTGCTTTCCTTTGAAGAAAACTGCGGCTGGGGCTCATCGAATGCTCTCAAGTACTTACGGTGAGATTGCTTTTAGTGAAAAAACGTGTTGTAAGTGGTTCCAACGCTTCAAGAGCGGTGATTTTGATGTCCAGTACCAGCATGGCGGTGAAAAAAGAGAAAATTTTCGAAGATTCCGAATTTCCAATCGTGTTTTACAATAGAAATCAATTAATTTAATTGTTTCCATTCATGTTTCTTTATCGTTCTCAATCGGATCAATCGAATCCAATCGTGTCCAATTGTTTAATTCTAGAAGGAAAGCCATTCCGAAACGCCTCAAAGTCATGGGAATGATTCAGAAGCAAGGAAATTGGGTTCCGTTACGAGGTGAAGCCGAAAAACGTCGAGTTTGCAGTATGTCAACAGTCAGTCCAATGTTGCAAAATCGGTGAAAACCTACTTGGAAACGCTGAAATGGGAGGTCTTATCCCACCCGCCGTACTTTCCAACCGTTGCTCATTCCGCCTACCATTTGTTTCGATCGATAACACACGGCCTGGCTCATTAGCATTTCCGCTCTTATGAGAAAATCAAAAGATGGATCAATTCGTGGATGGCCTAAAAAACTGCATCGGTTTTTCGAGATGGTATCCGACAATTGCCAAAAAAATTACAAAAAGAAGTGGCTAGCGGCAGACAGTACTTTGAATCATAAATAGGTAATCACTTTTTAAGAATAAAGCTTCAAATTTTGGGAAAAAACGCCGGAAGCAAAGTTGTACACCTAATAATATTTAAGAGTTGCCACATTCATTCTTTATTTCATTTTCATCTGTGCATTTATTTGTAATGAAAATAGAAATTTAAATGATTTTATATACTTTTATTCAAAGAGTCATTACATTGACGAAAAGATCGGTTTCAGAAAATTTGTGTAGAGATTGAGAGAAACTATTCGATTGAAACATGAATGGTAATTTTTTTTTATAAAAAATGTCTGTAGAAAGCCTCTACAAAATGTAAAGGGTTTTCCAATAGGGACATAACAATTTCGTATCTTTATATGAACGCACCCTTAAACTTTTTTAATGAACTGTCAATGTCAAAACCTTAGTTAAAGTCAAGATTTTCATCATCGTAAAGTTCACGAACCAGCAAAGTTTGGAAATTATTAAAAATTACTACCGAAATTCTGAGTCGGTGGTCGCAACTTTAATAGTGCTTACTCCAATTTTCGGCCGTAATAATCGTCCCACCCGACAGGCTGTGCGTGCTATAGTGGATAAATTGGAGACCAAATTTACACTATTGGACGTTCCGGTGCCTAAAAGACGTCGTATTGCTCGAAGCAAAGAAATAATCGCAGCCGTAAGTGCATCGATTCAAAATGAGCCAAATCAGTCGATTCCACGTCGTTCTCAAGAATTGGGCATCGCTCAAACGACACTGTGGCGTATTATGCGAAAAGATCTTGCCCTACATGTTTTCAAGATTAAATTGACTCAATCAACGAAAGCCACTTGATCATTTGAAACGCCGAAACTTCTCCAATTGGGCTCTGGCAAAGCTAGAAGAAAATGAAGAATTTCATCGAAAAATCATCTTCAGCGATGAAGCTCATTTCTGGCTCAATCGCTTTGTTAAAGAGCAAAATATGCGTTATTGGTCAGCAACAAACCCAAATGTGCTTCTTGAGAGACCGTCGCATCCGCAAAAAGTGACTACTTGGTGCGGTTTTCATGCCGGAGGTGTCATTGGGCCGTATTTTTTCGTGGATGAAAACGACCGTCATGTTACCGTCAATGGAGAGCGCTATCGTGCTATGTTGGAAGATTATTTGTGGCCAGAATTGGATGAACTTGACATCAACGACATGTGGTTTCAACAAGACGGTGCCACTAGCCACACAGCACGCGTCACAATTGATTTATTGAAAGGCAAATTCGGTGAACGTGTTATCTCGAGAAATGGTCCGATCGAATGACCGCCTCGTTCATGCGATCTAACGCATTGGATTTCTTTTTATGAGGCCATATCAAGTCACTGGTCTATGCCAACAAGCCAGCAACTTTAGACGACCTTAAAGACAACATCTAAAGCGAAATTGTCAACGTTCCAGTCGAAATGTGTGCCAGAGTGGTGGAAAATTGGGTCCAAAGAATCGACCGCAGTAAACGGGCTCGTGGTGGTCATATGACCGATATCGAATTTCATTCATGAAATGTAATGCTTGCACTACACCCACAGTAAATTTGAACTCAATATCTCAAATACTTCTGTGTTTTATTCATAGATAAAATTGTTATGTCCCTATTGGAAAACCCTTTAGTTCCCAGAGCTTACAACAAGCAGGTTGCAATACTCTTCCAAATAGGTGTGTCTTTTTAATTTAAGTTTCATTGCCTCTCAAAAAATATGGTGTTTTGTTATTTTGAGCCCTCTAACCTCTCACAAATCGAGATGCTTCATTGATGAGAGCCATCTTGAGTCTGTTAGTATCACTCTCAATCACTGTAAGCTCGAGTACATTTTTCTCGTGTTTAATACATTCAATGTTTAGTTTTTCAACTTATCAACCATGTCTAGTACATACAAAACATTTTCAAAAAGTTAACACAATCTAATGAATACAATTTTAAAAGGACCCTGCACAGTGGCGTTAGACGAATTTGGACTTGCCATAGCGAGTTGCAGCGAGTATAACACGTGTCAGGAGATATTCTGTAGTACGGGAAAATAAAAGCGAGTAGGAAACAGTATTTCCGAGTATACTGCAGTAATCGTGAATGCCGAGCGCTAACACTGTAATACTTTTGAGTAGCGCGGAATAGCAGCTCCTTTGACAGCCTTTGACAGTGACCCTGAAATTAAAAGCTATCGCGGTTTCGGAGTCATAGGCTGGCGGAAAAGCAGAGGAGTTTTGAGTTTAGTAGGTATTGCTTCGGCCGAGTCTCACACAACGTGCGTAAATGCATTCTCTATCTACCTTGGAGAAAAATGTGAAAAAAATCCGAGCGGGGCAGCCTAACCACACGGAACGTTGATAGTTGTAGGATTAATATTCGTTGTGAGTAAATGAATAGAGACCAAGTCTTAACAGTTAAATAGAAAGAATTTATTTGCAGTACAGGCGTACCGTATTGCGGGTAACGCTCGAGACCTATGTACGTACAGAGGTGGAAGGTACCTGGACAAAAGGTAACGGTAAAAATGTACAAAAGTTGGGTGTAGCTCTGCTACTTATGATTCCTATTTTAAATGAAAATATAATATTTGTGAATCGGACTCGACTACCCTGCTACGGCCTTTATCGGCATGAAACCAAACGTTCCTGAGTTGTCACCAACACATCCCTTATGAAAACAAGTATTGGTGAGTATTGAATCGAATATTTTTTAACTGATTGAGTATTGCAAATTCAATATTTTTTCACGAAAAAAATATTAGATCCATTACTTACCAATATTTTTTTTCATAAGGGATCCTGAAGATGTTTTTAGGATATTCGCGTGTGTTTTATGACTTGATATTTTTAACTCCTTTAAATACACAGCTCAATATTATGACCATAAGTGATTAGTTTCGGGTCCGGGAAAACAAAGTATTGCATACGCAGCTGCTTCGTTGGGTGGAACGCCTGCCCTCTCAGGTAATGAGACATCTTTGGCAGCAATTGCCACAATCGTATGATTTTGAATCACAATTCCATCCAGGACTGTCTGAAATATCAAAAAGTTTGATATGAATATATATTTTTTTTAAATTAGTTTGGGGCTAAATGATTTAATGATTAATAGTTTTTGACCTTTCTTATTTTTTCTTAAACTCTTTATAATGTGTATAAAAAGAGCTCATTTTGTTCATTGAAATATTCTCCAGAATTCTAATCATACCATTTTTGTCAAATATAATACATTTTTTATCAATCGTTAATGCGTATTATTTTTCATAGCAACTCTTTTGAGAATTGGATTTGAGGTAACTGTATAGAGAGATTGAAAACTACAATTTTCAACCCTACTTTCAAAGTTTCAACCCTAGGGTTGGAAATCGCAATTTTAACTTGCTCTGCAGATACTGAAAATCGAATTTTCAAAAGAGGCGGTATGAAAAATAATAATAATAGAACTCTATGTATTTAGAAATATAAAAAATAAGAGACAGGAGATAAGCTGTGATGGAATAGTATATTTCGTTACAAGGGATGAAGCACCGCGATTGCAACGAGTTGAGTCCGAAGTCGAATTTCGATTATCGATATGATGACAAATTGAATGCATGACTTGTGAAATCGTTTCCTTTCGACCCTTGTCACGCAATATACTATTTCATAGCAACTCTCTTGGGAATTTGAATGATGTAACTGTCGAGTGGGTTGAAACTGCGATTTTTAACCCTACTTTCAAAGTTTCAACCCTAGGATTGGAAATCGCAATTTCGACTTGCTCTACAGGTATTGGAAAACAAATTTTTAAGAGGCGCTATGAAAAAGAAATGGAAGAAAACAAGTGGAAAGAAGCTAGGATAAATGACCTTCGTCCCTTTCTGTATTAGGGATTAAAAGAAATGGAATTTCTATTTCTCTACTTCTAGCAGGGATATAAACTTTTGTAACTTTATACACTTACTGTGTTGTATTCATCTGGTTGGAGCAGATTATAATCATAATATAAAAACATGTTATTTTGATGTAGAGGTGACATTTCATGTAACGTTAGAATATTATTCTGAAACAGAATAAACGTGCGTTTTCTATTGTATTTTAACAATATTTTAATAATTGTTGCTAGGAGCTAAGGCATGCGTTTTGGGGCAAGAACTGATGTGTTCAGGCCGAGTCTATTTACGACTCAGTAGATTACGGACATGTATCAATAATATTTATAAATACAGTACTTACTCGGTGGGAAATTTTAAATTGCGAGCATAAATATGTCAAAAACGTAGGCTGCGTGCCAACAATGCACATTGCGAAAATCTTAAAGCGTACTATCGAAGGATTGGAAAATGAGTTTACTAAGTCCACTTCATGAGCTACAAATAAGATAATACGAATCTACTTCCGACCCCTTTCTGATTGTGATCGCTGTCATGTTTCAAGAGATTACAAAAATCTCCGGAAAGACCCGACAAAAAAAGAAATATGTATATAATCTACAGTTGACTGCGAGTACATAAAACTTTGATTTAGCTGTACATATCTGCGCTTTTCCAAGACAAAAATTATTAATTTATTATTTCTAATTTATTAGTGCATGCATGCTTGCGTTTGTTTTACCGATAACCTTCAACCAATATTTTTCTCAAGCTTTGACTATTTGCTTCCGTAAAAGAATTACGATTGATAGAATTTGGGGCTTTAATTTTAAGTATTATTTACCTCATTTTTAATAGTAGAAATTTAAAAAAAGTAAAATTTTCGAAAAAAAACTTCGAAAAATGTTCTCTTAAAAAACTCTTCCACTTTATAAAAATTATTTTTTAATATGAATATAGGTATCAGAATTCAAGTTTGATGTTAATTTTGACAATGGCACCCAATATCGAGTCAAGAAAATTTCAAACGAATGAACTGGTTAAGATGTTGCGGAGGTCAACTAAGCACGAATTCAAAATTCAATGTATGGATTTAATTGCTTACATAAAAATTTCAAGTCAATTCAATGGGAGTGACAAAGAATCCATCAACCATCAAAATTACTGATATAAGCCTGGAAATAGAATTACAAAGTTTAATAGGTAAAACTGTTTAACGATTACTACAAAGTCAAAATATAGTTATGCAGACGATTCCGGATAACCAATTGAGCACCGATTAAATAAGGGCCTCTCCGCTCGAAAACGGGTAGAAGTATTGTCCACTTTCCAAAACGAGGCGAAAATTTTTTTTTGTTAAAAAAACGTTAAACAAAAATAACTGTGATGTTCAGCTCAATAAAGCGCATCTTTTTTGTTATATTAATTTTCTTCCCTGATAATTTTTTTATTCACTGTAAAATAAACAATAGGTTTTTTCATACCTTCGATAATCAATGCCGTTTGGAACTAAAATTGCTGAAACTCAACTAATATTCAACCGATTTTGTTGAAATTTGGTTTGTGAATTCCCATGACGCTATACTCATCACCGAAATCATAGAATTTTCGAAAAATATGATATTATTATATTATTTATTGATTTATCAGCAGCGGTTGGAAATCAATCAATTTTTTTTCGACATGCAAGGAAGTTTTTTCCTATTGAAGCTAGGAAAAACTTCCAGCGGAGGAGTTGGTGAGGATCGTTTGAAAAAGTTTTTGGGAAAAAGTGATGTTGGTTGGAGCAATACTTGATGAGATAGAAACGTTTTACTGAGAGCGTGGAACGCGCTTCGACGCGCGCGCTTAACAAAGTCGCTCGCGCGCCCGTTGTTCTCGTGCCCATATTAAAAAAAATACATTTACTTTGCATGCAATTGAACGATGGTTGTTAAAAAATTTATTTTGAATATTTGTAATGGAATGGTTGATAAGTTTCATCAGTTACAAAACCACTGACAGAAAATTACCGGATTAATGTATTCATAGAATTTTTTATTATGCGCTTCTACATTTTGTACTTACATCTTTTTTTATTCTATATTTGTATTCGTTGGAAATACATGCTCAGCGATGAGATAATTAATTTATTCCGAAAATTGCACTAGATCACGCTTTTATTTTTAATATGAACTATGCATTAAAAACTTAACATCTACCTTACTAGTTTCTTTTAATTTAGAGAAACTGTTTCTCTTTAACTTTCGCAGTTTTGTTTCGGAATTATCTTTTAGAACAGTCGTTTTCGCTATTGTCATAGATTTTACTACTTTTTCTTTTGCACAATTTTTCTCGAATTTTTCGTTGTATTCAAATTCAAAGAGGAATCATCACGATAAGCAAACAATAATTTTTATTACAAAACTCGAATAACTGAACTAATTTCACGTGAACGCATAAGTTGCGAGCGCTGAGATGTAACCAACAAGTTGAACGGTTTGTTGACTAATATTTTTAGACATATGTCCGAACATATTTATTTGAAGAAACAAAAGAATATCGCTTTTTACGTATATATCACCCGCGGAATGAGGAGAACATTAAAATTTTCTAATTTTCTGTATACAATACACATAAAATGAAACTGTAGAGATTATTTGAGTACAATTTTATAAAATAAATAATATCAAAAACTCATCTAGTGCAATTTTCGGAATAAATTAATTATCTCATCGCTGAGCATGTATTTCCAACGAATACAAATATAGAATAAAAAAAGATGTAATTACAAAATGTAGAAGCGCGTAATAAAAAATTCTATGAATACATTAATCCGGTAATTTTCTATTATTATGCATGAAAGACATAATTATAAATTATATTGCATTGTCAGAAGTTGTAATATGTCTAAGATTATAAGTTAAAAAAGATAAGTGTCAGTGGTTTTGTAACTGATGAAACTTATCAAGCATTTCATTGTAAATTGTTAAGCGCGCGCGTCGAAGCGCGTTCCACGCTCTCAGTAAAACGTTTCTATCTCATCAAGTATTGCTCCAACCAACATCACTTTTTCCCAAAATCTTTTTCAAGCGATCCTCACCAACTCCTCCGCTGGAAGTTTTTCCTAGCTACAATAGGAAAAAACTTCCTCGCATGTCGAAAAAAAATTGATTGATTTCCAACCGCTGCTGATAAATTAATAAATAATAATAATAATATCATATTTTTCGAAAATTCTATGATTTCGGTGCCGAGTATAGCGCCATGGGAATTTACAAATCAAATTTCAACAAAGTCGGTTAAATATTAGTTGAGTTTCAGCAATTTTAGTTCCAAACGGCATTGATTTTCGAAGGTATGAAAAAACCTATTGTTTATTTTACAGTGAATAAACAAATTATCAGGGAAGAAAAATAATATAACAAAAGAGATGCGCATTATTGAGCTGAACATCACAGTATTTTTTGTTTAAAGTTTTTTTGAAAAAAAAAAAATTTTCGCCTCGGTTTGGAAAGTGGACAATACTTCTACCTGTTTTCGAGCGGAAAGGCCCTTATTTGATCGGTGTGCTCAATTAGAAAATTTTGATTTAATCTTCAAGTAGGAATGTGATAACAGTTTCTAGCTTCTTGTGTACCATTACAATTAATATCAGGTAATGCAACTTCTGGTGACAAAATAATACTCTAGCAGAATCCACATCCATCCTCTGCACGTTATTGTCGACCTATCGCCCTTTACTTCATGAGGAAAACTATATACGATACAGTAAAGACTCGTCTATTGCAAGGCCCGAGCGTTCCCCTAACCCCCACCTTTGCCGTATATGCAATACTGTAGTTTGGGCGACAACCATTCCACTGCTTGCTCTGAAAACTAACCTTATCGGTAGTTGCGGTGGTGAGAGCCCCTCTTATCTTACAATAAACGAGTGTCGCTCGTTTTGGAGCCTTGCAATGAACGAGTTCTTCTTTGTGTGATATTAATGGGAAAAACGTTGCTGTAAATAATCATATATTATCGATAATTAATTAGTTGAGTTCGAAATTTTTGCCATTGCCTACATTATCGGAGCATCATTAGTCGCATATTAGATAGGATACGTTGCCAACAGGTGTCCTCATAGACAATTTCAAACTCTTATATCGCAAATAATGCAAATTAAATTCAAGTTCAAAGGATTTGAAATCTCTGTGGAAAAAAAGACGCTTCCGACTGCGCTGGGATTCGAGCCCAGGTCTTTCGACTTCTGGTCGAGCTCTGATAGATGGAATAGTAGATTGTGTACCAAGGGCGGCATGGTGGCGATTGTGACGAGCGCGAAGTGTATGAACATTTTCGCCCGTTGAAGCGGGCGGTATGAACATTTCGCCCGATTTTGACGCCGAGGCACAATTGACTCCATGCCGCTCTACGCACAAGCATGCAATGCGACTTTTTTCGCCCGTTTGGACACAAAATAAGTTACAGCTTGCAAAAAAAAGAAGAAGATTCAAGAATATTTTAGGAAAGAGATGGGACTTTTAGTTGACGTCCCAAAATCTGGAGGAAGTGGAACAACTGATGATGGAAACACTGCTCGCAGATTTTTCTCTAATGAAGAAGTCTCTGGCGCTATCACCGGAATTGATCAAGACGTCATCGACCGATTTTCTGTAATTTCACAGACTCTATCAAGTGCTTATGGCATGGTGACCAAGCTTTCGATGAGTATGGTTTGCAAACTGCAAAACATTATGTAGAGAAATATCCTTAGTATTCAATGCCTCCTTTACTCCATAAGATAAAGTGTGATCCAATACGAGGTACTTTTTCAATAGGGATTCTCGGGCATATCACGCGTGACAATTTTCATGCCCATATGAGATTTGAGTTCAGTATTCATTGACATTACACCATGAATAGACTTACGCTTGAACAACGATTACAAATTCTGATAAGTTATTTGCAAAATCAGTGCTCAGTAAGAAATGTTTTTCGTGCTCTTCGGCCATTTTCTGGTGTTTATAATCGCCCAACTGAACGCACTATTCACGAAACAATCAATAAACTTCGATTCAGTTTTACATTATTGGACCTTCATCCACCGACTAGGGTGCCTAGAAACCGGTTTAATGTGAATACTGCTGCTGTAGCTGAAAGTGTACGTGAAACCCGCAATCAATCGACTCGTCGCTATTCTCAAGCTTTGGGTCTCTCATATGGCACATTGTGGCGTATTTTGAAGAGAGATCTTGGTTTCAAGGCATACAAAATACAGCTCGTTCAAGAAGATGGTGCAAAAAAACACCAAAGAAGATTTGTTACATGCAATGTTGATTTCATCTGATCCTGTCATTACAGGAAAGCGAGTACTTCCAAATCGTAAAAGCGGTAGCTTTCATCGTGATATTTTGAAATTACTGATGACCCCAAGAGAACCCTCCATAGACTCATAAGGGATCGCGACGAAAGTGTTTTGGTGATAGAAACCGAATAGTTCCTACTTAATTTGCCTCACCTTTTATTGCTAACTAATAATAAATTTTGTCATTAATTATACTAAGTATTGTTTATTTCTAGTAGAAATATACCTGCTTCAATCTTTCAACCACTGTGAGCTGTTCAGCGCGGCATGGTAAGAAGAGGTGGATTGAATAGCATTGAAATGTTCCAATGCGATTGAATTGCGTTTTCCGGCATATTTTTAAGAAAAAAGAAAATACCATCGGTAATTAAAAAAAAAACAATTTTCCAGTCAGCACCACCAATTTGTTTTTATGTGATAGAAAATTTGTGTTAGAGAGCCTGAACAATATTCTCAAATTACAAATTCATGTATCTTCGAAACTATAGAAAATGCAATACTTTTAAAGGACTTCCAAAGGTTTTCGTCGACCCTGTTTTTTCCAAAATCGAAATTTTAAAAATTCAAAAGTTGTGCTGAGTTAAGCCAGGTCAGCACAACAATATTCTCACTTAAGAAATTCATCTACATTCAATTCTGTAGAAAACACACTACTTTTAAAGGACTTCGAATGATTATCGACCTGTTTTTTTTTCAAATATCGAAATTTTGGAGATCAGAGTTGTGCTGTAATATCTGTCCTTGAACTCTGCTAAAGGCGACTTCAAGCGCAACGCCCAAGAATTTGGTGCACGAAGTATGAAAATATAATTAAAAATTAGAAAATGCAAATTTGTCAAATAAATGTATGAAATTATAAAATTAATGACATTAAATTTGGTAATGTATCAAAGTAGCACAAATATTGTAATAAGTTTGACGGAAAGTCATCAATAAAAATATAGTATTTTACTTTATCGACTGTAGTAACATATCAAAAAAATGTTTTACCAGTCGAATGAATAAAGTTAATTATATTAATCTTTCATGTTAAAATTTTTTTGAAATATAAGGGAATACTTTAATAATAGCTAAGAATATTATCATTTATTAACTCTGAATTCAATTGGTAGTGCTGGACGAAGAACTGTTTTTTTTCAAATGACGAGTCTAATTTTCATTTTTTCAAAAAATATTTTGTGTCACAAAAGAGCAGAATTCGAGCAGAATTTAGCAGAACATTTTTTTTGAAATTACAAAACAGTAGTGACTTTTTGGTAACCGATACTGAAAAATCAGTAATAAGTATCAGGTTGGCAACAGTCATTTCGCGTTTTTCTGCTAAATGACACGTTGGATTTCAAAGGTATTGTTAATTTTGAGCTGCTCTCAAGGATCCTAACTATCAATTCCAATGTCTACTGTTGCCAGCTAATGAAATTGGACAAAGAAATCAAGAGGAAGCGGCCAGAACTGGCAACTCGTAAAGGCGTCACTCGCAAAGAATTATTGAAGTTAGGCTGGGAAGTGATGCCTTATCTACCGTATAGTCCTGACCTTGCACCATCCAATTATCATTTATTCCGTTCACTTCAAAACCATTTGAATGGAAAAACATTCGATCCAAATGAGGCTGTCAAAAATAAGTTGATTCAGTTCTTTGCCTCTAAAAATCAAACTTTCTACGAAAGAGGAAATATGAAACTGACTGAAAGACGGTAAAAGGTCAGCGAACAAAATGGTCAATACATAATTGATTAATGTTTGTTTTTTGTATTAATAAACTTGCTTTGAAAATCATGAAAAAAACGAAATGACTTTGTTGCCAACCCAATATTTTGAGCCAATACATTACTGATTGCATATATTTACCCGGTTCCATCCATATGCAGTAACATTATGCTCGTTTCGATAACAATAGTCTGTATTTATAGGAAGCGTTTGTACAGAAGGTGATAGCGAAATATCCTCTCTCGTCTGAAAAATTATAGTTTTTCCAATTAAAACATCACATTATCCAAAAACAATCCAATATGAAATAACATCCAAATTAATAATCTTGAAAGATTAGAACCTTTTGAACCTTACTTTTAAAATTGCACTCTGGGGGATATGGGAAACTTCAGGTTGATAATCCGTGTAATGATATTTTTCAATGAGCGGATAACGTGCAAAAGGTTCATCAGTGGAATTTCCAACAAGAGCATCTAAAGTTGCTGCATCTTTTTGGTAAACGTTTCCAGTATAACATACTATTAATCTACTTGTAAGTAATGCCCCTGAAAATAATCGATTAATGCAGTCCCTGTTAGTTATGGTAACTAGTCCTTTAGAGAGCCATCGTAATGTCATTTGTCCTTCATTGCTTAGCGTCTCCAGCGGTCTAGTTGGTTGATGCGGATTGCGACCTATAAAAAGCACATTTGAAAAGTGCATTATAAGTAAAGAAATCATCATGACTACATTTGAAAAAAGTATGCATTTAGTGTGGTAAATTAATGTTTTTCAATCTATGAATATTAAATATCTTTTATATTCTATTTTGAATGCATTCGTGTAAGTTGAATTCCCTATTTTTAAGAGGACAACTTATTTCCCAATATCACTGTGGATGTTCAAAATTTTAAATTTGAATGCATCTACAATATAATATTTAAAAATTCTACCTATAGTGCAAAGTTTGGATCCATTATATTTTAGAATTTTATTAATTATTTAAATTTAAAAGAATTTGAAATCTTTCTGTGGAAAAAAAGACGCTTTCGACTGTGCTGGGATTCGAGCCCAGATCTTTCGATTGCCGGTCGACTGCTCTAATCACTGAGTTACACAGGCGTCCGACATCTCCTTCTCCACAGGAAGGCCTTCTTATATCGCCTAGTGGCACTGCCTTACGGCTGTAATGGTTTCAAATTAATTAGTTGAGTTTGAAATTTTTGTTACTGCCTACATTATCGAAGGATCACTAGTAGCGTATCAGATAGAATACGTTGTCGACAGGTGTCCCCGTAGACAATTTCAAACTCTTATATCGCAAATAATTTAAATAAATCCAAATTTCAAGGAATTTAAAATACTAATTATTAATAATAAAACTTCTTATTCTCTAACGAGGAAAAATGGCGAAATCTTTTATAGACGTAGTACCGAACCCTCCTAAGACAAGTTCAAGCATACCTGTTAATACCAAAAAACCCCTCGCTTGAACCATATTGCCGCTCAAGGGACCACCTTTTGGGTTTAGATCTCACGAGCGGCTGGTTGTGATTTTAAATCGTGAAAGACTCTGCCGTCATTCGTTCGCCCCAGACCCTCTCTCGCGCACGTGTGCCCGTTTAGCGCAACTGAGGCATTAAGCCAGCTATGAGAGCAAAATTATTTCTACCACCACCGGCGCGGCAGTTGGACCCGCCCAAAACGCGCGACTGCGGGTGCAGGCCCCAATGTGTACTCAGAACCCACTGCCCGACCAACGGCTCGACCACCAGTCTTCTCTTGACTTTCCTGGGTCTACCAATGTTGGGCATGAGCCGAGTTAAATTAGCGCCACATTGGATGGCTTTCGCAGTCGCGATATGCAGATGTTCGCCAAAGCTAAGCCTCCAATCTAACTCCACTCCCAGATACTTGATACTCTTCTTCCACACGACTTCGTCTTTCTCATGAACAATCTTCGGGTACTGAAAGGATCTCCTGTACGAGACCAGCAAAGCCTTGGTCTTTTCAGGGGCCATTTTCAGGCCTCTGCTATCCAACCAACGTTTTGCTCGCCACAGACCAATTGATCCTTAGCTCCAAGATTCCGACGTCTTCAGCGACGCACATTCCAAGTGCGTCATCTGCGAAACTGATGACGCTCGTTCCAGCAGGTAAGTTCATGCGCAGGAAATCGTCATACATGACATTCCACATGAGTGGTCCTACCCGCGACCTTTGAGGAGCACCACATGTCATCTCTTCTTTCAGAGACCATTTGTCGCCATTGTATATCATCTGCTGCTCAGATAATCGTCTATCATCTGCAACAAGTAGTCAGGAACCTTTTTCTGCGTCATCGCCTGGACAGTGTGCTCAGATCGGACACGCCAACCATGCGCACACAATTGCAGGCTACGTCCGTGTGAATAAAGTAGGAGCTGTAAGTTTGGTTGCGCGCGCAACCAACTTCTCCTCTTCTGAATCTGAATTCAAAAACACGGAGATGCTCGAAAATCTTCGAGAAACTTCGGCTCTCTCCTTATTTCGTCTATATATAGTATATACGAACTAAATTAAAAGCAAGCGTTCCATAACTTTCTGAGTTTCTGCGATTTCTTCGATTCCATGTCTCGTGCATCTCGTCGTCCGCTCGCCTGGCTACTTCTGTTTACAAAATTTGATAGCTAACAAATTTTGTAAAAAATCTTAAATAATGCTGATGACGTGACATAAATTTTATGAATTTCAAGAAATGTTAAATAATTGTTTCGAGTGTGTGATCTGCAAGGACTATTTATTCGATACTATTTGTTTGTAGAATTTAAATGCAGAAGTTGAGGTTAGGTTCATAACCTGTTGTATTCAAGTAGTTTTATTTTTTAACTTTCTTTGATTTCACTCAATTGATTTTGAATATTGTAAATTCAGAATGTTAATTAATTGTATTTTTATGTAAATTTTTAAAATAATAATCAGTTTTAATTAATAAATTCTGTCATAATTACATTTCATGTAATTCTATTTTCTGAGAATATAAAAACACTGCTCTAAAGAGAAAATGTGGAAACCTAGCTTCAAGTTTTCTTACGTAGGAAAAACCTTGCAGCCAACCCGAAATTTATGAAATAACTAAATAAATAATTACTTAAAGGAAAGAACTCTTTAATATTGTTTCTTACTTATACCTTAGGTAATAAAGTACATCTATGAAGAGAAAAATTGTTACTGTCAATATTTTTGGTCGAAATAAGAAATTGAAATTTTGAGTTTAGAATTTAAATCCAATCCTCTTACAGTCTTGTAAATGAAAATTAAATTACAGATATTAAATTTTCACAAAAGTACAATATAAATCAGTGAATTAATGATACAATGATCTAAAAATGAAAGAGTTTTAAAATCGTTTGTACTCGAAATTTTTTTAATTTTCAAAGGCTTTTTTAAGGCTATAAGTGCTTTTCAAAAGTGATTAATTAAAAGCTTACAAGAAAATTATAAGTGGTCAGATTAAAAAATAATGAGGTATTGAAAATTGCTTAATTAGTAATATTTCCAATTTTAAATTAAATAATTTGAGAATATTTAAGTAAAAAGATCTACAAAATAATTATAATGGTTCCTGTTTACAAAAATTTTAATTGCAAATAATTCCAATTGTAAAATGTCCTCGATTTTTAAGCGTTTTTAAACTAAATCTATATAATTTAAAGTAATTTTATTTATTTATCGAAAAAATTGAAATGGTCTTCGGACTTTAAAAAACTAGACAATTTATTCATGGAAATCATTTCAAATTGCAATTAATGAAATATTTCAAATGGAACAATTATTTTTTGTGCCGTCTTTTGAGGATATTGTTAGAATTTCCTTTTCTACCAATTTTACTGGGAATTATTATATAAATCAGGATCACCTTTGGTAAGTACGCTTTATTTCACTCTCTAAATCAAAATAAGTGCACTCAGAAAAAAGATTTGATTGAATCAAAGAAAATGATTTGTTTGGACGACTTTCTTTGATTTAAAGAAATGATTTGTTTAAATGAAATAAAATTTTGTTAAGAATATGCGAAGGTTTTCAACTTGAACGGGAATCGGTTTGTTGATAAACATTAGATTTCTTAAGACAAAACGGAATTACCGAAGCTTGAAAAGTCAGTTGGTCGCTACTGCTCCAAGTTAAATGTCTACCTCTAATATGTCGCTAACTTTTTTTAACAAATTTGTTTAATTCAAACAAAATATCTTTAAACGAAATAAATATTTGTTTGAATCAAATTAATTTTTCTTCAAAATTTATTTGATTCGAACAAATATTTATTTGGTCCAAAGATATTTTGTTTGAATCAAAAAAATTTTGTTTCATTAAGGTAGTTTTCATCCACGAAAATTAAACCTCAGGCAAAAATAGATAAATTTGCTTTCAAATTATCATTATTGAAGGGCTATTTTGAAAGAGAAAAGATTATTTTCCATAAAAAAATTTAAAACACAGAAAAATAATTTTATTAATAAATTTTATTTTTGACCCCACTTTTTTCTTATCGCTTCTTAGCAATTTTTAAAACATTATGCGATCTGAATAAATCATGAATCATTTTTTCAGACAAAAGATTTCCCACAACTTAACCATTTCCAATTTTCGAAAATGAATAAATTATTATCAAATTCAGCAATTTCTTCATAAAAATTTCGTTTTGGAAAATCTTTTTTTAATAGTTTCAGCCATTAAAGAATTTATTTTTAAAAAACAGAAACGATGAAGTTGTGGGAAATCTGTTCTCAGAAAAAATAATTAATGATTTATTAAAATCGCATAATTTTTTAAAAATTGGTAAGAAGCGATAAGAAAAAAAGTGGGGTCAAAAATAAAATTTATTAATAAAATTATTTTTCTTTGTTTTAATTTTTTTTATGGAAAATAATCTTTTCTCTTTCAAAATAGTCCTTCAATAATAATATTGCTATTCTTGAAAGCAAATTTATCTATTTTTGCCTGAGGTCTAATTTTCGTGGATGAAAACTACCTTAATGAAACAAAATTTTTTTGATTCAAACAAAATATCTTTGGACCAAATAAATATTTGTTCGAATCAAATGAATTTCTGCCTTCAATCAAACCATTTAAATTTTTGACCATATATCATTGAATTAATTTCGTGGTTTTGAAGGAAAATTAATTTGATTCAAACAAATATTTATTTCGTTTAAAGATATTTTGTTTGAATTAAACAAATTTTATTTCATTTAAACAAATCATTTTCTTTGAATCAATCAAATCTTTTTTCTGAGTGTAGTTATTTTGATTTAGATAGTGAAATAAAGCGTACTTACCAAAAGGTGATCCTGATTTATGTAAGAATTCCCAGTAAAATTGGTAGAAAAGGAAATCCTAACAATATCCTCAAAAGACGGCACAAGGGAATTGATTAAAATATCGAAAATGAAGTATTATTTCCATAACTACATATTCTGTAAATTTGAAATTGTCGTCTGCTTCGCGCCTCTTTTGCACGGAGTCGAGAAAAGCACATTTCTCAATTTCGACTCGATAAACGACAGCCTGAAATCTAAAACTTGGAACAGTTGAAAACGCATGCATTGTAACGAGGAAGCGAGGAGAATAAGGGGAAATGGGACGAGTCGTTCTTGCATGCAAGAGTGACGAGGAAAGAAAAATGGCAACGTGCCCCATCTTCGCTCCCTACCCGATTCACACCGACAGGCAGGCTGAGAGTGTGTGACACTGCGTCGGTTTCAGATCTGGGATCACTGGTCTGAAGTGTCAGTGTGTTTGTGTCATCGGTACAAAAATGAGTTTCGAACAAAGAGCTGATAAGGTAAATGCACCAGTCCTCGGACACTTAAGACATCAGAGCGGTAAAAATAATAAACCTTTCTATGAAATTGCAATCTATTATTAATTTATCATAATAGAAATATTAATGATATCATTTTCTTCACAAAAACATACTTGATAATGGTTTTGAGTCATCAATTTTGATAATATAAAAGAATTATGATGATTGATATACGTGTGCCAGTCCCCGGACAAGTCAAATGTGATTGCGTGAGTGGCCGGAAATGCATGCTCGAGTCTCCGGACAAGATAATTATTAAAAGTACATTAATTGCAACAATACGTAACACGTTTATTTTTGTTTTTAACGAACTTTTTAATACAATCAATCAATATTTGTGTTAAACAAAAATTATTTCATTATTGATTTTCAACGCATACGAGCGCTAGTCATCGTTAATATCTTCGTCGATTGCTTTGGCCTTTTCTGTCTTCTTCTTCTTGGTCAGTATTTGATTCTCAACTGCTTCTGCTTTTCGATTTTCTTGTCTTCGTTTTTCCTTTTCAGCTTTTTCCTCTCTTTTAATTCTTGCTTTCGTTTCGCTTTTTCAATCTGCTTCTCTTTCTTAATCCTCTCAAACTCAGCATGCTCCTCCGTCTTTTTCTTTGCTTATTCTATTGCTTTCTCCTTCTAAATTTTTGCCAACACTGATTTTCCTTCTTGTTGCTGTTTTTTCAGCTTTACCCTTTCTTCTTTTTCAAGCTAAATTGCGAGTTTCTTTTCCTCATGATCTCTATACCATTCCATCCAACCGTCTCCTGCTGCAGCGTACGGTTGAGAATGTTTGTCAACTTTTTTCTTCTTATTTGTTGCTTGCGATAGTGAAGGGCAAACAATAGTATATTACGTGCCTAGGCGCACAATGAGGGTTATTGCGCGACTGGCGACAATGCTCGCGGGAGATCGAAGCCGAGACGAATCCGAGGCGCGATCAGCCCTGCGAGCATTGTCGCGAGTCTCGTAATTTCCCGAATTGTGTGCATTGGCACGTATTCTATTTTATGTGCCTCCGGCGCGTGAACTCGTTTTTACGCTACAGTTCAGAGTAGCATAATGTTGTGTATTACGATACAGAAGAATGTAATGTAAAAATTGAACTGCGCATGTGCCTATTACGATACAGCGGAGCATAATCTTCTTCTTATTCTTCTTCTCCTTCGTACAGCGTTGGCACCGTACTGACAAAGCCTTGTACATTTGAACTGCGCTTCGCTTCCGGCATTATGGCGCGCAGTGCAGGAATCTCAACTTTTTGCCCATGTAGTGTATACTATTTTTCTTGCTACCCGGTCGAAAGTACGAAAACAATTGCATGTGTGCATTGGAATATATTGATGCCTGCCCCGACATTTGCGGCACGAGCGGAGCGAGTGCTGCTGGTCGAGGGGGCAGGCATCAAAAACATCTATAAATTAAGGGTTAGATTTCTATTTCCTTGTTTCCATCTTTGGTAATTATCATAGACTAGCATGCATCTGTCAACGGACTTTTTGGGTAAGGTTGACACCTTAGTTTCTACTATTAATTGAGCTTCAGTTTCAAAGTTTTTATTAATTTCTTCTTCATCTGTCGATTCATCAGATGATATGCCATTCATTTTATTTTTTTTATTTTTGTTACACTTCAGTCACTACTATTAAATTCTAAATAATATCCACTCATTGCCACTAATAAACATTAGCAGAGAGCGGACAAATTTTGACGCTTGAGGTTATCGACGTTTTTACTCCCGCTATTATAGAGGGCGCGCATATAGCTTGATCAATGCATGAAAGTTAGACTTTCTGCGATGATTGTCTATCTCGTGCCAGAGTTCATGAGTGGTTTACACGTTTCAGAGATGGTCGTGAGGACATAAATGACGATGAACATACGGGTCGCCCAAAATCAGTGATCACCAAAAACTCCATCGAAATTGTGCGTGAATTTATAAAAAATGAGCCGAAATCATCTTTGAAATTCATGGAATCGGAGTTGAGTATCTCCAAAACATCGATTTATCGCATTTTAACCGACCATTTGGGCTTTCGAAAGGTCTTTGTACGTTTTGTTCCCCACAAGTTAACTGATGACCAAAAATTGCTCAGAATTCAACATTCGAAAGACATCATTAAAGAGGCGAGAAAAGACGAGAACTTCCTTTACAACATTGTAACTGATGATGAAACGTGGTGTTTCCAGTATGAACCCGAAACCAAGCGTCAAAGTGACGAATGGAAGGCCCCAGACGAGCCACGACCCAAAAAGTCGCGTTTCGAGAAGTCAAAAATCAAGTCGATGCTCATTTGTTTTTACGATTCCAAAGGAATTGTCCACAAGGAGTTCGTGCTAACGGGCCAAACCGTCAATGCAATTTTCTATCTCGGCGTTTTGAAGCGTTTGTTGCATCGCATTCGTCGAATGCGGCCTGAATACCGCAAAGAAGGAAGCTGGCCTTTATTGCATGATAATGCACCATCTCATCGATCCACTCTTGTGACTGATTTTTTGACTAGAAATCGCATTTTAACCATCAATCACTCACCGTATTCGCCTGATATGGCTCCCTGTGACTTCTACCTATTCGGAAAATTGCATTTGGCCATGAAAGGAAAACGTTTTGCGTCCGTAGAGGCCATCCAAAAGGCTTGAACCGACATCGTGAAGGACATTCCGGTCAATGACCTGAAACACTCTTTCGAAAAGCTTTTGGATCACGCAAAACAGTGTATCAAGGCCGAAGGAGACTATTTTGAATAAATAAACTCGAATTTATCAGAACAAAGCTCCTGTCGTTTCTATTTTAGCTCAGTCTCGTTTATTTTGGAACGCACCTTGTAATTAATCACTTTTAAAAAGAACTTATAGCTTTAAAAAGCCTTTGAAAATTAAAAAAATTTTGAGTTCAAACGATTTTAAAACTCTTTCATTTTCAGATCATATATTGTATCATTAATTTATCTGATTGATATTGTACTTTTGTGACATCTTAATATCTGTAATTTATTACCTAAGGCATAGTATAGGTAAGGAAGAATTAAAGAGTTATATATTGTCAGAAATCAGAATTATAAGAAAGGTAATTATGACAGAATCTATTAAGTAAAAACGATTATTATTTAAAGAATTTACATAAAAATACAATTAATTAACATTCTGAATTTACAATATTCAAAATCAATTGAGTGAAATCAAAGAAAGTTAAAAAATAAAACTACTTGAATACAACAGGTTATGAACCTAACCTCAAATTCTGCATTTAAATTCTACAAACAAATAGCATCAAATAAATAGTCCTTGCTGATCACACACTCGAAATAATTATTTAAAATTTCCTGAAATTCATAAAATTTATGTCGCGTCATCAACATTATTTAAGATTTTTTACAAAATATGATAGCTGTCAAATTTTGTAAACAGAAGTCGCCGGGCGAGCAGACGACGAGATGCACGAGACATCAAATCGAAGAAATCGCCGAAACTCAGAAAGTTAGGGAACGCTTGCTTTTACTCTTTTTACTTTAGTTCGTATATCCTATATATAGACGAAATAAGGAGAGAGCCGAAGTTTCCCGAAGATTTTCGGGCATCTCCGAGTTTTCGAATTCAGAAGAGGAGAAGTCGGTTGCGCACGCAACCAAACTTACAGCTCCTACTTTATTCAAACGGACCTAGCCTATAATTGTGTGCGAATGGTTGGCGTGTCCGATCTGAGCACACTGCGCCTGGATGCAGTTCTTCCATTTTGCGATATTCAACGCATTGCGTACCCAAGGCAAAGTACCGCTTTTAAAATGTAAGCGATCGCTTGTTTTTCAAGCGATATCCCTTTTTTTCAAAGCGAAAACTCTAATCTATAGCGCCATCGCTTTTCACCTCAAGCGATTTCCCTTAGTCACAAGCGTCATCGCTTTTTACCTAAAGCGATGTCACTTAGTCACAAGCGCCATCGCTTTTCACCTCAAACCAATTAGCTGCAAGCCTCTTGAGCTTGCCCTTGACATTCAAGTGTGAGGTCACTCGCAGCTAGAGCGCAATTGTCTTCATCAACACTATAAAATCCTTCAAACACTTTTTGATCTTTAGAAATTTGCATCTAAAATTAAAATTGCTCAAAAAAATGGATCGGAGATTGTTACTGAGTAATTTATACACTTTATTCGGTACTAATAGCAAAGTTTTGTTTATTATACATAACAATGTGAATTAAAACTTAATTTCTTTCATGCTTTTCGAAAGATCTTATACTCAAGCAATCGCTTCATAGATCTCTTACATAGCGATCGCTTGATTGAGAGATCTTTTACAATTAAGCGATCGCTTGGGTAAGAGATCTATGAAGCGATCGCTTGTGGACGAATTCGCTCCTTTTAAGAGATCCCTTGTCAAGAGTTACTTTGTCATGGGTATGTCCAGGCCATGCCCGCGTAATGCTTCAGTGGTGTCCCAACATAGATTTCATCAGAGCCATCTGGCGTAAGCTCAAAACCCGAAAAGAAGATAATAGATGACTCTTCAGATCATGTTCAGATCATGTTCAGATAATTCAGGAAATAATGAAATCGGAATAAACTTTGAGGTTAAATAAAATTATTTAAGTAATTATTATCAAGTAATTATTCGAATAGTATTGATAATCTTGCTTTTTGTGATTACAGTTTCCTGATGAGTGCATCCTCACATACATGGAGTTTTAATTGTGTATCGCAGAGTACTGTCAGGCTAAACACAAAGAGAGATGATCACCCAAGCGTCCCAAAATTACAAATATATGCATTGAAATAATAATACTCCACGTATGTAAGGATGCACTAATAATAAAACTACAATCACAAAAAGCAAGTTTATCAATGCGATTCGAATACTTACTTAATAATAATTACTTAAATAGTTTTATTAAACCTCGAAGCTTATTCCTATCCGTTAACATCTTAGCACATCTTAGTGACCGTTTACCAGTTCCTCTTTTTGCTTTAGTGTCGATTTCTACTACTGCCTATAAGGCGTCCACTGTGGACCTACCTTTCCGAAAGCCGAACTAGTTTTACGAGAGACTGTTCTCATCAACTATGTGACTCTGTAGTCGTTGTAGAATCATTTCCTCCAGAAGCTTCCCCATTGTCAGCACACTCTTGGTAACTACATTGAAGGTGAGACCCCGTGGATCATTTTCGTCCTCACTAAACAAGTCTTTCTAGCACTGAATTCAGCTTTTCTTTATGCCTTGCCTCAGAGATGTGCTAGCTATTTTCCATGCCTTGTGCAGCAGAGCGTAACCCTTTGAGCGGATGTATTTCCGCCGCGCAGTGAGGCATCCACGATGTAGGAGAGACAACTGGTCGTTCCACTAGTACATCAAGTTCTTGGTACGCCTGTGTCCCCAACGAGGCATCGAGTAGTCACATGCTGCAACCGCTTTCCGTCTCGTTGCTCGCACTGTGTCTTTCAACGACCCAGCAGACTTTGCTTAACTAAGCCCATCTATGAGCCTGGTTCCATCGAGGTATTCTTGGAGCTTGTCTTTGCTGAGTCGTCTTATATTTTTTTCCTTCTTTTTTTTTCTTTTACTTTTTCACAAGTTGCTATTCCCCAACCTCCTTAGGGGTCTGGCTCCTGGTGACTTCAGAATTAAAGGGCGATGTGCTTCCCTCTTCTACCTTTTGGACTGCGTTTTTCGGGTATCTCCCAGAGACGCTGACCTGGGTCTCCGGAAAATCCTCATTTACGTCGAGGTGGGGTAGGATTCCAGCCTCTTCTGGATTTATAGCTCGCTTTACAATAGATACTTATGAGTGTTGAGGAGGCTGTCTAAAACCTAGGCAGCAATATTTTGGATCGGCCATTTTTTTTTTCAAATTGCAACCCCAAATCCCTTTGTTTCGGTTTTTACGTGAATCAATTCTCTTTTATTCGGTTCAGATTCGATTCAAGAATCGATTATGTTTGAAGAATCGATCTTCGCTACGGACTATCTCCTGGACGGAAACAATTAGTCGCTTAAAATTTAGGTGATTATTTGAAGCAGTTTGGACAGAAAAAAAAATCTTAAATGTTCCAATGATATTGAAAGAATAACTGAAAAACACTTGTAAGATGTATGAATAAAGTTAACTAACTTTTAAAATCTGAGTCACAGAAAAAAGTCAAGTAATTCTTACGCAGGAGTATTTTATGAATTAAGTTATCTTCTCTAGGAAATACTCTGAAGGTTTAAGAATATTTGGAATAGTTTCTCTAGAGTTTTGATGTCAGCCGAGGAATTTGAAAGAGAGACGATTCAAAAAATAATGTATCATACATCATATTATAAAGTTAATCAGATTTTATATTATTAGGATACAAAATCAAACGCAATTGAGGCTCCGGATTCCCTAACCGACGAAGCGCGTGGCTTAGTAGGCAAAGGAGGGGATACCGCAATGCGCGAACGTTTTATTTCATTTAAATAAAAATTCGGAAAAATGATCAAAAAACATGTCAGTAGATGTTAAATGTCGTTTCGCATATTTTTTCTTCCATAGATTTTTGTGTCAGAACTCTACTTTTTTGTTATAATCGAAGAAAACCGTATTTTTTGAAGGTACGAAATCAATCGATTTTTTACAATCAACTCTATGTTTTTCGTACAAATTTGCCCCGAATAGTCTGAAATTTCATCAACAGACTCAAAAAACCCTAGAGCTTCAGATGGTTATGTTTAATATAACAAAATTCTCAATTTGGTAACAATTTTTATTATAACAGTTGCGGCTGGCAGAATACTCATGTTTCAACATCAAACAAAAAAAGTATGCGAGGAAGTTTAGAGTTGAGAGAACTTTCGAGAAGAAAGTTGATCAGCAAGCTTTCAGGCAGTTTTTAATTTATTTTGAAACTCTTGAATCCGAAACTGCGGTCAGGATGGGAATTTATTTAATTGCGCTCGAGCCCAACGATACCGTCGCGAGGTATATCGATCGAGCGCAGGAGAAAGAGAGATGTACCCATGCCAAGAACACGCGATTCGAAAGAGTTGCAACATCATTTTTTGTCAATTCGTTTTCTTTATTTATATCTATTCTGTAAAAATTGTTTAGAAACACTCTAGACGAATGGGGAGAAATGATATATATGGGTCATTCCATATTATATTGACAGTCGATGTCACAGATTTGAACAAGATAATTTTTTTTCGGTTCTTCATCAACAATAAATAGACACGTATTTTTTTGTTTGGCCAAAAAAATTTTTTTTACAAGTATACGATTTTTCGAATTTTCTAAGAAATTATATTTTCGATATAGCAAGCGCACTTTCAAGCCTGTTTATCTTGAAAACAATTGTTCGCACAAAAAATTTTCTAAATTACGAAAATTAGGTTTTTGACTCTTCTTTACAGAGATTGTTGCGAAAAAATTTTTTAAACATCTTTTAACATACAAAAGTAAAGAAATAAACGCAAAATCGTTTTTCTCCAAATTTGGCCCCTTTCGAAATTTTTTTTTTTTTATGGATTTAGATTCTTTGAAGTCTGTTATAAAATATGACGATTGAATAAAAATGTCTGGATCATTGATTCGGAAGATATGGAATTTTGAAGAGCCTCGGACGGCCTCGCACGTCCTCGCGCGCAATCCGGGCGCTTCCAAACGCGGCGAGCGTTTTGCCGGGCGTAAGTTATTAGCGCTAAAAGTAAAGGTAAGCGCTCGCCGCGCGTGGAAGCGCCCGGATTGCGCGCGAGTCCGCGCGAGGCTCTTCAAAATTCCATAACTTCCGAATCAATGATCCAGCCATTTTGATTCGATTGTCATATTTTATAACAGACTTCAAAGAATCTAAATCCACGAAAAAAAAAAATTTCTAAAGGGGCCAAATTTGGAAAAAAACGATTTTGCGTTTATTTCTTTACTTTTGTATGTTAAAAAATGTCTAAACAATTTTTTCACAACAATCTCTGTACAGAAGAGTCAAAACCCTAATTTTCGTAATTTGGAAATTTTTTTTTACGAACAATTGTTTTCAAGATAAACAGGCTTGAAAGTGCGCTTGCTATATCGAAAATATCATTTCTTAGAAAATTCAAAAAATCGTATACTTGTAAAAAAATTTTTTTTGGCTAAACAAAAAAATACGTGTCTATTTATTGTTGATAAAGAACCGAAAAAAATTATCTTGTTCAAATCTGTGACATCGACTGTCAATCTAATATGGAATGACCCATATATATCATTTATTCCCATTCATCTAGAATGTTTCTAAATACTTTTTACAGAATAATTATAAATAAAGAAAACGAATTGGAAAAAATGATGTTGCAACTCTGTCGAATCGCGTACTCTTGGCATGGGTGCATCTTTCTTTCTCCTGTGTTCGATCGATATATCTCGCGACGGTATCGGTGCGCTAGAGCGCAGTTCAATAAATTCCTATCCTGACCGCAGTATTGGATTAAAAAATCTCAAAATATGTTGAAAAACTGCCTGAAAGCCTACTGAACAACTTTCTCGCTAAAAGTTTTCTCAACTCTAAACTTCCTAGCATACTTTTTTTCATTCAAGTTGAAACATGAGATTTCTACCAGCCGCAACTGTTATAATAAAAATTATTAACAAAGTGAGAGTTTTGTTATGTTGAAGATAACCATCTAAAGCTCTAGGGTTTTTTGAGTCTGTTGATGAAATTTCAGACTATTCGGGGCAAATTTGTACGAAAAACATAGAGTTGATTGTAAAAAATCGATTGATTTCGTACCTTCAAAAAATACGGTTTTCTTCGATTATAAAAAAAAAACTAGAGTTCTGACACATGAATCTATGGAAGAAAAAATATGCGAAACGACATTTAACATCTACTGACATGTTTTTTTAATCATGTTTCCGAATATTTTATTTAAATGAAATAATACATTCGCGCATTGTCGTATCCCCCCTTTTGCCTACTAGGCCAGGCGCTCCGTCGGTTATGGAATCCGGAGCCTCAATTGTGTTGTAACAACTTTTTCCGAAGATGTTCGAGAATCTTTTCTTATTCACACAAGTCTCGTTTTAATTAGTGAATTTAAAAATATTTTCCAAAAATTGTTAAACTGCTTCTTTATCGTGCTGAAAAATCACTTTTCCGTGTCTTGTAGCGCATTTTGGTCAGTTATCGATCAATGCATGGCCTTAACCGTTATATTGTTATTTTGCGTCAATATTGTATGGTATCACCAGCAGTTTCTATGGGGCCCGTATTGTGCCCGCAACCTGCCGATATTTGATTGTCAATGTTAGCTTTCAAGTATTGGCACACCCGTGTGGAAAAATTGCATGGCGCCAGCCAGCGCCAGACTGTAACGTTATTGTACGATCAGCCGCTAGGCAGCGGCTGGCCAGCCACAAGCCAGCGGCTAGTGGTGGTCAGTTAATAAAGTTTTGGTTGAAAAACCATTTTAAATCAACATTTATCGACTTCGATTAAAAAGTATAAAGTAAGCAGTAGCAATATTTTCAAAAAAGAGATACTTGTTTCCGGTCGCGTAAAAAATGTTCCTAAAAACTTGTTACTAACCTATGAATTTTTCGAAACGTAAAAAAAATTTTCGTTCGCCACATACAAACTTTTTAGTCATGGAATGATGACCAGTGCCAGATCTGAGCCAGACCAGAACTTCCAGACTAGCCGGTCTGGACGTTGCCAGACCTGGGCCAGATCAGACAATAGACTGCCATGGAATTTTCCCACAGAGGCAGTACTGAGCTTGTATGGCAACCAGTACGAGGCCAGTACAGAGCAGCCAACCGTTGTAGAACCAGCACTGACGCGGTACTCTCCTTTTTTCAGCACTGGCTGGGAAAAACAAAATTTCCAACTGGGTACTGCTGAGTAGGCGATAAGATGATATGCTTATAATTACCTACTCTGTAATTTGCAACATGATGTGCACAAAAAAGTACTACTGTCACGATTAACTTCATTTTTAGACTGTAATAACTAAATTAAATTTTTACATTTATATATATATATACACATGTGTGTAATAAATTCTGGTTTGGCCTACGTAGATTGATAAAAAAACACCGTAAGTAAACGTTAATAATATCTTAAATTCGTAAATAATCACGTAATCGAAACACTACACACGTGTCAATTGTGTAATTGAGCGAAGTGTGTACTTACTAAACATTGCCAACTCAATTTTTCGGGTACAAAACGTTAAAGTATTTCAAAATTAAACGTTACGTTTGTAATGTGTATTAAAAATACACACTTCAAATGCCTAAAAAATTACTATCGTGATTTACGTGTAGAATTAACACACTTGTTTTTAGAGTGCTGAGATAATCAGCTTTATCTTGTAAAGTTTTCATTTAGAGACAAAAAATACACTTTTTCACGATAAAAAGGATGTCGAAAAGACATCCCCAATTGGGATAGTAAATGACGTCCTTTTGTACGCCATTTTGACGTGAAAAAATACGTTTTTTCTTATGTCCGTTAAGGTAGTTGATCCACGAAAATTAGACCTCAGGCAAAAATAGATAATTTTGCTGTCAAGAATAGCAATATTATTACTGAAGGGCTATTTTGGAAGAGAAAAGATTAATTTCCATGAAAAAAATTTGAAATACAGAAAAATAATTTTATTAATAAATTTTATTTTTGCTCCAACTTTTTTTCTTATCGCTTCTTACCAAATTTTTAAAAATTATGCGATTTTAATAAATTACAAATCACTTTATCAAGAAAAATATTCCCTGCAACTTAACTATTTCGAATTTTCGAAATTGAATAAATTATTATCAAATTCAGCAATTTGTTTATAAAAATTTCGTTTTGAAAAATGTTTTTTTAATGGTTTCAGCCATTAAAGAATTTATTTTTAAAAATCAGAAACGGTGAAGTTGTGGGGAAATCTTTTCTCTGAAAAAATGATTCATGATTTATTAGAATCGCATAATTTTTTAAAATTTGGTAAGAAGCGATAAGAAAAAAAGTTGGGTCAAAAATAAAATTTATTGATAAAATTATTTTTCTATGTTTCAAATTTTTTTCATGTAAAATAATCTTTTCTCTTTCAAAATAGCCCTTCAATAATAATATTGTTATTCTTGAAAGCAAAATTATCTATTTTTGCCTGAGGTATAATTTTCGTGTATGAAAACTACCTTAATACGCTGTTAATATTTTCTTCAACTTAAATTTTTTAGGTATAATTTATACAAACATTGTTAATTATGATAAACATTCCACAAAGTATTGCATGATACACTTGATTTAAATTTTCTATTTAAACGCATGGAATTAATAGTGGTTTTACACAATGTTTTTATAAATTATACTTAGATAATAAAAATAAAAAATAAAATTATTAGCGTATTTAAGGACGTCCTCTAGTATCCCTATTTTGGAAGTGTTTTTAGACATTATTTTTACCATGAAAAAGTACATATTTCTAGACGTAACATTTTTTAACTGGGGATTTACTTTGCATTATGATTCTCATAAGTTTGATCTAGAAAGGTTTGGTATTTCATATCCAATCATTTAATGGAATTTAAGACAGATTTTTTCACAGAGTATATTATATTTGTATGACAATGATAAGTTGAAATTCGAATAGGGCAAACCAGGGCAAAGTTGTTCATCGGGGAAATGTTGTTTTTGGAAATAATAATTCCTCAACTATTTTTTTTTTCTCGCATAGAGTTATCAATCATCAATTTATTTAGTGAATTGATAAAGACTTTGCTGAATGTTTCGAATTTGTATGAATATTTAGTCTCATGCAATAATATTAGATTTTATCATTATTCTTAATTGATAAAAAGAAATAAAAATGGGAGTTTTGATTTCTAATAGTATTTCTTTAAATTGAAACGAAAGATATACATCTTATCAAAAAATATTTGAATTAATATTTGCAGATCATTTAAAATTTTGTGTGCTGACGTTTCATTCTTATCTCTCCTATTTTGGCTAAAAATATACATCTTATGAAAAAAATGTTGCAGTTAAAACTTGTAATTCTTTATGTAGTCAAAAATTTTGTATTATAACTTTTCTTCGTGTTTCGTATAATTTAACTAAAAAATGGAATTATGATATTAACTTTTTTCAAGTTTTAACATATACTGTAACTTCCCTAATTTTTTGTTTAATTGGAAAATCTTATTGAGATAATTAGTAGATATTCATGAGTACTCTCAGAAACCAGTATTGGAATTTTGGATTTTTCTAAAAAATTTTTTCAAAAACACAAAAAATGTTCTTGTTTCCACAATTGAAAGCCTCGATGCAATAAGGGCCTTAGCGCTTGAAACAGCTCAAACGTGACGTCCCGATTACCAAATGAACAAAGTACAGGAAATGATTTTTAAAAAATACCATCACATCCCTTACAAAAAACCTTATTTACAGAGATAACAAATAAAAACGGGATATTTTTTAATCGCATTTTCAATAACTTTTTCAAAAATATATCGCAATTTTGACACAATTTTGACAACTTTGCTGATCTTAATCGTGTTCTTTTGCAAATCTTCATCCTTCGCAAATAACTGCTCATAATCTTTCATGTCAAATTGCGACACGTCAACCATTTCAAACGGAGGGTTTCTTGAATGTTTGATCAAATCCACGTATTCCTTTTCAGATTCAATACTCTCTCGTTTCTTTTTTTTATGTCCATACAAGATACTAAGAAAGAGAAAATTGACCTCAAGAAAGAAAAAGAAAAGTCAAAAGGAAAACTAAATAAAAAAAAAACCTGAAACTACAAAAAATAAAGTGAAACTCGAAGCTGATATTAAGAAGAAAAAAATAAGCACAAGGGAGTCAGAAAAAAAACCAGGTGCTAAAAACGATATAACAAAAAAAGTACAACTAAATCTAAAAAATCAAAAAAGTAACGATTTTTGCAATAATTATTATGTTTTTATATATTGTATGTGTAAGAAGCATATGTATTTGATTAAGTTGTTAATCAACTAATAAATGTCTATGTAATTTTATTTTACGTAGTTATTTTCCAATGTCCAGTAACAATTTATGTTTTGTGGAATATTGTACATATTGATACGAAATAAAATTGGGAACGCGTCTCGACAGTTATTCAACAGCTATATGTGACGAGCATTAGCGTACAGTAAGCAATCAATAAAAAATGTATTGTTTAAAAAGATCATTGAGCGAGACTTTGTTTAAAACGCTGGATCTCAGTCAGTTTTCATCGAATCGATCTGAAACTTTGCCAAAAAATTCTTTAATTATTAAGGAACAAATGTCTCGTTGACAGTTTTTCGTAGCTTAAGGTTCCCCACACACTTTTTTCTCGGAAGTTTATATGTAAAGAGGGTTTGAACCCGCAGCGATTAAAAATGAATTTAATACTGTTTACGTTCAACAATTAGTCTTCATTTCAAAGAACTTTCTTCTAAAGTTTCGAGGCTGCTCCAATAGATTATATATTGTTTCTAGTTTTGGATTTTATGGAATTATTACACAAATTTCATATATATTGTGCTCCAATAGAAGTTAGATCGCTTTGATCTTTATATTGTATGGAATTTTTCATCATATTTTCAAACAATATCTCATTATATTATATTTTGAAATAAAAAATACATTTCTTTTCTCTACCATTTCATCTAACCTTACACAGAGCTATAAAAATACATAAAAAAGACAGTATTACCCAACACGAGGTTTTAATCATTTCAAAAAACGAAAAATCTTGGTTCGGATTAACCCCGAGAGAATGTTGACTCAACTCTCCCTTGAGGATCTTTAGTATTATCTAATCTAGAAGTAGTTTTCTAAACTTGAAAACACTTTTCTTTTCGGTGTAGGTATAGCACAACAAAGAACGAGAATATAACCCAGAATATTACCCGAGGGTAAATTTTTCGAAAATTAAGGTAGTTGTTGCGCCAAAAATCAGTCTCTGGAAAAAGAAGTTTTTCTATGATTTCAAGACTGGTAATTGTATCACCAGCCATGTCATATCTAAGGAAAGACACTCTTTTTAATCAAAAAAATTTAAAAATTATGAAAAATAATATTTTAATAATGTTTTTTGTAATAGGATATTTCCTTATTATCGCTCCATACCAAATTTTCAAAAATGGTGCGATTCTGATAAATCATGAATCATTTTTTTAGGAAAAGGATTCTCTATAACTTTACCGTTTCTGATTTTTGAAAATAAATTCTTTAATGGTTGAAATCATTAAAAAACAATTTCCCAAAACGAAATTTTTATAAACAAATTGCTGAATTTGATAATAATTGATTCATTTTCAAAAATCGGAAACGGTAAAGTTGTAGAGAATCCTTTTCCTAAAAAAATGATTCATGATTTATCAGAATCGCACCATTTTTGAAAATTTGGTATGGAGCGATAATAAGGAAATATCCTATTACAAAAAACATTATTAAAATATTATTTTTCATAATTTTTAAATTTTTTTGATTAAAAAGAGTGTCTTTCCTTAGATATGACATGGCTGATGATACAATTACCAGTCTTGAAATCATAGAAAAACTTCTTTTTCCAGAGACTGATTTTTGGCGCAACAACTACCTTAATTGGTAATTTTCAAATTATTATTAATCCAAGCAAGTTACATAATAATAATATTTCTTAAAATATTGAGAATTTTTTAAAATTAAAAACATTCATCAGAAAATTGAGGAAAATAGCAAAGGAAACATAATTTAAAAAGAATTGAAAATATATAGACCATGGTTTTAATACACGGAGAAAAATAGTTGAAAATGGCGAAATCTTTAATAGACATTGTACAGGACTCTCCTAGGACGGGTCTAGGCATACCTGTTAAAACCAAAACACCCCCTTTCTCGAACCAACACACCACTCGTAGAACCGCCTTTCGGCTTTAAACTTCGCGGGCAGTTGGTTCCAGCTTAAAGTCGCGTACAACTCTTCCGTCATCCGTTCGCCCGGGACTCCCATCCGCGGACATACGCCCGTTAAGCAGGCCGACTAGACAATCACTTGTGAGTTAAAAATACCTTTATCATATGTATTTAATCCAGGATGATAAGTACCATTCACTGGAACTGAATTACAATACTAGTATAGTACACACTAACAAAAGATCAGTAGATTTTACCGATCTGAATGTTTCACTTTATTCGCGCACATGTCACGAAAACATAACCTTCTTGTGTAAATCACGTGTGCCGGCAACGTTGGGTGTAAACAAAGGAATTTCCAACTGCACTGCGAAAAACGGATCATAAAACGTGGATGTTAAAAGTAAGGATAGTATTCGGTAACATAAAATATGTTAAAGCGTATGATATATTATGATTACTAAGTTTTCTAAAAATAAATTTATTAAGTCGAACAATGAATATTATAACCTTGAAAACCATATTTTAAAAATTCATATTATGAATATGAACTTGCCAGAAACCTTGCGACGAGCAGCAAAAATCAAAACATTCATTCTCGGTTTTTCATGTAATTCATTTCAGAGTGTTGTCCGAGTGCTTCCGACGTTATCCGAATAGCTTCGTAGACTCGAATCCAAGTCTGCACAACTCAGTAGTGGCTTATAAGCGACATTTATTTCGGAATATGGCAAGCGAGAATAGCCGAAAGGCTTTTAGGCGTTAGGAATGCGTTTACTTAATGTAGATATAAGTAGAGTTATAGAGGGTTCGAACCCAAAAGCGATTCTGAAATTTAATTTCAAGCGTATGCGATTATAAATAGTGTAGCATTGTGTACTTAAATATGTGAACATAAATAAGGTCTGATGATAATATTCATATTCTGGACTTACATTGACCCTTAATTAATAATTGAAGATATATGTTGATGTTGGTAATTGGCTTTAGGGTCCAAGGTTGATAAAAACTCAGAGTTTTACATAATCAGACGTTTCGGCTCTAATCGGAGCCCTCATCAGTGATTTATTTAAATCTAAAAAATAGAGAAAGAAAAAGGTTTGCTAACATAGGATTTCTTGTAAGTGTCTAAGTATAAAAATATTTTTAAATTGACATTCGTGCATGAAGTTGTAGATTGAAATTTTTTGGTGTAATTTTTAATACAATACATATGCACATATACATATATATACATATACATATATTATATATATACAATATTATATACATACTACATATATGCAATATTATACACAACATTGACTTTTCTTTATTTAAAGCTAAGTATTGAAATATATGAGTGATTATATCTATCTTTCATGGCTAGTTGAGGCTTCAGATTGCATAACCGACGGAGCGCGTGGCCTAATAGGCAAAAGAGGGGATACCGCAATGCGCGAACTTTTTTCCATTTAAATAAAAAAGTCGGAAAAATGATCGAAAAAACGTGGCAGTACGTGTTAATTGTCATTCCGCATATTTTTTCTCCCATAAATTTTTGTGTCAGAACTCTAGTTTTTTTTATAATCGACGAAAATCGTATTTTTTGAATGTACGAAATCAATCGATTTTTTACAATCAACTCGCTGTTTTTCGTACAAATTTGTCTGTAATAGTCTGAAATTTTATCAACAGACTCAAGAAACACTGGAGCTTCAGATAGTTATGTTCAACATAACAAAATTCTCAATTTGTTAATAATTTTTAATATAACAGTTGCGGTTGGCAAAATTCTCATTTTCCATCTTCAAAGAAAAAAAAGTATGCGAGGAAGTTTAGAGTTGAGAGAACTTTCAGCGAGAAAGTTGTTCAGCAGGCTTTCAGGCAGTTTTTCAATATATTTTGAGATTTTTTAATTCAAAACTGTGGTCAGGATGAGAATTTATTTAATTGCCTTCAAGCGCACCGATACCGTCAAGTGATAGATCGATCGAACGCGGAGAAAAAGAGATGCACCCATGCGGAGAGCACGCGATTTGACAGAGTTGCAACATCATTTTTGCCAATTCGATTACATTAAACTTCTTTTTCGTCCATGATTTTCCGGAAAATCGAACTTGAAAAATATATCCGCGACTTTTTTCTGAAACTTCACGATCTATTGGGATTTCAAAAAAACCAAGAAAAATTACGTATAATTTTCATTGACAACAATATTTAATTCATAGAAAAATGTTAAAATTTTGTTTATTTGGATACAATATCTTATTTTGCACTGTACAATCGAAATAAATGTTCGTGTTGCCCTTTCGAATTATTATTTTGTAGGATCAAAATTCATTTACAAGTGTCTTTAAAAAAATACCAATCCTACGCCGGGATTTACAAACGAATTGAATATACTATATTAAGTTAAATTATAAATATCGAGTAATAAAAGGTTAGAACTGTGTATCTATTCTTTTTGCAACTTTTTTTTCACGGGAACTTTGCTTAAATATTCTTCGAAAAAATGTTTGTCCTCGCGGAGACAACAAATGCATTAAGTGTCTCAAATCTCTGACTTTTTCAGCCGTAATTCCAATCATTTCACGTTCAGCCGCATTTTCTAAATCCTGGAATTTGGTGTCTCTTTGTATTTTGAATTTTTTTGGTTCCCCTGAGTAACTGGAATATGACAAAATCTCTCCATTCGGATAATACACCAATTTGACTGATTTACTGATTAAAAAGTTCTTATCCTTTTTGTAACTATTTTTTATCTTGTCTTCAAAATTTTTTACAACGTATTTTTCGGATTCAACGACATTGAAAGGTTTTGGATTTTTTTCTTGCATTTCGTATGATTTCATTGTATTCACTGTCAGATTCAATGACCTCTGTCATTTTTTTTCATTTTTCCGTACAGGCCAAAATTCCTATCACATTGACAGTAAGAATGACCACGTACAGGATAGAGATGTTGAATTTCTAAATCTAAGAATTCCGACAGCAATGACAAAAAAATGAAGACTGTTTAATTCCGGTTTTGACCACCGCAAGCGTCCAAAAATAAATAAATTTTGTTATACATATTTTTTTTAAACTCTTCGCGTATAGCATACAAAAGAAAATTGCAAATTATGTTCCCACCTTTGTCTAAAAGCCCTTCCATAAAAGTAAACATATAACTTTCAGAATTATTCAAAATGTGAACATTAAAAACCAGAGTAGAAGACCAGAGTAGTAAAGACCAGAGTAATAAATTTGTGAATTTTTTCAACTTATTTAAGGACGTTCTCTTGAAAATCACTTTTCTTTAGATTTCTTTCAAACTTCGTAAATAAGTACTTTTTACCATGATCTACAAAGCGGTAAAAAGATTAGCATCAAGACCGGTACTTAAAATCGAGAAATTAAACTCTAAAGTTGAATCTCTTAACACGTGTTAGATAGGCGTAGTTCAGTTTTGCGATACCTTTCTTTACATTAAAAGCACAATTTTCTTTAGATTTTTTTGGAAAACTAGTATATTATACTAGAGATTATAAGGAATCGTATACCATCATAAAAAATACTTATACCGTCACTACTTTTAAAGATATAGTTGTTGAAACTCACAGTTGCACAAATTCTTAGCCGGCTTGCTGAAGCAAATATGGTGACTTGGCAACACAGTATCAACAGCGCGCGCGTACGCTTACATTTGACATTGCTTCCAGAGCTTTGTTTTTACGAGCAGCTGATTTTTGTGAAATAAAAAATCCATTTTTGTTGCGAAATTTATTATAAATCTTATTAGTATTTACAAACTGTCAATAAACTCATAATATAACCTCTCTCACACCATATGCTTTCGACTCGATATGAGAAAGACAGGAAAGGGGTGTTGCTAAATCCACAAATCGACGCAGAAGACACATTTTGTTACTTTTGCGCATAAACGGTGCTTAACTCATTCGGTTAGAAAGCTTAACAGTAATCCCACTACCTATAATAGAGTAGGATGAGCACATCTACGGGCAAGAGAACGTCCTTAATGTAATAAATTACCGTTGTTAGCGATTGATTACGTGTCATAAAAAATTACATGACTCAAAAAGAATAAAAACAAAGAAAAGCTTCAGAATATTTTTCGAGAAATTTTATTCCGAACCGGCGTAAGTACACGGGGAAATTCATTTGTGAAAATTTAATCCAAAATTAAGTAAAGCTGGGACAAAGTGGCTTTTTGAGAAAATTAAATTTTTTTTGCATATTCATTCAATAACAAATTATAAAGTTTAATCAACTATTGAGTTAACTCTAACACGGTTGATTAAACTTGATAATTCGTTATTTAATGAATAAGAAAAAAAAAATTCAAATTTTCTCCAAAAGCCATTATGTCCCAGCTTGACTCAACTTTGGATTAAATTTTCATAAATGAATTTTCTCAGTGCAGAACTTTTCCTAGAACTCTAAACATATAGTATGTTTTTAAAGTTCGCTAACGCATTTTGTTACATTATTGCCAATATAAAGTGTATATTTAACATTTCATTCCATTCGTTTAGCGTGTTTCAGAGATTTAGACACTTAATGCATTTGTTGTCTCCGCGAGGACAAACATTTTTCGAAGAATATTTAAGCAAAGTTCCCGTGAAAAAAAGTTGCAAAAAGAATAGATAAACAGTTCTAACCTTTTATTACTCGATATTTATAATTTAACTTAATATAGTATATTCAATTCGTTTGTAAATTCCGGCGTAGGTTGGTATTTTTTTAAAGACACTTGTAAATGTATTTTGATCCTACAAAATAATAATTCGAAAGGGCAACACGAACATTTATTTCGATTGTACAGTGCAAAATAAGATATTGTATCCAAATAAACAAAATTTTAACATTTTTCTATGAATTAAATATTGTTGTCAATGAAAATTATATGTAATTTTTCTTGGTTTTTTGAAATCCCAATAGATCGTGAAGTTTCAGAAAAAAGTCGCGGATATATTTTTCAAGTTCGATTTTCCGGAAAATCATGGACGAAAAAGAAGTTTATTGTAATCGAATTGGCAAAAATGATGTTGCAACTCTGTCAAATCGCGTGCTCTCCGCATGGGTGCATCTCTTTTTCTCCGCGTTCGATCGATCTATCACTTGACGGTATCGGTGCGCTTGAAGGCAATTAAATAAATTCTCATCCTGACCACAGTTTTGAATTAAAAAATCTCAAAATATATTGAAAAACTGCCTGAAAGCCTGCTGAACAACTTTCTCGCTGAAAGTTCTCTCAACTCTAAACTTCCTCGCATACTTTTTTTCTTTGAAGATGGAAAATGAGAATTTTGCCAACCGCAACTGTTATATTAAAAATTATTAACAAATTGAGAATTTTGTTATGTTGAACATAACTATCTGAAGCTCTAGTGTTTTTTGAGTCTGTTGATAAAATTTCAGACTATTACAGACAAATTTGTACGAAAAACAGCGAGTTGATTGTAAAAAATCGATTGATTTCGTACATTCAAAAAATACGATTTTCGTCGATTATAAAAAAAACTAGAGTTCTGACACAAAAATTTATGGGAGAAAAAATATGCGGAATGACAATTAACACGTACTGCCACGTTTTTTCGATCATTTTTCCGACTTTTTTATTTAAATGGAAAAAAAAGTTCGCGCATTGCGGTATCCCCTCTTTTGCCTACTAGGCCACGCGCTCCGTCGGTTATGCAATCCGAAGCCTCAGTTGAGGGCAAGACTGTCACAGGATAAAATACCTTTTTTAAAAAATGAACATTCTTCAACGTTAAAACTGCCAAATCCTGCTTAAATATGTAGATATACAATTTTTTAACATTCTTTCTTAAAAATATACAAAACAGCCAAATCTCTTTTGGTATGAAGTGAAATCTGTAAAAAAAAAATTTAATTTAGCATTTTTTCTTTGGCATATTTTCGTTGGTATTTTGTCTCCTGTGATACTTTTTTATCAAAAAGAATTGAAAAAATTGACAGTTTTTTTGCGATGACTTAGAGTCCGTAGTGTTATACAAAAGGTTTTTCTCAATCGTGGGTATAGACAATGAGGCTGCTTATTTAGAATGTACACAGAAAGGACATAAATTTACATATAATATTGCACATAGATTTTTCTTTGCTTTGAGTCTAGAACTAAAATACCTATGTAAATATTTCTTTGGTGTGAAGCAATGAGAATAACACTGTATAAAATACAGTTTTTGGGAATAAATTGCCGATTTTTGCTTAACAAGTAGATGTAAGTAAAAAACTTTGTAAACAATTATAAATTGCGTAAGGAATTGAGATGCAATTGTACATAGAATGTTCAAATGTGTAGGTATAGTATTTTTTTTAAATTTTTTAAACTTTTGCACAATTTATCCAAATTTTTTTAAATCCTATTGCAGACTTTATATAAAGTAAAAAAGTAGGACATAACGGTTCCGTCGCCACATTTTGGGTCTTTTCAGAAAGTTTGTGTATTTGTGTATTTCAGAATGTTTTAATATGAATTTTGAATGGGGTTAGACTTGGTTGTTTAAAAGAGGGAGATAAAAAACTGATAGATTTTCTGTATCAGTCCTTTGATTTACAGAATGTGAGGTACTGGCTATGTGGGCCATTTCTAGAATCATGCGTTTTTTGTAGTTATCCGACCTGTCTAATATTGTGACTTCATCAAAATTAAATTTGTGATCTTGGTGCCATGCGTGTTTTGTTAAGGCAGTCCATTTTTCTGGAGGGTTGTAGACATCTTTCTTATGCTCATGGATTCTGGTTTTTAAGGGGCGTTTGGTCGTGCCTATATAAGTAGCTTTACAATCAGTGCAAGGTATGTTGTAGACGACATCAGCGGCATCAAGCAACGGGATCGGGTCCTTGGCTGATTTGAAAAGGTGTGATAGGTCGTTGATATTACGGGGAGCAATTTTTATATTAAATGGTTTTAGGATACCCGAAATTTTTTCAGTGAGTCCTTGTACGTAAGGTAATGGTATGTACTTTGAAAGTTGACCTGCTGTGCTGGAGTGTGTGTCTGTGATTGTGTCGCTCTTGGGTAGTTTTCGTGTGTGTGCGTTTGTAACAGAGGCTTTTTTCGATAGGTAATTTAATCTTTTTTTGATCGTTGAATTGATGATTTTTCGTGGATAATTATTTTTAATCAAAGTCATTTTAATTTTTTGAATGTTTTTTGTGTGAAAGATTTTGTGTGCTAGAGTAATGCCTCTGTCGACTAAGTTGTTAATTATGTTGATTTTGTATTTGAGCGGGTGATGTGAATGAAAGTTAAGAAGGCGGCCGGACCATGTTGGTTTCTGGTACCAGTTGGTTTTTATGTTTTTTCCGTCTCTAATAACGAGAACATCAAGAAAACAGATTTTGTTTTCCGATTCTTCTTCTATTGTGAATTGTATTTTATGGTTATGGCTGTTGAATGTATTTTTTATTGTGTCGATTTCGTTGACTGGTACCGCTGTTAATATGTCGTCCACATATCTGAAATAAAATGGTAGTTGAAATGGAAGAGAATCTATGCATTTTTTCTCGAGGTCGTCCATGACGATATCGGCAGCAATAGGAGAAAGTGGGGAACCCATGGGAAAACCAGATTTTTGTTTGAAGAAGATGCCTTGGAAATTGAGTTTTTATCAACCTTGGACCCTAAAGCCAATTACCAACATCAACATATATCTTCAAGTATGATGATAATATTTGTGTATGTGTTCCCATTGAAACCTCCCCTCTTCTGCGTGCCAAGACTCTCTCCTCTATCTTTCTTTTGTTTTACACGTCTTAAATCTGGTATGTTTCAGTTTATAATCCAAGATATTATCCGATACTATCTTTTTTTTAACATCTACAGATTATGGTTTTAATAATCTAGATCGCTGTCCCATAGTTAATAGTCCAAGATTGTACCCAGTAAAACATTTTTCATTACTGTTTACAATCCATTTTTTTCAGTGTGCAAAGAAAGTAGCCAAAACAAAAGAACTGTGTTATTCGAAACGAACTCATTCGTGATCCTCGTGGATGCTCAGGGACACCGTTCGAAGTTTTTCGCTTTTTGTGTGCTAATTTGGTTTAAAAAAGATGGATGACTTCGTTTCACATATTCTGAACCAGTAAGGCCTTAATACAAATGTACTGCTTATCATATGCTACTTTTACTAGAAAAAATCGGTAAAGCTACTGTCTTATAAGTAATTCTGACATTCGACAAACGTAAAGAGCACTAACATTTTGATAAACTATACCGTTACAGTAAGTTACATTCTCTTACACGCTATGGAAATGTAACAGAATAATAAGCATTTGTAGTATTTAGAAACAGTGTAGGATAGCAATTGGCTCGGTAAAATTTACTGATCCGCAAGTCAGTACCACTTATGTATTCGTATTTGTAACTACCAAATCTGATTACAGTTACTTGTTCAGCCTAGTAACATTCAGTTAACTGGTTATATAGTGACTGCAAGAGTTATTCAGAGCTTGTGAGAGTAAGTGTCGCCAATAAAGTTTTAGAGCCTTACTCAAGTAAAAATAAATCAACTTTTTTCATAAATTATTCATAAAATATTTGCTTAAACTAATATAATTAATTAATAAATTATTATAATTATGATTGTTGATATATATAATGTGATTATTAATAATATTCAAATATTGTTGATGTTCTTAGTTGGCTTTAAGGTCCAGAAAAAATGTAACTCAAGGTTTCATGTTTTCAAACGTTTCGAATCAGACTAAGAACATAACAATATTTGAATATTATTATCACTAAAGGGGCGATACAAATCCTAATCATTATTATAATTATTAATTAATATTTAGTATACATTTTGATTATAACTTCGTATAAAGTTTAATGAAAGTAAATTTTCAAATGTATACTAAAAAATCTGGAAGTTTGAGCGCGCCTAGGGCGCGCGACTTGATCGTCGCGCTTCGCGCTCGTTTTTGTGCTCTTCACATATATTTAAGTTTATTTCTTATAATTTGATACTGAAGCTCAAACCAATTTTATAATATTAAAGATGATGTAAATTACTCATTTTCTCAAATTCACTAAAATTTCTTTTTCAGTTTAAGTGAAACAGGAAATTCAATTTACTTAAGGCTCTATCAGCCTTAAGGAACACATTCTCATCATGGCGCTCGCGCTTCGCGCTCGATTTTCTGTATACATTTCAGTAACTTTTTAATAAATTACACGATTAAAATAATTTATTTTCTTCCAAATCTCTCAAAAAGAAAGAACAATCGTAGATTTTATTTAAGAAAACGATTTTGCAGAACAACGCTTATTTCGTATCTCACATATTGTGTCTTAATGAGAATTTGTAAACCTCATTTAGGCAAACAATTTTCCATATAAACGTTTTTTTTGTATCTCACATATTTTGTCTAAAAAATGGAATTATTGAATTTTAAACGTATTTTTTGGAATTGAAATGAAAAATATATGTTTTATCAGAAACTGCGTCAGACAAAATTTGTAGATCTTTTTAAAACGAACAACTTTGTATTCTTACGTTTTTTTCGTATTTTACATATTATTGTTAAAAAATTGAATTTTGGATTTTCAATAGTTTTTTTTTTAATTAAAAAGAAAAATATGCATCTTATGAAAAAATGTTACAAATTCAAATTTGTAGGTCTTTATGTAGAAAATAATATTGTATCATAACGTTTTTTCGTATCTCGTATAATTTAACTGGAAAATGGAATTTTGATATTGACTTTTTTTTAATTTGAATATGCTGTAACATTTCTAATTTTGATTTAATCAAAAAATGTTATCAGGATAATTTGTAGAGATTTATGAGCACTATCTAAAACCAGTATTAAAATTTTTGATTTTTTCAAAAAATTATTTTCAAAAACACAAAAGTAGTGCTCAATCCCTCAATTTTGATTGGATGTGGCTGGTTAACGAACTTGTCCTTACTTTTTCGGCTCCGATAAAGTGTACCAAAGCTCAATTCAATCTGATAATTCTATCGAGAGTTATGCCGCACACGACCTACTACAGACAGACAGACAGGCACTTTTCGTAAAAACCCTTTTTTCTTACTCAGGGGGTCTCAAAACGTAAAGATTTGATGAAAATTTCGAAAGTCATTTTTCACATAAAACAAATACCTTCTCATCCATGATGAGAATGTAAAAACTTCAGTGAAAAAGAAAGAAGTGATTATAAATTAATTAAGAACAAATTTTGTATCACGAATTTATTGAACTTACAGAATTTATATAACGAGATTATGTGAAACTTTTAAATAAATTATATAATCTAATGGATAATCATAAAAACAAATAGTGGTTAACACTGCGGAGCATGTGCGAAAGCTTCATGACGAACAGGCAAAACACAATCAAACACGACTGGAGTATGATGAATTTTCAAAATCACTAGTTTATAAGTTTAATCCACTATTTTGGATTTAGAGAGTACTAAAATAAATTGTAATTGTATTTTGAATGTTTTTAATTGATTTTTATTATTAAATATAAAAACTTGGAACATCATCAGTATGCTGAAGATTCAATAGGTTTTTCAAATTAAAAGATTGGTTTTATATAATTATACTATGAGTAATAATATATATATTTAAAAAATTTTAATGCACGCTTTCATACTTCACCCTACACTTCTGAATTTTACTCAACTTTGATTCATTTTTGAGCATTTTATATATCACAAATAATTATAATGATACTAAATAACTTCTAACTTGTCCATATGTCCCAAATTTGATTGGAAGTTGAGTAAAACTTTACACCGCATTTGAACATACTTCTTTCAAAAATTTTAAGTCTAAATTGCTCAACTTCTTTTCAACAACTCATAAACTTAAAACCAATACTGAATGGATATATGTACATATTAAAAAATGCGAATATATAATAGGAACCTATTTATAGAATTCTATTTGCATTTTATGTTACTGATTCAATGCTTGTTTTTTATTTCAGAGAAGAATATCCAATTTTTATTCTATTTTAACCATGTATTTTTACAGGATCATTCTTCCTTCAAAGCAATATAATGTCTCGCCAAATAAACTATTTTTATGAAATGAAAGCATCAATGAATATAGAAGTATGGAATTTTTACAACGCCTTCTTTAATAAAACAGTGCAATATTTCGAAAAGATTACATCCTACGTGCAACCTCAAAAAGTGTCGAATCTTTTGATATATGAAACGTTTCGAAATACTCTTTTGGATAAGTATCCATCAACCTTTTACGAGTAAGTGTACAACATTTATACTACTGAATCAGTTTTGCCTATAGTGTATTGCAAAGTTTTTTTGCATAAATATATTTGAAATGATAAAGATTCGCGGGACATAAAGTATGTAATCTAATTTTTATCGGATGCAATGACGTATTTCTCAATGAACGGTATTTATATAAAAAAAACTATTCATTGAGATGAATAAAATGTTCATTTAGTCATTCAAAAACTGCTTGAACCATGTAGAATTTCTACAAGAATCAACTTGGTCCAAATAATTCTTAATTGTCTGCCAAGTAAAAAAATCCGCTAAATAAAAGATCTACTTGTATTCCTAAGTTGAAATAAAACTGGTTTCTACTGGAATTGGCCTATTATGCAATCTATTTGGATTACCAAGTTTAATTTAATTTATTTTCAAATTGATCTTGCTAAATCAATATTTGTGATTGTACATAAAATAGGCTTACCCCGTGTAGAAATATCCCTATCTTTTCTTATTTTAAGTTGGGTTCTAGTGGGGCCTGGACTAGAATTTCTTAATATAGAAAAAACTGATAGGGGCCCTGTCAGGTGCCAGTGAGGAATTCCTTGTTTCGCTAAAGTATGGAAAATCTATTTGTATCTGGCGGGGCCCCGACTAGAGAATCCCTTCTTGTAATATTTGTGGTTAAGGTTAGGTCCATTAGATACAACATAACCTTTATTCCCATTAAAATTTGATCTTATCTCAGAAAAATGGAGATTTTCTAAACACGGTCTTAGATAAGATCATTACATAAGAGGAATCAAGCACTTTTGAGAAAACTTTTTATAATTTTGACTCGAATTCGCATGTAATCATAATTATTATATGCGAGCACGTGTGTGTATGTGTGTGTATCTGATTGTGTCGAGGTAGTAACAATAACTAAACATGTAGTTCAATTAACATGGGGTGAATAGTAATATCAATTAAAGCTTTCATAGTAAACATAAGCAGTAGAAGTTACTATATAAGAGTAGTTAGAAAAACAAACTGATGATAAGTAAATAAGTGTACTATTTTTTTTTTTAATAGTACTTCATTAGTTGGAATTTCTTATTGCGAACTTGAATGCATAATTTCGTTATGAGATAGTTTTCTTGATTCAGAAGTTTCATCATATTTTTGGAATTGAAAAAACTCATATTTTTTAGATTCTGAACATACGTTGATTTTACTCTTGAAAAAAAAATTAAAGGAATCATACCCGTGTGGAAATTTTGTCATGGCGCTAGCCAGGCCCTAACCAGGAAAAACCGGGCCCCAATTTCGGTCTCGAGGCAGGACCAAACCGCAAATGAAACGCCTAACCCGAACAAAGCCTACCTCATGGCCCAGTTTGATCTTAACTTGGCACCGTTCATTTTGTGAGTCTCAGCCATATTCAATCAGTGCCTCAGCCGTATTAAAATTTGTTTTAAATGTCTTCATCTAATCCTTCTAGAATAATTTTCGAGATTTAAAATGTAGTCCAATTCATATATTTTAATATTATTAACAAATATTTTGAATTTAATTTCATTTTGAGATTACACTGAAACCAAGTATGAACTTTTTAAAAAACTTTCAATGGAGTTCACGACAGCCCGTTTATTTATGAAAAATAAAAGTGTCAAACACGCATTTAAAATAAATAAAAAAATGTAACACTCTACTCCAACCTCTAAAATGACAGATTCAGAGTCTAATCTACAAATTTGATTTACTTACTATCGTTTTCATTGCTTACTCTTCTTGCTTTAATTATCGCGCGATGCCTCTGGACTCGTCCAGTGCTCTTTATTTTGGGCATTTTAATTAGCACGCACAGAGATTAAATGCAGACACTACCGAACATAATCATCAATATCTTCGGCATTGTTTAAAGAACCCGGGTTCAAGACTGGATGCGATCTGAAAACACAAGCACAGCCAAAGTAGGTGGCGCTGTAACCGCAACAACTAATCAACAAGGATCAAGGTTGGCTTCAGGCCACATCCAAGACATTCGCCATGTTGTAGCCAAATAATAATTTTCCAAGTTGGGGCCAAACTTGTAATAGGGCAAAAATTTAACAATTTCCACACGGGATAACCTGTATAAAGTATCGCTAATATACAATAATGAAAATTAATACTTCTAAAATGTATATAAATCTTTTTATTCTTCTTTCTTCGTTCTTTATGTTGAGTACGGCTATTATTAATTTAAATAAAATGCATAAAAAGTAAAAAGAATTACCCTTAATATATTTTTCTTCATTACTATAATGAGTACGCGGAGGTCGTCCAAACTGCCGAATTTAGTTTATATAAATATTTTTTCTTTTTCTTTTTTTTTGGGTGAGGCAAACCTGTTGAAAACAAAAAACCCCCTCTTTCAAACTAATATACCGCCCGCGGAACCGCCTTTCGGCTTTAAAATTCGCGGGCACTTGGTTCCAGTTTAAAGTCACGTACGACTCTTCCGTCATCCGTTCGCCCGGGACTCCCATCCGCGGATACACGCCCGTTAGGCAGGCCGACTAGCCGCGCCAACCAAGGGGGGAATAAAAAGATGCCTCCCCCGACCGACGCGGACAGCCAAGCCCGCCAAAGACGCAGGACCGCGGGTGCAGATCCCGATGCGATTTCTACTAGCCCCCGTTGTTGCCGCGCTCTGCACGCCCATCGAGCTCCCTCGCCTTCATCACTAGGGTGACGAATGACTCGATAAGTATCCATTTTTGTTCAGACTGGAGCATGAGAGAAACCATCGTGTCAAGGGTGAGTTGTGCGCCCACAGCCCGACCGACAGCCTCCCTTTCAGCGCCCCACCTGGCACAGACAAAGAGTGTGTGCTCTGCATTGTCCACCAGGGATCCGCAGTAGCTACACGAGTCGTCGTCTCTTTTCTTGAAGCGCTTCAGGTACGCATTAAAGCAGCCATGGCCTGAAAGCGCTTACGCCAGGTAAAAGTCAACTTGACCGTGCTTTCTATCCAGCCAGGTGGTGAGATCCGGGATTAGACGGTGTGTCCATCTCCCGGATTGGTCACTATGCCATCTCGTGTGCCATTTCTCGAAGAGTCTGCGCCTTCCATCCTTGCGAATGGCCTCCTTCGCGAGCTTCGAATTTAGCACGCTCGCCACCAGCCTTCTCTTAGCTTACCTAGGTCCACCAATGTTGGGCATGAGCCGAGTCAGAGCGGCCCCACATTGAATGGCTTTGGCAGTCGCCATCTGCAGGTGTTCGCCGAAGCTAAGCCTTCGATCCAACTGCACTCGCAGGTACTTAATGCTCTTTTTCCACTCTATTTCATGTTCCCCGAGAACGATCCGCGGATATTGGAAGGATCTCCTGTCTGCGACCAGCAAAGCCTCGGTCTTTTCAGGGGCCATTTTCAGGCCTCTGCTATCTAACCAATGCTTTGCCCGCCACAGACTATCATTGATCCTCAGTTATAGAATTCCGACGTTGTCAGCAGCGCACACGACAAGTGCGTTATCCGTGAAGCCGATGATGCTCGTTCCAGCAGACAGATCCATGCGCAGGAAATCGTCGTACATGACGTTCCAAACGAGTGGACTCACCCGCGACCCTTGAGGGGCGCCACATGTCATCTCTTCCTTGAGAGACCATTTGTCGCCCTCGTATATCACCCACCTGTCGCTCAGATAGTCATCTATCATTCGCAACAGGTAGTATGGAACCTATTTCCGCAACATCGCCTCGATGCAGATGTTCCATCTCGCGGTATTGAACGCATTGCGTATTTCAATGCTGATCAACGCGCAGAATCCCTTACGCTTGCCAGTTCCTTTTCTTGCTTTAGTGTCGATGTCCACCACTGCCTGGATGGCGTCAACTGTGGACCTGCCTTTCCGAAAACCAAACTGGTTTTCCGAGGGGCCGTTCTCGCCGACCATGCGACCCTGCAGTCTTTGTAGAATTATTTCCTCCAGAAGCTTCCCCATTGTATCCAATAGACAAATAGGTCTATAAGATGAGGCATCCCCTAGAGGTTTGTTGCCCTTCCTCAGCAGGACCAACCTCTGCTTCTTCCAGTCTGCGAAGAATCTCCCCTCCCTAAGACAGGAGTTGAAGACTTCTAGGAGGATCTCCGGGTATGCCCCGATCACCTCTTTGAGGATCTCGTTCAGCAACCCGTCGATCCCCGGCGCTGTGTTTGCCTTAAGCCTTCCACCCGCTCTCTTTAGTTCTTTGAAAGTGAAGAGTTCTTCGCGCCGGACCACGCAGGAGCTTTGGTCCTGTCTTTGGAGCGGCTCTACATGCGGAAACAAGCTTCGCACGGTGTACTTGACTCGATCGGGATTATCCAGGCCCGGGGTTTTTCTTCTAGTCACCAATCTCTTGGTGACTATTTTGTAGGCGAGACCCCATGGGTCCTTCTGGACCTCACCGATCAAGTCTTTCCAGCACTGAAGTCGGCTTTTCTTTATGCGTTGCCTCAGAGCCCATTTTGCGTTTTTCCATGCCTCGTGCAGCAGAGAATCACCCTTTGAGCGGGTGAATCTCCGCCGCACTGCGAGGCATTCCCGACGCAGAACAGACAATTGGTCGTTCCACCAGTACATTGAGTCCCCGGTACGCCTGTGCCCCCGTCTGAACGTAAAATCCCTGCCCTGATTCAATATAATCAGGTCATTCCTAGCGACCATCTCGCCGACCAAGATCCCCCTCCTGTCCAGATGGGCTTCGCCCCACTCGGGCGACTTACTATTAAAGTCGCCCGCGATAAGGAACTGCCCACTAGCCTCTCTGAGGCTTTCCTCAAGGAGGAGGATCTGGGTCTCGAAGATCTCGAAAGGATCGTTGGGATAGTAGTAGCAGCTGTACACACGCACCCCCGCCACCTCCACCCAAACGAACCCAGCGTCGGTCTCTAGGAAATCCCCGATGCTCAAATCAGGGCTACAAACAAAGATCCCAGCCCTCCGTGATGCATCCTGATACCAAGCAGAGTTATCAGGCACCGCAATCTGTACACCGCCGAAGCGCTTATACAGCCGTTAATATAAATATTAGCTAAATTCGTTTATTATTATGTGGGGTCGTTGGTCTTCTACTCTCGGACTGAGAGTGTATTCTACACACCTACGCTTATCACTTTTAATTTTGAACGGAAAAAAAAGGGAAATGGTGCTTTAAATAAGTTTAAATCAAGCTGCTAAAATTCATATAAATTACAAGAGAGAATTTATTTTTAAGGAAAAAAAACATCCAAACCGATGTGAAGATTTTTACATGAGTTAAGGCAAAAAAGTAAATTAGAACGATACAAAGTATACGTTACCGCCTTCTTGCATTTATTCTAGTTTCTTAATCCTACCGGATGTCCTGGGAGCAAAAGCAAATAAGGAGAATACGTTCTGGCGACTGAAGTCCTGGAGATCTGGGCCAAATTCGATTTAATGTTGCTGTAGTTCCAAAAAGGAACCACTCTTGTCCTTACGCGACTCACTCGCGCACACACCCTTTTCAACCTTATAGCTTTAAGGTGAGAAAGAAATGGATAGCTTTGAACTAGAAGGGAGGCAGTACTTTTAAATTGCCTGTCCTTCGCCACTCCTGTCTCACAATAAACCTATTTCTGGTTATAAGGAAATAACTCCTTGTCATTTTGAGATTCGACGAGATGTAGATTTCCTTAACTAGTTAGTATTTAACTAGCTAGGTTTTCAACGCCAGACTGTACACGCACAGTTAACTCTCGCGGCTAGCCGACCACAGGCGCACTCAAAATATTATTTCAACGTGAAGCGTAGTGGTAAACAATTTTACTTATAAATTCTTTTAGCGCGACAACCCCGTGAACGGCTTTCGTCGGAGGAAAGATTTTAGAAGTATTTACGTCTGCCCAGGTACAATTCCCAAATTGTGGCCCTGGCTAGGTCTTTTTATGAATCTAAGTCAACTATCCAGGTGATAGGACTTACTTGTTCCGAACCGCGGACGGGCAAAGTAGAGAAAAGTACATTCTCTACTATCCAAGTAGTTCTGGTTAGTACCAGGTTGCTCGAGTAACTACGAATTTTGGTTTCAAATTAATTTATTTTATAGACTTGTATCGATGATGCTTAGGTGGGGTATCTTGATGATTTTGGGATTTTTCTCGGTGGCCTGATTTTTGGAAGGAATTCATGCTTACCGGTAATTTTGCAATTATGTTTGAGTCTGATTTTAATGTATTCTTCTCTCACAACGTAGCCAGATAGAGCTGAAAAATGACTATGTGCGCTAGCGTACTATTTTTAAATATTTTGATTCTTGAATTTATTTCTTTAAGACTTGCGTTCTCCTTCTTGCTTTTACTTTCCAGTCATCCGAATCCTGTGCCAATTTATAATATTTTCCTGCAGTTTACATTTATTTAGAAACAGTATGAATGAAAATTTTGAAGAATTCGCGTTGTTTTGTAGTTCTAAGCTATATATATATTTGAAACATAATATAGTATATTTGAATTAGTGATATTACCCTCCATGGTTAATTCTTAGAAAGATTTGTATCGATCAGTCAGGGTATAAAATGAAGAAACCAAAGACAGAATGTTGCGTTGTCAAGTGCGACGTTTCGTTGGCATGGGTACGCCAACCTCATCAGGCTTAAACTTTATTGAAAACACAAAAAAAAAACACTTGAAAAAGACGCATCTCATGAAACGAATAACAAATAAATAATAAAAAAACAAAAAATAATTACCATAATAAATTAGTTAAAATAATTTATAAAAGTCACATATCGTTAATAATTAAAAGCTGCGTTCGTCATTATAGTCAGTGTAAGACGAGCAAACAGAGTTTGTATACTAAAGGACTACATCGATGAGAGTTAAAGTATAAGTTCTAACGAAGAAACTAACACAAATGAGAACTAACACGTAAGAAGTTTAAACCGAAATTCAATCACGAATCTGATGATTTTAATAATGGGAAGTAAATTCTATTTAAAGTACATATGTCCTCCTTTTTGTTAATACTAAATTGGTTGCATTTTATATGAATCATCTCAGATGTTAATCTTTTTTTATAATCAGATACGTAATCAATAATAAAACAAACTTTTTGTTGGTATTTTTGTGGGTATAAAGAGTTATTTCTAATATTGGAATTGTTAGAAGAGTGATATTTAATTTTATTCAAACGTATTTTTATGTTCTTATCAATGAAATTAATTGGATAATCATTGTTGATTAGAAGTTGATCAACTTTTTTTAAATTGATATGATGAAAGGATTCATGGGACAACAAAATCGCTCTATCTATCAAGTTGTATACAATGTTTCTTTTATGTTGTAGTGGATGATTTGAAAAGTAATTAATAAATGTACCAGATGCAGTTGGCTTCTGAAACCAATTAGTAATAATATGGTTGTCCTTAGAGATGAGAGTCATCTCTAAGAAATTGATTGAATTATTTTTTTGTAATTCGTGAGTAAATTGTAAATTTTGATGATAGGAGTTGAAAGTATTGATGATTAACTCAATATGTTTTTTTTGTACTGTCCTGCGAATCTGTTGTATTTAAACATGGGGCTGAATTTAATCACGAGATTGATTGGGAACATGTACAAATTATTGATTACGTATCCGATTATAAAAAAAGATTAACATCTGAGATGATTCATATAAAATGCAACCAATTTAGTATTAACAAAAAGGAGGACATATTTACTTTAAATAGAATTTACTTCCCATTATTAAAATCATCAGATTCGTGATTGAATTTCGGTTTAAACTTCTGACGTGTTAGTTCTCATTTGTGTTAGTTTCTTCGTTAGAACTTATACTTTAACTCTCATCGATGTAGTCCTTTAGTATACAAACTCTGTTTGCTCGTCTTACACTGACTATAATGACGAACGCAGCTTTTAATTATTAACGATATGTGACTTTTATAAATTATTTTAACTAATTTATTATGGTAATTATTTTTTGTTTTTTTATTATTTATTTGTTATTCGTTTCATGAGATGCGTCTTTTTCAAGTGTTTTTTTTTGTGTTTTCAATAAAGTTTAAGCCTGATGAGGTTGGCGTACCCATGCCAACGAAACGTCGCACTTGACAACGCAACATTCTGTCTTTGGTTTCTTCATTTTATACCCTGACTGATCGCTACAAATCTTTCTAATAATATAGTATAATTTATAATTTATACAAATCAAAATGTACGATTATATTAATTCATACAGATATTCACGCGTTAGTTTTTATTATTTACATTAATAATCTAAAACAATATAATATAAACCAGAATATAGAAATATAACACATGTGATTATATAAGTGCCTGCAGATATTTACCTATTAGTTTTCGTCATTTATATTTATAATGATCCTGCCTTTATTCCAATTTTAGTTTTAATTTCGAATTAATTTGGTAAATTATTACTCGGGTAAAAATTTTTGGAATACTGTTAGAAATTTCTGTATTAAACTTTCATCGTATATAATGGAAGTTTGTTTTTCAGTAGCGCATATTAAATTCGAAATAATTTCATCTTAAGAAGAATACAGCTTTTAACTTTAATTTTAATTTACTTTATGCATATATTTTAATAATGCTAACTTTAATTTTGATATATTTTGATTGAAAAGTTATTTAATTTAATATGAATGTATACCAATTTTTCATAACATACAATTGCATTGACTTTGATCTACCATTTGTATGTTTAAGTACGTTAAAATCGATAACATCTTAACGATGAAGTTATATAATAATAATTTAAAATCAATAACTATTTGGTTTAAGGTAGCAAGATTGCAAATTTCCTTCCCGAACCAACCATTTTTTAAAGTCTTCGACCTGAGCAACGATGAGCTGCATCAGCGGTCTTGTGAAGGTGCTCGGGTTACGGGCGCTTCAAGTGGCATACACATTTAATTAATGATTTATTATTACGAATTCTTGGAAAAATTCCGCCGCCTTGATACGCTCGTAACACTTTAATTCAAAAATTTGATCTGTTTTTTTCAAAAATATTTTATTTTATAGAAAATCGATTTAATAATTAAAAATCTTATAAATTTTAATCGGAATCATAAATTGGCATAAAATTTAAAAATTCCAGATTACACGGGGCCCATAAACTTTTCACACGGCCCTGCAGTAGTTGCAGGTTATAAGCGCTATTTTCTTCTTGTATTCCAAGCGTGCGCAGCCGAGAGGCTTAGTCGTTAGGTTAGCAATGCGTTAATTATAAGTAGAGAGGGTTCGAACCCGCAGTGTTAAGAATAATTTTTAATACCACCTAAACGAGTGTTTGTGTAGTGTAGAGGAGGGGTGTGTGTTTGTAGGTAAAGTGTGTATATAAAAATAGTAAGTTGGAGTTTACTTGAAAGTAGATAAAGTTTTGAAATGTACCAAGAATATTCATCGATTCAACTACTGCTCTTATTTGATTTACCCCTATGTTCCTGCAGTTCACTTAACTTCAAAAATGACACTGGGGCCTTTATAAACTACGGAAAGTAAGTTAAAAAGTAGTCAAACCTACTGAGATTTTGTTTCGGTGTACGTGTAACGAAAAAATACTGTCAATTTACTTAGAAAAATTGCCTAGCTTGGAAACAGATTTTTTACTGTGAAAACAGTAAACTTAACCTTCCAAGCAAATATCCTTCCGTTGCCGTTTAAAACGGTGAATATTAGTTCAATCGAATTTTCCCTGTACTTTTTCTCTCAGTGTAGAAAATCCTTTTTATTTATTATTTTTTCAGTGAGATACCTGAACAAAATTGGTCACGTGACTCTGCTGATATATGCCCTTAAATACAATTCGGAGGTCCAATAGGGCCCTAATTGTGTTCTTTTTTGTAGATGGGGTAGTGTAAGGGCTGACCTCACTAAACCCCTACTAGAAAGTCTAGTAGGGCCCGCATCGACAAAAGCGTTACGTTACCGACAGGGCCCTGACTAGTTTTCCACGCTAGATCCCGACTAGAGATAGGGAAAACTCGTCAGGGCCCCACTAGACCTCCATCAAAATTTCTACACGGGACCACGTCATTACTCGACATCCTCTTCATCGTCTTTCTAGAATACTTTTTCACGGATTTTCAGTTTTCCATCATCCATTCACCCGAAACTTGCCCTCTCGACCGCACGCTCACGACCAGCGGACCGATGTACCGCGCTAAGCAGAAAAGAGCTCCCCCCCACCCCTCTTAAAGCAACCTGGCCCGGTGACGCGTACCACGCGTACCGGGCGACCTAAATTTCTTGCTGGCCCACCACGCTGCTGCTACGCCGTATGCCCAAAGAGATGCTTACTCCTCGACGCCGTCAACGGGGTTACACACAAGGATTCCAGCCCTCTTTGATGCATCCTGGTACTAGACATGTTTCCGGATGCGGCAATTCACTTACCCGATCCTTAGCCCTAATCTTTTCTAGGATTACAGCGTAAAACTTTCTGTACCTCACCAAAACCCCGATAGCATCGCCCGGTCTGCCGGGCGAAGGCTGTCTTGACGTCTTCTTTTTTTCCTCATTCTTCTGTGCTTTCTGCTTTCTGTAAATTTCTATCGACACCTTTGGTTTTACTAATAAAAACGGTTACAAGATACGCCCGCGCCATATTGATGCCAAAGGTTCACCTTCACCCCTATCGACTGAGCGATGCCGGGTCCGTCTAGGCACTTGACCCTGAGCTCAGGCCAGACATTGTGCGATTTATCGTACGCAGCGTCAGATATGAGGAAATACTGTTTCGTTACAGTTTCAGGGAGTTGTGGGGTAAAGAAAGAGCGGCATCCATATTGTCAATATTGTTCTGTCAGGGTTCTGCATACCAGCGTCCCAACGTGCGACGCTATTCTATGTATTTGTTTTCTCTACATCGAAAAAAATCTCCTACGAATTTCGTATGAGGTGCCGTTACAATGTTCGTAAACGACTTTTTATGTGATATTAGTATAAAAGAATACGAAGAAAGCAATGTATTGCAATACATTAGATTCAGCAACTTCAGTGTATTGCAATACGTTGTCGAACCAACTTAGCCATACCGAGAGAGTACGGGTGCCGTGCATTTTTCGCAAGCAGAAAAATTCAGATTTGTGCGAAATTTGGAAGAGATTTTTCTCGGTCTACAAATGAATGCAAAATAAAGCAAATAGAAAAGACTAAATGATTCATACAATAATAATTAACTTATATCATCATTTTGTGTTTTTTATTTGCTTTGTTTTGCATCAATCATCATTAATTTTTTAAAATAATAAAATACTCTATACATACAAGGGTCCTGAATATACATGCATGCGCACTAACTCATGCAAACATTGTTAATTAATACAGAGATTCACATAAGAATCTACACATGTTTCTCCAACATTCTCTATCCCAATTGTATGTACGTATCACAACACCTATGTAGGATCCTGCCTAAGAACTCACATAGGAAACTATATAAAGGGGTTTCCAATAGGGACATAACAATTTCATCTATGAATAAAACACAGAAATATTTGAGATATTGAATTCAAATTTATAGTGGGTGTAGTGCAAACATTACATTTTATGAATGAAATTCGATATCGGTTATATGACCACCACGAGCCCGTTTACAGCGGTCAATTCTTTGGACCCAATTTTCCACCACTCTGGCACACATTTCGACCGGAACGTTGGCAATTTCGCGTTCGATGTTGCGCTCTCTATTGACGGTAACATGACGGTCGTTTTCATCCACGAAAAAATACGGCCCAATCACACCTCCAGCATGAAAACCGCACCAAACAGTCACTTTTTGCGGATGCAACGGTGTCTCAAGAAGCACATTTGGGTTTGCTCCTGACCAACAACGCATATTTTGCTTATTAACAAAGCCATTGAGCCAGAAATGAGCTTCATCGCTGGAGATGATTTTTCGATGAAATTCTTCATTTTCTTCAAGCTTTGACAGAGCCCAATTGGAGAAGTTTCGGCGTTTCAAATAATCAAGTGGCTTTAGTTCTTGAGTCAATTTAATCTTGAAAGCATGTAGGCCAAGATCTTTTCGCATAATACGCCACAGTGTCGTTTGAGCAATGCCCAATTCTTGAGAACGACGTGGAATCGACTGATGTGGCTCATTTTGAATCGATGCACTTACGGCTGCGATTATTTCTTCGCTTCAAGCAATACGACGTCTTTTTGGCACCGGAACGTCCAATAGTGTAAATTTGGTCTCGAATTTATCCACTATAACACGTACAGCCTGTCGGGTGGGATGATTATTACGGCCGAAAATTGGAGTAAGCGCTCTTAAAGTTGCGACTACCGACTCAGAATTTCGGTAGTAATTTTTAATAATTTCCAAATCTTGCTAGTTCGTGAACGTTAGCTTGATGAAAATGTTGACTTTAACTAACGTTTTGACATTGACAGTTCATTAAAATAGTTTAACGGTGCGTTCATATAAAGACACGAAATTTTTATGTCCCTATTGGAAAACCCTTTAGATTGTTACAAAGGTTTCTAAGTGCCAATTTACAGTAGGGTCTCGTTTATAGAGTACAAAGTCTAATTTTCTTTTATTGTATAAGTCAAAATATTTAACATAAAAATATTTTTTTAGATGTTGTCCATGGAGATACACATACTATCACACACTTTGCAAAATAACTCCAACCTTCATCCGAGATATATTGATAGAAAAATTTACACAGATACCACGTTAAAATAGCTTAATCTGTGAAAAAAGAATTATCTACCAAAAGCATGAATTTTGAAACCACTTCAATAAAGTCATCGTCTGGAGAAAGAATAATTTTAAATAAGCAGATAAGTATGACATGAACAAAAATTAGCAAATAAATTTTATCAATAAATTTTTAAAATCCTTGATTAATAAGATTACACTGTTAGATACTTCAATATAGATTTCAAAGGTTTAGTGACTTATTGTGTGAAAAAACAAACATTTTAACTGTGGAACTTGGATACAAAAAAATGTAATTAGTTTAATTATGATAAATTGAAGTCCTGTATATGTTGGTATGCGTGACTATTACCCAAAAAAAACAACATAACTGTACACAAATCTATGACTTCTGTTCCAGCAATTTCCTATAACTGATGAGCCACACTAGCGTCACAGTGTTCCAGGCGTAGATTATATTTTAGTAGTACGTATTTCTTTGTAACACACTGTTTAAATTACGATACAAGTGCTTGTAAATATTAGAATAAATTTAATTTGAACATAAGTTTGTAATTCTTCGTTACTTGTATTAAGTTAGTGAGTATAAAGTTGGAAGTTCGGATTGAAAAATCTGAATTATTCTTCTTCCAATTAAATGACATTTTAATTACTTATTGCATGCTCCTGAGGCATCGAAACACTTTTGCCATTTCAATGGCAATTCATTAATTCCTCTTGCATAGAAGCCTGACGAGCAAGAACCGATTTAAGCGCGGAAGGCATTTTCGACAGCCTGTTGGTAATTGAATATTTTTCCTTGTAAGAAGTAATCTCAATTCCGAAACAAATGATAATAAGTTGGTGAAAGGTCCGGTGAAAACGGAGGATGATCGATAGTTTCCAAATCTAATTCCAGTATTTTTAATTGCGTCCAATTTGCAGTGTGCGGGCGAGCATTAACTGTATGAGAATTGGCCTCTCCCTGTTCACTAATCTCGGCTGTATTTCTGACAGAAAATGTGCTTTATTTTCAGAAAAGTTCATAAGTTCTTACAGATATGTGTATTTAATTTATTTTTGCTGCTATAGAATAAAACTTTTACAAGACCTACTGAGATCTTAAGAGTGTAAGAATATTTTTAAATGAACATTTCAACAAAGAATTTTGTTGTGTAAAATTTAAAAATAAGAATTTACATATTCATAGTCCTTGAATGCATCGAAATGTTCACAACAAGACTCTTCAAATTAACAAAAAACACACTTTCGAGATATCTTATAGCTTATTTGGAATGGAACAGTATTTGGTTGAAAACAGTTTTCTAATTCGGATAAAAGTAATAAAAAGGAATTAAATACCATAAAAATCCTTTGGTGAACATATGTTGACGAGGGTCAAAGAAAGGCAGTAGCAGGATAAGCATGTCACGCTGTTCCCTCTCAGATTTCGTTTAAATTAAAATGGTGAGTGCATTATAAAATCAAATCACGCTAAATATCAGCTTCAAAAAAAATGTTCACAAATTTTAGAAGGAAATTTGAATTTTTTCATAAAAATACCGAAAACAAAGTACGAGTGCAGAAGGAGTAGCGGAGGTATTGGACGAGTTTGGACTTGCCATAGCGAGTTGCAGCGAGTATAACCGAGTAGGACGATACATTCGCGCGGCACACGCGTAAGTAGCATAGAGATATTATAGATAGAGAAGACAAGCCAGCCTGAAACCTGTCAGGCCGGGCGAGAGAGAGAGAGTGAATTGTGGGTTAGGCTGTCTCTCGCTAACGCTGAGGCTAACGTGGTACGCGTAGACAAAGACAGAATAACCTCCTATCGTCTCTCTCTTTCGCTCTCACCGAGTTTGCAGACTGACGTTGCCACTTACAGAGCGGCCTATGGCTTGTCTCCTCTATCTATAATATCTCTATGGTAAGTAGCTTGCACACTAACGAAGAAAATATTCGCACATGCGCTTGATGGCTCTCGATATGGTTCCTTCGAACAACGAACGTCTCGTTGAAACACGTTTCAGGAGACATTCTGTAGTATGTGAAAATAAGAAGCGAGGAGGAAGCAGTATTTCCGAGTAGGCTGCAGTAATCGTAAATGTCGAGCGCTAACACTGTAATACTTTTGAGTAGCGCAGAATAACAGCGCCTTCTCATTCATAGTATTCGAAAGGCTGTAATCTACTACTCGCTTATTCAAAAGCGAATAACACATGGAATACTCTGCGTATGAAGCCAAGCAGGCAGCAAAGAAGGACAGCGAAGCTCGGCGTTGAGTGCCTATAAATCGTGACCCTGAAGTTAAAAGCTAACGCGGTTTCGGGTCATGGGCTGACGGGAAAGCAGAGGAGTTTTGAGTTTAGTGGGTATTGCTTCGGCCGAGTCTCACACAACGTGCGTAAATGCATTCTCTATCTAACCTGAAAAAATATGAAAAAAATTTGAGCGGGGCAGCCTAACCACACGAGACGTTGATAGTCAAAGAAAGTTTTAGCAACTAGTTTTTTCCGTGCACCCTTACCTTGCTACGGCCTTTATCGACATAAAACCAAATGTTTCTCAGTTGGCACCAACACAACCCTTATGAAAACAAATATTGGTAAGTATTGAATCGAATATTTTTTTCCTGATTGAGTATTGGAAATCCAATATTTTTTCACAAACAAAATATAAGATCCATTACTTACCAATATTTTTTTTCATAAAGAATTCTGAAGATGTTTTTAGGATATTCGCGTGTGTTCTATGGCTTTATATTTTTAACACCTCCTTTAAATACACAGCTCAATATCATGACCAGAAGTTATTTGTTTAAAATCCGGGAAAACGAATTATTGCATACGCAGCTGCATCGTTGTTTCGGCCGCCTGCGCTCCCAGGTAATGAGACATCTCCGACAGCAATTGCTACAAGCATATTATTTTGAATCACAACGCCGTTCAGGACTGTCTGAAATATCAAAACGTTTGAATTATTATCTTTCTATTCTCTTGAAGAGGGTCAACCCATTGACATAAGAGTAAACTAAATAACAGTTTATAGAAGTAGAAAAAATGAGATCAAAATTAGTTTAGGGCTAAATTATTTGATGGAAAATAGTTATTTGATCTTTCTTATATTTTATTAACCTCTTTATAATGTGAATAAAAAGAGCTCATTTTGTTAATTGAAACATTCTCTAGAATTTTTATCATACCATTTTTCTTTCAAATACATTTTTTATCATTCGTTAATGCACATTATTTTTTATAGCAACTCTTTTAAGAATTCGACTTGATGTAGCTGTATAGAGCGGGTTGAAACTACAATATTTAACCCTACTTTTAAAGTTTCAACCTGCTCTACAGGTACTGAAAATCAGTTTTTTAAAAGTCGCTATGAAAAAGAAATTGAAGAAAACAAGCGGAAAGAAGCTAGGATAAATGATCTTCGTCGCTTTCTATATTAGGGATTAAAAGAAATGGAATTTCTATTTCTCTACTTCCAGCAGGGATATAAACTATTATAACTTTATACACTTACTCTGTTGTATTCATCCGGTTGGAGCGGATCATAAACATAGTATAAAAACATGTTATTTTGATGTAGAGGTGACATTTCATGTGACGTTAGAATATTATTCTGAAACAGAATAAACGTGTGTTTTCTATTGTCATGCAGATATAAAGCTTTATGGTACGCCGAAATCACGGATAACGAATAGCTAAGTACCTATTCATATTGCTTATTTTAAATACTATATTATGTTGCTAAGAGCTAAGGCATGCGTTTTGGGGCAAGAACCGATGTATTTAGGCCGAGTCTATTTACGACTCAGTGGACTACGAACATCTTGCATCAATAATATATATACCAGGTCTAGAAGTATGAAATCGGAATTTCCCTATAGATAGTGCTTGCCATCAGTTTAGGGACCGTACGACCGCTTTTGAACCGCCACCTTCTCCCTCTAGCAGCTGAGAAAGATTTTCAGTAGACAACAACCCAAGTTCGACATACCAGTGTATTTACTACAAGCATCAACATGTCGAGTTTTGTGCCTACGAACTACGATTTGCGGACAGCACTGGTTTTTTGTTATCACTTGAAGAAAACTGCTGCAGAATCGCATCGAATGCTTGTCGAAGCCTACGGTGAACATGCTCTTGTCAAAACACAGTGTTTCGAGTGTCTTAAAAAATTCAGAAGTGGTAATTTTGATGTGAGAAACGAAGATCGTGGAAAATCACCGAAAAAGTTTGAAGACAACGAATTGCAAGCCTTACTGGATGAAGAGGATACTCAAACTCAACAAGAACTCGCGGATCAACTGAATGTGTCACAGAAAGCCGTCTCCATTCGTTTGAAAGTAATGGGAAAGATTCAGAAAGTCGGAAAATGGGTTCCACATGAACCGAACTAAAGGCAGCAAGAAAATCGGAAAATCACCTGCAAAATTCTGCTCGACAGATTCAAACGAAAGTCATTTCTCCATCGAATCGTGACAGGTGATGAAAAATGGATCTATTTTGAGAATTCTAAACGTCGTAAATCATGGGTGAATCCAGGCGAACCATCGACATCCAGTGCATGACCCAATCGCTTTGGAAAGAAAACAATGCTGTGCGTTTGATGGGATCAGAAAGGTGTTATCTATTATGAGCTGCTAAAACCTGGTGAAACTGTCAACACGAATCGCTACCAACAGCAAATGATCGATTTAAATCGAGCATTACAGGAAAAACGACCTGATTATCAAAGAAGGCAACATAAAGTCATTTTTCTTCACGATAATGCCCCATCACACATAGCGAAACGGGTCAAGGAAACGATCGAGACGTTCAGTTGGGAAATACTGGCGCATGCCACTTATTCTCCAGACTTGGCTCCGTCGGATTACCATCTGTTCGCATCACTGGGCCACGCTCTCGCTGAACAATGCTTCACTTCGTACAAAAATCAACGAGAATGGCTGGATAACTGGTTTGATTTAAAAGACGAACAGTTTTATTGGCGCGGCATTCATCACCTTCTGGAGAAGTGGGAAAAATGTGTAAATAGCAATGGAGTTTACTTTAAATAAAATATTTTTGATCATTTTCATGCAACAGACGTGTAACTTTTGCAAAAAAATTCCGGTTTCATACTTCTAGACCTGGTAAATACAGTACTTACGAATAATACGAATCTAATTCAAACCCCTTTTTGATTGCCCAGTAAGAAGGCGGGCATTGAATGGCATTGAAATGTCAAGATCTGGAAAGAAATGAAATCGAGAGTGAAACTTTTGAATGCGGTTTAATTCCTAGGCATTGAAAGGTATTCAACAGTTTCATTCTCGATTCCGTTTCCTTCCAGATTTTGAAATTTCAATGCCATTCAATGCCCACCTTCTTACTGGGTGCGAACGCTTTCATGTTTAAAGAGATTATAAAAATCTCCGGAAAAACCCGTCAAAAAAAATAAATATGTATATAATCTACAGTTGACTGCGAGTATACATAGAATTTTGATTTAACTGTGCATATCGATGCTTTTCCAAGGAAAAAATTATTAATTCTTATTTTTAATTCATTAATGCATGCATGCTTGCGATTTGTTTACCGACAACCTCCAACCAATATTTTTCTCATCTTTGACTATTTGCTTCCGTAAAAACATTACGATTGATAGAATTTGGGGCTTTAATTTAAAGTATTATTTACCTCATATCTAGTCAAGAAAATTTCAAACGAATGAACTGGTTGAGATATTGCGGAGATCAACTAACAACGAATTCAAAAGTCAATATGTAGATTTAATTGCTCACATGAAAACTTCACTTCAATTTGATGGAAGTGACAAAGAATTCAATAAAAATACAAGAAACGAATATAATTTTTCACGTTTTACTTCTAATTATTATAAAAGATGGCAGAAGTCATCCCGCAAATTAGACCGGTTTTTCGAAGATAATGATGAATGTTTGAAAAATGAAACAACATTTTTTTATTAAAATTCCTCAACAAAGCCTTTATCGAATCAACTTTCTCAACCAAAAAGTCGTCCGAAAATGAATTTTAGTGAAGGAAGCACCCGTACTAAGTACAGAAAAGTTATGTTCATCTACCGACCGTAAACAAATTCTGCTTGCTGTTCAAGTTAGGTTGAGATTGGAAGGAAAGGACACAGCAGCTAAAGTCATTTAGCAATATTCTGTGGCTTTGCTGACTGACAATTTTTTTTAAAATGCAATTCGGAGAGGTTCTTTTGCTCCTTGAAGAAGACTATTGCCCTAAACCTAGTTAACCCATTAACGCCTGAACAGACGTTTCTTCCTGCAAACTTTCCGACCATAAAAAAAATTATGTAGAAAGTTTATAAAAAATCCAGCCAAAGTTTTTCTGAAGTCAAATTTCATCTTCTTTGAGAATCTCGCCCTAATTTTTCGATAAAACGTAAGCCTTCATTGTTATGAATAATTTTATTGAAAAAAAGTGAAATTATCGAGATTGATCACTTTTAAAACCAACGAAACACATAGAAATCGAATTCCAAGAACCGCAGAAATCGTTTTTCTCGCGTCCATAGACATAAAACTCGAAGTTCACTTGCTGTTTGTTAACTTTGCGCAGATGGCGCTTTCTGACACAGCTTTACGCGATTTATAATTTATCTGATTTTGACATTTGACCATGATGATGTAAAAAATTCATAGTATGACTTAAAAATGTGTACTCGGGGGTTTCTAGGATCACTGATCACGAATTTAAAGTTATTATTGAAAAATTGTATTGTTTAAACAAACTATGTCTCCGTTCAACTTTTATCCAAGCTGCAACCGAACTTATTTTTTTGAAAACTAAATCTCATGATGACACCTAGTTATCGAAAATAAAAAAAACAGCAAGTGAACTTCGAGTTTTATGTCTATGGACGCGAGAAAAACGATTTCTGCGGTTCTTGGAATTCGATTTCCATGTGTTTCGTTGGTTTTAAAAGTGATCTATCTCGATAATTTCACTTTTTTTTCAATAAAATTGTTAATAACAATGAAGGCGTTAATGGGTTAAGAAATTGGAGACGGTTATGGCGATTCTTACGAGTGGACGAATGCGTGTATTTTTGAAGAAAAAGATTTGTATAATAGATTTACGGACAATACATTTTAGATTGAATTTGAAAGCAAGGCTTTACAGAGATATCAATTATTACAATATCTATATATCTATATCTATAATCCCAGCGCAGTCGAAAGCGTCTTTTTTTCACAGAAAGACTTCAAATTCTTTAAATTTGAATTTCATTTGTATTCATTTGCAATATAAGAGTTTGAAATTGTCTACGCGGACACCTGTCGGCAACGTATCCTATCTGATACGCAACTAGTGATTCTCCGATAATGTAGGCAGTGGCAGAAATTTCAAACGAAGCCGAGGCGCGATCAGTCCTGCGAGCATTTTAAGCCAGTCTCGTAATTACCCGAATTGTGTGCATTGGCACATATTCTATTTTATGTGACTTCGGCGCATTTACGAGTTTTTATGCGTACACTCGACTTCAATCTGAAAAGGTCGAAATTGCCATGATTATCGCCCATCTCACTTGACATTTCGCGAATACTTGCGGCCATTTTGATTTTCTTGATCTTGTGTAGTAGTAGCGTATTTTAATAGACGCGTGCGCAGTTCAAATGTATAAGGCTTTTTCAGTACGGTGCCAACGCTGTACGAAGAAGAAGAAGAATAAGAAGATTACGCTCCGCTGTATCGTAATAGGCGCATTTGCAGTTCAATTTTTACATTACATTCCTCTGTATCGTAATACACAACATTACGCTACTCTCTACTGTATCGTAAAACGAGTTTACGCGCCGGAGGCACATAAAATAATTTAATTGTTGAAACAGAATTGAATCTCATCAGTTGCAATGCCCTGCTGAAAAAAGATGCATGAGTATTCCATCAGTACCTGATAACAATAATCAGGAAGTTAGAACCGCCATCTTTGAACTCTGAAAAAACAAAATTTGTACTGAATTGTCCTAGATTTGTGCTCTTCTGTGCCCCGAAATATTAAAAAAAAAAAGAAAATCAGATCGGTAATTAAAAAAAAAACAGTTTCCGGTCAGAACCACCAATTTGTTTTTATGAGATAGAAAATTGGTGCTAGACAGTCCGAACAATATTCCCAAATTACAAATTCGTGTATCTCCAAAAATGTAGAAAATACAAAACTTGTAAAGGACTTCAGAAGGTTTTCGTCGACCTTTTTTTTCCAAAATCGAAATTTCAAAAATTTTAAAGTTGTGCTGAGTTCAGCCAGGTGAGCACCACAATATTTTAAAGTGACATGTTTGATAACATGTCTACTATTATATTGACCCAAATTCATAGAATTTTTGTTCATTTCTCATTATTTTGGCATAGGGTCAGTTTCTTATTTTCTTTGATTAAAATTATCACTATTAGATGTAAAAATGCGCAAAAAGAAAGAAAGGCAAACGTTTCGGCTACATATGGGGGACCTCTTCAGTGACATAAATTCATAGTTTAACACAAAATTTCTCTAAAGTATTAGAATATAGGAGATAATTAAAATAAGAATTATCATATAAATAAAAAACTTATCTCATAGCTTGCAATTCAAAATGAAGTAGTCCAGTAAGCAGCAACACAAATTGAAAAATATTTTGGGTTCAATGTGAATAAAGAAACGAATAAAATGAAAAAACACCAAATTTTTTTTTTTCAAACGAACCGACCGGAATTTTCTTTTTTTTTATAATTTTTATTGTTAAAGAAGGATGCCCAATTGGTTATTAATGACGTTCGCGAACAAGGCTTACTTTTGAATACTTTTCTAGAGGACTTTGTTACCGGAGTCTCTCACAGAATGATCTGAACTGTTTTAAAAACCGACTCGGGACATGTGGCTTTGCTGGCAGACAATTTTTTTTTATAAAGCAATCCTGAGAAGTTCTTTTCCTCCTGGAAGAAGACTATTGTCCTATACCTAGTTAAGAAATTCGAGACGTTTATGGTGATTTTCCCGAGTGAACGAAAGCGCGTATTTTTCAAGAAAACGATTTTGTATATCAGCTTCACGGACAATCTATTTAAAACAGAATTTGCAAGCAAGGCGTTTTATAAACATAGAATATTATAATATCTATATATGTAATTTTACTCAAATACACGCCTTCGACCACTCGTGAAAATCACCATAAACGTCTCGGAACCAATTGGGCATCCTTCTTTAACAATAAAAATTATTAAAAAAAAGAAAATTCCGGTCGGTTCGTTTGAAAAAAAAAAATGTTTGTGTTTTTTCATTTTATTCGGTTTTTTATTTACAGTGAACTCTAAATATTTTTCAATTTGTGCTGCTGCTTACTGGACTACTTCATTTTGAATTGCAAGCTATGAGATAAGTGTTTATTTATATGATAATCCTTATTTTAATAATCTCCTATATTCTAATACTTTAGAGAAACTTTGTATTAAACTATGAATTTATGGCACTGAAGAGGGCCCCCATATGTGGCCGAAGCGTTCGCCTTACTTTCTTTTTGCGCATTTTTATATCTAATAGTGATAATTTTAATCAAAGAAAATAAGAAGAAACTGATCTATGCCAAAATAACGAGAAATGAACAAAAATTCCACAACAATATTCCCGCATAAAAAATTCGTCTATATTCAAAATTGTATAAAATACACGACTTTTAAAGGACGGCGAATGATTATCGTTCCGGTTTGTTTTCAAAAATCAAGATTTTGGAGATCAAAGAGTTCTGCTGTGATGTCTGTCTTTGAACTCTGCTAGAGGCGACTTCAAGCGCAACGCCCAAGCATTTGGTGCGCGAAATATGAAAATATAACTAAAAATTAGTAAATGCAAATTTGTCAAATAAATGTATTACATAATAAAATTAATGACATTAAATATGCTAATGTATCAAAGTTGCATAAATATTGTAATAAGTTTGACGGAAAGTCATCAATAAAAATATTCTACTTTATCGACTGCAGTAACATATCATAAAAATGTTTCACCAGCCGAATGAATAAAGTTAATTATATTAATGTTTCATGATAAAACGATTTTAAAATATAGGGGAATACTTTAATTTTGTCGCTTTCATGAGTCTTATTGTTACTTTAAGCTAGGTTTAGGCTAGGTTCACGCTGCAACATAAACCTAGCGTTCAGCCGGTTCGCAAGGGTTTCAAAGAACTTCGAATGATCTTCAACCTGATTTTTTTCAAAAATCTAAATTTTGGAAATAAAAGAGCTGTGTTGAGTTTTTAACCACAATAACATTCTCAAATGAAAAACACGTCTGTCTTCAAGACTGTAGAATGTACAATACTTTTAAAAAACTTCGAATGATTTTGGATCCAGTTTTTTTATATAGTGCGCAACGACATTTGCGCAGTCAGATTCAGGTATGAATTTCGGGTGTTTTCCGAAACAATTGTTTTCCGTGTGGTTGGTATTTTCAGAATAAATTTAACAGCACAATTTGGTGTGCGTTCATGATACTCTAGTACAAAACTCTCTTCCATGTGAAGCCTAACACAAATTTTTGATTACAAAAAAACAAATTGGTGGTGCTTGACGAAAAACTGTTTTTCTTCCAAATGACGAGTCTGATTTTCATTTTATCAACAAATATTTTGTGGTACAAAAGAGCAGAAATCAAGCAGAATTCAGTACAATTTTTGTTTCTTCGAAATTTAAAGATGACATTGCTAATTTCCTGGACATCTGACAAGGGCCGAAAGAGTTACAAAACAATGGTGACTTTTTGGTAACCGATACTGAAAAATCAGTAATAAGTATTTTGAGCCAATACATTACTGATTGCATATATTTACCCGGATCCATCCACATGCAGTAACACTATCCTCGTTTCGATAATTATAGCCTGAATTTGTAGGAAGCGTTTGTACAAAATGTGTTAGCGTAACTTCGTTTCTCGTCTGAAAAATTATAGTTTATCCAATTAAAACATCACATTACCCAGAAATAATCCAATATGAAATAACATCCAAATTAATAATCTTAGAATATTTGAATCTTTTGAGGGTTACTTTTAAGATTGCGATCTGGGAAACATGGGTAACTTCAGGTTGATAATCCGTGTAAAGATATTTTTCAATGAGCTGATAACGTGCAAAAGGTTCACCAGTGGAATTTCCAACAAGAGCATCTAAAGTTGCTGCATCTCTTCGGTAAACATTTGCAGCATAACATACTATTAATCTTCTTGTATGTAATGCCCCTGAAAATAATCGATTAACGCAGTCCCTGTTAGTTATGGTAACTAGTCCTTTATAGACCCGTAGGTTGGTCATTTGTCCTTCAATGCTTAGCGCCTCCAGCGGTCCAGTTGGATGAGGCAGATTGCGATCTATAAAAAGCACATTTGAGAATTGCATTATAAGTAAAGAAATCATGATGACTACATTTGAAAACTGTATAAATTCAGTAGTGAATAAAAAAAAGTATATTTTTATCACTATTAACGACATTAAAATAAGAAAAATGTTTTCAATAGTTATATCAAATTTTAATTTAGTGTTTAAAATTAATGTTTTACAATCTACGAATATTAAATATCTTTTATGTTCTATTTTGAATGAATTCGTGTAAATTAAATTCCCTATTTTAGAGAGGAAAACTTATTTCCCAATATCACTGTGGATGTCCGAAATTTTAAATTTGGATGAAACTACAATAAAATGTTTGAAAATTCTACCTATAGTGCAAAGTTTGGATCCATTATATTTTAGAATGATATTAAATATTAATAATAATACTTCTTTTTGAGAATATTGTAGAATTATCAGCCTCCATGATGTGTATATAGTAGATGTATATATATAAGTCGATCAAGGTGTGGGTTAGAAAAAATAATTGAAACACTCAACCATAATTTGTCATGAGCGACGTTTCGTTGGCTTGGTTCGCCAACCTCATCAGGTTATATTTGAATGAAAAAGTTCATATAAATTAGGAATCACAATAATTTTTACAAAATTTTTTACAAAACAGTGAAAAAACACTTTCTAAAGAGTCACAAAACAGATTTTACCTTAAAATTGAAGTCTTTACATTTAAAACATTTAGTCAATTATTAAAATCTAATTTAATTAGTCACATTGTTTCGTCCCGAAGTGAAATATCTTGCAACTTAGTTTTAGACAGTTTAGATAGAAGATTTTTTTGCATTAATGAGAATTGTAAAATCCCGTTTGATGACGTTCGTGATTCTGTTAGATTTTTGTTTGACAATACCTTCTTCGTATTTAATGATAAGTTCTACAAGCAAATTTATGGGACACCAATGGGGTCTCCTATCTCTCCGTTTTTTGCTGACATGGTTATGGATGATTTGAAGAACTATTGTTTATCCGTTTTAAATAAGGGTTTTAATTGTATTCCTGTATTTTATTATAGATATGTCGACGATATTATTCTATGTTTCCGTAAGAAACATATTGATTCAGTGATTAATACCTTTATTTCTTATGATTCCAATTTACAATTTACCTTTGAGTTAGAACAAGATGAAAGAATAAATTTTTTAGATATGACCTTAATTAGAAATAATAATATGATTATCACTAATTGGTTTCGTAAAAAAACATCGTCTGACAGAGTTATTAATTATTCTTCAAATCATCCAACTCAACAAAAGAAAAATATTGTTTTTAACCTTGTTGACAGAGCAATTTTATTATCTCATCATGAATTTCATCATGAGAATTTGTGTAAAGTTTTTCAGATTTTAAAACATAATAATTATCCTTCAAATTTTATTGAGCAGAATATTAAAATCCGTCTGGAAAAAATTAGATCTTTTAATTCTACCCATATTGAAAGCATCAGTAATAAAAATAAGTACTTTTCTCATAATTTCAATACTACTATTTGCTTGCCCTTTGTTTAAAGAATTTTTAAAAAATTATCTTCAAGTTTGCAAGTATTCAATATTTCAACTATCCCAATTGTCAATAAAAATTTGAGCTCTGTCATCAAATTAGGTAAAGACAGCACCAAAATAATGGATAGAACTAATGTTGTTTATAAAATCCGTTGCAAAGATTGTGAAGCGTGTTATATTGGTGAAACAAAAAGAACTTTAAAGACACGTATAAAGGAACACATTAATGATAAAAATGACGAATCAGTTGTTTGTCAGCATCAAATTAATTTTAAACATGAATTTGATTGGAATAAGACTACTGTAGTGGATTCCGAAATTATTTATAAAAAAACTTATATCAGAAATGATTCATATTAAGTGTCAAAAAAATAGCATAAATAAAAAAGATGATATTTATACGTTAAATTCTAACTACTTTCCACTTTTGAAGAGTTTGAAATTATGAATACTGATTCTTGTTTGAAATTATTATTTAACGTTTGAATACTCATTTGTATAATATACAAGTTTAAGTTAGTGTTAGTTTATTAATATTAGTGTCCTCCGTCTTATAAATAAGGAAACAAAATTACGAATAGTTAGTTTAATATTTCACTTCGGGACGAAATAATGTGACTAATTAAATTAGATTTTAATAATTGACTAAATGTTTTAAATGTAAAGACTTCAATTTTAAGGTAAAATCTGTTTTGTGACTCTTTAGAAAGTGTTTTTTCACTGTTTTGTAAAAAATTTTGTAAAAATTATTGTGATTCCTAATTTATATGAACTTTTTCATTCAAATATAGCCTGATGAGGTTGGCGAACCAAGCCAACGAAACGTCGCTCATGACAAATTATGGTTGAGTGTTTCAATTATTTTTTCTAACGCACACCTTGATCGACTTATATATATACGTCTACTACAATACTTCTTTTTTTTGTGATGAGGAAAAATGGCGAAATCTTTTATAGACGTAGTACAGGACTCTCCTAAGACAAGTCTAAGCATACCTGTTAATTCCAAAAACCCTTCGCTTGAACTATATTGCCGCTCGCGGGACCACCTTCCAGGTTTGAATCTCACAAGCGGCTACGTTTCTAAATGCAATATCTTGCTCAAAAACACAAAAACTGACCCGAAATTCATTGATTTTGAGTTAGACGGTAAATTCTCGACCAAAACTAAAAACTTCCGACATTTTTCACATACCCCACCCGAAAGGTGATAAGAAAAGCTACTTCTGTCAGTAGCTTATGTAATCACCTTTCAGGTCCGCATAGAGGCGCAAGTTTGGCCCCTCACGTTTGGGTTAAAAGTGACCATATATTACCCATTATTTGAGCACATATTTTTTTCATCATAACAGACAGTGAAAAATAACGGAATTCTAACCCACTATTTTCGAACTCAATGCCATTGGCAAAATGTGGACTCCACGTCTGGTTTTATGGGTTAGGTTAGAAGATATTAATGAATTATGAGCGCATACATCGAATGAGATTGGACGAAGTTTCATTCGCTTTAAACAGGCATTTTAATGCATGTATTATTTGAGAATTTTGAAGAACTTCTAACACATAAAAAGGTAAATGAAATATACAATAGAATAATCAGTTTATAAATAATGTGTAATGCCTAATCAATAAATTTACCTAAATATCGAAATAAATTGAGAGACCAAAGATTGTTTCAAGAAGCACATATATTTTCTGTGTTATCAAATGTTCAATAAACATCCCAGATAATAATCGCGCGTGGCACGACCCCCGCACGCCATGCGGGTAGTGATGGGCGATACGCCCATTATCGGTTGTGTTTGTGTCGTAACCGAGAAAAAATCGAATAAATATATCGATATAATTGTATCGATACACATATTTCAATCGATATTTGCAAATATCACACAAATTTATAGATATTTTAAAGATATGATTTCTTAACGTGGTCATACCCAAATTTTGCATAATGTTTACAGGTCATCAAATTTATAATCATCAATCTAATTTCAATATTTCGAGCTGTGAAATGATTGAACATTTTTAGATCCACCGTTGAAGTCTTCATCCTTGAGAAATAAATGTAATACAGTTTTAACGCATTTATAGATCTTAAGTAAATATCGTGAATTTTTCAGTCAACTCTGTACTCTAGTGTCGGTATTTCAACAGTATATTCATTAAAAAAACAGAAATTCCTTCCAAAACGGTCATTTGAAGCAAATAAACAACAAATTTAAGATATTATTACTGTCAATAAATCGTATATTTATTATATGTTATATGTGATGTTTATTATTGCGAAAATATATCGTATTTTACATTTTTACTTTTTATGACATTTACGATTTGCCGTATTTTCCCACTACCAACATTGGACTTTAATTAGCGTATCGATACAGGCTAACAGTATCGATACAAAATATCGAAGCATCGGTTCAAAAGTATCGATACTCCACAGTATCGATACTTTATTGCCCATCACTACATGTGCGTCACGTGTGCGAACAAGAATGCAGCAATCTCGCGCGCACTTGTCTACAGGCGTGAGGAGCACATCAATGAGACGCATATGCGTCGCAGTACGCGATCACTCTTGTAGGCACGCAAGCTGATCAAATGAGACGCACAGAAAGTTCAGATATATTAACTTTGATAATCGTTGATCACGTCATTAATTCTGGAATATTTACAAATTTAAGACAAGAAATGGACTCTATAATTACGTTGTAATTGATGATGATCGTGTTGAAAGTTCCATGAAATGAGGCAGTCGTATTAAAATATAATTTGAGTACGAAAAATATTACATGCAAAATTACATTTTTCATGTAAAATATGAATAAATTAATTTCCAAAGTTTTATTTCATTCAAAAGATGTTGGTCATTGATATAATGTTATAATTTAATTGATGTTCATTCAATGTGTGTCTAACGATTGTTATTGCGCAACTGTGTGATCTCCCGAGTTCACCCGTGCGGATTAATCTTCACGTGTGCGTGCGTCATGCGCCGCAATACGCAGACACTTTGTTTTCTGGGATTATTTAATTCAACATTTCAAATGGAAAAAAACGCATATTCATAGTTGCAAAATACTTCCGGGAAGTAATAACATTTGAAATGTGATTGTGAAGTTAAATAATAATCAAACTTATCTTATGGTCTGACCGATGTTCTTTGTTAGTGTGTCTTTTCGTACATAATTAAAGTAAATTGAGGCGGCATGTATTGCAAATTTTTTGTTCAAGAGACTCTTCTGTTTCAGTTTTCTCTGCTTCCAATAAACATTTCTCAGGAACTGTTCCAAGTGTCTGGTTATTATGTACTTTCATATGTTCTTGCTTCATCTAAATGCAAATGCGGAAAACAGTTTTTTTTATTGTGGGAAAAAGTATGGAAACATTGTTTGAGCAATTAATTTGCTAATATCTATTATTAATTAACAAAAAGAATGATGTAAATATTCATCTGGAGAGCGGACATAACAAGCTAAAAAAACCAGAATCGATTCGATTGGTTAAATCGAAAATAATGAATTTTAAGGGGACCTTGCCACTATCTCACTTTTGAAAAATCGATTTTTTTGTTCCATTTTTCGATAAGTTCAGGAGGATTTATTTGATCAAGCAGAAGGAGTATTATATGGAGCAAGGATCGCTGATCAGGTGTAAATAACTTTTTTTACACTTTTTATGTTTCAAAAACTTTAAGGCGTTATACGCACTCTGCCCAAAGAAAAGCAGTTTTTCAAGAAAAAAATCTGGATGGATATTTTAATCGAATAACTTGAAAATTGTTGTACTTATATAGTTACTTTAAACTTTATTCTAATATTTTTATTTTCAAAAATGATGAGTGTCCATGCCGCTATAGACAATCTCCGGGTGTTCCACAAAAAACAGATGTTTTACGGTGTGCACGATATCTTGTGACTGGATAATCTGAAAACAAAAACCAGAAAGATTTCCTTAATATAATGTATTATCTCGTAATTGAACGAAGGAATGAGCATTATATCAATTTTTACCAAAATGGCGGCTATTCGAAATTTTCTTTTCATTTTTTATCAAAATTTTAGCCTCAAATTATTAATAAAATGGAAAATATTTTTTCGTCAGGAAATACCTTTGTTAAATTACTGAAAAATATATTTATAAAGCTTGCGTAAAATTTTTAGACCGATCGGTTAAGCCGTATCCGAAAAATCGTGCACACCGACTTTAAAAACATGTTTTTGAAAAAAACGCGTTCAAAGTTTCAGTAGCATTTTATGCCTAGTAAAAGATTTTTTTTGCAACTTACATCGAGTCGTCTATTCCAGGGCCATATAATACACCCTCCATTTATTAGGCAGCCCCTAGCAATTTAATCTGATGCTGTCTACGGATCATTCTTCCCTCTCGTGTGCTCTCCTGCGCTCTACGGTTGGATATCGTGACGCGCTGTGCATCCTCCTTTTGGACATATAAATTCGCATTGGGCCCCAGTGACAATCCCATTACACTCACATAATATAAAAGTGAAGCAGTAACTTCGTTAAATACACCGGCATCGATGTATGCAGCCATTTCAACAATTTTTGAGCCGCACGGAACGACTTTTAGAGTAATTTTCGAGATCAGCTGGTTATAACTTGACATATTTAGAAATTACTGCAAACACCGTAATAAAATTCAAAATGCGATATTCAACGGACGAATCATGTGGAACAAAGATCTCTTCATGCATTTTTAATTTTTTCGCAGAGGCACTAAAAGTGCTTTCGTCCGTCTCAGCCGTTTTCGGATTAAAAACTTGTTTTCTTTCTTTATTCCTTGACTTTTGTATTCTGAAAGATACTCTTTTTTCTCAAGAGCACTTCATTTTCCCCATACAAAATCACAAGAGAAATTAAACAGAAAGTTTAAACGGGCGGATGACTTTACTGCTTGGCTTAGCTGTTTATACTGAATACTTTTCAATATTTGCCAGTTTAGAAGATAGGGACCGTTAAATTTAGCCGGCAGGTATAGAAAGAACACTCCTACACTGTCACACAATGTATTTCAATACAATATAAAGATAAATGATGTGATTGAGATGTTTTAACTTGCAAAATGATGCTTATATTATCAGTCAATGCACCAGTCATTTTAATTGAAATCTGAACGGTAGTTATGGCAGGATTTGTAAATGAACTCGATTTCCCATAAGGTTACATGTTAATCGTCTCAAAATGCAATTACTAATTACTCCCCTCAAGTGTACCCTAGGTCCTCAAAAATTTAACTGAGTCATTTCTGACTTAATGCTCACAAGTGATTTCAATTTTATCAATATCTGAACATATTTGCATTTACGACAGTACTGCCTTAAGATATGTAGGTAGCTGCCGCTCGGGCCTCTGTTACAAAAGTCGCCGGGCGAGCAGACGACGAGATGCACGTGACATAGAATTGAAGAAATTGCAGAAACTCAAAAAGTTAGGGAACGCTTGCTTTTACTTTAGTTCGTATATATGACACGATCTGAAGAAAGACCCCTAAGCGGCCAAACATAAATTTTAGAGAAGAAGCAGGAGAAGTGGCGACGGGCCGATAGGACTATTCCGATATTTCTCTCTCTTCCCATCGCACATACTTGTAGACGTGTATTGTGTGTACGTGAACGACCATGTTTAAACGCTTGTACTGAATAAATTATTAATTATGCAATTTTTGAAACTATACCATCTTGAAGAGTAAGTTCGAATCTACGTAAAACATTAAGAATCAGAGAATCGATTTTTGGCCGCTTAGGGGTCTTTCTTCAGATCGCGTCACATACACTATATATAGACGAAATAAGGAGAGAGCCGAAGTTTCCCGAAGATTGTCAAGCATCTCCGAGTTTTCGAATTCAGAAGAGGAGAAGTCGGTTGCGCGCTCAACCATACTCACAGCTCCTACTTTCTTCACACGGACCGCGGTGTGCCCACTCCTATAGGCTAAGTGGCGAAAGAAAAATAGTAATTGCTACGTCCCCTAGTCGCCGCTAGTGTGTCATCGAAATCAACCTCGTGAGGAGTCGACATGTTGTCACTCGTCTGCATGTTTTAATTGATTAAAATTCATAGCGATTTCAAGTGATTTTAGTGAAATTCGATCTATAAAGTTCTAATACCTAATGTGCCAACAATTGCAGTGCTTTACTGTTTGCCCTCCAAATTAAAATAGTTGTAGCTGCAAATCGGGTAAGCCACCAATAACTTTTGTTTTGAATCTAAAATAAAACTCGTAAAGGCCTGTTTTCTCGTTTTGTGTATACAAATTCATTACGTATTATCATATTGCAAAACCCGGTAAGAAAGCTTGCATTAAAAAGTATTTTTGTCCTTCAGTTTTAAATCCGCATTTAAGTGTCGATAAAGATAAAACTCAAGTCCCCTTCAAAGCTCATTTAAGCCATGCAAAGTAACCCCAAATATAATAAAATCCAAATTTTTCCTTTTTCGCATGGGATGGCAAAAATTTTGCGCCCTTCATTACTGGATCTGAAGTGGAGGGGGGATGGGTAGTTTTCATGCAATCTAGTTCTTGCTACGTCCCCTAGATGTCACTGATATAAATTCATTCGCCCCGCCACCATCTGTAAGTACCCCTTCAAAATACATGGGAGTGGGCACACCGTGACACCAGTGATCCCAGATCGTGGGAGCTGGCGGCCCCCACCACGCTCCCATGTGGGAGCACACACAATCAAGCGCGCCATGTCGGTGTGTCCCCCACTTCCTCGCTTCGATTTCACGCTTTCGTCTGTTGAGCCAAGATCGAAAATTATGTTTCTGTCGACTTCGTGTCAAAGTGGCGCGAAGCAGACGACAAATTTAAAATCACCAAATTTATCATTTAGGATATTACCTTTCTTTCTTTGATATTTCCACAAACATTCACTTAAAATGAATATCTAAACATTTTATTTTAAATTTTAGGATGATTTAAAGACTCAAAAGATGATTTTCTATTAAAATTTAAACACAATAAATTTTCAGTTTCAAAACAAAATATCAAGTTCAATATTTTTTAGCTGTGCAAATCAAATAGTTCAATTAGATAATTATGTAGAGAATATTATATATTAAGGAATGGTAAAATATGATATTGTAGTTTAAAAAATAAAATATTAAAATACTTAAGTAATACATAAATTATATCTAATTATACACTCGAAATTATACAATAGAGTTTCTTCTTTGGTATGAGTTAACATTGAAAAAAATTTCATTCAAATAAAATACTCAGAAAACCTTTTAAAATACGTAATATTATTCACATATGAATTTTATTATAAAACTGTGAATAAAAGGTTTCAGTATTCAAAAAACCAAAATCACATCTAAATTTGCATACGAAATTACACTTTACGATTTCTCTTATATAAAATAAGAATATAAAATATTTATTTCAAATAGAATAGTTTTGAAAAAAATTTTGTTGTACGTGAATCAACTATATCATTAAAAAATTAAGTGGGAAATATTTTATTTAAAAAAAATAAGTAATAAGAAATTAAGGTTAAAAATCTACTTTCTTAATTACATGGTGATAGTAGATAAAAATGTTCTCATTTTGCGTTTTAGTGGCTTATATGCATAGACTTTTCAATGAAAAAAAGCAAACACATAAGCAAAATTTTCTAATTGATGCAGTTGATCAAATTTATAAAACAGAAACATGTTTTAATTAATATATTAATTTAAAGCTTCAAAGATTTATTAACTTAAAATTTTACTTGGAATTTTCCAAGAATTTCACATAATCTCAAAAATGTTTATATTAGGCGAATGCTTTTCAGATATCAATAAAATTCCGTAGTCAATAAATGTTTAAAGTTTCAAGTTAAGGTATAGATTGGAAATTTAGTAGCTTTTTTAGTTAACTATTTTAATCAGTAAATTCTTCATTTTCGTAGATTTTTTCAACTTTTTAATTAAAAATTTATGCATAGGCCAAAAAAACGTGAGGTGAAAATTTGGAATCATCAGCCACAATTTCTAGGCAACAGAAAATTTAATTCGATTGTGGTAGGGCCCTAGCTGTTTTGCCCTGTCAGTAATCAGGTGCTGATCCATTTTTTCAAAAATATGCAATAAGACGAAAGCGAAAAAAAATAGTTCTAATTATATAATATAAAACATTGTATGCAAGATTGTAGCCAAATCTGAAAAATATTTCTTTGAATGCAATGTATAAATAATCTTTTTTCAGAAATTTGGAAAAACATGTCGTCCTAATTATATAATGTCCGTAAATTAATAGTATTCAATAACGATCGTATTAGAATGATCAAGGTAATTGGCTGATATGCAGCAAATGCGAGTTCAAACCCCTGTACTTCTAAAAATTTTTTTAATCGATTTTATCAAACAGCTAGGACCCTACACAATCGAATTAAAATTTCTGTTGCTTAGAAATTGTAACTGGTGATTCAAAATTTTCACCTCACGTTTTTGTGGCCTATGCATAAATTTTTAATTAAGAAATTGAAAAATCTACGAAAATGAAGAATTTTCTGATTAAAGTAGTTAATTAACAAAGCTACTGAATTTACAATCAATACCTCAACTTGAAATTTTAAACATTTATTGACTATGGAATTTTATTGATATTTGTAAAAACATTCGCCTAATAAAAACATTTTTAAGATTATGTGAAATTCTTGGAAAATTCTCAGTAAAATTCAAAGTCAATAAATATTTGAAGACTTAAATCAATATATTAATTAAAACATATTTTGGGTTTAAAAATTTGATCAACTGCATCAATTAGAAAATTTTGCCTTTGTGTAAAGCATTTCATTTTTTCATTAAGAAGTCTATCATATAAGCCACTAAAACGTAAAATGAGAACTTGAAATTGGAAAAAATGTACTGAAGTTTTATATATACATAAAAACAAAGTTTTCTGAATATTATAGAGCTCAACTGAATTTTCAAAAAATGTATCTTAAAAACTACCAAACTGTAAAAGAACTTTTATAAAATTATCATAAGATTGTGTAACTGTAACTGAGTTTCAATTGCATGTGGATGAATTTTCAGTTGCATGTGAGTGCATTGAACTTCAGTTACCAAAACGTAAAATTATTCCTATTACAAATACCAGTATTTCCAGGTAAACATATACAGAATATTCAACACTTTGGAACTGAAGTTTAATAAAAAAAATTGTTTTTATAAATTTACTTAAAAGTAACAGAATTTTCTGAAATTCTGTCTAAATTTTGGGAGGCTGTAGCTGAATAAAACTCCACTCACATGTTCTGGGAAATTGCGGTAGAAAATTCTAACAGTGTAGAATTCGTACTAGCAATTCTAAACTAATTTTCATAAATAATCCTTTGTAATTTTATACTACATATGTACTTACATCTATATCATCAGTAGCATTTAGACACAAATATATACTACTTTTTAGTTGATTTACATCAGAGTTATGTGCTAGAAATTTATTTTTATTCCTAAGGAAGTTTTTAGATAATTTACCAATGTTTTCTGTACAATTTTATGTAAATTTTCTCACGATATTTTACATTTTTAAGTTTATCCCAAAATAGGGATCATATGTGCAATATTTTATCAACTGTTTTAAAATATTAGCAATAAAGATCATTGATGAGGACTCCGATTAGATTTGGAATGTTTAAAAGTATGTGACTTCCTGAGTTATCATTTCTGGACCCTAAAGCCAATTATTAACAACAACATCGTATAGAATTTTCATCTACTATCACCATGTAATTAGGAATGTAGATTTTTAACCTTAATTTCTTATTTAAAAAAAAAAAATATTTTCCATTTAAATATTAAAGAATTTGTAAATCTTTCTGTGGAAAAAAAGACGCTTTCGACTGCGCTGGAATTTGAGCCCAGGTTTTTCGATTGCTGGTCGACTGCTCCTAATTAATTTGAAATCAATTTTCCATTTAATTTTTTAATTGATATAGTTGATTCACGTACAACAAAATTTTTTTCAAAACTATTCTATTTGAAATAAATATTTTATATTCTTATTTTATATAAGAGAAATCGTAAAGTGTAATTTCGTATGCAAATTTAGATGTGATTTTGGTTTTTTGAATACTGAAACCTTTTATTCACAGTTTTATAATAAAATTCATATGTGAATAATATTACGCATTTTAAAAGGTTTTCTGAGTATTTTATTTGAATGAAATTTTTTTCAATGTTAACTCATACCAAAGAAGAAACTCTATTGTATAATTTCGAGTGTATAATTAGATATAATTTATGTATTACTTAAGTATTTTAATATTTTATTTTTTAAACTGAAAATTTATTGAGTTTAAATTTTAATAGAAAATCATCTTTTGAGTCTTTAAATCATCCTAAAATTTAAAATAAAATGTTTAGATATTCATTTTAAGTGAATGTTTTTGGAAATATCAAAGAAAGAAAGGTAATATCCTAAATGATAAATTTGGTGATTTTAAATTTGTCATCTGCTTCGCGCCACTTTGACACGAAGTCGACAGAAACATAATTTTCGATCTTGGCTCAACAGACGAAAGCGTGAAATCGAAGCGAGGAAGTGGGGGACACACCGACACGGCGCGCTTGATTGTGTGTGCTCCCACATGGGAGCGTGGTGGGGGCCGCCAGCTCCCACGATCTGGGATCACTGCGTGACACGGACGTACCCTGTAATTGTATGCGCATGTTTAACGTGTCTGATCTGAGCACACTGCCTCTGCTACGTCTACTTTCAAACCATCCAAGGCAACTTTACTTTGCATGTAGCTCTAGAATATTTTTCGGATCGACATAAAATTTGGTGTTTTAACTTGAATATATGTATATTACGAAATTGGAATAAGGAAATCGATTTTTTGAAAATCCTGATTGCGTATAACCCCTTAAATGCGATCTTCTTGAAACAACTTTTTTTGCCCTCGACGCGCACAATTTCTCAAAAAGTTTTGAACCAATTACTTTCAAACTTTCTAGGTTTATTCTAAACATAAATATCTATAGAGTCACGGAGCGGTTTAAAATTTTTCATTTTATCATAGTTAAATTAACAATAAAAGAGCAAGAAAAATCAATTTTTGGAAATTTGGTTATTTTGCAAAATAAAATAAATTCCCTTCGTCACTTCAGAGCTATGATCAAACAAATTAAGAAAAGTCTTGATTTATTCGTTTTAGATAATGCTGACGGAAGATATCGTGTGCGCCATGGATATGCCTTTTTCTTAGACACTCTGTTTATTGTTAAAAATTACCTAAACTGAACAATAATTTAATGAAAAAACTTTGTTTTGTAAACTTTGAGACTGCAATAATAAACTGTGAACATTTTATTTAATTATATAAAGTAGTTGCTGAGAAAAAAATTATTAAAATACACTTTTTCTTGCCGAGATAGTAAAATGATGCCTTAAGTACAAGAGAATTTAGCATTTTATCAAATTTCATCAAAAGTTCAAATTAATATATTTCGCAAAAAAGACTTCTTTTACGAAAATCCAGATAGAAGTGGCAGCTTATTTCTTGAGTAGAAGCCATAAAAAATTGTTATGCGATTATAAATTCTGAAGTCAAAATAGGTGTACAATTTGTATAAAAGAATGTCCCATATGCACTATTTTGCAGTACATGTCACCAATCGAGAATTAAAGAGCAAATAACTGTGCATATAATTACCTATTCTGAAACTGGCAACATGTTGCGCATAAAAAAGTACCACTGTCACGATTAGTTTCATTTTCAGACTGGAATAACTAAATTAAATTTATATATATATATACAAGTATGTAATAAATTCTGATGTCCGCTACGTGGATTAATAAAAAAGAACGCTATGAGTATTAGCCAATCATATTTTGAAACATGCCCATAACGACACGTAAAGATCACGTAATCACAAGGTCTTCGTACTTCTGAGTGATATGTTATAAATAGTCCAGTCGAATTAGAATTCAAGATGAATGTGAGAGCAAGATCCGAGATTTTTATTAGAATCGCTCAAAAATAAAAATATTTTAACTTCAAATCACAGCAATTCATAGGAAATTTTTTGTTCTATAACTTTGCTCTTATACAATTTGATCATAAAACTGATATTTTAAGAGTAAAATGAGAAAATGTATTTAAAAAATGGCCTATTTTCGCACTTTTTGTCTTTGAACATTTGTTTTACAAAACGCACAAGGAAATTCGAGGCGGAAAACGTGGTACATCAATTACTATCATATTTTTGAGCGATTCCAATAAAAATCTCGGATCTTGCTCTCACATCCATGTTTCCCAACTTTCCATGCTAATTCGACTGGACTAAAATCAAAACATTGTTGCTACTCTTGAGCATTTGCATGCTTGAATAAATAGATGAGAAAGACAGTATTACCCAACACAATTTTTTAATAATTTTAAAAATCTTGTTCGGCTTCTACTAATCTGAATAGTATGAAACAAATGTTTGCATATCAAATCCAAGATCAACCACTTGTACTGACATTCGTACACACTATAACAAGATCGTATCCATATTGTCCACAAAAACAAAAATTGGCTATTTTATATGACATTGTTTATCATATTTAAAGAATTAGTGAATTTTAAAAATTACTAAATTAGTTATAGATAAATAAAAAAAACACATTTTTTCACATTTATTGATATATTTCGATGCATCATGATGAAAAACTTAGCATGTATATTTTTATAGGGTACAATGAATTAACTATCCTGCTTAAAATGCCTGCTATAGTAATATATTAAAAACCAGTTTAAACAAAAAAAAACACTCGAACCAATGCACCGCCCGTGGAACCGCTTTTCGGCTTTAAACTTCGAGGGTGGTTGGTCCCACCTTAAAGTCGCGTACGACTCTTCGGTCCTCCGTTCGCCCAGGACTCCCATCCGCGGCCTCACGCTCGTTAGGCAGACTGACTAGCCGCGCGAACCAGGGGAGAAATAAAAAGATCCCTCCCGCAATCGACGCTGACAGCCAAGTCCGGCCGAGACACAGGACCGCGAGTACAGGCCCTGACGTGATTTCTACTGACCCTAGTTGTTGCCGCGCTCCGCACGCCCTTCGAGCTCCCTCGTCTTCATCACCAGGGTGACGAATGACACGATAGTCATTCATATTTGTTCAGACTGGAGCATGAGAGAGACCATCATGTCAGGAGTGAGTTGTGCGGTCACTGACCGACCGACAGCCTCCCTTTCCACGCCCCACCTGGCACAGACAAAGAGTGTGTGCTCTGCAGTATCCACAAGGGATTCGCAGTAGTGACACGACTCATCGTCTCTTTTCTTGAAGCGCTTCAGGTATGCATTAAAGCAACCATGGCCCGAAAGCGCTTGCACCAGGTGAAAGTCGACTTGAACGTGCTTTCTATCCAACCAGGTGGCGAGCTTCGGAATTAGACGGTGTATCCATCTCCCGGATTAGTCACCGTGCCATCTCGTCTGCCATTTCTCGACCAGTCTGCGCCTTCCATCCTTGTGGATGGCCTCCTTCGCGCGAGCGATTTCCTGCAGGTTGGTTAAGTAGTTGAGCTCCTTACGGAGATGAAAGGTCCTCCTTCCTTTCCTCAGCCAATAAGTATATTGGCGAGACGCTCGCTAGGACCAGCAGAGCACTCTTCGACACAGTTCGGTATGCTGAGACGATTCTCAGTACCACACCTCTCTGTGGTGAGAACAGCTTCTTCTGGGTAGCATGGCTGTTAAGGGCACTTGTCCAGACCGGAGCTGCATAAAGCAGCTTCGAATTTACCATTTGCAGGAAATCATCATTCATGACGTTCCAAACGAGTGGACCTACCCGCGACCCTTGAGGGGCGCCATTTGTCATCTCTTCTTTGGGAAACCATTTGTCGCCCTCGTGTATCACCCACCTGTCGCTCAGATAGTCATCTATCATTCGCAATAGGTAGTCTGGAATCTTTTTCTGCACCATCGCCTCGATGCAGATGTTCCACCTCGCGGTATTGAACGCATTGCGTAAGTCAATGTTAATCAACGCGCGGAATTCCAAACGAGTGGACCTACCCACGACCTACCCAGGCACCACATTTCATCTGTACTTTGAGATACCATTTGTCGCCATCGTATATCACCTGCTGCTCAGATAGTCGTCTATCATCTGCAACAAGTAGCCGGGAACCTTTTTCTGCGTCATCGCCTTGATGCAGTTTTTCCATCTTGCGGTATTAAACGCATTGAATATGTCAATGTTAATTAACGCGCAGAATCCCTTACGCTTACCAGTTCCTCTTCTTGCTTTAGTGGCGATGTCCACCACTGCGAGGATAGCGTCAAGTATGGACCTGCCTTTCCGAAAGCCGAACTGGTTTTCCGAGGGGCTGATCTCGCCGACCATGTGACCCTGCAGTCTTTGTAGAATCATTTTCTCCAGAAGCTTCCCCATTGTATCCAATAGACAAGAGGTCTATAGGAGGAGGCATCTTCTAGAGGTTTGCTTCCCTTCCTCAGCAGGACCAACCTCTTTGAAAACCTCTTTGAAAAAATCTGCCCGCTTCGCGGTCACATTCTCATCGCGCGCTTCGCGCGCAGCTCGCAAGTTTGAGCGCGCCTAGGGCGCGCGATTCAATCGTCGCGCTTCGCGCTCGGTCTCATGCTTTTCGCATACATTTAAATTTATTTCTTATAATTTGATACTGAAGCTCAAACCAATTTTATAATAATATTACAGATGATGCGAATTACACATTTTCTCAAAGTCACTCTATTTCTTTTTGAATTTAAGTGAAACAGGAAATTCAATTTACTTAAAGCTCTATCAGTCTTAAGGAACACATTCTCATCATGACGCTCGCGCTTCGCGCTCGATTTTCTGTATACATTTCAGTAACTTTTTAATAAATTACATGATTAAAATAATTTATTTTCTTCCAAATCTCTCAAAAAGATAAAACAATCATAGAATTTATTTAAGGAAACGATTTTGCAGAACAAAGCTTATTTCGTATCTCACATATTTTGGTGAAAAAAATCGAATTGTTATAATATTAAAAATCAAAACATAAAACATACATCCTGTCCCGAAATGCCTTAATGAGAATTTGTAGACCTCATTTAGGCAAACAATTTTCCATCTATACGTTTTTTTTGTATCTCACATATTTTATCTAAAAAATGAAATTTTTGAATTTTAATCGTATTTTTTGGAATTGAAACGAAAAATATATGTTTTATCAGAAACTGTGTGAGAGAAAATTTGTAGATCTTTTTGAAACGAACAACTTTGTATTCTTAAGTTTTTTTCGTATTTCCAATATTATTGTTAAAAAATTGAATTTTGGATTTTAATAGATTTTTTTTAATTAAAAAGAAAAATATGCATCTTATGAAAAAATGTTACAATTTAAATTTGTAGGTCTTTATGTAGAAAATAATATTGTATCATAACGTATTTTCGTATCTCGTATAATTTAACTGGAAAATTTTCGAATTTTCGAATTTGAATATGCTGTAACATTTCTAATTTTGATTTAATCAAAAAATGTTATCAGGATAATTTTTAGAAATTTATGAGCACTATCTAAAACCAGTATTGAAATTTTTGACTTTTGCAAAAAATTATTTTCAAAAACAGTGCTCAACCCCTCAATTATGATTGGATGTGGCTGGTTAACGAACTTGTCCTTATTTTTTCGGCTCCGATGAAGTGTACCAAAGCTCAATTCAATTTGATAATTCTATCGAGAGTTATGCCGCACACGACCTACTACAGACAGACAGACAGACACACTTTCGTAAAAACCATTTTTTCTGACTCAGGGGGTCTCAAAACGTAAAGATTTGATGAAAATTTCGAAAGTCATTTTTCACATAAAACCAATACCTTCTCATCCATGATGAGAATGTAAAAAATGAGTTTGCACCTCACCTTCAGAGCCTTGGCCATGGCACACTGAGAGAAATCCTATTAGTTGTGCTGACTAAAAGGTCACAACTATATATTTTTAGTAAGCAGTACCAAAAATTTTGTAAATGCTACTAATTTTTTTTTGTAAAATTGATCAAATTCATTTATTTTGAGGAATGTAAATATTTTATTTCCATATGCAATATTTCGTGTGTAAACATGACTTGCAATTCTTTGGTAATAGTAAACTTCAAGAAATAATTGTACAGACGAATTAGATTTCATCTGCTTATCAACTGTTTTGAATCGTTTTGAAATCGTTACATATATTGATTTCTTAAAATTTTGTTTTTGTTCTTCATCAAAATGAGAAGAATTAAATCATGGTAATTTTAAAGTATAATTGTAAACTGTTGTGCAGTTTTTGATGAAAAACCTCTCAACAATTATCATCCTTTGTTACATTTTGAAAAACAATAATTAAACAAGTTTTTCTCCTAAACAATTCTAACCTAAGAAATTTCCCATCGAAATTAACGAAAATAAAATAGATAGAATGGTAAATTTAACATTTTTTTCAATGTTGCAATTACTATTTTAATCATGTACGGATGAAAAAAATTAATCAGTTTCTAATTAAGATATTGGAATAGTTTTTGATACAACTTTTCTCCGTTATGTCGAAAAAATATATATTTTTGTAATAACTGCACTGGACAAATAGTAAAAGCAATTAACGCAATTAGTAAGTTTTACAAAAACGTATTGGTAACATCTATTATCAGCTCGATACAATGTGGGAATGCATGAAAATAGTCGCGGCTACAAAACGGACCGACTAATCGGATTTTGTAAGTTTTACTAAAAATTTTAATCATTGCTACTCAGTTAATATTGCTGTAAGAACTAAGGTGCTTAGATGATACAGACTAAAAAACATACTTGTGATCCTTTTTTACAAAAAAAAAAATAGGTAACCACGACTAATACTTTCTCTCAGTGCAGTATCCAGAGAGCCGAGGGTTTTAGTGGTTCATTCGGTCGGTATTTCCTCAGACCAGACGTGGTCAGGGGTATCTAACGAGGCCCGATTTTAAGAGCCTCGGCAATGGCGGTATCAAGGGGGCTTCCAGGATTATAATTGGGTCATGAGAGGGTCTTGCCGGAAACTTCATCAGCGTTGCAGTTTTCGTCCTTACTTTCGTCCTGCGATTAGAAGCAACTTGAAGCGTCAACATTCCGCGAGATTGCTACCGGAGAAATTTTTTAAAGTAGGCTACGAAGTTAGGAAAAATGTCAGGGGAGCGAGAATTCATTTTGCGAGATATCCCTGAACTCGACGATGTAATGCAGGTAGCGTAGGTTTTACAATAACTTCATTCTTTTGACAAGTGACTCGGCATTTCGAGTATTTTGTATATAAACTATAAACGCCTCATTGTGCCTGTTAAATTCCCGGTTCACTTTGCCTTTCTTTTTTCCGTGAGTGCTCTTTCTGCCCGTCAAAAAGAAGTGTTCTTTCCATGTGTTGTAAATTTTATATAAAGATGAAGTATGTTCTCTCAGAAGGAAATAACTCTGTTATATGAATAAACTTATAAATAAAATAACTTAGAATTGTGAATTCGGAACTTTAGGTTTAGATTCGAAAAGTTCCGAGCTTTGAAAATTGTATGTATTATAGATATAGCATTTCTCTAATTACTTCATACCAAGTGAGTTAAGTTTTGTTTTAATAAATTTTGTTTCGCTAAATTACTTTAATTAATTACATTCTGCCTCTTATTTCATGTTACGCACATGACGTGTTGTGACATTGAAGCGACCCCACCATGTTTACTTTTATATTAATTTAGAATCTTTGTTTCACATCAACTTTGTCACTTTGAGCAAAATAATTGGCGCTCAACTAGAGTTTTAATTCCAGATTATTTTAGATTTTCAGGTATTAAAAAAGATACTTTGCTGATACACGGGAAACAATTTTGAATTTGTAATTTGGATTGTAGAATTTACAATATTCAGTGCTATTTATTGATTATTATGCTACTAACTGATTTATTTGGTATTTATTGATTTTGTATTACATTTTGGTTATTCTGATTTTGTAGGATATTCTTCATTTATTTTTTCCTATGAATATGGCCATGATTTTCTGATTTCATTCTGTACATGATTTTATGTGCCTCCGGCGCGGAAACTCGTTTTCCCGTTACAGCTGCGAGTAACGGAATGTTGTGTATTCCATTACAGAGGAATATACACTACCGTCGGAAATTGTGCGCACGGTGCTCGTGATCGCTATTGAAAATCACTGCTGACTTTGAACGACGATATCCCGGTGAAAAAAAGAGATAGGGCATTTTTAAAAATACAGTTAGAAAGCTTATAAAATTTCACGTCTAGTGATGTTCAACAAATATTTTTTTGACTTTCTGAAAATAATGTAGCACGTGAGAAGTTAAAAAAAAAATTCAAGATTTTCTCAAATTCTCTACCTCAACTTCAACTTTTTGCATGACCTAGGAAAAATTTTTCCAACATCTGAAAATTATACGACATAAAGTTTAAAATCTTATCTTTAATTTAAGGCAAGAAAACTTAAAAAATATTATTTTCAGAAAGTCAAAAAAATATTTGTTGAGCATCACTAGACGTGAAATTTTATAAACTTTCCAACTGTATTTTTAAAAATGCCCTATCTCTTTTTTTCACCGGGATATCGTCGTTCAAAGTCAGCAGTGATTTTCAATAGCGATCACGAGCACCGTGCGCACAATTTCCGACGGTAGTGTAATGTAAAAATTTAACTGCGCACGCGCATATAGTCTTACAGCGGAGCAGAATCTTTTTATTATTCGTACAGCGTTAGCACCCTACTGACAAGGCCTTGTACATTTGAACTGCGCATGCTCTATTACAACAAGCTATCGATAAAATCAAAATGGCTGGGACTAGTCGCGAAATATCAACTGTAATGACTAGCGCCGCAAACAACTACAATACTAGATTAGATTCGAGTCTACGGATTAAAACTCGTATCCGCACCGAAGTCACATAAAATAGAATACGTGCCCGACTACCTTGTCTGCTCTTTGCAAGTATTTTCCTTGCTAGCATGCTTTTAGAAAATAGTATACACGGAATAGTTGACAAAATTAGTCACACTCCTGAATTGGAAAAATTTGAAATAAGTTATTTTTCGAAATTATTCGAACAATTGGGAAATTCGAGCTACAAGTTAGGAGAAAGCTTATTTTGTCTTAGCTATTGAGAATTATAAAGCGAGAATTCAATTTGAAAATAACAAAACTAATTCTCAATTTAAAAATCGATTGAAATTATTATCATAAATGATGTTAGTAACTTTGTAATTATGACTAGATTTAGGCTGGTAGCGTTAGAAGCAGGGTTGGGTGTTCGAGGTTGGCGAAAAAGTGAGAGAGTCGAGACGTCGACGTGAGAGAGACGCGATGTTAAAAAGTAGTCATACGGACGCTAGGAAGCTAAATTGTATTGAATTAAGTGATACGGACGCAAGGAAGGCGGAGTGTATTGAATTCGAAGGAAGGCTGTGTCTTGTACATTTGGCGCGAGAAGAATTGTAAGATAACAGTGTGTATCTCAGAGATCTATCTGACTAAATAAATGTTATAGCTGCATATACGTTCAAGTGAGTGAGAGATTTAATTTCCCGTCCTATAATCTCAGAGTAAAGAATATATATATTTATAACACCTCAGAAGTGGGATCGGTAGGATCCAAATGCTGTAAGTGCAGTGCATAGTTGTTGTACCTTGAAAAAGTATAATTGATCTTGGCTGTTTGGAAAAGTTTCGAATTGTAAAGATTTTAGAACATTCAAGATGGCGTAATAAGGCAGTTCGATCCGGATTTATCTAGACAAGAGAAACGAGGGGTGCGCATGTGCGAAAAAAAAGATGGCTAATGAAACAGCAGACGCAGCGAAAACGCTTCTAGGATTGCGACAGACAGAGGAGGGAGCAGGGAATGTATCCGATAGGACAGTTCAGATGGAAAATGAGCGAGCCTACCTACCAAGTTTTGGGATAACTCAACATCAAGATTCTGAACACGTTTGGGGAAATATGGAAGGGCGTCAAGGCGCGACAAATCCTCAACCTATGGATACTAGTGCAACAGAAATGAACCAAAAATATCAGGATCTCCCTACTACAGCTGAACAACCACAATCTTCTATCGATATATCACAGTTATTAATTATGATGAACAATTTGATGGCACAGAACACTGCAATTCTACAAAGGTCGAGTAACCATGTACAGCCTACTCAACATTTTAGTGTTCTTCCCGATTTGACTCATAATATACCTAAATTTGACGGATTATCTAGTGCAGCTTCAGCGAAACTGTGGCTCCATCAGCTTGAATCGACCGCTATCTTGCACCGATGGACTGAGGCAATAGCTTTCGAAACTGCCAGAAGCCATCTCGAGAAAGCTGCCAAGAATTGGTATTTGGCTTATATTCATGAAATTAAGGACTGGCAGTCGTTTCGAAAAGCTTTCTCTAATACATTTCTGGTTGATAAATCATTAACCGATAAGTTTCAAGAAATGCAGCAAAGATGTCAAGGACCTAACGAAAACACTGCTGAGTATTATTTCTCCAAATTACGACTGTGCAAAGCACTGAATTTTGGATTGGACGAGACGAAGAAACAGATTGCTATTGAGCTCTGGTCGAGAGAGCTGAGTACAGCCATAATGAGTCGCTCGCATTTTGATTTGGATGATCTTCTGAAGAGCATCTTGGAGTTGGAATCAATCGAAAACGCCAGACGACAGCGGATTACTGCGATTCGACGAGATCAAGGGAAGAGCAACGGAGAATATCGTAACGTGAAGAATCAGCGAAGTGCGACGGCAATGACGACGTTTAGATCAAAAGCAGCGCAGCGTGGCGAGTATGTAAACAAAGTGCCGAGCGAGGTAAGAGCGAATGACTCACTTGAATGCTTTCGTTGCAAAAAGGCAGGCCATATAGCCATATAGTCAACCCGAGACAAAATTAATTGACTGGCATTGTACAGGAAATATTAACCGGAAATATGAAAAGAGAATTAAAGTCGGAAATGTTGAAATTGATGCGTTTATAGATCCGGGAAGTTCTGTTTGTCTAATTAAAGAGTCAGTGGTTATCAAAAACAGCTTCGACATAATTAAAATGCCTAATGAGATTGAAGGTTTTGGAGGAAGCGTAGTAATGTCAGTCATAATTATACGTGAACATTTAAATGTTGACGGATGTGAAGAGAAAGATATACGTTTTCGAATTGTCCAGGACGATGCTCAGTGTTACGATGTCATTGTGGGTAGGAACTTCACAGACCTGCCTAAATTCGCGAACTATCGCTACGATGATCAGTTTAATTTTGTAAAACGAAAGGATTTCCCATTTCAGGACTTTCCTCAAATAGAACTGAAAACTTTAAGACAGGAATTTCCGCAAGTTTCAGAAACCACTAAATTAGCACGAGCTTCTATTAGTTTTGTTCAAGTAAAGCTAGGTGAGCGTCAGACGTATCTTCCGCTCCAAAACCATAGTGATGCGACAGTGATCGTACCCAAGGGAATGGTTTTAAATACGGCAATAATATTGAAGGAAAACTCGCCCGAAATAAAAGTTTCCCCAAAACCCGTGACTATAGATTATTTGGCAGACGACGTACAAAGGTTAAGTAATGATAAGCAAAAGCAAATTTTAAATTTATTAAATCAATTTCGGAATTGTGTCGCGTTAGATCTCTCAGAGCTCGGATGTACTAATCTTATCCAGATGGATATTCAAATGAAACCTGATTCCGAACCGTGTTACAGTAAACCTTACCCTACAAACTTCGCGAAAAGAGAAATTATTAAAAATAAAGTTAGAGAATGGAAAAAGGCAAAATTAGTATCTGAGACCGATTCACCTTATGCTAGTCCATGTCTCCTATTAACAAAGTCGGATGGAAGCAACAGACTTGTGGTTGATTATCGAAAGGTAAACAAAAACACGAAACGCATGCACTTTCCACTTCCGAATCTAGATGATAGTTTGGAAGATTTACAAGAAGCCACGATATTTGCAGTTTTGGATTTATCTCAGGGATATTTACAGATTGTCTTAACCAAACAAGCGAAGGAAAAGACAGCGTTCATCACCCAGGATGAAACTGGTCAATTTGAGAGGGCCATTTTTGGACTGATGAACGCCCCCTTTTATTTCGCAAAACTAATGAAAAAAGTTTTCGGTCCATATGGAAACAATTTGGCCTTGCATTATTTCGATGATATCTTAGTATATGCGCGAAATTGGGAAGAGCTTTTACAAAAAATTGAGAAAATTTTAAGTCTTTCAGAGGATGCCGGTTTAACCTTGAATATTAAGAAGTGTCGATTCGGATTGGAAAGTGTTGAGTATCTTGGCTACAGGATTGGAAACGGAGGAATGAGCCCAGGTGATAAGAAAGTCCGTGCAATTTTAGAATTTCCTACTCCGAAAAATGTAGCAGATGCGCGTAGTTGTCATAGCCTTGCGAGTTTTTTCCACAGGTTTATACCTGGATTTGCAGGTCTTTGTGCTCCGATAATTGTGTTGTTCAAGAAGGATACAAAATTTGTATGGCAGGAGAAACAAAATAAGGCATTTCAGGAAATTAAATCGCTAATAGGTGCGTCCCCGATTTTAGCCTATTATAACCCGAAAGCAACGCGTACTGAGTTGCCCACCGATGTCTGTGCAATAAGTCTAGGAGCGATGCTTTTTCAAGAAGACGAGGAAAAAGTTCTTAGACTAGTATATGCTATTAGCAGGCGAGCGTCAGACGTAGAAAAAAGTTATCATTCCTCAAAACTGGAGTTAATGGCTATAGTTTGGGCGATGGAGCGTTTGCGACCATTTTTTATTGGAATTCCTTTTACCGTAATTACCGACTGTCAGGCCCTCATTCACATAAACACAAATAAAACGAAAAACCATCAGATTATACGCTGGCAGAACCTGCTTGCCGATTATAAGTTTGAAATTGTACACAGAAGTGGCGACCGAATGCAGCATGTCGATGCCTTGTCTCGGGCTCCAGTACAAGATACGGCTGAGATTCTTGATAATGCGTTTATTTTAAATGTAATGGTAAGTGAAGACGAAATATTAATGTATCAGCGTAAGAATGAATCTATAGCACGAAAAATTGGAATTTCACAAAAAGCTGAATCGTTGAGAACGCGTAGAGAAAAAGGAGAAGTTAAAGAGTTTGTATTGCGAGATGGGTTGCTATATAAAATATGTGGTCAGGAAAAAGAATTGTACGTGGTGCCTCGAGCGATGAGAAAAGCGTTAGTAATTAAGAATCATGATCTAACTAGCCATTTTGGTGTTGATAGAACTGTAACAAGAATACGCAAACATTATTATTTTCCCAAAATGCGAAGTTATGTACGAAAACACATAGTTTCTGGCATTGAGTGCTTGTTTTCCAAACATAAACCAGGTCGCCAGGCTGGGGAACTCCATCCAATTCCTCCGGGGGGGAGACCGTTTGCTACCGTTCATTTAGATCATCTTGGACCATTTGTTTCGTCCCACCGTGAAAATAAGTACATATTAGCGGCAATTTGCAACTCAACCAAATTTTGTCAGCTTTACGCCGTTAGAGACACTACCACAAACTCCACGATTCGAGAAATTGAAAAATGTGTACAACGTTTCGGAGCGCCTGAGAGATTTGTGACCGATAGAGGAACGAGTTTTACATCGAATCATTTAAAAAAATTTTGTAATCGACACGGAATTAAGCTAACTTATAACTCGAGTAGACACGCCCAAGCAAATGGGCAAGTAGAGCGACTGAACCAGACAATTTTGCCAGCTCCTCAAGCATGTCTGACTGATATGAGAGTTACAAGTTGGGATCACAATATCAGAGGCTTGGAACGTGACTTAAATACTGCAGTCTGTAAAACAACAGGTCGAACACCTTTCGAGCTTTTATACGGTTATTTACGTCGGTTCAATGAAGGACTTGCACGACAGCTGTCAGAACGGTCTGAGAATTATTGTATACCCGAAGAACTAAGGCGAGAAGTTCATGATAGAGTTGAAATCGAACAGCGAAAGGCAAAGATTAGATACGATAAAAACAGGCTGAGAAATGTTAAATTTGAAGTGGGAGATATTGTTGTTGTAAAGTCAGGGAAAGTTGCGACAGACGAATCGACTAAATTACAAATGCCGAATAAAGGTCCACTGGTAGTTACAGAAGCTTTGCCCTCTGATACATATAGGGTGCAATCTCTTTCCGCAAAAGGTAAATCGAAAAAAGCGACGACAGCTCACGTTAGTCAAATGAAAATTTGACGAAGAAACGAAGAAAGCAGCGATTCTGAAAACGAAAGCGAATTAACCAGTGAATCCGAAAGTCAGTCAGAGTGAAGTTGTAGGTTCGTCGATAGAGAACGAAGGAATGCAGATCGCAACTACAAGCAAGGATGCTTCTGTACGTCGAAGTAGTCGTCGAAAGCGAAAACCGGCTAGGTTCAACGATTATGAATCTCTAGATGACACACCGTGAAATTAACGATTAAAAATATCTTTGAGATAGATATAACTTTGTTCTGAAGAACTGTTAAACGCGTTTATATTAAGTTAGTTAAAACTTGTATTCCGACAACGTATTAGCTTGGGGACCAAGCTTCGTCAGGATGGTCGAATGTTAGTAACTTTGTAGTTATGACTAGATGTAGGTTGGTAGCGTTACAAGCAAGGTTGGGTGTTCGAGGTTGGCGAAAAAGTGAGAGAATCGAGACGTCGACGTGAGAGAGACACGATGTTGAAAAGTAGTCATACGGACGCTAGGAAGCTAAATTTTATTGAATTAAGTGATACGGACGCAAGGAAGGCAAAATGTATTGAATTCGAAGGGAGGCTGTGTCTTGTACATTTGGCGCGAGAAGAATTGTAAGATAACAGTGTGTATCTCAAAGATCTATCTGACTAAATAAATGTTATAGCTGCATATACGTTCAAGCGAGTGAGAGATTTAATTTCCCGTCCTATAATCTCAGAGTAAATAATATATATATTTATAACAATGATTTCATTAATTTATTGCTTGTGAATTCTAGCTGATCTGAAATATTCTGTATTTTATTTTATCCAAGGCTTGAAAGGTAAATAAGAAACTTTATGTGCCTCCGGCGCGGAAACTCGTTTTTCCATTACAGCTGAGAGTAAAGGAATGTTGTGTATTCCGTTACAGAGGAATATAATGTAAAAATTGGACTGCGCATGCGCATATAGTCTTACAGCAAAGCAGAATCTTCTTCTTATTCTTCTTCTCGTTCGTACAGCGTTAGCACCCTACTGACAAAGTCTTGTACATTTGAACTGCGCATGCTCTATTACAACACTCTACTACTACACAAGATCGATAAAATCAAAATGGCTGGGACTAGTCGCGAAATATCAAGTGTAATGACTAGCGCCGCAAACAACTACAATACTAGATTAGATTCGAGTGTACGCATAAAAACTCATATCTGCACCGAAATCACATAAAATAGAATACGTGCCAATGCACACAATTCGGGAAATTACGAGACTCGCTTAAAATGCTCGCAGGACTGATCGTGCCTCGGCTTCGTTTCGGCTTCGATCTCCTGCGAGCATTGTCGCTCGTCACGCAATAACCCTCATTGTGCGCCTAGGCACGTAATATACTATTATGTGCCTCCGGCGTATAAACGCGTTTTTACGCTACAGTTAAAAGTAGCGTAATATTGTGTACTATGATCGGTCGTATTTTGGCTCGGGGAGGAAAGTAGGTGGTACGTTGGCAAGGAAAATATAAGGGATCTGAAGCTCAATGTCACGACCACTGATCAGAGTGGGGATTGGCTACCAGGAAAATGATGATGGTTCATGTTCTGGGAAAGTTACTAACGTAGATCCCTCTGTTTCCCTCTCTCTTTCAGCTTTTGAGTCCCACTGTTACAGAGTAGCAGACCGAAACTCCAGATAGTCCCTTTGACTCGTTCTCGAAAAGGATACCGGTCGTGATCCCGAACAGGATTTCCACATTAAAATTGCACCGGCAGGTGTTGGCTCAAACCCCGCTGGCAGCGGATCCTGCCAAAGGATCTGAGCCGAGAGACTTGGTTGTGGATGGTTACACCTAAATCACGCCCCAACTACAAGTTCCCCACCAAAGCTTGCTGAGCTTGCTTTACAAGAGAGGGTCTAGGCTGCCCCAGATCCCACACCATCGTCTGCTATGGATGCGGAGAACCAGACCAGCGAAAGCCACCTGCTTGACCTGTTCCAAGTTGTGGGAGTCGGATGAAGTTCTGGCTGGTCGGAGGCAGCCCAAACCTGGCCAGTACCTGATCCGGCGACCCGAGGTCATCGCCGCCCATCAGAAGGCCTTTCACCAGGTGGGATGGCGCCATGGCCTGCCGAGTAGGCGTAAGTCGAAGTAGAAGGGGGCTCAGTCCTATGGCTAACCTTTTTTAATCCTCACTTTTTTAAACCCTCTTAGAGGTAGGAAAAATAAACTTTTTGTATATCGAGATGTGTTGTTGATTTTATTGGACTCGGTGCACACCTTCTTTTGGTGATGCATGAAATTTAGGATAGGGATTAGAAAAAAAATTAGGATTAAACTGTAAGATCAAGTTTAAAGAATTTTGAAATCTTTCTGTGGAAAAAAAGACGCTTACGACTACGCTGGGATTCCGATCGAATAAGAAAACAGTTCTGAGCAAAATTAAAACTTTTCAAATCAAGAGCTCGCATTGGTTTGAATAATACTTTTGAAAGTGAAAGAATGACATGAATTTACTGTCCAAAGTAAGAACTCTTCAATTCAAAAGTCAAATAAGAGGAAGGTTGTGTGTGAAGTGAAAACTTTTTGATAAAAAATGTTGCATTAGTTTAAATTTCGCTACTACCAAAAGTTCTTTAAATACTTTAGAATGCTTAACAGCGTATTTAAATGTACTTGATTGTACTTGATTTCTTAGTATTCCAGTTTTGAAATTGTAAGATATTTTAATAGACAGAGCTTCAGTGTGAATGCTCCCAATAAGGCCAAATACTTTTGAACGCGAAGCATTCTTTCATAATTTAACACAATCTAATACTTATTAAATGCGAAGCATTTATAAAGGGTTTCCCAATAAGGGTGATATGTTTTGAAATTGAAAAAAAACACTGAATATTCATTCGGAATTGATCGAAATCTTTTTTATTATATTGGATATTCTATGCCATTTATGATTTAAACAATATATCGGCCAAATGTCCCCCGAGACTTGAGCCAAAAATGCGCCTCATCAGAAAAGATGATTTTTTTATGAAAATTGGGATCATTTTCAATTGATTCCAGAGCCCAATCCGCGAACTCCCGACGCAAACAATGGTCATTAGGCTTCAGTTTTTGGGCCAGAATCATCTTATAGGGATGCAGGCCAAGATCCAATCGCAAAATACGCCAGGTAGTCATCCTGGACAGGCCCAATTCCTGAGATCGGCGTGGCACGGACAATTCACGGTTTTCCTCGATACTGGCCTGTACGGCGGCTATATTCTGTGTAGAACGTGCGGTACGCATACGATTTTTAGGCTTAGTATCCAATAGAGTAAATTCACTCTCCAACTTATCGATTATTCGACGAATTGAGAGCGCGGATGGAGCAGAATGACGACCATATTTTGCACAATATGCTCTTTGAACACCGACAAAACTTCTCGAATTTTGATAAAATAATTGGACAATTTCCAAACGTTGTGGAAGCGTGAAACTACTCATGATTAAATGGCAAACCTTACTGATGACAACTGACAGCAGACGTCAAAAATTTCAGTTCAAATGAGCCCGATAGGGACATTCAAAATCATATCACCCCTATTGGGAAACCCTTTACTTCATTTAATACAATCCAATACTTTTGAGTGCGAAGCACTTATTCTTTATCTAATGCAAACTAATACTTTTGAGATCATTTTTTTTCATATCGAAAAGCAGAATTAAATGCATTCGAAATGTTAATATAATGTAAGTCATGGGACTGGTTTGATGCAATTCTCTATCCATTCCTATTCTGAGCGAGTCTTTTCATATCGTGTAAATGATGTACACATTCTAAATACAGCATTAGTTAAGGTACAGCCCGTGTGAAATTGCCAAATTTTTGCACTATTACAAGTTTGGCCCCAACTTGGAAAATTATTATTTGGCTGCAACATGGCGGATGTCTTGCATGTGGCACGAAGCCAACCTTGATCCTTGTTCAATTGGCAAAACAAATCACTGCGGGCTTAGGGGCGCTGCTGCGTGAAAACAATCATGGCTGCTGCAGGGCTTCGGCGTTCACTTATTTACTGTTGATCTGAATAGGACTTTTCAAATTACGTTTATCTGTAAGTGCTAAAAGTGCTTTTTTTGTCGTTAAATACGTTACGCGAGTACGCACAAGCACTGCCCTTACGAGTAAAGTCCTTTCCTTTCCTGTGCTTCGGTGAGAATTCTATTTTTCACGCTTATATTTATTTATGCACTTGTCACTTACTTTTTATGTTAACTATATATTTATTTGTCAAACAATTAATTAATTACTGCGTTATACTGTGAGCATCTGGCTTTAGTATAGTATACACAATGCTGCGCGAAGCCCAACGATAGCCATATTGATTTATTTTAACTGCGTGTTTGACACTTTTATTTTTAATAAATAAAAAGGCTGTCGTGAACTTCATTGAAAGTTTTTTAAAAAGTTCATACTTGGTTTCAGTGTAATCCCAGAATCAAATTCAATTCAAAATATTTGTAAATAATATTAAACTATATGACTTGGAATACATTTTAAATCTCGAATATTATTCTAGAAGGATTAGATGAAGACATTAAAAAATTTTTAATATGGCTGAGGCACTGATTCAATATGGCTTTTTTTTTTTTTTTTTTTTTTTTTTTTTGTGAGGAGGAAAAATGGCGAAATCTTTTATAGACGTTGTACAGGACTCTCCTAGAGCGGGTCTAGGCATACCTGTTAAAACCAAAACCCCCTCTCTCGAACCAAAACACCAGCCGCGGAACCGCCTTTCGGCTTTAAACTTCACGGGTGGTTGGTTCCAGCTTAAAGTCGCGTACGACTCTTCCGTCATCCGTTAGCCCGGAACTCCCATCCGCGGCCACACGCCCGTTTGGCAAACCGTCTAGCCGCGCCAACCTGGGGAGGACCAAGAAGATTTCTCCCGCGGTCTACGCGGACAGCCAGGTCCACCCAGGGCGCGGGTGCAAGCCCCGATGCGATTTTTACTGGCCTTCGTTGTTGCCGCGCTCTACACGCCCATCGAGCTCCCTCGTCTTCATCACCAGGGTGACGGATGACTCGATAAGCATCCAATTCCGTTCAGACTGGAGCATGAGAGACACCATCGTGTCAGGGGTGAGTTGTGCGCCCACTTCCCGACCGACAGCCTTTCTTGCCACGCCCCACCTGGCACAGAAAAAGAGTGTGTGCTCTGCGTTGTCCACAAGGAATCCGCAGTAGCTACACGACTCGTCGTCTCTTTTCTTGAAGCGCTTCAGGTACGCTTTAAAGCAGCCATGGCCTGAAAGCGCTTGCGCCAGGTAAAAGCCGACTTGACCGTGCTTTCTATCCAGCCAGGTGGTGAGCTCCGGGATTAGACGGTGTGTCCATCTCCCGGATTGGTCACCATGCCATCTCGCCTGCCATTTCTCGACGAGTCTGCGCCTTCCATCCTTGCAGATGGCCTGCTTCGCGCGAGCGATTTCCTGCAGGTTTGTTAAGCAGTTGAGCTCCTTACGGAGCTGAAAGGTCTCTTTCCTTTCCTCCGCTAATAAGTCAATTGGCGAGACGCTCGCCAGGACCAGCACAGCACTCGTCGACACAGTACGGTATGCTGAGACAATTCTCATCACCACACCTCTCTGTGCCGAGAACAGCCTCTTCAGGATAGCATGGTTGTTAAAGGCACTTGTCCGGATTGGAGCTGCATAAAGCAGCTTCGAGTTTACCACGCTCGCCACCAGCCTTCTCTTAGCTTCCCTGGGTCCACCAATGTTGGGCATGAGCCGAGTCAGGGCGGCCCCACATTGGATGGCTTTGGCAGTCGCGATCTGCAGGTGTTCGCCGAAGCTAAGCCTTCGATCCAACTGCACTCCCAGGTACTTAATGCTCTTTTTCCACTCGATTTCATGTTCCCCGAGAGCGATCTTCGGATATTGGAAGGATCTCCTGTCTGTGACCAGCAAAGCCTCGGTCTTCTCAGGGGCCATTTTCAGGCCTCTGCTATCTAACCAACGCTTTGCCCGCCACAGAGTATCATTAATCCTCAGCTCCAGAATTCCGACGTTGTCAGCAGCGCACACGACAAGTGCGTCGTCCGCAAAGCCGATGATGCTCGTTCCAGCAGGCAGGTCCATGCGCAGGAAATCGTCGTACATGACATTCCAAACGAGTGGACCCACCCGCAATCCTTGAGGGGCGCCACATGTCATCTCTTCCTTGAGAGACCATTTGTCGCCCTCATATATCACCCACCTGTCGCTCAGATAGTCATCTATCATTCGCAACAGGTAGTCTGGAACCTTTTTCCGCACCATCGCCTCGATGCAGATGTTCCATCTCGCGGTGTTGAACGCATTGCGTATGTCAATGCTGATCAACGCGCAGAATCCCTTATGCTTACCAGTTCCTCTTCTTGCTTTAGTGGCGATGTCCACCACTGCCTGGATGGCGTCAACTGTGGACCTGCCTTTCCGGAAGCCAAACTGGTTTTCCGAGAGACCATTCTCGAGGACCATGTGACTCTGTAGTATTTGTAGGATCATTTCCTCCAGAAGTTTCCCCATCGTATCCAATAGACATATTGGTCTATACGATGAGGCATCTCCGAGAGGCTTGTTGCCCTTCCTCAGCAGGACCAACCTCTGCTTCTTCCAGTCTGCGAAGAACCTCCCCTCCCGAAGACAGGAGTTAAAGACTTCTAGGAGGATCTCCGGGTATACCCCGATCACCTCTTTGAGGATCTCGTTCGGCAACCTGTCGATCCCTGGAGTTGTGTTTGCCTTGAGCCTCCCACCCGCTCTCTTTAGTTCCTCGAGAGTGAAGAGTTCTTCGTGCCGGACCACGCAGGAGCTTCGGTCCTGTCTTTGGAACGGCTCTACATGCGGAAACAAGCTTCGCACGATGTACTTGACTCGATCGGGATTATCCAGGCCCGGGGTCTTTCTTCTAGTCACCAATCTCTTGGTGACTATTTTGAAGGCGAGACCCCATGGGTCCTTCTCGACCTCACCGATCAAGTCTTTCCAGCACTGAAGTCGGCTTTTCTTAATGCCTTGCCTCAGAGCCCATTTTGCGTTTTTCCATGCCTCGTGAAGCAGAGAATCACCCTTTGAGCGGGTGAATCTCCACCGCGCTGTGAGGCATTCCTGACGCAGGACAGACAACTGGTTGTTCCACCAGTACATTGAGTCCCCAGTACGACCGTGCCCTCGTCGAGGCATGTCAGCTTCTTTGGGGTATCTCCCAGAGACGCGGAACGCAGTCTCCGAAAAATACCCATCCTTTTCGAAGAGGGGTGCGATTCCAGCCTTTTCTGGATTTCCACCCCGCTTTCTAGTAGGCACTTGTGGGTGTTGAGCATTCCGCTCAACACCTCTGTAGCCTCACTAACACTGTCCTTAACATGGCCAGGGTTGTTTCTCAGCATACCCTGCTGTATAACGCTGATTTTCATGAAATCTTTACGTTTTGAGGCGCCCTGAGTCAGAAAAAACGGTTTTTACGAACGTGTCTGTCTGTCTGTCTGTCTGTAGTAGGTCGTGTGCGGCATAAATCTCGATAGAATTATCAGATTGAATTGAGCTTTGGCACACTTTATCGGAGCCGAAAAAGTAAGGACAAGTTCGTTAACTAGCCACATCCAATCAAAATTGAGGGATTGAGCACTACTTTTGTGTTTTTGAAAATAACTTTTCAAAAAAATCAAAAATTTCAATACTGGTTTTTGATAGTGCTCATAAATCTCTACAAATTATCTCCATGACATTTTTTGATTAAATCAAAATTAGAAATGTTACAGCATATTAAAACCTGAAAAAAGTCAATATCAAAATTCCGTTTTCCAGTTAAATTATACGAGATACGAAAACACGTTATGATACAATATTATTTTCTACATAAAGACCTACAAATTTAAATTGTAACATTTTTTCATAAGATGCATATTTTTCTTTTTAATTAAAAAAAATCTATTTAAATCCAAAATTCAATTTTTTAACAATAATATTCGAAATACGAAAAAAACGTAAGAATACAAAGTTGTTCGTTTCAAAAAGATCTACAAATTTTCTCTCACACAGTTTCTGATAAAACATATATTTTTCGTTTCAATTCCAAAAAATACGATTAAAATTCGAAAATTCCATTTTTTAGCCAAAATATGTGAGATACAAAAAAAAACGTTTGGATGGAAAATTGTTTGCCTGAATGAAGTCTACAAATTCTCATTAAGGCATTTCGGGACAGGATGTATATTTTATGTTTTGATTTTTAATATTAAAACAATTCGATTTTTTTCACCAAAATATGTGAGATACGACATAAGCGTTGTTCTGCAAAATCGTTTCCTTGAATAAAGTCTACGATTGTTTATTCTTTTTGAGAGATTTGGAAGAAAATAAATTATTTTAACCATGTAATTTATTTAAAAGTTACTGAAATGTATACAGAAAATCGAGCGCGAAGCGCGAGCGTCATGATAAGAATGTGTTCCTTAAGGCTGATAGAGCCTTAAGTAAATTGAATTTCCTGTTTCACTTAAATTCAAAAAGAAATTGAGTGACTTTGAGAAAATATGTAATTCACATCATCTGTAATATTATTATAAAATTGGTTTGAGCTTCAGTATCAAATTATAAGAAATAAACTTAAATTTTGAATTTAATTTAATTTTATGATTACACTGAAACCAAGTATGAACTTTTTAAAAAAACTTTCAATGGAGTTCAAGACAGCCCTTTTATTTATTAAAAATAAAAGTGTCAAACACGCAGTTAAAATAAATCAAAAAATTTAACACTTTATTCCAACCTCTAAAATGACAGATTCAAAGTCTAATCTACAAATTTGATTTACTTACTATCGTTTTCATTGCTTACTCTTCTTGCTTTAATTATCGCGCGATGCCTCCAGACTCGTCCAGTGATCTCTATTTTGGGCATTTTAATTAGCACGCACAGAAATTAAATGCATACACTACCGAACAAGAGTGTATTAATATATTTGGCATAATTTAAAAAACACGGGTTCAAGACTGGAGGCGATCTAAAAACACAAGCACAGCCAAAGTAGGTGGCGCTGTAACCGCAACAACTATTGAACAAGGATCAAGGTTGGCTTCATGCCACATCCAAGACATTCGCCATGTTGTAGCCAAATAATAATTTTCCATGTTGGGGCCAAACTTTTAATAGGGCAAAAATTTGGCAATTTCCACGTAGGAAATTAGATTTTTTTATCTTAAGACGGGAAACCACATTAGGCGGTTTAAAAAATCGATTTTTTTTAACTGCATAAATTATTAGCGAAACATCTTAAAAATATACTCTGAAAGTTTTAGAACGAAATTCGTATTCTTTCCGATGCTATGCGCACTAAAATTAATCACTTATTAATTTCAGTTTTTAGTCTTCGAAGCTTTGAACACCTCTTTGTCAATCCAGATTGATGCCTGTCTCTTTCTATCTCTTGTCTATCCAACACTATCTCTTTCTATCTCATGTTTATCCAAATTTACATATATCTCTTTCAATCCCCTTCTCCTTATCTCAGCTTATCTCTCGTATATTGACCTATCTTTTTACCAATCCAATTTCACGGCTATACCTTTCAATGTTCTTCTCTTTATTTCCATATATCCCTCATCATTAATTAATCATCATTAATACAAATCATTAATTACAAATAATTACTTTTATTTATTGAATAGAAAGGAGATAGGAAATGACACCGCCAATATACAAGGTATAGATCGAAATGGATAAAAGGGTATTCGAAGATTGGATTAAGGAAGGGATAGAAAAAGTTGGGTGAGGATAGTTGAGAAATAGACATAAATAGCGAATTGTATCTCATAAGTAACATCGAGATTTTTCACAGTTATCTCATGTTCTAACTTAGCTCAGTAGACTAAGCGTTTGGCAATGTATCGATGCGTGCGTGGTTAGGGTTCGAGTCTCGGTACATATGCTGATTTTTCAGTCTTATACGCGTTAGCGACAAATTTAGAATATTGGTTCTGTACAAAGTAATGTATTTATAAAATTTTGAAATATATGTTAAAGGCATGAAAATTAACAAGTTTGAAGCGAAAGATCGAGAAGGAATACAATGTTATCCCAATCTTTTTACAATGATAGAAAGAGATAAATATTGCCGAATGTAAGAATAGACGAAGGAATAGGAAGATACGAGTACATATATTACAGGACGTAGTGATAGACTGAAGATAGTAAGAGATAGATATTCTCGGACAAGAGATAAACTGAGGGATAGAAAGAGATAGATATTCTTTGCCATGGTGGATATAATTTCGGAGATAGAAAGATAGCGTTTTGGGGATGCAAATCGGCTACTTGGAAAAGATAGAATAGGTTCTATCTCTTTCTATGCCCTTCTTTCTATCTTTTTACTTCTGGCAGGGTGGTCACACTAGAATTTCAGTACCAAAAAATCAAGTTTCTAAAAAAAGGTTTTTCTACGATTTTAAGGCTTGAAATGATATTATTAGTCGTGCCTTATGAAAGAGAAATAATTTATTATGGGAAAAATTTAACTTACTTTTCTAATAGAATTTTTTATTACTATCGCTCTTCAGCATTTTCTTTTAAATTATTGGATTTTCATACATCATGGCTAATTTTTCGGGTAAAATATTAATATTAACTATCCTAACCATAAATATGGCTGATATAACCTAGGAAATCCCTGTCGCAGCTACACATTTGTTTCCGTGTATTGTTTTTAATTTAAAAAACAATGTTTCCAGTAGCTAAAGTCCTAAAAAAAGTTTTTATTGAAAGAAATTTTTATTTTTTAAAATAGCTATGTTTGAAGATTTTTTGTTTATTTTCAAAATTGAAAACAGAGTCGTAGAGGATATTTTCCCCGAAATAAGTCATGATTTATGAAAATCCAATGATTTTTAAAAAATAAGTAAAAGCGATAGCAAGGGAAAATTCTATTACAAAAACATTATTAAAAGTATTATTTTTCGGACGTTTTAAATTTTTTTATAAAAAAGTAATGTTTTTTTTTCTAGAAGACACGATTGATAACATCATTTCTCTCATTTTCAGTGTATCAAAAAGATTCAGAGGAATTATTATATTAAATAAATAAAGTTCGTATGTAGAAAATTATACAAATTTGAAATTTTTTTGAAATTTAGATTTGTATGAAAATCATAAATTTTACCTGAAAAGGTCGGGGATTTCATTTTCGAATGCAAAAATTATCTGTGAAAAATTAGTAATTTTATCGTATAAACCAAATTAATAATTTAACATTCAACAAAAATTAGTTTGTAAATTGATATAGAGTTCTTGAAAAAATATTCTGGAAAAAATTACTAATCAATTCTGAAATTGGATTTTTATATTATTTCTTGTATGTATTTACCTGTTCTCTAACAAAGAAGTTGAGTTGTATTAATTTGCAATATATGAATAAATTTTCAATTCATTGATGTGTTTGACTTTGTTGCTTTTTTCCCCGTTCCATAAAAAAACGAAGATAAATGAATCGAATGATATTTCACAATGGTCTTGGCAGGCAATTATTGTACTTGAGGAAATATAAGGAAAATATGTTCAATGCATGACTCACTCAATGTAAACTGCTCCGGGGAACCACCAGTGTGGATATTCTTTAACATGTTGGAATCCCTCCAAGAAAAGAATATGGTTTGTATATAAAAGAAGAAAATTCAACTATTAGTGTCAGTCTGATCCTCCAGTTACTAGGAATTATAGACTACATACGATAATTTTTTTTAAGAAAGTTAATTATGACAAAACAGTTTATATTTTTCGTATTTCTGGTATTCGCTGTTGCTGCAGTCATGTGCAGAATAGTGCAAGGTACGATTTTAACAATTTTTCAAAAGTCATTAAATATGAGCAAAAATTGGAGATTATAAATCATTTCTGTATCTGATGATTTAAAATTGAATTTGGGTATAAAATGAAATTAAATTATGTAAATTAAAAATTAAGGGGGTATTCTAGTCTAGAGTTACAAATTTTGAGTGTTTTTTAAATTCAATATTTAAAGAATTTGAAACTATAAAAAAAAACTAAAAATATTTTTAGTATCCATTTTTTATGAGATATTTATTAATATTTTAACAATACAAAAAAAATTTTTAAAATTTGAAAATTGACAAAGTTACAGGCTGGTGAAGTGGCGGGGGTGAAAAAAAGGGTGCGTCCATATTGACACGATTCCAACCTTTCTGGTGATCTGAAAAAAAAAATAAAATGAATTCTTAATGAGTAAGAATATCGCTATCGCCTGAACTAGGGAAAAAAACAAAAAAAAATTTTCACAAAATGGCGACTGTTTGAAAAAAAGTTTGTTTTTGCCCTGTTTTTTATAAAGTTTAAAATTTTTTAAAAATAGTAAAAATCAATATTTTCACATAATCCTACTTCGAACGATAGAGGGATATATAAAGAAGGTCCACGCCAAATTTCAAGTTAATCGGTTCATTAGAACTTGAGAAATCATGTCAAACGTGTTGGAAAAAGTAGTTTCGAGAAAAACACGTTTAAAGATTTGAGAAAAGTTGCAGGCAGTTTTTACTCACATTTCGTTAATCGGCGATTTCTGCTACATACATTGGACCTTCCTCTTGTTCATACAAGTGCAATTATTGCAAAGCAAACTTGTTAGTTTTGGCCAGCTTTTTCGGATTCTGTACCACTGTGGGCCGCCAGATTTAACGTGGCAGGACCGGTTCGCGCGCTGCAACACTAAAATAGCTATAACTGCGTAAATAATTAAAATTTTTTAAATTCCTTTGGAGGAAATATTCTTAAAGGTCTATTCTTTAAAAATATAGGAAAAATAAAAAATCGATTTTTTCAAAATTCTAGACTAGAATACCGCTTTAAGAGCGGAAGCGCAAAAGTTTTCTTTTTAATCTAAAATGATTTTGAAAATGTTGTCCATAAAGTTCTGGTCTACCTCATCAACCAATGTATTTATTCAGAAGCATACTATACTTTAATTAATCATAACATTTAAATATCACTGAAAATTTGAATATGAAAATCATTTTTATGTATAAGAAATTCTGATATTATATTGCAAGAATCGTTGAAAAGGTATAGCCGGGTTTTAATGTTAAACCGGCCTTAAAACCAAATCGAATTTTGCAATTATAATATGGAAGGGGTTGAGCAAGGGAAGATTTTTTAAATTTCCAGATCATTATCCGCAATTTTTCCTGCAAACCTACAGTTAATGAAATGAAATTGAAAAAAAATGTTATGCTTGGCAAATGTTAAGCCACTTATAGAGTATGAAGTGCTATAAAAATACAATTAACCGACTATATTTGTACAAATTAGATGGTAAAAAAATATATCTTTGTAGAAAAACAAATTTCACTTTTTGTATGACATTTTTATTAAAAACAGACATTTTTTGAATGGACTAAATTTTCAACCGAAAAAAATTCATAAAGAAATGTAACTAAAATGTAAGTAATGCAATACAAAATAATTAATAAAAATTTTCTGTTATCCGGAAATGCAAGTTAATTACTAATTAATTTACGAGCTTTTCTTATCATTTGTGTTCATTTAAATTTCAAAAAGTAAACTAAATGGAGGACGATTTGAGAGTATTTTTGATGTCTTGTGTAGAAAAATGAGTATGTTATTTTTAACAAAGAGAAATGAATTTCACCTGTATATTCGAGAAATATTCAAGAATACAGAAAGATATTATTCGCAACACTCTTTCGACTTGCGAATAATCATAATCAACCATTTGTTCAGAATTGATAGTAAGATGTTGTAAAAATGCGTATTTTGACGGTTTTTTTTTTACCCCCATCCACACCTTGCAAAAATCTGCAAAAATTCTGTCTTAGTTATATTGATAGGTAACTAATAAATGGCAAAATTTAAAAGAGTGGCCGCGCAAATCAAACATGAATAAAATTGTGTGTAAAAATTTTCGCAATTTTTTGAATCGCGAATTATGCATCAAAAAATCTGCAAAAATTCACAAATGTGTCTTCTATTGGAAAAAAAATCCTGATTTTTTTCAAAATGTCCGTATGCTTAGGTTAGCTAAAAAAAGTAAAAAACAAAAATTGTAAAATCTGCCATTACTCATTCAAAATGGCGGATAGTGATCTGAAAATTCGGCAAACTCATCTCTTGCTCAACCCCTTTCATATGGTCGATGCGACATTTCATTTGGTATTAAGACCGATTTAATATGGAAATATTTCGTTTAAGCTATTGTTTCTTTTTTTCTATATAAATTATTCCAGCTAAAATTCGTTTGCAGTAATCATTTTCTGTGTCTAGAATCAGGAAACGATCCCATAAGATATAATGGTGAGGGAGTTCATTTTAATATTCAATTAGATGTTTTTTGATGATATTATTATAATTTTTACATCAATAAATGGATTTTTTACCCTTTTATTATAATCACATCAGATGTTAAAGAATTTTCAACATTATCTACACTGTAAAAAATTGTTCGGAAATTTTTCTGAAAATAGTGTACCAGCTAATAATCTTAACTTTTCAAAAAATTTTCTTGTTATAATCGGATATATATATATATATATATATATTAGGTGCGCTACTAAGTTCCCGCTGTTTGTCAATAGATGGATCCAGCAGTAAGTGCTGGTCGATTTTGACCTATCCAAAACGCCATGAACCAAGCTTAGACATATGGTAAACAAACCGTTTTTACACATTAGTGATTTTGTTTTGGCGTCATATGTTGTGTGAAAATGTCTGATTTTGTGCCAAATAATCGTCATTTGCGGGAAGTGTTGATTTACTTCTTTCATTCGAAGAAAACGGTGGCTCAAAAGCGCACCGAGAGCACCAAAAAGCTTACGGAGATGCTGCTCTAAGGGAAACAACGTGCCGTGATTCGTTTCGTCGCTTCAAAGACGGTGATTTCGATGTTGGCGACCGTCCGCGTGAAGGAAGGCCAAAAACCTTCGAAGACGCTGAATTGGAGGCATTGCTTGATGAGGATCCATGCCAAGCGCAAGAAGACCTTGCTTTAGCATTAGAAGTTACCCGCCAAGGTATTTCAAAGCGATGGTTGCATGCGTTGGGAATGATTCAAAAATAAGGGACTTGGGTTCCTTATGATTTGAAGCCAAGGGACGTTGAGCGTCGCTTTTTCGCCTGTGAACAACTGCTTCAGCGGCAAAAAAGGAAGGGTTGTCTCTATTGCGTCATGACGGGTGATGAAAAATGGATTCATTATAGCAACTCAAAGAGAAGAAAGTCATGGGGACTGCCCGGTCATGCTTCCCCTACCGAACTGGCTGAACGGTAGCTTTACACTGTAGCGTAAAGCTATCGTAAAGCTATCATAAAGTAGCATTATAACTCATGAATGAGGTAAAACAAACATTCAAAATGTTTTTATCCTTATTCTACGTTAAAAATAACGTTCACTGGTAGTTGAAATATGCAATAATTTTATTTATTTACGCTAAAAATTAAAAAAAAAATATAATACCTGTCATTGAAGGCAGTGCAGTGGTTCATCACTTTCCATGTTTTCACCGTCAGGATTGAGTATTTGTTAGCGTGAGATGAAAGTATAGTTGTGTCTCACTCCAACCAATGGTCAACTTTAACGGTGGAGACGTTCCACACAAGGTGAACCACTGCACTGCCTTCAATGACAGGTATTATGTTTTTTTAAATTTTAGCGTAAATAAACAAAATTATTGCATATTTCAATTATCAGTTAACATTATTTTTAACGTAGAATAAGGATGAAATCATTTTGAATGATTATTATGCCTCATTCATGAGTTATAATACTACTTTACGATAGCTTTACGATAGCTTTACGCTACAGCGTAAAGCTACCGTTCAGCCAGTTCGCTAGGGTCTATGTCGCCGGCTCGGCCGAATATTCACGCTGCGAAGGTTACGCTGTGTATTTGGTGGGGCCAGGTCAATGTTATTTATTATGAGCTGTTGAAACCGAACGAAACCATCACTGGGGAATGGTATCGAACGCAATTTATGCGTTTGAGCCGAGCACTGCGTGAAAAACGGCCACAATACGAGCTGAGGCACGAAAAAGTGATTCCACAGCATGACAACGCTCGGCCTCACATTGCCAAACCCGTTAAAACCTACCTGGAAACGCTCAAATGGGAAGTCCTACCCCACTTGCCGTATTCCCCAGATATTGCGCCGTTCGATTATTACTTGTTCCGGTCGATGTCGCATAGTCTGGCTGATGAGCAGTTCCGCTCATATGAAGCCATCGAAAAATGGCTAGATTCGTGGATATCCTCAAAAGATGAACACTTTTACCGTAACAGTATTCGAGCTCTACCAGAAAGATAGGCAAACGTTGTAGTTAACGATGGGCAATACTTTGAGTAATTCATTTGTAACCATTTTTTCACAATAAAGTTGCATTGTCATAAAAAAACAGCGGGAACTTAGTTGCGCACCTAATATATATATATTGAATAAATTTCCTATCCAATCAGAATATATTTTCTAACATTTCGGAAGTGAGCCAACATTATCGGCAAATTTGAGAAAATTCTTGGAAAATTGGTCGATTTTGGACGACAAAATATTTTGCCTACTTTCTTACGAAATATTTCCGAATACAAAGTGGGCAAAATTTCATAAACTTTTTACAGTGTAGACCTTTGTTAAGAAATACTATAATAAGAATTTATATGAATATAATAGATGAGGAACATGCTGACAGACATCGAAGGGTAACTTGCGATCTTTTATCTTATGGAGGAAAAGTTGGTAATAGCGCTTGTGCCGCAAATTGTCTAAGTATGGGAAAAGCCGGAGGAAGATGCAATGATGGTGTTTGCCAATGCCGCAAGTATGTTTTTTAAGGTCAATTTGGACCAAATTAATTTTTTAAAAATCATTTGAGATTTTGTATCAATTAAGTTCTATGTATTTAATGAAAGGCTTTTGATAATATTTATGCTCAAATCTTACATTACCCTTTAACGGACGAGTTTTTTCTGAGGATTCGGAAAAGTCGATACATGGTGAATCTGAATTCATGAGTAAACAATGTGAGAAAAAAATTATTCCAGAATTTTCCTACCCTCTGAAACTACCCCTGAATGGAAACCCACTCCAAAAACTTGAAAATATTTTAATTTAATTTCCCATCGTTTAATCCTGTCAGTAATTGAGAAATATTCATTCCAGAACACGTAGTGGGATTCCGAAGAACTTAAGGATCAGTTAACACTTATGAACTACCCTTCAATTGAGAAAAATCCCCCCCCCCCCCCCTCAATGCATAAAATGTCATCTCATTTTCTGTTATTTTATCCTGATCTAAATCAGAGGATTTGGGTTTTGGAAAACATAAGTATATTCTAACTCACGTTTGAAAAGCACCCCGATTCGGGAAAGACAAGGGGACTCACGTTGAAAAGGAACCCCGAGTCGTGAGAGACAAGTGGACTCACGTTCAAAAAGCACCTTGACCTCACCAATTAGACTAGATTTTTAGGTGCATCACTATTCACTACTTCTAGGGGTGATTTTCAATATTCCGTTACTGTTAGGGGCAATTTTCGATTCGGATATTCTTGCTACAAATTTTTAATGTATTTTCAAAAATATATATGAACTATTAATATATATCAAATATATACCAATAAAAGTGCATTTTTTGGCGCATTGCCAATGCTAGGAGTGCTTTTTGATGTTGTTTTCACTGTTAGGACTAGTTTTCGTTCCGGGCCATTTTACTACAATTTTTTTATGTGATTTCAAAGCATACATGTATGATCCCAACTCTAAAAAAAATTCAAAGTTATGCTCATTTCTCATTTTTTTGCAAAATCTTATGTAAGTTCCCATGTAGGTTTTGTCATTCAAGTTCTTGAATAGGTAATCATTTCATAATTCTCATTTATGATAATCATTGATGTAAATATTAATTTTTCAGAACTTCCTTCAAAGACTTATGGGATAAACGATTTGGTTGAATTCTCAAAACCACGATATATTACCACGACATGTTTTAAAGAATACATATTTGGATAATTTTTATGTACGGAAATATAATGAAAAAGAAAATGTGACATTTTATTACAATTTTGATAAATTTTAAAAATAATTTCTGAAAATAGTGAGACATGTAATTTATAAATAAAATAAGCAAGTGAATGTGTCGAAGTACTGATTTCTTTATTTTCCTATTAATTAAATTCTGTATAATATAAAATATAATATAAGCTAAGTATTTATTATTTTTTATTATATTTTATTATTTATTATTTAAGGCGAGGCTGCAGTTCTTTGGCATGAAAAATGCATGAAATTTGAGAATTTTTTAGTGATATAAAATGAATACTTCTGGAAAAGAGTGTTTATATATTAAATTCCTCTATCAGCAGACAGTAAATTTTGATATTATGAAAAAGAAAAAAAAATGGTAGCTCTAGCTCATGTCAAATAAAACCATACCCGACGTATTTGGATCAGCGCGGGACGTTCCACAGCCTTGGCAGTTTATCCGAAATAAAAAATGTTAAAAATGATTAAATTAGACCAAATTTAGGGGGCCTTGTCGTTTTTGCTTTTTTCAAAAATCCTTTTATTTTCACGAAGGTAAAGGGTTTCCCAATAAGGGTGATATGTTTTGAAATTGAAAAAAAACACTGAATATTCATTCGGAATTGATCGAAATCTTTTTTATTATATTGGATATTCTATGCCATTTATGATTTAAACAATATATCGGCCAAATGTCCCCCGAGACTTGAGCCAAAAATGCGCCTCATCAGAAAAGATGATTTTTTGATGAAAATTGGGATCATTTTCAATTGATTCCAGAGCCCAATCCGCGAACTCCCGACGCAAACGATGGTCATTAGGCTTCAGTTCTTGGGCCAGAATCATCTTATAGGGATGCAGGCCAAGATCCAATCGCAAAATACGCCAGGTAGTCATCCTGGACAGGCCCAATTCCTGAGATCGGCGTGGCACGGACAATTCACGGTTTTCCTCGATACTGGCCTGTACGGCGGCTATATTCTGTGTAGAACGTGCGGTACGCATACGATTTTTAGGCTTAGTATCCAATAGAGTAAATTCACTCTCCAACTTATCGATTATTCGACGAATTGAGAGCGCGGATGGAGCAGAATGACGACCATATTTTGCACAATATGCTCTTTGAACACCGACAAAACTTCTCGAATTTTGATAAAATAATTGGACAATTTCCAAACGTTGTGGAAGCGTGAAACTACTCATGATTAAATGGCAAACCTTACTGATGACAACTGACAGCAGACGTCAAAAATTTCAGTTCAAATGAGCCCGATAGGGACATTCAAAATCATATCACCCCTATTGGGAAACCCTTTATATAATTTCCAATCCTAACAGAAGAATATTTTTTCCGTATATGTGAATTCTTTGTCAGTCTGGTACCCGACACTACTTCGTGTTCCAGTGGCCTACTTCTCCGCACATTTTATTTATTTTTTTGGCTTTATGTTAAATAAATTATAATTTCCCAGGTCAACCAGGAACCCTATGTTTGAGTCATACCGGAATATTCTCTGAAAACTATTTGACTTAAAAATATAGGCCTCATTCACTTAGATTATTTTTTTTTTAGGATAAATACCAACATTCTATTGCATTTTTCGTCACCTTGCATTTCCCTCATTCGCCAGTAAGTCGCGCGGTCATTGTCACCAATAGACCAAGCAACAGGGAATTTGTTATGAATGATTTATGACATTATTTATTTCAGAAAACGGACTGCGCCATCAGAAGAGAGGTTGGTCATAGAGTAGTTGTGTCATGTTTTGGACAACGAAATATGATTTATAAATTTGTTATTAACATTTAAGACCAAAAAATCGCACTTTTTTTAGTTTTTTGTTTATAACATTAAAGGTGATTATCCAATATTAATGACATTAATTGAAAAGTTGTAGAAAATTGAATTGCGAACAAAATGAGCAGCCGTTCGATCTGATTGGATAATTAGAAGCGGAGAAAATTCGGAAAAATCGGGAAATTGAGCTTTTGTTAAACAAATTAATATCTCAGTTAATTTTTAACTTTTCAGGTTGAGCTTTGGTGGAAAAGTAGCAGACTTTATGCTCTTCAAATGTATAAAAAAAGAACACTTTAAGATAATACGTTTCCGCGCTATTGACACTTTAATTTATTTCATGCGTTAATTGTAAAATGTCTGCTTGCCGCAGAGGTGGTCCGATTTTCATTTTGAAAACGGCTTTCAAAAATATAAATCAAGGAAAACAGAACGTCAATCTTGGTTTTTCGCTAAAATGTTGCAAAGTTTATTAAAAAAAGGTCCAAACATGGCTCTGAACGCTTGAACGCAGCAAAGTGACACAGTGAGCCTACTCGTCTTCTCCCCCCACCACTGTCACTTTGCTGTTTTCAAGCGTTCAGAGCCATGTTTAGACCTTTCTTTAATAAACTTTGTGACATTTCAGCGAAAAATCAAGATTGATGTTCTGTTGCGCTTGATTTATATTTTTAAAAGCCGTTTTCGAAATAAAAATCCGACCACCTCTGCGGCAAGCAGACATTTTACAATTAACGCATGAAATAAATTAAAGTGTCAATAGCGCGGAAACGTATTATCTTAAAGTGTTCTTTTTTTTATACATTTGAAGAGCATAAAGTCGGTTACTTTTCCACCAAACCTCAACCCGAAAAGTTAAGAATTAACTGAGATATTAATTTGTTTAACAAAAGCTCAATTTCCCGGTTTTTCCGAATTTTCTCCGCTTCTAATTATCCAATCAGATCAAGCGACGACTCATATTGTTCGAAATTAAGTTTTCTACAACTCTCCAATTGATGTCCTCAAGATTGGATAATTATCTTTAATTTTATAAACAAAAAACTAAAAAAAGTGCGATTTTTTTGTCTTAAATGTTAATAACAAATCTATAAATGATATTTCGTTGCCCAAAACATGACACAATTACTCTATGACCAACCTCTCTTCTGATGGCGCAGTCTGTTTTCTGAAATAAATAATGTCATAACAAATTCCCTGTTGCTTGGTCTACAGCGAGAGCTGACCTTGGAGTCATATTTCCAACACTGACACTTAACACCTGGCGAATACGGAAGAAAAATTATAAAACTCATTATGTAGATCTCAAAATTTAATCTATTTTTTTTTTTCATGGGCCGGTTAAATTGTCTTTGTGCCATTTTCTCCCTTATTCTAAAGTTGGCTCAAATAGACACCTGGTAATCACGCCCTAGAATTAGTAAACAGTATATCAATTCCGAGGGTGATGCCAGGTCAATTTTAGGAGGCTGAACTCAAAGTCCAAAATTATAATTTGGTAGAATAAACATTAACTACCAGAATTAAAGATCAAACGGAACTGATGTGAACATTTTCAATGTATATATGTTCAAATTAAGTTTAAATTCAAGCTATCGATAAATAGCAAAATTATATTTTAAAAATTTTTCAATGAAAATATTATTATTGAAATCAGAAACTACACTGTTTGAAATATTTTGCGATTATAGTATACTCAGGTATACTAAACCTCTTTTGTGAGGTTATATGTATACCAAATTTCATACACGCCGGTAGACTAAATTTAATTTCATGTTATACATCACTACTTCCAATACATTTTTACTAAATATAGTACAGATTTTTCTCACAGTGTAGTATGCAAAATTTTTTGTATTAATGTACGATATATAACTTCCCAAAATCATTTTCGAAAATTAATATATAAGTAAGACATGGTAGGTCCAAAAGTAAAATTTCAAATAACAAATTCCACATAGTTCGCTTCTTATTTATAAACCAAAGTCACTAGTATTGTTATAACTAACACTAGTTTAAACTTATATACTATTAAAAAAAAAAAAAAATAAAAAATTAAATTTTCTAATCAAAAGGATACTCATAATTTCAAATCTTTAGATTTTCTTTTTTTTTAAATAATAATGAAAAATAACAATTATGTAAACGATTTCTTTTTTTTTTATTATTAATGCTTTTATCTTTAATATGACTGAAATTATAGGAAACTAACCTAATTCTTTCCAAGCGGATTGCCATGTTCTGAATTCTCGTGATAAAATTCAAAATGGAATAATAATATTGCTCCGTCAACAATGTTAAAGACGATTTGAAATAGTTAATGATTCTATCAGAAGATGTTCGCGAAACCAATTAGTAATGATCATATTATTGTTTCAATTAATGTCATGTCTAAAAAAGGAACTTTATACTTTTATCGTGTTCTGACTGCAGAGTAGTCTTTGAGTCGCCTTTTACACAAATCACAGGATGATAAAAAAAGGGGATTTTCTTGTTTGGGTAAATATAATAACCACTGCCACGCAAAATATTGTACATAAACTAGGTACGAACAAATCCATTCGTACCTGACACCCACAGGTTTCGAAATTATAGATGTTGGGAGGTTACGCTTGGAAATAAAACTGAGGGGTACCCACTGAAGACAATAAAAAAATAAAAAACGTATTTTCAAAAACCTCTACTTCCCGCACCTTCTGATTAAAGCTCTCAATAAAAATTCCAAAAATAAATGAAACTATTGAGACTTTAGCCTCTTTAAAATTTTCTAGTTCATTTTTATTTGCAATTTAAAATGCCCCACCTCACACTGTCTGGGTCTTATACACATAATTATGCAGGTGACAAATGTAAATTATAATAACATTTTCGAAAAATATAAAAGATTAATATGCATTCATGTTAAGTTTCGTATCTTTCAAATAGAAACCCATTTAAATTAGTAAACATAATCAAAATTATAAACAGATTGAAATTCAAATTCAAATTCAAATTCAGGTAAAAGTATTTTGAATCCAACTCACAGGCTCATCTATGTGTAAAAAGGGGTTAAACAGAAACTTCCAAAGGCACATCTAAATTATCTTTCTTTCAGCATCAATTACGTTGTTTTCTTTTCCAGCACTACGGAACGTGAATAAAGTTTTTGAGCCTTACTCACGTAAAAACAAAACAACTTTTCATTATAAATTATTTATAAAGTATCTTTTTAAATTAATATAATTGACTAATTATTATAATTATGATTGTCGATATATATAATTTAATTATTAATTGAAATTTGATATACATGTTTATCAAAACTACATATGAAGTTTAATGAAAGCAAACAATTAAAAAATTAAAAATTAAAATTCCATTGATATCAAAAAAGTATCTTGTGCGGGAGCGTTAAAAGGAAGGCTCTTTTATTCTCTGCGTTGTATATTTCAAAAATATGGATTTTATAATTGCGAATTCCAAACCATTATTGTGCCTGAGAAATTTATGTCAAATCTAGGTCCTGTGCAGATTCTGCAAATTTTATGTAATACACACATCAAGACTTTTGTTTTTTCCATCTTTATGAAATCAATTTAATTGAAAAAAATAGGCGTAAGAGGGAAACCGACCATGTAAACGAAAATTGCAAATACCACATTCCAATTTTTGGATAAACCTTTGGAAAACAAACAAATAAAAATTATACAATAGCAAGACGAATAGGTGTTTTATCGCGACGATGTATCGAATTTCCTGTAAATATGATCTTATAACCATGTAAGGATTTGAAATTTCATTCCCGAACCTCCAGTTTTTCAGGGACGAAAACAGAAAATTCCGGGGGTGGTTTGTTACGAGCGTATCAAGGCGGCTGAATTTTTCCAAAAATTGGTAATAATAATTCATTAATTAGATTTGTATGCCACTTGAAGCGCCCGCAACCCGAGTACCTTGACAAGACCGCTGATGCAGCTCATCATTGCTCGGGTCGAAGACTTTAAAAAATGGTTGGTTCAGGAAGGAAATTCCCAATCGTGTTACTTTACGCCAGATAGTTATTAACTTAAATTATTATTATATAACTTCATCGTTAAGATGTTATTGATTTTGATGTACTTAAACATACAAATGGTAGATCAAAGTCAATACAATTGTATGTTATGAAAAATTGGTATACATTCATATTAAATTAAATAACTTTTCAATCAAAATATATCAAAATTAAAGTTAGCATTATTAAAATATATGCATAAAGTATATTAAAATTGAAGTTAAAAGTTGTATTCTTCTTAAGAAGGAAGTATTTAGAATTTAATATGCGCTACTGAAAAACAAACTTCCATCATATGCGATGAAAGTTAAATACAGAAATTTCTAACAGTATTCCAACAAATTTTACCTGAGTAAGAATTTACCAAATTAATTCGAATTTAAAACTAAAATGGGAATAAAAGCAGGATCATTATAAATATAAATGACGAAAACTAATAGGTAAATATCTGTGGGCACTTATATAATCACATGTGTTATATTTGTATATTCTGGGTTATATTATATTGTTTTAGATTATTAATGTAAATAATAAAAACTAACTCGCGAATATCTGTACGAATTAATATAATCGCACATTTTGGTTTGTATAAATTCTAAATTATATTATATTATGGTTCAAATATATATGTGTGTATATATATATTTATGTATATATACATGTATATATGTACATATATATATAGCTTATAACTGCAAAACAACGCGAACTCTTCAAAATTTTCATTCATACTGTTCCTAAATAAATGTAAACTGTAGGAAAATATTATAAATTGGCACAGGATTCAGATGACTAGAAAGTAAAAGCAAGAAGGAGAATGCAAGTCTTAAAGAAATAAATTTAAAAATCGAAATATTTAAAAAATATTACGCTAGCGCACATAGTCATTTTTCAGCTCTATCTGGCTACGTTGTGAGAAAATAATACATTAAAATCAGACTCAAAACGTGGAAAATCTCTCAAACACAAGTATCAATGATGTTTAGTTTTTCCATAGTTTCCAAATAGTTTCGACCTAGTTTTTATATACTTTTCCCTACATCCCCTTATGAATTTTCTATTTATGTTTTTGTTAAATGCATAAGTACTACGGTGCCTTTCCATAAACACTATAAACTATAAATACTATAAACAAACTGGGATAGCTGTTAGTTACCATAGCCAGTGCAGACGATATTTCTGAAAAGGATCTGAACCATTGTTTTTTCTAACTATGAAAAATATTTAAGGTGTCAGAGTCCAGAATTAATAATCAACGAAATCGATTTAATCATTTTATATCGATATTTGATTTATTGGTGTCATGAAATATGATCCAAAAATTTCAACTATGTCAGAAATATCCATTTCATCACAAACTTCACTTGGCAACAGGTAATAACAAGTAGGCTACCAAGTAGTTAGGCAATCGGTAATTGCAAAATTACCGGTAAGCATAAATTCCTTCCAAAAATCAGGCCACCCAGAAAAATCCCAAAATCATCAAGATACCCCACCTAAGCATCATCGATACAAGTCTATAAAACGAATCCATTAGAAATCAAAATTCGCAGTTACTCGAGCAACCTGGTACTAACCAGAACTACTTGGACAGTAGAGAATGTAGTTTTTCTATATTGCCCGTCCGCGGTTGGGAACAAGTACGTCCTATCACCTGGATAGTTGACTTAGATTCGTAAAAAGGCCTAGCCAGAGCCACAAATTGGGGATTGTACTTGGGCGGACGTAAATACTTCTAAAATCTTTCCTCCGACGAAAGCCGTTCACGGGATTGTCGCGCTAAAAAATTATACAAGTAAAATTTTTACCACTACGCTTCGCGCTGAAATAATATTTTGAGTGCGTCTGTGGTTGGTTAGCCGAGAGAGTTAACTGTGCGTGTATAGACTGGCGTTGAAAACCTAGCTAGTTAAATACTAACTAGCTAAGGAAATCTACATCTCGTCGAATCTCAAAACGACGAGGAGTTATTTCCTTATAACCAGAAATAGGTTTATTGTCAGACAGGAGTGGCGAAGGACAGGCAATTTAAAAGTACTGCATCCCTTCTAGTTCAAAGCTATCCATTTCTTTCTCACCTTAAAGCTATAAGGTTGAAGCAAAGAAAAAGGGTGTGTGCGCGAGTGAGTCGCGTAAGGACAAGGGTGGTTCCTTTTTGGAACCACGACAATCTCAAATCGAATTTGGCCCGGATATCCAGGACTTCAGCAGCCAGAACGTATTCTCCTTCTTTGCTTTTGCTCCCAGGACATCCGGTAGGATTAAGAAACTAGAAAAAAAACCAAGAAGGCGGTAACGTATACTTTGTATCGTTCTAATTTACTTTTTCCGTTTTAACTCATGTAAAAATGTTCAGATCGGTTTGGTTGTTTTATTTTCCTTAAAAATAAATTCTCTCTTTTTATGTATATGAATGTTAGCAGCTTGATTCAAACTTATTTGAAGCACCTTTCCGCTTTTCTTTCGTTAAAAATTAAAAGTGTTAAGCGTAGGCGTGTAGAATACACTCTCAGTCCGAGAGTAGAAGACCAGCGACCCCACATAATAATAAACGAATTTAGCTAATATTTATATTAACTAAATTCGGCAGTTTGGATGACCTCCGCGTACCGCCCTGGCCAGGCTGAGTGTTTCATGACGAGTCTCGGCCAATTTAGCGAATTTGTGCACAGCATTCGGATTTCGATCTTTGAACATTAGCAATCGTGTTCGATTAAACTGTTATTACAACCATTTATGAATTACTTATGGGAGAAAAATAGAAACTTTGCTGGCCAGGGGCACAGGAACTATCATAAATATAATAAATGAAAAAAATCTGCTGCCGAAGAAAAACGGCCGTTTTAATGACCATCAAAACGTTTTCAATTTGAGGTCCGTTTTAACGGCCATCAAAAATGACATTACAACAGTCATAAAAACGGCCGTTTTAATGGACATCAAAACGGTTTCAATTTGAAGGCCGTTTTAACGGCCATCAAAAATGCCATTACAACGGTCATAAAAACGGCCGTTTATTTTCACTAGGAAAGAAAAGCTATATTTCGGAGACCACTTAAAAACAGTCGATTCTAAATAATAAATCTATTTGATATTAAACAGAACACTGAAACAATGTGAGAAATAATAATTATTCCAATTCTGAAAAATCCCTAGAAACCAGAACACTATTTTTATTATTTAGAACAACATAAAGTTTAATGTGAAATTAGAATTTTGAATGCATTTCTTTAGTCGCATAAAGAAATTCAAAGGTTTCTTTCAGAACAGAAGAGCAATAAGTAAATTATTTAATTAGGAATATGTAACATAAAAATGCAGAAAACTATAAAACATTTGGTAATCACTTTGGACCAAGAACTCCAAAACAAGAGAACTTGTAGAAAGTCGTTATGGTTGATTTAATACTTTAATAAAAGTCCTAGAAATCGAAGATCAATTAACAAGACTGCACACTGAGAGACTTTTCGTTAGAATAAATCGTAAAAGTGAATCATATTTTAGTATAATATCGTTTCAAAGTGAGGCAAACAGGGTTTACGTATCAGAAATTAATATAGTGGTTTTCAAGCGGCGAAATTAATATTTTCGTTTGAATGAATGGAATATATGTTTTACGAACTGCTATGAAACCTACGAGAATTTGAAATTTACTATATCAAAGTTTCGAAGCGAAACAAAGAATATGTGAATCTGAAAACCACTATATGAAAAATCACTCACTCGACCAAAAAGTTTGACCTTCAGAAGGGACGTCTCCGGGTTATGGATTGTGGTGTCTTTTTCTAACGCGTGCGAAGCAAGAGGAAGATAGAGGGGAGAGCTTTGGGCACTCAGAAGAGGGGAGGTTTCAGTGGAAACACATACACAAATATTATTATCATACCTTAGTTATGTTCATATATTTAAGTACACAATGCTACACTATTTATATTCGCATACACGCTTGAAATTAAATTTCAGAATCGCCTATGGGTTCGAACCCCCTAACTCTACCTATATCTACATTAACTAAACGCATTTCTAACGCCTAAAGCCTCTCGGCTATTCTCGCTTGCCATATACCGAAATAAATGTCGCTTATAAGCCACTACTGAGTTGGGGGGTGGGCAGACTTGGATTCGAGTCTACGAAGCTATTCGGATAACGTCGGAAGTACTCGGACGACATTCTGAAACAAATTATATGAAAAACCGAGAATGAATGTTTTGTTTTTTGCTGCGCGTCGTGAGGTTTCTGGCAAGTTCATATTCATAATATGAATTTCTCAAACATGCTTTCCAAAATGTGATATTCATTATTTACCTTATTCAAATTATTTTTAGACAACTTAGTAATCATAATATCATTTTATCGTACTTTCAATTTCTCGAATAGAGATTCATAATATTTAGTATTTAAAATACTACTTTATCTTCTTCATGTATTAAAGACCGTTATGACAATATCAAACTTCGATGTCATAATATGAATAAGTATAATAAAGCCTCGGCTTTCCCCATTTTGAAACGATATTATACTAAATTTTGATTCATCTTTATCATTTACTCTAACGAAAAGTCTCTCAGTGCACTTTTACGACCTTTCTCAAGTGCACATGGATGTGAGTTCTTGGAACGCAGAGCCAGAGGGTTAGTGAAATCGACCATGTGGGGTGCGTGAGAACATAAAAATGTCACGAAATCAAGGAGATTTTCATTGGCAGAAAGACTATAAAAATCATGCATACTTAGTCACTGTAAACACCCTTATTGGTTAAAGATCATCCCCAACTTTTCTAACAGTTATTTTATCGGATTACAAATTTAGTTCTCATAAATGTAGTGGCTATTGTGTCTTATTAAAGTTGTCAAATAAAGAACTAGGAATATTATTTGATATTATATTAACAGTGCGTTTTTAATTTTTATAAAAAACCCGAAGCCTATCTACATAGGCGACCACACAGATGCATCCTCTTCACAGCTCTCCCCCACGCATCCCCTCTCTCTCAATTTCATACGCTGGCCCTCGCTAGGCCCAGCCCCAACTTCCCGAAGAAGCTCGACCGCGAGAGTCCGAGTCCGAAGTAGCCCGACTCGGGAAACCCCAGTCCTAGCCTCTAGCCTCAGCTGCAAGTTTTTTATGGCGCTTGCAGTGAAAGCGCAAAAGAAGGCAGTAAAGCAGTAAATCTTAAAGGATTACTTTTTACTTCCTTCTGGCGACCAGACATCCTATTTTAAATCTTTTAGGTCTACGTGAATAAATAGTTTCAATACCTATTTGCCTGACCATTCGGTTTAGTTTTTGTCTATCTAAAATAGAAATGCATGTTACCTCTATAAATCCCTAGCTCTATCTTAAACTTAGTTTATTTAAATTCTAACGTCCAGACTTAACGTTTCTTATCCTTAAAACTAGTATACATAGTAGTGATATATAACTTACAGAGAAATCTTAAAACTAATTTACAATATCGAGTTTCTCGACGAGTACATATGTCAATCACTCGAAGAATAATCTTAAGTTTATTATTTAAAGATAGTAAATCTAGCTAAAGAATTTGTACGCTTTTCCCAAGGTCTTTTATGATTTTCAGCTGCACAACGTGGGAGAATAATTTATTTAAGTAAGATGGGAATTTCCTGAATTAAACTATGTTTTTGATTGAAATTGAAAATACCGCGAGCTAGTATCGAACATTCGATTAAATTAATCGACTTCGAGCGAGACCCTATAGTCGCTCGTTACAGCAATGTTACGAGCCGCGCATGTCCGTATTTCGCGGCGAAGGTGATTGGTTGGTTCTTCTCGGAGTAAATCCTTGAAAGGAACCGGGAAAGTTTAATTTATGAAATTACGAAAACACTGATCTGTTCAAATAAAGTTTAATATTAAATGCAACTTTATAATTAATTGAGTCTGGGCGCAACAGTTAATACATTAGTCCGACCGCGAGAACAGTTGATTATCGAAACGCTACAAGTTCGACGAGTGGACTGCTAGATGAGTCAATTCACAGGTTCGGTTAAAATCTATCTAACATTCACTCCGCAAAACGCTACAAACCATCCTCGTAGCTCACCCCCATGCATCCCCTCTCTTACCAGTTCGCATGCTGGCCCTCGCTTGGCACAGCCCGAGTAAGCGCGACCGGGAAAATCCGAGTCCGAAGAAACACGAGTCGGAAAATCCCAGCCCTAGCCTCTCGCCTCGGCTACAGGCTTTTTATGATGAAGAAAGTGAAGCTCGAAGAAGAGTAGTAAAACAGTAAACCTTTTATGAATCATCTTTACTTCCTTCTGGCGACCAGATATACCTTTTGAATGACTGTGTCTATTCGAACAACTCGTTTCTGAATAGATTCACACAGATGTTTTATGCTTAGTTTTTCTTAGTTACTATGCGTGAATTACTGCTGTAAAATCCTAACTCTATCTTAACTAAATTTATTCTAATCTTATCGTCCAGACTCAACTTTCTCATCCTTAAACTAGCGTACATAATTCAAGTAGAAACTAACAAAGGAGTCCTAAAACTAATTTACAATGTTGAGTTCTTTATTGAAGGCATCCGTTGAACACTCGGACTACTATTATACTAGATACATTATTATTACTATTTAAATTTTACATGGAAAACTAAACAGATTCTATGCTTTTCCCAAGGTCTCTTTATTACTTTATGTATTCCAGGTTTGTTCGTGACAACCTCTTCAAACAGTCGGAATTTCCCAAATTAGTATTAATTAATTTTATTTTAATTTGAATACTCGCGGACAAGTATGGCGCCTTCACATGTGACGTCATACGAGACACGAGCGAGAGGTAGTCGCTCGTAACAGCAAACTAACTAAATCTGAATCTACGCGTCCAAATTTTCCAAAGGCTGCATAGGAGTGAGGTCTCCTTATACTACTTTGTGATATGTACTCTCAGTGAGTCTCAGTCATAGAGATATTACAGATAGATTCGACAAGCCATAGGCCGCTCTGTGCCGCTCTGTAACTGTAAGTGGCAACGTCAGTCTGGAAACTCGGTGAGCACGAAAGAGAGAGACGATGGGAGGTTTTTTCTGTCTTTGTCTACGCGTACAGCATTAGAGAGAGAGACAGCCTAACCCTCCGAATTACTCTCGCCCGAACTGACAGATTTCAGGCTGGCTTGTCGACTCTATCCAACTCTATCTGTAATTCTGTAATATCGGTAATATCTCTATGGTCTCAGTACGTCTCCTTCAACCCTATCCAACTTCTCCATTTTTGCATGGAACGCGTCTGCAAATGTCAGCCTGACTTTAACATTGTTTCATATGGGATAATGTTACAAAGAATTTAAAAAATCATATTTATCAATAAAAAATACTCATGAAACTATCACAATAAATTGACAAACATATAATAAGAATTTTCAGCCAAAAAAATTTTGATAGATAATGATAGGAATGGAGAGAAAACATTTTAAACGCAGTCGCGCTTCAACCTGTCTTTTTAACATTGTTTCTTATGGAATAATTTTACAAACAATTTAAAAAATTATATTCTTTAATAAAAAAATATTTATGAAAATATTATAATAAATTAACATTAAAACATTAAAACAAGGCAATTATTATTATGGTCAGCTATCTATTACTTTGTATGTAAATTTATTTCTAAACTTCATTTTGAAGTGAATTGCTTTGTTAATGTATTGGAAATTATTATCAATTCAAATTATTATAACACTTTGATATACTATGGAAAGCTATATATATATTTATATATATTCAAAATTGTTTTCTCCATTGCTATCAGTATCTATTAAAAATTTTTTTTGCTGTAAATTTTTAATATTATGATATGTCTGTTAATTTATTATGATATTTTCATAAATATTTTTTTATTAAAGAATATAATTTTTTAAATGGTTTGTAAAATTATTCCATACGAAACAACCCGGTAACAAAGTATGGATTAAATTAGATAGAAACGTTTCTATTCAATTCAATACCGTTTTTGAAAATTACGTTTCAATCCAGAAGAGTATTAAAGACGTAAAAGAAATGGATTGAAATGAATCCACCAACCTAATCGGGATTAAAACGGAGTAAAAAGTAACGCTTTAGTGGAACGGAATTGAACAGAATTACCCTCAAAAAAGAAAGAAAAAAGTTTATTTATTCACGTTAAGTTTATACGTCGTTTTAATTTATAAATTGAATTTATTCTCAATTATGTATAATTTTGGATTGATTAAATCAGTGTACATTTAATTTTTGCAAGAGTTTCTCACTTTCATTTTTTGTCATATTTAGTAAACATAGCGTTCATTGTATTATTTGATAAATTTATTCAAGATATATTAATTGCATATTTATTATTTCTCAATTGCATTTTATAAGGGAATTTATCTAAATTATTTAGAAAAAATTTGCAAAATAATTAATAAGAATTCAAACTCCTGCCATTACAGTGGTTAAACCGAATTAAATTGACTTCAATTTCAGACGAGAAACAACAAAATTAGTTTGTTCCACATATCAACTCACAGGACGAAATTAAAATGACTTCAACTTCTTAGGTTATCCTACGTAATTAAATTGAATTATTTTCTTTCACACTTTGACTCATAAAAACGAATTAAGATGTCTTTAATATTATAAGTATCTTTGCGAGATTAAACAGAATCAACTTGACTTCAAATCTTTCACCCTTGACAGAATTAAAACGTGTTCATTCTTCGTCGCAGGATTCAACGGAATTGAAATGAGGACAAACGTAGCACGCTAAAATGAATTGAAGTGTTTACGCTCAAAAACGGTATTGCTTTGGATTAAAAGTGTTGGAAAATCGCCCATATTCAAACTACTTTTAATTCAATTTAATCCATACCCTCCATACCTTCTTACCGGAAATGTTGAAAAGTCAGGCTGAAGCGCGACTGCGTTTAAAATTTATTTTCTCCATTTCTATCATTATATTTGAAATTTTTTTTTGCTGAAAATTTGAATAATATGTTTGTTAATTTATTGTGATAGTTCCATAAGTATTTTTTATTAATAAATATAATTTTTTAAATTATTTGTAACATTATCCCATAAGAAACAATGTTAAAGTCAGAGTTGGTTAAAGTCAGGCTGAAGCGCAACTGCGCCCTCAGTCGAGATTTTAAGGAACTACCATGTGGGGGTCACATATTTACGGACATCTTTTAGGCCGTTGGATAGGGCTAGTCTCCTTATGCCACTTCCTAGGTTCAGTAAACAAAAATGTTGAATTTAATTTTATTAAAAAAAGTTTTCTCGAGGAAAAAAAGTTTTCGTTGGATTTCGAATGCTGCGAAATTGATAAATGAGAAATGCGAAATCTCAAGAATAAGAAACGTTGGGATTCTTGCTCACATTGATGCTGGTAAATTAATAATTTTCAAAATATTATGAGATTATTTTGAATTTAACCATTTTTAAAATCTTTAATTGGGTTTTAAGGGTGAATCCCGTGTAAGCATAAGGTAAATCTGAAGCAAAAAATAATTAAAGTAACGCTTCCAGGAAACTTCACTCGTAGAGGTTACTTTGTAGGTTAGAAACAAATATTACTGTATATTACCTCCGTGGTGCAAACTGAGGCAAAATCGAAAGCATCTGTAGGAATGAATATTCTAAGCGAATTTTCGTTATCGGTTTTCCATTTGAAACATATTTCTACATATTTTATTTAAGAAACTTTGTTTATGGAATTACATTACTGGCTCATATTAATTTTTGTATCATCCAAAAACAATTTCGAAATCCCGGCTTTTGTATAAACCGTTAAACGTTGAAAAAGTCTTCAAAAGTTGGGACAAAAGAATTACAGACAAAAATTACTTGATAAAAGTATATTTATATGTATAAAGTATACAACAATACGATTGCCAATAATCATAAGTAGGACTTATATTGATCCTTAATAATATAATCTTAAATTGTTATTAATGTTATCAGACAAAAAAACTTACAAGCCCCTTGAAAAAACAACAAAATTATCTCCCTGGATGTAGTATAACTTTTCTTACTTTTTTTATTTTCTTTATATCTTACATATTAATATCACTTAATTTTTGCACATTACCTTTTTGGAGCATTGCGTGTTTAAGACTTTGCTTATTTGCACCAATGGTATTTTAAGACATTGTCCAATGCGGTACAAGGCTTATTTGAAACTTCGCAGTGTCATCTTTCGTGGCAATAAAATTCTATAGAAAACATATGAAAATAAATGTTTAATAGTGAAAACTTTACATTACATTCTTGAAATTCATAACAGACTCTATAAACATAATTTTTTAAACAGAGTCTTATGAAATCGATGTAAATAAAAAAAAAGAATTATAACTATTTTTAAATAAAAAATTGTACTCCTTAACACTTTTTTGAATTTTTTATTTTTCTGTAATAAAGAAGATTGTATGTGTAAAGTTAAATTATGTACATTTCAAGGTCTATGCACTACGTTAAAAATATCTAGACATTTCCAGGAAAAAATTATCAGGAACATTTTGGGTTTTTCTCCAATTTTTAAATAATCATTCTAACTATTCATTGAATAAATTTTTTTTAAATGATGTGCATTTTCAGGAAAGACTACAACGACGGAAAGAATGTTATTTTATTCAGGAACGATCTCAAACATGGGAGAGGTGCACCATGGTAACACGGTAACAGACTACATGGAACAAGAAAGAGAACGAGGGATAACAATTACCTCCGCTGCTGTCACATTTCCATGGAAGAATTATAGATTTAATTTAATTGACACGCCTGGTCATATTGATTTCACAAACGAAGTAGAGCAGACTCTGGGAGTATTAGATGGAGCAGTGGTAGTTCTCGATGGCTCTGCTGGAGTTGAAGCCCAAACTTTGACTGTCTGGAGGCAAGCGAATCAATATAATATACCTAGGATTGTTTACATTAATAAGATGGACAGAAATGACGCAGATTTCGAGAAAAGCTTGATGTCTATTGAATCTAAATTGGAAACACTCTCTTTAGCAACTCAATTTCCCTTAAAATGTGATAATGAGTTAATTGGTCTTGTTGATATTATCACGCTTGAAAAGTTAATCTTCAATAAAAATAATCAAGGAACAAATATTGACAAATTGAAGCTCACTGAGGAGGAAGAAAATCTGTTTGCAATGGCAAAAGAAAAACGAAGAAATTTGACGAATAGACTTTCTGACTTGGATGATGAATTAGCTAATATTGTTATAGAAAAAAATTCTTTAGATGAAGTTTCGGATCAGAGTTTAGTCGATTCTCTACGCAGAGTTACTATAAGTAGAAAAGCAGTACCGGTTCTAATCGGTAGTTCATATAAGAATATAGGAGTACAACCGTTGATGGATGGGATCATTTTATATTTGCCTTCGCCGGATATGCACCAGAATGCGAAGCAGTGCAGCTGTTTCGAGGTAAATCTTTTTTCTCACTCTTTTTTATCTTAAAAATATTTACTTTTGTTGAACTTCTTCTGATTTAAAAAAAAGAAAAGAAAAAAAACATCATTTTTAGGATTCTCTCTCTGCAAAAGCGTTCAAAATTGTTCATGATAAACAAAGAGGACCATTAACCTTCTTTAGAATTTTCACCGGGAGTTTGAAGAAAAATCAAAAGCTTTACAATATTCATCAAGCAAAAGTCGAACAGGGCGGTCGCCTTTATGTCGCTTATGCGGACGATTATGTCGAAATTCCAGAAATAGATAGTGGAAATATCGCGGTCATGACTGGACTAAAATCGACAATAACTGGCGACTTAATAACCAACAACCCTTCCTCCGCAATCCGAGCTAAAACGAGAATGCAAAAAAAGAAAGGGGTAAAGCAAGAGGAAATAGACAACCTTTTTTCAGTTGGTGCAAGAGTCCCGGATCCAGTTTTCTTCTGTTCTATTGAGCCACCATCTTTATCTTACCAAGTTGCACTGGAAACTGCACTTCAAGAACTACAGAGAGAAGATCCTAGTCTCAGGGTAAATAAAAATAAAATCAATTTGTAGTTAAATGGTACATACGGGTCCAACTAAATCTTGAGAATAAAAGTTAGAAACGGTGCACTGACTTTGATACTAACTATAAGAAAACGAACTTCAATATATTTTATCATAGACTCTAAAATATTTTCAGCTTTTTTATGTTAAAAAATTGACTAAGTTTTAAGTTATGAGTTTGAAAAATTTTTAAATTCGATATTATCAAGACCGTTTGATGAATAATCATTCTTTCAACTAAAATAACGTAAAAAAATAAAAATTTCAACAGGTAACACAAAATGAAGAGACAGGACAAACTGTATTGGGAGGCATGGGTGAGCTGCATGTAGATATAATTAAAGAAAGGATTCGACGAGACTACAAAATAGACGTAAGTCTAGGAACATTGCAAATAGCCTATAAGGAGACTATAGAAGAAGCAGTAAGGGATACATATAAAATTGACCATAAGATTGGCACTAGCAAACACACAGTTTTCCTAGAGCTTTCCTTGATACCTTATTACAAAGGAAAAGAAATTTTAACTTTCGATCAAACGAAAGAAAGTGCGTCAAACCTTTCAAAAATACATCCAAAAGTGCTGAGTGCCCTAAAAAATGGCATCAATGCTGCTCTTATGCATGGACCTAAATTGGGATGCCCTGTGATTGATGTAGGAATCATGTTGCATTGGCTGGAAATCGGAAAAGGAACTTCTGACACAATGATATCTGCAGCTATTACTCAAGGCATTAGAAAGGTCATAATGTGCAATATTTTATCTTTTGTTGAACTTTAAATGGTTGAAAGGCCCTTAGTTCCACGAAGTCATTTCATGGTAAATCGAAATAAAAACATTGCGACCAATATGGCATACATAAATTACATTTAACTTTGCTATTCCATTGCTTTTCAAACATATTTCTTATCCATAAGAGATGCTTTAATTAATGTCATTAATGTCAAATGATAATTCTATCTACATATTATATGCATAAAAAACCATAAAAACTTGAAAATTTCCAAAATAGTGACTAAGGTTTTTTTTCAAAATTCCACGTATAAATATTTCCAATCAATTTAATATGGTTAAATGAGGTATTTGCAGAATATTGGAACTGCTTATACTTCGTTTACCTTTCATTTTATTAAATTTAATATGATAGTATATAAAATCATCCACATATGGAATAGGTGTATGAAATTAAATATACGCAATCATAACAATTGATACATCTCCAAGTGACAATAAAACAAGAGTATTTTGATTCTTGGGTTCGAATCTGGGCTGAGTCAAGTTTTTCTCATTCTCCAATAATTTTCTGGAAAAACCGTGAAATTGGATAGTGAATTAATTAGTAATTTCATACGTTAAATAACTTGAATAACATTTTTCAACAATTATAGTTTTTTTATAAATCTTAGATAATCTTGGGATCTTTCTTTTGCAGCTGATGACCAATGCTGGTACCATTTTATTGGAACCAATAATGGAATTAGAAGTTGTTACTGTAGAGGAATCGGCATCGGCAGTCCTGGCAGATCTTTCCGGCAGGAGAGCTGAAATACAAAGTATAACTGCTCGTGGAAAGAATAAGGTATTCACTTATCTGCGTATAATATACATAAATGCTTAATGCAGTAACTACTCAGAATATGTTCTCAATGAGTTATTATTTATCCTAATTAGACAAAGAGTAACTAGAATTATTTTTATAACGTAATATCCAAGAGTGATTTGATATTTTTGGTCCCAGAACCAAGTTAGAATTCCATTTCTCACTAAGACTGGTTTTCTGACTTATGATAAAGAAAAACATTTTGCATGCTTTAAACCTCACAGAGGCCCAGAATAGTGTCATGCATAATCCCACGTGTTGTTAGAGTTCAATTTTTGGTATACAAATATTGAAGATCAATAATCGATGATGGTTATCAGGTTGCAAATGTGTCATGGACACAATGCAAAATAAATAATAGTTCAAGATTCTGAGCCAACTTTGTTCCACAGAATTTAGATTGATTGAGTCAAAATTAAGCTCGAAGATTTAGCATTCAAAATGAAAGTCAAATTTTCTTTAACTGTCAAAATTAGTAGTCGATTAAACTACATTTGTTACAAAGCAAGTGTAATTTTCAGGTCTGTATTTTGAAAAATCCCCCTTTTCCGTCAATTTTTAGAAAGTTGTATATTTTTTCCACTTAGGTAAACGGATATTTTTTTTAGAGAAAAGCCGCAAGATAAACTTTTTATTTTTAGAAACACATGCTTTATAAGTGCGTTTTTGGTTCTTTTTATTGCTAATGGTCACTAGCCCTGGCAGCAGTTTAATCTCATGAAATATTGAGTCTTTTCATTTAAGGCCCTAAAGCCTAATTTCAATTAAACGACTGCTACATTTATTATTTTGAGAGCCAGTAGTTCTGATCATGAACACTACTTTCAATGTTTATTTCAAAAATAAAAATTACGTGTCAATGTAGAAAATGTTTCTAGGTTTTTCATGCCCTGGTTCCACTGGCTGAATTACTTGGATATTCGTCTTCCTTGAGGATAATAAGTTCTGGAAAGGCCACTTTTATGATGGAATTTCGTCATTATCAAGCAATGGACGTTTATCAGGAACAAGAAGCTATAAAGAAAGTCACTGGCTTCTGACCGAATATCATATATTTTCCAAAAGTGAGAAAAATTTGCAATGCAAATTAAAGAAACTTTGATTGTAAATGTGTAAATAAAATTCATTAATTTATCATAATAACGTGTAATGATTAATTTTATTTTTGTGCACTTTCTACTTTTTTCACATAGAATCTGACATTGATCATTTCTTTTTAACTTCTTCAATCTCACAAGTATTTATCATATTTCAATGATTTTTTACCCTTTATAAACGTAAACTGCAAATTTTTACGCGATTTTCAATTTTTTTAATAAGCTAGTTTCTAATACTCAAATTCAATTTTAATTTTCTTTGGTTCATTTTTAGGATTTAAAAAGTAACACTAAAATTACAATATTTATGTAAATTGATTTACTCTAATTGGTTACGAAAAACTGCAGGAGGTGCCAATTTTCTAACTATTGTGAACTGGACTATCCTGAGATTTGACTGTATTTTTATTTTTTGCGAAAATATCATTTTGTCACAAAATTTGTACGCTTTTACTGGCAAGTAAAGTTACACAGGTAACTCGTCGTTTTTAACATAAATTTACAGACTTATAAAATTATGAGAAAAATCGGCATGTATTTTTTGTATCTGCAAAAGTTTAATTTTAAGGGTGAAAATAATACCTTATGCTTTCAAAAACCCTTTAAAAAACTCCCATCCTCAAAATCTATATTTTATTTCTAGTTATTTCATTAATATCGTCGAGTCACACGTGCGTAGCTTTACTTGTGAATGTGATTATCAAAACAGGGGATTTTTAAATAACTAAATACAAATTTTAGATCAAACTTGTAAGATACAAGATAGTCAATTTATTACAGCCAATCAAAGATTATCGAGAAATGATTTTTCGAAGTCTGTCGAAGGTAAATTTGAAATTTACAATAAAATTACCCTTTGATGAAGGATCACTAGAACTAGGTCGAAACAGAAACTCTAAAAGCAACTTTATAATTCCAAAGTCGTTTATTGACATTTTGAACTAAACGAAATATACACTGTATCATTCATGTATTACAATTTTCATTACATAATCGTTCAATAACCTCGCGAGTAAAATGATGTAGACGCAACTAATGTATTAAAAGATTGCTAGCGGTTTCTGCAAAGAAACTCAAGTCTCTCCGTCGACACCACCTTATCATGTATAAATATATTAATATTGCATAGTCATGCGAAAATGTTCGAATATTAAAAAATATATTACATTTATGTATGGAGGGATTAAAGTGTTATACAGTATTGGTGATTAAGGCTTGAGCGGTGAACTTCTTTCATAAAGAAAAGAAAGTATTTTGCAAAAAATTCGAATATGAATTTCTTTTCTAATTGGTATTGCTCTTATTGTCCTAACGTCAAATTTTTAAAAATCGGATGATTCATATTTCGCAATCACGTTTTCACAATCAAATTCCTTAAATCTAATGAAAAGATTTGAGCTAAATTGTCTCCATAATATCTAACTTTCTTCATGTAAAATTGACATGATAAAAATTCGCTTCTGGTAGAAACGGCTTAACTTAATTTATTGCTAGTTTTTATTTAATCAAGCAAGGATTAAATAAACTTGTAGTATCCAGTTCAACATCCACAGTATTCTTTGCGAAGATACATTTTGTTGGGAATTAAAAATTCTAGTTTTAACTTATAATACTTTAACTCTAAAAAGTATTTTAATTTCACAATACACGTCACTTTCATAAGCTTCAGATGGGATCGAAAGTATTATTTAAAATTAATTTTAAAATGATTTTAATAATTTAGCTATGTTACCAGCGTAAATTATTTTTTCGATCCCTATTACTGAATAATGTGGCACTAATTTTATTAAAATCAAATTCTTATTATAATATTATTTCGACGCTATATTGAATTTCGCAAATGTTAAAATTACGAAAGTGAAAAATGACGGTAACAGCACAAATTTTGTATCTTTGGTCCGCCACTTTGATCGATCATTATAAATTTTCGACTGGAAAAACTTGTTTAAAGTATAGTCAATTTTGCAAGGCCATCTCTCCTTAACTCTATCAGGTCGTACAATTATGACGACATGCAATATCCATGAAGTACAAAATAAAATTTTTATGCTATGGACTATTGCTCAAATTTATTCCGGATCCTCTTCCAGAGATCCGTACTTTAGATCCTGGCGTCACAAACTTACTAGTTTAGGAGGATTAGCATCTGGAGAGCTAAGGTCAACGGCTGAGAGATTATTTCTTTGTTGCGTGGAACAGGACGGGATCAGGGGTGTCGAAACAGGTGTGAGACCTGTGCCACCTTCCATCAGAGAATCGAAGTTGAAAGGAATTCCGCTGGACGGGGTAGTGATTGGTACACCAGCAACTTCAGTGGTAACTTTCATGAAGGAAGGAGTCTCTACGGTCTTAAAATGTAAAGGCTCCGGTCGCTCCTTAGGCTCGACGAAAATCGGCAAGGAGTTAGGTCGGTTGTTGTTGTCAAATCCAACCGGGAGGGAGTTTGGTCTGTTCGGTCTCAGCGAGCAGATGGATTCTCGTTTTGGAGGCTGGACGAACTGATCCTCGACTATGTCAGGCTTTATCACAGGCTTAACGTCAGGTGGTGATGTTGACCGAATTCGACAAACGGCTCGATGAGCTTCGAGTATGAATTCAAGTTCGTCCTTTGCTTGTTTCAGTTGATTAATCTCATCTTGTAGACTCTGCTTTTTCTGTTCTAAACCCTCGGTTTCCTGGAACAGATCATTTTTCATCATTGGTAAATTTCTTGAGTAACATTCCTATTTTTTTAAATTATTGGCTTGAAAGCATCACTTTTCATCCTAGTTCGGTTTCAATAGAAAATCGTCACAAATAATTTGAAGAAACAATTTAAATTTAAGAGATCGAAAAATTCTAAAATCATTGAATGACAAAGTTTATTTAAAAGATAACGTTTTGCTATTAAAATTTGGATTTTTTGAGATTTTAAAAACTGCTGATAAGATGAAACTGATAGTGAATTTCAAACGCTAATGTTGAAGTTACATTTTTCCTGGTCAAAAAATTTCTAGAGGATAACTTACTTCCAGTAAGGCATTGGTGTGGTCCATTCTTCTCTTTCGGCACCGAGCTGCTGCCATTTTATTTCTTTCTCTGCGAATTTGTCGTCTTTCCTCCTCTTCTGGTGACATACCAATAGTTCTAGTGGGCCTTCTACCTCCCATATTTCGTCTAGTTTGCTGTTGTGGCTGCTGCTGGGGTTGCTGTTGAGACTGGTGGTTCTCAATGTTGTTTTGGTGAATCGTATTTTGAGTCTGGGCAGGAGTTGGTTGCGATGGTTCCACCAGAGGAGGCACAAATCCAGCCTCTCTGCTGTGTGAAGCCGACTCACTTGTCAGCTCCAGGAAGGTCTGCTCAATACTCCGCAGGGTGGTCGGAGTAAGCGTGGGCGTCGTCCTGGTAGGCACGCCACTGTGTAGGCCGTCCAAAGATACCAGCTGAAGCAAAAAAATAATCTTTTCTTATCATAGGTATTCAAAATTAGAAGAATGGTCTAAATAAATAATCAAAATAATTATAATAATGTATTCGCTATCTTATTCAAAATTATATATATTCCCTAATTTATATTTCGATAATTAATAAAATATTCAGAAATTGACTCACTAAGTTCTTTTAAACATAAAATGTAATAAAATTTTAAGGATAAAGATTATTTATTAAAGCATATATTTTAAGTTCTTTTTTCAACTTTTCTTTTATTTCAAATTTGATCTTCTGTCGCCTTTAATCCAAAGAAACAAAAATGTTTGTGATTTTGTGCCCGATAAATCATCTCAAATGTTTGACTAATTTATTTAAAGCTTACTACTATAGTAAGTGTGAAATAAAAATTTTTTTATGATAGTAGCTGAAATTTCGAAAACCGCCTGTTTTCACAAAAGTAATATCATAAGGTATTCATGCCAGGTAAAGTAAATAAAATTAAGTCGACGTCAGCAGACTGGAATTGTGTGGGGCAAGTGTCATCGCTAAAATTACTTAGTACCACCCGAATGCCAGTTTAATCGTCGAACCCACCCACGCATAACTCGCCCGGCTCTTCAAAACAGTAGAACCCTCGTGGCTTTTAAGCTGTAATTAAGTTTTGGTAAGTTAAACTTGTCCTCATAAATGATCAGAACAATTGAAACTTTGAATTTCAGTACCTGCTAAAGAAATAAAGGAAAATATATTCGAATAATTAAAAATTAAGATATTATGAAAAATATATTCTTTCGGTAGTGAAACTAACACTTTTATTAATTACAATTCAAATTATTGCAAAAATAATGAAAAATAGAATCTGTGAGATGTTTTTCATCATTTTTTCTTGTTTCATTCACAATCAAGCTTTATATTTTGAGCACCAGTATTATAATGAATAAATTTTCAAGTATAAAAATTTTCTGAAGGTTGGGAATATTTGATGGAATGAGAAACACATGCCTGATACAGTTGTGACATTTTTATCGGTAAAATTGTTTACCTTTGACATTGGTATCATTCAGAGATGTATAACACAGTTAAGGAGTGTCTTTTGTGCTCATTTTCAATTCTCTCTCTCTTGTTCCGCTCCCTTCTGTTGTTACATACGTAAATTTTACACGTATTTAAATTTACATTTCTATTCCTAGTATATAACAGATGAAAGCCTAAGTGATGACATTTCTCATATACTTTCAACAAATAATAATACTATTACTGAAAATTTCACAATTATAATTATAATTACACTAATAATTGAGAATTTATTATATTTCTTTAAAATTTAAGCATATATACACTACAATTTTTATTAAATTTTATTGTTTTGGAATAGGGTCAATTTTCTTCTTTCTATTTATTTAAAAAATTATCAAAGGTATATATTAAAAAATGCAAACAAGAATGTCAAATATGTCACGTTATAATACACTACAATGTTTGGGTTTTTAAGAAAAATTTTAGTCCATATAATCTACCTATATACTTTTCCAAATGAATTTCTTTATATGTTAACTTCTTAGCACTTTTGAAATTTATATTAACTTGTATAATATTAAACTTTTAAACTTTTTAATCTTTGTCTTTTTATTTATTTATATAACAATGTTATGAATACTAATTATTTTATTATAATTTTAGCTTGGCTACCGATAAGAAAGACTGTTTTTACAATAAGCGGCTGCAGGTGGAGCGTTTCGAAAATTATAGAATTTTTGTTACTTTCGAAGAAGACAAACAAAATATCTAATTTGTAAAATCTATTAAACAATTAATCTTCCCAAATAAAATTAGAAAAAAACTAATTGAGAATTATATATTACAAGAAATAAATCAAGTTAAAAATACGTTTTAGTGTTTTCACTCTCCTATAAACGTAATATTATAAATAAATATCTATTTCAAGTCATCGAAAACTGGAACTTTTATAACATGCTGCCACAATAGCTGCATTCTCTAAAAACGCAACTGACGATTTTTTTCTCAAATAAAGCAAAGGCTGATTCCGAGTTGCAAATGAGTTTTTCCAAACCAGTCAATAGTATTGCAGAAAGTTATCTTATTGAAATTTAGAATGAAATTGCACTTATAGAAATTGATACCTTGAGAGTAGATCCTTTATTAGGCCTAATAAAGAAGAAAAAAAAAAACGATTTTATGAAAACCAAATAGATCCATCTCTACAAAGAAATCAAGCACTGACGGTTCAAAAAACTGGACTGTTTTTAATATTTTATTTAAATCATACACGGTTAGAAATTTTCTTAACAAGTTCAAAATCTAACATCATAAAATTTCTGTAAATTTAACAGATATTTCAGTAAATTTAACCGTTTTTCTGTAAACACAACAGATTTGTCGATCAATATTACAAAATGCCCGTTGAATTGGAATTTTGAAGAAATTTCTTTATTCTGTAAATTTAACAGGCATTTCTGTAATATTAATCGACAAATCTGTTATGATTTCAGAAAAACGGTGAATTGTACTAAAATACCTTGCAGTGCTGGATTAAGAAATATTGTGGGCTGAGGCAACTCTTTTTTTTTCGTATGAGTTTTTCGCTAAATCTGAATCAGTCAAAATCTACTGATTATCAGTGAAATTGGACTGATTCAAATAGATAAACAGAGGTTACTGTCAATCAGTCAAATTTCAGATAAAAATATCGAGCATTCGGTAATTTCTAACTAAAAATTTAAAAATTCTCTCTTAAATTTACTAAAAAGTAACTGAAATTTCTTCAATTTATCTCAATTCTTGAGTCACATTCGCTGATGAATCAGTCAAAAACAATATTCAGTTACCAATTTAAATTAGTAAAAAAAAACTGTGGCTTAAAATTAAGAGAGCATTTAATAAATATGATTTCATATCTTCGATTTCAATTTTTTCACATCCAATTAAAAACTGATTCTCTTTGAATTATAGGAAAATAATATTTTATCAAAAATAAAATGAAGGTTAGGTCATGTGATCGTGCAAGAATTAACTTAAAGTTTCATATTGATTTTCCTATCGATACTTCTACCCCACCTTTGAATATGAATCCTATTTCCCCCACTCACTGCTATGGACAGCGATTTCATCACGTTTACAAAAGCACGCCTGCGAGATGACTCATTAGGGTTATACTTTTATCTAAAAACTTCAAGAATTTCGAAATATTTTTGTCAAGAGAATTCATATTAAGAATAAAACATTTTTCATGCATTGAAGTAAAAATGTAAAAAGCGTAATAAACATATTTCATATAGCACATTTAGGAAACAGTCGTAAACATTTTTTTTCAGAACTAAAAAAAAAAGGAAACAGTTAAAACAACCAGAATTCTGGTTAAGACATATTCAATATCTTTTTTCCTATTGAAATAATGAAAATTCTGATTAATTTCCAGAATTTTGAAAAGTATATAGAAAATCTGGTTTTTTTTTAGTAAATGTTTTTAAAGACTTTAAAAATCAAATTCATTGATGCAATCACAATGAAAATAAGAAAGAAAAAAAAAAGAATATTGAACAAATACATTATTTTTAAGTATTTTAGTTCAGTGATTGCCAGTTGTTAAACGTAAACACGAGGATTATCTTTAAACTACTTTTGGCACAGAAGGCCCCCATTTGTGGCCGAAAAGTTTGCCTTTGTCAACTTCAATTTTATTATATTGTAAAAGTGAATTAAATTTACTTAAAGTTATTAAATTTTTTTATGCTTTCAAATGAGAAAGGAAATTTAGTATACTTAAGGCTCTATATCAGCCTTAAGGAACACATTATCATCATGACATTCGCGCTTGGCGCTCGATTTTTTACTTTATTTCCAAAATTTTTTGTATTATGGACACAAACAAGTAGAAACTTAAAATCAATAAAATTTGGTTTAAGCAAAATTTATAGGACATTTATTTTTCATGATCAAAACTGAAAGTAGTCCATTCTCTAAATCTGAATCAGTCAAAGTTTCACTGATTTAATCAGACAATTGCCTTTTCACTAATTCATCAGTGAGAAAAATATTTTTCACTGCTAAATCACTTAATTTCCACTGATTTGCCTGTGAAAAAATATTTTTCAATGCTAAATCAGTTAATTTTCACTGATTTGTCTGTGAAAAAATAATTCACACTGGTGAATCAGTTAATTTTCACTGATTGGATCAGTAAAACTTGACTGGTTTACAGTAACGTCTATTTAGCTATTTGAATTAGTCAAATTTCACTGCCAATCAGTAGATTTTGACTGATTAAGATTCAGAGAGTATCTACGTTTCTTCTATTTTTTCTTAACCATTTCCAAAATTTTGTGATCTTAATAAAGCGCTTTTAAATTTTTTTTCCCGTGTACATTTAAAACAAGATATACATTACGTTTGCAACATTTAGGCTTATTGCATCAACCCTACGGACCAAACTAGTGAAACACTGTTTTGCATTAATTTCGTATTCTCTGAAATTTGTTTTTGCATTTTTAAACAATGACAAAGCCTAATTACAGGCAAAAAGTCAAGGAACATAAAACAAATTGTATTGATATGTAGGCACTGACAAAAATTTCAAACTCAACTAATTAATTTGAAATTAATGATATAATTTGAAAATGAGAGAATGAAAGCATACACATTAATTACCTTACATATTAGACATTTTAATTATTTTTATTACTTCAACGAGTTTAACATAGCCGATAGTATGTTTAGTTTGTTTAAATACATTTCATAAGAATTAATCTTATAATTTTTAAATTAGAATTTTTTCTTCTTATTCGCGTTAATCTCTTAGAAAAAATATTTTTTTAATTTCAAATAATATTAATATAAATAGAAAACTAAAAAAATCGCATCATTTTTAAATAAATAATAGCGAGTATTGGTTAATTTGTGCCATTCTAACCTCCAAATTGACAGTTTTTTTCAGTTAAAAATAATAAACTGTAAAAACACATCAAATAATGCATTTAAATTTTTATTTTAAAACTAGCCATTATTAAGCGCTTATATTAAATTATGATTAAGAGCAAAACAGAAAGTAGTGATTGAATAAGGTTAATTGAGGTTTAACTATTCAATTAGAGTTAGCTACACTATTCCTTAGAATTATAAATTACAAGAATAGTATATGGCTCATTCCATATCAGATTTACAACTAAATTTTTAATATGGACGAAAATTGTTTCTAACATTTTCTAGAGCAAAATAATTGACACGTATTTTTTTCGAAAACAAAATTTTTCTTACAAGATATGATTTTTTGAATTTTCAAAAAAACGAACAATTTTCAATCACTGATTATTCAAAAGCTACTCCACGTCGAAGAAAATTCCTAATCATAAAAGGTTGTTAATCGTATGAACTTTTCATAAAAATATGAACGAAAATAAATAAACAAAAAATTGTAAATTTTGCAAATTTTATAAACAAATACGATTTTTTCAAAGTCGGACTATATGGTTTTTCGATTTTCTGGACTAAAAATGTTTGTTATTGTGTAAGAAAGATTGTTTAAAATTTTTGGAGTGGACCGATACATAGTTTCCGAAATATTCGAATTTATGTACAGAGCGCTGACCGGATTTGTCTCGCTTCGTGAGGCGCGCCAGTGGAGTTGGTGCGTTAAATCCATTTAGTGCGTTCGAACCATTATTTTGTTGATATTTTTATGAAAAGTTCATACGATTAACAACTTTTTATAATTATGAATTTTTCTCGACGTCGAATAGTTTATGAATAATCAATGATTAAAAATTGTTTGTTTTTTCCAAATTAAAAATTTCAAAAAATCATATCTTCTAAAAAAAAATGTTATTTTCAAAATAAAAAAATACGTGCCAATTATTTTGCTCTAGAGAATGCTAGAAAAAAATTTCGTCGATATTAAAATTTCAGTTTGTAAATCTAATATGGAATGACCCATATACATTTCATTATTTGACATGTGCGTCACATTTTATAATTGCATTAATAAATGAAACCTGATTCTTTTTCTCGTTCTCTTTCTGCTATTAATTTTTATTTCCTTGACCAGTTTCAGCAAATACTCGTCTTTCTTTCCCCAATGAAGATTATTTGTATGTATTTTTCTCCCCTTTAACTATAAACAAAGCATCCACAAAGACAACCTGTCGATAATCTGTGGATGAAAGCAGCAGCACAGAAACATCGTTTACCATGTGCAAAACTCGCACAATCTCTCCACAAATCTATAAATAAATGCGATTGTCGCTCTGAACTTCCTTCGGCTAACATTGCATGCCAGACAAAGAATGATACCATATAAAAGACATGAAACTATATTGCGAAAAAAATATTCTAGAAATTAAAGTTTTTCAAATTATACAATTTAAAATATCAAGTCAACTAAAAATAAATAATACTTCAAATAGAAATAATCTACAAAAACAAGAACAAAGAGTCTGTGTTTTTTGATAATTAGAAATCAATAATCAGAAAAATCGCACCTCTTTTATATTTGAATCTTCAAAATGTGAAAACAGCATCCACGAGATTCTTTTAGTCTGGTTTGAAATACTAAAAATTCCATATTCTTAAATATTTTATATTTTGTGTTTTTATTCAGCGAAACCATTAAATAAATCGAGATTAAAAAATAGGGTTTTTATTATACATTTAATTGACTGTACAAAATAAGTATGATAATTATGATTTTCTACTACTTAAAACTTTAAACGTGTTTATCTCAAAACTGCAATTTTCAAATCGACCGAACAGATTACCCTGGTAAAAGTATCGGATTGAAATTCATTCCGAGCGAATCAGAGCTATTCCGAGCCATTCCGGAATCTGTTTCCGAACCAATCCGAAAAACGTTTTGTATCTTGTTTGATAAAAAACGGCCAAAAATTAATCCGACTTAATCTGATTCATTCCGAGGCATCAATCCGATTGAATCCGAACCAAGTTTCCAATACGAAATAATCCGAATCAATTCGAGCTCGGATTCATTCGGATTGAAAATTCGGTTTAGATTAATCCGCGCTCGGATTGAAAACTTTGTTTGGATTCCTTCGGATTGAAGCCTCGGAATGAATCAGATTAAATCGGATTCATTTTTGGTCGTTTTTCATCAAACGAGATACAAAAGGTTTTTTGGATTGGTTCGGAATGGCACGGATTAGCTCTGATTCGCTCAGAATGAATTTCAATCCGATATTTTCGCCAGGTTACTCAAAAAAATTTCAACCGATTCACTTGAAATTTTAAATATATATTTAGAATTACATTGTCCAAGGAAGTACGTAGGATTTTTTAATTATATTGCATAGTTCCTTTTTTATTATTTTTCTGGCAATGTTTTATGGAATCTTATACTTTTTTACTTTAGAAGTGCGCCAATTTGAAAAAATCAATATATAAAAAAAATCCTACGTACTTCTCTAGCTATTCTTATGTGTAATCGAAAAAACTTCAGTGACCCATCGTAACTCAAAAATTACAGAAGCTGTTTGTCCAGTCGTGGACCTTCCAGAAATAAACTTATACGAAATATTAGAGCATCAATTGAATCTCAATTTTAGAGAAAATAGTACCTGATGATAAAACAATTCCTGCGCAAGTATATTAGCGATGTCAAGCGAATCCAGAGTAGTAGTAGCCATTTTTCTACAAAAAATAATATTCGTTCGAAAAAATTCGTTTCGTCGTTTATGTGAATGAATATGTTATTTCACAATCATTGTCATTTTCGTTTAATTGTTCGTTCGTAAGAAAAATCCTCGAATTTTTTTTCATCGTCGCGAACAGCGAAATCGACGTCGAAAATAGTGAGTGTCTACGGTAGTCGCCTCTTTAGCACTGGCTTCCGCTGGCGCTGCTGTACTATCCAAAGGTAGTTTTATTCTGCCTGGCATCGACAAAAATAACTTTCGAAAATTACGCGTACGCGATTCAAAGAAAGAAAGAAAGAAAGGGAAAAACATTTTGTTGTCAATAATTTGTTCTGGATTGCCTAACATATCATTTTTTTAAAATGAATTTGTTGTTATATTCAGCACGGAGTAGTATAAGAAGACATATCAAAGCCATTGGTCACGGCGGAGTTTTACGGAATAATTCGTGGAGTCGCAAAATAAAACAATTCGTCTGGATCGAACTCCAGCGCCACTGTGGCCGCACTACGCATTAATAGTAAACGCTCGCGTGACAGAGTGAGGTTAGGAATCTCTTGAATTACTACATAGAATAAAATAAAAAGGATAACAATTAAATAAGGAAGAGAAGAAATAAATAGTGAAAGTGTAAAAAGTCGAATAAAATAAAGTAACTAACTTTAAAAATTATACATGTTTGGCTATAAATGCATTTCATTTTCTACTACTTTTCAAATAAAACTTACGGAAAATCCACGAAAGTGTTAACATTAAAATTGGTGGTTATGTGTAAAAGCCTGAAAACAGGTCAGATTCCGGCCAGCAGAGGCGCTGAAATTCGATTCAGTCGAATTATTCTACTTCCCGACTTAACGAATTATTCCGGAAAACCACGATTAATCCAAGTCGGGTTCCCCAGCCTAAGATACGTCTCCTCATACTACAGGGTGGGCCATATAAAATTTAAAATTTAAAAAGTCAATAAAAAAAAACGGCTTGATATTTTTCAAAGGTCTAACATTTATTTGAAAGGTTGTTTAATGAAATTTATTTGTGGAAAACAATTTCGGACAAATGACCACCACGGCTGAGTTTATAGTAGCTTATCCGATCCACCTAATTTTGGAGTACTTTCTCGATGGTTTCAGGCATTATGGCAGCAACAGCAGCTTGAATCTCGTATTTTAGATCTTGAATTGTTTCTGGATGGTTGGCGTAACATTTATTTTTAACAGCTCCCCACAGAAAATAGTCCAACGGAGTTAAATCGCAGCTTCTGGGATGCCAATTCACATCCTCTTTTGCTGATTATGCGATTTTTGAAGATAGGGCGTAAAAGATTGAGTGTAGCGTTTGCTGTATGGCACGTAGCGCCGTCCTGCTGGAACCAAATGTTGTTCAAGTCTTCCTCTTCAATTCGTTTGAAGAAAAATTTGGATAACATTGCGCGATATCGCTCACCATTGATGGTTACGGCAGTTCCTTCTTCATTTTCGAAGAAAAATGGGCCGATGATTCCACCAGACAAAATCCGCACCATACAGTGACGCGTGCTGGGTGCATTGGCTTCTCGACGATTACGTGCGGGTTTTCTGTGCCCCAAATGCGACAATTCTGCTTGTTAACGTAACCACCGAGGTGGAAATGAGCCTCGTCCGAAAAGATGATTTTTCGGTAAAATTGACCATCCTCGGTCAAACGATCTTCCGCCCAATCTGTGAACTGTAGACGGCTCGGATGGTCGAATAGCGAGCCATTTCGTAAATTTTAGACTTCTTACTGAATATCTGTCACTTTCCGAATGGTATTTGACGTTTCCAATGTCGAAATACAGATAGTTCAAATTTAAAACGCTAGATGGCCCACCCTGTACTCCGTGATATCAGCAGTCCTGGACTGGTTTTATGCAGTTCTCCATCCATTCCTAACCTGAGCATGTCTTTTCATATCGCAATATCCGCTACAAACTACGTCATCTATAACATGTTTCACGTACTCTAATCTTTTTCACCCTTTCCTTTTGCATCCCTCTACTCTACTTTCTAAAATTGTTCCTTCCAGACTCTCATGCATGAAGAATAGAAATAAGTAGGATACTACACGGAGAAAATCCTACACAATTGGTTACTTCTTTCTACACGACTCAGTCGTGTAGCTGAAAAAAATATCATCTACACGACTGAGTAGTGTAGTGGCACGAATCAATCGTTTTTCGGCAGTAACTATTCGTGCCACTACACTACTCAGTCGTGCAGGTGATATTTTTTTCAGCTACACGACTGAGTCGTGTACAAAGAAGTAACCAGTAATATAGGATTTTCTCCGTGTACACTCGAGATTCCCTCCAACGAAAAGCTCTCACGCATCGAAGTGTTCTCCGCGACGAGCGTGAGAGGGATCTCCTTTATACCCTACTTGTTGTTATGCGCGTTATTGGGAATGGTTAAACTGCGATGCGCCATCTGGTGCCAAAAATCTGAATGAAAAAGAATAGGTCGCTTGAACTGAATATACCCGTAAAAAATGTTAACGAACCGGTGAAAATAGTATTTTTAATTTGTATTTACCAAAAATTATACCAAATTGCATATAGTCATGGAGTCAGGAGTACTGTTTTCTCCAAAACCGTCAAAAAGTAAAGTTTTCTGCTCGGTTTTCGGCTGTGACAGAGCAAAGCTAGCAAAAATCCAGAACTAAGTTTCCACCGCTTTCCTGAAGCTGGCAAGATTAAAATTAAGTGAGTAAATAAACTGGCATTGAGTGAAATGATTGACATAAGAATATTGTGGGAGACGATTTTGAGAATGGGTAAAGAAGTATGTATGTAAACCTACGAAGTATTGGTAAGGAGACCAGAAAGGTGTACAAACTTTTTCGAGGCCTGTTATATGGATCGCTGTACTTTGTAAACCCGATTTTAGTTGAGCATGCGCTGTACTCAAGTACTTTTATCTCCTTTTCTCTCGCAAAAAGTGTCGATGTTTCACAACCATAGAGAGCTATGCTGTATACATACTCTCTAAATATGAATCAATCAAATTTTCACTGATTCAGCAGTGAAAACATATTTTTTCACTGTTAAATCAGTTAATTTTTACTGAAGTAATTAGTGAATTTTGATTGATTCCCTGTTACTTTTTAGCTATTTGAATCAGTCAAATTTCACAGATAATCACTAGATTTTGACTCATTCAGATTTAGAGAGTATGTTTTGAGCAGTTTCTTTCTGATTTCTAGATTTATATATGAAACCAATAATTGTGGTATCCTACCAAAGGCTTTTTTAGCTTGCCCTATTCTAGTACGAATATCTGCATTACAACGGTCATCCCTTGTGATTTTACTCCCTAAGTAATAAAATTCACTTGATATTCAAGCGCTTCTTTCCTGATTTTGTTCTACACGCGATAGCTTTAGTTTTTTCAATGTTTATTTTTATATTATAATTATGATTGTTGAAGATGTTATTCAACGTCTTTAACGTCCGGGATTTATCTGGAAGAACCGTTCATTTCTCTATTTTTACATATTATAATTGTTATAAAAATCTATTAAAAATATCTACACAGAAATAAAACATAGTTGTGCTTTCTAAACCTAAATCAGTCCAATTTTCATTGATTCGCCAGAGAAAAAAATATTTTTCCTGGTAAATCAATTATTTTTACTGTTAAATCAGTTAATTTTCACTGAAGTAATCAGTGAAATTTGACTGATTTACAGTAACCTCTGTTTAGCTATTTAAAGTCAAATTTCACTGATAATCAGTGGATTTTGTCTTATTAAGAAAGAGAGTGAGAGCTACGATATTCATTGTGGCAGATATAAATTTATTGTTACTTGAAAACGAACGAATTTAATAAGATCTTTGTAACAGCTAATAACAGTTGAAGTGAATATCTGAGCAATTTAACGGATTCAGGGATATCATAAATGATATCGACCATATATAGTCGATAAAGATATCACTGTAGCTGGTACAAAGATATTAGGAATGGCTGCTGCAGTAATGATGGGAAATAGAGAGCCGCCCTGTTTTATGCGAAGCATAATCGGATAATGTTATAGAAATGAATATAACTTGAAATTTCCGCGATTTAGAACGTTTATATGTTAAATGGAAAGGGTCGATCATCGCCTTGAAATGCATGTTCTTTTCAGCGTAAAATTTTCAAAATTTCGCATAATCTAGCACAATTTCTAATTTTGCATTTTTTTTTTTTTTTTAAATACAAAACTAATATATTTAATGCTTTTTTATTATATTTTTATAGCATAGTATATTGTATGATAAATTATTTGCTTGAAGTGGGCGTACGCGATAATGGCAAAAGTTACTTTCCCGCACCGACCTACAATTAGTCATTTTCGACACACCATAAATCTTTTCATTCAAGAGTGGATGCAAGTGTGACGTCATTAACACCTACAAATATTTACATATTTCACAGATTTTCGACGTATATAATTTCAAAAAATAACCCACATTCTATCCCATAATTTGAAGATTTTTAACCCTTTAAAGCATGGTGATCGATATATCGACCATCTATCTGAACATCAATTTTCGAGTTTTTCAGGTTGTTGATTACGAATCCGCCTTCAGATTTTCAATAATCCATATGGCGGATCCAATAAGGCGGAGGAAAATTTGAAAAAAATATAAGATTCTCACAAATCGCTTTTCATCCAAATCAGATAATTTTTTAACTCTTTAACAGTTACAATGGATCCGCCATCTGGAACTACGAGAATCAAAGGTCAAATTAGTAATCAGTGACCCGAAAAACCTCTGAGTACAAAATTTCATCCCAATCAGGTAACTTTTTACACTTTAGTCAGCCATATTGGATCTACCATTTTGGATATCTAAGTTTTCAGCTCGGATTCGTGATCAGTGACCCCAAAAACCCCCGAGTGTCAAATTTCACGTCCATTGAATACAAGCAAAAATGCGTGCTTCAAAGGGTTAACAGCAGAAAAAAGTTTCCCTGGGATATGGACATTGATATTAAAGCTTCGAAATTATCAACGTTTTTTTCGATTTTAGAAATCGATATTATGTATTTGTTCTTTTTTTACAGTTAAAAGTAATACAAAATATGTATTGTGACAAATATTAGGAATTATCTTTTAAAATTTAACACCAGTAATTGGATATTTCGGTTTTCTTTGAATAATTTCAATTTAAAAATTGTTGTAAACAATTTAGGTTATGGCATGTATTGATATTCATCAATCCATCATTGATCAAAGTTTTGTTGTTATTATGAGATTATTTAATTTAAATTTTATGTTTCACTCTCAATGTCCCACTGCTATGCTGCAAAGAAAATCGCAAAGAATGACTGGAATAGTGGAACATGAACCAACATCAAAATAAATGGCGACAAATAAAAAGTATAGTACTGTTGAAATTTTCTATGTAAAACTTTCATTTTAGAAGCTTTAAAATGTAAAATTTTTGGTTTAAAATAAATGAAAACTAATTACAAGCAAATGTAAAAAGAAAATAACAATAAAATATTTAGTAAGAAAGATATAAATTCCAAATTTTGACGTCTTTAGTAGCTATATGTTTTAAGCTATGTTAGGTAAGATTAAGTTTAATTCGAGATTAAGATAATTTTTTACAGTATGATGCAGTTCTAATATTGAAAGGGTATTTTGAACGTAAATTAGACACTTTAGATTTATAACTGTTATAAAAATATCTTAAAAAGCTTAAATTTCAAAAGTTTTATTTACTTTGAAACTTTTCCTTAAAACTTTCCAAAGACGTTTTAAAGTTACTTTGAACTTATTCAATACAATTTTGCATTCAGCTAATAATAAAGTGGAAACATTCGTTGCAAACATTTATATACATATATGAATTAAAATATTAAGAGATATAAGAAAAACAACAAACCTAACCTTCGAATTCAATTCAGCCAAAAACAGCGATGTTCGACAAATAAGTGGTTACAATAAGAATATTTGTTTCCATTTCATCTAAATCCTTTGTTAATTGAGTAATTGTTTCAATTTATCTGTACACTTAATATCTTGATCTACATTATTTATTTTTCTTATTCAACACTGAGGATATTCAAAAATCAAATAAAGCTGTTAAATAAAGATATCCGAATTTTTTTTTTCAAATATCCATAGTTTCTGCACAACACTGATAAACACCAATCCATGCTTTCATTTACGAAAAGTTTTCTTTGGTTTTCTTTCGTGCTCGGCAAATGACGACTGTTTACAGGAACGCGTCCAAGACAAAGAACGCTATCGTTTCTCAAATATAATTCGAACGATGACCCCAAGTAGTTTTAGTGGACTGCGCTTTCCAAGGAAACTGCGTTTTAGGTTATGACAAGAGTTATAACTTATACGTGATACTATTATACTAAAGGAACATTTTACAAGGTAAATTGATTTTTATCCCCTTATCTTAGAGCACAGTTCTTAACTTACAAGAAAAAAACAGAGTAAAAAATATTTAAATTTCACCACAAAAAGTATAAGAACACTAAAGCAAAAATTTAATCTATTATGAAACACAATCTTGAGATATGAAACTCCACTCAAAAATATAAAGCATAAAGGAACTTTCTGCTTGATCTCTGAAACCTAACGTGAAAACAATGATTATAAGCACTCTCTAAATCTTAATCAGTCAAAATCTACTGATTATCAGTAAAATTTGACCGATTCAATTAAATAAAAACAGGTTACTGTGAATGAGTCAAATTTCATTGATTACTTCAGTGAAAAGTAACTGATTTAACATTGGAAAATATTGTTTTCACTGATTAATCAGTGAAAATTAACTAATTTAACAGTGAAAAATATTGTTTTCACTGATGAATCAGTTATAAGGCAAAGCACTGATTCAATCAGTGAAAATTTGACTGATTCAGATTTAGAGAGCAGATCATTCTAGTTTTTCAATAACCTTACAAAATGTAATTGTGATTAAAATTATAAGAATTTTAACATTTCATCAGACTTTCAAAAAAAAAATAATAATAATTGGAACCTCTCCATAGTTTGTAGAAAAATTTGCTATGATCTTTTATGGAGAACCAATTGTTTTTCAGAACTTTAATATCTTTATCGACAAAAATTCTTACTATGTCTTTTTTTCACAAATTAAAAAATTTTCGTGAAAAATTCGTTTCCTAATTATTCAAAACCGATTAAAATCTCAAACCTTCCCTTAATATGCCTTATGTATATGAAATTGATTTTTTCATGTAAACCTCATTAGTATGAATTATTCAAAAATTTAATATCTATTTAAATAAAAATGAACTGTAAAAAATAAAAAACTGTAAAAATTTTTTGCAAATAGGAACCGAAATTTGTAATCTTATAAACTTTTTGCCAAACGGTAATGAGATTTGATAAACTTGCGTACAAAAAACAAATATCATAACAAAGCAACGCCAAGAAGCTCAGTCCACTAGCACTACGTATTTCACGGCACGTGGGAGGTTAGTGCTTCTACAAATATTTTCCTTCAATGAGCCCCCAATGAATGGCCAGCAAATGATGATGTACATACTAAGTATATGGCACTTTTGAAAAATAAGATATCTCTCCTTCGGAGTCTAAACAAATAGACTTTATTTAAAAGCCCTATGAGTATAGTTTTAAATTATCTATAATAAAGTTAAGGTCAAGTATCGCCTAAAGATTCCTACCTTACCGGCATAGTTTTTTTTAACTCATACACATGCAAAATAAGATATCAAGTTAAAAGTTAATAAAATTAAATAAAATGTCATAAGAAAGGTCTATCTACTAAATATTAATAATTTAAATGTCCTAAATATCTATAATTTAAAAAATCAGTTTACACGAAAACCAACGTCGGTAACAGGAATCTATAGAAGACAAATTGCTTCAAAAAAATATATAGCTTTTAAGATTATTTTTTTCTTTCATAATATTTGTGAATTTAACAAAGAAGGAAGGACTTAGGCTTATAGAATATAATTTATATTTATCCGACTTATTCTTCTTAAATCTCTCTATCTTGATAATTTTTTGAAGATAGGTTTTTTTAATAGAATGTTTGTGAGTGGTTCCACAATTATTTTAAAGAGGAGTGTAAATATCTAAAAGTTAATGTTGAACATGCGCCAGTTTGGATGAATCATTCTGTTACTAAAAATATTTCCTTCTTGTCTCTATGGGGAATTCCCATCGGCTGAAAATAACATTAGTGTATGTTTATTTGGGTGCCAGGGAAAAGTACGGTTGGGGTCAGATTTATTGTTTGCAGTATAGCGAGCCACAAATGGGTCCTCTTTAGTGTTAAAAGTATTATTATATCTTGAAAAAAAATGCAAGAGAACATAAAAAGTCGAATAAAATGTATCTGAAACAACTGTAAAGTTGGAATAAACCAGTCTACATTAGTAGAAAAGGCATAAATTGTAAAAACTGTGAAACCTGTTATACAAATCATACATAGAATACAATATAAGCAATATCAACTTTATAAATTTTAAATTCAAATCCATGGATCAGCCGAACCACGTGTATAAATTTATAAGTGAATATATTCCTACTCTCTAAATATTAATCAGTCAAATTTTCACTGATTAAATCAGTGATTTGCCTTTTCACTGATTCAGCAATAGAAAAAATCTTTTTCACTGTTAAATCAGTTAATTTTCACTAAAGTAATCAGTGAAATTTGACTAATATACAGTAACCTCTTTTTGGCTATTTGAATCAGTCAAATTTCACTGATAATCAGTAGATTTTACTGATTCAGATTTAGAGAGCATAAACAACTTTTTTGTACAGAAAATATATTGATGAAAATTTTGAATAATTTAAGTACAGATAAAGGATTAGACTAGATTTTTGATAGAATTATACATAAAACAAGTTGAATTCAAAATAAGAATCCTGTTAAATACCATTTACAAAAATGTCTATCGAATTCCGTAATAATAATAGAGAGTAAAAGTTGAATAATACAGTTTCATTTTGTACTTTGTAAAAAATGTTTAGGCATCAATAATTAATAACACTACCTAACCGTTAACAAAATGCATTTTAATCAAATCTTTCTATGTCCAAAACAAACTTCTTATAAAGAGCGAATAAAAATTGAACAAAAAAATGGAATATTATAAAAATGGAGGGAAGAAGGCGACCTTCAAAACGTCATACTTTTTTATATTTCTCAAGATCAAAAAAATTTATAAAAATGAAGTAATACTCTAGAGCCATACAGAACAAGATGCAGGAGACAGAAGTGCGACGTTGCCACTTTTATCGTAATCGTAATCAGCGATCTCGATAACTATAAAACAAAGATTTACATGGCTATATATCCACAACAATAGCCTGCACATTTTTGTCTCATTTTTCTAACTTTCGTTTTAACAGTGAAGGGGTTAAACTAATTTAAATTTACCTTTAATATTTAAAAATTGATTTTAAAATTCATAAGTGGAAATTTTAAACAACTAATGAAACCAGTGAAACCATAATTCTCACTTGTTATATCGCAAATAATGCAAATAACTTCAAATTTTTAAAGAATTTGAAATCTTTCTGTGGAAAAAAGACGCTTTCGACTGCGCCGGGATTCGAGCCCAGGTCTTTCGACCTGGTAACAAGTCTTTCAACCGGCAATCGAACGACCTGGGCTCGAATCCCAGCGCAGCCGAAAGCGTCTTTTTTCCACAGAAACATTTCAAATTCTTTAAAAATAAATGTATAATTTAGTCACGTGGTCCGATTGATCCATGGCCTTACAGTCGTATTTTTTACTGCCACAGTCAAGATAACAAAAATAATTAAATTTTGACTTGTATCATTTTAGTTCTGAACCCCTTATTTAACAAATTGAATAGTAAATATTTGAATAAAAGACGGTTGTTTACTGTTTACCAGACTACATTGAATATAAATTATCACGACAAAACTAAGTTAAATTTACAATGTATTGCGTCACCTATAATACGCAAATAAAAGTCAAGCAATAGACATACACTTATTAAATTTGTCAAATAAAAACTTGACACTTTTCATGAAAAGTTTAAAAAGTTGAACCATCCAATCTATTGAAAAAAAGTTAGATTTGATAAATTTATGTAATCATTTTTACGATTCCAGGAAAAAAAATGTTCAAACTTTGTATTTCTTTATTTATTGCATGAGTAAATTCTTTAAAATTTAAAAATTTCAAAATTCTTCAAAAAATAATAAATTATAGCGCACAAACGTTCAATAATCGTTTATGAATTTAAAAAAATTTGTTGTTAGAAAAATATATGTACACTTGATGCGTAAATCATAAAAAATTATTAAAAAGTCGTATGTTCCAAAAAATGCCCTCGACAAAAACTTTTTATTTTCGAGTGGGAAAAGCGGCTTTGCAAAAAATGTCCAATAAAACTTACGTATTTTTTAATGGAGAATCCAAATAAAAAATAGTTCCCATTTGAAATTTCAAATCGATGTTCCCCCTCAAAAATAATAAATTTCTATTGCGTGTGTTTTAATTTATAATAATAATAATTTATTGAGTGTGTTTTAATTTAGAGTATTGTTTACATTTAAACATTCAGAATAAAATTGTGTTTATTCGTCAAAGTAATAATTCACTCAGCCTTATTTATTTCATTGAACGAAAAAGACTGATCGATACAACTATAAAGATTTTGTTGTTTTTGAAACAATTAATAAATTAAACTGAATAAATATTCTTAGCCAAAGATATTGTTTATCGATAAATGATTAAGATATTATTATTCAATTGAACCAAATAATTATCGCATATACCAGTCGGTGACTAAAAGTTCTATCAATCAATTCATCTCTGCTTACATAAAAAATGTTTCGTAACGAAATGATATCAAAACTTTCCACGTAAAGGTAAGCGATCCTTAAAAAAGTATTATTTACTATGTAACATTGAGAGAGCATTTTCCGCCCCAGTGACTTTCAATAAGTTACTGCTTTTGGGACCGATCTTTTATCGGAATATTTGGTGTAAGTTTTACTTAAATATTATTAATAAGTTAAATGATACTCAAAATGATATATTTGCTTTTCTGTACACAGGTAAAAGTTTCTTTAAAACAAAGAAATTTCTTCGATATAGATCCAAAGAAATAATCCCTTTAAATTAAAAAATGCTTTTAATTTCTAAGAAATTTTCTTTAATTCAAAGAAAAAGATTTGTACAACAAAAAATTAAAAAATTAAATTAAAAATTATTCTCTAATCTAACCTCAAAGTTTTTACGAAATCAAACTTTGATATTGCGCAATTGATTTTTTATATTCGTTAAGATGTTGATGATAAACTAAGTGATTCCTTGAATCGAAGAAATAAATACCTTAGCTTTGAAGGAATTTCTTATTATTCTAAGAATTATTATGATCGCCTTTTTTTAGGTATTTGGTTCAAAGAAATGTATTATTATTGAAATGAAAATTTTCCATCAATTAGAAGTAATTTTTTATGCATTTTACTTAAAAGAGTTGTGCATGAATATGCAGCATTTAAACATTGTTTCAGGTTCACTGTCGAGATTGAAATAATACTGAGAAATCTAATGTTGGAAAAACAAAAGAATACTGGACTTTGAAATATTTTTGTAGGTTAGATGGTATTTGTTGTCAATGCAAAAATTAGGCACTTTGAAAACATATGAATATCCTTAGGAAATTCTAAATCTTAGTAATGCAATACGTAATTATTGTCTTGAATGGAAACATATATTACTTTGTGAATAGAAAACTATATTTAAACTTCAGGTTATGTCCAAGCTCCCCTCCCTAACCTCAAACTTAATAACGAATTGACAAATAACCAACAATAAGCTTCAACATTCAAAGCACTCTTAGATGATTTAGTGCAATTGAAAAAGATTCTTAGATTTATCCATAGTTATTTTTGCTTCTTCCAAGTATTAAAATTTCATCTGAAATTCTTACTTTTCTAATGCGTAAAAACAATTACCATCGCACCTCAAATGTATTTACATTCCTTGCGTTCTTTGTAATTGTCCTTATTAAACGAAGCAAACATTTCCATAAAAACTCTCCTTGGATATCACGTAGACATGAGTAGGAAAAACAATTATCGTTATCGAGAGATTACACTCGTAGAATATATACTCTCTTCAATTTAGTTGAGAAATCATATTATTGTTAACCGACTTTCGATAAAAACCAAAAAACCACAATCTCTATACATATAATATTTTTTAATGTTGCATCAAAATTGAAGAAGAATTTTGATGCAATATGGTTGAAGGATAAACTACGTAAAATGCACAGGCTGATTTTGTAGGCTCAACTCAAAAGCAAGAGATAACAAAGACCAATAAAACGTGTAAACAGGATGAACCCAGTCCGTCATTATACACATCATGTGAGTGACGAACTTTCGACTTTCGTGTGAAAGAACCCCACATCCGCTCTAACATTCATATTTAAGGACAAAAATATTTTCCTTACATATCTTCTCTCTAAATCTGAATCAGTCAAAATCTACTGATTATCAGTGAAATTTGACCGATTCAAATAGCTAAAAAGAGGCTACTGTGGATCATTAAAATTTCACTGATTACATAAATAAAAAGCAATTGATTTAAAAGTGAAAAATATTGATTCCAGTGATGAATCAGTGAAAAGGCAAATCACTGAATCAATCACTGAACATTTTACTGATTCAGGTTTAGAGAGTTAGAGATGAGTATGTACTCTCTAAATCTGAATCAGTCAAAACCTACTGGTTATCAGTGAAATTTGACCAATTCAATTAGCTAAAAAGAGGTTACCGTAAATATTTCAAATTTCATAATTTACTTCAGTGAAAAGTAACTGATTCAACAGTGAAAAATATTGTTTTCACTGATTAAACAGTGATAAGTCAAAGCACTGATTCTATCAGTGAAAATTTGACTGATTCAGATTTAGAGAGTATTCAGTACCTCTTCTGTCGTCAATAACAAATTTCAAACATCTATTTTTCGTTGTCTATACGATTTGCTAATTTGAGGATCGATCCAAACATCATACGCAGGATTCATTTTTGGCCTAAATGCTCTTTTAGACTACGCATTAAAGACAATGCTCCATGATTTGAAGATTAATAAGAGTATTCTCTTTCAGACTATATTCTTATATTTTTATTAAACACAATGTGTTTATTACGCTTTATTTAAGTTTAATGTTGATATAGATAAAGGGCGATGGTATCTCTTTATATTTGAGCTTTACTACAAATAGTTTTTTCACCTTATTAGGAATTTATATCGTGTGTATTTTTATAACTCCTCTTAAACAGAAGAAACGCAGAAAATTCTTGTTTGACGACGACGACGACTCACCTCGAGGGCAATCTGGTAAATATCCTTGGACCAGCAAGGCTTGTGTCAACCACAATCGCTCGAGTTTCCTTTCAACGGCTTCGCCGTGAAAATGTTAGTCGATCGTTTTAAATGGGAATCGCGAAGCGGATTCTGTCGTCACTCGCGGATAAATCACCTCGACAACACTCTCAAAGTCACTCGACCTTGCGGATTGAGTGACCGTCGCAGAAACCAATCGAAGCACCGATCACACACGACAAGAGTCGACGGCGGTCGAAGTGACACTGACAGTGCTTCTTTCATCGCCGATATGCCCGATACCTACCACATGGTCAAATACCTAACTTCGAGTAATTCCGCCTCCATTCGCGTTATTCCGGAAGCCCGCGAAGACATTTACCCAGATCGGATAGATGCTCTCTAGAATTCAGGAAAAAGAGTGACGCTATTTTCAACCGGAAAAATACACTCGAGTTTAAATAATACCGGCAATTTAGTTCAAATTTACATGAAGGATTTATCTTCATCATCTCATTCAGAAATTATTCACAAAAATACCAATTCTCAGGATATTTTAACTTTCAATTTTAAGAAACAAAAATTCAACAATTTAAATCAACTTGTTGATATAATTCTAAAGTAATTAGTAAATAAATAAAAAGTTATTTATAAAATCATTACTTCAAATTAAACCACGAAATACTTTTCCTGGGTGCAAAGAAGCAGAAAAAGAATTTTCATGATTTATTAAATTTTTTACATAATAAATTAAAGAAGCAACTACTAGCAATCGATACTCTTCAAATCTGAATCAGTCAAAATCTACTGATTATCAGTGAAATTTGACCGATTCAACTAGCTAAAAAGAGGTTACCGCGAATCAGTCATATTACATTGATTACTTCAGTGAAAAGTAACTGATTTAACAGTGAAAAATATTTGTTTCACTGATTAATCAGTAAAATTGACTGATTTAACAGTGAAAACTATTGTTTTCATTGATGAATCAATGATAAGGCAAAGCACTGATTCAGATTTAGAGAGTAAATATGTGATATTTTATAATAAAAAATTATAAAGAATACAACTACTAATACAATTTGTTTTAATCCCTGGAATGAAGTATTTAAAGAAATTAATGTCAAGTGTAGATGACTGAGATGACTCATTCCTGGTTGCCTCAAGTTCAATATATTGAGGCATTCTGGAATACAAGTTCATACCGGGAAATTCAAATCCGCTTGTGCTCTGTTGCACAACAGAAGACCTACATAGTCCTTCTGGCATCTGAGCAACTCTTAAGGGCATGTACCAAATTGGTTAAGTGATTATCAAGAAAAAATGTAACGCAAGATTAGTTTCTCTTAGTTTTTTTTTCAAAGATAATAAATATCTCACACTGATAAATCCGAATCAGTCAAATTTTCACCGCTTGAATCAGTGATTTGCCTTTTTATTAATTTACCAATGGAAAAATATTTTTCACTGTTAAATCAGTTAATTTTCACTGATTCACCAGTGAAACATATTTTTTGCTGCTCAACCAATTAATTTTCACGGATTGAATTTAATAATAATTTAATAATCAGTAGATTTTGATTGATTCGGATTTAGATAGAACCAACTCGTCTGTCGTCCCAGGCAAGAACTTTGTTAACTCAATTTTTGACGAAATTGGGTTTCATTTATTTTTAATTTATCGGAAAAAACTGGATTTCATTGCGTTTTCGGAATTAATATACGGCTATTAGTTTTTTTATGATGATTTTTTTTCTTTTATACGTGACATTAGAAAATTGACTCTATTTTCTACTTGTTATTATTAAATATCTTGGTTTTTCTTCGTGGAATAAAATGAAACGGACCATTTTCAACTCAAAATTGAGCAAATAGTGATAACATTTTTATTCTTCCATTCAATATCGATAGGAAATAGTTTTTCTTGATTTTCTCAATCTCATCGAGAATTGAGTTAACAAGGATCTTGCCTGGGACGTCAGTCGTGTTGCTGACCAAGAAATGGTTGTGCCAACCAAAAAGTTGGATGGCACCCCAGAATCCTACAAATTGGATGGAATAACCAACCCTTTTCTCAGAGTGCCTTTAAGTGCCAGTTAATGATTTCAGGAAATTGATTGACTATATTTAAAGCTAGCAGATTTTTAGTAACAAAATGGTCGTGACAATATTTAGGTTAAGAGCATGTAATACTTGAGAAAAGTATCAAGTTCATGTAAACAACTTGGTTCAGTTTCTACATGTTTATGTCCAAAGTACATAAAATTTTGGAAATGTTACTCTCTAAATCTGAATCAGTAAAATTTTCACTGATTGAATCAGTGATTTGCCTTTTCACTGATTCATCAGTGTAAACAATATTTTTCACTGTTAAATCAGTTAATTTCACTGCTTAATCAGTGAAAACAATATTTTTCTCTGTTAAATCAATTGCTTTTCACAGAAGTAATCAGTGAAATTTGACTGATTCACAGTAACCTCTTTTTAGCTACTTGAATCGGTCAAATTTCATTGATAATCACTAGATTTTGACTGATACAGATTTAGAGAGTAGAAAAATAAAAAAAAATGTACTTTACTACAATAATGAATCATTGTTTAACCAACATTAGAATTTTTTAAAACGCATTAAAGTTTACAAACCTCCGTTAATTTTTCCCTTGTCACCTCTTAAAGCTTCAGTCAAAAATACCCATATAAAGGCATGGATTAAGTAGGTCACATGATAAAAAATAGAATTTTAGTTTTCCCTACAATTTTTCTACAATTAAAAGTCCAAGTTATATCATGTCTCGAAGTTTTAGCCAAAAAAGTCCATTATTGCAGAACAATTTTGTGGAAACTAAAATTCTTTTCTTGATCACGTGACATACCAACAAGTCTATCCCTTTAAATCCATTTGCGTTACGACCTTCGGAACTAAATTATGTCCAAAGGCGAGTCTTTTCTAATTTGTTGAGTTAGGCCGAACAATAATTTACTTCATATGGTGCTATAATTAGCTTAAAATTAGTTATAATGTGTTTTCACTCAATTCATGAAATTAATAGACAAAATTAAGTGGAAAAAATTCATCCCTGACTCAAATAAAGCTTATCCGAGATTTTACCAACAAAGACTAAACGTTAGAGTATTCGTTTTTATTTATTTTTTCCACTTCAGGTATAAATTACTCGCAAATTTGAACGCGCCTAGGCCGCGCGATTCGATCGTCGCACTTCGCGCTCTGAAATATTCTTCACATGCATTCGAATTTATTTTTTTTAATTTGATACTGAAACTCAAGTCAATTATATTATATTGTAAATGTGAATTAAATTTTCTCAGGTACAAAATTTCTCTATGATTTGAAATGAATAAGGAAATTCAATTTACTTAAGGCTCTATCAGGCTTAAGGGCCACATTCTCAAAATGACACTCGCGCTCGATTTTTTACTTTATATCCATTAGCCATATTTGCTTCAAAAATAAAAATTTGAAGGCACCTAGGGTGCGCGTCTTCATCATCGCGCTTAGCGCACCGAAATATGTTGAACTAGCGCTTTGCGCTCGGTCTTCTATCTCCTTTACATACAAATTACTAAAGGCCCCAAAATTTTTTTCATGTTCTGCGTAGATTTTTGATTAGAAAATGGTTTTATTATTTAGTAATATTTCTCACTACTAAACAAATGTTAAAACTCCCATGGAAAAAAGAACAATTTTCTTTCTTAAAATTTTGTTCATATCTCACATAGATTTGGTGCAAAATAGAATTGTTCATTTCTGGAATTTTTTTTCGTATCTCGTATAATTTTTTTAGAAACCAAAAGTCTTTATTTTTAATAACATTTTTCATGAATAAACAAAAAAATATAACTCCTATGAAAAAATGGTCAGCAGGAAATTTGTAGATCTTTTTAAAATAACGAATTTTGTTCCTCAATATTTTTGCCGCATCTCGTATATTTTGGCGGGAAAATAGAATTTTTTATTTTTACAAAAATGTTTTTTATTGATAAAACCAGAACCATTGATCAAAAATGGCTGGTTAATGAACTCATCATTTCTTTTTGGACCTTCAAGAAGTGTGCCAAATTTCAATTCAATCAGATAATTCTACTCTCTAAATCTGAATCAGTCAAATTTTTACTGAAATAATCAGTGAAATTTGATTGATTCACAGTAACCTCTTTTTAGCTATTTGATTCGGTCAAATTTTACTGATAATCAGTAGATTTTGATTGATTCAAATTTAGAGAGTATCGAGAGTTATCGGAATATTCAACACTTTCTAACAAAAGATTAAATGGTTTCTTAAATTTTCTAAAAAGTAACTGAATTTTCTGAAATTCTATTTCAAACAGTGAATATTTTATAAATCTGACCAAAATTTAACCAATTTAACCAATTCAACCAATTTAACCAAAATAAAACCAAAAACTTGCTAATGGTTAAACTTTTGTTCATTCAATTTCTAAAATTTGTTTAATGCAACAAAAATGCTTTGTTTTGATAGTATTTAGTTAAATCAAATATTTCATTCGACTCAATCACAGCTCTTGGTTCATTTAACCAAGTGATTTAGTAGGATCAGGTGAGTTTCTTTTCTAGGTGTAATTTCCACTGAAAAAATCGTATCAATGCCATCTTCCGCTAATTCGAAAATTAACAGCAGTGTATTAGTTAAGTGATGACTAATTACCCCTCATTTATGCAAATTACTTATAATTAAGCTAAGGCTTAGTAATTATAATAGGCAATGATATTTCTTTAACATTAATGTGGTTCTAAAGCGTATAATTGCATATCATTTTGAAATGTATAAATTTTGAATATATAATTTGTTTTATTTTAGAAATATAGTTATTTTCTAAATTTGATATGGATATGGTATGATCTAACATAACGAGCATTCGATTCGTGTTAGCATTTAGTTTCTTATTTTATATTCGAACTTCTGTCTTCACCTCAGAGTTTTTTGAAATTCTAAAAATGGTTTAAAAATATATTCAACTCTAAAATTTGTTCAAAAAGAGAAAAATCTTTAAATATGGATTTAATGAGGTGAAACTTGTGAAAATACCCCCGCGAAAATTAAATTTCTTGTAGTCTACAAAAGGCTATCAACAAAAGTCCACTTTGTATCATAAACATTGTCAGGGCCGAATAAGAAATTTTGAGGCCGTGGGACCAATATTTTTTTGGCGCCCTCAAAATTTCTAAAAAAAATTTAATCTCGGGAAAATAAAATGATTACATTGCGATTCAATGTATAAACTACGAGCATTCAAGCGACTAAAATTGGTGGAGGCCTCGGGGCGATGGACCCGATGCCCCCATGCTAAATCCGCCCTGGACATTGTTTACGTTTTATATTGTTCACATAATTATACTTTAAGCACTCTCTAAATATGAATCAGTCAAATTTTCACTGATCGAATCAGTAACCGCATTTTCACTGATTCATCAGTGAAAACATATTTTTCACTGTTAAATCAGTTAATTTCCACTGGTAGAATAACTGAAAAAATATGTTTCACTGTTAGATCAGTTAATTTTCACTGAAGTAATCAGTGAAATTTGACTGATTCCCAATTACTTCATTTTAGCTATTTGAATCAGTAAAATTTCACTGATAATCAGTAGATTTTGACTGATTCAGATTTGGAGGGCAATAAATATTGATTCAAAGGAAGACAACATTTATAGAAATCTTCTTTCCTGCAATAATATTCCTTAATATGTTGCAGATTGGAAGAGTATATTCAGAGGTTAAGGTGGGAAAGCAATTTTGGATCTAAGCCTGCTCTCCCAACAGTCCATGTATGCTTGAGGAATGACGCATCCCGCATGGTATTTCCGATGTACTCCTGCACTTTTACATGCTTCGTGTGGGTAACCGTTCACCAATATTCTTGAAGCCAGGATCATGATTATTACGTCATTGATCCCAGACTAAATTTACCTATAAACTAATGACTGAAATGCAATTTCTATACAATACAAACGTAAAAAGAAGTTTGAAGGAAGTTTTTTCATTAAAACAATTTTTTCAGGTAGAATTAGATAATCGAAAAAAATGTATTGAAAGTGACTATTTCCTCAGTTTATTTCATTCATAATTTTTTACTATCGAGTTTTTTTAGAGAAAGTGTGGGAAATTTCAAGTCGAATAAAATGAACTATAAAAAGTTTCAATCGGATAAAAATTATAGATTTTTTAATGTTCGAAATCGATTGACACATTCAAGTTGTTTTAGTAGTTTTTGGATGATATGATTCTACCAATGTAAATCTATCATTTCTATCGAATTTAAAGTTTTAATGACTCATTTCTTCAAGATAAAATTTTAAACACTTTCACTTAAGGGGATATGTCCATTTTTTTCCTTCTTACTAAAAAAAACCTAAGGATAAATGCCTGAAAAAAAATTTTTTCTCCGTGCAAACAATATTAATACTATTTATTGTAATTTTAGGAATTTTCTCAATATTATTTTTTATTCAAAACGAGATTAAATAGGACAACGGCTTTATATTAATTGCCTAGCCAAAATCTGACCTAGAACTAAGAGAACAATTTTTTTTTTACCCAAATGATATTTATTTATCAAAATAGTCTCTCTTCAACTTAATACACTTGTTTCAACGTTTCTCTACTCTCTAAATTCAAAACAGTAAAAACTCAATGCTTCACAGTGAAAAACCACTTTTTCGAATATTAAAAGTCTTCCACATAGAAATCAGTGGAGTTTACCTGATACCACCAGGGAAACTCGCTGGTTAATCAGTGAAATATACTAGTAAGCAGTGAAATTCGCTGGTCAACCAGTGAGTTTCCCTAGTGATATCAGTTAAATTTCACTAATTCTATGTGGAAGACTTATAACATTTGAAACAGTGGTTTTTCACTGTTTCGGATTTAGGGAGTAGACCTTTCATTCTCGCAGTATAATAACTTTTGTCAAAGCTCGAAAAATAGTCAATAATGGTACTTATTGCTTCCGCATTCGACCAAAATTTACTATACTCTAACCTTTTTTTTAACTTTAAAACTTTTTAACAAAAATTTGTCATACAGCCTTTTTGGCCAACTCTCTTAAAGTTAATCGACGATTTTATCCTTTGCTGAGGTTATTAGTCGTCTAGAGCGTTCCTCGTCAAAAATGCTCGTTCTACCACGTTTTAAACTTAAAATCCCATGTTTTCAAGATTGTAAATGAAGGAGTAGCATCTCCATAGACTGAATCTAGCTCGGCTTTAATTTCTGTAGGAGTTTTACTGGTCAATTGAAGGAATTTTATCACGATTCAATACTATAATTTCTTCATTCTTGACCAATTTTGGCAAACACCCACTTTCAAAGGCTCTTAGGAACAAACTAATCGTTAGATTGACATCAAATTTAGCTCTTTCTATTTCTTTCACTACAGTCTATTGGACAAGTATTAAAATTTGACTAAAATCTAGCTTTTTCTTGGTTAGGCCAAAAACTTTTCAATCACATAAAGCAGGCCACCCCCTTAAATGGAATCCAAAAGAGTTTCTGCGGTGTTTACGAAACGTAGATCAATCAATTCATTTCAGAAGCGAAAGAACAGTCAAAACAGTGGACTTCAACCGGCGAATTTGCTCCAAAGAAAGCGAAGACGGTCTCATCGGCCGGAAAGGTCATGGCTACCATTTTCTGGAATTTGCGAGGCATCATCTTTATTCACTATTTGGAGAAGGAAAGGACAATCGCAGGGAAGTACCACATTGATTGATTGGGCAGGCACCACAGAAAAACTAGTCAAATTATGCTATGAACTGCTGCATCATCCACCACATTCTCTAGATTAGGCCCCCTGAGACTTCTTTTTATTTCCAAACATAAAAAAATGTCTTGACGGAAAGCGGTCCTCGTCAAATGAAGAAGTCATTGCCGAAACAAGCCTTTTATGAAGAGTTCAACAAATCATGAATTTCGGATGGCTTAACTTCCCTGCGCGAGAGTTTTTCCTCACTTGAAGGTTACCAAAATGCAATAGTTTCTTAAGAGTGAGTGGCAAAGTAAACGTGGCCATTTCTAAAATTTTTGGGGGTCGTGGATTATGAATCTGAAATAAGAATCTCAAAATTCAATATGGTGATCTCGTTTCACAAAAAATCCTATATTTGATTGCTATATTGGATCCGCCATTTTGAATTTTAAAATTCTGACTTTAGATTCGTAATCAGGGACCCCGAAAACCCCCGTGTAAGAGTTTCAAGGCCGATTCAAGTACTTTTAGGGCACTCTTTTAAGAATGCAAAATTATTACATGAATTTTCTCTTTTTTCTTCAATTTTTATAACAATATGTGCAAAATTCGATACTGCAACTCAGTCCATCTCAAAGTATTAATCTCAAGTTTTAATTTGCGAGATTGCAGGTCTCTAAGTGATTTCGTTCAAAAAATGATTTTTAATAAAAATAAAATGGTCGATTTTTTGGAACAAAAATCGTGATTTTCACTAAAAAGTTTTCCAAAAATTCAAAATTCTTTGTTTAAGTACTAGACAAAGTCATCTACTAACGAAATCTTTTTGGTTTTTCGATTTCAGATGATCCTCTCTGTATCTTGTTTAGGTATTATTATGATTTGCTGAAAAACATCTTAAGACTTTATCTCAATACTGGTTATAAGATAATTAAAAAAAAAAAAAAAAAAAAACAAAGAAAGTGTGTAACAATTTTTAGAATTTTTTTCAAAGGAATTCATACAGGAGAATAATAAAACATGTTTTACTCCTAATTTTTTACGTACTATCGTTGTATTAAATATTAAAGAGTGACTCATGGGTATTCTCTTTCTAAATAGATACTTTTTATTTAAATTTGTGGCACTCGACGAGGTACCTGATTGACGCTCATACTGTAACGAAGCCTGACATAATCTCGAGCGATCAAGGTGGGGCGTCGCTTACCTCAGATTCGCCATCTGACTCACCTAGCGTCGTCACAAGTCGATTTATGAATGGATTATCACACATGCTGGAGCAATTCGCGGGACATATAAGAACAAACGTAGAATTATATTCAACATTTTAGGACCCGAAAAATCACTGTGAAAAGCTTCACAAAAAATAGGGTTGCTTCAAAATCTCAGATAAAATAATTTGTAATCAGATAATCTAAAAGTAAACTTAGTGTGCTGAGTAATTTGTTTCTTCGGTGCGTTATTTGACAGAAAAAAATTATTGAAAATCAGAAACGAGCGAACGCTTGTTCAAATTGTAAGAATATAACCGGCGTATAATTATTGTTTTTAGAATTTATAAGAATTTTTGTATTTTGGCTTGTTAAACTTGTTAAACAGTCAAAACGAATGAATACTGCAATATAAAATTATTCTTTTATATTTCAATCATATTATGGTTATATACACGGAGAAAAATAGTTGAAGTAATTTTACTCAACTCTGTCGATTAAACTTGGGACATAAGGACATTTGAACATCTATTAAATCCTAGTCGGGTAAAATGAATTTGATATATACCTAATTCACCCAAAGTGAATAACAATAAGCGTTACATAGTGAATAGTAAGGAGTTAAGTAAAACGTTATCGACGACAGGGCACCAACATGCGTCAGTGGGTTAACATGAAATGTATAAGTATATCACCGACGCTTGAGGTGCTTCAAACCGTAGTTGGGTAAAATGAGCATCGGGTGTATTATTTGAACTGGCAATCTCAAATAAAAAAAATTCTTACCTCGAGCCTGCCAATAGTCATCCGGTACATACATAAACAACTTACAAATACATTCACACCATTCAGACGTAGCCAATCACATTTCAAATTACAAATACACTTAAGCATATAACCTTACATATATATAAACCTAATAACTACACTTATATATTGTACGATACGCTTTCGTCGAATCACGCACACGCTCGCTAACAATGCTTAGATATAAAACTTGGAACTTTCTTATATAGTGACTGCATGAGTTATTCAGAGCTTGTGAGAGTAAGTGCCGTCAATAAAATTTTTTAGCCTTACTCAAGTAAACACAAATCAACTTTTTTCATAAATAATTAATAAAATATTTTTAAAAATTAATATAATTAATCAATTATTATAACTATGATTATTGATATATATAATATAATTATTAAATGACATTTAGTATAAATATTTATTATAATGACGTATGAAGTTTAGTGAAACTAAATTTTCAAATGTACATTAAAAAATTGCATTATTATTAAGAATTATCTTGTATAAAAACATTTAAAAGAAGGTTCTTTTATTTTCTGTGTTTTATATTTTCAAAATATGGATTTTACATTTGCGAATTCCAAATTATTATTCTGCCTGAGTAAGTTATGTGATATTTCATATTTTATGTAATCCACTTATCGACTTTTTTTGTTTAAATTTTGATAATATTAATTTAATTTTAAGAATTTAAGTTTTGAAATTAGAAATTTTTTATATGTGCCCAAGGCGCAGATTACTTTCATTCGTTCCTGCGTGAATAGATGTAGCTGTTGGAATAAATCTTGCGATTCACGATTTACTCAACTCTCGATTGAAGCGTAGAGTAGAATGAACAGAAAGCTCTACTATTTTTGTGATTTAATAAAAGATTAGTTCTTTATAGTTATACTACGAGTAATAATATATATATTTAAAAAAATTTAATGCACGCTTTCATACTTCACCCTACACTTCTGAATTTTACTCAACTTTGATTCATTTTCGAACATTTAATATATCACAAATAAATACAGTGATACTAAATAACTTCTAACTTGTCCTTATGTCCCAAATTTGATTGGAAGTTGAGTAAAATTACTTCAACTATATTTCTCCGTGTAGTAAACGTCCATTTGCAGAGTTTAAAAATGAATCTTGACTTAACCTCAAAGTGTGCTCTCGAAGCTCGAGCGTTTCAGTTGGCTGCAATTTATTTGTGCGAGAAGAAATGAAGAACGAGAACTAAAAGGGTGATTATTATTCTCCCTGTAAGGTAATGGAACCAATACTCGATCAGTAACCAATACTCGATCACTTCGGTATGAATTCATGTTTATTATGAATTCAAAAAAGAAAAATACTGCAAAAAAATTGTAACATTTAAAAAAAATACTTGACAATATTATACTGCCCAATTATTATTCAAAAATATAACATAGTGTATGAGAAAAATATTTCCCCTACGCGCTCGTTGAATTTCGTGCGTTACAGTCGCCTGCGCCGTCGATCAGTGGTGCCGCCAACTCTCATGTGTCCGTGCTAAGTTGGACGATAATCAGGGAAAAGTTGGAAAAATCGCGTGAAAGAAGGCATTACCAGGCCTATGAAGGCTTTTTCTATTATTACAGACAGGTAATTATAATCAAAAATTTGATTAAATATGTAAAAAACGCTGATCGTCTTTTGGTATACAAAAAGCGAAGGGGAACCAAAAGTCGATTAGCCTACCGCGATGCTGTGTTCGTTTTTTTTAATTCTTAAAAATGAGTTTTTTAACTTCTGGGCGAAATTTTATGATGCACGATTATTGAAAACTATAAAAGAAGTGATATTTTTCAAAAATTTTCATATAAATGCTTTAATTTTTGTATGTATGTTTTTGAGGTTATATGATTGTTTTGATGTGCATATATACTTTCACAGTGACCTATATTTTTAATTCAACTATGAGTTACAGTACATACTACATTAATAAAATAATCATTTGCAGATGGTGAAGGTCAGAAAAGAAAAACTTTACTTTCCGTAAAACAGCTGATCACAAATAACATGATCTACTATTGGTCCCTTGCTGATCGACTACTGGTTTCGCGGGGTTTTCAGTGATCGAGTATTGATACCCAAAAGTAATGTTTTAAAAACGCCTAATTCATTTACAAAACGACACAAAAAAAAATTTCTGCGTCTGGGATTCGATAAACAAAACCTTTTTCTACAATATATACACAAAAGTTTAATTTATTACTCTAATGCTATACACTTTGAACGTCGTTTTCCGTAACCTACATGGATGCTTGATCGAGTATTGGTTCCATTACCTTACTATGCTTTCTCATTATTTTTCGTTATAAGTTTTTAAAATCACGCTTGTTTTGATTGAATGAAGTCAGAAGTTTCTAGGGTTGTAAAATTTCATGAAACTTTGATCTAATGTAAAGTTTCATGAAACATTGGGGGTCTCATGAAATATTTCAAAGTTTCAAACAGAAAAGCGGGAAAATTCAAACTATATATACTTTAAATAAATATTTCAAGGACTTTTTATGATCTAACTGTCCAACCTGATCTGACTTCTGTGCGCCTGCGTAGATAGACGTTTCCCCCTCTTCTCCTAATGTTTCATAAAACAATGAAACTTTGACCATGAAATATTGAAATATTTCAAATGAAAGTTTCAATGAAACATTACATCGCTTACAACCCTAGAATTTTCTTCAAATTACAGGTTATGTTCCAGACATTACTCAATATTATTATTATATCTATATCATATTTATTAAATTTTTATAATGAAGAATTTCCTATACAGTCTATAATTATAAAGATAATATAAATAAATAATATAAATAAATATAAAATAAAATATAAATAAATAAATAATATCCACCTAACCTTCATTCTGTTTTCATGATGGACAAATTAACTTAATTCACTTGAAAATTAAAAATAATTTATGATTTTAAGCACTAAAAATCAATATTTTTATTAAATACAAAATATTATAAATAGTTCTTTTTTCAAATCCGCGCAGGCTTAACGTTAACGCGTGAACAATCCGTTTTGAATTTGCTTTGCTGCAACTGACTGGAGCTAACTCGGTAACTACTCTGCTCCTCAGTGCTGAGAGGTCTTGACTTGTTCAGACTTGATGAGACTTGCAAAGACTTCGCGACGATTTTCTCTCCGAAATACTATTGTCTCGTCATGGTTTCTTTACTGAATCCATAATTTCAAATAATTCGTACCAATTCTCTTTTAAAATTCAGCTTTCTACAGCATTTTAACGATTTTCAAATAATCACGTTGTTTAAAGACGATTTCATATTGACTTGAAGCAGATTTGATAAATTAAGTTAGTTGTGCAAAAAACAGGTCTCGAAAAAATTTGCTATGATTTTAAAACTTGAAATAATATTACCAGTCGTGTCTTATAATTGATTATGATTATAATTGGTCTTTCCACTTAAATTTTCGATTTTTAATTTTATTGTATATTTTCAACTTTTTTAAATTTTTTATTATAGATTTTTTTAAGTTAGGGGGCCCCAAATAAATTTTCCACCTGGGCCCCGCAAGGTGAAGCTACGCCACTGAAGTAATTTTTTCAGTAGCTGTGATCGTTAGAACAATTACAAAAAAAACATAGAAAAATAACTATAGATTTAAGTAAGACGTAAAATTATTTCGATAAGCACAATTTAAAATTATCAGTTCTTCAGTGATTTGTTCCCTCATATTGAAATGTTATTTTTATGCAACACCGGTAAAAATAGAAAATGTTTTCGTGAAATATTGCGGCCCAGCCTCAAAAATATTTACACTGTCTTGGCCCTTAATAATGATTTCATCCATGAATTTGTGTTAAAAACAACTGAATAAAGTTAATAATAGTTATAAGAAGTGATTCTAATAAAGAAAAAATTCTAAAAAGATTAATCATTACACCCATTTTTCTACTACATATTTTAAAAATCAAAGCATGAAAGTTCGAAAAAAAGCATTTTTTAAATATTATTTTATAAATTTTAAAGAATTTGAAATCTTTCTGTGGAAAAAAATACTTCCGACTGCGCTGGGATTCGAGCCCAGGTCTTTCGATTCCCGGTCGACTGCTCTAAAACTCAACTAATTAATTTGAAATTATTTTATGAGTTGTGGAAAATTTTCTATTAAAATTTGGATATAATTACCCTCAGAATAAAGTGTGTATCATAATATTCTTTTTAAATTTGTAAGTTGAGGTTGAATTAAAAAAAAATTCGAAGTAATTTGAAAGCCTGCAGTCGACTTAAACAGAGTTTACTATTAAAGTTTCTTTTCACATGCAAATTTGTCATAAGTTTTGTTTTCAGTAGGCGAACACCTGCACGTCTGTATAAGGCTTTATCGCGAGCGCAAAATACGCAACAAAAAATGCACACACCTGCGATGAAGGAAAACACTTCTTAATTGTTTGGAAAAACACTATCATTATTCTTAACTCGAATCTCGACGAGCAAATTATCGTGAAACGAATTGATAAGATCAGTTGTGCTTTAACTTACTCTTTGTTAAAGCGCGTTTACTTGGTTAATTGCTTTGAAATAAAGTAAAATTCTTTAAATATTGTAGGTGATAATATTCACATTACAGATTAAGACGATTGACGTAAATGTAGAAATAAAAGTTACTACGTGAATCAGTACATGCTCTATATTTATCATAATTTGCTTCAGATCTTAGTTCTTCTATATTCTGGTAAAAATGTGTATACATAACTCTAAAAAAAAGTCTATTGATAGTGAAATTACATTCCTTTCAGAATTCATTCATTGAAATTTAGCAGATTTCTTTTGTCTACCAACAGAATCGTTTCACTGTTAAAAAACGTATCTGTAAAATGCAAAATGAAAATAATTTTACTGATAAACAATTGCTTTTGGCGCTGAAAAGAAATTCTTAAACAATAAAAGGATAGCATTTGAACGAAGATCCTTTAACTGCTCTCTGAATCTGAATCAGTCAAAATATACTGATTTTTAGTGAAATTTGACCGATTAAAATAGCTAAAAAGAGGTTACTGTGAATCAGTAAAATTTCACTGATTACTTCAGTGAAAAGCAATTGATTTAACAGTGAAAAATATTGCTTTCACTGATTAAGCAGTGAAAATTAACTGATTTAACGGTGAAAAATTTTGTTTCCACTGATGAATCAGTCAAAAGTCAAATCGCTAATTCAATCAGTAAAAATTTTACTGATTCAAATTTAGAGAGTGTTAAAGGATTTCCTATTATGCAAATTATGAATAGAAAATCCCTTAATAGTGAAGGAAACCGTTTGAAAATCGTCTTTTTTTAGAGTGACTGATGTTTTTCTTATATGAAAAAACTGCACTTGTGATTTCCCTATACTTAGAAAAAATATTTGGTTGAATAAAAAAAAAAATGATTTGTTTGAATGACTTTTTTTTATTCAAAAAATGACTTATTTGAATAAAATAAAATTTGTTTCACTCGAACAAAGTATCTTTGAACAAAATAAAAATTTGTTCAAATCAAACAAATTTCTGTAGTCAACTGTAATAATTGTCGATAAGTTTTCGAATTTTTTTCAAAATTTTTATTAAAAAGAAGTTTCCCAAATTTTCAGAAAGGTGTTTTATAAATTCAAAAAGTTATCTCTCATGATCGAATTAACGTATAACTTAGTCACGTGGTCCGATTGATCCGTGGCTTTAAATCAAACAAATTATATTTTTGACCATATACGAATGCAATAATTTGTTTTTTTGAAGGAAAATTTATTTGATTCAAACAAATATTTATTTGGCCCAAAGATATTTTGTTTAAATTAAACAAATGTTATTTAATTCAAATAAATCTTTTGTTTAAATCAAAAAAAGCTTTCTATAGCTAAATAATTAAAAATTGGTACAGATACCATTTTTTTTTATTTTAATAAAACTATTTTATTGAAATAACAATGCCGATAGTAACATCAATAAAAAAAGTATCTTGCAAACTAAAAGTAGTTAAGATTGTTAAGAATGAAATATTTTACGAATTGAAGTAGTTCAATTTTTTTTCAGTGCTTCCTAATTTTGAATTAGCAAAAACTAAATGATTGAAATTAGTGACAAACTTTTCACGATGCGATTAATCATTTTTTGTTGAAAATTAGAGTCTTCAAGCTACATGATGACACCTTTTGAATTGTTATCTTATCTTATTATATTTACTGATGCCTTAGAGAACCTTGCAGCTATAAGTTGAGCTCCTTAATTGATGGGTTAACAAGCGTTAACTCTACGTTTCCTGTCAGATTTAGCTATTTTCTTGAGTTGTCCGGGGTTGTCTGGGGAGAGGGCTCTTTTTTTTCCAAATACGTATAAAATTATTCATTACTCGAAGAATATATCTGATGATAATCGTTGGAAAATTTTGTTAATACTTTGTCAATTTTTAAGAATTTTTTAGCTGGATTTAGTTTTTCAGTTTCTTAAATTCAATTGAAATTTGGAATTATAATATTAGGAATTCTTCAAATTTTTTACTGATTCTTGATTTTAAGCTACTAATTTTTAACGAATTTTCACAATAGATTAGTGATTTTCAGAAACAATTAACATACATGAAATAATTTCCAATTATTCGGAATTAAAATTAAACATTTATCTTAAGTTTAATGCGTTTTGAAGAATTCTTTACTTTTCACCATGTTGCGAATCTGGGAATACCTGCGCATATTGTCTGATAAGATAAAAATTTATCTTCCTATCGGTGCTAGTTGAAAAAACTTATGAATGACGAAATATGAAGTAATGTACCGCTAATGATGTTATAATCACATGATTTTTAGTTAAATATTTAGTGAGCAAGAATTTCACCATTTTTACATATTTTTACTCACTTTGTATATTTTATGCCAATGTAATAGTCTTATGTAAATGTCATTATTAAAGAATGAACTAGAGTCGTGTAGAATTGATTAAGATAATTCTTTTCATCAATTAAGATAATTTTACTACACAGTTTCGACCAGAAATAATAATTATTTTTGACGATTAGATTTTTTTTCAATCTCTGGAATAGATTAAAATTTTAATGATAACATATATTTTTGTAAATTTTCAGCTTGAATGACTACTACTTAGTTAGGTCCAATGGTCATAAAATGTAACGAGTAGTGTTATAAAAAAGCTTAAATGCTCGGAGAATTTCTCGCGACACAAACATACGTTCTAGTTTCTTGTAATTTAAGCCTGAGCATCTACTGATCATTTGGAATTAAAATTTCAAAAATAATTTTTTTTAAATGCTTACTAACTTTAAAAGAATAAATGTGTCACCGTTTAAAATTTACGTTCCATTTTAAACTGTAAGTACATAAAATTGAGTTTTATTCAAACTTACTCAAATAATAGCAACACTATTTGAATTTCACGCGGAAATAGATAACCTAAAATTATAAAGGGAGATTTTCTCAAGTTACAAAAGTAAAAATAAAATGTAGATTAAATTTGAAAAACAATTACTCTCTAAACATGAATCAGTCAAAATAGACTGGTTATCAGTGAAATTTGACTGATTGAAATAGCTAAAAAGAGGTTACTGTAAACCAGTCAAATTCCACTAATTGCTTCAGTGAAAATTAACCGATTTAACACTGAAAATATTTTTTTCCACTGATTCAATAAGTGATAATCAACTGATTCAACAGTGAAATATATTTTTTCACTGGTAAATCAGTGAAAAGGCAAATCACTGATTCAATCTGTGAAAATTTGACTGATTCAGATTTAGAGAGTACCCTATAGAAAATACGAACGTTGATTTAAATTTTCATACACATGGGTATCTATTTTACTAATCTATCAATTTTTCTAAATCAATATTCAAGTGTTTTAGAATATAATAATATTTTCAACAGTCTATAGTAATTGCTTACTTCACTTCGAAAATAATTTCAGTTTTAATTCTAGAGGTTTAAATTTTTTCCTTTCATTCTTAAAATCTTGAGTGCGACTCACGGCTAATTTATTGACATTAAGCAAATTTGTATAATACGAAAAATACAGCTCTTACAGCCGAATCTTAATTTCAGAAAGACCCAAACTAGACAATAGATTGTAGATCGTTCGTACAGTTTCTTTTAAAGGGAAATTCATAAATTATTATTAGAGGTAGATAATATGCTGCCAGTTTTTGACCTGGAGAAAAGTGTAAAAGAGAATTGGGGTCTTGACTCAGAAGAATTATCCAAAGAACAAAAGGCTGCAGGGGTAAAAGATCTCCTGGACTTGGACTGACCGCTACTCGACTGCGCCAGCTTGTGTCAAACCAGATACAAATGCTGAGTAGTAGATGGATAAGATCATAAATAATTTTAGATGAGTCATTTTGTCATTTACTCAAGGTTGTTTGTACGGTACGAGTTCCTATTATGAGTCATTCACAAATATACTGTACCTGATCAACTGCAATGTTTGATTTTCGGTACTACCTGCTTGCTATTTTGAATTAAACGCCTTTTCCAAGAATTAAGGAAAAGGCACTACACTAATCAAAAATCATTTCTGGAAAGTCACAATTCAATTGCATAAGGAGAAACGAGAGGTATTCAAAGTGAATATTTTACAATTTTAAATATACTCTCTAATTCTGACAGTCAAATTTTCACTGATTGAATCAGTGATAAGGCGAGTCACTGATTCATCAGTGAAAACAATATTTTTCACTGTTGAATCAATTGCTTTTTACTGAAGCAATCAGTGAAATTTTACTGATTCACGGTAACCTCTTTTTAGCTATTTGAATCGTTCAAATTTCACTAACAATCAGTAGATTATGACTGATTCAGATTTAAAGAGTAGTTATCTCTTGTTAAACTTATTTTCTTATACTTTTTACACAATAAATTCCCATTGCATATGCCAAAGATTTAAAATGAAAATTTATTGGAATCACGTAAGAGTTTATATAAAAAAATAATTTAAAAAATTTTATGTACTAATCTTAATTACTAAACCTTGAGGGGGTATTAATTTAGGAAACGATAAGTGAAATTACAAGCGACGGTTAGAGTGCGAGAAAATCCGAGATTTTGAAAGAAGGCAAAAGATGTTTTGCGAAAATCCCAAGAAATTTCAAGAAAGGATGACAGCGATTATATATCGGTAAATAACCCCTCACCCAAATCCCTATCTGATTACCTCCTTAAAAATTGAGAAAGCATTATTTAGCCAGCAAATCAGAAATAACCTAAAAGTGAACTAGAAACCTACATTTAATATTGATTTGTCAATACTCTATGAAGAAAATAACTTGAAAATTATTTAAAATACATGGAATGGTGTCAGATAAAAAAGTTTTGCAGGTTGGTAAAAATGGATCAATAAAATATTTAATTGGACAAGAAACAAAATAATTTAAGGTTATACCATTTCTAGTTTCACTAATTATATGAATTGTATTTTCGCTTCAACCATATAAATTATTGATGCAGCAAAATTTCTGGACATGTGTCAAAAATACTTTGTGAAATAACCTTTACCGCTAGAATTACCAGATTTTTATATATATAGATCTATTTCATTTATTACGATTTCAATCTATTTATGCATTCATATGGTGGTTCAAAAACCATACAATATGTTGATATATACACTTTTTAAAAATAAAATCTAACACCAGCCATTTTGACTTTTCTGCTAGATCGAGTGTTAAACATTAGTTATATTGCACTAAGTAATAAATCCATGCATTTCTTTCAGCGAATAACACTATTTTTGCACAAAAAATATTTTTTTCCATTCAACAGAATTGCATTTATGTACGACTTCTTTCACTAAAAACAACATTTTTATCAATAAGGTATAGTTTGAACGTGATTAAAATCAAAAGCTTTATTAGGTTAAGAATTATGTGTTCAAATAGAATATTTGTTTGGTAATTTCTAATTTAATGACGCAATTTCTACTATACTTGAATGATTTCTCCTTACCATCGCTTTTTCTTCCCTAGTAAGTTGCCAAGGATCGTTAGAATTACTGCAGGGTGGATACATTGAAAACATGGTGTAATTATGATCTTCAATTACGTTTTCGTAAAAGCCTGCTGTTGGCACACGTTGCATCATTTATTTCAGTGCTCGATTTTAGGCGAGCTTCACTTATTAAACATTAAAAATAAAGAAACCAAAAAACACGAGAACAAGTCAACTCGATCTGACGATCCACCGCGCACAGGTTGGTTTGGTGACACCAAGCACACAGTTACAAGAAAACTTCAATTTTTCAAGAAAAGTTGATTGACTGTCCGTAAATTCACTTTTCGCCTTTAACTTTTTTGCAGGTAAAATGCCAAAAAAAAAACAAAAACCAAAATAAAAAATATTTGAAAAAAGAGATTGCAATATGGAAGCAATTTTGAAAATTTTTTGTTACTGTAAAATCAATGCAAGTTAAGAATGAAGAAAAATTTGACAGTCGTTGAAGACACGCAGTTTAAGCATTAACTGAGTCACAACTAACGTGACTGGGAAACTATAGAAAGAACTCGACAGTACTCCCCACTACTTTCCCTGCGGGTCAGTCTGACGTCACCGCCATCTTGATTACCGATCCACGCGATACGACCTGGCCAATCAACGGACTCAATGTGACTTCTCACTAATCCTACTTGTACGTAAGATTCTCGGAAGCAGAAAACAAAACGAAATGAAAATTTAAGTTCTGGGTCAGTAGAAAGTGGGGATTTTATCCTACTTTCGATTTAAAATCTATATAATTTAAATTTAAAAGTAATAACTAAACTCAACATTATATTATTTAATTACTTCAAAGTTTAATTTTTTATTTAAGCCAAACTATTTAATCCAATGAACCAAGATTTTTAGTTGTATAAAATAAAATTTGGTTGAGTCAACAAAAATATTTGTTTCATTCAACCAAATCGTAGTAAAACAAACCACCTTCGATTGAATGAAAAGAATTCTATGGTTAAACCAACAAAAATTGTGTTGATTCACGACCAAATATTTTTCTGAGTGTATGTATTTGTTTTACGATTTCAGAGTTTCATTCAATATTCAAGATTTCAAAATTTAATTTCATATAGTGACGTTATTTGTCGAAAATTACTAATTCAGGAGCCCGAATAAGATCGTAAATTAATATTTAAAGGTATTTTAAATATTATTAAAAAGAGCCTACATCTTCATCTCGATTATCACTTTTACACCTATTAAGAGGTTACCGGTACTAGTAACTTTTGAAAAATTAGGCAGCGGCAAATTGATATTCAGGAATATTTATTATAATATAATGGAATATAATTATATGGGGGTGGAATTGATGACTTTGTCTAAGCAAGAAAAAAAAAATTACATCTGCATGTAAACAATGTTTGAAACTTTAACTGCGTTTTCCTTAGAAGGACGTTTTCAAAGTCGGTGCTCTCTAAATCTGAATTAGTTAAATTTTCACTGACTGAATCAGTGATACGCCTTTTCACTGAACCACCAACTGAAAAATTATTTTTCACTGTTAAATCAGTTAATTTTCACTGAATTAACCAGTGAAATTTGACTGGTTCACAGTAACCTTTTTTAAGCTATTTGAATCAGTCAAATTTCACTGATAATCAGTAGATTTTGACTGATTCAGTTTTAGAGAGTGAGCAAGATTTTTCAAAAATCACTAAACTTATCTATTTCAAACTTTCAAATATCTCAAACTCTTAAATATAAAAAAACAGTCCTGAATCGAAGGATTTTTTTTTTCATTAAAACCTCTTTTCGTTAACATAAACAAATTTTTTTTTTACAAAAATCGAAGTTTCAACTTTGACCGGCTGCCATTTTGTCCAGAAATTTTTTTATTGCAAAATCCTTCGATTAAGGACTAGGAAAACTGATAAGTCAATGAAATATTGTTGTATTTTGTATTGTAGATAATTCAATCTTGAGCAATATTTTATTTCGACAATATTTCGGTCGATTAGTACTCGAAAACTCGATTCGAGTGGACCAATTTGGTAGCAATGTTAGAGGGCACGCGGTGACGCGTCAATCACTATTGGAAATAATTAATAAAAAAATCTCAAAAATTTGAGGTTTTCCAGAAAACTTCTCTTTTACATGACAATCAAAGTTCCCGCATTCATTTTTACGAAGCTTAAACTTCCTCACAAAACTTTTGCAATTGAACGTAATAAAACCGAATCACTGACAAGGATGTATAAATGATCAATCAAATTACACAAGAATCATTCAAATCCAACAAAAGTGACTGAAAATATCGCGAATCAAGTTTTAAAAAATATTGAATTTTTTAATTAAAAAAAATGAGAATTTTGTGCGTCATGTGATTTTATATAGACCGGTACACTCAAGACTCGTTTATTGCCAAGCGCGAAACTCGTCTATTGCAAGGCCCGAGCGTTCCCCTAACCCCCTCCTTTGCCGCATATGCAACACTGTGGTTGGGGCGACAACCAATCGACAGCTTGCTCTGAAAACCAACCTTACCGATAGTTGCGGTGGTGGGAGCCCCTCTCGCCTTGCAATAAACGAGTCTAGACTGTATTTTTATTTTTTATCTTTCGTAATTTCGAATTTTGACTGAATTTAACCTCTATCCCCTCCCTTTATTCTGCTGTTCGAGCGCCTAACCAATTATTGCACCGGGACCCTCAATTTTCAATTTTTCTTCGATATTTTAAGTTCATCCTATTATTACAGTATATACCAATTAACTTTCTTTGCGTAACTGTTTCGGATAACTAGAACCGACACTAGAGTGTATGCCGTTTAAGAAATCGCTTCACGACTCTCCTAGAACATCATGTTGTGACTCCGATATTATTTCGTATTTTTTTAAAACAAATAAAAATTTCGAAATAAAGTTGAAATTTTAAATAAATAGTTTAGTATTTTACGTTTGAACGTGCGGAAATCCGTGATTTTGTTTTAAAAATTCATATAGTATATATTAATCTAAGCAGCGTGTTAAAATGATTTTTTTTTCAATAACTGGATAAAACGTTTTAGTGTTTGATCAAATAAAGCGTAATAATATTTATAATGCACCATATAAAAGTTTAAGTCCCCCTTAAACAGATGATTAATATGAAAAACGGAAATAATCGTTTCAGGATTCAACACAAAGAATATCAGTATTTGGTACTGACCATATGAAAAAACAAGACTCATCCTTGCAAAATGAATGGCGTGAATGTAGTCACTTTCACAACCATATTAGGGTATACAATACATACAAAGTGAAGAATTTTTATGTTAAAAATGTTTCCAATTGAATATTTTCTAATTGTAAATGGATTCAGGTAATTTTATTATAAAATTTTATCACTTTCAGAATGTAAAATAGAAAATTTCAAAATTTGAATAGCATCTTTAGAAAAATCTTCAAGAAATTAAAATTATTGACCTTTTCCATATCTTCAATGCTTTACATTAGGAACTAAATTACCAAGGGATAATTAACATTAGAATTAAAATAAAATAAACATATAATACTGAATTATATTTTTTGAATATCTTACAGAATAAAAGTTAAAAGCTAATAAACAGCTAACATTTTTTTGGTGTATTTATCTACAATTAACCTGGCTATTCCGATTAATTCCGATATCTGTATCCAAGCCAATGCGAATGATTCAGAACCAATCCGAATAACGTTTTGTATACTTAGTTTGATTAAAAACGGTCAGAAAACAATCCGATTTTATCCAAGGCATTAATTCGAATGAATCCGAACCAAGTTTTCAATCCGAATCAATCCGAGCTCTGATTGATCCAAACCGAATTTTTAATCAGAATCAATCCGAATCATTCCGAACTCAGATTCATTCGGATTAGTTCTGATTGAAAAACATTGAAAACGCATAAAGAAATGACCAACCTAAGCTCTAAACAAGTCTAAAAGTTCAAAAAGGTATTTTCATTCAAAATATATTTTTATAGCACGCACTTTATGATAAAGTTTTTCAATATATGTTTAGTTCAATGCTCAGGTGCGAAGCTGTATGAGTCAGAAAAGTCTTTCTCTCGTTTCTTTGTATTCTGATTTGCAGGCACATGGATCGATGCACGTGTACACTTGATAAAGTGTGGATAAAACACGATCGTGTGCCGTTCGTGACAAAGGGGAAATTAAGTTAGAGAAAAGGATTATCGCCGACACCAGACGATTATCATTTCGTGACTTGGCTCATAATTGTAAAATAGTTTTATTTAAATCTGAAAGTTTTTATCGTGAAATGTAAAATGAAAAATAAACTTGAATCGATTTAAGTACTATTATGATAATTTAATATATTGTGTTTAATGTCTATTTCACGAATAAAGATAAATTGCGATTTAAGTTAAAAAATGAAATAGCCAAATTCTTATGGGAGCATTCCTTAATCTTTATTTTACGTTTCGTATACACAAGGGCGTGCATGAAATTAATTGAGTAAGTCAAGCTAATGAAAGACCTAATTTAAATCTGTAAATTAAATGATTTTAAAATTTAACCAGAACTAGTCCATTAGAAAATGACTTATTTAAGCACTCAAAGATCGGGAAGCTGAATCTAAGGAATAATCTTCTATAAGATGTAACGTATTTAAAACATTATTTTTTCTTATTTCAAAAAGAGAGATCCGATCATCAATAAATATGATTCATAATCTACATGAACCTTTGTTTGCAACGCTTTCATTTTATCGCAAATTGCGCACACTTAAGAGTTTCACAGTGCGACAATGTATAATGTTATCACTGTTCTTTGTTTGACCGCGCTGCATATGGGGCAAAATATAGGGTTTTCCAATTAGAGGTTTCATTTTGAATAGCCCGCTATTTTGGCAGCTGTCATAATAAGAGGTGCATTTTTCTACAGATGACAAAAAATTCTATGCCATTAATAAAAACGAAACGATACACGCTTCAACAACGCAATGAAATTGTTAAAATTTGGTCTGGAAATGAAATCCTTTGTTGCACAAAAGAAATATAATTTCGAGGATAAAAGAAAACAAATTGTATGATATAACCTAATAAGAAATGTACACAAGCCTAACTTTGACAGATGCGAATATTAAATCGATCATTTTCAATACTACAATAACGACCTGTCTTAGATTTCCACTTAAAGAAATTTTAAGACACAACTTTGATGAAAACCATAATATTCATTGAAATTTAAGCAGGCTTTACAGAATCATTTTAAAGAAAGACGACTAATAATCCTTCGATAGTTAAAAGCATTAAAAATTAATAAATTTATAATGCTTTGATTGTCAGAAGCAATGAAAAATGAGGTTATGCGGATAAAAATGGTTTATTTTGATATACGTACATTCCAAAATTTTTACGTCGCACTCTGGGATTCCTAATATTTTAAAGAAATCCATTTCCTTGAGGTATCCACGTTAATTAATCTTAATGATAAAAGAATATATCGCACGACACAAAAATTACTCGCGCATATTGCACTGTTAAGCACTAGATGATGTACACTCACTGCAGGCACACTTCGCCTGCTGGCCTGCAAATCCAATCCTTTTATAGTTAAAGCATTTCTTTTCCAAGTCAACATAAATCGTTTATCGGTAAAACTACTTTCGTTTTGCATTTCACAGATGAGTTTTGTAACAGTGAAACGATTCTGTTGATAGACAAATTAAATCTGCTTAATTACAATGGATGCGAATATTGCTTCTGTAGCTCACAATGTGGAAGAAAACCCACACCGAAAAAAAAGTCTTACTTTTATAGTGGTCTTCTTTTTAGTTTTGGCTTAACCCTTAGCTGGATCCTCTCTCTGTGAAAACTTAGCTGGTGAGGGGGGTCACTGAAGACTCCAGCGGACATTTTGTTATTGTAACAAAGCTTTTCAATATTTTTGCATGAAGATTTTTTTGGATCCAGTTTTATGTATCCGTTATAAGATTAAATTGATTATAATATGAATGTTTAATTTTAAGATAATACAAAAATTCAAAAACTAATAAAAATGGAAAAAATGACTTTTTTATAAAAAACGAGCATGAGCACGACTTACCATAATAGCGCTCAAGGGAATTGGTACTCATGCTCTATCAACAAATAGCGCTATAAGTATAATTTAAAAATTTTTAATTTACGAAAATTACGATTGAAAAAAGGTTGGGTATAAAAGACCCCGGGGATCCAGGTAAGGGTTAAATGAAGCAAATAACTAAAATCAATCACGAAAATTGTCTTGAAAGAAGTCTTTATATGTCTTCAACTAAAAACAATACTCAAGTATGGCTAGTTGTAAGTGCATTTTGCTTTAAAAAATCCCGTCGTGTCTTAGAACATAAAGGAAGATCTCGTTAGCTTGAAAGAAGAAGTTCGCGAAGCTTGTTTCTAGCACTGCGGTCTAGATTCTAGTTCTCTTGGTCAACTTATGACGTCACTGCGCGAAAGATGAGCGGAAAACTCGGCATCCCATGGGCGCCATGTTGAATATAACCCATGCAGATCTTTGCGGTATATGCTCATGTGTTCCGATAAAGGTTTTCGTTATTGAAAAAATACGTGTATTTAATGGTAAGAACAATTGTAATTAATTAATAACACTTTTATGTCTGTCGAAGATATCCGGCCGGAAAATTGACGCATATAACCTCTAAGACCGTTTCTAAAATGTTGAAAATTCCTTAAATATTCGGAAATATTTTGAAAATTAATTACAACGCTTATGAAAATATAAAAGTAAATGATTTCTGCGAGATTCAAACACATGCAATGATTATTAAAATACATTTAAATCGTGCTCGGTACCGGTATTTATATAACTGATTGTTTAAATTACGTTTTATAATGTTGTCATGGTTTCCTTTTACCCCCTACAAGTCCCTCACGGTATTTATTTTGCATTATAATGTTGTATGAATAATAAAATATGAGAATTCTTAGTTTCTCCAGAAATGTTAATTGTACTTTTCATAAGCAAAATTCAGTTGTAAAGATGTCATAAGATTTCTAGACTGATTCAGATTTTGTTTCGACTTCAATAAAAATAGTTGTACAGAAAGGGTTAAAACTTTTACATTTTAATAGTAATAAATAAATTTGCAATTAGAAATTCGATAATTGACTTTGCTCTTGTTTATCTTTTCTGCTTCGTAATACTTTTTTAACCATATATTCCTCGTCCAACAGTTATTTGCATATATTAAAATAATAGATACTTATTATTCATAACAAAAATACTAAAATCAAATATTTACCACTTTTTTAGGTTGAGTTTGGAACTGATTTGAAATTTAGATAGTGGCTTCATTTTAGCCCAAATTCAGACTAGCGGCTATATTGTAGTCTGTCTAGCGACTAACTTCTAGTCGATGAAGTGGCTTCATTCAATATCATATTCTAGGTTATGACTAATTTTTATTCCATAATAGGGCTATCTCCTAGTTATATATTTGTCTAGTTTGAAGACTTCCACTCAAGACTAGTTCTTAGCCGGAGTGGTCAACTTTATATCACACCTAAAAAGAAGCCCATTCTTGGACTTCATTTAAGACTTTTTTTATATATGCAGGTTTGTCCATTCCACGCCGTTCTTTGGAATTAGGAATTTCGCAAACGACTCCACACCGGGTTTTGCATAAAGACTTGTGTCTTAAGGCTCCTAAAGTTCAGTTGACACAAGAACTCAACCCTGCCGACCATCAACAACGTCGTGTCTTTGCCAATTGGGTGTTGGAAATGCATGAAAATAAACCTGAATTTCACCAAAGAATCATTATTAGCGATGAGGCTCATTTTCACCTTGGAGGCTACGTTAATAAGCAGAATAGTTACATTTGGGGCTCGGGAAACCCAAAAATGATTATTGAAGAGCCTCTCTATCCGCAACATGTAAGTGTTTGGTGTGATTTTTAGACAGGAGGGATCATTGGGCCTTATTTTTTTGAAAATTAATCTGGAGCGGCTGTTTCAGTGAATGGATTGCGCTATCGAAACATGATTAAGGTAGTACTGTCGGCACGTAGCTAATCAAATAAGTACTTTTTCTCATTTGCTTCACGTAGTATCTAAATTTGTCAACATCGCATAAGAAAGCGACTATACATGTGTATATAGCAGATGACTTCTTACGATACGTGAATGGCGCGCGCTTTCACTTATTCTGCGACGTTGCCACATTTATTTAATCACCGTCGGTTACTAGAGAAAAATTATATTTTTGGTTACTTAATTAAATTTTGCTACGCTTACACGTATCCAATTGAGATGTTCCAACTTGCAAAATGATACTTATATTATCAATCAATGCACCAGTCATTTTTATTAAAATCTGAACGGTAGTTATGGCAGGATTTGTAAATGAACTCGATTTCCCATAAGGTTAGGTGTTAATCGTCTCAAAATGCAATTACTTATTACTCCCCTCCAGTGTACCCTAGGTCCTCAAAAATTTAACTGAGTCATTTCTGGCTTAATGTTCACCAGTGATTTCAATTTTATCAATATCTGAACGGTATTTCCATTTACGACAGTACTATCTTAATGAATTTTGATGGCCAGCATTGGAAGATATGGATGTGGACGATGTTTATTTCCAATAAGATGGCGCTACGTGCCACACGAGTAGCGAAACCATCGGTCTTTTGCGTGAAAAGTTTCCAGGCCGAGTGATTTCTCGAAACGGCGATTATAATTGGCCGCCGAGATCATGCGATTTAACACATCTGGACTTTTTTCATTTGGGTTACGTGAAAGATAAGGTTTATGCTGATGCTCCTCAGTCAATATAAGAACTTTTTTTTTTCACCCTTCGTATTTTCGCATTAATTGAGATATTGAGTTGAAACTTCGAGTAATTAATTGAAATGCAGTAAAAAAACGGTTATCTGGTTTTCACTTAAAGGGTTTCGTCACCTTTGAGACTCTAAAAATAGTGTCATTTTTATGAATTATTTTCTGGAAGAAAACAAAACGTAAAGCAATTAAAATTTATAGAGTTTATTAACTAATATATCAACTTTATACAAAAATTTTTTTTGTAAAGAAATACAAAATGGCGGCTGAGTATTGCCGTCTCCAAAAAATAATTCTTTTCGGAGGTCATCCGCGGAAAGAAATTCTAAAAATTGAGATTGCCCATTGAAGTACTCAAGATTATAAAAAAAATATTAATTTTTGCAAAAATAGTGAGCATTTAAATGTAACACTCGATCTTCGTCCCAAAAAGCGACCTTGATTCATTAACCAAATAAACAATTGTCAACCAATCTTAAAAATCGTAGGTACTCTACTAGATAATTAAATAATATTTAAAGAATTTGAAAATCTTTCTGTGGAAAAAATGACGCTTTCGACTGCGCTGGGATTCGAGCCCAGGTCTTTCGATTGCCGGTCGACTGCTCTAACCACTGAGCTACACAGGCGTCCGACATCTCCTTCTCTTATTTAAAACAAGATTCGTGTTAATCGGTTGAAAATTGTTGAAATGGTGTGTCTTGCCGATTTGAAAGACAGTTTCGAGAAAAACGCGTTTAAAGTTTTAATAACGTAAAAAAGTACTATAATTTTGATATACCTCTAATCTGCTATGCCCCGCCCCTACGAAAAACCTATTGGGTATCATTCTTAGGACCCTAAGGGACGTTTTTATGCAATAAAAAAAAAAATTATTCCTTGAAAATGCAAAGGTAATGAAACCCCTGAATTACTCAAAGTTTTAACTCGATAGCTCAATAAATGCGGAAATGCAAAGGGCGAAAAAAAGTGTCGGTAAAATAGGGATCAGGCAAGGAAGACATGACCTTAAGAGAACACACCTTCATCATGCCACTTGCGCTTCGTGCTCGATTTTCTATATACATTTCTGTAAATTTGTAATAAATGACATGATTAAAATCGCAGACTTTATTAAAGCAAACGATTTTGAATTTCAACGCTTATTACGTATCTTACATATTTTGGTTAAAAATAGAATGATTGATTTTCAATATTTAAAATCAAAACATAAAATATACATCTTGTCAAAAAATGTCCTGATGAGAATTTGCAAACCTCATTCAGGCAAACAATTTTTCATCTCAAAATGTTTTTCGTATCTCATATTTTGTTTATTTTTGAATTTCAATCATATTTTTTAAAATTGAAACGAAAAAAATACATCTTTTAAAAAAATGTTGCGATTCAGATTTCCAGGACTTTTAGCAGTAAACAATTTTGTACCATAACTTTCTTTTGTATCTCTTAAGGTTTAACTAGAAAATAGAAATTTTATACTGATTCTTTTCAAGTTTTTATTAACTGTAACTTTTAAAATTTTGGTTTAATCGAAAAATATTATAGGGATAATTAGTCGAGATTTATGAGCACCATCTGAAACCAATATTGCCATTTTTAATTTTTTCAAACAATAAAAAATCCAAGATTCAATCTAATCCGATAATTCTATGGAAAGTTATCGTGTCCAAAGACATCGGACAGACAGGCAGACAGACTTTTTTTTTGCATATTTCGAATTTAGAAGTCATCAGAAATGTGCCCCATGAAGGAAATCGAGGAATAAATTTTAATTAACGAGTAATTGAACGCATGTCATGACCGATCGCGATCCTTCCACGCGCCTCTGTGGTAGGTGGTCGCCCCGTCACTCTTTCTGATAAAACTAATATCGGCGACTTGCTGGAATTATACTGCCATGTCTTTTCTAACGTTTTATTATTAAACGCGTTTTCCCAAAAGTCGTGTTTTTTAAACATTCTTGTAAGACTTCGACTAGAAGAACTTGGAAAATCGTCTTTTTTTGTTTTGATTGAACAAACATGTTGCTAGGTCAGGACACAGGCTTTTTTTTAAAACGTTCTCTTGTTTAATTTTTACAGACCTTATAAGATCGAAAAAAAAGGTCGAAAAAAATTATTTTGTGAAAAAGCCTGCCATTTTAGAAGATTCGAAAAACTAAAAAAAAAACTTGTGTCTAAACCTAGTCAACGTAATAACAATTTAAGACATTTCACTTTTTTTGTTAAAGGCAACCTAAATGCCCAAAGTTTTAAAACAAAATCGATTGTGACGTTATTCTAGACGTGCGGTAAAGGACGCTTCAAGATCACGGGTGTGAAAAAATTTTTTTATCAAAATAATATTTTAAAAGTCGAAGAATGTATCAATAAGAGGCAAGAAACCGTTTCTAATTATCATGTATAATTCCTTCGAAAACCGTTTGCTATTGAGGAAGAAGTTGAACTTTATGGTCCTGGAATAGATGACTCTATGTTAGTTGAAAAATGAAATTTTTATTTACACATAAATCGTACTTGAAACTTTAATCGCATTTTTCTCGAAACCACGTTTCCAAAACCGGTGAACATTCTAGCTCCATAACGGCTCAACGGATCGTTACGAAATTTTTACCAGTTATTTGTGACATAAATGTGGTGTACTTATCGGCACGATGCTTCAATTTAGTACATTATTATTTTTTTTTTTTTTTTATTATTGCATCTTATCCCTCCCGTGTAAAATTAGGTGACTTTTAAAATTTAAATCTTTAAAACTAATAAGACGAATGCATTAAAAATTGGCCAGAATGTGTACTTAGACTTCATTTACGATCTCCTAAAATTTCAACGACTTCTTAATTAATTGACTTGAGGGAGGTAGTTAAGCTAACATCGACCTTGTGAGATCGTCTCGCCAGAGTCCATACAGCTTGCATTGCAGCAGATGTGGTTCACTTAGCGATAATTTATCGATACTTTGTGGAGTTCGTAGCTAAACGTTGTCACAAGAACATACATAGTGGTTTGAAGGGCTTGGTGTATAAACTCATGTCCAAAAAATTGAGCATCAAAAAAATTTTCCACGCAAACAACTTTAAATATCCACAACGTAGTTCAGATGAAACTGAGTTTAAAAATGAAAGGAAACAATTTTTTGAAGGGAGTTTCAAACAAGTATACCGAATAAAATATATTTAAAAGGTACAACTGAAAAAAAACTAATCACAAGCGTTCAAAAATACAGTTTAATTTCAAAAGTTAATTTTAAGAATATCTAACGAGAATGACTAATTATATTATGAAAATCCAGACGAAATTTTAGGACCTATAGATTGGACCCAAAACTTTAAATTTCTGAAATGAGCATATATTTTTATACGTCATATTATAGGATCTAAGTAATTGATTGAGTTATAAGAATTCGAGGATGGCATTTTGGGATCTTATAGTACCGGAATAATTCATTTTGCCCGGCAGCGGGGCGAAACCAAGCGATTCCACTCCTGTAAAGGGGGGAGGATCGAAAACGTTCGAGGCACAACGAACGATGTGGTGGCACATATGGCCGAACTTATAAACTATCAAATATAACAATTAATCAATTTTATAATAATTTTTTAGCTCAATTTAGCTCACAAAAATGACAGATTACATATAGCAACCAACAGAACATCAGTTACTTCAAACCCGCTTTGTATATTTTCAAATGCGAAAACTCGCTTTCGCTCCGCTGCCGGACAAAATAGTATGTGAACCTCGAGCAAAAACGGGCGTTTGTGTCTTGTATAATGTTGAAAAGCCCACTTTCGCTCTCAGTGCACAATATACTATTTATACATTACTAATAAAAATTTAAACTTGAACTCGAACCCGTATCACTACCAACCTGGATTTCTCTCAACGTCCAAACAAAATCACAATTAAAAATTTTAAGAATTCGACAGTAATCGAATCCCCAAAATACAAAAAAACACAACCAAATTTGGACTAAAATCACAAGTAGAAAAAACCTTGAGAAAACAAACAAAAAAGGAGGAAAGAAAAAAGAAGGCAACCTTCCAAGACCCCTTCCTTCTATTTCTTTCTTTCGTCCTCTTTTGTCTTTATTACCCACCACCATTTACATAAATAAAATTTAAACTACTCGACGACGTTTCGGTGCTCTTCCAGCACCATCTTCAAAGCTGCAGCACTATAATAGTATATTATGTGCCTAGGCGCATAATGAGGGTTATTACGCGACGAGCGACAATGCTAGGAGGAGATCGAAGCCGAGACGAAGCCGAGGCGCGATCAGTACTGCGAGCATTTTATACGAGTTTGTTAGTCTGACACGTGGTTTTTCTTATTTTAAAAGTACAAGCCACAATGTAAAGTTGACCACGTGTTGACCGGCATCACTAAATAACTTTAATAATATAAGAAAATGTACTATTTGTTCAGTACTGAAAATATTTTGCTGTTCATTGTGATTCAACTATAAGTTGAATACTTATATTTCAAATGTATAACTGTACTAATATAGGAAACTACTTATTTATTGACACTAAAAAAATGTTTATACATTGTTTATTGAGATTTATTGGATATATAACAAACATTTATCCCTTGCCCGTATGTATAATATCGGTTTTCAACTTTAAATATAATTGTTTTCAAATACATTATGTATTTTTATTTCTTATTATGATTAATATTTTGGAAATAATTTTAAATTATACGAGACGCATAAAGCTCGCTTTTTACCGTCACGAATGCGAACTTCACTACGTGCCGGCGATATGCGTCGCATATGATGACGTATCTGCGTGGCGTGGTGAATGCACGCGTGATGCATAGTTCGCACCCGTGCAAGCGGTAACGCTCGCACTGTACGCGCACTTTGTTATCTGGGGTCGGCGAGTAGTTTAAATTTTATTTATGTAAATGGTGGTGGGTAATAAAGACAAAAGAGGACGAAAAAAAGAAAAAGAAGGAAGGGGTTTCAGAAGGTTGTCTTCTTTTTTTCTTTCCTCCATTTTTGTTTGTTTTCTCAAGGTTTTTTCTACTTGTGATTTTGGTGCAAATTTGGTTGTGTTTTTTTGTATTTTGGGGATTCAATTACTTTCGAATTCTTGAAATTTGTAATTACTAATAAAAATGTCATTTACAATAAAATTTTCAATCTCATAGCATAAGCTTTCTACGTGAACTGTAAGAAATCTTACGATTGCAGCTTTCAAAATACAAATCACAGTCTCTCGTCTCTCTAAAACAATATCTGCTAATTTAATATAGCATCTTCTTCACCGTCACACCTATCTTTTTTCTTAAGCAACGTTTGAGCCTCCAGTCTTAATTCCTTAATCTTTTATTCTTTCTTCAAACTCTTCTTGAGCCTTTTCTGAAAGACAACCAATAGACAAACCAATTGCTTCCATGATTTGACTATCGTAGATTAAAACTTGACAGTTTTACCCTATTGTATTTCGCAAAATAGGAATCAGTATCATTAGCGTAGTAATTAAAATTTATGCAGCATCAACAAGTCATATCTCTAAAACAGAGATAATTGCAAATTACTGAATTTCAAGCTGGTGTCGCTTTGAGATTGTCAACTTTCACATCTACACATTTGACATTTTCACTAAACGAGAATTTCTCTCACCCTGACCTTTTTTCACTGTTTCTTAAATCACTAATGCTAAAACAATATAATTGAACCGTGAATTTGTGAAGTAGTTACTTGTTTTTTCTTAATGAGAATTGCGATACGTTAAGTGTATCTTTTCTATAAAAACCAGTAAGATACCTTTTTTGCTTTGAAGGCTCTTAGCTTCCCATAAAATGAGCAGCCTAATCCTTGCTCTGATTTTCAGTTTTACCTTGGCCATTATCGTACCTGTTTAAATATAGTTTTTAAAATACTTTATTCACATTTCTAATCTAATCCATATGTACGTAGTACTTTTCTTTATTTTATTTTTTTTGTGCTGAAATTGGCCAAGGTCTAGAGGTTTTCTTTATTTTTAAAGAGCAGCATTTTCTTCATACATTATTGACATTAATCGCCCGAAGATTTCTACCTTACCGGCACTTAAATTCCTACAACCCCATTTCAATGCAAAATGAAACGTCGTGTTCAAAATTTATGAGATTAAATAAAATAATAGATAATATAATAGAAATAAATTCAATTTTTGAGAATCAAATACAACTTTTCAGTAAGCTCATCCATTAATTGAATTTTTTAAATATTTTTTTTTAACTTTTAATGAATTTGAGCAGTGGAAAAAAATGTCGAACTCAACCATCTAATTTTTTTAACGTTTTTAAAATTTTCCTTTACAAATTTTTCAACCGAAAAACAATTTGGCGAATGAGTCAATCATTTAATTTGAAATCTAGTTAAGTTTAATAAAAAATCCTACTGGAAGCTCAAATACCTTAAATGTGGTAAAAATTTAATACCTTTTTGGATGTAGACAAATATGCGCAAGATTTTTTAATTTTTTTTTAATGTAAATATTCATTGTTCGTTATACTAAGAAATACTTTGAGTATACCCAGGAAACAAAAAACCATTCACTTGCGTTAAATTTGAATGGGCTTTGAGGTGTTCTGAATTGCGTATCTGTCACTGGAATTTTAGCATTAACAGATTGAAAACCAATATTTCCGATAGAAAATAATGTATTTAAAGTGAGCAATCGTTTACAATACAATTCGTATTCTGTTTTTATTGTATTTCTCTTATTCAGAGTGACCTTTTAAGACTTCCATTTCATTTGGAATTTCAACCGATTCATGCGAACATCAATGAATCGTACATTGCCATTAGAAATTATTTGAGGTTAATCAGTCTTATTCAACCCTATTCACTTAACGATTTAACCAATGTCGAATGGCAGATTTAAAACATTACGCACAAATGGCAGATTCCAAGTGTCACCGTCCGATTGAATTTTTATTTCCTGAATATGCAAATGACAGATACACAATTCAAACAGACGCGCGTTCTATCGGTTTTTTTTCCTGGGTAAAACACAAAAAAAAGTAACATGAATGGATCATCAAGATTTAAAAAAAAAGTAAGTTAATAACTTCACACACCACATTTCCATAAAAATAATATGTAACGTTACTTTTTTAAGCACTACGAATTCTGGAAAAGATTCTCAACAAATACCCATTATAATGATAATGAAGGGATGAATATAGTCCAAATATATGGTAAATGTTTGCAATGAGAAACTGAAGTATCGCAACTAGTTCTCTATTGTGTAGAAAGCTTCATGAACTCTTCAAGGATAATGAATCTTCTCGCAAACTACAGCTACTTCACGGTATTTAAGTTTCTCATCGCTAATGTACGGATACCATTTGTCGTCCAAGGTTGTAATAAAATGACATTCATGCCCTCGTGAAAATAAATACCAGTTTGAGACTACTTTTAGATAAAAAAATACCAAGTTTGGTCTTTTTCTGGTATGTACCACTCAGTGTATGTATAAACAATGTTCTAGAGGGTACTTACGTTGGAAGGAGTCGAAGAATTGGTAATACTAGAGAGGAAGTCATGGCTGACTCTAGAGCTCTGAGATCCTCCACTATCACTAGATAAGCTTGAGCTATCATACAAAACGTCAGATACATCAAGTTTCATGATTAAATTGCACCACTTATTTTATAATTTTCTAAACGAAACTTTCTTTGATTGCACAATGTTTCTCCCAACCGACAAGGACGGACGATTCACTGACAGAAATCAAATAAAAACAACCAAACTCGACCTATAAGTTCTTTATAGGATGATTAACCTCATATCAGAGATTCTTAGGTTCCACTTGGGTGCAGTTAGTTTTAAGGGTTTGCACGGGTTGAATCTTGAATCAACCCACGATTTCGCAAACTATTAGAATGTTTCTGATCAGTGTGATGACTCACGCACGTCTAATGGGGAAATACCTCCACGCCAGTCTAAGCTTGTTTCACGCTTGCCAACGCTTGCTTTTAAAGGCCTGAGATAGATGCAATAGATGCAGTCAATCAATATACTACACTGCAGTAGGAAGTAGAACCTTGTTGGACTGAACTCAGCCTGACTTAACAATCGCCTAATCTGCTTGACCAACCAAAAGTCAGGTGTTGTCTAGTTTAGATGTCTGAGACAATGAAGATTTGAATTTATACTCAAATTCGAATCTCCGTTTGTCCTTTTTTACCGTAAAATGGCAAAAAAGGACGGAATGACATTTTACTTTAAGTTTTCATTGTGCTCAGGCTTTTTGTGATATTTAACATAACAACTCATACATGTTCCTGTATTTTTACTAATAATATTTGATGCACACATTTTGAATATATGTAGATTTTTCGTTGTAAATTACTGATAAAGGTAAGAGGAGTTCGCATCCCAACTTTTGGCTCCTAATAATTGGCGCTCCTTTTAGACTTACCATTTCTCAAATACACAATTATATGAATTCACTCACTCACACACTGAATAAACTCTAAATTTACTAGGAGCCGAAATGGCGGATACACACTCCTTATTAAAAAAATTCCCCGAATAAAGATGGCGCTAAAGGCATAATTGTGTAACGAGCGACTATAGATAATTCCTATCTTATTTAGAGAAGTGAATTTTTCACGGGATACAGCTGAAAATCATAAAAAGACCTTGGGGGAAGGGTAGAATTTCTTTATTTAGCTAAGTGGCACTTAAATGATAAATTTTAGTTATTCTTCGAGTGGCCAACATATGTCTTCGACGAAAAACTCAGCATTGTAAAATTATTTCCAAGACTTTTAGATAAAGTTAGAACCTTAAGCGGTACTAAATATAGCTAAGGAAAGGAAAAACTAAGCGTGCAATTAGAAGGGTATGTCTGGTCACCAGAAAAGATCGAAAGACCCGAGCTCGGATCCCGGCACAGTCGAAAGCATCTCTTTTTTCACAGAAAGATTTTAAGTTATTTGAAAAGTAAAAATAATGAAAGTTGGATCATTCTAAATTTTTAACTAATTCGGTTTGCTTACAAATTTCTTCGTTGAACTTGCAGAATCAGGGGCAAATTTACACAAGGGCAACATGGGCAGCTGACCGGGGCGGCAAAAATGAGGGTTTATGTGCATCTTTCTTCAAAATTCTTAAATATAAATTTTCAATACTTAAAAACCAAAAAATCTAGATCTCTTATACTATGAATCTTATTAGAATGTAATCACTGTTTTTATTTTTAAACACACGCGTCTTGACAATATTTGGTGAATTAATAGAGGGGAGGGGCAGTTATTCTAATTAGCCCAGGGTGCCCTCGTCGCTAAATTCGACCCTGTGCAGAATCTTATATTTTTGCTTGTATAACATTAAAGTAATCGGTATTTTTCTAAAGTCCAGACTTGACGGGTTCCAAATTAAAGATTTACTTTAACTTTGTTTAACATAATTCGTGTCTTTTGTATACTTTTGTCTGTTTTTTACTCATTAGGACGCAATACATAACGTATTTATGGGAAGGCACCCTGAGATTGGGATTAACCATTAATTGGAGTGAGACCACGATGGAATAATAAGGAGACCTATCTCCATGTAAGCGACTTGGCAGGAGCAACGGCACGGTAAGTGCCCGGCTTGTAAGTTGGAAGTAGTGGAGGTAGTGGAAAGGAGTGCGCAGTTGTCCTCTTCTTACTCACGAGAAAATGTGCGAGTGAGACGAATTTGTCAAATTGTCAAACTGATCTAAGCCAGAGTGGTTATGTTGATTGATTTTTTGATCATTTGCAAACGGCAGATATTTGTTCAATTTCAATTTAGTTTAAAAAAAATATATATATTATCTCAGGATTCCTATAAAGCTAAAGGAGTGCATTATAAAAGTGGTAAGTATATATCGAATATAAGATTGTAAATCTTGAAATTGAAATTATGGTATTTGTTATTACTTCGTAAATCGTGTGTTAAATAATGTTGAATAGTATTTTCCTTTAAAGGTGAGGGAATTTAATCCAAAAAATTTTCAAGATTTTGAAGATCGGATGTAATATAATATAATGCATTTAATACAATAAATTTTTTTCTTAGCAATGTCGTGTCGCGTACCGGGTTGCATAACCTCTCTGGCTTAGATCAATTCAGCCCTGTCCGACTAAAAACAAAATGGCGGTTCCTTAGTGATAATAGTTTCTATGTGCGAAGTTTTCTCACCAGAGACGCGCTGCACGCGGCACGCTCTACAAAAGCATTGTACTAATAGACAAACATTTAAAAAATTTTAAATAATTAAGTTTCTGAACGATATGAAATGAAAAAATGTTCCTAAAATGATTCTAGGACATAAAATAGACATTTTGCATAAATCAATTAATACAAAATACAAAAAAGAACACATTAAACTTCGTAAAATATATAGTGTGGATACGCATGAAGAATTCTTGAGACCCTGAACAAAATTTTTTTTATGTTATTCCCATATAATTTAAAATATATTTAAAAATAAATAAAAAGCTTAAGCTTATAAATAGAAGTATTTTCCATTTTTATTTTCCAGTTTCAAACGAATGAAATGAAAAATAAATATTTTGTTAAGCCCGGTGTTCAACATAAAAAACCATGCGAAGGGAAATATTTACTCAATTAAAAATTTGTAAATGTAACAAAAAATATTCATTACTATAAAATTTGCTAGTACGTAGTTTTAACATATTTTAAATTTTTAACATGTACAGATCGATGATGACTAGTTAAGTGTCGCAAAGCTTGGCATGCTTTTTTTTCAAAACGCTAAATTTTTAAATTTCAGCCATTTCTTTTCTTATGAATTGTCTCATTCTTATTTAAAATAAAATTAAATCACATATGCTAAAATCTCTACAGCATCATTGGCATGTTCTTTGCATTGAAAACTAAATTTTGGTTCAGATGAAATTAAATCATCTAGAATTAGATCAAAAGAATTGCTAGACCGGCAATGTTTGTTAAATAGATATTCGACAATTGTGATAAGCTTGTACAACTTAACATTTGGATGTATGAAATCTTTATTTATTTTTGCAAATCTACTCAAACTTTCAGGTAACTGATCACTAGAAAAAGATATCGTATCTGCATGAATTTCGGAAGTAGTCGAAAATGCATTTAAGCATGTCGAACACTGAGTGTGTTGTTTAATGTAAGCAGTTATAATCGTGCGCTACTGCTTCTACAAAATCACTAAAATCAGTGTCTTCACAATCAATTATTGCTTTCAACTTTTCTCGAATTTCTTGAATTGCGCTTTTACTATTCGACTGATGTAATTCTTTCAATTTTGAAATTGTTATTAAGGGCTGTGGAGGGTTGCCATCGAAAGTACTACAATTTCCAAGCTTTGGAGGTTTCAAAATGCTAAAGGCAGCTAATATCTTGTATATTTGCAAGAAGGTTGGTGTACAAGGATGATCATTTGTTCCTCCAGCTAATCTGATAGTGCCAAAAAATCTCTAAACAAAAGGAAAGGAACAAAAAATTAGTGAAACTTTTATACAGTATTGATAATATTCCATTCGAAATATCATACTGAATAAAATATTTTTATCTTGTTCAGTTAAATTTTCTGAAATTAAGGAAGCTAATGAAATACTAAATGGATTTTGAATGCAACATCAACGACACTATATTTCTTATACAAATCCATTTTGTAAAAAAATATAAAAGTGCTTTCTTCGATATTTATATTTCACTGGAAGAATTCGGATGAAATGGAATGGATTGAAGGGATATAAAGATAAATTTTGGAGTTAAATAAGTACCGTGATGATTAATATGAACGTATCTGGAAATAAAATATTAGACCAGATTTTATATAAAGATATTTTATTATACGCGTAAAAAATACTAAGTATAAAGTAATTAAAATAAATATTTTAATATTATTATTATAAAGGTTAGTTTATCTTTCCTGCAAAACACGTCATTTTAAAATGAATACATATGTTCATATTTTTCCGCGAAGTTCAATACTTACAAAAATTGATTGAATATAATGAAAAAAGACGAAAAAAATCAGCTATATCTGATAAAGTATCTAATATATCTATATTCCCTGTACGAAATATGTCGAACATAACCGAAGACATATATACATATGTTAAAAATATGTACCAGCAAATTTTATAGTAATAAATATTTTTTGGCATGTGAAACAAAATTTATTTTTCATTGCAAAGAACATGCCAATGAAGCTATAGAGGTGTTAGCATAAGTCTTTTAATTTTATTTTAAATAAGAATGAGACAATTCGTAAGACAGGAAATGGCTGGAATTTAAAAATTTAGCGTTTTGAAAAAAAAAGCATGCCAAGCTTTGCGACACTTAACTAGTCATCATCGATCTGTACATGTTAAAAATTTAAAATATGTTAAAACTACGTACTAGCAAATTTTATAGTAATGAATATTTTTTGTTACATTTACAAATTTTTAATTGAGTAAATATTTCCCTTCGCATGGTTTTTTATGTTGAACACCGGGCTTAACAAAATATTTATTTTTCATTTCATTCGTTTGAAACTGGAAAATAAAAATGGAAAATACTTCTATTTATAAGCTTAAGCTTTTTATTTATTTTTAAATATATTTTAAATTATATGGGAATAACATAAAAAAAATTTTGTTCAGGGTCTCAAGAATTCTTCATGCGTATCCACACTATATATTTTACGAAGTTTAATGTGTTCTTTTTTGTATTTTGTATTAATTGATTTATGCAAAATGTCTATTTTATGTCCTAGAATCATTTTAGGAACATTTTTTCATTTCATATCGTTCAGAAACTTAATTATTTAAAATTTTTTAAATGTTTGTCTATTAGTACAATGCTTTTGTAGAGCGTGCCGCGTGCAGCGCCGCTCTGGTGAGAAAACTTCGCACATAGAAACTATAATCACTAAGGGAATCAAGTTCTCGCCGTTACAGGCAGGGAGTCGGATAGGGCTGGATCAATTTGACAAGTTCGTCTCACTCGCACATTTTCTCGTGAGTAAGAAGAGGACAACTGCGCACTTGCGCACTCCTTTCCACTACTTCCAACTTACAAGCCGGGCACTTACCATGCCGTTGCTCCTGCCAGATTCGGAAAAGTTTCCCACGGCAGTTTGGTCTCCTTATTATTCCTTCGTGAGATAGACTAAAGTAGTTTATATCTTGAGGTGTTTTTATACCTCTCCGTCTGGGGGCTGGCAAATTCATCTTCAGAAGTTGACTGGTCCACTTTGTTGAATCCTGTTTGTTGAGCAACGGAATGTGCCAATAAAGTACTCTAAATGCATTTCTCGACCCGCAGCCGGAGAGATATAAAAGCACCATTACTCCAACCAAAGTTTAATTTCCATCTCAATCCTAACATTCCGAAAGTAGAGACGTGATAAATAATATCGTAAACGGAAACGGCAGTGTAAATAGGGTCTTCTTCTAATTTGCTTGGTGTCCTTTTCTAACGTATGGGTAAACATTCCCGGCACCAAAGACATAGCATAGATGCGGCTAGAGCTCTTAAATTCCCGAGAATTCAAGTAAAACCAGGGGTATGCATCAGCCCGTATTTCACGATTCTATACTTGACCCACGGTCGTATAGACAGGTCTGGCATCTCCCGTGGTGGGGGATGTTCCCTTATTGTAGTCAGAATGTTTCATATTTTTGCCACGGTTAGCGCTAGTATCGAGTAGTTGCCCGATAACCGCACCGTAGCATGTATGTATATAGATATACCCAGAACGTAGTCAGTTGTGAAAGCTGTCTCTAAACCACGGGTATTCCTTCAACTATTCGATTGCAGCGCTGCCCAAGCGGTCACTTTCGAAACTACTACTCGTCACGATAAGGGAACATCCCCCACCACGGGACATGCCAGACCTGTCTATACGACCGTGACTTGGCCCACTGATCTCTATAATACACTGGATGCACAATCAATACAAAGTCGTATGCCCAATTGAAGGCTGAGCCGCCATATTTACTTAGGTTGATTACAAAGAATGTTGCGGTAAATTCAAATATAGTAAAAAGGGAAAAGTGTAAATATTAAAGAAACAATATGAAATCCATGCTCTTTTACCGTTATTAGTATTGATAGTATACATAATTAAACTAATGAAATGAAATTTATTAAATAATACTAAAATATAACTCAGTAATATTTATTATTATGGTATATAATGTTGTATATATTTAAATGGGCATATGTATTTATTTATTAACTATAATTAAATATAAATTTATTATAAATTTATCAAATATAGATTATAGAATTCAACAAGTAAGCGTACCTTGGAGTAGTATAAAAATTATCTCACGTTCTGAACGTGAACTATTAATAATAGTCACATATAATAACTATTTTTAGTATAAATTAATTCGCGTTTCATAATTCAACCCTTATGTACCTGTATATAAACGGTTTTAAAAACTGAAAAAAAGCTCCATCCCCTTCTGTTTTAAAAAATATTGAATTACTCGATCTTGTTGGCGTATTTCGTCATACGTTTAAATTGCTCAGGAGTAATAAGTTGCTCCAACTGAAAGAAGTTATAGAAATAATGTTAAATATATACAAAAATTATAATCTATTGTATTTTGGGCGTTTGCGAACGTTTTAATTTATTAGAAAATAATAAAATTGGAAAAGAAACAAACCCTAAAATATAATTAATACTGAATGCACATATTACATAAAAATTAAGTATGTACATGCTGTGACTAGTATGTTACTAAATAATAGAATCCAATTCTATAAAGACCTAAGAAATAATATAGAAGATTATCTCTAAAAAGTACAAAACATCAGGTACGAAAGTACTTTGCAAGCAGCAAATCACTTAATTAAAAACCACAAACAAGAAGTTTTAAATGTCAAACGGAAGTAGTGACTAATTCAACACCTTAATTTTTAAACTACATGCAAAAGTAATAAATAAGCCTAATGGCCTGGCTTTAGTATAGTATACGTAGAGTTCTAAAGAGTTTATGTGACCGAGAATATGTCTGGGAGCACGGGAATATGACTGAGAATTTCTCTGATGAATGTGCTCTTCGAGAATTTATGAGAATTTAAAAATATTTTTTTCTACTAACGGGCCATAAAGTGGACTTTATTGCCCCATGCGGGGCAAACAAATCCACTTTCTGACCCGCTAGTAGAAAAAAAATCATGTGCAACACGGGAAAAACATTTATTTTTCCCTAGTTGCACAATGTACTATTCCGTAACGGTTCAAGCTTTCAATTGTTTTTGATAAATGCTTTGTTCTGGAAGTTCGTGTAACGTGCGCAATAAAAATGAAAAAAAAAGAGAATATAGTTTTGAATTTTTTTTTTAAATTATTGATAAACAAAATAAAGCTTCTTTCAAGTGCAAATACTGTGATCAGATGTACAGAGAGCATGCCATTCGACAAATAGAGCACTTAAAAAAGAACATAAACTGTCCCAAAACTGTCAAACAATTATTGAAATCAAAGCGTAATTTGTGCGAAGAAAACTTGAATTACTTGTTCTTTATGTTTGAATTTAATATAATGGCTATAAAAATTTTTTTTTTATATTGAATTCCGATAAAACTTGACGTTTTTCGTAGTTTATTTTTATGAAACCTTCACTATTGCAATTCATAGTGTTTGGAAATAAATTTACAATATTATAAGGTTTAATGATAAAGAAAATATTGGTGAAGGTATGGTAAAATTCCCTTAAATTCTCTGTAAATTCTCATGTTGTCTTAAAATGACGGTCACAATCACGAGAACGTGACCGGATTTTAAATGTCCGAGAAATTTAGAACTCTAAGTATACACAATGCTGCGCGAATCCCAACGGTAGCCATATTGATTAGTTCGCTTGTCGACCACCAGGTCTCGCATTGCAAGTTTGAATTGCCAAAACAATTTTAGAAATATATTATTCAATGCCATAAACAAATAAAAGAGATCAGACTCTAAATATTAATATTATTTGAATATTTACAATCAAATTTTCCCCTTTTTATTCATATTAATCTCGTACAAAAACTATTTTGAAACATTTAGCTGATATTAATATTTAAATATTAATATCTCTTTTATTCCTTTCTGGCATTGGATAATAACTTTTTTTGAAGTTTTATATTTAATTGTCTACATATCACTGCATTTATATTATTTTTTTGAGGCCAAATTAAATTGAAGAATGGAAAAAAAGTGAAAAATTCTGAACGAGAAACGAAGTTGATGAGGGTTGTAATTAATTGGAAATCATTATGAATAATTAATTAAAGTAGAATATAACATAAGGTAAATATTAATTTATATTTTTATAATAGTTAACTAACATTAATAAAAACAATATAATAAGAAGAATTAAAATTTTTTTTCATTTTCAAAACCAAAAGTAGTCTATTTACGTCGGTTTTCATCCTCTCTAACATTCACGAAATGTGAAATTTGAAATTTAGGAATTCGACAAACTAACTTAGGAATTCAACTTAGGACACTAACGGGGTTTTTTTTTTTTTTTTTTTTTTTTTTTTTTTGGTGAGGAGGAAAAATGGCAAAATCTTTTATAGACGTTGTACAGGACTCTCCTAGGACGGGTCTAGGCATACCTGTTAAAACCAAAAAACCCTCTCTCTCGAACCAATACACCACCCGCGGGACCGCCTTTCGGCTTTAAACTTCACGGGTGGTTGGTTCCATTAAAGTCGCGTACGAATCTTCCGTCAAACGTTTGCTGGGAACTCCCATCCGCGGCACACGCCCACTAGGCAAACCGGCTAGCCGCGCCACCCAGGGGAGAAACAAACAGATTCCCTCCCCGAACGACGCGGACAGCCAAGTCTACCCGAGACGCAGGACCGCGGGTGCCGGCCCCGATGCGATTTCTACTGGCCCTCCCCGTTGTTTCGCTCTCGACGCCCATCAAGCTCTCTCGTCTTCATCACAAGTGTGACGAATGACTCGATGAGCGTCCAGAACCGTTCAGACTGGAGCATGAGGGGGACTATCGTGTCAGGAGTAAGTTCGGAACCCACCGACTGACCGAGGACCCCCCTAGCCACACCCCATTTTGCGCAGACGAAGAGTGCGTGCTCTGCGTTATCCACCGGGGATTCGCAGTAGCAACACGTCTCCTCGTCTCTCTTCTTAAAGCGCCTCAGGTACGCGTTAAAACAGCCATGGCCCGAGAGCGCTTGCGCCAAGTAAAAGCCGACTTCCCCGTGCTTTCTGTTCAGCCAGGTGGCGAGCTCCGGGATCAGGCGGTAGGTCCATCTCCCTGTCTGCTCACCATGCCATCTCATCTGCCATTTCTCGACGAGTCTGCGCCTTCCATCCTTGCGGATGGCCTCCTTCGCGCGAGCGATTTCCTGCAGGTCGGCGCAGGTAAGCTCCTTGCGAAGCTTAAAGGTTTCCTGCCTTTCCTCCGCCAATAAATCTATTGGCGGGACGCTCGCCAGGACCAGCACAGCGTTCGTCGAGATAGTTCTATATGCCGAAACTATTCTCAGCGCGACAAGTCTCTGCGCCGAGAACAGCTTCTTCTGGATAGCATGGTTTTGCAAAGCATTGGCCCAGACCGGAGCTGCGTAAAGCAGCTTCGAATGGACCACGCTCGCCACCAATCTTCTTTCGCTTCCCTGGGTCCACCAATGTTTGGCATAAGCCGGGCCAAATTCGCTCCACATTGGATGGCTTTGGCAGCTGCGATCTTTAGATGTTCGCCAAAGCTAAGCCTACGATCCAGCTGCACCCCCAGGTACTTAATGCTTGTTTTCCACTCGACTTCATGCTCTCCGAGAACGATCCTCGGGTATTGGAAGGATCTCCTGTCCGTAACGAGCAAAGCCTCGGTTTTCTCAGGGGCCATTTTAAGACCCCTGCCATCCAACCAGCGCCTTGCTCGCCACAGACTTTCATTGATCCTCAGCTCTAGGATTCTGACGTCGTCAGCGGCGCACACGACAAGTGCGTCATCCGCGAAGCCGACGATGCTCGTTCCAGCAGGCAGGTCCATGCGCAGGAAGTCATCATACATGATGTTCCAAACGAGTGGACCCACCCGCGACCCTTGAGGAGCGCCACATGTCATCTCTTCTTTGAGAGACCATTTGTCGCCCTCGTATATCACCCACCTGTCGCTCAGATAGTCATCCATCATTCGCAACAGGTAGTCTGGAACCTTTTTCCGCATCATCGCCTCGATGCAGATGTCCCATCTCGCGGTATTGAACGCATTGCGTATGTCAATGCTAATCAACGCACAGAATCCCTTACGCTTACCAGTTCCTTTTCTTGCATTTGTGGCGATGTTAACCACAGCTTGGATGGCGTCCACAGTGGATCTGCCTTTCCTGAATCCGAACTGGCTTTCCGAGAGCTCGTTCTCCCCGACCAAGAGAGCCTGAAGCCGTTGTAGAATCAACTCCTCCAGAAGCTTCCCCATCGTATCCAATAAGCATATTGGTCTATACGACGAGGCAACCCCTAGAGGTTTGTTGCCCTTCCTCAGCAGGACCAACCTCTGCTTCTTCCAATCTGCGAAGAACCTCCCATCCCGAAGACAGGAGTTAAAGGCTTCTAGGAGGATCTCCGGGTATGCCCCGATCATCTCTTTGAGGATCTCGTTCGGCACCCCGTCGATACCCGGCGCTGTATTTGCCTTAAGCCTTCCACCCGCTCTCTTTAGTTCTTCGAGAGTGAAGAGTTCTTCGCGCCGGACCACGCAGGAACTTCGGTCCTGTCTTTGGAACGGCTCCACGTGTGGAAACAAGCTTCGCACAATGTACTTGACTCGATCGGGATTATCCAGGCCCGGGGTCTTTCTTCTAGTCACCAATCTCTTGGTGACTATTTTGAAGGCGAGACCCCATGGATCCTTCTCGACCTCACCGATCAAGTCTTTCCAGCATTGAAGTCGGCTTTTCTTTATGCCTCGCCTCAAAGCTGTTTTTGCCCCTTTCCATGCCTCGTGCAGCGTAGCATCCCCCTTTGAACGGGTGAATTTTCGCCGCGCTGCGAGGCATTCTCGACGTAGGGCTGCTAACTGGTCGTTCCACCAGTACATCGAACCCTTGGCTTCCCTGCGCTTACGGCGAGGCATCGAGTAGTCACAAGCCGCGACCACCTTCTGCCTCACCGAGCGCACAGCAGCTTCGTACGACCCAGCAGGGCAGACCCAACCAAGCTCATCCATGAGCCTGGTTTCTTCGAGGTGTTCGCGAAGTCTTTCCCTGCTGAGTCGTCTCGTGTTCCAGGAGGGGCTCCTTCCTTCGCCGCCCCTACCCTTTTCCACCGCTTGGCACCCTTGTTCTAGGCTAAATTCGATGCACCGGTGGTCACTCAAGGTTATTACCTCGAGGACCGACCAGTCGCTTATCCTTGAAGCGAGGCGAGGTGCGGCGATCGTGAGGTCAATTATTGACCCTCCCGCTCCTCGTCTGAACGTGAAATCCCCGCCCTGATTCAGGACGATCAGGTCGTTCCTAGCGACCATCTCGCCAACCAAGATTCCCCTCCTATCTAGGCGGGCCTCACACCACTTTGGCGATTTACTGTTGAAGTCACCCCCTATGAGGGATCGCCCGATGGCCTCACTGAGGCTTTCCTCAAGGAGGAGGATCTGGGTCTCAAAGACATCGAAGGGATCGCCGGGGGAGAAGTAGCAGCTGTACACACGCACACCCGCCACCTCCACCCAAACGAACCCCGCGTCGGTCTCCAGGAAGTCTCCGACGCCCAAATCAGGGTTACAAACAAGAATGCCGGCCCTCCTTGATGCATCCTGATACCAAGCAGAGTTTTCGGACCACTTGTACTGCTCACTAATGAGCAGCACATCGGCCCCCCTCTCCCTGGCAGTCTGCATCAGGAGGTCCTGGGCATCCCTCCCCTTCCGAGGTTGAGCTGCAGGAACTTCAATTCCTGCCTCTCAACCTCCGAAGCTCTTGCCGGAAGACCTGGCAGGAGCCGCTCGGTGAAAGATGTGAGACATCTTTTTCGCCCCTGTCTATGCATGTCAGGCACCTTGGTGGCGCCTTACAACTCCTGGCCAAGTGTCCCGTGGCGCCACATCTCCAACAGACGTTTTTTCTGTCGGGGTTGCTGCAGCCCCGGGACCCGTGGCCGTACCCAAGGCACCTGAAGCAGCGGGCGACTTCCACGTGCCCGCGAATGCGGCACGCGACCCACCCGATCCTCAGCTTACCTAGCTGAAGCAGACGCGCGGCGTCTGCCTCAGCCAGGCGGATCACTGCAGTCTTCACCCCACCAAAGCGGGTGAAGAGCCTGCAGGACCCCTCAAAGCCGGTCTGCCCAGTGCCAAGCACAGGGCAGACACAACCTCCTCTTTTTCAACGGTCTCGTCGAGGTCCCTAATTTCGAGGGACCTCGTCGAGACCAGGGCTGAAATTTGCGCCCTTTCTCCGACCGCCAGGTCGAGCTCCTTTCGGAAGGCCGAAACGACTCCCCCTTTTTGAAGACCAGAAGGACTTCTTCCTTCCTGGTCCTCCGGATAGACAGGACCTCAAGTCCTGCCTTCCGGGGGTCGACCTTCGCCTTCATTTCCTTCAAGATGTCGGCGTAGGACTGGCCGTCCTTCGCCGACACCTTGATGGCGTCGCCCGACCTGGCGGGCGTAGAGCGCTTCGACTTAGGAGTGGCGGTGGCCCCCTGCGCTTTTTGCGCCGGGTCCTCCGCCCTTTTCTCCTTTGTTTCTTCTTTTTTTTTCTTTTTCTTTTCTTTTCTCTTCTTTGTGACCACATGCCAGTCCCCTTCTTTATTTGGGGGCTGGCTCGTGGCCACCTGGGCATAAGAGGGCGAAGAGGCACCCTTTCCCCTCTTAGGAGTTTTTTCCAGAGGGGGAGGGTGCAGATCTCTTTTGCCCCATCACCTGATTTTTTGGGGCATCTCCCAGAGACGCCGAACGTGGTCTCTGAAAGATCCCCAGTTTCCTCATAGCGGGGTGAGATTCCATTTTCTTCTGGATTTTCACCCCGCTCTCCAGGAGGCACTTGTGGGTGTTGAGCATACCGCTCAACACCTCAGTTGCCTCGTTCACCGAGTCTTTAACGAAGCCAGGGTTATTCCTCAGCATACCCTGTTGGATAACGCTGAGGGCCCTGGCTAGTTTCTCCATTTTGTCATTTTGCTCCTTCAGGAGCTGGAGGACGTCTTGCCATCCCTCAGCCCCTGGAGGAGTGTGTGAGTGCGCATCTAGCGCCTTCACCTCCTTATCTCTTTCATTTTTTTTAGAATTCATATCTAATACCGTCGTGTCTTAAGACGGTTCGCCCATCATGGGAGCCCTACCGCAGTAGGGCTACTATCCCCGCCTGTATAGATCCCTAGTTATGTGCGCCGAAACCGAGAAGCGGCTTATCGGATGGTCGATCCTATCAGCACATTTAAATGAGGCTAGAAAAAGGTTACGGGATAGGCCCGCGCCATAATGATGCAAAAGGTTTAGCGTCACCCCTATCGAGCGAGCGGTGCCGGGTCCGCCCCGACACCTGACCCGGACTTCAGGCTAGACGGTGTGCGATTTATCCTACGCAGCGTCGGATATAAGGAAATACTGACCAGGTAATCCTTCGTTCCTGCGCCCGGACGTCCATGATTTCAACCCCGAAATTGGCTCCAGACAGCAGAAACGTGAGCGGTTTTCCCAATTTAACATGTGGTTTCACGAGATCTTTGCCCTTCGCGGCTGAGCACCGGAGGGACTTACATTTACCCATATTACTTCCACAGAGGTGAGGTACTGACATCGCGTCCTACCCTGGTCGAGAGGCTACTACTCCTCCCTTGGCTAGTCTATCGGGAATATCCACCAGGCGCCGGCCGCAGCCCCATTCACTCAGCATCCCATTCATTCTGGTGTGTGTGGGTGTCGGTGTCGTGCATGTGATTGTGGTGTGACCGCAAGAGCGCACGCGGGAAGTTCAGCGTCATCGCCGCATACGCATTTGGGGCGATACCCCGATTAAGGGGCCCCCCGCATTCACTCCGTGCTCGTTCATTCGGCATCAAGAGACCTGTTCAAGGTCCCCCGATGCTTTCGCTCCACACCGCGTCCTCACGCGCTTGAAAGTCGCAGAACAACCGTCGTGGCACGTGCGCCCGGAAGGCCCATCACTAGGGAAAAGCCTGTCTGTGAGGCTCCCTTGGCGGCCATCCTGACGGCGACAGCCCTACTTCTGGCAGAGTCCTTGTGGCTACTACCGTTGGTGGGCTGCAGGACGCGTCTGCTCCGTGCTTGGACTCATGCATACACCTCGGCGTGACCCTGCCCGCCCGCAAAACGCTCTCTCGGTTGTTAGGCGTTTTGTGTTCAGTGTCGCTGTTATGTGTTGTGTCATATTGCTGTCTGTGTGCCCCCTCCTCCTTTCTCATCCGGGCTTGGGACCGGCAATGGCGGAGTTGACACTAACGGGGTTCCATTTTCTTTTCTATTGCATACGGCTGATTTCAACTAGATGGAAGTTTTGTGGCAACGATAAGTATTAGAAATAAAACTGTGTAAGTATATCTTTTTGTTTATAAAGCTTTTCTTTTTAAAAAAGTATTATTATATTATTAATATCAAATATGAATAATGAGCATTATTAATATAATCCAAAACAACGTCTTAGTACTTACAGATTATAAAAAAATTATATCTTAATATATTTTTTGAAATTAAAAAAATGATCTAAAATCATTCTTTGTTAACAAACTCAATTAATTTTAATGAATTCATTTATAAATTTGCTTTTCGGTTTAATTATTTCAATAAAATTTAGCTTAAGACTTGGGGCAAAACGACAAAGATTTATTTAGAATATTGAAGAAAATTTGTTAAAATATAATACAAATACTAAGTGGCATAAAAATGTTATAAAAACAATTGTTATTAATTTGTTGTTGCTGTGAAAGCGCGTGCATTTTTAATACTTCACTTTCATTAAAAACTTCTATATAAACAAAATGTTTCATTCTTTAACTTAGGTATTATTTTATTAATTTTACCTATCCAGTTTTTAAGAAGTTCATTAAAACACACCATTTTTTTATTAAAATATTTAAAAATAATTTATAAATTATTGTATTTTTGCTTCTTTATAAAGTAAGTAAAGTATTCATGTAATGAGCACCTTATAAACGTAGATACAATTGGAAAACAGGCGAGGTGAAATTCATAGTTAGTTTCATGATTCATTTCATGATTGACCCCTTGGGGTCTTTCAGGTGCTTGGGTGGGAGGGATGCACGGGGTCTTGTTTCAGTCAGTGATCCCAGATCTGAAACCGACGCAGTGCCTCACACTCTCAGCCTGCCTGTCGGTGTGAATCGGGTAGGGAGCGAAGACGGGGCACGTTGCCATTTTTCTTTCCTCGTCACTCTTGCACGCGAGAACGACTCGTCCCATTTCCCCTTATTCTCCTCGCTTCTTCGTTACAATGCATGCGTTTTCAACTGTTCCAAGTTTTAGATTTCAGGCTGTCGTTTATCGAGTCGAAATTGAGAAATGTGTTTTTCTCGACTCCGTGCAAAAGAGGCGCGAAGCAGACGACAATTTCAAATTTACAGAATATGTAGTTATGGAAATAATACTTCTTTTTTCGATATTTTAATCAATTTTTCCCTAAAATAAACATCTATAAGATTTAAAAAAATGGAGGAATCATTTTGAAAGTCTAAAAATTATTTTTAAGTGGAAATTTGAAATTAATAAATATTTACAATTTGAATCTATATATAAATTAAAAATATTTGAAATTTTTAAACGAAAGCTTAAATTATAAATTTCGAATTTCCATACTTTTTACCAATTTTGTACATTTAAAAAATTTTCAATTAGCGAATTGTTTAGCATTAAGAAGAGATAAACATAAAATTTAAGATTGAATATTACATTCTCAATTTTATGTAAGACATATTGTCATCTCACTGTTTGCAGCCTAATCACAGACTTTTCATTCAAAAAATGAATTGCTTTACGGAAAGGAAAAATTTTCTAATAGGAGGAGATAAATTAAAAAGCTAAAAAATGTGTTCAGTGATATTTGCATATGATCACATGAGTATTTATTGATTTCAAATTTTACATGAAATTTTTTTTTTCAAGTTCGTGTTTAAATCTTGTCACGATTTTACAAGATCTTATGGGCAGCTGCAATCTGTTAAATGAAATATTTTGTAATTCTTAATTTGCCTGTTCTTCTGAAATCGTAGGAAAAATTCAAAGTCGATAAATGGTTAAAATTTTATACCAAGATTTAAATTGCAAAATTTTAAAGCTTTGTGAATAAACTGCTTCATATTTAGAAAATACTTCAACTCTGTGAAGCATTTTTATATTTTAAGTGTAAAATCTGTGCTTAGGTCACAAAAAAGTAAGATAAAAATTCCTTCATTATAAAATTAAGAATGCGTAGATTTAGCACTCATTAGGTCAAATGTTTATTACTTCTTCATATAAAATACTTTGCACATAATTCTCTGATTACATATTTTTTAAATGTTGGAACATTTAAGAAATTCATGAATATTTAACCTATTTATAAAAAATAAAAATTTACAAATAAAGCTTCGACTGAAAAATCTAAGAATTTTTCGATTATTGATCTATTTTCTTGTAAGTTTGAACATAGGAGAACTTAAAATTCCACAATGACTTTATTTTTTAAGTGATGCTTAAACCTTTCTTTAATCTTGAGAATTCTTCCAGAACTTTATTTCAGCTGAGTGACTTTTTATAAATGAAAGATTTCGTAATTCTAAATTAGGCTCATCTTGTAAAATTGTAAAAAAATTCTAAAGCTTCAAAGTAAATTTTTCTGTCTAATTCAAAGCTAATAAGTATTCAATGTTTCAAATCAAAATATTAAATGAAAGATATTCAATCTTTGGGAATTAACTGCTTTAAGAACATAATTTTTTCCTCCTTATAAAAAAATCTCAATTTTCAAATTGAGTCTTCGGATAGGTCACTAAAACTTGGGATGAAAATACTTGTATTATACAATTTACTTTAAATTTTTAATTCTTTTTATAATGTTGCCATTAGTGATGCAACTTCGGCGCGGCGGTCAGCGGGGTGAGGTTTAAGAAATTATACTTCGGCGCCATCTGGCGTAAGCTCAAAACAGGATCAAAGTATAGTGGCCGCTATCGCCTATGCTCGCGAACACGGCCTGGTTTCCTGTTGGCGTTCCGTGGAGGAGGATCTGCGTCCCCATGGAGGGTGATAGGAGACAATTTTATTTAAATAAATTTTTTTTCTTGTAGTGTTACAGCTCTGAAGAGGGTGCTGGAAGAGCACCGAAACGTCGGCAAAAATTTTAATTTTATTTATGTATATGGTGGTGGGTAATAAAAACAAAAGAGGACGAAAGAAAAAAAAAGAAGGAAGGGGTTTTGGAAGGTTGCCTTCTTTTTTCTTTCCTCCTTTTTTGTTTGTTTTTCTCACGGTTTGTTTTCTAGTGTTCTATTAAGGTGTGGTGATTTTGGTCCAAATTTGGTTGTGTTTTTTGTGTTTTGAGGATTCGATTGGTTTCGAATCCTTGAAATTTTTAATTGAACTTTATTAACTATTACATTTATTATGGAGATTCTTCTTGTAATTTAAATTAATAAGCTTTCTGGTGAATAGGAATGCATCGGGATTTATGTTTTTAAAACAGTGAATTTTACAATTTTCACAACTTTTTTTTGATTAAAAAGAATTAAAAAATCATAAATATCATTACCTTTTACACAGAAATATGAGGAAATTATTTTTATATAACAAAACATTTTTTTTTAAATTTTCGCCTTGCTTTATTTGAATTCAAGGCCAACTGCATAGCTGGCGCCGCCACACGGCGACCGTCAACGCTCATGACAAATATTTTCCACAGGCCTCCAGGGGAGTAGTATAGGGGCTGGTCGTACTCATACTCGTATTCTCAAATGTAGGATATATTTGTAGTAAACTGGGGACGTAAGACGTTAGATACGTAGTGATATACATGTAGAAAACCATGTACTATACGTAATGTATTATACGTACCCATCACTCCTACCGATTCATAAATTCCGTGACCTGCAGCGACCCCGGAAAATGAAAGAGAGAATAAAAACTGGTTTGTTCCTTAAAAATTTGAATCTTGATAAATAAATATATAATTTAATATAATTATTGTATGTATATTATATGCATTATATTGTATTATATGGGATTTTCTATATAGTCTATAATTATAGAGATAATATTAATATAATATAAATATATAAATAATATAAATTTAAGTATAATATTAATTTGAGATTTTTAGTATTCAATATATTGGCATTAAGGGCATGTGAGACTTGAGAAGAGTAGTAATAAATTAATGTGAACGACTTGGTTCATTTTCTACATTTTCACGCCCAAAATACATTAAATTTTGTTTTTAAAATTTTGGAAATGATAGAGAAGGTAAAATTGGACGTAGATATTAGACTACTTTTGGTTTTGATAATGAAAAAAAAATTTGATAGATTTTGCTCAAATTGAGAGTTTTTTCGTTCTTCAAACCAAAAGTAGTCTATCTACGTCCGCTTTTATCTTCTCTACCATTTTCAAAATTTTGGTACAAAATGTTCTACATTTTGGACGCAAACATGTAGAAACCTAAAATCAATAATATTGGCTAATTTACTAAGTATCACGTGCCCTTTAAACTATTTTCAAGTTCTTCTTCATTTATAAATATATCTATATAAGTGAGCGCCTCTTATTTAGCTACAAAGACACTATAAATATTGATAAATAATTATTTAAACCATAAATTCTTTAAATTCTCTTAATATTCTTTAAATTCTGTAATGTTCTTCGTTATATTACTTGAACTTAAATTCTCGAAAATTTAAGGACATGAGCAGTAGTCTTTGCCGACAGCAGAGGCCGGCAGTCAACGCACAATCAAAATCGGGAACGAGGAACTTCCAAGGCGTTACAACCCATCTCTGGGAAGCATGGTGTGTGTAGCAGCAGAGTTGGGTAAGTAAAATACTCTAGGTAATTTACGTAGTTTTTACCGTAAATTACTAGGTATTTTACCCCACTAGTTCTCTACATGATGTAAATTACGTGGTTCTAAAATGGTGGATGATCCTGCATTTTCCTAAAGAATTAGAGAATTTTCGATGTTAAGAACAGTGTAAGATGCGAATACAGCAAGTATGGTTTACTTTCTTGAAATTCTCAGCATATTTACAAGACCACAAATAGATAATTTAAAAAAAATATAATGCAGAAACATTTTTTAGCACAAAATAATACAATAAGGAATTTTAAAAACATTTATTTAAAAAGTTTCGATAAATTATACCTACTAATCAAATTTTACCTGCGAATAGTATTGCCTGCTTAAATAATCTATATTTTCAATAAATATTATCAAAATTAAGAAATGTAAAATTTAAAACAAAAATAATAAAATCATTGTTTTTGTTAAGTTTTTTAAAAATAGGTTTAAACTTATATCAATAAAGAATATTTTTTAAAAAAGAAAAGAATAATTGTCCGCAATTATGATGTCTTCACTAATTGGAGTATTATTTTCTTTACTAGCATCAATGCCGCTTAGTCGACTGCAAACATTCCTTAAATAAAATGTTTAAAATAATTCACATACATTTATTTACGTTAAATAAATTCTTTTTATGCGAAATTTATGTTTATTTATGTGAAAATAAAAAAAAAAATCTGCCCGCTTCGCGGGCACATTCTCATTGCGCGCAACTCGCTTCGCTCGCAAGTTTGAGCGCGCCTGAGGCGCGCGATTCGATCGTCGCGCTTCGCGCTCTTTGTCGCGCTTCGCGCTCCGTTCATTCTGGACCTCGCGCTTCGCGCTCGGTCTTGTGCTCTTCGCATACGTTTAATTTTATTTCTTATAATTTAATACTGAAGCTCAAACCAATTTAATGATATTGAAGATGATGTAAATTAGTCATTTTCTCAAAGTCACTCTATTTCTTTTTGAATTTAAGTGAAACAGGAAATTCAATTTACTTAAGGCTCTATCGGCCTTAAGGAAAACATTCTCATCATGACACTCGCGCTTCGCGCTCGATTTTCTGTATGCATTTTTGTAACTTTTTAATAAATTACATGATTATTGATAAATTTATTTTCTTCTAAATATCTCAAAAAGGAAAAACAATCGTAGACTTTATTTAAGGAAACGATTTTGCAGAACAACGCTTATTTCGTATCTCACATATTTTGGTGAAACAAATCGAATTTTTTCAATATTAAAAATCAAAAAATTAAAATATACATCCTGTCGAGAAATTTTTCGATAATAATGTGTAGACCTTATTTAGCCAAACAATTTTTCACCTCAAAGTTTTTTTTGTATCTCACATATTTTGTCTAAAAAATGGAATTTTTGAATTTTAATCGTATTTTTTGGAATTAAAACGAAAAATATATCTTTTATCAGAAACTGTGTGAGACAAAACTTGTAGATCTTTTTGAAACTAACAACATTGTATTCTTACGTTTTTTTCTTATTTTACATATTATTGTTAAAAAATTGAATTTTGGATTTTCAATAGTTTTTTTTTAATTAAAAAGAAAAATATGCATCTTATGAAAAAATGTTACAATTCAAATTTGTAGGTCTTTATTTATTCAATAATATTGTATCATAACGTTTTTTCGTATCTCGTATAATTTAACTGGAAAATGGAATTTTGATATTGACTTTTTTCGAATTTGAATATGCTGTAACATTTCTAATTTTGATTTAATCAAAAAATGTTTTTAGGATAATTTTTAGACATTTATGAGCACTATCTAAAACCAGTATTGAAATTGTTGATTTTTTCAAAAAATTATTTTCAAAAACACAAAAGTAGTGCTCAACCCCTCAATTTTGATTGGATGTGGCTGGTTAACTTACTTGTCCTTACTTTTTCGGCTCCGATAAAGTGTACCAAAGCTCAATTCAATCTGATAATTCTATCGAGAGTTATGCCGCACACGACCTACTACAGACAGACAGACAGACAGACACTTTCGTAAAAACCATTTTTTCTGACTCAGGGGGTCTCAAAACGTAAAGATTTGATGAAAATTTCGAAAGTCATTTTTCACATAAAACCAATACCTTCTCATCCATGATGAGAATGTAAAAATTAATTCCTCAATGTGGTATACATCATTAAGCACAAAACTTCTCCAAAATATGAATAAAAAAACATATGAACAGCTTTCAGTTTCATATATTAAACAACATTTTACAATAATGATAAAGTATGATCGTGAAAAATATTTTTTAACCACAGATAAAACGGAGATACGAATTTACGAATTTGAGGTTAGAATATTAACCGGTATCAGCCCCCTGCATCTCTGAGTTGAAAATGACATGAATTGTGACTGGCTGCCATGGTGGCGCTGACTGTTCATTGGACCGACTTACACGAAAATCACATTACAAAACATAGTGTTTTAAGCTTTTCTTTGTAAATTCTCAAATTTTCGAGTTCTTGAACGGTAGTGAGTATAAGTCTTGCTCTGACAAAGTTCGTTTTTTCATTGTACCGAAGGATGAAAATACGATAAAATTATGGCAAATTGCTATCCTTCGCGATGACATAAAATTAAAAGCAGGTCACGCGATTTGCGAAAAGCATTTTAAGCCAGAAGATATTCTTCAAGAGAATACATCCGATGGAGTAACAGTTTTGGGAAGAGTAAGTACATCGAACACATTGTTTATTTTCTTAATTAGTTTAAAATAAAACATTTTATTTAATAGAGATATTAACAATTAATTTCATAATATAATAAAGTTTAATGTCTCAATATTAATTAATTGTATCTAGTTGTGCAATGAATTTTTTTTGCGCCGCAATAAATGTCTCTCAAATACTTATCTCAAATAAATTCAGATACAAACATTTTGTGTGATAGAAGTTAAAAAATAGATAAATGAAAGTGACTGAAATAAAGAATAGATGAAAAAGAATATTTTTTAAAATTCTGAATTAATGTTAATGCGAGCCTGTTAAAATTGGATTGTGTTGAAATGGAAAAAAATGTTCTGATTTCTAACAATTTTGTTATTAAAATAAAGTTTTGAACTTTATAAAAGAATATGTTTAGATTTTTTGTTAATTTAGATTCCTTACTTTTTATAGCTCATATTTTTACTGAATTACATAGAATTCCTAAAGTAATAGGAATTGAAAACTTAAATTTATAATTTAAAAAAATTTAGATGGCTTATATAAAGAAGGCCAATCTTGAAAAGAAAAAGGCAGCAAAGCTGACTGAGGCCTAACTTAATAATGTGCTCACATACCAAATATTATATTTATGAGATGTTCAAAATGAATGAGAACACCGTATCATCTGAACAAAAAAATTAGACGTTAATATAAGTTATCAGAGAATTACTTCTATTAGATAAACTCCAGTCAATTAAAAAATCATTTTTACTCGATTTTATTTATAAAATAATCTAAGTGCAATTTGTTTTAAAACTATTTCACTGCTTTGAATTATAATATATTATAATAATATATTATTAATATATTTCATAGAATAATATTAACAAATTTTAGTCCAAATTCCAAACAGTATTTTTGAAATGTTTTTTTTTAAAAGGAGTTTCATTTAATTACAGTAGTAATATATAGTATATGTATTATATGTTTTTGTTATATGTTATATTATATATGTGTTATATAATATGAAAAATTATCAAATTTTATTATAACGAGGTTAATTATTAGTATTAATATTTAAATGAACGCAAAACAATAATAAAATAAAAAACATGATACAAATAATTCAATTCCCGCCAGAATTTAGAAATTAGATTTTCTGTCTAAAGTGAATTTCTTAACCTTTTCGAAGAGAATAAATTTTTGTAAAAAATATGAAGATCTTATTAGGTTATTGTCATGTATAAGAAAATGCGATAAAATAGTTTTTATTAGGAGAAAATTAATTTTTTATGCTCTTTCCCATACATTTTTTTGAATCTAGGGCCTATGAACAGTCAGAGCCGCCACCGGCGGCAGTCAACTTTCACGTAATTTTTTTCTTATTCATTTGGTGGCAAGATACAGGGGGCTGACCGGTATACTCAAGAAAATTGTATTAATACATAATCGCACCAAAGATATTATAAACCTAGATGCGGCGAGTGGCCTCGGAGTGGGAGAACGATATATATAGAACATCACTCTTTCTTGGGTATCGAGGTGCTGCCCTCTTCACAACTTTCAGACGTTTCCATGGCGACGCGTGTTCACGCAGTGTCTTCTGAATTCGAAAACACGGAGATGCTCGAAAATCTTCGGGAGACTTCGGCTCTCTCCTTATTTCGTCTATATATAGCATATACGAAATAAAGTAAAAGCAAGCGTTCACAAACTTTCTGAGTTTCTGCGATTTCTTCGATTCGATGTCTCATGCATCTCGTCGTCTGCTCGCCCGGTGACTTCTGTTTACAAAATTTGACAGCTGACAAATTTTGTAAAAAGTCTTAAATAATTTGATGACGTGACATAAATTTTATGAATTTCAGGAAATGTTAAATAATTCTTTCGAGTGTGTGATCTACAAGGACTATTTATTCGAAGCTATTTGTTTGTAGAATTTAAATGCAGAATTTGAGGTTAGGTTCATAACCTGTTGTATTCAAGTAGTTTTATTTTTTAACTTTCTTTGATTTCACTCAATTGATTTTGAATATTATAAATTCAAAACGTTAATTAATTGCATTTTTATGTAAATTTTAAAAATAATAATCATTTTTAATCAATAAATTCTGTTATAATTACCTTTCTTGTAATTCTATTTTATGAGAATATAAAAACACTCCTTTAAAGATAAAATGTGGAAACCTAGCTTCAAGTTTGCTTACGTAGGAAAAACTTTGCAGCCGACCCGAAATTTATGAAATAACTAAATAAATAATTACTTACAGGAAATAACTATTTAATATTCATTCTTACCTATACCTTATGGTAATAAAGTACATCTATGAAGGGAAAAATTGTTACTGTCAATATTTTTGGTCGAAATGAGAAATTGAAATTTTGAGTTTAGAATTTAAATCCAATACTCTTACAGTCTTGCAAATGAAAATTAAATTACAGTTATTGAAATTTTACAAAAGTACAATGTAAATCAGATGAATTAATGATACAATAATCTAAAAATGAAAGAGTTTTAAAATGGTTTGAAATCAAAATTTTTTTAATTTTCAAAGGCTTTTTTAAGGCTATAAGTGCTTTTTACAGGTGATTAATTAAAAGCTTACTTTTACTTAAAAGTTGGGAATATTTAAATAAAAAGATCTACGCAAATAATTATAGTAGTTCCTCTTAACAAAAATTTTAATTGCAAACAATTTCCAATTGTAAAATATCCTCGATTTTCAAGCGTTTTTAAAATAAATCTATATAATTTAAAGTAATTTTAGTTATATATCGAAAAAATTGAAATAGTCCTCGGACTTTAGAAAACTAGAAAATTTATTCATCGAAATCATTTCAAATTGCATTTAATGAAATATTTCAAATGAAACAATTATTTTTTGTGCCCTCTTTTGAGGATATTGTTAGAATTTCCTTTTCTCACAATTTTACTGGGAATTCTTATATAAATCAGGATCATCTTCGGTAAGTACGCTTTATTTCACTCTCTAAATCAAAATAAGTGCACTCAGAAAAAAGATTTGATTGAATCAAAGAAAATTATTTGCTTGAAAGACTTTCTTTGATTTAAAGAAATGATTTGTTTAAATGAAATAACATTTTTTAATTCAAACATAATGTCTTTAAACGAAATAAATATTTGTTTGAATCAAATTAATTTTCTTCAAAACAAAGAAATTAATTCAATGATATATGGTCAAAGATATAAATTGTTTGATTGAAGGCAGAAATTTATTTGATTCGAACAAATATTTATTTGGTCCAAAGATATTTTGTTTGAATCAAAAAAATTTTGTTTCATTAAGGTAGTTTTCATCCACGAAAAGTAAACCTCAGGCAAAAATAGATAATTTTGCTTTCAAGAATAACAATATTATTATTAAAGGTCTATTTTGGAAGAGAAAAGATTAATTCCCATGAAAAAAATTTGAAATACAGAAAAATAATTTTATTAATAAATTTTATTTTTGCCCCAACTTTTTTTCTTATCGCTTCTTACCAAATTTCAAAAAATTATGCGATTCTAATAAATCATGAATCACTTTTACAGAGAAAAGATTTCTCACAACTTAACCATTTCCAATTTTCGAAAATTAATAAATTATTATCAAATTCAGCAATTTGTTTATAAAAATTTCGTTTTGGAAAATGTTTTTTTATTGGTTTCAGCCATTAAAGAATTTATTTTTAAAAATCAGAAACGGTGAAGTTGTGGAAAATCTTTTCTCTGAAAAAATGATTCATGATTTATTAGAATCGCATAATTTTTTAAAATTTGATAAGAAGCGATAAGAAAAAAAGTTGGGTCCAAAATAAAATTTATTAATAAAATTACTTTTCTGTGTTTTAAATTTTTTTTATGGAAAATAATCTTTTCTCTTTCAAAATAGCCCTTCAATAATAATATTGCTATTCTTAAAGGCAAAATTATCAATTTTTGCCTGAGGTTTACTTTTCGTGGATGAAAACTACCTTAATGAAACAAAATTTTTTTGATTCAAACAAAACATCTTTGGACCAAATGAATATTTGTTCGAATCAAATAAATTTCTGCCTTCAATCAAACAATTTATATCTTTGACCATATATCATTGAATTAATTTCTTTGTTTTGAAGAAAAATTAATTTGATTCAAACAAGTATTTATTTCGTTTAAAGACATTATGTTTGAATCAAACAAATTTCATTTCATTTAAACAATCATTTCTTTAAATCAAAGAAAGTCTTTCGCAAATAATTTTCTTTGATTCAATCAAATCTTTTTTCTGAGTGCACTTATTTTGATTTAGAGAGTGAAATAATAAAGCGTACTTACCGAAGGTGATCCTGATTTATATAAAAATTCCCAGTAAAATTGTGAGAAAAGGAAATTCTAACAATATCCTCAAAAGAGGGCACAAAAAATAATTGTTTCGTTTGAAATATTTCATTAAATGCAATATGAAATGATTTCGATGAATAAATTTTCTAGTTTTCTAAAGTCCGAGGACTATTTCAATTTTTTCGATATATAACTAAAATTACTTTAAATTATATAGATTTATTTTAAAAACGCTTGAAAATCGAGGATATTTTACAATTGGAATTGTTTGCAATTAAAATTTTTGTAAAGAGGAACTATTATAATTATTTGTAGATCTTTTTATTTAAATATTCCCAACTTATTCAATTTAAAATTGGAAATATTACTATTAAGCAATTTTCAATACCTCATTATTTTTTAATCTGCCCACTTATGATTTTCTTGTAAGCTTTTAATTAATCACTTGTAAAAAGCACTTATAGCCTTAAAAAAGCCTTTGAAAAATAAAAAAATTTTGAGTTCAAACGATTTTAAAACTCTTTTATTTTTAGATCATTGTATCATTAATTCATCTGATTTACATTGTACTTTTGTAAAATTTCAATAACTGTAATTTAATTTTCATTTGCAAGACTGAGCACACTACTTTCTCGAGTCGCGGATCGCGGGGAAGGTCGGAAGCACCGAAATCTCAAGTGAAATTGAAAACCGAGCCCCAGCAAAGCTTGCTAGCGAAGGAGCGCGAGCCAGCTTAGATTTTAGCCAAAACCGAAAATCACGGCGCGGTGAACTTTTTTGAGAAAACTTTGGTTTTAAAAATTCAATGGTAAAATAAGGAATACAAATTTTTTAAATGAACTTTAGTTTGATTATTTAATTATTTTATAATTGTTTTCATTTTTAATTAATTTAATTCCATTTATTTTAAAAGAACCCCAACATCTTAAAATAATGATTAATATGCGGCGAGGATATACTTCGTTGAATAAAAAATTATGTAATAAAAATTTTGTTCAAAGAACAAAATCGTTTATTTATTGAATCAAATTTTTTAGTGAATCTATCTAATATTTTACATTCAATTAAAATAAATATTTGATTGGATATATTAAAGAAAAATTTGGTGAGTCATACATTAACCAAACTGTCCGAAACAATAATTATAATATAAAGTAACATAACATTTTTTTTTTAATATTTACATTAAAATGTAACAAATGTAACAAATTAAGTAATTTATTAGGTATAATTTTTGTTAGAAAGTTTTATTTTTTTAATTCTCTTTAAATATTGAAAAACGTTTATAATAATTTATTTGCAGCATTTGGCATAGTTTTAATGAAATTAATATAAATTATTCATATTTTTTTGATGAGACAAAGTTTCCCAAAAAGAAAAGCTGCTGAATATATTCAGAAATCAGTTAGCATTTATTGTACATAAATCAATTCATTTGAGTTTTTTTGAAAAACATTGATCTATTTTTTTTCAGAAAAGTGTGGAATTATCACTTTTTTAATAAGAAAATACAAGAACTAGCCATAAATTACAATGAGATTTTAAAACATTCTGACTAGTGTGAGTCAAACAAATATTTTAGAAATTACAAATTATTGAGCTTCGGACAACTTTCTTCTTTAAATTTTCAAAAAAAATTCCTGTAAACATTGAGCTTAAAAAAAGGAGAAGACTTCAACATTTGAACTGGTAAGATATTGATTTAAGGGTATGTGATACTTTACCTTGAAAGCAATTTAGTTTACACAGTTGTTTTTCCACAATTTTGAATTTATCAAAAAAATAATAGTGCCGAGACGTAAAGAAAATTAACACTGACGTCTGTGCACTATTATTTTGTTGAAAAATTAAAAATTGTGGAAGAACAACTGTGTAAACTAAATTGCTCTTATGGCAAAGTATCACATGCTCTTAAGTCTAAATTTTTAATTAACTAATTAATTTAAAATTTTATTTTTAAAATTGTAATTATTAATTTGAATAATATTTGAAAAGAATAAAAATCCTGGAAACTAGAAGTTGTTCATAATGAAAAAAATCTGCGCGCAGCTCGCTTCGCTCGCAAGTTTTAGCGCGCCTAGGGCGCGCGATTTGATCGTCGTGCTTCGCGCTCCGTTCTTGTGCTCTTCACATACATTCAAGTTTATTTATTATAATTTGATACTAAAGCTCAAACCAATTTTATAATAATATTACAGATGATGTGAATTACATATTTTCTCAAAGTCACTCAATTTCTTTTTGAATTTAAGTGAAATACACTGAGAAAACTGGAGTGTCAACCTAAACATTTGGAGGGTGAAGCAGACTATATTTGAGGTTAAACTATAGGACAGCCTTCTAGATAGTGTAACTTATTACCTGTGAATTGTGAAAATAAGATGGTCAACTTGAATACTTTAGAGGGAAAAGTTGATCATCGCAGAGAGAAAAATAGATTATCGAAGAGTGAAAAATATACTATAATCTACCTCTATGGCTAACCTCAAAACTATTACATTTAAGCATTCACAATTATTATGTTATTATAACAAGTGAAATAGGTACTCGCCAATTAGTTGTCAAAAATAACCCTCGTGACACTTTAACATGTAAAGGACGCGAAACCGGCAATGAGGTTAGAGTCCACGCTGGTGATATTGGAGGAAAAATAGGCGAACCCACGTGACTTTACAATTTTGGCGCGTATTTCGCCAATCGACACTCTTTATAGTGATTCTGACACTCTGGTAACAGTTAAGCAGAATATCAAATGAGTGTCTCCCTGACCAAAAAGAAAAAATTTCGGAAAGAGTGTTGTACTATCTAGAAGTTCAGACTGACTATCTACATTTTGACACTCAAAGTTTGACTCTCCAGTTTTCTCAGTGTAGGAAATTCAATTTACTTAAGGCTCTATCAGCCTTAAGGAACACATTCTCATCATGACGCTCGCGCTTCGCGCTCGATTTTCTGTATACATTTCTGTAACTTTTTAATAAATTACATGATTAAAATAATTTATTTTCTTCCAAATCTCTCAAAAAGAAAAAACAATCGTAGACTTTATTTAAGGAAACGATTTTGCAGAACAACGCTTATTTCGTATCACATATTTTGGTGAAAAAAATCGAATTTTTTTAATATTAAAAATTAAAACATAAAATATACATCCTGTCCCGAAATGTCTTAATGAGAATTTGTAGACTTCATTCAGGCAAACAATTTTCCATCTAAACGTTTTTTTTGTATCTCACATATTTTGTCTAAAAAATGGAATTTTCGAATTTTAATCGTATTTTTTGGAATTGAAACGAAAAATATATGTTTTATTAGAAACTGTATAAGGCAAAATTTGTAGAACTTTTTGAAACGAACAATTTTGTATTCCTACGTTTTTTTCGTATTTCACATATTATTGTTAAAAAATTGAATTTTGGATTTTCAATAGTGTTTTTTTAAATTAAAAAGAAAAATATGCATCTTATGGAAAAATGTTACAATTTAAATTTGAAGGTCTTTATGTAGTAAATAATATTTTATTATAACGTTTTTTCGTATCTCGTATAATTTAACTGGCAAATGGAATTTTGATATTGACTTTTTACATTCTCATCATGGATGAGAAGGTATTGGTTTTATTTTTAATTTGAATATGCTGTAACATTTCTAATTTTGATTTAATCAAAAAACAGTTCCAGGATAATTTGTAGAGATTTATGAGCAATATCAAAAACCAGTATTGAAATTTTTAATTTTTTCAAAAAGTTATTTTCAAAAACACAAAAGTAGTGCTCAATCCCTCAATTTTGATTGGATGTGGCTGGTTAACGAAGTTGTCTTACTTTTTCGGCTCCGATAAAGTGTACCAAAGCTCAATTCAATCTGATAATTATATCGAGAGTTATGCCGCACACGACCTACAGACAGACAGACAGACAGACAGACACTTTCGTAAAAACCGTTTTTTCTGATTCAGGGGATCTCAAAATGTAAAGATTGGATGAAAATTTCGAAAGTCATTTTTCACATAAAACCAATACCTTCTCATCCATGATGAGAATGTAAAAAAAAGAATTAAAAATACGAAAATAAGAAATTAAACTTTTTAAAAATAAGAAACTAATTCTCTTTCTATTGCATACATGTTCAAATTATAATAATTAAATATTGGTTTTTCATTCATGTACATACTTATCTTTCACTGACAGAAAGTTAATTTAGCAATGCATGTTCACTGTAACCTATTTCAATATCAAAATGATACTATAAAGCAAAATAAAATACACATAAAGTAACATTGAAACACTTTACACGTCGCTTTTCCTTGCTTTGTTTACCAATTTTTAATTTTCTTCAATATATATAATTTAAATTTAAATTTTTAAAGCGCGCTTTCTGGTTATTGGGTATCTCAGCGGGTGGAGGGGATTGGAGGGAGATACATTTAGCGCCTCTATAATGCTTTCGAGGAACTAATTCGGATTGATCATACGGCGGGGTGAGAGGCAAGAGGGGACCGGGAAAAACACGCCGAAAGCGACGTCTACATTTAAGTCTACCGAACTATAATTGGCCGCATCTAGGTTTATAATATCTTTGATCGCACAAATATTTGAATGAACAAAAATAACATTATTCTACAATTGCTTACCTGTACAACTACATAGCTGTGTCCCAAAAGGCGATTATATCCAACATTTTTTAACACTTTACTACAAAATAAACATTTAGCAAAATTTTTATTTTTCTCTTGCAGGCGCAGAAAGCTCAATTTATTCCATGGAATATATGGAAGCCCGAAGTGGGATTTTATTTTCCCCCGTTTATTTTTAGTCGACATTGATGATATTGTTTAATTATCAATGTTCACGTTTAAAACAAACTTTTTGAGAACGGAACTTTGAAAAAGTAAGGTTATATACAGTTCTATAAGGCCGCCATCTTGGCACGTAATTTATTAGGTATTTTACTGGTTTTCTACGTAAAATACCTCACTTAGGTAATATACGTAGAAAACCTCTAGTGACGCGTCACTGCACAACCCTGTCTAGCAGACTTGATATTGTACATACCGTAGACACGTGGTTCAAATATATTCAAATACATTTGTTTGTCCTATGCGACATGTCAATATATTTCTTTTCTTTAATTTAATACTTATTATTATAGATATAAAGCAAAATGAAGTTTGCTTACAAGGTAAGAACTTATTTTTAATACTTATGAATCCTTCAAAATTCATCATATTTTAAAAATCTTCTGTCAATAATGTGTATATATAACCTTTAATGTAATTACTTTCACACTCTCTAAATCAATTAAGTTTCCAATAAACTTAATGCCCTTAAGAAAAAAAATATTGGATCAATCAATGAAAAATCAATCTCTATTCTGTAGTTTTTTCTCGACTGAACGTATGAAAAATAAGTTTCACATAGTCTTAAGAAGAAGTAACCTCAATGTTCTAATAAATATATTTTAAATTGATTTATCATTTAGATTTATAAATGTAAATAATAAAAATAATATTTACAGAATTTTTTTGCATTTCATATTTAATCTAATACCAGTTAATAAATTTCGATGCCAAAGATATTTTATTCTACTACGAGTAACGTTGCATTATTAAATTTCGCCTTGTGAAAAAACTTGTCACGTAGCATAATTACTATTCAATTGTAATTTCACAGAATATAAATAATTTTATAACGTGCAACGTAGTACTTTTACAATCGCTTTGTACATTTACAACTGCTTTTGTAATTCTACTGAAATATTTTTTTTTTTACAGTGTAGCAATATGCAACTTTTCAAATTAATTTTTAGAATTAAAACATATTTTCAGATTTTCCTCCAAATTGAACGATTGTTATTATTTTGAAAATATCAGGATGATGTTTTCTCAAGCTTTAATTATTTTGTTTACAGTTCAGTAATTTGTTAGGCTCTGTCTACCGAAAAGGCGATTTGATCTTTTCTTCTGATGGATTCACCGTTATCAGCCCAGTGGGCAATCGAATCACAATGTATGACCTTAAAAAGTGAGTAGAATTAATTAAGGATTTTAAAAATGCCTTGTAAATATTGTTTTGCTTTTTATACAATCTTTATTATTCATTTACAGTAATAAATCTGCAACTCTTCCTATTGAAAGTAGATATAACTACAATGCAATGGATTTATCACCAAACGGTTTAATATTAATTGCAGTCAGTGAAGGTATGTGATGATCCGTTGCTTTCTTCTAACAATATGGCATAGCATTTAGTAAGGATGTTGCAGTTTGAAATTTTTGTCAGTGTCTACTTTATCAGGGTATAAGTTTCGATATCAGATAGTATACTTTCCTGATAGGTGTCTTCGTAGAGAATTTCAAACTCTTAAATCGCGCAAAACAATTAATAATTTAAAGAATGACAAATATTGTGATCGTTCGCTTTGATGTTGTCATTTTTAGTAAATGCAACATTATTTAAAGTAAAAGTATATTTGGTAAAAAAAGTGTTTTTTGACTATAATATATAATAATAATATATATAATCTTTTCCGATGTGAAGCCAATTTGCGACGTTGATGCTAAAAATTATTCAGATTGTTGACTAGAGAAATAAAATAAAAAGAATGTCCTTACCAAAAAAGCGAAAGTAAGATTGATTCTTTCAATTGAAAGAAAATAATTTTCGTGTCTGATAACTAAACTCTGAAGAAGATCAATTGAATGCGAGATTGATCCTACATTGCATTATTAGGATTCCGAATTTTAATTCAACAAATCTGAATTTTTTTGTCCAAATATTTAAAATCTCATAAAAAATTTAATATTCTGGTTAGGACACGTTTACTTTTCCTACTAAAGAAATTAACTTTAATGAAACCAAAACCAAGATAGTAAAACCAAGAGCTTAGAGATTTGATATTATTTCACTAAAAATACTAAAACTATTGTAATAATAATACTAAAAATTGTTCTTGATCTGAGTTATAATTCAAACTATTACTATATTTTTTGGGATTTACTATTTCTGTAAATAATCTTTTTTGTAAGTCGAGTCAAAATTTAAAATTTTCAAATTAATTAATTCATTTATTTTTGACATTACAGAAGGCGAAGCACACTTCATCAGTATGATTAGTAAAATGGTAATCCATAAGTACAGATTCAAAAGTTTAGTAAGAAGCATTAAATTTTCACCTGATGGAAAGCACTTCGCGGCTTGCAAAGGAAATAATGGTAAGATACATACTATTTATTACATATGTTGTTTCTGAAAAGCTATTTAGCTATTAAGTATATCCTCCTTCTTGCTACTACTTTCGGTCTTATACTTAAAATCAATTTATCGAAAAAAATTGAACAGGCTTTCGATCAACAAATAATGCGCCTTCCTTGTAATTTTTTTTCCTTGTTGTCGATTTTTATTTTTTCATTTCTTAATGGTAAAAATTCATTTTCATACTGATTTATAAACAGTGAATTTTCCATAAATGAGAGTGAAAAGTCACATGGTAATAGGTTTCGAAATTGAAAGAAGTTCAAGATCTGGAAAGAACTAAGGCATTTCATTAGATAATTCACTCATATCAGCGTTTGATTTAAAGTGATTTCTATTTTAAATGTAATCGCCCTGACGATGCCTCTAGAAAAAAAGCGAAACGTTGACTTTTAACAAATAAATTGACATACAATTGTCCTAATAATCAGTCTTATAATTTTTTAGTAGTTTTTATTCACACAGAGACTATGCGTGATTTTACTTACTTTTTATAATGAATAACGCCTTTACTAGAAAACCATCTCTCTATCTTATTTGTTAAAATATCAAAAGCCTTGGAAAAGGGACATTAACTTTTATTTTATATGCTTGCAGTATTTATATTTAATGTGCCTGGATTACAAACCGGAGAATACAATCCTTTTGTTATGGAGCGGGTCTTTGTTGGAGCTACAGATGACACAACATGCATTCAATGGTCGTTTGATTCAAAACTTTTGGCAGTTGGCTCCAAAGACATGTCAATAAGGTTGTATAGTTTACAGAAATGGAAGAACTTTAGAAATTACATTTTACCTGGCCATTCTGATGTGATTGTAGGCTGTTTCTTTGAAAAGGACAGTTACGACCTTACTACAGTTAGTAGGTATGACAAAAGAAATATTTTAAAAATTTTTTAGTGTTTTCAATCTAAACTATAATTTGTATAACTAGTAGAAGTTTATCCTAAGTATAAGAAGTTGATTAAGGAATACAGTTTGAGAATATTTTCGGAGAAATGGACTATCAAACCTAAATAAAATGTTCGATCACTGCATTCTTAAAGATCAACCTATTCCCTTAAGCCTGAGAATTACATTTTTGAATTTTATTTGAGTTTTAAAACTTTTCTTGCACTTCGTGATAAAGTTATACAGTTTTTTATTCTTAAAATTCATGAATGTTTATTTTTCAATAAATTTACACGATTCAATTTTCTAATATAATTTAAACATTTTTTTTATCAAACACAAATTGCTTTTATAATTTTTTTTTTTCTTTAAATCTAGGAATGGGCACCTCTGTATTTGGGAATGTGCTATAAAAGCTGATGACCTCATCGAGTATGAAGTACCATTAAAAAAGCTTAAACTAACAAACGATGACAGTGATGTCGAAGATGATGTTAATGTTGAAAAAAGTCTGGAAACGGTGGAGGGGCCAACAACAAATTGTAAGTTGAACTTTTATTTTACTCTCGAACCCTCTTCTGTCCATATATGAGCATATGCATAGACTTTAATTTTTCTGTAACTTTATTTTGGACTTTTTCTTAAATTAAATCTTCTTACGCATTAATAGGAACTTTTTTATTCATACTGCGACTCTAATTCACTGATATTTATAATGAACTAAACTTTAAATGTAGTATTGTATAAAGTTACATTATTAATTAAACATTTTTAGATGAAAACAATATCACAGTAAATGACGATGACACTGAAAATGAAGTTTTGAATGAAGCCAAGGTGAAGAAACTCAAGTATAAAAGACTGGGTAGACATTATTTGGCGGATTGTGTACGTACAGAAGCTAAGGATGCCATTTTGACTGCAGCTGCTTATCACACACAAAGTCGTATTCTTGTTGTTGGTTTCAGTAATGGATCCTTTTATCTGTATGAACTTCCAGATGTAAACCTTATACATTCCCTCAGGTAGAATTTTGCACTTATTTACAACAGTTAAATTAAATAAATTAATTAAAGTTCTAAAAAATAAGAGAATTCATAAAATGATACAGGTCATTATAGGTCTTATAAGCATTTTAAAATTCCCATTTCAATTAAAAAACTTTGTATAATAAAAATATTTAAAGTTTTTTAATTACTGAGGTTAACTTACTGGATTTTCGCATTTAACATTAAGTTAATTTTAAATATTGTTTTAGTATTTCCAATCAACGTATCTCTTCAATTGCTCTTAACTGTACTGGTGATTGGATTGCGCTAGGATGTTCTGGAGTAGGGCAGTTGTTAGTTTGGGAATGGCAAAGTGAAACATATGCTCTGAAGCAACAGGGGCATAGCAATAGTATGACTTGTCTTTCCTATAGCCCAACTGGGCAGTATATAATAACTGGTGGCCACGATGGAAAAGTCAAACTGTGGAGCACTATAAATGGCTTTTGCACAGTAACTTTTCAAGAACATACTTCTTCTGTAACAGGGGTTTTGTTCAGTCGTAATCAAAAGTTTGTTGTCTCTTCATCGTTGGACGGAACAGTTCGAGCCTATGACTTAACACGTTATCGAAACTTCAAGACTTTCACGTCTCAAAGACCAGTCCAATTTGGTTGTGTTGCACTAGATTCAAGCGACGAGTTTCTTGCTGCCGGTGGCTATGACTATTTTGAAATTTTTTTGTGGAGTGTTAAACTTGGACTTCTTCTGGAGGTAAATTGATCAATTATATTTATGTACACATGAATTTTTCGGGAATTTCATTTCTGGTCCCATTATGACATTCACAGAATTTTCAGAGAAGATATGACTATTATTAAATGAAATAATTAAAGATATAGGTAAATTTTTATCGTATCTCTTTTACTAACCTCATCACTTCTAAAATTCTAATATGTTACAGATACTGGCTGGACATACAAGCCCCGTTGCAAGTTTAGCTTTTAATCCAAGTCCTAAAAGTACAACTCTAGCGTCAGTTTCTTGGGATAAAACTTTAAAAATATGGAACGCAATTGAAAGCAGTTCTGTTCATGAAACAATTGAGTTGCCTTCTGAAGGTTTATGTGTTGCTTATAGTCCTGATGGGCAAGAAGTAGCCGTTGCCACACTCGATTGTCAAATATCATGTTTTGACAGTAGAACTTTGTCACAAACAGCAAGTATCGAAGGAAGGAACGATATCGGTACTGGCATATCTGATACAGATCAGATAAGTGCTGAAAAAGTCTTGAAGGGAAAGTAAGTTCTTATCACGATTTATGCCAGTAAATATCAATTTTATAAAGATGTGCTATAAAACTATTCTGACTATAATTTAAGTCGAATAGAACATTTGTTCATGTTTCTATTTTAACTTTCTACACAATTTGTCCATCTAAATTATATTCAATTTACAGGTAAAGTTTAAATATTTTAATATCACAATATTAAATTCAAGAATTTCTTGAACTCTTTTGCGGCCCTAGCTTATTTTCACTTATGAGTTTCAGAACCGTCTTTTCAATGTACCCTATATGCGCTCAAATGCCTATTTTTGTTAAAACGGTCACATTTCTCAAAAAAGTTTAAGACATATTGGGCCTTATTAGATATGAATTATAACGGATGCCCTGCCTGCTGAAATGTCAATAAATAAAGCATTGAACAATAGGGACAATTTTTTAGAGTTATAAGTCTTAATTTTTTTACGGAGTACAAAAAAATTAATAATTTATTATTGATTTTTTTCAGAGCATTTACTTCTCTGTGTTACTCAGCAGATGGTAATTATATAATAGCTGGAGGACATTCAAAGAACGTTTGTATTTATAATACCAAAGAATCATTACTGCTAAAAAAGTTTGAAATTACTCAAAACAGATCTTTGGATGCAGTTGATGTAAGTAATTTTCCTATATTGTTTGCTGAAACTAAGCATAGATATAGTGCCCTAATACTCAAGGTATATTTTAGAATATTTATATTTTCTTAAAGAAGTTAAATCAAAAAATTATGTGCCAAAATTGTATAGAAAACGTCAAGTTATTAATAATCAGATATGTTAATAGAAATACTGAATTAAACTTTGTATAATTAACCAAGAAACAAGTTGTTTTTATTTTTTTGTAGTATTACACATGTAAAATCGAACGAATCGGTTTCGTTTGTAGACTAGAAAAATGACGAGTAATTTATGTAGGATTGGGTGTGTGTTATATATATATATATATATATTGTTAACAAAGTATTGTTCTATTTGATTTTTCATAATGAACATGGACATGTTAGAATGTATCCTGAGTACTGGGACACTTGGTATCTGTGTAATTTCATGTTGTGTGGTGAACTATTTCTTACCACTGTTTTCTTTTTTATACAGGATTTCATTAATAGACGAAAGATGACTGAATTTGGAAACTTAGCTTTAGTAGAAGAACGAGAAGAAAATGAAGGCGGCAATGTTACAGTGCGATTACCTGGAGTCAGAAATGGTGACATGGCTAGCAGGAGTATGAAACCAGAAATTCGAGTATTGGCCTTACAGTTTTCTCCAACTGGTGAGTTTTAATTTCAGAAAGTGACCTGGGATTTGTTGATTCGTCGAATTAGATCTTTTGATAGTAGAAATTTCTGCCTTTTTTCTTTTTTGTATATAGAATTCTTTAAGTACTTTGGTGTAACTAATAAGAATTTAGGTGTAATGAGAATAATACAATATTTTTTATTTAGGTCAAGCTTGGGCAGCAGCAACAACAGAAGGTTTACTAATATATTCCCTGGATACCGGAATAGTTTTTGACCCATTCCAGTTAGAAATAGGAATAACACCTGAGGCAATAGAAAGTACTTTAAATGAGAAAAAGTATTCTGAAGGTATGATCTATATAATTTGCATATGCTTATTTTGCTCGTTAGTTTGAGTGTGACTAGGGCGCGCTAATTAGTCGCCGCGTTTCGCATTCTAATATAACCGGACCTAGCGCATTGCCCTTGGTCTTTTATGTTCTTTACACACATTCAAGTTTAAATAAAAAGTAAGTTTTGTTCGGTGCATATTCAAAGACGCATATATTGACATATTTATGCCGTACGTCTTGAGTATAAAATAATACTATCCAATCTTTTTATTAAACCTCTTTTTGTCATTTGAATAATTATATCGTCCCTATATGAAATGTAAAGATACGCCTGTGAACGAGCCGCTCGAGCGAACGCTGCAGCTCGCACAGTGCGGCGATAAACAATGTTATTTGTTTTTAACTATCCTCTCAAATTTTCATCAATTTTCCATGAATAGATACGGAATTGAAACACCAATTTTAAAATTTCAAGAATCCGAAACAGTTCGTATTCTCCAAATACCAAAACGACTAAATTTGAACAGAAACAAACCTTAAAATCAACAATAATAATAACCTATCAAAAAAGGAGGAATGAAAAAAGTAGGCCACTTTCCAAAATCCCTTTTTTCCTTTCTTTCGTACTTGTTTGTTTTTAATCTTTAAGGTCCCTTTCTTTTTTTACTCCTTTTTTGTCAGGTTCTTATTATTGTTGATTTTAAGGTTTGTTTTTGTTCAAATTTGGCCGTTTTGTTTAAACGTTAATATGATTTTAAGTTTGTAGTGATACAGATTCGAATTCAGTTTTGAACATCAATTTCAGACCCTTTGTCCGCTACCTAATAATTAGTTAAGGGGCTAATGTTTTTCTGCGTCTTAGTCTGTGCTCATATTTTTCTAAAGCTATTATTTTACATTCATTATTTCAGCACTTATGATGGCACTCAAACTAAATGAGACTTTGCTAATACGACAAGTTGTGGAGAACGTTCCTCATAATGATAGTAAGTATTTTACAAGATTTTTTTTGTTTATATACAGTATTGTTAAGGTTTTCAGGAAAGTCTGTTTCTTTAAACAATCAAGGCATCATTTCTAAAGTGCCTTTCTTTTTTTTAGTATCGCTCACATTAGAGGGCTTTTCCGATATTTACATGGAAAGGATTCTCAAATTTACTGCTTCTGAGCTAGAAACTACAAGACACTTAGAGTTTTATCTGATATGGATTGAAACTATATTGACAAAGCATGGAGATTTCATTAATGCACCATCACTCCAGCCGATTTTTTTGATGCTTTGTAAAAATATACAAAAGAAATATGATGATCTTAGCAAAATGTAAGTACTATGTAGATATAACTTTTTATTAAGCTTTCAAGATAATTAAAAATAATACCCTTTTCATACATTATCTTTTATAAAGGGTTTCCCAATAGGGGTGATATGATTTTGAATGTCCCTATCGGGCTCATTTGAACTGAAATTTTTAACGTCTGCTGTCAGTTGTCATCAGTAAGGTTTGCCATTTAATCATGAGTAGTTTCACGCTTCCACAACGTTTGGAAATTGTCCAATTATTTTATCAAAATTCGAGAAGTTTTGTCGGTGTTCAAAGAGCATATCGTGCAAAATATGGTCGTCATTCTGCTCCATCCGCGCTCTCAACTCGTCGAATAATCGATAAGTTGGAGAGTGAATTTACTCTATTGGATACTAAGCCTAAAAATCGTATGCGTACCGCACGTTCTACACAGAATATAGCCGCCGTACAGGCCAGTATCGAGGAAAACCGTGAATTGTCCGTGCCACGCCGATCTCAGGAATTGGGCCTGTCCAGGATGACTACCTGGCGTATTTTGCAATTGGATCTTGGCCTGCATCCCTATAAGATGATTCTGGCCCAAGAACTGAAGCCTAATGACCATCGTTTGCGTCGGGAGTTCGCGGATTGGGCTCTGGAATCAATTGAAAATGATCCCAATTTTCATCAAAAAATCATCTTTTCTGATGAGGCGCATTTTTGGCTCAACGGCTTTGACATTTGGCCGATATATTGTTTAAATCATAAATGGCATAGAATATCCAATATAATAAAAAAGATTTCGATCAATTCCGAATGAATATTCAGTGTTTTTTATCAATTTTAAAACATATCACCCTTATTGGGAAACCTTTTACTTCTAATAATTGAAAAAATAACTTTTTCAAGATAACTTCACGTCAATTAATTAATAAAGTCAAAATGTAACAGGCGCTTCTTCAAATATTTACTTACTAATTATCCTTGCAAACTCGATAATCTTTTAAGATTCGGGAAAATGTTATGCTTCTTAAATGTACCAGGGGTGTTAGTTGAAGTTTGCCGGTTTTTTCAATAAAGAAAACACTTAATTCTCAAGGGAATCTCAAAAATTTTTTATTCAAAGTATTGACCATTGGATTCTACACATTTTGCCCATCTTTCAGGCAAATCATGGATACCATTCCAAAAAAACTTTTTCTCTTTCAAGGCAAACCATTCGACGAGCCATTTTTCGACTTCTTCAAAATTGGCGAAGCGCTGCTCTGTGAGTGAGTGTCTCATCGTTGCGAAAAGGTGATAGTCGGACGGGGTGAGGTCTGGAGAGTACGGTGGGTGCGATAATATTTCCCAATTCAATGCTTTTAATGTGTTCTTCACCACTTTAGCGGTATGAGACGGTGCGTTGTCATGTTGTAGGATAACTTTTCCATGTCTTCGGGCCCATTCCGGCCGTTTTTCGATCAACGCATGATTCAAATTGATAATTTGTTGTCGGTAGCGATCCGTATTCACCGTCTCACCAGGTTTTAATAACTCGAAGTACACACACCACACTGGTCCCACCAAACACACAGCATTGTCTTACGGCCAAAGCGATTTGGCCTTGGAGTCGATGAGCCGACCTCACCAGGTGAAAGCCATGATTTTTTCCGCTTCGAGTTCTCGAAATAAATCCATTTTTCGTCCCCCGTGACAATTCGATGCAGAACAGATTTCCTTTCGAACCGTTGAAGCAGTATTTCACAAATGGTTTTTCGATTTTCTATTTGTGTATCGTTCAGTTGGTGTGGTACCCATTTTCCACACTTTTGGATTTTTCCCATGGCTTTTAAACCTTGGCAAATTGCTCCTCGGGTCACATTTAGTGTTTGTGCCAATTGTTGTTGCGATTGGGTTAGGTCTTCATCCAATAACGCCTGCAATTCCTCGTCTTCGAACTTTTTCGCTGCACCAGGATGTTCACTGTCTGTTAAATCAAAATCTCCACTTTTAAATTGACGAAACCATGTCTCACATGTTCTAATCACTGGAGCATGTTCACCATAAGTTTCTACCAGCAATCGATGAGCTGCAACTGCTTTTTTCTTTTGATGAAATAAGAAAAGCAACGAATGCCGCAAATGCGATTTACTTGGAACGAAACTCGACATATTCACTGAGGTAAACAACTATGATGCTATTATTTTGGCAGAATGTAATTTTGTATTTTTGAATGTTATTGTACATAGAAAAATATGACATAGATGCCAAATCATAGAAATGTATACACATCTCTAGCGACATCTATGAGTAAAACCGGCAAATTTCAACTAGCACCCCTGGTATAATCGGAAGGAACCGTATACCTTACCTGAAACTTATTGCAATAGACTCGCCAAGCCAGTAACGAGGTAACGAAAATAAAGGAATTCGTAATTTTGATGTGACTTAGAATGATATATTAGGTGTACAACTTTGCTTCCGCCGTTTTTCGATAGATGGCTGCAGCGGTAAGTGCTGGTCGAAATAGGCAGATTAAAAATGTCACGCAGTAAGCTTGGACATCTGTCAACATAACGACAGCATCACATTAGTGAATTTGTGTTTGCATCATAAATTTATTCTCGATCGAAGATATCAATTTTTGAGCCAAATTCTCGTCATTTTTGGGAAGTTTTGATTTTCTACTTTCATTCGAAGAAAACTGCGGCTGATCGAATGCTCTCAAATACTTACGGTGAGGCTGTTCTTAGTGAAAGAATGTGTTGTAAGTGGTTTCAACGCTTCAAGAGTGTTGATTTTGATGTCGAGGATCGGCATGGCGGTGGAGAAGAGAAAATTTTCGAAGATTTAGAATTAGAGGCATTACTTGAAGACTCGTGCGAAACGCAAGAAAAATTGTCAAAATCATTGGGAGTAACTCAACAAGCCATTTCGAAACGCCTCAAAGCCATGGGAATGATTCAAAAGCAAGAAAATTGGGTTCCGTATGACTTGAAGCCGAGAGACGTTAAATGGTGTTTCGTTGCTCGTGAATAGCTGCTTCAAAGACAGAATTCGAAGTGGTTTTTACATCGGATTGTGACCGGCGACGAAAAATGCCTCCACTACGATAATCCCAAACACAGAAAATCATGGGGAATGCCCGGACATGCCTCCACGTCGACGGTCAGACCGAATATTCCCGGTACCCAGGGTATGCTCTGCATTTGGTGGGATTGAAATCGAGTAAAAACATCACAGGGGATCGGTATCGAACGCAATTGATGCGTTTGACCCGTGCATTGAAGGAGAAACAGCCACAGTACCAAGAGATACACGACAAAGTTATCCTTTAGCATGACAATGTTCGGCTGCATCTCGCAAGACCGGTCAAGACATACTTGGAAACGCTGAAATGGGAGGTCTTACCCCACCCGCCGTACTCTCCAGACGTTGCTCTTTCCGACTACTAATTTTTTCGATCAATAGCACACGGCCTGGATCATCAGCATTTCTGCTCTTATGAAGAAGACCAAAAGTGGATCGATTCGTGGATCGCCTCAAAAGACGCATCGTTTTTTCGAGATGGTATCCGACAATTGCCAGAAAGATAGAAAAAAAGTAGCACTAGGGCGCACACACCTAATAAACCGTCCAATCGCCGTTGTTCTGGATAATGGCCTGGCACCTTCTGGGCATGCTCTCGACTAGTTTTTCGGCATATTCCGTAGTTAGAGAGCGCCATACCTCCTCAATTCGTCGAGAGAGATGCTTCAGGGTAGATGCACGCCTTCTTGCAAGTTCCCTCTTCACGACACTGCACACATTTTCTATTGGATTCGCATCAGGAGATTGTGAAGGCCAGTCCAAGGTCGTGATGCCATTTTCCGCTTTCCAGGACGTGCAGAGGTGATTGCGATGTTTGGGGTCGTTGTCCTCTTGAAGGATCCAATTCTTATTGTTGGCTCCAAACATCTTCTCTGCAGATCTCAGAAGGCCATGTTCGTAGATTTGAAGCATTTTTTGAGCGTTGAGGTTCTTAGTATAAAGCTCTAAAAAGCCAAAACTGCGCTGTGAGATGCATCCCCAAACATGGATCTTTATGGGGTGTTTAACAGTTCGCTGGAGGAAACGCTCACCAGCGGCTGACCAGGCACATTTTATGGGAACCTATGCCCAAAAGGACGCTTCATCCGAAAAAGTACATTGGACATTATACTCGTTCTTGAGCTGCGATGTTTGCTTCAGAAACAGCGTCCACACCGTATATACAGCCGTATTTCCAAAAAGATCAACAACAGTCGCTGGTGGGTGGTTTACCAGCGTTCTAATTGTTTCAATTTCAACCCGGGACAGCGGGTGTCGCACCAAAATTGTTAGTTTTTGGTTTGCAATGCACAATATTTTTCACTTCTTACAGGACTTCCAGCCTTAAGCGCAGTGAAGTGACAACGCTTGACGCATTTACAGAGTTCTGGCGTCGACCTGATTCCCTATCTAGAATTTTAAACCTCTTCTTCATGTTCTTATGATGCGGCATGAACCTCTGATCATATTCGGTCAATGTTTCTATTGTTGAGGAGAATATTCTGCTGTATAATCCACTTTCTCTGGATAAGATCCCTGCATATTACTGTTGCTATTTTAGGGTACATCACGACAAACTTAGAGCGCAAAAATGTTGCCATTTGCAAAGGGGAGATTGCCTCTTTTTTTCCTTTTAATGTAGCTGCGCATTACAGCCTCATTATGTACTAGCAACCAATGAATGCGCTGCTGCTCATTTTTTAGTGAGTCTGCCAGAGCTGCATTAGCCTACGGCGAGGGTAACTCGCAATCGGTTTATCCTATTGCGAAATAATAGCGCAGCGTTTCTCATCTCTTACTACGGGGAGATTATTCAGGGTGGCCGCTGGATCGGGAAACCGTGAAATTACCGGGAATTTTCTGTGACCTGGACAAACCGGGAAATAACCAGGAATTTTTAAAAATTTTAAATAAAAATCGATTTTATTTTTTTTTAAATGTGTTACATAAAGTGATTTACTTATATATTATATTATGCATTTCGAAATTCCCGCCTTATTTGTGCACAGCGAGCAAGCAACTTGAGTGCAGTAGTGTGAAGCAGCCCTAGGCTGCTGTCTACAGCGCCCATTTCGTATGATTTCGTGATTTCGCTATACCAGGAGAAATTCCATTTCAGAATATTAAATAAAAAATATTTTAAAACTTTAAAAACCCATTGCATTAACTGTTAATTATAGAAAACTATTTTTTTAATAACCGGGAAAAATTTTTCGATGACCGGGGAATGACCGGAAATTATTTTCGTCGATGAAAACGGTCACCCTGTTATTATTATCATTATTATTATTATTACTATGAGTAAAAAGTTTGCTTATTTGTTATAGGTGTGACTTCAATGAGTATACCATGAGTTACTTGTCAAAAATAGGAAAACGAAATGCAGCTCAGAGGTCCATCACGATAGAGGAATCGGCTGTTGATATTCAGGAGATTTTTGCTGAACAAATGGATATTAATTGATTTAATACAATTAAAATAGCTTTATTTTAAATTTAATTCCGTGAGAAAAAATTTGTTTGTTTTTTAACGATTCAATTTTTATCAAATATGAGGTTAAATTTGCCAATCGTGCTAATTTTTAATTACATATAACTTTTGCTAAAGTTGACCAATTTTTATTTTTTATGAGGGTTTTTGAAAGATCTTCCAATAAGATTTGCATTGATGATTATCAGTTTATGATAAAAAAATGATTTCACCTTCATTGTTTACTTTTAAAGGGACTAGGCAGTAAAATTTGGTAAAAATTGAACAATTTTTGCGATTTCATTATGAAAAAACAAATGCAAGTTGTGACATGTACGTTAGAATGATGTTTATTGATACTAAAAACTGAAAAAAATCATTCTCAGGCTATATATATATAAACAAATAACGGCGTTGTAGTCGTCAGATTTGTTGGCATTTTTACTGCAGATTCTGTAGTTTTGCAGGTTTAATAAATAAACATTTTTCAAAATTCCTAGAAAATCTGGCAATCGGGAGGATCCCATTTCGGTTGAAACCTATTTAAACAGAAAATAATTAAAATTATGAAAATGGCGACTGAAAAACGGTAAATTTGGATAAAATCGTGATTTTTAATTTGAAAAAAAAGTCATTTCGGTTTTCTTAAACATGAATTTTTGCAGACTTATATTTTGGTTAAATCCCAAACTACACAAAATTCACGCAGTTGAAAAAAAAATTCGAGTCAATTTGAAGCTCCGTTTTTTGCGATCACTGAAAATCGAAGGAAAACCATAATTTCCAGAAAAGCGCGTTTAAAGTTTTGAAAAACTTTTTAATGCACATACCTTTTTTAAATATTTACAGCAGGGTAATATAATGATGAAAATTGTCGCACGTGTGCCATATGTATCATATAGATTTATTGCATGTCTTGCTTGAAACTTCTGGTGTATTCAAACTTTTGAAAACAACCACCTACGTGAGTAATCTACTAACCTTAACCTTTTGTATTTTCTTCCATTATTCCTGTTGCTTGGTAAAAGTAACCTTTGTAGAAGAAACTAATTGGACCCGTTTGGAACCGATTGGCCCCATTTCAAAAACATCATTGAATCTGATTAGACACTCAATTAGGCGAGACCATTTTGAATCCTATTAATAAATCTGTTTCAATTATGGTTTTGAAATGGGGTTAATCGGATCAATCGGTGCCAATCAGGTCGAATTATTTTTTTCTACACGGGAAGGTAGCAAGGGTTGGAAACTAAAATTCCCACTTTAAAAATATTTATATACTAGTGGGTCAGCCTTAAAGCCTCGTCTAACCAATCATGCGAAGGACATAACATTTTGAGATTTGGGGCACTAATAATGTCGGGATTATGTGGTTTGAACAAAAATTTCAAAACATCTCGGCCCAAAACTACAAGTGACTTCATGGTCTCATTACACTGGTCAACAAAATATGACCTATGTGTTCTAGAATAAAATATATCATTTCCAGAGCAATTTTCCTTTCTGAATCCAAATCTGGCCTCTTTTTCCCCACTATATCAGGTTTTTCAGTTTTTTCGAGTTAAAAATGTTATCGAAAAATCACAAATTGTATCATAAAAGGGTGTAAAAAATTTTTTAAACGCAAAGCAATATATGATTTCGATGCCTTTTTTAACGCAGAATCCATTGATTATTTTGTTCTTTTGATATCTTATACAATTCCTGAGATAATTTAAAAAAATTTAATAATAGTGATGTACAGTGGTCGTCACAACTATAAGTCTATTGATGGAGAAACTACTTTTGAAATTCATTTTTAGTATTGTATTATTAATAGTCTTTGCATGTCAACAGCGTAAATTTCTGTATTCCTATCATAGCAGCCTTTCTTGCAATTTCTTCCGTATGCTTTTCGAGCTGCCGCGTAAAACTTTGGGTGAACCAGAGCAGGAGGGATCTTAACTGCTTCTGACGTCTGACAGAATTTCTCTGATTTTAACTCCATATCATTAAAAAGTTATAAAACTCTATAAAGTAGGTAAAGACCCATAAAATTTTGTTTGGGATAATCCATTGGCACACGCTCTTGATACCTACAAGATCATTAAAAAAAATTAATCAAAATCAAAGGGAGTAGGGGAGAAGCGGCGAAATTGGCGCACCTAATAGAAAGTGCGAGTTTAAAAAGAAAGTATATGACTAAAATTTAAGAAAAAATATTTATTTAATAGCTGGATATCTTTTCTATACTTTCCAATGGATAAAGATTGCATTGAAAATTATTAAAGCAGGTTTTTATTCAGATTTCCGAAGGACTGCACTTGCGTCAATTTACCCGCCATGTCGGGTAAATTGACGCACTAATATTATAATCTTCTCTTGCCACGTATTAGTTATATTTTTATAGATTTAGAATTACATTTCAGTAGCAAAGGTTGATGAAAAGAGGTAGTTATAATTTGAAACTAAATTTGAGATAGTATATCAAGATATGTGAAGTTTTTTATACCTTTATTCACATAAACCAGCAAAAGTTAAAATATATTTTATATTTGTACAATAAAATACTGGCAATTGTGGATATTTAAGTGAATATTCAAATTGAAATCATTTTTATAGAGAATTATTTGAATTTGTAATCAGAAGTATATACAATTATTAACTTTAGAAGACTTATAAATAATAGAAACAATCAATCAAAAATACAAATTTTTTACTTACATTGCTTTCACATCTTAAAATCGAGAAAACTTTCAAAACACTGTCAGACTTCAAATTAATTATTAAAAATCGCTTTTAAAATGCCTTAATACCTCAAACTTAAAAAAAAATTTAACCACTGATTGTTCAAATGAATATAACCTTACAAAGTCGTTACATCAGTTTTGCGAACCACATTACCTCCCATGTCACAAAAAATCTTAAGAAAAAGATTAGCAGAAAAGTCCAGCAACTTTCAAATGTATATATCTATATATTAATAATTGTGTACTTACTATCTTCTTTATATTTTCAATCATAAACATCCGAGCACTTGACTTCAGTCACCGGTTTCCAGAAACACAACACGTGTGCCAACTTCGCCTCTGATGTGAATCTCGTATGCGCCAATTTTGCCGCAAGTGTATCGTTCATTAATTAAATACTTTTTACGTAAAATGCTTATTTTTTCATACAAATATTCTATCCTAATCGTAAGATTAAATATCAAAGATTATAAAATCGTCGCATTAATCTAATTCATCTTGAATTACTATTATTTAACGATTTAACTCAATGACTTCGAACATAACCATTATGCCAAAAAACGATTAATCGCAATAAAACTGTATTAAGCAATTAGATTTTTATAATGTTTTCTATCAAATACATATCATACAAGAATGCACACGATAGAACTATTTTTATTTTTTGTTATGTTATCATTTTCTGAAAAATAGGGTGCGCCAATTTAGACGACGCGCCAATTTCGCCGCTTCTCCCCTACAGTGTGACAGAAATCTATCTTAAGGGTTGGAAAATCGCACAGGAAACTGTTTTGAGAATTGCTTACCTCCTGTATAATCCACATAATTACTTTTCAATCTGTTGAACGGCAGCATCTTTCTTCCGACTGGATCGCAAGAGAGATGGCGCTATATACGATAGAAACACAGAAATTACTTTCACTTTCCCGTTTCCGACTTCATTATGCTAAGGCCTTTAGTCGACTTTTTGACATGAGGTTTTACATGACGAACCTGATAGATAACTTCATTTATTTACAATATTATAGACACTCGCAATTGTAGTGCATAATTTTTTACGGCGCTCCGTCACTATATTCGAGAATGTGCTTCATTTTACCATCTGATCAAATTTGACCCGGACTGGTCCAGTTAAACTGCGCGCGCAAACCGAAACGGTAAAAAGTTTTTTTTCTAGGTTGGTAACACCTTCTTTGACAGTTGTGTGAAGTTTGAGCGAGAGACGTCCATTACTGTGTGTTTGGCAGCCATTGGTTTACGACTCGAAAAGTTTGTCTGACGATTTTTGCTATGGAATCATTGGAAATGTTGCAGAAGTGTTTTGGGGAGTCTACTCTATCGAGAATGCGAGTATTTCAGTGGCATAAAGCATTCAGTGAGAATCTTGAGGTCGTAGAAAACTTGCCTCATGCGAGTCGTCCATCCACCTCTGTTAACGACGATAACATCGAAAAAGTGAAGAAAATTGTGCTCAAAAATCGTCGTGTTGGCATTAGAGAGGTAGCAGAGGCTTCCAACATCTCTTATGGACCGATTCAACACATTGTGGTTCATGTTTTGGGTATGAAGCGCGTCGCCGCCAGACGACGATAATGCGCCGTCACATTCCAGCCTGATTGTGACTGAATTTTTGGCTAAACACGAAATAAAAGTTATTGCTCAGCCACCGTTTTCGCTAGATTTGGCTCCCTGTGACTTTTTCCCGTTTCCAAAACTCAAATATCCGCTCCGGGGAACACGCCATGAGTTGATTGAGGCCATGAAAAGAAATTCGCTGAAGAAACTAAAGGCCATACCGGCCGAGATCTATAAAAAGTGTACGGAAATTTGGATTAACCGTTGGTATGCTTGTATTGTCTCAAAAGGAGCCTATTTGGAACGCGATAATAAAGATTTGTATTAAAATACATAAAAATGTTGGTTTTTCTAAACAGTCCGGGTCAAATTTGATCAGATGGTATGTCTACTTGGAGCTGAAGATATAATGAAAACTCAAATTTCACATAAACCAATAAATTTGCATTTATCATAAGTACGAGTATATGAAAACATGAATCTTTAAGGGGGGAAGTCCGTGTAAACGCTTCAAAATCAGTCATATTTTAAAAATGTTTTTGAAGTTGATAAAATAATTTTATTGTTTTAAAGAGGTTCCCTACCAAAATCATAACGAACAGATTTTGCTTAAACTTGCGTTTAGAAACACTCATTGAAATTTCAAGTAGTCTAGGTAGTCAATAACGGATAAAATAGTGTTTAATTTTTACATGTGTTCTTATGGGAGCATGTAATAAGTCATGCTTTTTGAATCATTTTGAATTTCTTTAGTAGAGAAGCAACGATCATATTTTCATGAAACTTTGAGCACATAAACATATATTTTGTAAATCTATAGTATTTTTTTCAACGAGATTCGGTAGCTTTTATAAATGTTGTAGTAACCTTAATAAAAAATATTACTAGAGCAGCTGCTACGCACGTCATGCTTGTAAACGCTTTTGATGATTTTTTGCTCGCACGCATAAATAGCACATTTTGAACCTTCCTAAAGTAACGTATGGTTATGCTTTATTCAGTTTAGTTCCTTATGACATTTTTTCATTTACGTTACTTTACACCTATTATTGTGGTATGAGGCATTGGTATCAAGTACTCTCCGGTGCCCCGAGCAAACATTGGAATATATTTTTTCAGAAATCCAAGAAAATAATGTAGTTGGATCGTGAAAATATAGTTATCTATTCATTTCTAACGCATAAAAGAATTTATTATTAACTTAAATCTTTAACATAACTTCATTTAACCTTTCTAAAGAATAAAAAAATTTTTTTTTTTCCTTGCGAAATGGCGGCTCAGGTTAATTTTTCGTCTGTCGTCTTCGGCGCGAGGTCCAAAAGTGCTCTATTTATCACACATTAACCATTGATCTGAAAAAAAATTGAATTTCTTTCTTTTTATAACATATTAACGGGAAAGATAAACCTATAAAACTAAAAAAAACATAAAATTCAATGTAAAATAAGCCTTTGAAAAATAAGTTAGAATTTTGGACTACTTTTTCGACATTTTTGACCCCTAAAAAGTATTTTATTAACGCGAAATATCTGAAATTTTAGGTTTATCCAGACCAAATCCAGATCAAAATTCCAGACAAATCGGTCAATAACTTTTTGAGTTACAACACGAGCATGTTTTAAAAATCCAGTTTCGCGATAATCACGTTTAAAGTTTTAGTACATTATGACGATTAGTTTTAGTTACTTACCGATTAATCTGCAATCCCAGGTCCATACAATAGTCCTTCTGAGTCTTCAAAAAATTGAGCAGCTTTTCAGATTATAGAAAAAAAAATCAATTTTTTGAAATTTTTACATGGATTTCCCCCCTTAAGAGAAGAAATTTTTTGGGTTATAAAAAACACAGATCGATTAGTTTTTCAAAAATTTTACTTCCAGATCAGGTCTCATACACTTTGTTCTGTGCGACATTAAAAAAAATAACAATAAAAAATACAATTTTTTAAATCCTATTTCTCGTTTCGAAAAATGTGTCATGCTGATCCAATATAACACATAATTCTTTACCAATAGTACTTATAGCGATGTCTAACAGAAAAACATAACCAGATAGCATTTTTAGATAGGTGATATGTCCCCGTACACTATTATCTGCTTTTAACGATTACTAACTAAAGAAGAGTATTATATATTGATCATATTGACAGATAGCTGCATCTATTTCCAATTAAATGGTGTTTTATAGTGCGTTCAATTATTCCATTCAAAGAATATTTACATAGTTTTCTGTCAAAGAATATATATGTATATATGTTCATATTTTATTATTTTTCATATGAACACGCGAAACTTATTTAATTTTGTATTAGAATTCCACTATGTCAATATGCGGTGGGTAATGGTAAATTTGCATTATATAAGTTACATAAAGTATCAGGCAAATTTACCAGTATTTGACATACAGGTATAATTAAGACCCTGCTAATCTAGTGGTCTACAGTGACCTATACGCCGGAGACATCTGTATTTGGGTAATAGAATCGCGTTTGAATTATGCTTATCGATGTATCTATTCCCTGCTGATTTTATTATTATAGTACAAGAGGCTTACTCAACTAATATTAAAAACAAACTTATATTATTATACGCTCATCCTTTTTGAAACTTCGCTGTGGCGCAGACAATCAATAAATTCATTTATTTGAATTAAATGACACAACTGGATAAATTAGCCATTCTATTTAAACACAGTTAATCACAGAAATTTCAAATATTTGTAGCCGATTTGCTTGAAAAAAATCTTTGCAGTTCTGAGCATTCTTATGAAATCTTGTTATTTGAGTAATTATAATTGATGTAATAAATTCCTCTTTATTATGCATTTTGCAGAAAGTCACCGCAACAAAATGGTCTTGACAAATTGCTATGGAAATGGCATTTTATTTCTTTCGTTTTCAAATTAAAGCATTATTTCATACGTAATAAAGATAGACTTAAATACTATCAGAATTTTAGTTCATTAAGAAGAATCATGCGGTCCTAGGAAGCCTTTCAAGAACTTAATTAATTACCACTCTAAAAACTGTTAACTGTTATTCGATACATATTCTAATAGAAAAATGTTCGCTTAATTCAAAATTTTAAGAATTCCAAACTGTTCGAACGATGAAAGATCTCTGAAATTCTAGGTTTAGAGACCTTTCATCGTACCTCTCTTTCTCTCTTTAGTAATTGCCTATACCAATTTGCAACTTTGACGGTTGATTACTCAAAAATGGGACAATCAAAAATTATTAAATAATTTTACTAATTAGAATATTGGTTTCACTAATTCGAAAAGTCCATTTTACTATTTCAAACAGTGGATTTCAGTAATTCAAATAGTGAAAAAACTAATTCTACTATTTCAATAGTGAAATAATTTTCACTATTGCAGATTTGAGTATAAGGGAGAAGAACAAGTCACGGCAAACCCGGTTTTTGAATCTCAACTTGTAGTTGCAGTGGTGCTCCATTCCTTTCTATCGCGTGTGCAAAATGAAAAGTTTTCGCGTAGGGTTGTCTCACTTTGGACCCGGAATTACGCAGATAACCCCATATTTTCTCGAAGCGCAGATCGTAAGCTTTCGATTCAAGTTTTTATTATTCTATTAAACAGCCGGTGATGTTGTACGCCAAAAAATCTGTAAAAATGTTTAAACAACCTATGTTTAGACCAACCTAACCTTCGCTTGTCTAGTCGTCAACTTTCAATTGTTACTATGTTAATCTTATTAATCTTATTTGTAGTTAACTCCCATAATTAGAATTTTCAATAAATAATTATTGACATAACGACCCGGATACGCTTAGACAACCTAGCCGTTTCGTCTTAGGACGTATATATTAACATTTATAGCTGTAGTTAGAAAATGAGAGATTAATTTAAAAAGTTAAGACGATGGAGTATTTTGAAATTGTTTAGAGAAGAAAATAAGCAATCACTCCTTGAAATCCGATCATTTTTGAAGAGTAAACTTAGAAAAAAATGCATTGAACTTTGACATACAGTAGTTGCTACAAAAAAAGACGTTTTCAATATTTTTACATTTTTTCTCATCAAAACGAACATTTTTCTCTTAGAATGTGTATTGCACTCTAAAAACAAGTGTGTTACTTCTACACGTGAAATACGATAGTAACTTTTTAGGCATTTGAAGTGTGTAGTTTTAATACACATTACAAACGTAACGTTTAATTTTCAAACACTTTAACGTTTTGTACCCAAAATGTGTGTTAAAAATACACACTTCAAATGCCTAAAAAGTTACTATCGTGATTCACGTGTAAAATTAACACACTTGTTTTTAGAGTGTGAATAACAGCTTCAACAGTTTTTAAAGTGTTAATTAATTAAGTTTTTGACAGACTTCCTAGAACCACATGATCTCCCTTAATTATCTTAGAATACAGCAAACATATTTAAATTTATGCGTATAATGCGTAATACACTTCCTACTGAAATTTCTGAAAGTATTATATACTTTTAATCCATAATGACTGATCTTTTTAAATATCACTCAATTGCATCAAAAAGTAAAATTTCAAAAAGGATTACTTCGCTTATATCGAACATCGCTCAATCGTATTATTTACTTATACATATATTTACGTCGTATACGCGCAAGTAAAATGCACTTTAATCCTTAATAACATTCCTCTATGATCCTTTCGTTGAATTTTATTGAAAATTTGTCGACTTCTTATTTATCTGAAGTTTGCAATGTTTTATTTCTAGAAACAAAAATGATATTACCTATTTTTTAGATGAGAATAAGAAGTAATAATCCCAAAAAATTTAAAATTTATGAAATTATGTATTTCCCGTTGCAGAAAAAAACGTTGCAAACTTGTATTAGGCGATTTTCTGCGGAATAATCGTAAAACTCTTACAAATATTCATTATTATAGTCGATAAAACATCAAACATTATTCATCACAATTCATTATTAAATTTACGCAGCAACCATGATTGCGAATGATATAAAACTTGAACTGACGCACGCTTGCAATAAAAAATAAATTATATCTATGTCACGAATTCCTTTGTATTAGAATGTACGTCTAGTATTGTTTCTCGTCTCTTTCTCTCTCTCCCTTTCATTCTTTTTCCATTATGTGTGCATGTCTCGTTCACGTAACTACTTTTTTCCTATCCTTTTTGGATGACTAGAAGCATAGTTTTGTATTTCATTTGGTACAAAAATAAAATAAGAATGGAAGTATATGTTTAGAAAAAATAATATTCCACTGCAGGCCGCACGAGTGTTGTAAAAATTCGGATTTGCAACATTTATTCAATGAAAAAAGTTACCACGCGCAGCCTTCAGAGACATTTTTATTTAGTAAAAATTTTTGACTTGCGTAAAGTACTTGATGGGAAAGATTTTTATAGAGTTAATGACTGATTAAGCGATGAATATTGAAGGGTTGTATAAAAAAAATAGCGTTATGAAATAGCAATTTGAAGCATATTTTGAATATCAGGTTAAAAAATACTTGATACAATGTTCTATATATGTATTAATTTTATAAGTGTTTATGTATTCTTTGAGTAATACTATTTCTCTGAAGATAAGGTTTTTTCATTAACGTATGATTTGAGATTTAAAAATAATAATTAAAGAAAAAAATCCCGAAAATTGTTGGCTTAGTCATGATGATAAATCAACTAACTCTGCATTAAAGTTTATTCTTAGACCTGCGCTACAGTATACTCTTGATAACTCGCAAGTTAAAATTATTAAATTATTTAAGCATCCTAATTAAATAGTAAGATGGAGTCAGATAATTAATTAAAGCTGTGTGAAAGAATTCCGAATCTACCAATGACAAACTGAGTAAACATGCCTTTTTGTAAGAATAAGAATCAGATCTCGGACTGGGTTTAAAATAAATAATATTCACCACTTATGGAGTATACAAGGTGAGTTTTTTATCTTAAGGGGTAACACCACTGTAGAATTTTCAAAAAGTCATTTTTTGTTTTATTGGCTTAGAAGATGCTTTGAACCTTCTAAAATATGAGGCAAAAAGTCCATTCCCTGAAAAAAAATTTGTAAGAGTTTTCTAAGGGTAGAATTTTTTCATTTGTTCATGTTTACACAGATTTTTTTTCTTTTTTCCAGCTTCAAATTTTTACCACTTATAGTGCGTACCGCAGATCGCCTCAAATTCAACATGCCTCGAGAGAATTGCTGTAGTGTCGCCATTTTGTAATATTTTCCTGCAAAATTTTTTTGTAATATACTTAAGTATATGCTCAATAACTACCCCAAGTATTATTTCGATGCCCCGAGCTATTTTGACGTATCTCTAGCGAGTGCGTACAAAGAGTAGTATTTCTCTGAAACGTTGGACAAGTATAGTATCTCGCTGCGCCGTGTTACAAGTATAGTATCTCTTCAGGACTCTTGAAATCTGTAGTAACTCGTTTTTTCTCGTTTAGAGAACGCACCATTACAAAATTTAAAATTAATTTAAAAATCATAAATTGATTCTAACCTCGGATTTGAGAGTTTAAAAAAAAAATACGTCATTTTATATACGACAAATTTCACATGAACGCCTATACAGTAAAAAAAAATAACCTGAAACCAAGTAAATAATGCAAGAGAAGCATATCAAAATAAATCAACTCGATAAATTTATTCTTTACATTGTGTATCACATACAGCATTCATTTGTTTCTTTTTTCTATCTTTGTCTAACCGGTCGATTTCTTATCTCTATTGCATCTCTCTTGCATCGCAGGATTCTGCGAAAACAAATGAACGCTGATCAAATGATGCTTTTACGTTCACTGCACACACGTCATGTGCACCAATTACTACAGAAGAGAACGGAAATCGCTATCGAAATTCAAATATTCTGAATTTTCTATTACGTTGTTCAAACTGTAAGAAATTGTAAAAAAATTAGTAATAATATCATATGATTCTCCACACTTCACTTTATTAAGCAATAAGAAAAATTCAATTCCGATAAAAAACGAGTTACTACAGATTTCAAGAGTCCTGAAGAGATACTACACTTGTAAAACGGCGCAGCGAAATACTTGTAAAAAAAAAATGGTCAAAAAACGCTTTTTTTATGCCCTTACAGTGGCGTTACCCCTTAAGACATTAAAAGATCTCAAAAAATACGCATCGTACGAAAAAAATGTCCGCAATAAAATTTTTTTATCTTCGAGCAGGAAAAGCGACTCTGAAAAAAGTTACACCACATCCGAGGGGTAGTAGGGAGTAGTAACTTTAAGATTTCAAATGCGAACTTTTATTTTTATAGCAGATTCGGATTCTCCATTACAAATACATAAGTTTTATTCGAAATGTTTTTTTAAATAAAAAATTTAATATGCAATTACATTTTTTTTACCCCATTGGTTTGGAGTATTATGAATAAATGTTTATTATAAACAAATTATTGCTGACATTTATTTCATACAATGCGTGTTTCTTGAGATGTTTCGATGTCTCAAGATATAAAACTCACCCTGTATATACTCATGACTGAAGTTCAGGAGTCTAATTACGATACATCAATTTTTGTTACTTTCTAGTAGTGAGTGCATGCAGAGGCGAGTCGCAGAACACATCGTGTTCGAGTTACCAAAATTCTACTGTAACTGACATTATTTTCTGAGATATAATTATTTTCATATATTACACTGTAAAAATAATAATTATTGTTTTGAATAAAATGATCCTAATTTTGTAATTGATTTAAAAACGCATAACTACTTTTAACTTACTTAAGTAACTATATCGCTTAGGTCCATCCTTATGTAACAAGTTAAAGAAAAAAACTTGAAGCGCAAAATTATATATGTAAATTTTTTTATGTCATGGGTGCACAGTCTCATCAATTTAGAACTTCAAGATCTACAAAATGTTCAAAGACCGAGATGGTCGTGTAATCAGTTATTTGAAATGAAATCTGTTTAAATTTCTAGTTTAAAAATAATTCTATGTAAATGTGATTGATAGTTTGCCTAATTTAAAAGATAAAAGAAAGGTTTTCATCACGAATCAAGAATCATCATATACATCGTAGGTTAATCCTCCGAAAAGTTGCATTTCATAGAATTACTTTTTGAAGATTTTTTTGAAAATTGGATCTCCAACTTGTTTACTCAATTCGCTTGATCGGCATTTTGAGCCTGCTTTTCAATTTTCCTTGCTAATTCCGGACTCATGTGTGGATGGGCAAAAGGCAGTACTGGTTTCCGCAAAATCGTTGGTTTCATCTTCACTTGTGGTTTAAAACTGGATACTTGACTGCCACCAGTAAGATGCATATCAGCAAATTTAGCTGCTATTTTCGGAGTAGATCTTTGTGTTAAAGGTGACGATGGAGGAATAGTTCCTGAAATCTGATTCAAATTATCAGACCCGATGACTTCATTCGAATCAACTTCATCCTCCATCTGAGCGTTTTCAATCCGCTTGAACTTTGCACTTTCTGAGCTGGCTTTTGTATTTTTCTTCAGAGTACATTGATTCTGCTTTGCAAATCTTTCAGCAGCTGTGCTCATATCTGGAGATTCAGGGCCCCCAGTAGGTGAAGTCGCAGCTTCGATTCTGGAAGGTTGCATTGGTGTTTCTTCGTCTGAGCCGCTAAGATCATTTGACGAAGCAGATTTATTGCTAGGATCCTGAGCCGATATAGGCAAATCCATTACGAGATCCGGTGTGTGCTTCTGCCTCATCTCGCGGAACTCTTGTGATGACCGGAACGACTTTGGTGTTACGGGAGGATTGATTTGAGTCTGTGAGGCAGCTCGTCTCTGCCAGAGTTCTCTGTTGGCGGAGAAAGTCGTGAGTTCCCGAAAATCCTCATCGTGAGAAGAGTTAGGGTTCATCTGCAAAGAGTCGATCTCAACGAGCTGTTGAGTTTCACCCACACTCTGTGATTTCCAGTGTTGCTTTCTGGCTGCACCTCTTTTCGAATCAACATCTACTGTTAATGAGATCCGCTCAGACTCTTCGTCACTCAATTCACTCTGCTGCTTCTGTTCATCAATTGATAGAGAGTATAAAGAAGAACTATTTTTAGTATCTAGTATGTTTTGGACTTTCTCGTTACTTTGCTCTTGGAGAGAATTTGACTTATCTCGTTCTAGGCTGGACAACTGGCTTAGTTTAGTAGGTGTAGTCATCTCCTGGAAAGGTAAAAAGATAAAATTAGATATAAAAATTATTAGATATCAGTACACCAGTCATTAGGGTTAGATTCATAATGGTAACATGTAGAAAAATTGATTTTGCGAAAATACAATGATGAAATGAGTAAGTATGTATGTTACAATTGTATGATTAAAAATAATTCTTTGTTCTCAATACTTTTATTGAGAAGGTAAAAAATAGAGACCGGACATTAATCGTATACATTTAAAAGTACAGAGCATTATTCAAAACAAGACAAATTCAATATTCTCATACTTTTTTAGATTTTAACTCTTTACGCAATTATGTTTTAATATACCTCTTCGAACAACGTTGAATTTTTATGTTCATAAAGATGTTAAGAAAAATTGTTTACATGTTTGAAAGTTACTTTTTTGAAAAATTTTAGGAGCACAGAATTTTCCTTTGCACTTTCTTACATAAAGTAAAAAATTTATAAAGTATTATTTGATTAATAATTAATATAATTTATAAAGAATTATTTGCATTCAATAAAAGATATTTAAAATGTGGAAGATGAAGGCACATGATCGAATACATGAAATTTGAATAGTCTGAAGTTTCCTCAGCACGTATAAATTTGGTCCAAATATTGAACCGCTGACGAAAAGTTTGGTGACTAAATGATACACTGAATTTGTAACTGGTGATATAATTGAACAAACTTACCTATTAGCCAAGTTTGATTTTAATTGTATGTTTGACTTCAAATAGATCAAATTTTGCTTTCAAGAATATCAATATTATTATTAAAGGGATCATTTAGAAAAGATTATTTTCTATGAAAAAAATTTGAAACAGAAAAATAATTATATTTTTGCCCAAACTTTCTTTTTATTGCTTCGAGCCAAATTTTATAAAATGAAGAGATTCTGATAAATCATGGATCATTTTTTCAAGAAAAAAATTCGCTACAACTTGACCGTTTCCAATTTTTGAAAATGAATTTTCTAAAGGCTGAAACCTTTAAAAACAATTTTCCAAAACAAAATTCTTATAAACAAATTGCTGAATTTGACAATAATTGATCTATTTTTAAAAATTGGAAACTGTTAAATTGTAGAGAATCTTTTTTCTGAAAAAATGATCCGTGATATACAGTAAAACCCCGTTTATCGCAACTCCCGTTCATTGCAACTTGTCTCTCCCGTTTATCGCAATAAACCGTACCATTTTTCCCCCCTCTTATTAGTAGAAGGAGTGGTCACGTGATTCTTAAGGATAGGCGGGAATACCCCTCACTTTTAAATTTGTGATGCATATATTTATATGAATTTTCGTATATTAGGGAGATATGAAATTATTTGTAGCCATTAATTTATTAAAAGGATTTTATTACATTTTTTTAAGCGTCTTTGGAATCCGTACTTATTTTTTGAAATTCTTTATTTAGCAGTTCTTTCCAAACTATCGTTTATGTATATATTGCTACATATTTGTGTTTTATATGTAACAGAAAAATATATACATTTTTTACATTTCAATGTATATTATTATGACAAATTATAGCATGAATTGTGCCTAGTACAGCAATCGCTTTACCAATTGCGAATCAATTGTTTTACAAAATGCGGGAATATTTCTACTTCAAAAAATCCAATCATGCATTCGAAAATTATAAGAGAAATATGTAAGCTTTAAAGTAATTAAAATTTATTGTTTGTACTAGTCGTTTACGTACCATTGTTCCGTTCCACGTTTTCATTCATTTATAATTGCACATATAATGACAATAAAAAAACGCATTCGAGGTTATTGAAACACGACTGTAAACAATGATAAACAGCGAAAGCGCGTGAAACTATACGTTTAGTCGCATGTGCTGATAATCAGTTGTTCAAGCTGGTGGCGAAGAAGTGGGAACCCCTCTGTTTTTGCGATAAACGGGAGGCATTTGATTGGAAGGTGTTGCGATAAACGGGGTTTTACTGTATTAGAATCGGATCATTTTTAACAATTTGGCTCGAAGCGATAAGAAAAAAAGTTTGAGCAAGAATAAAATTTAGTAATAATTCAAAATATCAAGAATTCAAAACTGTTTGAACCCACAAAATATACAAAAGACCAAATTGGGACCAAAAAAATTTCTTAAAATAAACGATTATGAGAAACCAACAAAAAAGGAGGAAAGAAAAAAGAAGGCAATAATGCAAAACCTCTTTCCTCCTTTTCTTTCTTTCGTCTTCTTTTGTCTTTATTATCCACAACCATCTACATTCAAAATAACACGCCAACTATAAAAAAAAAATATTGTAATTTAAACACTAATATTCCTGACCTGTCACCCTCCATTCCACCACGTGTGCCAGCAGGAAACTGAAAAACATTGTAAGTACTAAAGACAAAAGAGGACGAAAGAAAGAAAAAGAAGAAAGGGGTTTTGGAAGGTTGCCTTCTTTTTTCTTCCTCCTTTTTTGTTAGTTTCTCATAATCGTTTATTTTGAGAAATTTTTTTGGTCCAAATTTGGTCGCTTTTTATATTTTGAGGGTTCCTTTTTTTTCTAGATTGACAACACCTTCTTTGACAGTCGTGTGAAATTTGAGCGAGAGACGTCCATTACTGTGTGTTTGGCAGCCATTGGTTTACGACGCGAAAAGTTTGTCTAGCGCTTTTTACTATGAACAAAAAATTGAACAACGAGTTTGCTAGAAATTTTGTGTTTCCAATGGAATTACGGCTACGGAATCATTGAAAATGTTGCATAAGTGTTTTGGGGAGTCTAATCTATCGAGAACGCCAGTATTTGAGTGGCATAAAGCATTCAGTGAGGGTCGTGAGGTCGTAGAAAACTTGTCTCATGCGAGTCGTCTATCCACCTCTGTTAACGACGATAATATCGAAAAAGTGAAGAAAATTGTGCTCGAAAATCGTCGTGTTGGCATTAGAGAGGTAGCAGAGGCTCTCATCATCTCTTATGGATCGACTCAACACATTGTGGTTCATGTTTTGAGTATGAAGCGCGTCGCCTCCAGACTCGTACCGAAAGACCTGAATTTTTTGCAAAAAGAACTTCGAGTGAATGAATTTTTGGCTAAAGACGAAACAAAAGTCATTGCTCAGTCACCGTATTCGCCAGATTTGGTTCTCTGTGACTTTTTCCTGTTTCCAAAACTCAAATATCCGCTAAGGGGAACACGCCCTGAGTCGATTGGGGCCATAAAAAGAAATTCGCTGAAGGAAGTAAAGGCTATACCGGCCGAGGCCTATGTTATAAGAAGTGTATGGAAAATTGGATTAGCCGTTGGCATGCTTGTATTGGCTCAAAAGGAGCCTATTTTGAAGGCGATAATAAAGATTTGTATTGAAATATTGAATCTATAACTTAATTCGTGCGGTTTTTTTTTCAAAATTTAAACGTTTATTTTAGAAAAACATGTACAATAGTATTATTCAAAGTTTTGCCCATCTGAAGCTATTCAAAGTCGTATCTGTAATATTTTTCGAATGGCAGTCTTTCAAAGAGGAACCGCTCGCTAGCGTAAAGTCGATAGGTAAATCTTTAAACGCGTTTTTCTCAAAACGAGATTTTTCCAATTTGCGGCCATTTTAACTCGAAGACAAATTATCCGATTGACTTGAAATTTTAACTGACTACTCTTGACTATATTTTCCATACAGTGAACTAGGATATTTTTAATCGGCTGAAAATTGAAATTTTAGCAGATAAAAAACCGACCATTTTTTAATCAAAAAATAGACTGTTTTCTTCATATTGACGCCATTTTGTTCGATTTTGGAATTTTTCAAAAATCCTAGTTCACTGTATAGAAAATACCTTCTAGTTTAATGCCTTTTTTTTTCATTTCAGTTACTCAATCGAGCGGAATCGTGGCCGCAGTGGGGGAACTTTTTTTTTTCGCGTTTCCGAAGACAGCGCATAACTCGCTTAATTTTCAATATTTTTTAATAAAAATTAAATTTAATATTCATCAAATATAGCTAAATAGATTGTTAATTTTCAGAAATATTTAATTTAATAGTTTTCTTTAAAAAAATTCCCAAAAATCACTTAAATTTTAAGTATAGCTCCTGGTATAGCCCCTTAACCGGAATAGCAACATGGGACCGAGCGTTGTCATGATGGAAAAATATTGCCTCGTGTCTGGTCGCATATTCCGGGCGTTTTTCGGCTATTCCTCTCTTCAAACGGATCAATTGTGTTCAATAGCGTTCTCCATTGATGGTTTCACCCGGTTGTAGCAGCTCATAATACAGCACACCCTTCTGATCCCACCAAATACAGAGTATTACCTTCGCGCCATAGATATTCGGCTTTGCCGTTGATTTGGCTGGTTGGCCAGGTTTCACATATGATTTTTTGCGCTTGGGGTTGTCGCAATGGATCCATTTTTCATAACCAGTAACAATCCGATGCAAAAATGACTTCTTTTTGTGGCGTTCCAGCAGCATTTCAGACATGCAAAACCACCTTTCAATGTCTCTCGGCTTGAGTTCATGTGGAACCCAATTTCCTTGCTTTTGAATGTATCCGGCTGCTTTTAAACGTTTTGAAATGGCTGCTTGAGTGACTCCCAAAGATTCTGCAAACTCTTCTTGTGTTTGGCAACAATCTTCATCGAGTAATGCTTCCAGTTCTTCATCTTTGAACTTTTGTGGCTGCCCAGGATGTTCTTCGTCTTCCAAACCAAAATCACCACTTTTAAATCGTGCAAACCACATTTGTCACGTTCGCTCAGCTAGAGCATGTTCACCATAAACTTCCACCAAAATACGATGACTTTCGGCAGCAGTTTTCTTCATATTAAAGTAATGAAGAACAACTCCCCGCAAACACATTTTTTCAGGCACAAAGTTCGACATATTTGAGTGAAAAAAAATTATTGTTGTTTACGATTCAAATGAATGACATATACTGAAAAAGACGCACAATGACAGTAGTTTTCCAACGCATGTTCGGAATATTGGAACGATGGAATAATAATCAAGTTACGCCATCTCTTAGCAAACCGCACGAATTAAGTTATAGATCCAATATCTGCAAAATTTTGAAACATTGGATGCAATACTTTTTTTTTTTTAATTCACAAAAATCACCTGTTTTTCAGGCGGTCAAACTAGTTGTGCCCCTTAAACCCTTCTAAGGGGAACCAAGTGGCCAAGCCGCTGGAAGGACCGACTACCAAGGAGAAGTATGACTGAAGAGGAGAGTGGAGAAGGAAACCCTAGCGAACTGGCTGAACGGTAGCTTTACGCTGTACCGTAAAGCTATCGTAAAGCTATCGTAAAGTAGCATTATAACTCATGAATGAGGCAAAATAAACATTCAAAATGTTTTCATCCTTATTCTACGTTGAAAATAACGTTAACTGGTAATTGAAATATGCAATAATTTTATTTATTTACGCTAAAAATTAAAAAAAACATAATACTTGTCATTGAAGGCAGTGCAGTGGTTCACTTTTTGTGTAATTTCTCCGTTAAAGTTCACCATTGGCTGGAGTGAGACACATCTATACTTTCATTTCACTCTAACAAATATTCAATCCTGACGGTGAAGACATGGAAAGTGATGAACCACTGCACTGCCCTGAATGACAGGTATTATGTTTTTTTCAATTTTTAGCGTAAATAAATAAAATTATTGCATATTTCAATTACCAGTTAACGTTATTTTCAACGTAGAATAAGGATAAAAACATTTTGAATGTTTATTTTGCCTCATTCATGAGTTATAATGCTACTTTACGATAGCTTCATGATAGTTTTACGATAGTTTTACGGTACAGCGTAAAGCTACCGTTCAGCCAGTTCGCTAGGGAACCGTTAGCAATGATCCTTCCTCACCCACTGGGACGAGCAAAACGTTCCATCAAGTTTTCCCCGGGATTCTTGTTTTGAATCATAGGTCCCTCTTCTCATTCCAAGTCACATATTGAAAGATAAATGAATTATACAGAGTTTTCTAATTAGAGGTTTCATTTTGAATAGCCCGCTATTTTGGCAGCTGTCATTGAAATTGTTGAAATTCACTACAAAAATGCATGAAAATGAAACCTGAATTTCACCGAAAAATCATTATGAGCGATAAGGCTCATTTTCACCTTGGAGTCTACGTTAATAGGCAGAATTGTCGCATTTTGGGCTCGGAAAACCCAAAAACGATTATTGAAAAGCCTCTCTATCCGCAACGTGTAACTGTTTGGTGCGGCTTTTGGACTGAAGGGATCATTGGGGCTTATTTTTTTGAAAATGAAGCTGGAGCGGCTGTTTCGGTGAACGGAATGTGCTATCGAACCATGATTAATAGATGATATAGATGTGGACGATGTTTATTTCCAACAAAGAAAGCGCTACGTGCCACACAAGTGGCGAAACCATCGGTCTTTTGCGTGAAAAGTTTCCAGGCCTAGTGATTTCTCGTCACAGCTATTACAATTAGCCGTCGAGATCATGCGATTTAACAACTCTAGATATTTTTCTTTGGGGTTACGTGAAAGATAAGGTTGATGTTGATGCTCCTCAGTCAATTAAAGAACTCAAAGAGAAGATTCGTGCTGTTATCGACGAAATAGAGCCCCAAATGTGTGAAAATGTAATGGAAAATTTTATCAAAAGAGCATGGTCCTGCAAACGTAGCCGTGAAGGCCATATGAATGATATCACGTTCGTGATATCATTCATATGTGACCTGCCACGAGAAAAGGGACCTAATGCGGCAAAACCGAATTTTACAAAAGAGCCGAGTGAAAGGTCGCTGAAATCATGCACCTCAGGTAGAATCGGGCGATCCTGAAAATTACCCCCTCCACTCACCACTACAAAAAAGAGCTGAATCTGCCTGAAGAGAACGACCCCCGCGTACGCAAATGGACACGATCAAGCATGAGGTTTTCATTATTAATAGCAAACCTTTCGCTAATAAATAAAAAAAAAATCAAATGATTTTTCACGAAAAACACGAATTTTGCTTATAAATCAAAATGAAACCTCTAAATGGAAAACCCTGTACACACAGGATGTGCCATCTATTTGTGACCCATTTATTTATTAAATCCAATGAAAATGCTTGAATTGTTTTACTTTTTTTGTCAATGTACATTTTATTCAGTTGGTGGAAATTGCTTAAAGTCAATTATGAAAAATAATACCTCGAAAATGTTCGCCTCTTGCTGTGATGCAAGCGTGAGTCCGTTTTTCAGCGTTTTCCATCACCTTTTGTAATATTTTGGTCGATATTTTAAAAAAATTGTCTGCAAATGTTGGTTTTTAGCGTGCGATGATACTTTGGCTTCTTTATATACACTTTAGGCTTAAAATATCCCCACAAAAAAATGTCTTGTGCGTCAAATCGGGTGAACGCGGGGCCAACAAAATTGCCATTTTCTGATGTGATTCGATTACCGAAGAATTTCTTCAATAAGTCAATTGTTTTTTATGATCAGCTGACAATAATATTTGTGAGCTAAGTATTCTGTATGGATAATTACCCAGATCACCTTGAATAATGCGGTATTTAACTGTGCATAAATCAATTTGAAATTTTTACCATCGTTAAAGTAAGTACTACCGATGCTGAAAACATGATAAAAATAATAATATTCTGCGTCAGTTTAATAAAATTTAATTAAGAAGTGCTCTACCCAAAAGGTTAGCAGCATTTATCTAAATATATCATAAAGCAATAATAAGCACTCGAAATATTTTTTAAATTAAGTATTTATTTTCTTTGAAATCTTATCACATTAGTGATAGTGATTAGTAATTTGATAAGATCTCAAAGAAAATAAATATTTAATTCATACTTAATTTATCAAATAAAAAACTTGTAAATGTAAAAAATTGTGTTATTTCATGCTTTATATAATAATATTTTTTAAAAATTGATTTGAGCGCTCTAATGGCGTTTACTGTTTCATGAGGAGAATTTCCATCGCCTGAAGTTTCATTTGACGCATAAAATAAGTCTATTCGACAATAAATGTCAGAATGACAGAGTAATTCAATGGGTCACAAATAGATGACACACCCTGTAGTAGCACTATCTGTTTCTTTATTTATGAATTACTGACTTACACCACTGTAAAAGTGAAAAAATATGACTGAATTAGAATTGACGAAAATGACTTACACCATTTCTATTGTTCTGAACCTCTCAAATATTTAAGATTTTAAATGCTTTTGTTGTCGTTTTTCATATAAATTATTTCGCCTTCTATTTTTTTTGCTCCTGTAAATGGGTATATTGTAAGTTAATCTTACAATTCGTCGTTCCCGAACTACTCTGAATTATAAATACTCATTTTCTTAAATTTAGAACAAAATTTGAGTTGAAAACAAATCCGATAATTAAAAAATATGAAAATCGTTATGTGAATGAAAAATGAAACATATGAAATCAACGGCATATATACCTCCAATGCGTTTAAACAAAAATCATAGCCTATTGTGATTTAGACGAGTACATAGAAATCACAGCATCACACGATTTAGTCAAATAAGCATCAAATGGTCTTATGGTATACATTACCGACCAGTATTGTGATTCCACTCGCATCGTGGCATATGCTTTATCAATTTCAAGATAGATACTCTAGGCGATAAAATATATTCTTCAATAGAACATTAAAGAATGTAAATTTTTATAGAATTATAGTAACTTATCAGCATAATTGTATATTTTTTTCCTTAGTGAAAAAAGATTTTGATATTTTAGCCTGTTTTGTTCCAAGGTTAGCTTTTTGAAAAATCCAGAAAAATTGCACAATTATCTTGATAAGTCATTATAATCATACGAGGTCTGTCCGGAAAGTATCGCCATAGTGTTCGAGCGACCTCTGCGGGGCAAGAACGTCAACAGTAAAGCCTCACGAACCTATCGGTTGCTTGCTGACATTTGCCGGACGTATACTTCATGCACAGTGTGTCTTTGTTTACAAAGCTATTTTTGAGTTCGGCGGATTTTGTGATTGTTAAAAATGACTGAAAAACAAGATCAACGAATTTGCATCAAATTTTGTTTTCAACTCGAAAAAACGAGTTCGGAAACTATTTAGATGATGCAGAAGACCTTTGGGAATGATTGTATGAGCAAAACACGAATAAAAGAGTGGTATAATCGTTTCAAAGGAGACCGCACTTCTGTTGATAGTGATTCTCGTTCTGGCCGTCCTTCGACGACAAAAACATTGGATAATATTGAGCGGGTGCGACTTGCGATTGAAGGTTATCGTCGATTAACTGTTCGTGAACTAGAAAATGATCTCGGAATACCGAAAACTACTGTTTGGGAAATTTTGAACAAGATTTTAGGAATGACTCGCGTGTGTGCGGTGACTGGCTTCTTCACCACGATAACGTGCCAGCGCATTCATCGAATCTTGTGCAGCAGTTTCTGAGTAAACACAGTATCGCATTGCTTCAACAACCTCCGTACAGTCCCGATATAGCCCCCTGTGACTTTTGGCTATTTCCAAAACTCAAAAAACCACTCAAAGGACAGCGATTCGATGACAAAACGACGGTTGAAAATAATGCGACGAGCGTACTCAAGGCCATCCCTAAAAGTGAGTTCCAGGACTGTTTCGAGAAGTGGAAACATCGCTGAAACCATGTTATTCAATCAAGTGGGAATTACTTTGAAGGATGCCACCCGCCCGATGATGAAGAATAACGCCAACGCGGAGATATAAAGGTAGGCCCGATACTTTCCGGACAGACCTCGTACATGAAACTGAGATTAAATTTGAGGAGAAATTGAGCCTCCGGAAAGCATAAAGGCCTGAGCGCGTGAACAGAGATTGTCAGGTAGGTAAGGGAGGGGATACGCGATGCCATGCGCTGCGTTTTCATTGAACACAAAATTTTTAAATCGCAGTTTCTCGAGTAATAATAGTCAGATCGAGTTGATTCTTTCGTAGAAATTTTCGTAAGTCTTTGCTGCTTCTAACGAATCTAGTCGCATGATTTATTTCGAAGAATTTCAATGTACAAACAGTGAACAAATTTTTTACATATTTAAGCTAAAAAAACTTTTAGGACAGCGTGAATCGGGAAACACCCTTTAAAAGTGGAAAATTCGATTCAAAAACATTGTTTTTATGCATTGAAAACTGTCGCTTGAGATCATATGATGTTTTTGTTCTCTAAATTCAATTAAAATTTCAATGATATGAAAAGAACTGTTTTTTTTTTAAATTAAAGAACATACAGTAAAACCTCATTTATCGGGACACTCATTTATCGGGATCTTCACTTATCGGGATCTCGCAACCTCATTTATTGGGACATTTTGTTTCTCCTCCAGCCACCACTCCTTGTACATAGTGACATAGATTGCAGATGTTTCATTTGCAGGAGTTTTATTATGTCAATTTTTTTACATACCTTTGTATTATATATACCTTCGTTACCATTACTAAATGTCAACATACAACAAGAGTCATGGCAACCCACCATGAGACTGTAGATGGTAGTGGGGAGCCCTTCCAAATCCCGATAAACGAGGTGTTTACATTTCAAGGGCGTCCCGATAAATGAGGTTTTACTGTACCTTATTTTTGGCTTGTTTGGCTATATTTCTTTGCCATAGCGATACATTTCTAGACCTTTTGCGCCCAATTTGCAAACTTTTATTTGACGTCAAATTGTTGTTTGACGCCATTAATTATTATTGTTGTAAGAAATAATTGTATATCACTACTGCGAGAAAAACTGCGAGGTATTTGATATTGCAAGAAAAAAAGGTGTGGAAAAGATGTTTCCTCCAACGAATCTTTAAAAAAAATGAGCTCGTGAAATGCATTTTCAAGCAAAACAATAGAATGTTTTGCTTTTAACAAATGACGATCGGCGATTTTTTTCGACGGTAATATTTATTGAATATAAACATGAAGAATCCTTGTTTCAGCGCATAAGAATCCATGTCATTGCTGCAAAAATTAATCCGATTGAGCTGAATTTTTGTTCCATTATTACTAAATGTATGAGGAATAAAGCGATATTTTTGATCCTGGTCAATGTGTAAATTTATAGCGAATTTTTTAAATAAAAGTTTTGGAAACTTTGATTATAGATAAAAAATTAAAGTTTTGCCGAGTTGAAAATAATATTGGTATCTGCAGAAGCAACAAAGACTCGCGCAAATTTGGGTGCAAAAATCATCTCGATCTGATTATTATTACTCGAGAAACTGCGATTTTAAAATTTTGTGTTCAATTAAACGCAGCGCATGGCATGACGTATCCCCTCCCTTACCTACCTGACAATCTCGGTTCACGCGCTCAGGCCTTTATGCTTCCTGGAGGCTCAAATAGGTTTGTTTTTAAGGAAATTTTGTTTTCAACAGTACCAGGGTAATGAATAAATGTTAATAAATGAAACATTTTTAAAACTTAAATTTTATTAAAAAATAAAATTACATTGCATTGATGAGTGCTAAACTTTCTTGACGTTTAACAAAAAAGAATAAAATAAATACCTCAAATTATTTTAAGATATTCTCTTTCTCTTTCTTCATACGATAAATTTACAAAATTTATTAAGGGGGTTAGGCCACCTTGGAGACCAAGAAATCATGGTTCATTTGTTGTTAATTTTGTAGACGTACAAAACAATAGAGTCAAAATCTCTTTTAAGCGCTTTATTCTACATGAATTGATAAGACAAAAAAATTATAAACAATCAAAATTTAGTAAAAAATGTAGGTTAACTTGTCCCGTTTGCGCAACCTATGTCGTGGTTCGGGATCAAACTGTGTCCCAATCATCTCCTTTAATACACAACTGTTTTGGATACAATTTATACCAAAATTGTCGTAATCTAAGCCTCTTCAGGCGTACGTAGCCGTTTTGCAAAATAATAATAATTCATTTAAATATAACAATAAAAGTAACTCAAAACATAGGTAAAAAAATCACATTTTTTTGCAAATGCTAGCGATTAACGAAAAAATAAAAATGTCAAAAAACCCCTACGTACGCCTGAAACTACTATGCTGTTGTTTATAAAAAAAATTTGTTTACTGCAGGGAGATGCAAATTATGGATGCTGCCTGGGACAAATTTTGATCCCGAACCACGTCATAGGTTGCGCAAACGGGACAAGTTGACCTACATTTTTTACTAAAATTTTATTGTTTATAATTTTCTTTTTATTAATTCATGTAGAATAAAACGCTTGAAAGAAATTTTCACTATTGTTTCGTATGTCTACAAAATTAACAACAAATAAACCATGATTTCTTGGTCTCTAAGGTGGCCAAACCTCTGAAGTGACTTTATTCCAAGATTACTTGACACAGAATTTCGTTGGCTTTTGTGTTTTATTGAAAAATACATTTTACCTTTTAGATTATCAATGTTCAAACGGACTAAAAATGGTCAAAAAGTCAGTGGACTCACGATTACGGGCAGCAATATATACTCCTGCACTTCCTTACGTCTTCTTTAAGAACTATTTTTAGTGTAAAATGCATGTACATTTTTTATAAAAATTCTAAACATTGGGTAGATAGTTTATTATACTTTCCGGTAATATTGGCATTTAAAAAAAGTGTCACTTTTCGATAAACTGCTAATTTAAAAAGTTTGGGAGTAAATAAATTAAAAAATTTTAGAAGGTCAGAAGTATTTTCTTTTTTGTATCTGTTTGGCAAATAAAGTTGAAAATTTCAAAGATATTGGATCAAAAAAGATGGGGACACTGTTCAAATTTGCATGTTACTGTTGAAATATTTAAAATGTAGTGACTATATGAAGCACTGAATTTTCAACTATCGATAAAGCAGATATGACCTCCATAAATCATTTAATTCACTGCTCTAAATGAGTGGTTACTTTTTTATAGTATAAAATTAATTTAAACGCAGAGTGACTAGAAAATGACACTTTTCATGAAAATAGCCAAACCCTAATTTTATATTAATTGTAACATAAATGCACTGAGAACGTGTATTGATCCAAGATACATATACATAGCTGATTCTACCTTATACTAATAAGAAGCTACTAGTAAAAATGAGACAGAAATATAAAAAGTGAACAATATCAACCACATAATTATGTACGCCATACAATATCGTATTTTTCAGGAATGCCTTTCCTCATGAAGTTGACTGTTTATATATTTTCCAACAAAATTGAACGTGCAGCTGATTTCTGAAGAAGAGTCATTCATGAACAATACTTTACTAAAAGATTTTATAAGTTCTATAACAAAAATAAATTAGAGAAATAACGCACAAAAATGAAGCATAGGGCATATCATATTATAACTACTCCATGACAATTAACGTCTAAACGTATATCTGAAACACAGCAAGAAACCCAACCAGTCATCAATTAATATACACAGTTTTAATAAAGGAAAAGAAGGCGGCACAAGGCAAGATACATAAAAGACACATGCACTAAAAATATCTATAATTCTATTTATTTACAGAATAAACCTATATACAATAAACATTTTTTGTCTATAAGTTTCGAGAATCATTCATCTAAGTACAATAAGTTTTCAAGCTACTTACTATTGGCACCAACACGATCGACTAGAGTAATCACGCTGGGTAAAGTCTTGGCAAAAGAAACGAAAATGACGTGTTCAGAAATGAATTTTAAACAAATTCGTCATTTTTATCTGTACTTTCAAAAAGCCTAACTGTTTCCGTCTGCTGATGGCTGTTCCGTTTTCGGTCTCGCTTTGTAAGAGAGTACTTTGTTCGTCCGAAAGTCGTCATGGATTGCTGACCGCTGAGAGCGCCCTGCCCGTTTTGTGGTTTTCTTTTATTCGACTAAACCGTTTTTCAAGTGTGATTGAATAAAGTGTTCTGACTGTTTTTAAGTGCCTGTGTCAAGTGGATTAACCTAGTTCTCGGCATCCTTTCTTTACATTCCTCCTCTGCATAGCTACCTAGTTATACCTGGCACCCAACGAAAAAAGGACCCGTAAAATTCTTCCTAAAAATCTTTGAAAACCTGCCGATAGGGTCAAAAATAAAAGTATTTATCGCTTAAGTACTACCAGACTGGGACTATGACGCTTGTGTTGGTTTGTAAGTTTTATTTTTTAATACCATTTGTCTATTGCTTACTTATTTTAGGGAAATGTTCAATTTTAATACTAAGATTATACTAGATTTTAAAAGTTGAAACGGAGAAGTTACCAGTAAGTAAGGACACGGGGCGCGATATTGGGAAGGACCGCCCTGGGCCCGAGCGCAGCCGAAACCCCCCCGAGAAACCTCAAGGGGACTGGTGATGACTTTTCGTTGTTCGTTGTGGTCCGTCGAATAGAGAGCTCGTTCTGATTGTCGCCGGTTGTCGAAAGTCCCTTGTCTTGCTATCTCGCCCGAAGTTACCGAAGTTTCGAGACCTTACACCCAGCCAAATAGGTTGCCTGGTCCGTTTCGGTTTTTCGTTGGCAAATATAAGGACGTCGCAATTGTAGATGATAACAAAAAAAATAACCCATAAAACCTTTTTCTAAAAAGTGGAAACCCGCCGAAAATAGGGCAAGGATAAAAGGATTTTTTTAACTGCTACCAGTGTTTTGGATAGATATAAAAAAAAATAATAATAATAAATAAAATAAAGAAGGAAAATAAATACATTATTTACATAAGCTAGAGTTACTTGTTGAATCTCAACTTTTATAAATTTGAGATTTGTAAATTTAAGATTTGAAATTTTATACATATCATTATATTTGATCATTGGCAACTTGCATCCATTCTCGAAAAGTTTGTAAGCGAAACTTCAGCGAATTTAAAGAATTACAAAAAAATTGTTTTGTCTTGCGACTCATTCTCACAAAGCTGATTAGAGCCTAATAAATAGGCGCCACTTTCTTTATCACAAACGTTAATTTCAAAACGCTTTGTGTTTAATCGCGAATTCAACACTACGCGCGTCGTCAATAGTTTTATAAGACAAACATAAGGATAAATCAAATTTATATTTGAAAGAAAAATTGTCACCGTATTTGCATCTCAAATTCCTGTTCTCACTTTTTATAATTTATAATTTATTCATAAGTCATGCAATAAATCAAGGAATTAAGGATAGAATTTAATCTATGTACAAGTTTATAGAGAATAGTTTAATGTTGAATTAAAAAACATTCAGATGAAAAACTAATAACGTATTTTAACGAAAGTCAGAGAGAAAGAAGACAGCGAATACCAAAATCATATCTTGAAATGTGAATTGAAATGTTTAAAAATTACTGTTAAAGAAAAATGAAAATTCATGATGATACGATTTGATGAAAGTTTTTTAAAGTATTTGTCTTGTTTATAACTAACAAATGAATCAAGAAACAGATTCGAAAACTGTCCAAAGTTGGTCTAAGCCTATAGAGAGATTAATGGTAGCTTGAAGTGTGTTCAAAGCAGATCTAAACCTAGGGAGGTTAATGAGGACTTGGACAGTTGGTGACCCAAAGCTGTTCTAAGCCTTACAGGTGAATGCGGGCTTGGACAGTGTGTTCATCAGCTGGGCTAGACCTGGGTTAATGAGGGCTTGGGCACCAGGCTCGTGGGCTAACGTCATCTGGTGGACACCTGCGTGGGGATTACGTGTTTTCTGCCTGTGGTCTATCGGCGACATATGACGAAGCCATGAGACAGTATATGTTAAATGAATGAGAAGAAAGAGTAAGATGGAAAGAGAGAAAGAAAGAAAGAGAAAGCAGGGATTGAATTAGTATGTGAGAAATCATAAAATCCAGATTAGGAGTGAGTATCGCTGCTGCTGCTCTCTGGCTCTCGTCAAGTTAAATAACTTTAAGCTGCGCTTTCTGTAACTTCTTCTTATTATTGTAACCTGTTAAAATTAAGTATTTGAATTTGACAAATGTTGATCCCATCTAATTTGAGAATAATAGTTGTATTTAATTGATTATGATTCCTAATTTTATTAATTTTTTATTGAAATTATTTATCCCAGCTTCTGATTTAAACAACCAGACTGGAACTCCGACTCTTGTGTTGGTTGTAAGTTTATTTTTCTAATACCATTTATCTGTTGCTTGCTTATTTTAGGGAACTGTTTAATTCTAAAATTAAGATTGCGTTGGAATAAATAAATATGTAAGTCGGTAATTTAAACGAGTTTAATTAGGAAACCAAAACAGAGGAAAATTAAAAATTCTCGAAAAAGTTGAGTCGAAAATAGTGCGCCTAAGTGGCTGGTAATATAGAAGAATCGAATTATGAAAAATAAATAGAATAATCTTCTGTTACTAGGCCAGATGATGACCTCCTTCCCCCAGGTTTAGCTATCTATATATGTAGAGGTTGATGACCTCCCCCTCCTAGGTTTAGCTGCCTATATATGTAGAGGTTCAGGCAGGCCTCAGCAATTCTCTAAAAATCTCCTCTCACGAATAAAACGTACAAAGTGACATCAGTTTGATGTCACTACTTTTAAAAAATAGAAAGTTCAGTTTTCACTCATAACATTTTGTCGATCCTGCCAGGATAGGTGCTCTCGATAAATCCAAGAAATCACATAGAGGCCTATACCTGAACATTAACGGACACTGGAATCCAAGGAACCAGTGAAAGAAGTAATTAAAGAATCTCACGGGATTCACAAAGAAGGAGGAACTCCGGATCTTTTGCTACGGCAAGACCCGATAAAGGAAGTAAGTAGAAGTGAGCTAAAATTAGTCGAGGTATTAAGTACTCGCTATCCTACGTAAAGTTACTTCAAAAAACTTTGAAATCGAACGAGGCCCGCAATCAGGAGGAAGACGCATCTGCGTAGGTAAGCAGCCAACGCCCAGCCAGGCAACCGGTTAGCGACAGTGAGGAGCTGACTCACCCCACCGACACGTCAAGAGAAAGGCAGCAATCTACGGATTCATCAGGCCGCGAGCAGCAGTTCACAGTAAGCAAACAACTAAAATTAAGAAAGCAAATACTGTAAACACTTTCTTCAATCGATCTTGGGCCTTAGAGCATAAATCCTTTTTACATACGTCAAACGGTGACTGTACTACGGTACAGGTAAGGTAAAATTGAGGCAAGATCGGGTTGGCTATACTCTGTGTGTTCACAAGCACTGGCCATCCTTAATAAAATAAATAACACTACCTCAAAATCAGTAACAGTTTGTAGCAACTTGTACTGCATTTTGTTGTATTAAAATAAAACACTTAAAATTGTTCGCGACATATTACACGCGAGTCACAAACATACTTATAAATAAGTACCCAGCAAGCACACTGGCGTTTGACAAACATCGCGATAATATACTTTATCTGACTGACTCATCCTATGATACTGACTCATCCTTCCCAAATCTTACTTTCACAACCGCAGTAATGTCTCGAGCACAATCACCCGTTCGAGCCCCGTCCCCTTCTCGCTCTACGGACGAATTATTGGGCAGGGTTCTCAACCAGATGGAGGCATTAACGAAAAATGGAAGCTAAATTGGCTATAGAAACTATAAAAACAATTAACGGTCAAGACGATATGGGCGTGGAAGACTTTATTAAAGTTGTTAAACGAGCCCGACTGAGGTGTGAAAAACCGGAAATACTACTAGATTTAATACTAGCAAAAAAAGATCACTGGCACAGCAGAAAAAGCCATTTTGAATCTCCCCAACATTTTTTTTCGCGTCTAGTTCTAAAATGAATAGACACGTATATTAGGATTTTGTCGAAAATTTAATTTTCTCCTTATATAATTATTGAAAATTTCGATAGTTACGTGTATTTTGCTAGATTCTATCATGATTAAAATTCAATATCTCCGGTTCGGTTTATCGTATCAATACAAATTTTAAACCGTTTTGTACCTTATTGTGTGCGTTTAAAAGGTGTACGCTCACAGTTTTTCTATGTTTAAGGAAAAAATAATACAAACAATTAGATTGTTTAACAATTTTTTGATGACGTTCCCCAAAATGAATTTGATTGAAAAAAATACTGATATTTTCGCTATGTTTTTACCAACAAAACGCATATTTAAAAAAAGTGGAGACTTATTTAGAACATAAGATAAAAAATAATGTTGGTAGCAAGTTGCGTGCGACAAGTCAAGACGTGCGCGCTTCATGACTAAACGCGTTGGTCGTGAACCTTCAGAACACTCGTGTATACCGTCAAGTTTTTAGCCTGGTTCAAGACATATTCATACCGTATTTTTTATTGCAAAACGTTGTGAGTTATGTTTAAAAAGCAAGTGTAGTGAAGTGCTTGAATTTTATGTCGCAAAATGCCGAAAGCATCGAAATTGAAGGAAGGTTCAAAAATCCGAACGGATAGGTGTTTTAATCTATTGAATTTGTCTTCACATCCAAGTTTGAATAAAAAGGAGTCCCTCAGATCAGTTTCTGAAAAAATTTTATTGGCATTAAATATACCAATAACCAAAGAATCCCTTGAGCAGAAAATTTGCAATACGTGTCGCCTTCAATTAGCCAAAAATAACCGAAATGACAATGAACTTCAATCGCACAAGGTTTGTTAAATGATGGTTCATATATTACGAATCCAACATCTGAGAAAGTCTAACTTTTCGATTTTAAAGTGTTCTGTAGAACTTCAAAAAAATTTTATATACTGCATAGAAGTATTAATTTTATAAAATCCTAGATCCTTCGCAAATTTTCGATATTTCGTGAAATTCGAATTTTATTATTATTCAGGATCTATGATCGAATCACATACAATTGATAGATTAAATGACATTCTATGATTCTGCAAAATGCTTAACTTTAGTGAAAATCGTGAATTAATAATTATCCACAAATTACATGGTTTAAGGAATAAAGGAAAATTGATGCTATCTGAATTAGCTTCTGTAGTTGAAAAAAAGAAAATGAACGATTCAATATTAAAAAATCTCTATACATGAAAGGATTAATATTTTCTGCAAAATTGTTTTAGAATTCTAAAAACCTAAAGTTTTTCCAATCATCAGAATATCTTTAATTGAATATTTCATTCTCTCATATTCAAAATTTTATGCTAAATGAAAAAAAACGAACCTTCTGTAAAAGTTTAGTGTTTTATTTAACTAAAGACGAACTTCAATCTAATTAGGCTAAACCTGAATTACACTAAAATCAAATCTACGTTTGATATGAGTTTACCTTAAGTTGAGTCAATTCTTGTTGAAGTTAGATCAAGTTACACATGAATTAAACTTGAATTTTATCACGTTTTACCTAAGCTGCACGGTAGAATAGAGCCAAAACTGTTTTTTTTCAAAATTGAATATATTTTTCGTAAAAGTTAACATAAAGCTTCAGTTTAAATTATTTTTTTAGCGCGGAGAACTTGAAGATTCTGATGCTATTTCCAAGACTAGTGATGAAGTTTTCAATGAAAATGAAAAAGACATGCATTATTCCCTAGATTGTTCAGTTGAATCATTGAAGGAAGGTGAAAACGTGACGTCTGAAGCAATTGATTTTATGAACAAGGGTTTAAATTTGGTTGGAATTTCACCTATAAAAAAAAAAATTAATCAAAAGCGCTATTCGGTTGAAAAAAGTCTTAACTTATCTGAAGCAATTTCCAAAAAAATTTTTCATACTTCTGTCAATGTAAATAATGATAGTATTGAGGAAAATGACGGAAATAGTGTACTGCAAACTTTAAAAGACGAATTTAACTCAACAACAGACCGTGCAAAACAAATGAAAATTTTGACTATTTTTTGCAAAGACTGGACTTTCCGGAAAGTTCAGCACCATTTTCCTTCTGCTACAAGACACATGATCACTGTTGCAAAGAAAACTGCTGAAGAAAAAGGAATCTTGGCTGATTCTAACCCAAAGAGTCATCCGTCATTAGAAAAAGAAGTAATTGACGCAGTCACCAAATTCTATGAACTTGATGAGAACAGCCGAATGATGCCAGGGAAAAAAGATTATGTTTCTGTTAAGGTCAATAATGAACGCGTTCACATGCAGAGAAGATTATTGTTGATAAATTTAAAAGAGCTTAATCAAATTTTCAAGAAAAATCATCCTCAAATGAAATGTAGTTTCTCCAAATTTGCAATGTTACGACCGAAAAATTGCGTGCTGGCAGGTGCAAGTGGCACACATTCAGTTTGTGTTTGTGCTATTCATGAAAACGTGAAATTGTCAATTGAAGGGTCTAATCTCAAAAACCTGACAGCTAATTCTCCAAACCCAATTAAAAGTTACCATGACTGCTTTAGACAAATGATTTGCATTGAACCATCAATTAATTGCTATTTTGGAAAGTGCATTGAGTGTCCTACTGCAACAAAGTTGATTGACGAATTAGAGAAAATTTTTGAGGAAAACTTCATTGATGAAATAACTTACAGGCAATGGACAAACGTTGATAGAAGCACTTTGCAACTTATGATATCCCCTGTTGATGAATTTGTCGAAAAATTGAAAACTGATCTAGAAAAGTTGCTTCTTCATTCTTACCTTGTGAAAAAACAAAATGAATTTATTTGCAATTTATTACAGAGGTGATGACGGTGAAATTGGAATGAAAAGTTTTGTAATCTCATCTGAATGTTTGCATCATGATACAATTGCCGTTTACGTGTTTCAAGAACACTTGGTACATTTCATCAAAAAAATTTTCAGAAAAATTTCAAAAATTTTGTATTTCTCTGATGAGGCTAGTGGGCAATACAAAAACAGAAAAAATTTTATCAATCTCACTCATCATCAAGACGATTTTGGTTTCGCTGCAGAATGGCATTTTTTTCCAACTTCCCATGGGAAAGGCGCGTGCGATGGCTTGGGTGGGACTTCAAAAAGGCTGGCTGCTAGAGCCAGTCTTCAAAGAGTGAAAAACCCTATTCAAACGCCAAAAGAATTGTTCAAATGGGCAACAGAATCACTCCCCAACGTTTCTTTGAAATTTGTTTAAAATGAAGAGTATAATGAGGCGGAGAAAAAATTAGAGGTAAGATTTCAAATGGCTGTAACAGTAAAAGGAACATTAGGCTATCATTGCATTCTTCCGATCACCAAAAAAAATGTTAAAGCCAAGCACTTTTCTTTGCAAGATCATGCGACTCTAGTCGCAGTTATGAAATGATAATTCTGTATAAAATTGTTATTAGAAATAACGAATATTTTATATTTAACAAGTATAATTTTACACTATTTCCGCAAACTACTTCGATTCGAAAATACTACACACTCACAAGTTTAATTTATATTTACAAATTCATCATTATCTATCATGAAAATAAAACCAAGAGTTTAGATTTTACCTGAGTGTATCTTTTTTCCAACACACGATTTCCTTTCATGTTCCCACAGTGAATACAGTGAAAATTGTATTTATAAACAACGAAACACATCAGCGTACTGAGCTAGGCTAGTGGCTAGTGAGCGCGCGTGACTTGATGGAACTCGTCGCGCTCGACTTGCGGTGGAAATTATTTTCTATCTTATGATCTAATTAAGTCTCCACTTTTTCGAAATATGCATTTTGTAGGTAAAAACATGGCGCAAATAACAATATTTTTTTCAATCAAATTCATTTTGGGGAACGTCATCAAAAAATTGTTTAAACAATCAAATTGTTATTATTATTTTTTTGCTTAGCAATAGAAAAACTGTGAGCAAACACCTCTTAAGTGCACATAATAAGGTACAAAACGGTTCAGAAGTTGTGTCGATACGATAAGCCGAACCGGAGATGTTAAAAAGATGTTTGTAAAAGAATGACCCATATGCGGACGATTACGAGTAATTGAGGCCAGAAGAAGAACAGAAAGATACAGACTATTAGTAGATTCAGGAGCCGCGATAAATATAATCAAAGAAGAAATACTGGACGATCAAGAAGAGAGAAAACTAACATACAAAACATTCTTAATGGGAAATGACCGACACATTTCAAAACAATCTACAAAATTAAAATTCTTTGATCAAGAGCATATTTTTCATATAGTACCCAACGATTTTCCCCTACCAGAAGGCGGAATAATCGGAATAAAATTCTTCGAAAAATATCCAAGATACGCAATCACGAATAAATACCTTGTCATAGATAAAGTAAAATTACCTTTGTACCTGAGTAATGATTTCATACCAGGAAATTCGGAAAAAATATGTACTATCTCTACTGAAGATGAAGACCAAGATGTAATCATTATTGATAATGAAGAAATCCCAGATAGCCTGTACGCGACAGTGTGTCCAGATTTGACACGCGAACGTTACGCACACAACGTTAACAGCAGTACGTGCGTGAGAATGGTTGCGCGCGCAGCGTAGTGTGTCTGCTGTTCGCGGTGGTTCTCTGATATTTCTCTGGTTTTCTCTCCTTGACAAGGATCGTTCAACCAGAGAAATCTCAGAGAACCACCGCGAACAGCAGACACGCTACGCTGCGCGCGCAACCATTCTCACGCACGTACTGCTGTTGAAGTTGTGTGCGTAACGTTCGCGTGTCAAATCTGGACACACTGGTACGCGATAAGAAACTGACAGACTACTAAAGAGAGGAATAATAAGAGAAAGCCAATCACCCTACAACTCACCACTATGGATAGTACCGAAGAAAGCGAACGAGTTAAGAATGGTAATCGACTACAGGAAAATAAACGAAGATACTGACCAAGATGCATACCCACTACCAATGATAGACGATATATTGGATCATTTAGGAAAAGCCAACTTCTTTTCTGCCTTCGATGAAGACAACAAATATACCGCGTTTTCTACAACTCAAGGACACTTCGAGTATAACCGAATGCCCTTTGGTTTAAAAAATGCACCAGCTACTTTCCAAAAAATGATGGATAATGCATTCAGGGGATTAATTGGAACCAAATGTTTCGCATACATAGATGATATTGTAATATTTGGAAGTACTATACAAGAACACAACGATAACTTGACAGCAGTAATAGAAAGAATTCATCAACTGGGACTAAGATTGGAACCAAAGAAATGTGAATACCTTAAACCGGAATTGGAATTGGAACGAGAAGTAACCCAAGAAATAATGGAATTTTTATCAAACTACTACCCAGATAAAAACTTTCACATTTGTTTCTCTAAAACTAGAGAACTTAATAAGGAAGAAAGAAAACAGATTATCAAAGAAGCCCATAGAGACCACACAGGAGAGCAGAACACCATAGAAAAAGCTAAAAGAATTGGTCAATGGACTAATATGGATCAAGACATTAAAGATTATGTAAAGAAATGTCCTATCTGTCAACTACAAAAAACCACCCGTATTAAAAACCGAGCTGAAAGTATAATACCCGACATACCTATCAACCCAAACGATAAGGTAGCACTAGACATTTTTGGTCCTTTACCGATCACACCAAAGGGAAATAAGTACATACTTAGTATTCAAGATCGTTTAACAAGGTATACTATACTAATACCTTTAAAAAACGAAACTTCAAATTCAATAGCGGAAGCTCTAATAGATCAATACATTTACATTTTTGGATCCCCTAAAACCATTCTTACTGATCAAGGAACTAACTTTTTATCCGAGCTCATGGATCAATTTGAAGAGGCATTAAGAATTAAACACGTCAAAACTACTGCCTTTCATGCACAAGCAAACGGAAACATTGAAAGGATGCACTCAACATTGAACAATTTAATTAAGACCAGCATAGCAGAAAATCAAAACGATTGGGACGAAAATCTAAAATATATAACTTTCGTCATAAACTCCACAATAAATCAAACCACAGGATTTACCCCATTTGAACTCACGTTTGGAAGGATGACTAATATCCCATCCGAAATCGAGGATTCACCTAATCTAACATATCAGGATTTAATTAGAAAATGGAAAAGGAAACATGAAGAAAACATCCGGAAAACTAAAGAAAGAGTCCAAATACACACCAACATGGAGCGCTTCATTGTTTTACCTCCACATTCTCGGCTCACAGGCACGAAAGCATGAAAGGAGGAACGGAGGAGAGTGCTGCCGTGCCTCGCAGTGGAAATCACACGGAAGGAGCGTGCATTGGTAGTTGTAGGTACCCCGGTTTGCAAGCTGAGCACACTGGTCTGATCTATAACGTGTCTGATCTAAGACGCGAGAAAGTGTCGAGGAAAATTAGTGAATTTTAATTGCAAATTGCAAATAGGCTTAATCATCACTTTGAAGAAATGGAAAAGTTTGTTTATTGTCTCATAAAACAAAGACGAAAGCGCATTAAAATAGCATCCCGGCCGCATGTGACCGAGTGCGAGTCTTTGCGTTTAAGTTTTCTCAAGTCTTGCAAAAAAGATATTATTTTGGAAAAGATGATTAGAAATAAGGCGATAATATTCCAAACACGTGAAGACAATGGAGAATGGTGTGATATGGAAGATGATGACATGCTTGTAAATGGATGTGAAGTAAATGTTGTGCTCATCGCAATGGATGAAGATGATTCGCAAATAAAGAATACAGATGCTGATTCGAATTCGAAAAATTCGATTAACCAAATAAACAACAAAGAACTTTGAGGCTGCTGTAAGTTATGAAATAGTGTATATGGATTTTTTTACTAGAATTTTGCTATTCGAATAATCAATAGCAAAAATCTTTATTTTTATCTTAATTTTAATCTAAATTATTTCAATCTTAATCTTAAGTTTTCAATTTTAATTTGAGTTTTCAATCTTAATTCTAATCTCAATTTTTAATCTTAATTTTTATTCTTAATTTTTAATCTTCATTCTTAATTTTTAATTTTTAATTTCAATTTCAATCTTATTTTTAAATTTTCTGAATTTTTAAATTTTCAAATTTTTCAAATTTTCAAATTTCGAATTTTAATTTCAATTTTTAATTTTTAATCTAAATTCTTATCTTAATTTCAATTTTAATTTTCCTAATCTTAATTTGAGTTTTCAATCTAAATTAAAATTTTAATGTGGCTGTTTTTATTGAGTTTAGGGAATAAAAGTTTTAAGTGCATTATTAATAAGTAATAATAACTCAATATATAATTTGTTGCAGCTTTTACCATTAAAGTCGTCAGCAAACAGGAAAATCGACAGTCTTGTAATAGGGGCGAATGATGTACCCTCAATAAAGCAGGTTTCTCGAATTATTAATTCAATTTCTTATAATTACATTCAAAAACAAAAAATTAATAATTTACAAAGTTTGCTGCAGTTCAAAGATTACTATAAATGATAATTTGTTATTAATTTTCATCGTGAAAGTTATACTTAATTTTTCATGATAGTAAAGTTAGCTTATATATTTCAGGGAATAGTTCGTGCCGCTCGAAGCCAATACGTAAGAAATAGTAAGAGACCAAAAAAAACGACAAGTGAAACTACGCTACAGCACAAACCGAAAAGAGAGAAGCATTTTCCTTCTAAACTAATCTTCGTTATAGGCTCTTAGAATCTGAAGCTGCAAAGAAGATCGACGATGAAGAGGCAATGCAGGAAATTGGAAAAGGGTATACATCGGGCAAAAACACGAGTCACTTCAAAAGGCTTCTGATGATCACAAAAGATGTTCGTATAAAATGGATAGAAAATGACGGAAGTCGGATAACAGACATCATCACGAAGTTTCCTCTATTAGAAAATTATGACATGGTGAATAAACAAAAGTACAAATTATGGAACCCTCATCAACTTTTAATTGTTTTTTAATATCTCGACTTTTTTTATCAATTGTTTTAGATTCTATTTGAAGTGAATAACGTTATCTACAATGAAAACGAAGAGACAATGTTTCAAAAAATTTCCAAAATCATACACGATGTCGGTCAGCTGTTTGATCTCCCATTCGACGATGAAATGGAAAAGCTGGCTATTTTTGAAAAACTATGCAAGGATTTGGCATGGCGACAGATGTACGAGAAAGTTCCTCTTCTCTGCACTATAAAAAAGGCATGTATCGTATAAGCAACTTATTAATTATCTTGAACCTCAAAACATTTGTTTTAATGTATCGATTCGATGACGCAGATCCTTTCTTCGTTGCAAGATATAAATACGGAAATTGACGAAGCTCCCAGGCTTGTGGTATTCGTCTCTGAAGATGCCATTACAACTGCTTACATTGTTGCTGATGAGAAACTTCGTATTCCGATACCTGAGCCAACTGTAGAACGTGTGATTGGAGGACTACTGTGCGCCTATTACTGTTGGCACCGTACTTTTCCGGCAACTTACGCAGGAATTCTAGAATTAATGGCCTACAGCGTTTTTGGGCTTGTTATGAAAAAAATAGTGGGGCTGCAAAACTAGTGCGCAAACTCGAGATCAAAAAATAATTTTTGTAAAATTTTGTAAAATTGTAACGTTCAAAAATCACTAAGGTTAATAAAATGATAATGATAGTTGAACAATTTCGTTGTGTGCATTATTCAAATTCCATTATTTACAACGACCGAATTCCTTTACAATTACACACATAAAGTACGTTATTCTGACACACTTAAAGCATGTAGAGTAACACGCTTTATTTATGTTACAAAATAACACGGATTAAAATGTGTTAAATTATGCTCACTAGTTTAACACACACCAAGTGTGTTGATCAACACGCTTTGGTTTGCAGTGTAGAATTGGAAAAAAACGAAGAAAAGATAAGATGAAGGAATAGTAAGGACTCACCCTTTATACAAGCCAGGAAACATAGTCAAAATCCTTAACAACACCAAACAAAACAAATTAAAACAATCCTGGAAAGGTCCTTACGAAGTTATAGATTACCTAGATAATAATAATCTACGCATTAGGAATAAAGATAAAATACTGAGAGTACACATAGATCAGTGTATGCCTTATTTTTCAGATGAGGACCCTAGTACTTTTAATAGCGGCGATAGCCAACTGTAAAGCCAACTACACCTTACAACCACTAACCAGCAACTTATTTATCGAAGACATCACCAAGGTACATTTGTACCATGAAACTTGGGATCTTGTGGTAGCAATTAACTTCACATCTAACCAGCAACGTATATCAGCGATAAGCAGCACCATTGAGTTAGCAGAATCAGCATGTAACAGATGTGCACCCCAATACGAAGTACAGCTTGTAAAGAGTAGATACAATAGATTAGTACATAAGAATATGATTCTGGAGAAATTACTCGGAAAAAATAAACGAACGAAAAGAGGATTGGCAAACTTTATCGGCGATATATCCAAAACACTATTTGGTACACTAAGGGTCGATTCCACCAACGTAAATTAAATTTTAATCGGCGGTTTAATCCGTCATTCTAAATTCTGATTGGTTTATCCAATGGTTTAACCATCGATTAATAATTAACCGTATTTGGTGAAACCAGACCTAAGCGCACAAGACTTGAATAACATAAATAACGAATTTGATAAAATATATATGGACAATAAAAACTTAGCAACAGTGTTAACAAATCACATGAAAACTCTGAATCTTATCCTAGATTCATCATCCGTAAACCACAAAGAGCTCATTGGGAATTCTGAATGCTGAAAGAGAGCTCACAAGAAATCTGAGTAGCGGACTGAACACCGTATCAAGGAACAGCTTCGTTAACAGTAAGCTGCTAATAGCAGCCATAATGATTGACGAGACAAGCGAAGACATAGACATGGCCATCAACGCTATCATCGACGGTAAACATGGAATCATCCATCCTCAAATATTAACAACTGCTATGTTAAAAACAACTATTATGGAATTTGAAGAAAAACACAGAACAAGATACCATTTTGATGCAGACGAAACCAGCTACCAGCACATAATCGGAATAAGTCAACTATCAGTTGCCATACTGAAAGTACTATTCACCTATATACTCAAAATTCCCATTATAGAACAGGAAGAGGGTACCATCAAACACATTATACCTATCCCTTATCCTATCCAAAACCTATACCTTGCAGTGATTCCCGACCATGACTATGTAATAAAATTTAAAGACTCATATGTAATTACTGACAAGGAAACAATAAATAAATTTACGACGATAAGCGAATATAAAATTTGCGAAAGAAACCAACCAAACTTTAGGTTGACTGACAGTGAAACATGCGAAGCTACGATATTTAAGCGATACTCAGAGAACAAATGTAGAACTTCACCTTTTGCTTTACACAAAGAAACCTTTATACCTGTACTAAACGGATACATAATAGTACCAATGAACGAGGTAGATATTAGGTGCGAAACATGAATAGAACACCTAAAGATTAAACAACCCTCACTACTGACGGGTTCAAATTGTAAAATCTATAATGGAATTGACGCACTGTACCTTAGCAAAAATCTAAAGGAACAATTTTACGACGAATTTAATGTAACCTACAACATTAGTTACTCTAACGATGATCAAAACACCTTAAACAGTTACAAGGTCGAGCGGTATTTTGTAAACAAAGGATCTCTCGGCGAAAATAAGACTTGGCGAAAGTGTAAACATTTGAGGAATTTATAGATAACATAAATTAAAATTAATTAAACTTATAAGATATTTACGTCCGAATAATTCTCTTCATTGAATGCAGGAAAATGACCAACCTCGGACAATCCAGATGTTTTTTATAATCAACAGTGTTAATATATTGACCTATGTATAAACAATTTTCGACGAATGTTCCAATTATATTGATTTTGACAGAATATCTAAACAAAGTTTTTAATTGTGATGACAAATTAGTTTAAAATATCGATTGGAGATATGTTCCTCAAAGTGTGGTAAAAAATGCGACAGAATATCAAAGAATTTTCAACAACAATCCTATTGTAAAATCTGATGAGGATGACATAGTAGTCATCGAAACGTCATTAAAGAGATTATAAAAAACATCTAGATTGTCCGAGGTTGGTCATTTTCCTGCATTCAATAAATTAAAATATTATTTCACGTACAAGAAATTTTATTCCAGGTACAGTTGACTCAGAAAAGTTCTGAGTACAGTCGATTTGGGAAAAAGCTCTAAGTACAGTAAGGTGTAATAACTACACCTACGGGTTGTAATGGAGTGAAGTGTTTAGTTTTGAACTCCAGGCAACTATATACGAAAAGGAAAATAGCAATAGAATTTACTAAATCAAAATTACTGAATTAAAAATAAATTTATTTTGATTATTGTTACTTAGATCATGCCGAATAAAAAATAAAATGGCGAATATTAAACCAGCAGAACCTGACCAGGAAATAGAACCAGCTCTGGAAAATGTGTTGGGGAACTCCGCGGGTTCTTCATACGCAAAACGGTACAGAATTCGTAAATAAGACTGTTCAGACGAATTTTGTCTTTTTGCTCTGTCTCTCTCTCTCTCTAGTCTTGCGCTAGAGATGTGAAGAGTATGTATTTTCTATTCATCGGATGTGTGAATGTGTTATACGATGTGTAGCCTATGATGTGTGATTAGGCGTAACGATTGACTTCGGATATACTCGATTTGTTCCGTGGCGGCTCGAGCCGCCGAGATTTGAAAAGAGAAGAGAGAGAGCCAGTGCGTTTTGTGTGTGCTTTTTTATGCATGATTAGTCAGTCGTAATTAAGAAGCTCTTGAGTAAAGCTCATGTGAAAAAGTGTATCATCACCTACTTGTATCTTGTTTCTACAAGTCAGGTGCATACGTTCTCCTTTATACAGCGTTTTAGTGACGCAATAATTGATATAACATTCAATTTATTTGAATGTAGCAAGCGCCGAAAGCTTGTACGCTTAAAATTATTTAACAACTGATCAGTGTTAAACGCAGTGGATAATAAAAAAGTACAAGGGGTTTTTATGCCGCAAGGCTTTTCCTCTTGGAGCAATTGAAGGCTCAAAATTGTGTTTAATTTTTAAATCCTGTCACACCACAAAAAAAAAAATATTATAGACATGAAGTTCGTGAATTATACCATGTTGGTAAAGTTTCCGACTATACAATTTGGTGCCTCCTGTGAGGTGTGATCTGTGATAAAGTGACATTAAGTGAAAAAACAAAGGATGTCCTTATAGTGAAGGAACACGAGCGTGCTGATTTTCAATAAATTTTCACCGATAAACTACACCAAGGGCTCCAGGAACTCCGGTCGCCTTGCTGTGCCACCTGCTGCGGAGGATTACCAACTTAAGCAAAATATAAGTACCATTTGTTTGAACATTTTAATTTACATAAGTATGGATGAGTTTGTTTTTATATGAGATAGACAAAATTTGTTTTGTTCTCAGTGTGAACTTAAATAGTTCTTAAAAACAGTTTATAAAACTAGATTATATCAGGAATTTTACCTTTACAGAAGTTATTTTCTGTTAGTTTGATTTTTGGTAATAACAACTTAGTTGATACGTTTTATTCATACTCAATACGAGTCATTTAACGTACTTTCTTATTATATTTCTTATCCATACCATATATGTCTATATTCATAGTTGAACATTTTATAATAAAAATAATTACCATTTGTTTAAATACCGAAATTTATAAAGTCGTCGTGTGAATAAAACAGTGGATATTCGAAGAAAAAGTCGGAGAAAGATCTTTGAGAGTGTATTATAAACAACTCTTGCCGTATTTATACTTAATATCTGATTACGGAAGAGGTTCGCGCTCGATCTCTGTTTATTCTGAGTGAAGCATAATTATCTTGATAGCTTATTCAAGGGTTTAGCCACTATGGAGCGTATAAAGGTTATAACTCAAAAGCGTACGACGCTTAAAACTCAAATCACAAACTTATCAAATATAGTCGCACAGAATCAAGTAGACTCATTGAACGTAGTTTTACGTTTCAAAAGAGTAACCGAACTCTTTCATGCTTACGAAGAATTGCATGACGAGCTTGCAATCTTAGACCCGGAGAATGACAAATTAAACGAACTCGATGAAATTCAAAATCGCTATTATGAATTAGCCTCGAAAATTGAAACTTTACAGCGACCAGCATCTTCACAGAGTCGTGATGATTTAATCACGATGCCAGTTACAAACTCAGTAGAAAAAATGCGTCCGATTAAGTTACCCGTTGCCGAGTTGCCTAAATTCAACGGAGCATTTGAAAAATGGTTATCATATAAAAATTCGTTTATAACTATTATAGATTCTCGAACCGATATTGACGATTTGCAAAAATTTATTTATCTGAAAAATTCCTTAGAAGACGATGCTGCAGACAAAATTTCAATTTACAATATAAGCGCTGAAAATTACAAAAATGCGTGGAATTTGTTATTAGAATCTTATGAGAAGAAGCGTATCCTCATCGGTAAACACCTGGACACGATATTAGATTATCCTGCTATAACAAAGGCGACGCCAGCAAATTTGACAAAACTCGTCACTGATATGCGACAACACGTAAACATGCTTGCGTCTTTAGATGTTCATCCGGATCAACATTTATTGACGCGTATAATCGAACGTGTTTTGCCAGATAATACGCGCTCGAAATGGGAGGAAAATCTTAAATTAGATGAATCACCGAATATTAAAAAACTATACGAATTTATTTCAGAAACATCATTTCGACTTTTGACGATTAAACAAAATTCTTCGCGTTCAAAAACTGATCTTACTACTACAAGACGACGCTTTGATACAGATTTTTCTAAACATAAATTCCGCAAGGGCGAATTTGGAGCTCGGGTATTGGTTTCTCTAGCTTCATCTAATTGTCTCGCTTGTAAAACTGGAAAACATCCATTATATAGATGCGCTGAATTTAAAAAATGGCCTGTGAATCATAGATGGACTCTAATAAAAACAAATAACATTTGCAAAAATTGCCTTGATATACATGAAGATAGATGTAAATATCCGCTTTGTAAGGAATGTAAAAAATTTCATAATATATTATTGCATTATTTTAAAACGGATTCATCTCAATCAAACAATGAAAGGCCGCAGTCAGGCGCAAGTGGGTGTGATAAAAAATCCATTCCGAAATCCGATGCATGACAAAACACTATTGCGCTCAATTCTGTGTCGCGCGCACCTCAATCTCAACTCATGATGAGCGTGACTGTACGTGTAAAAAAGGCGAACGGTGACTTTATACATGGACGAGCTTTATTAGATACATGTGCAACGGCACATTTTATTACACAAGATTTTGCTCAAAAACTAAACTTACCCATCCAACGGTGTTCTATACCAATAGGTGCGATTGATAATATGACTACTACTTCTAAGGGCTCAATCGAAGTTTTATTTTATTCGATACATAATGAGTTTAATAAAAAATTACTTTTCCTGATTGTACCGAAAATAGCAGAAGCAGTGCCTTGTGAATACTTTCCACGTAATTTGATTAATTTACCATCGAATTTGAAATTGGCCGATCCGCAATTTCATATACCGCGATCAGTTGATTTGCTTATTGGCTCAGGCGCGACGCTTTCCTTATTATCAATCGGTCAAATAAATTTATCACGAGATAAGGGCGATTTATATTTACAAAAAACTCAACTTGGCTGGGTTGTAGTAGGCGGTGTCGCTTCTTCCGACGGAAAAGGGGTAATATCGTGTAAATTGACTGAATTGACAAAGCAGATGGAGAAATTTTGGTTGCTGGACGACATAACAGCCCCAGCACACTGAGATTTCAGAAAATTCAGAATGTGAGAATCATTACCTTCTTAACACATCGCGTGATGTAACTGGGAGATATGTAGTTCGTTTACCTTTCCGTTCGATGGGTCAAAATCATGAACCAAATTTAGGTAATTCACGATCGATAGCACTTCGACGTTTTTACGCACTTCGGAAAAAACTCAACGCCAATGCAACGCTTAAAGGAGAATACGAAGACGTGTTGAAGGATTGGATAAACTTAGGCCATATGACACTTATAACGCATGAGAGTGAAGGCGGATATTATATGCCTCACCATGCAGTTATAAAGACAACAAGTACTACGACAAAAACACGTGTAGTTTTTGATGCTTCGGCAAAATCAGATACGGGCTTGTCCTTAAACGATATTCTAATGACTGGTCCCACAATTCAAGATAAATTATTTGAACATTTAATCCGATTTCGTATACATCAATATGTGCTTACTGCTGACATTGAGAAAATGTATCGGCAAATTTTAATTCATCCCGATGATAGGAAATTTCAAAGAATTTTTTGGTACCATGAGAATCAAATACGTGTTTATGAAGTAAATACAGTTACTTTTGGTGTATCATCTGCACCTTTCTTAGCCATTCGCACAATTAAACAACTCGCAGATGACGAAGGCACGACCCTTGAAATCGGTTCGAAAACTTTAAAAAATGACTTATATGTTGACGACTTATTGACCGGAGCCAATTCTGTCGAAGAACTTTTACAAATTCGAAATGAAAGTATCGAAATTCTAAGTCGCGGTGGCTTTCCTATCAGACAATGGGGTTCAAATTGCGCGGAAGTTTTGCATGATTTGAATCAAAAGGCTGTAAATGTTAAATTTCTTACCGATAAGAATCCGATAGTAAAAACATTAGGCATTTTATGGTTTGTTAGGACCGGTAATTCTTTTTGCAAAAATAATTATGCAAGAATGTTGGAAGGCCAAGATTTCATGGGACGAATCAGTATCAAATGAATTGTATACTTTATGGTCGTCATTTGCGAGGCAACTCGACTTAATAGACAATCTTGTAATAGATCGACATCTATTCTTAAATGATATAAATGACATTCAAATTCATGGTTTTTGTGACGCTAGCAAGGTCGGTTACGGTGCATGTTTGTATGTAAGGTCTTGCAACAACCAAAATCAAATACTGGTGCGATTAATGTGCGCTAAGTCACGTGTCGCGCCTATCAAGGAAACAACGATACCTCGCCTCGAACTATGCGGTGCACTGACACTTGCACGCTTATATCGTGAAGCACGTACGGCTTTGAACTTTACATCTAATAAAATTATCTTTTGGTCGGATTCAACTATCGTGTTACATTGGCTTAAAAAAATCTCCGAGCGTTTTAAAGGTTTTTGAAGCGAATAGAGTCACTGAGATACAAGAAATTTGCAGCGATATTGAGTGGCGGCACGTGACATCAGAAAAGAATCCTGCTGACGCGCTATCACGCGGACAATATCCACGTGAATTTTTGCAAAATGATCATTGGTTTAATGGTCCATTGTGGTTAAACAAGGCAGAATCAACTTGGCCAATTTCCACCGAAATTTTCGTAAGGGATTTGCCTGGTTTACGAAAAAATGTCTGTCTAGTTGCAAAAATAAACCCGGACGTTATTTTTAGTAAATTTTCATCTTATGTGAAATTAGTTCGTGTTATTGCATATTGTTTACGATTTTCACGTAAAGGTTCAAATCGTGGAGCATTATCGGTCAAAGAAGTAGCAGAATCTGAAAGAAGAATTTTAAAATTAATCCAAGGTACGCAATTTTCAAATGAAATTAGTTGTATTCTTAAATCAGCGGGAATAAAGAGCACGAAACTTGCTTCTTTGAGTCCTATCATTGATGAAAATGGGTTGTTACGCGTCGGCGGTAGATTAAAAAATGCAAATATGGATTTTTCGCAAAAACATCCTTTATTATTACCATCACATCATCACGTCACGGATTTAATCATACGCGAAGCGCATGAGAAAAACTATCATTCGGGAATTCAATCCACTTTATACGCACTTCGTTACCGCTATTGGCTTCTTGATGGAAAAAATCAAGTGCGGAAAATTATTCGCAATTGCGTGCGATGTTTTCGTTTCAAGGCGTCTCCGATTGATTATAAAATGGCCAATTTGCCAAAATCTAGAGTAGAAAAGGCTATACCGTTTTATCATACTGGGGTAGATTTCTTTGGTCCCATGTATATAAAGGCGAAGAAACATCGTAACAGAGAACGATTAAAGGTATACGGTTGTATATTTATATGCCTAGCTACAAAGGCAGTTCACGTGGAGATTGTTAGTGACTTATCTACAGAAGCATTTCTCGGAGCACTAAGGCGTTTCGTAGGGCGCCGAGGCATTCCAGGTCATATTTATTCTGATAATGGCACAAACTTTGTCGGTGCAAACAATCAGCTTCGCGATCTGTATGCTTACATAGAGTCAGATGAATTTAAAAATACGGTAAAAAATTTTGCCTTAGACCGAAAAATCAATTGGCATTTTAATCCTCCCGCTTCACCTCACTTCGGAGGTATATGGGAGGCAGCAGTGAAATCATTTAAGCATCATTTTAGGAGAGTAGTAGGCGACTTGTTATTCACCTTCGAAGAATTAACTACTTTCGCTATAGAGATCGAAGCAGTTCTCAATTCGAGACCTTTGTGTCCAATATCAACGGACCCTAATGACCCATTAGCACTAACCCCTGCACATTTTTTAATTGGACAACCTTTGACTATACTGCCTGAAGATAATTTGTTATCTATTCCAGAAAATCGACTTTCATCATGGCATCTTATTACAAGGGCTCGTCAGGATTTTTGGCGCAGGTGGCACATAGAGTACTTGAATGAGCTACAAAAACGACAAAAATGGACTGATTCGGGTTCAAAAATCCAACCAAATGACGTGGTCATACTGATCGACAAGAATCAACCGTGCATGCGGTGGCAGCTTGGACGAGTTCTGGAGGTTCATCCTGGAGACGACGGCGAAATCCGAGTAGCTACAGTCAAAACTATTTCCGGCATCTTTAAGCGTAACGCGAAATTACTTTGTGTACTGCCAAAGGCTTAATTGAAGAATGTGAAGTTTCGCTTTCTCATTAAGAAATTTTGAAGAGACTTTTTTAGCTCAATGATGTGAATTTAGTGTTAAAATTAAAGCTGAAAAAAAAAATAATAAAGAAAACTTTGTATATGTATGATGTTTTGATCGTTCCACTCTCAACGGAGGGAGTGTGTTCAGACGAATTTTGTCTTTTTGCTCTGTCTCTCTCTCTCTCTAGTCTTGCGCTAGAGATGTGAAGAGTATGTATTTTCTATTCATCGGATGTGTGAATGTGTTATACGATGTGTAGCCTATGATGTGTGATTAGGCGTAACGATTGACTTCGGATATACTCGATTTGTTCCGTAGCGGCTCGAGCCGCCGAGATTTGAAAAGAGAAGAGAGAGAGCCAGTGCGTTTTGTGTGTGCTTTTTTATGCATGATTAGTCAGTCGTAATTAAGAAGCTCTTGAGTAAAGCTCATGTGAAAAAGTGTATCATCACCTACTTGTATCTTGTTTCTACAAGTCAGGTGCATACGTTCTCCTTTATACAGCGTTTTAGTGACGCAATAATTGATATAACATTCAATTTATTTGAATGTAGCAAGCGCCGAAAGCTTGTACGCTTAAAATTATTTAACAACTGATCAGTGTTAAACGCAGTGGATAATAAAAAAGTACAAGGGGTTTTTATGCCGCAAGGCTTTTCCTCTTGGAGCAATTGAAGGCTCAAAATTGTGTTTAATTTTTAAATCCTGTCACACCACAAAAAAAAAAATATTATAGACATGAAGTTCGTGAATTATACCATGTTGGTAAAGTTTCCGACTATACAAAGACCATACGAGAATTAACGGAAAAATTTGGAATCAGACATACTAAAAAACCCAAATATTACCCTCAGGCAAACCCCACCGAAAGATGCAATAGGACTATAAAGCAAATAAGACGGAATCATATGTTGTATATTATATATTTGCATTGTATGCTTCGTAACTGCTGTGGTATGTAGCACGAACTCTTGGTAGTTTGAACGCACCTCTCGACGTTTTATGCCAATGGGGCAAGCTGACCTAGAGACGCTTCAGCTCATTGGTTGCTTGGCGCCGTCTTCTTGACAAGTCGCCCGCGCAAACCTCAGCTTCATGCGCGTGCGTCAGCCTTTTTAGCTGATGTAATAAAACTGTGCGACACCTGTGGCGCGCAGCCTTTATTCTGTCGCTGTCCAGCGAGTGACTGCTTTCTTAAGAATTTCGCTAAATTACTATAATGGATTTTAACCTAGAAGAAGTTAGGTGCGAGATTGCGGCCAGGAGTCCGGTAAGCCTTTAGGACTATATTCCGGGCCATTACAAATCGCTTTGTGGTTATATTCTTTTTTGTTGATTGTGTGAATTAACCTGTGTGGCTCTCAGGCTCTCTTAGAGTTAAATCGCCTTGTTTAGGCGCTGTACGCCCTTTAGGCAACAATTTCTTTTGTTGAAATTGATATATATATATATATATATATATATATATATATATATATATATGTTGACGTGTACTTTTCCACGCACAAAGATTGTTTAAAAAGTCGTTAATTTTTGGAAACCTCGAGCAGAGAATCATGCCCGAGGCTGTCTGTGACAGTTAAAAGTCAGAGGTCGAGCGTAATGTGCTCGGTAGGCTCCTGACTTTGACTTCTAGTTATTTTTGTTCATAAATTCTAATGACAGGTTACCTGAGAGGAGAGGTTAGACTCCCGGGGAACCTATTCCTATCTGCCAGACCAAGGGTTTCAATCATACACTACACTAAATTTTAATCACTATTTCTTTTATGCTTTTCACACACGGTGCACCACGAGATCCACCCGCACAAGATCACCGCCCGGTCGATGGCGATCAATACTCGCGCCACGGACGAGACTTCAGAGCGATGGAGGAAATAACTCGACACGGCACCACGACACTTCAGCACACCACAAAGAGGATCCTTGGTGCGTCAGGCGGATGTGAGTCCCGACTGCTCAAGAACACCAAGGAGAGGAGTTCGTCGTCGCTTTGTTGACAGGTTGTCAACAAACTAACCTGTGGCGCTAAAGATCGGTGTACCTTCGCCACCTGTTGCTCGCGACTATGAACTCAGCGTAAATATCGGTAATGTCGGTAAGCTTTGTAAGTGCCACCATCTTCCGGTTTCGCGAGCACGCCAGCGGATCTCGCCATTCTTAATTCATTCTCTGTTCGGCGTTCGAAGTGGCAGGTGCGAAAGTAAAGCTTCTGTAATCTATTTTATCTAATTGAGCCCAAAGAGGATGGGGAGTCGAGGTAGCTGGCGGGACGCCGAAGAATCGCAGGTAGCTTTTGATCTTCTTTCTCTCAGTGTTTGAATTTTACTCGTAGTAAAATAAAGGAAACTGTGAATTCGGGTGGTGTGCGAAGCTAACACCTCGCCACGAGACTTCCGAGGCGGCAGACTCTGGGTCAGCCTCATTATTAATCAATATAACGCAAATTCAGTGTTCGCGAGGATAATTGTTGTAAACCCGCGAGGTCGTTCTAAGGGCACGGGTTCTGGCGCCCCGAACAATAAACATTATTATTATCGAACTATTAAGTGTCCGTGGACGCGAGCAGTGACGCTGCTCCTTACCCCGCGCTCTCCGTGGTATTTCAGTGGTCCCTGTAGCTTCGGTTACGAAGGTACAGGGTGACCCGTCATGAGTGGGTCGATCAATTAATATTACGTTGTAATTAAATAGTATTTTTGGTTATTTTAAAGAAAATAACCTGGCGCTCAACTCTGTACACCAGTCGAGTCTAAGGTTAAGCTCGGAAATGGTCTTGTGGTCGGGTTAGGTTGCCTGGGGTGTAAAGTAAATTACCCCGAACTTTGTAAATACGGTGCTTATTAATAAATATTATTTATTCGATACGTGGTTCAAAATAATAGTCAAAAATTATTTGCAAAAATAACCTAACCTCACCATCCTTTAATTAATAATCGAAAATAAGCTTACAATATATAAAATTATATATCATTCTATACTTTACGCGTTTCACTTTTCCCGTGTATATATATTCGTTCGCAAGTGCGCTCACCAAAATCGGAAAGACACGACTGTAACACGAAGCGAGCGTCGACTCACATCGGTACACCACCGAGCAGAAGTTTTGTTACTCTCGTCTATTGCACATCTAATATTACAATTTATAATAAACTTTTCTTTCTTCAAGCTTCGTGTTCTTTTTAACCCTTGCCCCGAACATCTTTTTTTTGACATATCGAGCCAAGGGCCTTGCCCGTTAACTGAAATAAATTAAAACTTTACTTATTTAAATGTCGCTTAGTTTATTTCAATTTTTTTTATGCAAGAGCTTCTAAGTTTAGGGTTAAGTTTTCTTCCTAACCTCCAAAACACTATCTGATCCAAACTCCCGAATCCATCCAGCCCTAGCCGAAACCCTATTGCTTTTGCTTCGCTTTTTTTGGCTGGCATGCAAATTTTATTTTCAGGGTCAACAAAAATTATAAATATGGCGTCGGGAAACGCCAGGCGCTCTTTTTGAAGCCGCCATAATAACGCAGGTGATGTCGAGGGTAATCCCGGATCTTCGGGTCCGCCTCGATAAAGTTTTTTTTTTTTTGTCGTTTCAGCGGAAGTTACCCGTTATAGACCTTTTGGAAAAGCACGAATGTGACCTGAAGCAGCAAAATGTTAAATGATCTAGAGATAACAATTTCTAAAGTTATCCTATTAGGAAATCTCAGACGAACTACAGACAGATTACCCGATTTATAAGAATTAGACGAAGATGGGTGGTCAATTGTAGCGTACTTGTGTAATATGATTGAAAACTTGGAACGAAATTTTGAAGATTTGGAAAAGTAAATAAGAGTCTGATTGAATCAAATAAAAATCTAACTCTAACGTTGGAGATTTTAAAATCTTCATCAAGCATTCCCATAACCCATTCTCCTTATCTCACCTATTCCAGTGAACGCTCAAAATATACCACCCAAAGAGAGTCGAATGAGCAACTATAACAAGCATACCCGTGTATGACTCAGGAAATGAAGAGAATTTTTACAGCAGGAATTCGATCGTGAAAGATTGAACCTCATAGCAACGAGTAGGGAAGTAACCAAATGTCCTTCACTCGGAGGGCTGACGGTTAAACAGCCTGTAAAGCCTAAAATAATTAGCAGCGTTATTCTGACGAAAAGATACCAGCTCAGGGACCAATGAGACAAAATCCAACTCAGGGCCAACGGAACCACACAACCCAAACCGCCCTTGATCTGCATCGTAACTTCACTGCATGCAGGCATAGACCAGGAACCAGTGCCGGTAAGGGCTTATCCCTCTCCTGAGAAAAAGATTAGTCCGGTAAAAGAAGAGAACTTGCGACCTGTATTCATGTGCAGAAGTTGTTTAATTCAACCGAAAAACGAGGTTTATATCGGTTGCTTTGAAAGGAACTATTATTATATATATATATATCAACCAGTTATAAGTAGCAAACAAGACGAAATTAATAAACCTAATGGTAGAGAATTAAAAGATAAGTTAACAGACCTTTTTGGAGAGTCAGATATGTCAGACTAATATTTTATTTGTAAAATTTAAATAAATATATTTCTGTAACTTAAAAATTCTGTGTTTGTTCAATCTATTGTATTTAGAACACCCAATCTGCATTACATTATCTTGAATATTTTGCTGATTTCTATCTTCTTTTCAAGTTTTATTCAGTAATGTAATCAAGGTTAATGAAAAATTTAAGAATAGCCCGTAGTCTAGCAAGGTCAAAGGAAAAATTAAAGTCGTTGGAGATTTTAAAATCTTAATCAAGCTATACCCATAACCCATTCTCTTTATTTTACTTATTCTAGTGAACGCCCAAAATATACTGTCACGTCCTGTGACCGCCAATATTTATTCATAATAATAACCTGTGCAAAATTAATAAGAAGCCTTTACAAAATTATATTTACAAAGCATCAGGTTCTGAATGTATTGATCATAGAAAAATGTAGGCATCTAGACGAAGCGAAATTGTGCGGATTAGGGAACCCCCTTTGGATATGCCGTATACACCAATTTCTAACACCTGCCGCCGCGGCAAAAGAGTAAACTTGAAGGTTCACTGTCCCGAGAGGAAGAAAAATCGGGGAACCAGAGAGAAGACTTATTCTTTACATTTTTTCCCCTATTCCTGCAAGCAGTTAAATAAAGGGGAGGATATCTGGATGATATCCACTCATAAGGTGAGTAACCAGGACTTTACAATACCACCCAAAGGGAGTCGAAGGAGCAACTATAACAAGCATACCCGTGTATGACTCAGGAAAGGATGAGAATTGTTACAGCGGGAATTCGATCATGAAAGATTGATCCTTATAGCAACGTGTAGGCCTGTAAAGCCTAGAATAATTAGCAGCGTTGTTCTGACGAAAAGATACCAGCTCAGGGACCAATGAGACAAAATCCAACTCAGGGCCAGCGGAGTCACACAACCCAAACCACCTTTAATGTCCCTTGTAATATTTGTAATATTTTGGCAATTTGATCTTCTTTTCAAGTTGTGTTTAGTAATGTAATTAAAGTTAATGAATAATTAAAGAATAAATCGCAGTCTAGCAAAAAGTGACGAAGAAAATAGGTGAGAAGTAAAAGCGTTTGACTCTTTTAGTCCAACTAGGCCAATTCGGCTTTGTAATTCAAGTGAAAAAATTGAGTCAAAAGTTAATTCTGTACCAAAACCTAAGGATCTTGATATAAGAGAAATAAGAGTTCTTACTGGTGCGAGCACCAAATATCAGACGAAAGTACGCTCAATCAGTATTGAGTGAATTGGAATGGTTTCCTCCGTTAGACAAGAATTTTGAGAAAGAAGACTACTCGTACCTACAGATCTTCTAATTTGTTGACGCTTACATAGAAATAGACACAAGGAGACTAAACAAATATAAATAAAAATGAGCACCTTTTTGTCAGAAGTACATGATAGTACACGAACTTCCCGAAAGGGGCACGCGTATCTGTACTAGGGAGTTCAATGAGTCCATAGGATGACAAAGAAAAAACAACTTTTTTGGGGGACAATCCTATTTCTTCTCTATCTCTTTGAGTTTGCGAAAAAATAAAAGTCGCTGGGGGACAGATCTGGAGAATAAGGTCTGTGGGGAAGAAATTCGAAGCGTCATTCACTGATTTTACTTCATCTTGTTATTAAGCGTCAGTGCTTTCTTGGAGGCCATATTCTCCGTTTCTACCTATCTCTTTCTACCTTTCCATATTTGCATTCTCTCTTTCTCTTTCTACGGCGTATAAGTGTCACCCGACATTATTGATGCATACAGAAGTTGTACCCGTTGTCGTGTGCCTTGCCATTACCAGAATTTCAATAAATAAATTCACGATAACGAATGAAAATTAATTAACTTCTAGAATAGATTCAAGTTTCCCAGTTTTTTTTCAATTTTGAGACATAGGTTAGGCTGTTAAATTATTAATATTTTGATTTGTATACTCTTTCCCACCACGCCATTGTTGGGAACTTAGAAAATATCTTTAATAATATAGCATCACCTCTTTAAGATACTTAGATATGTACATTTATTTTTATAGATTTTAATTGTCAACTAGTATATAATTAGATTATAATTTAATTATTTAATTATTTCAGTTGGAAAATTAGACCAAAGCTGACCTACCAAGGACTACTCTCGATATAAACATTACTACCACCACTACAATAAAACCATGGTGAGTCTTATTTAATTTTGTACCCTTAGCAAGAAGAGGTTGGAGCATCCTCCTCGTCGTTCTCTCTCTCTCTCTCTCTCTCTCTTACGACACCACGGCGCACCAGTCTAAGGGGCTTTGCGTCACCGCACCTTCCTTCTTCCTCAATCCCAAACCTTTTATAAAGGAGGTATACAACACTCACTTTTAAGTAATCTAATACGATGTCATGGATTTTTTCGATGATTCCCGAAGTGGTAACATCTTTTGGCCATCCTGATCGCTCAGGATGCCGTCCCATGGATGGCAGAAAGCGCAAAACGCAAAACAGAAAGCCACTAGATGGCTAGTCGAGATCATTATTGTGAATGGGACCTAATTTCGCAAGCCGGTATTCCAGTTCCGCGTTTCGTCGTTTCGTGGGTTTGGAAATTTAAAAGTAGGTTATGTGAGTTGTTTTCAAATGAAAAAATTTTGAAAATCCATAGTAATTAGAAAATATAAAGTCAATGATGATGGACGAGGATTACGAAAATATACCGATAAGTGAATAAAGTTTAGAAACATGTGGACATTAAAAAACGGCAATCTTGCCTTTGGTAAATTTCAGAGTTAGCTTAGTTTATCTTTAAGCTTTACGGTGTTATAGTCTTTTGTAGCTTTTGCGTTTGTTTAAATTTATTTTCTTTCGCTCTGTATATCAGATATATATTTTTTAAATTTAACTTTTCTTTTGAAGGCAACTGAAAAATATGGGTATTGTGGATGTCTTTTGAAGGGTCGAAACATGAAAAAATTTGGAAGCATTCATGTTTTGAAACCTACGACGAAGAAACACTGTTCATTAATGTTGATGAATGTCTCATTGTAACCGTAGGTAAGATTTAGTTTAATATTTTTTCATACTTTTCGATAAGTGAATGAATATGTGCGATTGCACATAATGATCTTTAAATCGCTTGCATATCTTTGTTGAATGCTTACTGCTTATATAGTTTTTTTATAGTATAACATGTTTTAAATTGGAACTCATTACAGTTACGGAAGAAGTTGCTTCTAATAAAGAAAATAGTAGTCAATATTGGAATAACAATTGGGATGAGTTACTCATTAAAGAAGTATCGCAAAGACCAGCCTTATATAATTATCGCTTGCCCGTTAAAGACCGTACCGATCTTAAGAAGGATTTATGGAAGGAAATTTATCATTCTTTGGGAGGTTCGTTTTCCTGGTCCACGTACTTTATTTTCCCTTTAATGGAATTCTTTTCCAATGATTCAATTTAATTTCTGTTATTGAAAAAAATAAGTTATCCTAATAAGAAGTGCCGAATTAATTTATAAATGTTGTCAGAGTAAATTGCATAAGATAGGGCACACGTGCTTTTCAATTTTCGGAAATATTTTCTCAAATTAAAATTATTGGTAATTTATTTGTTGTTATTTATTTGTTTTCAAACTGTAGAAAACCAATTTGAAATAAATCTTTAGATTTAATAAATCATGTACTCCACAATTGTGAAAAATATGTACAAAATACATTTGTTTTACTTTGATGAATCATTAATATGAATTATCTCATGGATTTCCTTTAATTTCTTGTCAACTTTCATCAACTTTCGTGCATGCAGAAAAGTTGGGAAACTTTGAAAGACATGTATGGAAAGGCAAAGGCAGAAGAAAGAGCATATAAGCGTAGTGGATCGGCAGCATGTAAAAAAAGAAAAGAATATACTTTGAAGTTATTTGAAATGATGAGGTTTCTGGACGACTTGTCGAAACCCTCGAGGTACCATTTACAGCACATTTTTTCTGTCCAACTGAAAAACCTTTACTAAGTACATTTGGATTATTCACCTGTTTGAATGGTGCCTCAATGAAAAAGAAGCGACTAATCCAAATGTGCCTTATTAAGTTTTACATTTTGACTTTCATGATTGCCCCTAATCTGAAGTGTATATTTTAAAGTAGTCTGAAAAATTGTATCACTAATGTTCTTCTATTGATTGTGACTTTTTTTTAGGATAAAAACCAGTTTGAGTTCGGAATCGGAGTCTCAATCTGGGTCAGAAGAAGAGGAAGAAGGTGATTTAAAAGCCACAGAGAAATGTAAGAGTAAGTAACATCCTTTTTTTAAACTTGATAAAATGTTTTAATTTATACAGTATGTTTGAGTTACCGATGTGAAAACTTATTGCATTGAATTATTCTCTTCTTACAGAAAAATAAAATGGTTTTGTTCAATCTATTTTTTCAATAACGTAATTTTCTTTACTTTCTTTTTTACATAAAAAGTCAAGATTTACGAGTCCCTGTTAAATTTGATATCACCACCTGGTGTGATTCCGAAAATTGATCCTACAGTTTCCTTTCTTTTATCACTGAGGCCTACTTCACGGAAAATTGATGAGCAAAGGCGATTACGAATTCAACAAGAATTTATACAAGTTGTAGAGGACGCAATGAATGATCAAGAGGACAGCGAATAATAACTTTTTTGCCGAAAGCAGAGAAAAAACCAGAACTAATTATATTAGACAATTGAATTAGATTAAACAAATTACGTTACAATAAACCTCTAGTGCTAATTATATTGTTGATTTTCTGCGGCAATGAATCGCCGCTAAGTACAAACAAAACTACTACGTATCCCAAGAATCCCTTATCTGGATCAGTTTTTATTTTTGAACAGTTTTTGAATTGTCAGTTAAATTTTTAACTACTTTTAACAATACTTTGTAACGGATTAATTAATCATTATAAAAGAAAGTTTATGCTAAATTCTAAAGCAGTACCTTATAAATTGCAAGATTTAACAAAAAAAGTGGGAAAATCACCTATATAACATTTTAAAATTACATTCATCTGAAGGAAGACAGAAGTAAAATTTATTCGACAATCATTCTTAGATCAATGTAAATATATTATTTGTTTAAAAAATTGTATTGGAAATATAGCGATTGTTCATTTAATTACAAAACGTTGATGATACAAAAATCTGCCAAAGTACACTTTCATTTTCTTTAAATTATAGAACAATTTATAACAAAAAAAAAATTACATTATTTACAAATATTCTTTTAAGTACATTGTAATATAAGAAACATTATTTAGCCAATTTGTGTTTCATAAATTTTTTAATTTTTCTTTATTTTCCAACTTTTAATTCTCTGGAACTATATATAAGTATTGCGCTTATTTCATTTTTCAAAAGTAAACATTAATTCAATTCAATATTTAATCAAATTGACATTCATATGAGTTTTTATCACTAATAATTTGTTTAATTTTAAGTTGTTAACTAATTTAATTTGTAGACGGGCGTTTTTTAATTTCGCGTTTTGCAAAACGTAAAAATTATGTTCCTATCGTCATATGCAGGCAGAAAACACTTGTAACGTAATAACAGAATTGCGAAAACCAATAATAATACATTTCTACCGTTAGATCCATAGAAGTAAATTTTGCGATTGGTCTGAAAAATTCCGAAAAATTGCATTTGTGACGTCATGAGCATTTTGCGCGCACATGGGACGATAGGAAACAAAATCTTGCACTTTGCAAAATGCAAAACGTTAAATTTCCAAATACACGAAACGACGAAACGCGGAACCGGAATACCGGCCAGCGAAATTAGGCCCATTCACAATAATGATCTCGACTAGCCATCTAGTGACTTTCTGCTTTCTGTTTTGCGTTTTGCGCTTTCTGCCATCCATGGGACAGCACCCTCAGGATCATTTTTTGCTCGTACGACCTCGTTTAAATTCAGCAATCCACTTCTCAACCATTTGCATCGATGGAGAAGATTCTCCATAACATTTATCACACCACTGTTTCGTTTGCACGGTGTTTTTTCACATTAGGAAAAAGTGTTTAATCAGCACACGAAATTCACTTTTTTCCATTTTAATCAAAAAATCAAAACTTGTTCGCTTCTATCGTCTGTAACTTTGAAAGTAAATAATGAAATTGGCTCAAATTTTGACAGCTGTCACCTAAAAGATTGTACTTTGACAGGCAAAATGTGAAAATGTAATTTGTGGTACTTGTGGTAATTTGTGCATATAGTTTTTGCATAGTTGCCATTTTTTTAGAGTACAGATATGCGCGCACCTCTCGGAAGTTCGTGTACAACTTTGCATATACTTCCGACATAAAGGTGCTCGACTTTTCTGAGGTTTATGCATTAGAGGTTTTACAGTGTCCCTGTAATGTCTGCTGGTAAACTAAAGATGGTTAAGAACTATTTAAAACCCTGAATGGGATAGGAGGGGGTCAGCAATTTAGGTTTATTGTCAAAAAAAAGAAAAAAAGGGAAAAGTGTATGCAGTAAGTAAGTGAGATTAAACGTTAGTTTTACTTATTCTACGATTTGATTTCCTTGAATTTTATTTTTGCATTTCTTGTGAATGAGTGTCATTTCACAGGAATTTCATAGTATTTTCTAAGCAAAATACGTTGACTTCTTTTTGAAGGATTTATCTCTGATAGAACTCGATCCAATTTTTGAAACTAGCAACCAAACTTTCAGAAAGTAAGATGATTTATATTCAGAAACAAAAAATAATAAAATAAAATCGTCATTTTATAAATAATTTCACACAAGGTTAGAAATTACAAGGTATGATATTACTATGAAAATGACAGGTATTTGAATTTTTGGCTGTCTTTCAACTCTAGTTTCTCTAATTTCTCTTTTTTCTAGTTCTATCTCAAGAATATTTACACTTAATCCTGTATCTTATCACTAATTTAAATGATATTATCTTGAAAAAGAACCCCAAAACATTGAAATTAAAAATTATTTCAGAAATGAAAATTAGTTCAAGAGAACATTACAATATTCACTACTTAAATTTTTATTCATTGAAATAATTTGGCCCAGAATTTTTCTACTTGTTGTTTTATTTTCCAAAAGGAATTGAAATGATTTATCTTGACAGAATTTAAGCAATTCCTAAAAAACAGATGAACTGATAATTCTGTTCGCTAAAACATTAAATGTGGGGACTTATAAATTATACAAATGCAAAAAAGTCTGGTCTTTTAAAACATTGTAGAAATTTTTGAATTGAATAAAGTTATAGAAAAATTTGCACTTCCAAAAAGTGTGTTCTTTATTTTAAAAATTATACCAAGATAAATTGATTCTTCTTCAGAAGTGTATACCTTGACTTTTGTGATAAAAATATTGTCATCATCAATTAATGAGAACCTTGCTGAACACAAAAGAGCAAGTGACTTGTCGTTTAAACACGACGAGTTGAACACAAATGTAGTATTACTTGTGTCTGTGAAATATGAGATTTTTCATTTTTCTATCTATTTCACTGTGTTTATGCCAACCAAACATCGTGCTTGAAAGAAAAATTAGCGGAGAAAGACAGCAAATCAGCCATGCACTTGTGTCTAGTCTATGCTAATCATAAAAAAGTACTGTCAGTATTTTATAGCGAAGAACACAGAAGCCAACGAAGATGGAAGTAACAAATAAATGGCTATGGCTAAACGGTGGTTTCCAATACCTCTCGGCTGATGATCGGTTGTGACGATGTGAAGCACGGCACATTGGCTACCATCTCTGACATATCACCGCTGGCATTCGTGCTGTCCGAATGTATCGCACTGGAGGCCATGGATGCATCAGAAACATCGATTGACTGCCACATGCTGGAATTATTGGTTAATCCCACTAATGGAGAATCGTTACTCGGAAGAACATTTTCTGTAGAACTTAATGCTCTTTTCCTCGTCCACTCCTCACTTGATGACTTGAACAATTCCTTTTCTCGCTCTTCGTCTCTGCAAAATATGAATGTTAACTAATTATTTGATTCTGCAACCTAAATTCTTACAAAGTATACTAATCAATCTAATCAATTTTACTATAGTTTCTTAGTAGTTTACTAATTCAACTCTTACTATTATGGTTTTTCAAGTCAATTTTAACAGAATTTAACAAGCAGTTTGATTTTGATCAGTACACTGACCCAATAAAATACAACAGTTTATACTCACTTTATCTTGAGCATGATATATTTGTCAGGAATTAAGCCTTCTCTGCCAGCAAGAGAACCCTTCCACCAATCGTTGCTTACTTGTGTGAATAGAATCAGTGTGTCTCCTTTCTTAAAACTAAGTTCCCTTTCGGACCTTGCATTGAAGTCAAATTGGGCCGTAGCTTCCAAATTCTCAGATTCTGAAAAAAAAAATTTGTTTTAATAAACTTGAGAAAAAAACGTGCGAAAAGTATACCTATTTTCACCATTCATATATATATATATATGCATTTCTGCATGTTAAAAATACTTAAAAGAAACAGCTTTTATATCTCATGAATAAATAAATAGAGATATGTGCTGAATGTATATGAAAGGAACTTTGTCAATTCAACCCTCTGTAACGGACTTCCACATAGATTACATCAATTCATTTTATATTCATCTTTGTGATACACAAATGACAACGCTAATCAGATGAAAACTAAGCCTTCCTTTATTGTAAATTTAAACTCTTCTTGCTTTAATTTTTTGTTTATTTCTCATGATATCCAGTAGATCATTTCCATTCACTCGAATAGTACTAACAGAAAATATTTCTTCATTGTAGAAATAATTAACAAATAATTAACAATTTTATAAGGACACCCTAATCAAGATTTTGAAACAGTAATATTTTTTCCCTGAATCCATTTCTATCTTTTTTAAATCTGAAATAATAAAGTAGGAATCTGCTCGGTATGTTCACGTTCCCCTCTACACACATCTATGTGGATACATTATTGAATTTACCACCAAGATATAGGGTAGGGGCACTTTGTGAGCACCAGATTTTTGGAATTATATTTTTCAACAGCCTAGCTTGGTGGATAGTAAAAAGAGTTTGCTTCATTATCCTTTGCAATCTATATTTTTTTATTCCAGTCAATCCATTCTTATTCTTGAGGGCATGTGATACTTGAGAAATGTAGCAAGTTCATGTGAACAATTCGTAGGGAAGATGAAAACGGACGTAGATAGACTACATTTGGTTTCGAAAATAAAAAAAAGGTCAATTTGGCAATTTCCATTATCAAAACCAAAAGAAATCTATCTACGCCCGTTTTCATCTTTTCTACCATTTCTTAAATTTCAAAAACAAAATTTTATGTCAGTGGTGTAGCTTTACCTTGCGGGGCCCAAGTGAAAAATTTCTTTGGGGCCCCCTAACTAAGAAAAATCTCAATATATATGTATATATATTTGTAGTTTTTAATTATTTTCAACTTCGAAAATGAACGTTCAGCTGAAGCAACAGTTACGGGAATACAATAAAATTAAAAATCCAAGTGGAAGGGCCAATCTATAGATGACCTAGGAATTTGGGGTCCCTGAGTTAGGCGGCCCCGGTGATTGCCACCTGCAACACCCCGGTAACTACGCCACTGTTTTATGTATTTCGGACACAAACATGTAGAAACTGGACCAAATTGTTCACATGAATGAAGGTTTTATGGTATTAAAATCACCATAGTCTAAATCAGCATAACCTAAAAATAAAATGTAAAATAAACTTAAGAAGGATAACTTCGGAAAATTAACATATTATATGTTGATAATACTCACTAGATCCAAATGAGTGTTAATTCTTCGAATTGTTTATTTTCATTTATTTAATTATATAGGTAATTCTCCATAAATAGAACACTTTTAGGTTCAAAAAATATATTTTAGAAACAATCATATAGATTTCATTTTTAAATTATCTGAACAATTTCGGTTTTGGAAAATTCTACATTTTAAGTGATTTGAGTAGCTTTGACTTTTTTACAAATTAAACTTAATTTTAACGAATCCTATGTACCAAGCGTGTCTGAATGGAACCCAATTCGCATTAGGAATTCGATTTCAAAGATTGCATACCTCTAGTATATGGTATAAAATCAGAGCTAACCAGCTTCAAGTGTAAAAATAAAAAATGTTCTTTCGAAAAACAAAGGTCTAAAAATATTGAAACTGACTGCTCATAATATTGAAATCTGTCCTCACTCAGAAAATGAGGTTTGACGAATCAAATATACTTTCATCAGATCAGTAGATGTAGAACACAGATAGGCCTGATTGTATGATACAAAGAGAGGTGAACTTTATACGCCCTGGAAATTTAACTTTACCTTCTCCTATGTTTTTGGAATTAGTAAACTTGAGAAATAATGCCCCCAATATATACGACAGAGTTTATGTATCTAATATATTTACCATCTTCGGACGGGTAGACCTCTGAATCCATATCTTCTTGTACTTGGTCTGTTGGAGATTCGCCCACATCCCTGTATAAAAAGAAAAATTTACGTTACATTTTTGTTAATAATAATAAACTCTACATTGACTAGCAAAAAAAATGGCGGATGCGTACTCCTGGTTAATATCCCAGATAAAAATCATGCGGGGCACGTCACTCGCACGCCATGCGGGTCAGGTGTGCGAACGAGAATGCATCAATCTCGCGCGCATATCAGTGCGACGCATGTGCGTTGCAGTACGCAATCACTCATGTAGGCTATACTTTATAGATTACATGCATAATTACATTTTTCATGTAAAATATGAATAAATAAATTTCGAAAGTTTTATTTCATTCAAAAGATGTTGGTCATTGATATGATGTTATAGTTTAATTGATGTTCATTTAATGTGTATCTGACGATTGTTATTGCTCTTCCAAATTATTTGCGAAATAAAAAAGTTGTCCGAATTATTTATTTTTCCATCATTTTCCCTGATAAAATTGATAATATTAAAATAAATATATATATATATTTTGGAATCGCGCATTTTGGAAGCAAACGTGCGAACCAGCACGTGCGAGACATATGTGTGGCAATATCACGCGCACCTGTATGACCTGAGTTCACTCGTGCGGATTAATCCGCACGTGTGCGTGCGTGCGTGATGTCCCGCATAACGCAGATACTTTATTTTCTGGGATAGTACCCTAATTTTGTGCAACGTTTAGCAACTCAAATTTTTTATTAACATCACTGAAGACGCGTCTTATTTTAAAATAAGGTACGCGGTTAGTCATAGAAGTACTCGATCTGACGTATAGATGATGGTTGGTGTTTAAAAAAAATTACTATGGTCGAAAGTACCAACCTTATAAAGCTTAAGTTAGGAGTTTGAAAACGCTACGTTGTTTAGTATTTGTTTGACAGCTATCAATAGTGAACGCTCTCAGTGAATTTGTAAACATGGAAAAAATTGCTCATCATTATGTGATACAATACTTTATTTGAAAGGTCTCAGTTTAACCATTATTCAAGCCGAGCTGGACTTTACTCTGGGGGAGTCTGCTCCTTCGTTTACAACAATAAAGTATTGGGTGCTAGATTTAAATGAGACCGTACGAGAAGCACTGAGAGAAGAAGGAACAGTCAAAACAATGGACTGAGAGGAGAAAATCAGTTCCAAAGAAGGCGAAGACAGTTCCATCTGCTGGCAAGGTCATGGCATTAGTTTTTTAGGATGCACGTTGGATAATTGTCATTGATTATCTTCAAAATACCAATAATATTTAGCTCCCTCGGATTATTTTCTCTTTCCATACTTGAAAAAGTTGCTCAGTGGTCAAAGATTTGCTAATAATGAAGAGATGGAGTCTGTGATTAATGGAATATTTAGAGGAGCTCGACGATTCTTTCTATAAACAGGGTATCGAAGCTATTAAACATCGCTGGGAAAAGTGTATCGAGCTAAAAGGAGACTACGTACAGAAATGGAGGTATTTTTTTCCAAATTTTTTAGGTTTTCTTTGCTAGGTCGGATACTTCTGAAACTACCCTCGTATATAGAAAACTAGAAAACTTTTTTCTATGGTTAAAGAACATTTGGAAATATATGTCTTCAGTCCTATAAAAGATGAACCTCAAATCAATTAACGTGAATTTAATTGATACAATATTTTGGAGCAAAATTTATCAAGATCCTAACTGACATGTAATTTTTCTGCAAGTTTAGATCATGATATTCAGGTTTCTTAGCTTACAATACTTACACGTCATCCGGTTCTCTGCTAATATACTTTTCGTACTGAAGACCACCAATGTCGTCAGGAAATATTTCCTCACAGAAAGTTATGATGTTCTTGATTAGCTCGTTGACCTGATTCTGATATTGAACTTGGTCTTTATCCTCCGGAACTGGAACTATCGTTGGTCCGAAGCAAATCGCTAAATTGTATGGATCCATCATATTTTCATCGGAAAATTCTGAAAGACTGCAAAAAGAAAAAGAAATTTCAGACCAGTACTGCTTGGCAAATAAAAATATCCGTATCTAAATAAAATAAATATAAAAATAAGTATGAAAATTGTAACTTAATAAGGCCTGCTATAATTAATACTTACTGATTTAAGAAGGCAAAAAGATATCGCATGACGATGACAACCGGCCTTGGAAGACTAGATATCAGCTCCTTCATTTTGAGGACAAATTCTTGTTTTGACTCGAGTTGTGCCAATTCCATAAGATGCTCGAAGTAAATTATAGGAAACAATGGTTCCCTCAATTCCCTAAGGTAGAGCTTAAGCACTCCAGCTACGCTATTGATGTCCGAAGCGTCAGTTACATCTGCAAGGGGATCCTCGCCTCTTTCAAACCATTCCCTGAAGTTGTTAATCTCAATTTGAGACCCAGAGACCCTGAATATACCCTGATGATGAAGCCCGTAAAGATTTATAACTCTTATACAACTCTTCATGATTAATGGTATTTCCTGATTTGTGCTTTCCAGGTATTCTTCCAATGAACCACCGAACAGCTTCGGTTGACCATTCATTTGTAGGCGACCGATTCGTTTTCTACGTGCCTGCTTTTGTTTCGTTGTCCCGATTGAAGGATTCGGGCTTGCATTCGAACCCTCCAATAAACTTTGGCGTATGTATTCTTGTTTTGCATCTAGTCTTGCTATCCTCGACGTTCCAAGAAGATATTCCCGGAATTTCTGTAAACCGATAATACAAAGTTATAAGAAATAGTTAATATCAATAAAAATAATTCTAGATAGTGTCATCTTAAGCAACTTGAAGTATTAATTTAGGGGCATTTGAATACATCTTACATGCCCAAAATTACCTTATTATACAGCTCCAATTTTAATAGTTATCGGGGTTAAAGTTCTTCTTTATTTTTATCAATACCGGTTACCTTTAAACTAATATAAAATATCTTGATATTTTGCGTATTGTTATGATGAGTCACCTCCGGACCCATAACAAATTGGCTGTTTTAATCGACAAACAAAATTCTTGGTCATTTTCCCATTTTGATAAAGAAATTACCAGCAGCAGCTAATTTTGAGTTTAATTTTTCAAATGACTAATTCTTAGCTGCTGTAGCTAATTTTTTCTTTTCTCGTATCTGTACCTTCTATTCAATGTTGTGATATAAATGTTACATCGTATGGCAATTGTGGTTCAGCGTACTATTGTGAAATGGTTTCTAATGTGACTTTCGAGGGATATCAAGAGTCGATAAGGGAGTTTTTAGACGAAATTTCATAGATAAATGACTATCAGAGTGGGTTTGTAGGTTTCATTAATATGAAAACAAGCCTACTTTAAGAAAGATCGAAATTGGAAAGTTCCATTAAAAATCAACTGGATCCTTTATCAACCTTGCTAATCATTATGTAAGATTACATGGGATGGGATTGTTAATAGATCTAATTGAAAATACTCTCTGACCAAATGAGGATAAAAACTTTATACAAATTAAAAGAATTTTTCACGTTTTCAGAATATTTGTTTGTAGCTTTCGTGGGCGTGTATCTGTTTATTTATATACGGATAACAATGGCGGGTGTTTATACAAGTGAGGATAATAGCGTTGTTGAATTCTTGAGATCGGAAGTTCTGGTTAGGTATTCAAGAGTTTCATTGTAATTTAAAAATCTTGGAAAAATGCTGCAACTTATTCAAATTCCCCTACCAAAAATTCATGGTAAATATCTCGGAAAATATTAATTACGGATTAAAAGAAATCGATATCGATAAGGTAGAATGAGATTTAGTAATTAGTACCACCTGGTAATATTCATTCACGAAGCAAGCAAAGTTCTTCCTTAATAAGAAATGCATTTTGCGATGCAAAATGCATTTGCGCAACGTGAACAATATTCCAAATATTTATTTGATTTTGAATTTACACCATAGAGATATAGTGTTCATATTGTATTTGTTAAGAGTCGTTTTGTGTTTTCGGAAATATTTTCATAGAGATAGAATGAACATTATTTTATTTGTTTTTAAATTTCAGTTATAAGTTTTTGGCAATTATCAAATTATTTTTTCTGACATATTTATTTACAAAAAACATTTCATGTTTATGGGAATTGGTCGTTCCTCACTAATATGTCAGCGTCAATTAAATTTTTTATTATGAAAATCATGTCTTTGATAAGATTCTTGGGAAAATACTATAATTGTAAAAACTCCTAGTATCTTTTGAGTCAAGTCAACTCTAATTCTCAACTTAGTCTCCATTTAATTCGATGAAATTTTCCCAACGTTCTGGCAAAATGGTTACACCAGAACATAGGTAGGTTTTTTTATTTTATTTTTTTTTTGGTGAGGAGGGAAAATGGCGAAATCTTTTACAGACGTTGTACAGGACTCTCCTAGGACGGGTCTAGGCATACCTGTTAAAACCAAAAAACCCCTCTCTCGAACCAATACACGACGCGGACAGCCAAGTTCGCCCGAGACGCAGGACCGCAGGTGCAGGCCCCGATGCGATTTTTACTGGCTCTCCCCGTTGTTACGCTCTCGACGCTCATCGAGCTTTCTCGTCTTCATCACAAGTGTGACGAATGCCTCGATGAGCGTCCAGTTCCGCTCAGACTGGAGCATGAGGGAGACCATTGTGTCAGGAGTGAGCTCGGCACCCACTGCCTGACCGAGGGCCTCCCTTGCCACACCCCATTTTGCGCAAACGAAGAGTGCGTGCTCTGCATTATCCACAGGGAAATCGCAGTAGCAACACATCTTTTCGTCTCTCTTATTAAAGCGCCTCATGTACGCGTTAAAACAGCCATGGCCTGAGAGCGCTTGCGCCAAATAAAAGCCGACTTCCCCGTGCTCTCTGTTCAGCCAGGTGGCGAGCTCCGGGATCAGGCGCGAGCGATTTCCTTCGGTTCGGTACAGGTAAGCTCCTTGCGGAGCTGAAAGGTCTCCTGCCTTTCCTCCGCCAATAAATCTATTGGCGGAATGTTCGCCAGGACCAACACAGCACTCGTCGAAACAGTTCTATATGCTGAAACTACTCTCAACGCGACAGATCTTTGCGCCAAGAACAGCCTCCTCTGGATAGCATGGTTTTGCAGGTCATTAGCCCAGACTGGAGTTGCATAAAGCTGCTTCGAATGGACCACGCTCGCCACCAGTCTCCTTTTCCCTTCCCTGGGTCCATCAATGTTTGGCAGGAGCCGAGCCAAGTTTGCTCCACATTGGATGGCTTTGGCAGCTGCGATCTTTAGGTGTTCGCCAAAGCTAAGCCCACGATCCAGCTACACCCCCAGGTACTTAATGCTTGTTTTCCACTCGAAATTTTCCCAACGTTCTGGCAAAATGGTTACACCAGAACATAGGTAGGTTTGTCAAATCCTTAGAATGGCTATTAAAGTGCCAATAACTGTTATTGCTAGTAAATCTCTTTTCTGTGTACCATTTTCTCAAGTTAGGAAAAAGATAAACGTTGCAAGGAGCTAAATTTGGCGAGTGGGGTGGATGAGGTAGAAACTCAAATCCTAGTTTGCTGATTCTAAGTATCGCAACGAGTTAGTATTGATTTTCTTCTCACGGACCATTGTTTTTAGTTAGATGTGAGTAAATGTTAGCTCGATTACGAATAATAAAAAAAAAAAATATCGTGTGTAACATGGGGCAATAGCCAATTTTGATCTCGCTTCATTTGGGTAACAAATTCCACACTCGATAAAAATGAGATATTTTCGCCCATTATTGCACAATCTATTAACGACAATAAAACAAAATCAAATTCAAAATAGAGTTGGAACCTATCCATTATTGTTGCATTTTACGGGGTTCATAATTCTATTTAGTATATCCTATAAACAATACATTTCAATCAGTTGTTTCTATTACTATATAAATGGATTTTTCTTTTACTTTTTATCACTACTTTTAACTATACTGCTTTACATTGGTAATTTCCATTAGTATGTAACATATTTCAGCAAATTTTACTGCTTTATTGTATTTTGTATACTTTCTTCATTTACTTACTGATTTTTCGGACTGATCTTCGTTTTCCTATTTTATTTGCACGTTCTTCTGATTCTTTAATTATGGTTTAAGGCATTCATCTTTTCGTTTTTTTCTTGTCGCCTCTTCGACCGCTTTCCCCTTTGATTTTTTTTTCAATTTTCTCCATTCCTTCGGAAATAAAAGTTTTTTGTTTAAGGGGGTCCACCTGTGCGACGCCTGTATTTTTAGCGCCTTTTTAGAAATTTATTATTAGGAGAACTACCAAAGATTTTTGAAACAAATTTTACGTCATTTTAAAGATTTATTCTTCTATTTCAAATAGAAATTTTGTTACTAGAGCTATTTGATGCCCTTTCAATCCATTTTCACAGGTGATAATACCAAAAAAACACTAAAAAATTTTTTTTTTCGAGAAAAGTCCGCCACTGGTAATTTTTAAAATGTTTGAAAATCCTTACATCAGGACCTCGAAAACTGGACTACGAATACTGAAAAATTTTGCATTTTGGTTTTAGACGACCGATGCGGAATAAATCGTGGCAATCATTTGGTACTGCCTTTTTGAGGGGGTCGTATTCAAACGCCCGCTGAAGAAACCCCCCTGTGTAATATCAAATAAAAAACGAACAAAATGGTGTAAAATTTGCTGAAAAATCTTTATTACTTATCTCACAAAAAATTCCCGAAAAATGACTCGAGATTGGGTAACCACAGAGGCAGACCCCCTTAATATATCTTTCTGATCTTTTTGGTAATATTAAAATATAAAATTTTGAAAACCATAATGTATAAAATTCTTACTACATTCTTTGTGATGAAAATTTTGCACAACGTTGTCTGCAAATTCAGAATGTGCAGTAGTCACGTTATTTGCTTTGTTTTTTAATCACATCAGAACGTTTTCAATTGTAGGGTTCTAAACTTTCCGAGTAATGAAGCTCTCATCTTTATTGATTCCTCTCGGATCCACATTTCTTGAGACATCTCTAGTATTCTCATAGACCTCAGACCTATACATTACTAAAAAATAAACAAATCAAAATATTTTAATTGTCTTTTCTTCTACTTGTAAGGAAACAAAATTACCATTTAACAGTGTAGAACTTTTGATGTGCTGTAATTCGCTTAACTTTGCTTGACTAGGATTGTTGATGTTTCCATTAAAGTCGAGAACCAAGCTTTATGCGGTAGTCATTTCTGCCACTATTATATGCATAAAAATAGCTACAAAATGAACTACAGTAATTGAAAACAAAGGAATGAAAGAAATAACGCTTTTTATCGTGAAAAATCACCAAACTTTCGAAAAAATTAACAGTTATTTGTTAATCAACTATTTTTTCAAACGGTCTAATAATGTTACATAATAGGCTCCTTTCATTGTTTTACGCTTTTCTAACTAGTCGATCAGGAAGATTCCTTGGGAACTTCAAAAATCAATGGCCATCTTCCAAATTAACAAAATGGTCAATGCCTTTACCAGCGCAGTTTCACCAGCCGTTGTCCACTAATTTGACTGTTACTTCGACATAGTGTATAATAATGGCTTTATTTTACCATTGGCCAGAGATTGACGAAAAAACTCTTGTAGATTAAGCTTCGCAGAGCACTGTATTGAAATGTCCCTCTACGTGTGTTTATGACTGACAATGAATAAAATTGTGGAACCCACGGCGCATACAATTTTTTTTAGTGCAATTTTTCTTGCAGGTTAATGAGCATTCATTTAGTTGAGATAACTACAATCTCCGCAGTTTCGTGCACTTCCACTTAGCTGTTTTCCATAACGATACAATGGATTTTTAAAATGATTATAAATGTTTGATTATTTAATGAAAACTGTGAAATGGACTGATAAAACTAATGGATAAGTATACAAATAAATAAAAATAGAATAAAATTAATTGGGAGAAAACTATGAAGTAATATTGTAGTACATAGGCGTTTCCTCAAAGAATCATTTTTTGAAATTAAAAAAGGAAAAATATCGTTCAGGCACATAGCTCAAACTTTATTTTCGTATTGCACATGTAAATTGAAATATTGTTTTTTTTTCCAGAGACTTTACATTATCTGACGAAAGCCGAGATAAGAACAAAGCAAGTATAATATACATAATTCATTTAATTAACTGGATTAGAAGGAGTGATTATATTTTGCATGAGATTAATAAATAACTAAGAATGAACGAGAAAATATACTTCTCATGGAAACGCCCATATATTATCGAGGTTAAGTTAAGAAAAATAAATAATCACATGCTTATAGGTTATTCAGTAAATAAAAATGTATTGTTATTATTTGATGTATAATTTTGAAATTGATAGATGTTTTTAGACGATAAGTGTTTATTTAAAAATTAATGTTTACATGTGTATAAAACTACGGATAATTAAAATTCTATAACAATAAAATATGAATACAAAATTATGACTTATTCATAAATAAATAAAATTTACTGAATCAATTTTTCCTGACAGAAACAATTTGTAAAGCTACCAGATTCGGAATAAATACAGTATTTTTAGTGAACGCCCTAATATACAGGGTGGTTAAGGATGGCTTGGAGGATATATTCGAGTGGGACAGAAGTATACAATTTTATTACTTTATTTTTTCGAACATATGGTCTATCCTGCAATCTTCTCGTAACCATCCTGTATATTTATAGAAAAGAACAATGTAAAACGTGTAAAAATATATAAAAATATTAAGTGTAATCAGCCTAACAATATATCGACAGGTTTTAGGTTCTACATAAGTTACATATGTTAGTACTTAAACGTATATAACACAGGCAGACACAAAAATGTGATGTCCGAGAGACTATATATCCCTCCACCCTCATGCTTTTTGGTAACCATCACATCATATGTTAATGTGTAATGTTTTAATTTGATTCTACTCCACAGACGAACAATATTTACACGAAAAGTGGACCCTATGCTTTTATGTGTGCCTGTGTTATTATCATCCTCGTATTCGTACACAATTATTTCCATAAATTATGACATTAATATTCCCAGAAACATAAAACCACATTGTTTTATCTAAAGAAATAAAAGATTCATCAAACTGACACATCAGAGTATTTTCTTGTAAAATAAATTAACATTTTTGTATGAATTTCCTTAACAAACTTAATAATTTGTATTATAGCTATGAAACATTTCTATATTTTATTTTACCCAATGATATGTTTGTTTCGTCGATTAGAATTTATGATTATTTGGATGTATGTTTTTTCTGTCTTTACGGATCGAAATATCAGTTATTCTGTCAAACCCAAACGATCATCAACAACAAATTTAGAATACCGAATCTAGATAAAAACAATTGTTTTGAATAAAAACTTTAAGAAAAGGAGGTCATCTCTAAATCAATCTTATTTTTCCAAATAGAAATTGATATTCTCTATCACATAATCTTTTATATATTTGAGCAAAATTGGTATCCAATTAATTTCTGAACATTATTCTATCTACTGTCAGGATGTACTATGCCATTTTATTGAAACAACAATCACCACGCATGATCGGATAAAACTCAAGAAAATATAAGTAACCTTCACCCCGAGGAGCAATTCCATACCTTCGACAAAATTAACTAGTCACAAAAAGGAAGCAAAAATAAGAGAATCTCATGGATCCATAGCATTTCAGCATTGTAGTGAGAACAAAACGATCGGAAGAGTACGCATATTAGGGAAATAGAAAGAAATGAATGCTAAAATTATTCACTTCGTCAAACGATGCCCAATATGGCAACTTCAAAAAACAAGGCGTATGTTACGTCCGACTTTCTGAACAGCAGCTGTTTTTCAATTTTCCATGTCATAAATAGAGGGATTTCACGCATGGCCCTTATCAGCGCCATATCAGAGTCTCTTTCAAGTTAATAGTTCTCATCTACGACCGACCACAGATAAAAGCATTACAACACATGCACGGTGAAAAATGGAGTGTCAAAATTTAGATACACAAAGAAAAACAGCATCTGGTCATAATGACTAGGAATAATGTAGTTGGAAAAAAGACTTGTTATTGCTACTTGACCCATGGCTACAGAAATATGATTTGTAGCCATGGTAGCCATATTATGAATACCTGCTCGTGTCGACTAGTTGATACATATAGTGACTGTGACAACATTACATAGTCGCTGTGACTACATTACTTAGTCACGGCGATTACTTTTAGTACCTACACTGACGGGTCAACCATTGCTTGAATTCAACCACAAAAAGTATTTAAGGACATTTTCAACTACATATATCAGGCCATTATGCTCAGGATTTTTTCTCAGTGTACATAGAGAAAAAAATAATGCCACAGCAACAAAGTAATAGTGTTGAAACTAATATCGCTATTACTATCTAAACAAACACCTTATTTTTTCGTTAAATTAAATGTAGTAGCTTTTTCAGGTACTTAGGAGGGAGGGATGCACAGGGTCTTGTTGCAGTTTCCTGTTGGCGTTACATTTATTAAATATTTTTATTTTCTTTAGTGTTACAGCTTTGAAGAGGGTGCTGGAAGAGCACCGAAACGTCGGCGATATTTTAAATTTTATTTATGTAAATGGTGGTAGGTAATAAAAACAAGAGAGGGCGAAATAAAGAAAAAGAAGGAAGGGGTTTTGGAAGGTTGCCTTCTTTTTTCTTTCCTCCTTTTTTGTTTGTTTACTCAAGGTTTTTTTCTAGTGGTGATTCTGGTCCAAATTTGGTTGTGTTTTTTTGTGTTTTAAGGATTCGATCATTTTCAAATTCTTGAAATTTTTAATTATCATTTAAGTACATACCGATTTTTTAAATTGCCCTTACATAGAGGATTTGAAAAAATTAATTCCAATAAGCGTCGATGGAAAAATAAAATCAGTAACATAATTCAAACAGATTTTTGGAAAGAGAAAGTAAAAAATCACAACGGCAAAATAGTTTACCCTCTCATTCTCTACAAAGATGCTTTCAGCATTGTTTTGAGAAAGAGTATTTGTCACTAAAAACGTACAATTGGCGAATCAAAAATTTCGTATTCGCGGATCACGAGAATCATCCACAGCCATTATCATCGTTCCATGTACAGAAGGAGGAAATGAAACTGTCATCATCAGAAATGAATTAATGGTAAAACAATATCGGAATATAATGAACATTACCTACAATGGAAGGAAATTCAAACAAGACTCTATCATATTTCATGAAGAAAATGCGACTGATAGGTTTTTCAAAATAATTAATTTGATGGAAAATACCAATTGTATTAGCACCTTGAAAATGAAATTTTTTGCTGTTCAGCAAAAAAATATTTTTGTGAATATATACAAACATTTTCGTTTTTATCCCTTTTCCCCCCCTAAATTCTTGTTTCAAAACCGATAACATTGTAACATTTCAATGTCAGTCAACTTTTATTTTCAATAACAAGTAATGTTATATTTTATATCAAAGTTGCATTTTTCCATTTATACTACAACAAAATTGATTTTGTAATTTCAAAAAATTATTTTCTGTTGTAGTAACAGAACTAGTCCCATTGAAATAGCACATTCAATATTTTTTTGTATCAACAGAACTGTTCTGTTTTACAAAAAAATCAACGAAAGAACTTCTGTTGATACGACAGAATTTTTATTCCACTATTCAATTAATTTTATTCCATAGCTTCTCTTGATATGACGAAGTTAACACTTCCGTCGATACAACAGACATCTTTCGTTGTCCCGAGAATCAACGAAACTTATTTCGTTATTTGAACGGAAAATTTCTCTGAGTGTTCCCCAGTTCAATTAAATATGTAAAAAAATTCTTTAAAAAATGTAGAAAAATCTTATAGGAATTAGATTCGAGGTATTGAGTGTTTATGAACCATTCACGGAAAAAATTAGTCTGAAAATTTAAGTTACTGTCGAAGACTCTTGGACACAGAGTTTTGTAAGACGCCGTCGCAGAAAATTTCAGTGACTTTTTATTGTTGAGCTCAAATAAATATGTAAAAATTAACTCGTCTTCAAAAAATGGGTCAATCTTCAAGCCCAGCTTCTGTTTTTGAATCTGAAGAACAAGACGAACCTTCAAAAAACTGTCAAGTCATCGAAGGACTAAAAGAATTCCCAGACAATCCAAATTTGAAAAATAGTAGATATACAGGGGGACTTTTGTTTCAAGATTCCTGTTACCGACACTCGAGAGCCTTCGATGATGGAAGCTTCTCGAAGGTGATGACGTCACACAGGTATATTCTAGAAGTTTATGAAGTAACTCAATGAAAAATAGGTATTTTTCTAGAAGGTTATGACGTGTGACGTTGCAAAATTTTGCAACTCACAAAAATTGTTTTTCTTAAGTAATACATTATTTCCTTAAACTGTCTAATTGAAATATCATAGAAAATTTTGATTATTATATAAAAGACATTACATTTTGTAATTTTGGAAGCTGCACGGTATTTCAAGATTTGGACATACTTTAGATCCTTTAATTTTAAGTACTAATTCCGTTTGTATTTGCTTTATTTTACGCAATTCTATCGTCGAGACTGAAATTAGAAGAAAAACAAGCATAAAAAAGATTTGAAAGTTCCTGTTCTATTTGAACATTCCCGCCATCCTGTCCTAACATATCTCAAGTGTGGATGTGAATTACTTCTGGTCGTACCTAAGGATTAATTGGTAAATTTTAAAATGCCATTTGTACATTTGCTGGTGTTTTGGTACAAAATGACTTCTTCACCTGGCGTGAAATTCAAGATCTCATGTCCTTGGAAGGTTTTATCATTATATTCAAGCTATACGTTATGAATCTTCTGTTGCCGGTGGAACCCAGGCCCGTGTCAGTAGATTGTTTCTGCGTGCCAACCCGATCGAATTATTTTCATGATGCCATGGTAGCCAGCCTGTTTGATTGCTGATATTGGAGAAGCGCAATGATAATCTACCATCGTTTGGACCGAATTAATAAGAATTTAATTATTTAATTCAGAAGTAATTCTTTTGTAAAGATTGATAGTCTTCAAGATTACGTCCCTGAATTAGTTATTAGATTTATAGGAATGCATCGAATTTCATCCAATAGAATTTGAAAACAAAGCACAGCTGGAACCTGTGGATACATAACATTAGTCGTCAAGGAAATAAATAAAGTTGGAAATTCTTCACCTTCTCGTCCGCAGCTTCCAAAGTGTGAACATTGAGTTTAAAATCCCCTTTATTAAGTATCCTATTAAAGATTCTTTTTTGCCAGTAAGTAAATTAATCTGCTTCGGTAAGATTTGATTTTCTTGTGATCTGATTGAGAAGTTTAATCGAATACAGTCGAGCCTTTATTTTCTGTGTAATTATGATCTGTGTGTCTTAATATTTAAAGATTATTTTAGAGATTTAGTCTCTTTAGAATTAATTATTTAGTTCGACAAATACATTACAAATTTCTCAATTCGACTCTAATAAATAGTTTTAATTGATAACTAACTTGTGATTTACAATCATAATATGGCTGTTTAAAGAATATCCAAACTTTTAAATTATAGATCCTTTTGTCCCTCATTAATTTACAATCCTGTAAATTATAAATTTGATAAAGAACCAAGCTTTAAAATTCATAAAATCAAATTTAATTGTCCAAGTCTTGAATATCCGTCGGAAAGGTCCTAGCTATTTAAGTTAGTTCTCCCCTTTTTTACCTTAAATTATTTGTGTCATTTGATAAATTATATTATTTAAATTTCCCCTCAAGATCCTTTTAATTATTATTCATGCAATGAATCAATGTAACCTCGTTTCATTTTCTAACAATGTACTTAGAATTCAACTTATTAATGTTATTTTGAATACATGTTAAAAATTGAACTGTTCATTTAGTTTAATCTTCAGTAATTAGTAGTAGTCTTTGATTATCTTTTCCCTTAGTAAAGAACCACCCCCTCTACTTTTGTCCAGAAAGGGACTGACTAGCCAATTCAATTTTCCAGAATGTTATAATCCGTAAATTAATAGAGATTTGATTAATTGTTTGATTTTGGGATTTTGTTGTATTTTATCTTATTTTTTGAATTGACTAAGGTAAGTCTGGCGCCCATAACTTTGTTTTGCTGATTACATAAATACGGGTAATAACTTTCTGAAGGTAACGTATATTCATCTGGCAGTGTTGCCCTATGTGATTTTAAATAATTTATTAAATAAAAATCACGGTTACAGACGTCATACAATGAAAAGTAGGTATGTTCTCAAAGATAATAACGTCACATAATAAGAAAATGGATCTGTTCCATGCAAAGTCTCATAGATTATGACGTCACTTAATGAAAAAATGGTTCTGTTCTATGCTAAGTGTCGAAGCTTGAATCGTAAAAAGTGCTCGAAGACAAGAAGGTTTTAGAAGGTAAGCTGTGCATGTAGCTTAAGAGACGAATCCGTTTATATCGAAGTTTCTAGAAAGAACTCGATGTATGTTGCCTGTTAAGACGTATTTTCGTTGAAGGAAAAATGATTTTAAAATATTTATTTAAAATAAGAGCAGGGCGTAGATATAAATGCTTTATATTAATAAATAACGTTATCTTCGAATCTTTTTATCAAGTTACATAAACAATTTCGAGATCTTTATTTGCTATCGTGGCAATCTTAAAGTTAATGACACTAGCAATAGTTTAATCACATTCTAGAATGGATTAAATATATTTTTTATATAGGTTTTATAGTATTTTTATATGTATGCTCTTGGCTTATTAGTTCGGGAGTTAAGGGGTAAGGCCACCATGCAACTTTCAAAAAATCGAAATTTTTTTTGTAAGCCTAAAATTTTCCTAAAACCCTCCAGAATAAGAAAAAAAATGTCTTGTGGTCTTGAAGAATCTCGAACTAGTTGTTTACGGCAGTATGTTTGACCGAGACTCAGAGCTTTAAAAAACTATTAGTCCTTCTCAGAATCAAATCGATTAACCGTTAGCACATACATTAATTGGAAAATTATACAGGATAATGCGTTAGGATGCGCGATTCACCAAAGAGTCGCTAAGGGCAGCACCCAACCACCCACCGACTATAAATTGGCGGAATTCAATCCTTGAGCTCACTCTGATTGGATATCGAAGTTACTCAGATTGTAACATCGAAGACACTCTGACTGTGACATCGAAACCACACTCTGATCATAACATCGAAGACACTCTGACTGTAACATCGAAACCAGACTCTGATTATAACATCGAAGACACTTTCACTGTAACATCGAAACCATACTCTGATCTGTAACAACGAAGACACTCTGATTTTGTAACACAGATGTTACTATCATGTGAGGACAAGGTGCGCGAGGCTGCTAAGGACAGTCCTGGACCCGAGGGAGTACGAGATTCCCCGAGAATCCTCGAGGGGAGGTGATATGTAATTCGCGTTTGGCTGTAGGAGAGTAGAGTTGTTGATTTGTCGCCTGCCGTGTCAGAGTTTTTGCCCGTTTATCGGTGTCGCTATATTCTAGGAGAGTTTCCTGCGCCTATCCGTTTCTGGTTTTCCGTGCTTTCAAGAGCCATTAATTGTAAGTGACAATTTAAGTGTGTGAATTGTTTTTTAAGTGCTTGTGTCACGTAACTATCCTCACTTTCGGCATCCTTTTCCTCATTCCCCCCCTCGGATAAAAACCTCGTTATAATTTGTAACATCGAAGCCACTCTAACTCTGACATTGAAATCACGCTCAGATTCGATTGTACATCAACTTCGCAAGTCTAATCTCAACCAGTCGTTCTGATCCCAACAAGTTACTTTAAATCAGCGAAATAAATCTTCAAGTAGTTTCATCATCCCAGCACTGGCCCAGGTTTGTCCCAGCACCCAAAAATCTGGAATTATCATCGAAGACAAAGTTTATCAAATTCTACCGGTGCAAAAGTTATCCGAGTGACCGAGTGTTCTAAATTCTCTTGGAGACCCTCAGAGTCTGACACCCGAGTTAGCAGCTGTGGACTTTTTATCTTGGGAATCGCACCTACGCCGGAGTACCTGCACCGGCGCCTGTCTGTCTGTCCGGTGGATCGGTTCCCTCAAATTCGAGGCCAACCATGCAATACTCCAGACAAGTTCTATATTTATTTTCCTACTTAATCCTAGCCATTCAGTTATTTATATAAATATGGCTCCGCAACATGGTTCATCCACTAAGCGAAAGGCGAACGAAAGCAGCGGTCTAGAACAACTTACCTCCGCGTCTGCGCTTAGGGAATTGCTCTCTGGCGGATTTGAAAGTCCTTGTAGTCAAGGTGAAAGGCAAGGTCAACGAGTACGTTTCCGTTCTCCTGCGGTTGCTGGTAGAAGTGGTATTCGATCAGGAAGTGGTAAGTGTATAACTAAGCGTAAGAAGCCTATTCCTGCCAGTGTCTCGCGAACTGCTCTTTCTTTCGCATCTAAGAAAGACTATCGGTCTGCCGCAGTTGTACTCCGGGGTGCGAGAGGATCTTATCCATTGTTTCGACGATCCTAACAGCTATTGCGTTAGCGTTGAAGCCTCCCGTTCTTCATCGTTAGTGAGTTATCATTTGCACGCGAATTTAGAATTTGCTGATAAAATATTTGTAAACGATTTGATACAGTGGATTTCAGTAGTATTGAATGCTTATGAAGACAATATTCATTTTGATATTCTACCTTGTGGATGTCGTAAAAGTTGTGTAAAATATATTACTAAAGAAGATCATGAACTATATACTAATATTAAAGAATCCGATTTATCGTTTTATTATCGTGCTTTCAAGTGAGCTAGTAGAACGAAGCGTTTTCGGTTTGACGATCTGTTTGTATTTAAACATAGATTTTGTTGTAATTTTTAAAGAAATATGCATGCCGATGTAAGATTGAATAATGCCAATTTTGTTAAGTTCGATTATGTTAAGCAAACATATATATATTACTTCATTTAGTGATCTTTTGTTCCCGTTCCTTTAGCTTGAAGCCTTGTGCTACATAAATAAAACAGGATAGTATTAAACTTATAAGATATTTACGTCCGACTAATTCTCTTCATTGAATGCAGGAAAATGACCAACCTCGGACAATCTGGATGTTTTTTATAATCTCTATAGGATAGTATTAATATAATTCGAATTGAGTCTCTTTATTCTATTGGGACGTAACATACTTGTAGTAAAAGTCATAAATAATTATTTTATAAATGTAGAGAATCGAAAAACTTATGTAAATAGGTTTATTAAAATTAAGTTTTAATCGATTTAGTTCTATTATGACCATATCCTCATCAAATATGGTGCAAGTATGGAAATTTGGTCTTGCAATTAAAGATTTAGCTCCATAGCTGCTCTCCCACTTTGTAACAAGCCAAACATCTTTGTGTTTGCGAACATTTTCCGTTGTATTCTCAAATATAGAATTATTCATTAGTTTATAATAGAAATTTTCAAAATCGTTTGTTGATTGTTCTCGAAGTTCTGTATTCAAGTCAATATAACTTTTGAGTCATGCTTTTTGCTCAAATTGTAAAATTCCATGAATTTTAGTTAATCTCATCCCTAAGCTTAAATACTGTTTTAGATTTCTATAGTGAACAATGTATTTTGTTTTGAGGAAAAGATTTGGGACTAGTTTCGGGATTTTAGTTTTTGACCCAGGGGGTACAAAGTGCTCAGGGCATAGAGGCGAATCTTTATGTGAATCATGAAGCTCATCTGAATATTCCAGATCAAATTCAAAGTTGTATCTTATTATGGAATCATCCGGAATATTTATAAAGTGAATTTGAAAAACATTTTCTACCCATTTAAAATCCCGAAATGGTAAAAATTAATCATTTAATTAAAATGAAAAGCCTCTATCCGAGGTAATATTTTTTCCTTCAGTCTAATCCAACTGTTAATATTATCATATGGAAAAACACCTTTTCTAGTTAGTAAATAGAATTCTTCATTGTTTTCAAAGTACTTTTTAGTAATAGATTTTTTATCATCTGTAAGATATGATGCCAGTTTTTCAAGGCTGCTTGACATGAAATGAAACGAATCAATGAACCTGAGCTTCACATTTGTGTTATCAACATCTTTAGTAAAAAATATAAATTTTTGTTTATTTACTGGTAATAATGTGAGCTTTTCTTCGAAAGTAGTAACTAAAGCTTTAATGAAAAAATGTGAATCGTAGCCAGATAAATTATGAAAAACTACAGGAATTACATGTGAGTCTTTATATGATATTCTTTAGATAAAAATCTACTTTTTCAAGTGTACTTTTTAACTGATTGACAAACCATTGAATGCAGTCTTCTCTTCGATAGATATGAATTTTACTGTGAGAATTAGCAAAATTACAATGTAAATAATATGCAGCACTTGTAGGAACATGCTTCTGATAAGCAGTAGAACTTAAGTGTGTGCTAATTATTGGCTCTAATAGATATTCAATATCGGCATAAACAAGAAAAGAAACTTTTTCTTTATGTTTATAATTTTTGAATTTCAAATATTATCATTTTCGTTTAATTTAATACATTTAATACAATTTCACATATTAGAGTACGCTCATGACCTTTCGTTATTTGATATTTTACTAGTCGAGACAAATTTTTAATCCATGCAAAATGATAGACATAATTGGTTATGCCCAACCGTAAGATACCCCTTCTATTAGCACTCAAGGCCTATATAATGTAGAGCGCAGGGCCCGCTCCTCAGTTCTTGTCTGACCAATAAAGTAGTAACTACTGAGCTTCCTAAGCGAATGACGCAGTAATATTCTTAAAACCTCTTTGTTCGTTATTACGCATAACATTTTTTGGCGATCCTGCCAGGATCCGTTAAGTTCTCACGGTACTTGAAATTCTACGGAATAGATTAATTAGAACTATATAGAAAAGCGGACGGCACTGAGAAAAGAAACTGGAATCTACGGACCAGAAGCAATTGAGAATCTTACGAGATTCATTAAGGCAAGAACTCCGGACTTCACTACGGTAAGCCCGAAAGAAAAAATAAAATAAAAGGGAATTAGTATTTATCTGAATATAATTAGGCGCTGAACACAGTAGGCCCTATACGACGTAAATTTAGATTGAAGAACATTTAAATTGGAGCGAGTCCCGCAAACAGGCGGAAGAGGTACGTCGTATAGACGGTAAGAACCTAAGAAGAATCGCAGCAACTAGCTAAAGCCCTTTGAAGAAACCGGTTTCAACAAGCAGCATAGTGGTTGATACGTGATCACTTGAGAAAGTGGCAGCGGACTCCACGGAATCCAGAGACCGCGAATCTCAGTTGTTAGCGAAAGCGAGAAACCGTAAGCAAAATTAAAAATATAAGAATCTAAGCATTGTAACTTCGCGACTTCAAGCGATCTCAGGCCATTGAGTATAAGTCCTCCTTACGTTCGTTGAACGGCGACTGTATTACAATACAGGCGAGGCTAAGTAGTGGTGAGATCGGGTCGACTATACTCCTGGTGTTCCAGAGCACTGGTCGTTCCTCAATAAAACGAATACACTACTATTAAAATCTAAGGAATAGCAATAGGTGATTGCTTCGAATTTTATAGTATTTAAAAATTTAAACATTTAATATTGTAAAGCGACACATCCACCCGTTACGCAAACCATCATCAAATAGGGGAAACAGGTAAAAATACGCACACTGGCGTTTGACAAACATCAAAACGGTACTTTGTACCAGATTGACTCATCATTTACTATAAACCTTCCATTCGCCACAGCTCAAATATCTAGAGTACATTCACACGTCCGGGCCCAGTCCCCCTCCCATACCACGGAAGAACTGTTAGGACGAATGCTCGCCCAAATAGAATCTCTCACTTTCTCTTTCAAAATGCTCAAGAGAGAAAATGACAACAGAATAGAGGATTTACTCCTAGACTTAATTATAGCAAAGAAAATTACTGGCTTCGCGCAAAAATGAATTAGATATTTACAAATAAACTCATACGAGGATTTATACGGCGCACTTAAACAAAACTTAAAATCATCAAACTCGATCCTAGCCCTCAAATCAAAACTAGAGACTACATTCCAGGCCACTGTAAACATGTTTTCGTTCTCACACCTGCGTGGCTCTCAGGCTCTCTCAGAACTTTTTCTCTTTTCTTAGGCGCTGTACGCCATTTTGGCATCAAATTGATGTAGGATTTATGTCAAGCCAGGGCTTTGCCCACTTATCAAATAAATTGTAAATTTAATTGCAGTTAACCGCAGCTTAATTTGTTTTACTTTTTTTGCGAGAGCTCCTATACTTTTAGGTTAAATTTCCTCCCTAACCTGAAAATCCTTACCTGATCTGAACTCCCGAATCCAAAATCACCCTAGCCGGAACCCCTGCTTGGCTTCGTTTTTTCCTGCATGCCAAGTTTCATATTTTCAGGGTCTCTTCATTTTATAAATATGGCGTCGGGAGACGCCAGGCGCTCATTATGCTAGCCGCCTGAGTAATGACGGTGACGCCACGGGTAATCCCGAATCCTCGGGTCCTCATTGTTAAATACGTTTTATTTCTGACGTTTCAGCGGAAGTCACCCGTTATAAATGGCATATTAATGGACACTGATAATAATAGTGCCAATGTACCACACGCGCCGTTCGCTGCAATTGAGGGAACCGCGTGTTTATAGAAATTTATTGCCGAGGGCAACTACTGTACTATGCACGGGTTGCCTAGTCGTCTACTAGATGTATGACATGTGACCTGCTTCCGGGTCCGCGATTGGGTTTTGACTATACTAAAGGATTACTAAAAAACAGGGTGATTTAAAACCTTTTTTATAATTCCTCTTTTGAAAATTCGATTTTTGGTACCTATAAAGCTAGTTGAAAATTTAAAGGTAGGGTTACAAATTGCAGTTTCAACCCACTCTACAGTTACATCAAATCAAATTCTCAAAAGAGTTGCTATGAAAAATAAAATACATTACTCGAAACAAAACAGCAAATGCAATTCGTGTGACTGCAGCCCTCGCTTCGCTCGGGTAGCAAACTTCACACTCGTTGCAATCGCTGTCTTTCATCCCTTGTAATGCAATATACTATTACTGCAGAAGAAAAAGATCATCACACAGTTTAAAAGGAACTTGTGTTTTCAATGATGACGCTATTTTTGAACAAAGCTTACTTATATTGAAGTGTTTCTTTTTCGGCTCTTGTTTGATTAAGGGCATGTGATACTAGAGAAAAGTAGCAAGTTTTTGTAAACAATTCGGACCAGTTTCTACATGTTTGTGTGCAAAATACTCAAAATTTTGTTTTCATAATTTATAATTTGTAAAATAGTAGAGAAATTGAAAACGGACGTAGATAGTTTTGGTTCCAAAAATAAAAAGAAGTTCAATTTCTCAAAATATTTTGGAAATTTTTAAAATATTTTTTAACATACAAAAGTAAAGAAATAAACGCAAAATCGTTTTTTTACAAATTTGGCTCCTTTCGAAATTTTTTTTTTTCGTGGATTTAGTTTCCTTGAAGTCTCTTATAAAATATGACGATTGAATCAAAATGGCTGGATCATTGATTTGGAAGTTATGGGATTTTTAAGAGCCCCGCGCGGCCTCGCGTGCAATCAATTTCTGTAAAGAAGTCAAAACCCTAATTTTTGTAATTTGGAAAAATTTTCCTGCGAACAATTGTTTTCAAGATAAACAGGCTTGAAAGTGCGTTTGCTATGTCGAAAATATTATTTCTTAGAAAATTCGAAAAATCGTATACTTGTAAAAAATTTTTTTTTGGCCAAACAAAAAAATACGTGTCTATTTATTGTTGATAAAGAACCGAAAAAAAATTATCTCGTTCAAATCTGCGACATCGACTGTCAATCTGATATGGAATGACCCATATAATAATCTACACAAATAGTAAAGAATTTTGAAAATATTTCTGTGGAAAAAAAGACGCTTTCGACTGCGCTGGGAAACTCAACTAATTAATTTGAAATCTACACAAACATGTAGAAACATAAAATCAATAAAATTTGCTAATTTTGGAAATATCACATGCCCTTAAATTATATTATACATTATTGCTTGATTATTTATTTCAGATAACATTACAAGTAAAATTGAATTTCTGGACTCACTCAGGAAACGTGAATGAATTTAAAAAACTGTGGAGTGACACATGAGGCTCAATGACAAAAATTGAAAGTTGAGGGAAAGAGCGAACAAGACTATTGTAGTCAGTTTAAAGCACTGAAAGAAAAACTTGGCCCTGAACTGGTATGTAAAACAAGTGCTTCAAATTGTCCAAGGATGAAAATGAAAAGCATGAGTTTTTAATTTTTTTAATTTATAGATACCTTTTTACGTGTCACGTATCCATGACTATTATTTTATTCTTTTATTATTATTTTATTATTATCAACATTATTACTATTTTTATATATACATGATTGTTATTATAATTATTATAACAGATATTAATTATTTTATAATTATTTATAATACTGATTGTAACTTTTAATTACAAAATATTGTTATTGTTATTAACGAAATCAATAACACTGAACAATAAATTAACATAAGTGGATAATTAGTAATTTCAATGTAATAATATTTGCATACCTTTTTAATGATTACAAATAATTTAATTAATCACTGCGACTAAATTTATCTAAGTCAGTTGGTACGCGCCTTGTCTACACTCTTAAAAGATGTGATTAACACCCATACTATGAAGAAGATCCCTTTGACTAAGTCACACAGACTGGAAGAATCGGTGTGACACATCAACGAAGCACACAAACAAGCTAGTCCATACTTTCAACTCTGCACACTGACCATTAAGATTCTAATGGGAACTCCTAATCGCGTTGAAAGTACACGGCGTACAATCTCTAATGCATTGGTCAAGCGACATGAAAGTATAGACTACCCATATAAACAAATACTTTGGACCCTAAGCAGAGTAATCGATTCAGAAAGTCGTCAAGGCAGTAGAAGGTCGAGAATCTCATATTTTTCTTATCGTCGCGCCACCAAAAAACACTGACATAGCACGTGGAAGTACCAAGTGGGAAAATCAAAGTTTATCATTTTTAAATAAAATTACGTACAAGCAGAAAAATAATTGAATCTTGGAAATCTGGACCAGGATTTTTACTGAAATCGTTCGACAAAGGATCTTACTTAAAAGGCTAGTAAAAAAAAAAATATAAATCTTCTTGACCTTTCCTTCTTTTTATATAATTTTGGTCAACCTCACGAGGGTTGTGTTTCACTTAAAGGTTGGAGAAACGGTATACATCCACAGGAAAGAAAACACCTGAGTACTACCAACTTGACAAATAGATAAAAGTCGCGTAAAATATATTATTTTATGTTCGTTTTGAAAATTAATAAATATCATTCTTGTTCAATAAATTTTCATAGAATTCATTGGCTGGTCCTCAACCCGGTTAAATTGTTAACCATTTAACAATTAAATGAGGAACGTAGTTAGGGCAACGGACTCTAGACTTTTAGCTAGGAATTATTCATTATTCAAAATTTAAATGAAAACTTTAATAATTTACCCCAAATTCGCGCGGTTGCGTGTATACAAAAAACAACATTCTAATTTTTGGGAATCCCCTACACCTGAAAATAAAAGAAAGTTTCGATCAATTGGTTTATCTAGAACAGACATGAGTCTCCCATTTATCAAAAATTCTCCGTCCCTTCCGTGAACTTTTAATTTTAATGTAATGCGGCATCAGAGGTAGACAGTGTACTGTAAAATTAGTACTACAGGACGGCTACAATTAATCATGTGCCTTCCTCCCGTGTAATTATTTGTTTCTCTACAAAAACACGCGTAACTTGGCCGGCTTTGCTCAATGGAAGGAAAAAAAGAAAGTAAAATCGTTGTCCTGTAAACGAAGCTCCCCGTGGGGATTCGACACTTTCCAAGGACTCTTTTATTTATTTTTATTTTGATTATTGGTAGTGCCACGTTCGATCTGTTTCTCGATATGAGAGTTCACACTACTTATGGCACGAGCCGAGCTAACCAACTATATATAAAGTATTGGACAGTAAACGGTTTTTAAACAAAAAAAAAAGAATTCCTAAAATCGAAAATCAAAACTAAAACCCATTGATCCCTAACTATGGGGGGACAGGAAGCATATGTGATGAGTTCTCTAAAAATTAGGTGCGGTGATGCCGCAATGAACCTCACCTAGTCTCAAACCTCGATCTATTTTTCCTAAGTCGTTGAGCGTGCCTATCACCTTAGGAGGCTTCGCACCTGGAATGAAATTAGAGGATCTGCAACCGAGCTCATTACCTCGGCTTTCCACTTCTCTGATAAATTCCCACTTCAATCAATATGCGCGCGCCTCAATTACTGACCACGATCAAGTCCAATTCGATCAATGAATTACGATATTTGTAAACCATGTCCCCCACCCCTCCCCCCAACAAGACCGCTCCAGACGTGCAATCTGGTGTCAAATGAAAGATAACGTTTTCGCGATTATGTGGATATGTTTTTTATTTTAGAGGGTCGCATATTAAGTCCGGTGGAGGCGTTTGAAATTTGTACGCGCTGAAAAAGGAAGGCATACCGTGAAACCCAATTAATAAACTTAAAATCTGCAAATATTAGCCAAATTAGGCAACAAAAAGAGTGCAAAATAACTTGAAAATAAACGTTAAAAACCGCCAAAAGAGCGAAATGTTTCAACTGGCCAAAAAACAACCCCACCATTGCAAAAACGGTAGTTTTGAACTCTAGGAACAAGAGAAAATACTGCGAGGATCTAATCGCCGAGATAAAAAATCAGGCAGAGTTTGACAGGATGTTCGAACATGTGGGCCATTCCTTAGAAAAACGATTAGCAAAAGCACCTGCCATCTAAATAAATATTTTTTTTTTACCACCAAATGCCGTATTTTTTTTACGTCTCTCGCATGCACATGCCCTCTTTCTCCAGCTCCACAGGGATGATATATCACCCTAGCACGATTAAATTAAGCTTTTTGATACCAAATTATACCAACTCGTTTTGAACATCTTAATTAAGTAATAGTTATTTTATAAATAAGTCTATTTAGATATATTTGTTTTGTTGAGAACGCACCATAACATCAACAACGCTACGATAGCCAAATGAACGATTGTGGAGACATTTACTTCCAAAAAATTTTTTGTATTAAAATAGTTGGAAAAAATGTAACAATAACGTAAAAATGAAGGAAACTGTTTGTAAGTAACTAATATTTCAAGAATTTTCTTTACATAACTTGCTTAAAAATCCATCTTATGTATATTTATTTTATAGGTGTCATTGTCTATCAATATGACCTAAAAAGGTTGACACCAGTTATCCAAACAATTTTTAAAATTTAACGAACTCTCATAGCAACTGATATGCTGTGATGATCATTTTAACCTTTCGCAATATGATTTTATGGTTTTAACATGGATTTTTTGAAATTTAATTTTACAAAAAACACTGAAAATTTAACCAAATATCAACCAATTTGATGAATAGAAGTAAAATACCAAATATGCCATCCACGGTATGTTTATTATTATTATTCTTTCTCTCTTTCCTTTTCTCTTAATTTTATATTTTATAAAAAAAAAATTTTTACTGAATACATATTATCTTTATACTATATCTGTAATTTTTCAAAATTATTTTATATATATTCATTTTGTATTTCCTTTTTATAGTCTTGATAAGGACTAAAAATTGGTCGAAACGTTGACGTACTTTCTAAATAAAACAACTATACAAAACCGGAAAGGCCATTCACTTTAATGTTAAAAATATTTAAATATAGGCGTACAAGATTTTTTGGTAGAATTTTTTTTGTTATATTTTTCTTTTAAAACAGCAAATTTCTGCAATAGACCAAGTATGGTGACGACCTGGAGTTTGCAGGACTATCGGACCATATTCCAAAACCACCAGTTCTAGTGGGTATGACATATAACGTCAGGCCTATACACTGCTGTAGCCCCTAAGATTTTGTTGTCCGGAATTGGGATCGAGAGGAGGAATATGCCCAATTAAAGAATGAGCTTAGAGAGATATAGCAGGAAAAACCTATGTGGCTAAGGATTAGAATGGAGGACGCTCACACGATGACTCCCATCGCCTACGTAGATTCCGACCACCACACTGGGAGAGGCTACGTTATTGTCCATGAGACAAATCCAGAGCTGGTGGTTTTCGACGTCGACGAGGGGATATACCAGGAGGTCAACATCGAGAATGTTTTTTACCTGGGAAAAGACCACGCTCGCATCCGGGCTTTTGCGATCCATTGCGCCGTACAAGGGGTCAAACCACCCATTTCCAACGTCTGGAGCCAAGAATCCTGCGAGTCCTTCGCAGATTTCATTAACACTTCATGTCTTAACTTTGAGGTAGCGAATGTTAGAGGGGAAACCTTCTTTGGTGATGGGGTGTCCAGAAGAGATGGACTGTCACTCGTATGTTGGTTGGTGCACATGGGTAAAGCAGTCCAAAGAAGAGGAAATCCTATCATCTACGCACATGTAGAAGGCGAATGACATAAATATCAATTACCTTTTTTTTGGTCACCAAGTTTAAACTCAATAAAAAGGTTTTTTTTGCTGAATTGTAACAATTTTATTTACTGCATGGGAATCTAGAATTAAGGATTAGGATAGGAAAACACTAGTTTACCTCAAAATAGAATTACGTACAATATATATATATATAGCATAAGCGTGTAGATATACCAAAAGAAACAATAAAAAAAATTTTTTCATAGAAATCAAAATAACTTTAAAAAAAATAAAAAAACAAAAAAAATAAAAAAATAAAGATACAAAGATGGAAAGAGTGTGAGGCTGGTTGGTTGACTCTTTCCTCTTAAAAAAAAAAAAAATAATAATTATCCGTTGATTTTTTTTTGGAAAGACACGTAGTAATTCTTTATAAGAAAAGAATTACTCCGTTTGAGGGGGTATTGACAAAATAAATTGGCTTATTTTAAAATAGAATAGAATAGAATATATATATATATATAATTTTTTCAATTCGTACTTATATTTTTATAAAATTCGGGTTTATATTGTGACGTGGTAAATTTTACCCGTCACAAGGAAAAATGTTTAATTTAATAAACTCACCGGTGACAGGTGGGGTTATGTCCCCGGGGAAAAAGTCGTGAGACGAGAGCCCGCACTTCGTCGTCACCCGGGAGCACTCGAAACACACTTTCGCGCACCACACGCACTCACGCTTCCTGTCCTGTCTGTTTCATGAGCAACACGAAGATAACAGCACCGGAGGACAGCAGCGTTGGAGACGAGACACTACCGGCTACCGAATCAACATAAACACTGGCCGCCATGTCGAGTTTCGAGCCACGATGGATCGACGCTTCGATTATCACCATCATCGATCGTTCGAGAGCAACGCACCAGACGACCAGATGCCACCACGTGACCCGGAAAATGTACCCTAGGGCGCATAGACCCTGGGGCTTGATATAAAACATATTTGATATTTAGTATCTTGGACATTTGGTGATACTAAATTTGTGCAGTTGATGGAAACGAACACTAATTACAATGGTGTCATTGTTTCACACGCGCCGTCCATTGTAATTAATAGAACCGCGTGTTGTGGTAAATTAGTTGCCGAGGGCAATCGTTATACTAGGCACGAGTTGCCCAGCCGTCTATTGGATGTTGGACATGTGACCTATTTCCGGGTCCGCGATTGAGTCACGCGTGTAATTCGTGGGGCAGGTCGGGAATGCTGTCAGCGTCGCGTCGGCCATCGTCACTCTCGTCCTGCGACTAATACCGACAAGTTCCGCCCGTGGTTATTGACATTTCAAAGAGACGCCGGATTTTAACCGTTGAAGGATGTCAGACGAATTCATCCTGCGATTCGTCCCGGAGCTCGGAGATATCATACAGGTAGCGTGAGTGTTCTTATTAAACTTTATTTCTCTGGCAAGTGGTCCGGAAAATAATGGACTATTGAACTGATACTGACGCCACATGGCGTACTTTACAAATACCGGCCACTTAGCCTCTCTTCTCTTTTCTCTCTTGCTCGCGAGTGTTTCTCTATTTAAGTGACCTTTTTTATGTACATTCGAAGAGAAACGAAAATTGATTATATAAAGGAAAGTAGTGTTAAATTCTAGTTCTCTCTGGTGGGGACGCGGTAGTATAAGTCGAATTCGCCATACTGTCGCGTGGCTCGGAAAATTCCGAGATTTGTATCATTTTGTTTACCGTTATTGATTTTTGATTTGTATCATTCATATCCAGTTTTAATGTACATCGAGTCTGTTTCACTTGTAATAAACCTTGTTAAAATATTTCACAAAATTTAATCAAATTCTGGATCTCATTATTTACCCGGTAATGTGTTGTGACCTTTTGACCCCGCCTTGTGTTGGTTAATTTCGAGTCCCATCCTCGTTAAATAAATTTCTGTCACTAACCGGAGTGACTGGCGCTCAACTAAAGTTCAGGCTTATTTTATTTTCAAAAATATTCAGTTGGGTAGCCAAAAATAAGAGTGCCAGGTCACGGGTAAGACCTGCATTTCAATATCTACAGATTAATTGACGCGCTGTCTGAATCCTTATTTATTTGCGTTTAAACATCATAGACCGGTATTATTTACAATTGAAGTGCTTACTTGCATAAAAATAAAGAAAACGATGGCAAAAAATAATAAGGCTAGAGTGGCGCTCTGTGGGACCACGAACGAAAATGTCTGTGAAAACTGGCTCGCCACAATTGAGCAACTTGCACTTCCGGTATGGAAGTTAATGACTAATTACGAAGCGAGGACTCAATGAAACCTCGCGATTCTTTCGTGTGGGTTTCGTGTGAATGTGTTCGTCCTCATCGCGACCCTATTTTCGTGGATTTCGCTTCCGTATTCTCGCAAAAGGCGGAGACTCGAGGCTGGGCCGTCTCAAATGATTCCAATAATTTTTCTATACTTGTTCCTATAATCGCGAAAAAGTTATAGGAAAAGCAGTATAGGCCTATACTGATAATAATATTCTTATAACATTTTTTCGTAAGGAAGAAAGCGTTTTGAAATGGAAGTTTGAAAGTATTACGGATGTAGTCGATCCTAATAAAGATAGTTTAGAAGAAGATGACGAAATATGGGATAAAGCTGAGAATGTTTTAACAAACCCTCCTCCCCAAGGAGCAGATCCTAGTGTTCCTCTATTAAAAACCCCAGCTGAGAAGAATATGCTTCCTTTGAATACAAGTCAACAAGGAGGAGACTATTCGGGAGCCCCCACCTTTCTTGATCCGAACATAGCAGATACAGATGATATGATACATGGAGATTACGGAGATAAGGAACATGACACAGATATAATGGATCCTCAATCCAATTTAATGCATCGACCTATCGCCCCTGTGATAATTCCAAAACAATCATCAGCTGCACCACAGTTTACTGACTTTAATGAATACTTAAGAGTCACTCTTTCCGTTATTAGAGATGATACAATTAATATAGAGTTGACACTGTCACCTCAGATCTTGACTAAGATGAATGAAATCCTTTATATTCTAGGAGATATGGACTCTAAGATAAAAGGACAAAAAGGACAGATTAATAATATGGAAAAGACAGTATCTGAAGAAAGGGTAGAGATCTTGAAGCTGAATGACATGATAAAAACTAAGGGTATCATATCCAATGTTCCTGAACCCAAGCCCTCTATTCAGCTTGCTGATAAGACTCAACTAGCTGCCCCTACCTGATCCAAATCATAAATGAACTAAAATGTTTGGATGAAAGAGTAGATGAGTATTTAAAAAAGGATTCACGCGTGATTCCAGTAGTTTTTCATAATTTATCAGGTTATGATTCCCATTTTTTTATCAAAGCTTTAGTGACAAGTTTTGACGAGAAAGTTAGTTTATTACCAATAAATGAGGAGAAATATATTTCTTTCACAAAAAATGTTGAGAAAACTAATGTAAAGCTACGATTTATTGACTCTTTTCGATTTATGCCGAGTGGTCTTGAAAAAATTAGCATTATTCCTCAATAATGATGAAAAAATAATAGCAAAAAGACACTGTGTGACTAATAATGAATTTAATTTACTGACTAGAAAAGGTGTCTTTCCATACAGTTATATTGACAATTGGCAAAAATTAGAAAAAAATCAATTACCTCCAACAGAGGCTTTTTTCTGTAAATTAAATAATTCAAGTATTTCTAATGAAGATCATCAGCATGCTCGTAGAGTTTCGGAAACTTTCAACTTGAAAACTAGGTGAATATTCAGATCTTTACCTCAAAACTGATGTCCTATTTTTATCTGATATTTTTGAACATTTTAGAGACTATTGTTTAAAAACATATAATTTAGATCCATTGCATTATTACACGGCACCTGGACTTGCTTTTGATGCAATGTTAAAATTTACTAAAATAGAACCCGAATTGTTGACCGATCCTGAAATGTTATTGTTCATCGAAAGTTCTATTAGAGTTGGTGTCTGTCAATGCTGTAATAGATATGCAAAAGCAAATAATCGATATATGGAGTCCAATTTTGATCCACATTCACCTGAATCCTATATATAACCCTCATTGATCGCAAACCAACATCTTTTATAATATGAATCCTATATTATTTAGCCTGACATTAAAAATCAGTACATGCAGCTATGGCCAAGTTTTTACCGTACAGAAATTTTAAATGGGTAGAAGATTTTTCAATGATTGATTTTTTAAACATTCCTGATAATTCATCTGTAGGTTTTATACTTGAAGTGGATTTAGAAAATATTTAAGTTTAGGTGTAAAATTAACAAAAATTCATAGAGTTTTAAAATTTGATCAAAAAACTTGGTTAAAAAGCTACATTGATCTGAATACAGAATTAAGAAAAAAATCAGACAATGATTTTGAGAATTTTTTTTATAAATTAATGAATAATTCTGTATTTGGAAAAACGATGGAAAATGTTAGGAAGCATAAAGGTGTAAAATTAGTTGCAAAGTGGGAGGAGAGGTATGGCTCTAAAAGCTTAATCAATTTAAAGTAGATTTTAACAAACCAATTTATATAGGTTTTACCATTCTCGATATGTCCAAAATAATGATTCATGATTTTCATTATAATTATATGAAACATAATTTTGAAAACAATGCAAAATTACTTTATACAGATACAAACAGTCTAATATATGACATCACAGTTCCAGACTTTTATAATTACATTCGAAGAGACATTCATAAATTCGATACGTCTGATTATCCTCCAAACAATGTTTATGATATTCCTCTTGCGAATAAAATTTTTTTAGGTTTAATCAAAGATGAAAATGTTACGTATCCATGACTATTATACTTATGCAAACTCAACTAATTAATTATTATTATTATTATTATTATTATATACAATTTTCCATGACTATTATTTTATTATTATTATCTTCATTAATAATTAAATCTGATTTATGCAATTGTTTTTTTTTAAATATGCAAATTGATGTATTAATTATTAATTAATAATTAATTATTATTTATTAATTATTAATTAATTATTATTTATTAATTATTATTGATTAATTATTATTTAATTGATTGTATTAATGATACAAATTGATCAAAAACTCTTATCATATAATATTATTGTTTAATGTAACGTATTACTTCCTGTGATTTATTTTTCTTATGAATCGTATGTGTTTATATGTCGAGATGGAGATATGGAGTTTTGCGCCCTGGACGAATGTGTTCAGAGGTTAGTCGTTCGACGCTCTCTAATGAGTAAAGATTCTAATGCATGAAAGGCTTTCAACTTAATCACCCACATTAAGTTGAAAGCCTTTCATTTAATTAAATAAATCACTACCTGACTTCCACTATATTCCAATAGTTCTTATTGTTAATGTTGTATTATTATTATTATACTATAACTTGAACTTAGAACAATAAACAATATGAATGGTTGATAATTAATTGCAACAAATTTTATCGTTATTGATAACTATAAATATTAAACAGCTAACGCTGTTGTCACTATTATTATTATCATTATTTTTATCATATCATATTGTTATTCATTGATCAATAATCAATAGTAAATAAATAATTATAAATTGTGTTTATTAGTAACTATTAAAGTTTCTGTTATTTTTGCCATTATTACACCGTTTTATTTACCAATATAAACAATTAAGTTTAAATATAAAGACATAGTTAGTACTAAATAACTGAAAACAAACTGTAATACAACTACATTTTTATTGTATAATAATTATATCGTCATTATTACTTCATTACCTATGCATACAAAAATGTCATAGACCCTTGCGACTAAGCCTACCTGATGCAGTTGATACACATGTACGCTACACCCTAAGAAAGAGCATGTAGCACTTACACTATGAAGAAGATACGTCCCCACTGCTCTCACTGACTCGGAAAATCGGTGTGAAACACCAACTACGGACACGAATGCTGTTTCAATTCACTACACTGACATCTAAGATTTTTATTCAGATGCTCACCCTAATTGAAATTCCAAAGCTTCGATTTTAATGCTGAGCTTGGATGGATTTAAATACCTAAAAACACCATATGCCTATATAAACAGACGCATGGGAACGCCAGCTAGTCTGAAAACTCGTGTCATCGCCGCCATCTAAAAATAAACCTACGGAGTGAAACACGTGGAAATAGTAAACAAGTGGAATACACAGAGTGCGACCGGAGTCGATTATCAAACTAAGGATTACGCGAGTTATATTGCTTGAGTGATTACAATTCGATTTTAAGGGATTCATCTTTGGAATCGCAAGCAGCTAAGGAGTGCTGAATCCATCGCTTCACGGACACGAAGGAATTTGTCATATTTATAAAGGGCCATCACGAAGAGGGGATCTCTTCTTCAAGCAACCTTGCTCATATAAATTTGCTAAGTCAAAAGTTAATTGTCACAATCCGTATACAAATCCGTGTACAATCCGTATATAAAAGGAAAACAGAAGGCTAGAGCCGTTACAGGGTCAACTTTAAAAGAAATAACATTTGAAGATTATAAGCAGTCTCCATTTTCTTATAAAAACCTTGTCAAGACTCAATTCCTGATTCGAATTGAAAAGCACGAAGTACATACGATTAAACAAAATAAAATTGCCTTGAGTTGGTATGATGATAAAAGAATGCTTCATCCTGGAAAAACAGATACTTTTCCATGGGGCTACATTATGAAATAATTTAAAGAAAGTCCAAAAGCATCTTTCTCGATGTCTCTCTATAACACATACTCCTGAATATTCTTATGGAGCTGAAGTTATCACAAGAGGATCATATTACTATCAACAATCTCTGAAATATATAAGGAGGTGACTATGGAAAGGAACCATTACTAAATTCATCATTATCATCAGAAACTCTAGCTCTCTGCGAAGTGAAGATTTAAAAAAAGGAAGGAAGTGGAAAACAAAAAAACAATAAGATCTCAAAACTTTTACAATATTTTTGTAAAAAAGTGTTTCAAGTGTGTTATTTTCAAGAACGTATAACGCACATTACATTATTTTCCAACCAACGATTTATATTTCTGTACTTTGAAGATATAGAGGTCCATTCACAAGGTGGTTGGAAAAGAAAACTGAAAGGTCTTGCTGATTCATTATTATCATTATTATTATTAACGGGAAGAATTCCTAATTCTTTAATTATACATTCATGAATAGGCAACTTGAATCCTTGAATGTCAACTATGTACTCCATCTTAACTGATACTAACTTATTCAAGAAATATCAAGACAATTTATATAAGTTTTTTAATCCCACCACTTATTGGTTTATATTCAATTACTCTCATCGAAAATTAAACAATATGCAGCAGTTTGAGCAGGGAAATCTTCTTTAGCTTCAAATTCTAAGCGAATATTAACTGGACCAGACTACAAAGATTCATTTTGCTTTGAACAATCAATAACTATCAAAGGAGCAAATTCTAAAAAATCACTTTTTGATAAATTAGTTACTTTGCAATGATCAAAATTCTCCTAGAAATTTCTCCTAGAAAAATTCTTTCTATTTGTTTGAAACCCTAAAATAAAAAATCTGGGTTTCTCTAATTGTGTTGACGTTTTAACAGGCATGCAAGCGTTCAACCGAGCAAAATACCGGAGCGCATCTACCGTTGATGCCTGGGCGAATGACATAGATCCGGACTGGGGGCCGCAGCAACACCCCACCTAGAAGAAGACCGGATGATCCACTTCCCGGTCATTGAAGTGGAAAGAAGCACGAAAACAGCCTGCACAACTACGCAAGAATCTGGATTCAACTTCGTCAAAAGAGATTAGCGATCCCACTGAAACAACGAGCAGGATAGTTAAAGCGAAGAAAGAGACGCTGCAAGATGAACCTTTATGGCAAGAAGGTCCGTACGCAGGAACTCATCCAGACTCCAGGATTTATAGTCATAACCTGGACTTTTCTTCCCTTCCACTCCTTACAGAACGGGTCTTTGCTGATAGATATGCGGACGCAGAATCCCCGCTAAACCTGATTCCCGACGATATGGTGGAACCTGCAACTATCGCGGAGTGCCTAAAAATGATCACCAATGCTAATTCTCCTACTGGTGATTTGATTAAGGCAAATTTCTCGTCTGCAGGAATTCCTGCACCACACATTACTGCTGGAGACGGAGTAATAGATCAACCTTCCGAAGGATTTGGGCCCTGTACAGCAGTAAATCACAACGCATAAGAGTTTGAGAATTAATTAATTTTTTTATTTCAATAAATAGTATATATCAAACAAAAAACAATGTTCTTTATTTCTTTTGCCTTTCGTTATCGTTTCTTTATGGTAGGTCAGTAGTGTGACTGAACTGTATATATTATATGCATTTTTTGATTATCCACTGACTTTATCTCTACGTCCTTGCATTCCTATATTGGGATTAGAATTGGATGTCCATGTACTACTTTTAGAAAATATCTGAAAATTATTATTAAAAATAGTGAAAAATATATTATAATAATTATATTTTTGATTAATATAATAATTATAATATAATAATCACATTCAATTTTAATAATAATTAAAATATATAAAAAAAACCGAACAGAGTTTGAAATCTTGAGGGATAACTCTGTTGCCAACGCTCGAGGAGTTCTGAAATCCCCGTGGACTGAGGAGGACCTCGGATGCCCCCCCCCCCCCCCGAATATGTGCCCCGACACTTACGGGGGCAAACGCAAACATACAAATGCTTACGAGTTAGATAATCTTGCTTGTATCATTATTATCGTTCATACAAATAATTTATTATATAACTTTTATAGGACTAATTTATACATATAATATACACATTTTTATTATTATTTTAGAAGTTGTGGTTACTAAATTCACGAACATGAAATACAATGAAATAAAAACTCAAATTAGCTGCTGGTTTTCGGGATTAAAGAACCGAGAAGGTAGAAAAAGGGCACGAGTTTCTAAAAATCTTTTGAGAGTAGCGGAACCTGAAGAAAAAGCAGTTGATGAAAATCTCAGTCTCAAAAGAGTAAAAGGTGAGTTTTTTTTTGTTCTCATTCGTTAAAATAAGAAATTTTATTGTATATGTCAAAATGATTCCTCAGAATCTTTCGGAAGCAGCTGCCGATATACAGGAGCACGTAAAACAATATTTGTAAGTATATTTTAAAAAATTTTAAGAATTTTAAATCTTTCTAAATTTAACTAATTAACTTATTTTTTCAGAGATACGCTAATAGATGAGACTGACTCAACATCATCATCTGTAGCATCATCTACACGTCGACGTAAACGTTCGCCAGGAAGTTCCAGCGATGATGACTTTGAAGAACCAAAACCAAAACCAAAACGATCAGTTTTACCGTCGCCCACATCGCCTACATCAGTTTTACCATCGCCCACATCGCCTACATCAGTTTTACCGTCGCGTGCATCGCCTGTACCAGGACCTTCTCGGGTTTCAATAATTGATGACCAAACCCTGGAATAAAGGATAAATATTTTGGTCCATAACCCAGAGGTATTCTGTCTATCTGTCTATATTTCTTGATAAAAATACATTTTTATTACTTTACAGAATGCAGTGACTATCAATATAAATCCAACGCAACCAACCCAAACAAGAAATAGAAGGAGACGTAAAGTACTACACGTTAATGACATTGTTTGGACGAAATACAGCAACTGGGGCATATTACCGGGCATCATCACCAGCAATATGGGCACAGGAAAAGTTAGAGTACAATTTGTCGATGGCACTAATAACAAATATTCTATACCAATTAAGAATTGTTACCTTTACGATTCTCGGGACCCGAATGAATTATATGAGCAGGCGAGAGACAGAAATTTATTTAAACAATACATGCAAAGGTTACGCCAATACTTGGAACAAAATTAATTATTAGATTACCGTTGTCTCTATTTTCTTATAAACATTGTGATCAACCATCTCAAAAAAGTGTGTTAACATAAACTTCAATGTCATATATATGTAATATATAAAATTAACAAACTGTTCACAAAAATAAAAAATAAATATATATGTACATTTATCTTTGTTAAACAATCGACTCTTTATTTTTCATTCCTCATATAAAAATATAAATAGTTTATAATGTATGTTAAAAAGCACCAAGTGATTGGTACGTACCAATCACCCGGTGAACCAGCTATCAGGCTACACACTGGCCAACACATATATCCGCTATACGGAATTCTGAAAATACAATTTGAAATTCATAATCAGCGACCCCAGTACAAAGTTCCACGAAAATCGTTGGCTTTCCAAAATATGATGTCCACCATATTGGGCCCGCCATTTTGAATTCCGAAAATCCGATGTCAAATTCATAATCAGCCACCCCGAAAGCTTTTAAGTACAGGGTTTTGCGGTAATTGTGTGGTTTTTCAAAATTACATGTCCGATATATTGGATATCCGCAATTTTACTAAGGGTATAGGTATTTGAGATCGGTGAGACAATTTTTTTCTTGCAGTTCAACTATTCCGATCATCGTTGATCATAGTTAGAATCAAGTCCCAATACTCTTTTGGTTCGAAAAAAAATTATGAAAAAAACAAATTCCCAGTTTCTTGTTACTTTTCTCAAAATTTGGCATCATATTGGATTTCCTACTAGAACAAACTTAATTTCGACCACGGATTCTTGATGAGCACACCCAAAACTATAAGGAAAAACATGGGTTTCGTTCAAAAATTTCTCGTTTTCAGTCATGAGAATGAGGCTTGAACATAAGTCGAAAAACTAACTAACTAAAGTCTATAGCCATTCGCTAATATGTCCTTTTTATTATGTCCTCAAGTTTCAGCTCAAAAATTCATTATTGTGGAAAAATTTTGGGAGATACTGATTTTATTGATTTAATTACCGGTACTTTTCAGCTAAGACATCAGGACATAATAAAGAACATATTAGCAGGTGGCTATAGACTTCAATTAGTTATAAACATTTTAAATTGATAAAAAGTAATTGAAGTCTACAGCCAACCGCTAATGTGTCTTTTATTATGTCCTGAAGTTTCAGCAAAAAATTCAATAGCGTGGAAATATTTTGGGGAAAACTGATTTTATTGATTTAGTCGATTGTACTGGTTAATCTATGGTCTTAATCTCTTCCTTTCCACATTCCGTATAGAAAAATGACACCAGAGGAACCAATTATTAATGAGTACATGCTGATGGCATCCAACATCATCGTCCAGAGATGCTGGTTATTGGAGGCGAGTCCGGAACATATATTTGATGCAGTAGGACAAGCAATTGAAATTCAGTCAGGCGGGTGGACCAAACACCAATATTTACATTCTCCTAGAAGGAACGTTAACTAAAAAAGAAATGCAACAATGGAATATACTGGTTCGAGATAACCACATTACCAGCCCATTTTGGAAATTTGTAAAGGGGTGAGGATGAGAATAGTTTCAATTCTCATGAAAATTAAATAAAAAGAAGTTTCTTGTATATGATATTCAACCAGTTTTATATTCACAATTAAATAAAAAGCAATATTCTATTTCTCTGTGTATTTTATTCAAAAAAATTTAACTTCGGATTTTTTCTGAACTGGCACGTAATTGTACTCTATCTACGTCCATTTTTATATTCTTTCTTATTTCCCAAATTTTAAAAATAAAATTTTATGCACTTTAGATAGAAACACGTAGAAACCTAAGACAGCCGCAAGGCAGAGCCACTTGGCGATATAAGGAGATCTTCCTGTGGAGAATTAGATGTCGAGCGCCTGTGTAGCTCAGTGGTTAGAGCAGTCGACCGGCAATTGAAAGACCTGGGCTCGAATCCCAGCGCAGTCGAAAGGTTATTTTTTTCCACAGAAAGATTTTCAAATTCTTTAAATATTAACATAATTTGCTAATTTCCTGAATATCAATACTTAGAAAAATTAGCAAATCTTATTAATTTTAGGTTTCTACATGTTTGTGTCTGAAGCAAATAAAATTTAGTTTTTTCAAAAGTTTGGGACATAATCTTGCTGAAAATATCGGTAAAAAAAGAAAACGACATGCAAGTTCATTTAAACCAAATAAAATCTAGAAAGCTAAAAATCAGGTAAGACGAAATAGAATATTTGATTTGCAGTTTCTCCGTGAATTTTTTCTCCGAAAAAACAGTATTGCATTGTTTTATCACGTCCCGCGACTCTACCGCCTCGAGTAACAAACAAATTAAGGAACCAAGGAAAGGATCAAGGCAACATTACTGCGTGCGTGATTTTATCGACGCAAGTTATAGCCAGATTTACAGATTAACAGGATGATCAATATGGAATTACCATGTGTCGTTATAATACCCACGCATGATAACAAATCGACTGACCCATAGAGAAGGTGAATGAAGCCTTACAATACCAACGCACTACTACATGCACTGTAACGTGGTAAATTACGTTAAATTCTTTTACCTCGACCGACAACGACAGGATCGAGCCCAAGCCGCCTTTTTTATATAAAATACGAAATTGTCAGGGATAGTCTGAGAGCTGGTTGTAGAATTCTTTCATTTTATTTTCTTTTCCGGCCGTTTTCTTTTTTGGTTTGTTTCATTATTAACACCAGCTTGAAAGGCGCCGCCAAGAAGATCGCTGTGTTACCATTGCACGTCAGAGGGGTTCTCAGGCAAGCCACAGAGGGCATCACCAGACAGGCATGGCATCTGAAAAGTGACCATGTGCTGCGGCCCATGGTCTCTAACACCTTTACAGCGATACCGTTATGATTAATATAAAAAGGATCTATTGAGTTGGAGTCACTTATATTATGTATTGTATATTATATATGTGCGTAGCCTAATTGAAACTATTGTATAATGCAATACAAACTCTTCGTAGTTTAAACGCACCCCTCGACGTTTTAAGCCAATGGGGCAAGCTGGCCGACAGACGCTTCAGCTTATTGGTTGCCTGGCGCCGTCGTCCTCGCAAGATGAGTCGTCCGCGCAAACCTGAGCTCCATGCGCGTGCGCCAGCCTTTCCAGCTGATGTAATAAAACTGCGTGACACCTGAGGCGCGCAGCTTTATTCTTTCGTTGTTAGCAGAGTGGCAAGCAGCCAAAAAAATATTAGAAATTATATTGCGCTCAAATGGACGCCACCAATTTTGATTTGGAGTGAAATATAAATAAATCAAGAAATTTTAAAATTGTAAATGGTTCCCAATCCGATAAACTCGAAACCACGTATTGCACGCCGTCCGCGGCGTCGCAATGTAAATAGTCTCATTGCACAGAAGGTGAATGAGCATATGTATGGCAAAGTTATTAAGCCATCAGCCTCACCCCCAGTTTTCTCGTTGCAACCATGGAACGACATGATCGTTTGTGATAAAATAAGAGTCGATAAATCAGAAATAACATATAGCATTGACAAACTAGCATCAAATTTAATAAAACAAGCAGGATTATATACTCAGTCTGGTCAAATATACACTGGATGTAGTGTTGAATTTCAAATTGTAAATTTTAATATATGGAATATAAGTAATGAATCTGGAGGCATACTTCGCGTCCATCCTACTGATTTCCTTTCAAGTATTTATCAAACACACGAATTGACGAATATTGGATCGAGGGCTACTAAAAATCAATGCGCTGCTCTTAGTTATGAATTCCCTTCATCTCATCAACAACATGTACATTATAAAGGTCAGAAAGCATTACAAAATAAAGTAGATGATGATCAGCTCGGGAACCTATCCATCATCGATGTAAATGGACATAGTGACGTAGAGATTCACGTCAAAGTAAGATGGAGATGTGCCTAATCGTCAACTCTTCAATTAGAATATGTAACAATTTGTTCAGGAAGTAATAGTTTTGAAAGTATTTTAACGTGGTAGATTACGTTAATTTTTTTTACCTCGACCGGCAACGACAGGACCGATCTATCAGAAAATCTATTTTTGTACAAATCGGCGATCCTCACAGTATGGTCATATGTCTTTTTTAAACCGAGGTTCATGGATATATTAGACCAGGAGGAATTACCTATTCTAAACAGGGTTGAAAACCCACACGAGAAAAACATCGTGAGATTCTTTCTTGTTTTGACTACCCTAATTGTTGTACTCCTTCTGATACTTATTGCCGTTCTGACAACAGTAATAATTAATAATAACAAGTTTTCCATATTTGAAAAAATCTGTCTTCATCTGTATTCACCTGACCTTTGTAACTTATAAAATAAAAATAATGGAACCTAGACCCCAGCCAATCACTCGACAGGTGTGGGACATCAGAGTTTCTGATCAAGACACTTTCGATGATTTTAGATGTACATTTTGTTCTGCTCTCCCGGTGGTGGGATCGACGTGTTCCGACTTGTCTCAGTTCCCTCACTGTAGCGACGCACCTAAGGCGAGTTACGCTAGACGTGCTGTGTTCACTGCGTGGAATGTTCACAGTCCGTCTTACGTCACGTCCTTTGCCGCGAGACAGACAAACCTTCACGATTCATCAGGACCTAGCTCTCATACACACAACGGCACTGAGCAGCAGGACTACAACAAAAAGTTCCTCTCTCGTGAGGACGCACTTGTTTACATCGAAAGTAACGGGGGTGCCTTCACGACAAGGGAAGTCGGACGAATAAAGTCAGGCACTGCCTATATTACCCCCAATGGTGAGTACTATCCCCGGGAATCGTTGAAGAGGGTCAGGAGGGCCTTTAGGCCTCGTGATGCCTCAGAGATCCCATCTGCCCGGATCAGTGCACACCCAGTGGACACACCAGACGTGTCGTCCACATCGGACATGACAAACCAACCTCCTGATGCTTCCGATCGGATCTCCTTGGTGCAGGGGGATCTTCCTCCCTCGGCGGGGACATCTGATCGGCCGACTTCAGGTACAGAAAAAAGATTCCTTTTAGGTGTGTCAGCAGTGTTGACACACTTCATCAAAACGAGGCTGCACGTAGTCCTCCTTGGGCGGGAGCTGCACAAGCACTCCTAACCAAGATGAACAACAAGGACTTGATGAACTCAACTCTCGCTCCAGTCCTGAAAAGTATGAATGCAAGGGATGCTTCGTCCCTACAATATCTCATTTCGTGGATGGGTAATACCAACGCAAGTTATATAGATACGTTGCCCATGCTGAAATTGCTTTTATACTGTTTTCCAGCGCAGGACACGGCTTTTAAAGTCGATAAGTTGGACGCACAGTTCATACATGGATACTACCGACCACTCGATGGTACGTTAAAGCTGAATTGGTACAAAACAACAAAAGCCGAATTCAAGCCTCGCTTCAACATAATGGCGGTCACACTTCCCGCTTATGTTGACATAGTCAGGGGTGTGGATACCTTATCATCCGGTAACTCTGATGACTCAAATAAAAGGATCCTCACAACAACACGAATGGATAGGACTTGGACGGCAGTACCTATCGATTCGTCACTAATAAAATTTTGTAACGTGGTAGATTACGTTAATTTCTTTTTACCTCGACCGGCAACGACAGGATCGAGCCCAAGCCACCTTTTTTAATTAAAAACTCAACTTTGTCAGGGATAGTCTGAGAACTGCTCATAAGATTCTTTATTTTTGATTGTTTTTCTGGCCGTTTCTCTTTTTTTTTGTTTCATCATTAACACCAGCTTGAAAGGTGCCGCCAAAAAGAGATCGCTATGTTACCATCGCACGCAGAGGGGTATGCAGGCAAGCCACAGAGGGCATCACCCAGCAGGCATGGCATCTGAAACGACCACGTGCTGCAGCCCATGGTTTCCAACACCGTCGCACCGTTATTATTATAATTAAAATAAAAAGGGACATGACGAGATGGAACAATCATAAATTATATTATATACTGTATATTAGCTTTGTCTGTTTGTAACTGCTGTGTTGTGCAGTACAAACTCTACGTAGTTCAAACGCACCCCTCTACGTTTTAAGCCAATGGGGCAAGCTGACCGATAGACGCTTCAGCTCATTGGTTGCCTGGCGCCGTCGTCCTCACAAGACGAGTCGCCCGCGCAAACCCGATCTTCATGCGCGTGCGCCAGCCTTTCCAACTGATGTAATAAAACTGCGCGACACCATTGGCGCGCAGCTTTATTCTGTCGTTGCAACCTGAGCGGTATATTGCCAAGGGAAAAATTATTCTTTTATCTCCTAATGGACGCCACCGGAGATTTTAATTTGGACGAAGTTAGGCGCGAGATCGCGGCCAGTTCCTCGGTAAGTCTTTGAGACTTTATTCAGCCTTTTTTTGTTCCATGCGCCGTGTTGGCCACGATATTTTAATAAATCTTTTCTTGTTGCTAGCTTTCATGAATTTATATCGAGCCAGGGCCTTGCACAATAATTGAATAAATTGTCGCTTTTGTTAAATTGTGCGCTGCTTGATTTTTTTTTTGTTCGCATAAGAGCTTCTATGTTTAGGTTAAGATTCCTTTCCTAACCTAAAACCTTGCCTGATCCGGACTCCCGAATCCATAATCACCCTAGCCGGAAACCCTGCTTGGCTTCGCTTCTTTTTGTTCTCTCGCATGCCAAGTTTTTATATTTTCAGGGTCATCATTTTATAAATATGGCGTCGAGAGACGCCAGGCGCTCATATTAGAAGCCTCCTTAGTAACGCCGGTGACACCGAGGGTAATCCCGAATCCTCGGGTCCGCATTGTTCAAGATTTTATTTTTGACGTTTCAGCGGAGGACACCCGTTATAGTGTACCACAGTCATTATTAACAGTTTTAGATAACATTAAAGAACTTAATTTAATTAGAGATGCTGAAGAAATATTTCATGATACATTATCTGAAGAACAGTTCCAACAAGTAGGATCCAGTACTGAACCACATGAAGATGAAGATCCTGGGATCAGTTCGCATGTTTCTTTGCGCAGAAGTACCAGACTTAAGAAAATATCAAATTTATTTATTTTTTCTTTCCTCCTTCTTTGTTTGTTTTCTCAAAGTTTTTTTTTCTACTTGTGATTTTGGTCCAAGTTTGGTTATGTTGTTCGTATTTTGGGGATTCGATTACTTTCGAATTCTTGAAATTTTTAATTCAAATAGAGTAATTCGTAAAGATTTCGATCACCCAATATATACAGGAAATGAACACTTGTATGCAGCAAGAAAGACAAAGAAAGGAAAAGAAAGGGAAAAGAAGGCAGGAAATGGGTCAAAAGAAAAAAAACAAACCGGTCGATTCGTCGAGACTGAGCCCCTACCATGAAAATGAGATTCCATTGGAGGTGAATACGGTTGTTGCTCTTGCGAATATCGACACCGATTCTTCGCAGACTGACGAGGAAAGAAAATCCCATAACGAAGAAGTAGAAAAGGTCGCGGAACCAAAAAGGACTGGGGAACAAAAAGTTGCCAAGGTGACCTAATGAGTGCTTGAGATTTTTCGACTCTAACGGGCAGTCTAAGGGGTAAGAAATTCGATCTAGTGACTACCGATAGTTGCAGAAAAAACCTTCCAGTGAACCTTTACCACAACAAGAAAAATTACAAACGTATGATGATTATTTAATCAATTTTGTAACACAACTACACGAAATGCGAACACAAGCGAGAGAGAATCTTATTTCAGCAAAAGAAAAATCGAAAATATATTATAATAAAATAAATCCTTTAGGAGTGAAAATTGGAGAAAAACGTATTTTTATTAAAATGAGGTAAAATTAAAAAACTTGACAACCATCATACAGGGCCTTATGAAATATTAGAACTGTTATGGAAGGGAAACGTCAAAATAAGCTATAAAGGCAAACCAACAGTAGTTCACGTCAATCGACTAAAAATATCGCACATAAGTATACAAAATTGATGAACAGAATTGGAATTCAACTGAAAATAGTATAAACTTTGTTTAAAATAACTAAACCAGGAAATATTTGTAAACAAAAAATCTTTTGTACTTTTATTCTTATCTTATTTTTTCTTTTTCAGAGATTCGTGAAACTCACTGAACCTTCGAATTGCAATGAAATAATTTCAGTATACCTCATGATTTATTTTTCAGAGTAAATTAAACTTCTTAAATTAGCAAGTATTTATCAAATTGATCAACAATTTTCAAGTTTTCTCTTCTGTTCAGTACAAACTAAAAATCTAATATCATCACTAATAAAAATTATATTTCTGTAAAATTCTTAGAAGTACCTTTACATTTGATTCAATCAATATTACTTTTGTTAATTGCCCATTCAGAAAACAAATTAATAACTTTTCCGTGAGATACAAATGCTAGTTTCCATTCTAATCATCATTTTTTTTCTTTCCCATATTATAGAAATGATACCAACTACGGCTGATTTGTCTGATTTCAAACCTATTTGATTGTAACTAAAAACCAATAGCAATTTATCGAAGATTTTAATAATTAGGAATCTACCTTATCAACAAATAAATTTATGAGAATTCAGTTCTGAAGTTAAAATACTAATTAAAATTTACTAAATGATATTCTTACACTCTTTTATTCAATTTAAAAAAAAAGTTAAAGTATTAATTTACATGATATATATTTGAATTTATACACAACATATTTCAACAGTAAATTTTTAAACATTACAATTTTACCTTCACAAAAATATATATCTCCAATCTTTATAAACATATTTTTAAGTTCGTAAATTCCAAAAACTAAACTTATTTGCAAAAGATTTAATTCAATTTTCAAATAACGTCAGAATACATATGAGCATAAGCTAAATACTAGGAAAATTAACAATTTAAGTTAATTGAAATACTGTTATTAAAGAGTTGAAATAATGAAATGTTCTGTTTTACCGACAATATTTCATATTCGAATATGTAATTTATAAATAACTTTGCGTATATTTTCCAAACGAATAAACTCAACTTCGAATATGTAAATCTTTACACTTATTTTTTTATAAATAAGAAGTTTATATAAAAATGAAAAATCACAAACTTTCAGAATTACTTTTTATATTTTATCAAATAAATTCACAAAAGAAAACTTATATTAAATTTACCCTTTTAAATGAATAATTTTGTATATTTAAAAAACATATTCGATGTTTAGTTTTAATTTTATGATGTTTATGTTTATTCATAAAACTAATAACAGAATAAAAATTAATCCTATGTATTAATGATTCTTTTGAATTTTGAAAAGAAGAATATTTAGTTCAATGTAAATTAACTAGTTTGTAAGTTAAATTTGAACATAAATGAATTATATTGTAATTTAACTTTTCAATTATTTAAATTTAACGAAATATGTAAACATAATTATTTAAATAATTAATTTTTAACACATTTTATTTTAAGAATATACATATAGTGCCATCTCTTGGGAAATCGATGAACTTGGAAAAGTTTGGCAACTCCTACAAGGCCCAACCCAATGGGTCAGCCCTTAGAATTTTCGTCTACTATTGCGGGGGCGTAACTAGTCACAATAGCTATTCAACCAATCATAAAACAAAACCTAGTATTCTCAACTCCCCTAAATGATTTTCAAGTAGAAAGGGAAAAGAGGAAAATACATAAAAGCTATGTATTTTCACTTTTAGTTCAGTTCTTCTATGACACAAAAAAAATTCACAGTTCTTCCTGCCTTTAAAAATTTTTCTATACCAAAATCGACTATAAATTTCAAATTCTACAAGGTTCTTCAAGTTTTTAACAATTTTTACGGATTTTTAACGGATTTATTTTCGCGGAGTTCAACAACATTTAAATTTTATTGGATCCTCTCGAAGTTTTCAAGGTTTTTCCAAATTCATTCGACACCCCAGGATTTTTACCACGGATTTATATAAGACAAAATAAAAAAGTAAGTGTCAAATGCTAAATTGCTGTGTACTTCTCTAAACCTTTCTCATCTATCCGTTATATATTTAATTTTATATTTTATACAAATGTTTGAGTGCTGGTAACCACCCCAGTACTAGCATTTGTACCATTTTGTTTTCCTTCCGTTCCAAATCCCCGAATCAAAGACAAGTGGCGTGTTCCCTTTTACGGGAATAGTACGACTTGTCTAAGATTCACATGACTTTTCCCATTTTTATTTTTATTTGATATTTATTAAAAATTTGGTTGAGAAGAAATTTATTTACGAACAGTAATCCCGGGTTATTGGAATTAATTTTCCAGACCGGAAATTACTAAAATTATTATATTCTCTTCAAGAATATAATAATACAATTATATGATTAAATCTTTCTCTTGTGTGTCTTCAGACGTCACAATTGTTACGATTGTAAAAAAAACGTTAATAACGCCACTGAATATCTCTTTGAATAAGCAAACGCGGAAAACGAATAAGTTAAATTTTATCTAAGTACATAACTATTAATAAAAACTAACTTCCATTTGAATCAATTCAATCATCAACAACTCAAATAGATAATTCTTTCGCAGATAAGGACAATGGCAAAGCAACAAAAAGATTTGACAAAGGGTAGCGCAGTACAAATATTCAATGAAATAAGCGTTAAGTACGACTTTGCAGTACCAACATACACGGTAAAGTCACTTGGAATGCAACAGGAACTGCCGCCGTTTGAGGCAACATGAGAAATTTTTAAAGATAATATAACTGACGCTTGTATTGGGGAACTAGCATCCCAAAATAAAGTAGCCAAACAGAACGCAGCAGCTAAAATCTTGGAAATACTTTCCACAAAATACATATTTTTACAGGAAGAATCAGAAAAATGCTTCGTAACAGAATCAACATTTTTTAAAATAAGCGATAATAGCGGTAAAAGAGTTTTACAAAAATGCACCAATTCATGTGAAAGGTGTTTTCAAAGAGGACATTTAACTCAGAACTGCCTCAACCCTTTACGAAATAAAAAATATAAAAAATAACCCTTGAAAACTATAACTAATCTACAGCATTATGCAATTACGTTTTATATAAAATCTTGCAGCATGCTATTTATAATACTAATTTAAAAATATGAAATGTCTCAATTACGTATGAAAATAATTGATGTATTTAGAAATAATAACAAAAATAAATCATATGTAACCTTATACTAATGTTAAGTTCATACTATTACAAAAAACTATGTGATAATTTATAACAAAAGATTCTTGTATTAGAATAATATAATCTCTTGAAAACATTAACCAATGTATTTTTCTTCCGAAGATTCGATCGCGGAATCTTTGACCCCGCGCTCGAACTTAGGAAGGAGGTGTCACGTCCCACGACGTATTCAAATGTATTTAATACACACAGGCTAGGTTAAGTAAAAATCTATGAGAAAATCAATAAAGGGGAATCAGGAGTAGGGAGAAGTAGAGAGAAGTAAAGGGGCCCTCCTGTTCTACACTGAGAAAAAAAATATCGCTGAGTAGCGTCCAGACAGTACTCCCTCCTGTAAAGAAGAAAAAGTTCGAGATAGACAACACTCCGCGCTCGCTGGAAAGGAAGGAGCCCTGTCTAGAACGTACTCAGTAATATCGTAGACATTAATAAAATGCACAGGACTAGGAACTGCCTGGACAGTAGCTACTCATGTCCCGCGCAACAGCAACGCCTTGTACGCGAGCGGAAAAGTAACGAATCGCTCTCGTCCCCCACACTCCCAGCTATACATGCCACCCATTTCGCCGAAATTATTTTGATGATTTGTTGATGCGTCTTCCAAAAGTTATTAGTTTTTAGTAAAAGTGAATTTTTTGTGGCCGGATACGGTGTCATTTGTTAACACCAAAAAATGCTTTTTTAATATACATGTTCAATCATTTTATAGATTTATAGAGAAGATGTAGGCACATTTCTTGCATCTTCTTTCGCTGAAAGAAGAGTTTTGAGCAATTTCAAGCACAACAAAGAATTAACTCATAATGCTTTGTCATTACTGACTTATTTAATTATTGAAAGAGAATGTAACATTCTATTCGATGAAAAAAATGCAAGTCTGGAGAATCCATTTAAAAAATTGGAGTGAGCATTCTTACGTTTTATGTTTATTCTTGTTTATTGTTCAAGGTTTTTAGAAATCTCATAAATAATTTTGTGAAATTTCGAAGAATAAAATTAAACTTTTTACATTTAAGGAATGATTCCGTGAAATTCCATATGAATGTTTTTAGAATTTCATAAAAGTAGTGAAAATAAAATCAAGAAACATTGATTCATTACTTTTCCGCGCGCGTAAAAGGCGTCGCTACTGCGCCTTCTTCCTTTCTTCCCCTTTTTCTTCTTCAATATGCGAAAAGCCAAGGAGATCAGCCACGTGCCAAGATCAGTCTTCTCAGGTGTCTACCCTCCTGACTATTACAAGGAACTAACCCAAGTTATAAGTTTCTACAAGTGACCGTGGTCGGTACGTTCCTCCTCAATAAAAATTTGGATATCAGTGTCTCCAATTAATAAGAAAAAAGGTTCAAGTGATACCAGTTCCAGTGGTTCCAGTCCCATTGTTCCAGGTGGAATAAAATAATAAGAAGTTCCAGTGGTTCCAGTCCCATTTTTCCAGGTGGAACAAAATAAATAATCGAGAAAGTCTCCATTTATCTAACATTAGGAAGGAATATTCTCACTCACTCACTCTCTCTCCCTTTTTATCTCTCAATTGTCAAAACGATTAATAAAGGGTTAATAATTGTGGAACATTTTGATTATTTCATTGCTAGCTACCGATCTAAAACGAGGGTAATTTAAAATATAATAGTAAAAGGTAAGTGACAGGATGTTACGAATGGTCATTTATCAAAAATTCAAACGTCAAAAAAATATTAATTAGGGGCTAACTAAAACGGCGGCGTTCCACGCGTATCCCCTTTTGGTCGCAAGAGGATTAATTGTATATAAATTAAAGAATTATAAATGCGTAAACTTAAATCTAAAAATCTTTGGAAACCTTCCATTTGCGAAGCGCTAGACAGTTTCATATGTCATGTGAAGGTAAGAAAAATTAAGCATACCCGACTGCTTCATTTTGATTCGCAAGCTATGAGATAAGTTTTTAATTTTTATGCTTTTCCTTATTTTAATAATCTCCTATATTTTTATCTTTTAATGAAATTTTGAATTATTCTTTTAATTTATTACATTGAAGAGGGCCCCATATGTGCCTGAAACATTTACCTTACTTTTTACATTTTTTTTATATTTGCCATTGATAATTTTTAATGTAAAAATAAAAAGAACCTGACCCTATGCCAAAATAACAAAATGAATAAAAATTTTTAAAGAAGATTAAACGTTGAAAAAAATCTTCTCAATTCATCTTATGAATATTATCAATTCAGACTGCTAGAGAAGTGAATAGAAAGCATCGAGCCATGATAAAAACGCATGCTGAATATGGCCTAACTCTTTAAAAATACATTGTATGTATTATTTGTGATGATCGACGAGACAAGATGCAAGGTAAAAAGCATTCTCAAAGCTGTTGATATTTGCTTCAAAGCTTTTCACTTCTTCAACGCTAAGTATCCAAAGCAAAGTGAACCAACCTGGCTGTTGTTATAAAAAGCTGTCTATGAATTGACAACTAAATGGGATAAAAAGATTACTATCTTTCTGTCTTACCTTGCAGAACTCTTATCCGATAAGTTCAAAATATCTGAAAAAGACGTGCTTCCCTACATTGGAACTGCACTAACTAATACCAAAGACTGGGTCGGAAACAGAAAGTTCCGGTCTCAAAAACAATTTTTTATTAAATTAGCATTTACACTATTGAATTGGTAATTTTATGCTTTCGAATTAGTAACTTTCTACTATTCACTTAGTAAGAATTTACGGTCTAGGGGTTAGTAATTCCTTAGTGCGATTTTGCTAATTCGTTTAGTTAAGCATTTTTACCAATTGAATTAGTAATTTTCTACTAATCTTTAGTGGCTCACTTTACTCTAATTAAATTAGTAGAAAGTGACTAGCAATTAGTGGAATTTCATCAATTCAGATTTACAGAGTTGAAATTAAGCAGATTTCTTTTGACTATCAACAGAATCGTTTCACTGTTAAAAAACTAATCCGTGAAACGAAAAACAAAATAGTTTTACCGATAAACGATTTCTTTTGGCAGTGTAAAGAAACCCTTTAAGTATTAAAAGATTGAATTTGTAAGCTAGCGGACAAAGTGCACCTGCGCATGAGTAAGTGTACATCGTCCAGTGCTTAACAGTGCTTGATATACGCGAGTAACTTTTGTGTTGCGCAATATATTCTTTTATTATCGAGATTAATGAACGTCAATGCGTCAAGAAAATTGATTCCTTTGAAATATTAGGAATCTCAGAGTGCGACGTGAAAATTTTGAAAGGTACGTATACCAAAAACAAACAACTTCTATCCGCATAACCTCATTTTTCATTGCTTCTGACAATCGAAGTATTATAAATTTTGCGATCTCCGGATCGAAATAGATTATTAAAATAATCGTTGAGTATCTCGTTGACAACCGAAAAAGTGTGTAACGTATAAAGAATTGTGATATTGCAATAATTAACGACATATTCAGGATAATTTTCATTTTCAGAACTGGACCTTCAGTTTAAACTTTCTGGGCCGATGAAATCAATGTAGTCTTTAAAGAGGAATCGGAACTGTATTACAAACCTTATGATTCTAAAATGAAATTGACGCAACGAGGAAAGTTATACAACAAGTTAGCAAACTTGAAGAGATTTTCAACAACGGAAAAGAAAAAAACCAGTGTGTCACCGAAAACTCCAGGGGTCGAAACATTATTGACTGAATTACAACTGATGTCACCTCAGGACCCAAGTTTGCAAAGTAAATGGTTGGAAGTATTCGAGTCAAGACATAAAAACCACTCAGGAAGAGGAGGGCATTATTACAGCAGGAATTCGATCGCGAAGGACTAAACCTTGTAGCAACATGCAAGGACGTAACATTAGGTTTATGTCCACATTTTTCTTTGTCGAACATAACCTATGTCTATACAAAGGTTGCCATTCATCTTTTTAATTTTTAATTTAAAAATTTTTTTTTAAATTTAATGTTTTATTTGAATTTTGACCTTTTACAGATCTATTTTCTTAACATGAAGGATTTGCTTTAGTTTTTCCTTTGAGTAGAAATTATTAAAAGCTTTAGTTAGGAAATGCGAGATTGTCGTCTTTTAAAATAATTCCTGAAAATTGAGTACATTGAATTTATTAAGTTCAATATTATTCAACTTTACAAAATAAGGCTAATCAAGACAAAAGTGGAAGAATGAAAGAAAAAGAGGGAAGGGGTTATGGAAGGCCGCCTTCTTTGTTCTTTGCTCCTTTTTTGTTAGGTTTTCATAATTTTTCATTTTAAAGACATGTTTTGGTCGAAATTTAGTCGCTTCCAGCTACACTTATCTGCAAACAAAGGGAGCGAATTGAAAAAAAAAACTCGTTTTTGACTTCTATACTGCTTTTTGTTTTATCAGCAATTTCCCTCGTGAGACTGCTGACAAAAGTAGCCCAATTATTGTTGGTTATCCTTGGCTTTGTTGCAGTTTAGAAATCTTCCAGATCTTATCAATGTTTTAAAACGAGGAGGCAACATATATAATTATATAGGAAGGTAATTAAGACGTCATATGTGTTTTCCAGAAAACGGAAATTTTTTTTTAGTATTTACCTAGTTACTCTCATTTTTCTACTGATTATGAGAGGTGAGAGGAATCACATGAATAAACAACCCCGAATAGTGAAAGGTAAGTAAGTAAGTAAGGTAATTGAACAAACACCCCGAATCCTGAAAAACAAGTGAACCTATGTTAATCAAGCACCCTTAAGGGATTAGAACCATACTAACTTCACGTCGCTAAGCTTGAATAACGCTAAAATAGAAAACAGCAGAAAGTATAATTTTACTAGATTTCCATTCTTAGTGTCGAAAATACGAATTGAAGTTAAAAAAATAAGCTTAACACTTAAAGTTGACTCAAATGCATATCATCCATTGTTGTCACGTCCACCCTTTCTGACACCAGCTGTTTTTTCCACTTTAGTTTTTTTTTTAGTTTAAAAACTTTTAGCCGCGCGCCGTACACATGGCCCCACTTTAGCGTTATATCAGTCCCTATTAAAGCTATAGCTTTCTTCCGCGACAGACGGCGTATACAAAATTTACAGAATACAGATGAATTGAAGAACTTGATGAAAAAAAGTAATAAAAATGAAAGAAGAACAGATTTCCTGATTTCTTCAACCCTTCTAACATAAACTTTCCCAGGACCACATGGCGTAAAACACTCAAACTAGATTATACAGTTGTTTCTTGTGTGGGAAAGTTCTAACAAACAAAGACTCGTTCCGCAGTAAATAAAACAATAATTCTAAAAGGTTTAATCTGCAAAACGTTAAAATTGTTATATACAGAAGTCTGAATATTTGATCAAATAGAAATTCTTTGCCAAGCATTTCAAGTGGAATTTTAGCTGCAGGATTAGCAATGCAAGGTGCTAATGTAAGCTCTTGTGACCTGTCATATTACATATATATTCGAATGGGAAAATTTGCAATGATAACTCTTGCACAAAATGTCATGTCAACAACATTAATTTAATATTCTGATCGACAGTTTGCTTCATGACTGCAGATTCAACGCATGTCAAAATAACCTTGAAAGATTTAAAATAGATAAGGAACTATAATTGTAGATATACTACAAGTAAGTACAATGTGTCTACAGAACATATCTATAATTGTAAAGGATCATGATTGTGTTGGGACAAAGGCTGTTCAAAATTTTCAAAAAATCCAGAGTTTATAAATAAAAGTAATAATGAAGGATATGGTTGTTCTATAGACCCATTGTCATATGGAATATGTTTTCATGAAGTGACGTGCACATGGTATCACTGGTTGCTTGAACCTAAAGAACCATTTGGCAACATTTACAAGATCACAGACGTTTACAACAGTCATGATTTCACTTTTGAGGTCGACGGACTATAAAAAGAAGTTAGACTCAGTGGTATGTCTCCAATATATGATATTGGACCAGATTTCAAGATGAATTCAATTCCTATTTTATTGGTGTCTTCACCAGGACATACCAACTTTTTCTCTGACAATGTTCTGAATAGCAAAAGTCGTGTTTCTGAAGTTGCTGCATTAGACACAAATTTTCCTATAGCTAGACGTATTGGTGACATACAGATTGTTGAACAAAAAAATATAATAATTGCAGACAGTTTGGTAGATTGTGCCCTTCACAATGGGTATAATGAGTGTATGATCAAAGAATCGGCATTGGCAACATTACTTAAAAAAAAGCCTGAGAAAAATACTGATTTCATTTTCGAAAATAACAAGTATATTTTAGAGATTAGAAAAAGAACTCACAAGATAGTGACAATAACTGTAGGTAACATAAACTTTATAAATTCAGTGAATAAGCAACCTGACTGTATCATAAATATTGATACAATTATGGCTGTAAATCATGTGGAACAACACCTTATCTAGTATATAGAAGCATGACTATTAAGGGGGGCGCCCTATCCAGCATTTTCAAAAAATCGATTTTTTTTTTCATTAATCGATTGGGTCATGTCTTGAAAGTATATTCTCAAAATATTATGACTCAACTCTGAATATTGTGACTCCCACAGTTCGGGCGCGCTGTGGCCGCTGTGGGTCACAGCTCGAAACTCGAAACTTTAAATCGATTTTTCTCAAAACTATGTTTTCCGAGTTGCGGTACACGATTTTGAAAAAACTACTAAACCGATTTTCGATTTCTAAAAAGTTTTTTGTAAATTATTAAATAAACGAGTGCATGAATGCCTGAAATTATTAAAATAAAAGTTTTTTTATACACTTTTTAGCCACATTTAGCAAAAAAGCACTTTTTTTTCAAGACGTGATTTCAATATTTTGAAATCAAATTTTTTGGAGTTGCTGACATTCATGCACTTGGGGGAAGCCTGCTGAATAATAAAAAAATTGGGTTGCATGTTTCAGATGAAAACTTTGGGCTCCACGATGTACCGCGAAAAATCCGTCCGCCGCGACACGCCACACGCGATCATCAATAAGTCCGCCATTTTTTAATTTTAGTTCTTGAAAAAATGCTTTTTTTGTAGTTCAAACATGTCTTTAAATATATGCAAAAAATTATTCGTGTGTGTTTTTATTTTCCGAGTAAAAAAAATCCCAAAAAATGACCACTTTTTGACGTGTTGGATAGAGCGCCCCCCTTAAAGAATATGGTATCATGGCAATGGAAAAAAATTGTAGTACATCAGAAAAATATTTTATATGCCACCGGCGCACAAACTCGTTTTTTCGCTACAGTTAACAGTAGCGCAATGTAGTACATTTCGCCAGAAAGGAATGAAATGTAAAAATTGAACTGCGCATGCGCCCATAGACATAAAACGAAGCTCAATCCTTCTTATTCTTATTCTTCTTTTTCGTACAGCGTTAGCATCTTACTGGCAAAGCCTTGTACATTTGAACTGCGCATGCGTCTACTAAAATCCATTACTACTACACAAGATCGATAAAATCAAAATGGCCGGGACTAGTCGTGACATATCAAGTGTAATGACTAGCGCCGCAAACAACTACAATACTAGTTTAGATTCCAGTGTACGCATAAAAACTCGTATACATGGGATTACGAGGCTTCCTCTTGTCACTGCTCATTTGCAACTTCGTCTACATAAAAACAATCCTCGCCATCATTGGATTTGATTGTGGTTCAAATCAATAAAACATTACTACGTTATCGTAGAGGTAGGATAATGTGATATAACTCGATCATAAGTACATGTTGAAAGAACTTATATACAACTTTTACAATTAACTGAATTTTCAAATACAAAAGTAATACAATGCAACGTAGAAATTCGACGTGCCATTTCTCATTGTGGTATGCATTCTCACAGTTCCATAGTTGCAAATGGCCACAGCGAATATATATAAGATGTTACACGAGATCAATGTAACCAAATGCACACAATAGGAACATTTTTAGTCACCTCTCCTCTTCAGATATCAAAATTAAAAGTTGATGAAACTTCATTCCATAGCGTTACTTTAGAAGGTTCTTTAACACCTAACGGATCCTTTACTGGTACACAATTTTCTGACCCATACGGAACATGGAATAATGTTGTAGTCCAAGCAATATTCAAAATAACCTTGCATGAACATTACGCAATCATTCATTTAAATTCAAATAAAATTCAATTAGGATCTGGTATAATATGCACACTTTCAGCCACATTCTGTACAGACGTAGAATATGGACAAACAGTTTGGGATACATTACCTAATGACAATACGACAGACAATTCTGAAACCTTTTATTCTTTAACACCTGAAAATATAACTTTTGTACTGGCTACAAAAACAATAAAACTAGTTTGCTAATTTCAAAGAGAATAGATTATTTTTCATGAAAAAAATTTGAAACACAAAAAAATAATGTTATTAATAAATTATATTTTTGCCCAAACTTATTTTCTTATCGCTTCGAGCCAAATTTAAAAAAATGATGCGATTCTAATAAATCACGGTTCATTTTTTTAGGAAAAAGATTCTCTACAACTTGACCGTTTCCGATTTTTGAAAATGAATTCTTTAATGGCTGAAATTATAATGAAAAAAATTTTCAAAACAAAATTTTTATAAACAAATTGCTGTATTTGATAATAGTTAATTCAATTTCAAAAATAGAAAACGGTCAAGTTGTAGAGAATCTTCTTTCTAAAAAAATGAACCGTGATTTATTAGAATCGCATCATTTTAAAAAATTTGGCTCGAAGCGATAAGAAAATAAGTTTGGGCAAAAATAAAATTTATTAATAACATTATTTTTGTGTTTCTTTCATAAAAAATAATCTTTTCTCTTTCAAATTAGCCTTTCAATAATAATATTGCTGTTCTTGAAAGCAAAATTACCTATTTTTACCTGAGGTCTAATTTTCGTGATCGTACTACCTTAAGCAGTTCAAAATATGGATATTTTGACATACGTTAACTCTAAATTCATATATGTGGAAAGACACATACACACTGAAATAAATAGACTTTATCACGACGTTCTTACTCAACGATGTATACTTGAACAGCAAGTTATTAGAAATACATTAACTTTAGCAACCCAATCACCAGATTAATGAAAGGCCTGGGATATATGTCAGTAATTGCTGGAGAAGTAGTACATATCGTAAAATGTATACGAGTTGAGGTAAAATATCGCAAAACTGAAGAATGTTATCTACAACTACCAGTATTTAGTGGAAATCAATCCTTTTTCCTTTCTTCACGAACACAGATATTAACAAAATCCGGTTTCCAGACAAATTGCAATTCTTTCCTTCCACCAATATACCTTTTTGGTGAAACCTGCACGGAGTAGCTTTGGGTAGATTTGGACAATTTTTACAAACTTTGGAACTACTAGCGCAGGCCTAATTGGATTAATTATAATAATTAGAGGAATTAAATTGATAGCGGATACCATCATTCATGGATATGCACTACACAGATTATTTGGATGGTCTCTCCATCTACTAGGCGCCTTCTGGGATTCGGTCACTAACCTCTTGTTACACTTAGGTACCAACCGACCTGCTGGACCTCCCGCTGAGAGCCATCAACAACTGCTTACAGCTTCAGCACCACAAAACTCTATAGAGGAACCCAAAAGTTCAACACAACGAAAATACCAATTCAGGTAAAGATCATAATAGTACAAAAACTACTCTTTATCCTCACTCTGAACTAAAAAAAGAACTTAGTAGAACACATTATTCTATCCAAATCTAACATCTTAAAAATGTCGCATGTTCCTTTTACAAACTTACTTTGAGAAATTTCACGATAAAATATGGATTACCATTATCGCAATACGTAGTTTATTTTGGTCCAAATTCAGAAACAAAATCATTTTTTCTTGCTCAAATTAACACAAGCTATCATTTTGTTGTATAAGCGGGTCCTACCATCGAGTTAGCCGAAAATAGAGCAGGTTTAAAATTACTACAACTATTGATAAGATCTTATGATCTTTGCGATGAGGATTTTCACAATAATACTTGTAAAAGAACAAGTAAAACAAAGGATTAAAGTGTTTAAACTGATAATTTTATCCAATACTAATTATTATTCCGGAAATTATTATTTTATCTCTTTATTTTGAAGTATAAAAATTATATAATCAAAAGTATACTCGAGTAAAATTGGATCCTTTTCTTTTCTAAATTTATAGAATGATTCCGACTGCGGCAGAACCAATATGTTCCACTCAGAGCGTGGAGGGTGTATGTCCACAGTATTACCCCATTACGTATGGACACTTAATAAATAGTTTTAGTTTTGACCTAGAAGTGTCAACCTTATTTATTTATTATAGTCAAGAAACAACAAAAAATTTTTGCCAATTTTGTTTTGGAAAACTGCCAATAGTAGAACAAAATAAATATGAATTCTGTACCTCATGGGACTTAATGTGTAGAATACAATGCATTAATATGAATTGTTACGGTTGTAGAGAAACATTAATAATGTCACGCTGTAGGGCAATGGACTGTAAGGGTTGTACTGAGGATTTTCATTAAAAAAATACAACTTCAATTAGGGAATGAAATTATATTTGGAACTGTTTTTCGATAGAATGCTAAAGGTTGTCAAGTCGTAAATAACGTTTTAAACATGCATAAAAATTCTCTTTTAAACAAAAGACTGTTAAAATCTAATTAGAATTTATACGTTTTAGAACAGACCAGTGTTTTCTCTGCATTGAATATCTCTTTGAGTTAGCAAAAGCGGAAAACGAATAAGTTAAATTTTATTTAAGTACATAACTATTAATAAAAACTAACTTCCATTTGAATCAATTCAATCATCAACAACTCAAATAGATAATTCTTTCGCAGATAAGGACAATGGCAATGCAACAAAAAGATTTGACAAAGGGTAGCGCAGTACAAATATTCAATGAAATAAGCGTTAAGTACGACTTTGCAGTACCAACATACACGGTAAAGTCACTTGGAATGCAACAGGAACTGCCGCCGTTTGAGGCAACATGAGAAATTTTTAAAGATAATATAACTGACGCTTGTATTGGGGAACTAGCGTCCCAAAATAAAGTAGCCAAACAGAACGCAGCAGCTAAAATCTTGGAAATACTTTCCACAAAATACATATTTTTAGAAGAAAAATCTGAAAAATGCTTGGTAACAAAATCAACATTTTTTAAAATAAGCGATAAAAACGGTAAAAGAGCTTTACAAAAATGGACCAATTCATGTGAAAGGTGTTTCCAAAGAGGAAATTGAGCTCAGAATTACCGCAACCCTTTACGAAATAAAAAATATAAGAAATAACCTTTGAAAATTATAACTGATCTACAATTTTAGTAGTATGGTAGTGGTGGTTCTAGATGCAGATTCCTGCACCGGCATTTACCGACACTCGATATTATTTCCGAAGCCTTGATTTTTGGAATGTTCTGGAAGATTATCACGTCATAGGGCCTCTTTTTAGGCTGAATGGCGAGGTTTTTTGGAAGTTTCTGGAAGTTTGTGACGTCATAGAGCCTCTTTTGATGCTAAATTGTGAGGTTTATGGAAGGTTCTCGAAGCTTATGACGTCAGAGTGTCTTCATTTGATCAATATCAATGTTATATTTCATGGATTTTCTTGAAAATTCTTGAAGCTTATGACGTCAAAGAGACATTATTTGGTTCATGTCCGTGCTAAATTGTAAGATTTCTGGAAGGTTTTCGAATCTTATGGTATTACACTATATCCTGAAAGATTTTTTGTATAGGGGATGTTGGCTTCTAGAAAGAACTCGTTGTTTGTCGATTTCGTTGAAGGGCAGACAATCGAAAAATATTTCTTGGAAATAGAGAGGTGGGATATAAGAATGCATTCATTATATTGTTTAACGTTTAGGATGTTTATGGTGATAAATAAATTAGATATGAAAAATGTCAAAGTGAAGGACAAATGATTTGAAAAATATTTCTTGGAAATTGTCATGTCTACCCTTTCTGACACTAGCTGTTTTTCTTACCCTTTAGTTTTCTTTGAGTTGGAAAACTTTTGCCGCGCGCCATACACATGGCCCCACTTTAGCGCCATATCAGTCTCTCTTGAAGCAATAACTTTCTTCCGCGACAGAAGGCATATACAAAATTTAGAAAACACAGATGAATTGAAGTACTTAATGGAAAAAAGTAATAAAAATGAAAGAAGAACAGATTTCCAGATTTCTTCAACCCTTCTAACATAAACTTTCCCAGGACCACATGGCGTAAAACACTCAAACTAGATTAAACAGTTGTTTCTTGCGTGGGAAAGTTATTTTTTAAAGAAGAAAGATTACTCTCGAAGACCTGATTAAATATTATATTATAAATTTATTTCATTTAATTTTAAATGCCCGTAAACCAACTTAACTGATCATCTTATGCGCAAAGCCTAAGTTTATATACTATCACCTCCTCTTATTAATACTTATTTCTTTCTAATATAAACATTTAAACTAAAGGATATGATACACACAAAAATTATTGTAAAATTTGATTTAACTTCTAATACAAAATATTTAGGGTTTATCTTTAAACAATTAGCCAATGTAAGTCTGAGTAACAAAATTGTATGTATTTTAAATAATTGTTAAATAGCATGAATCAGAAGCCTCGGTTGGAGATGGGAAAGGTACTTGAAGAGTCATCTTTTGAGGGGAACCAAAAACTACTTGAAGTTAAGACGCTCTACCGCACTTAAGCACTTATGGGACTTACCAACCACACGAGCACATGGGCGGCTAATTTCCATAAGGAGTTTCTTAAAAAACCGAATAAGAGACTCAGAAATTTTATAAACCAATCTCATAAGAAATTAACAACCCTCAAGGGGTTGGGAAATAGAAAAGCGGAGAGATTAGGGCGTGTATTCGTTTTTTAAAAGATTCAAATAATCTCTCGGCTAGTCAGTCAATCCCTGACTTTCAGTCAGACAGTTTTTAAATCAAAAGACTTTTAACACTCTTCTTTTAATTAATTTGTTCGGTTGTTTTAATAAAATCAAACTTCAAGTCTCTACCTTCCTTCTTTTGTTTAATTAAAATTATATTTGTCCTTTTTTTCGAACGATAGTTTTTTTTCCTCCAAGGAGAATCCTTGGTCCTGTTCGAGAACCGGATTGCTCCTTTTGTCCTTCCTAAAACCTTCCTGGTTTTTCTCTTAAGCTCCAGCTTGGTTGGAGTACTAGGAAAACCATTCCTTTTAAGTCAAGAATCATTTCCCCTAGGTTAAGGAGCTTTTTTTAAAGGGTCCCAAGCTATTGAGCGAAAGCTCAGGCTTAAAAATCCATTTAATTTAATATTTGTGTGATATCCCTAGGACGTCACAAAATAGAGAGGTGGGATATGAGAATGCATCATATATTGTTTAACGTTTTAGGATGTTTATGGTAATAAATAAATTAGATATGAATAAATGTCAAAGTGAAGGACAAATGATGTGAAAAACATTTCTTGGAAATAGAGAGGTGGGATACATGAATATGTCATATGAAGGTGACAAGGATAAAAGAGTTGATCGTGGATATAAAAGGAAGCGATCCGTAGATCCCTGTTTAGTTACGTTACGTCCATTTTTGGTCACATGTACAAAATTGAAAAAAATAAACGTGAAATACAAGTTAGAGTGAATAAGCTATTGAAAAATATTCAAGAAACTAAACGTTTGATTGAAGCAAGATCAAATATTCAACTAATATCAACAAAATTGGGGCATATTTCTCTGCAAGAATATGGACTTGAAAGTGGAAAAAATATTTTTTAGGTCTTTTTATTAAAAACATTTTCTTAGTCTTTTTGTACATTTCACCGCTTTTAAATATATAGAGATGGTACACAGTGAATGGTCGTTATTAGTTGCGGATTGGTGGAATGAAATTATTTTTAAGCGGAAGCAGAAGCAGCGTGATTTGTATCATTATGGTTCTACTAATCTTGGTAAATCAAAATTTATAGAAAAAGTAATTGGACTTCAAAATTTACCTTTTGTTTATTAGCCGGGTACTGGAAATTTTTTTATGCAGGGTTTTAGAGAAGGGTTTCATCGTGTAATATTATTTGAAGAAATTAAATATACATTTGCTTTGCCGCATTTTTTAAAGCGTTTATTGGAAGGTAAAACTTTTTCGTACTCAGTGAAAGGTTGTCCTGATTTGATGATTTGATTTAAAGGACCTATAATATTCGTCTCAAATTTTGAGAATGTTAATGATGAGGCATTAAGATCTCGTACCGTTTGAAGAAGTCCTTTCGGACAACTGAAATTCCATCTATAATTAGTCGGAAGTCAGCTCATACTTTATTTGATCAGAACTTTTTAAATCATTATTGGAATGAGCAGGATGATACTATAGATATGTTTTCTGTGATATTGCCTTTTGGCGGATTTTTGTTGGCAAAACCCAGTCTAAATGATAATTTCGTTTCTTTAACAAAACGTTTCAGAGATTATAAGTTTACGGATTTGTTGATGATTGTTGATAAGGTAGTAATGACACGTTATATAGTACCTTTACAGGATAAAGTTCCAGATCATACAAGGATTATTCCTTTTCCTTATAATGTTCAAGATTGTTGTCGTTTAAAGTATACTTATTCAACTGTGTTGCCCAGTAATATGAATGGCACTCTATCGGGTTTACGATCAAAGTGTGTTACTCCAAAAATGCGATTTGTGATTAAAGAGGTGTTTCATACATCCAAGTATGCACATTTTAATGCTAATGAAATAATTAAAGATTTAATAAATTTGAATCAACCTAAATCTAATAGATCATTTGAGAAGAATTTGTTTGTAGCTCCGGAAAGAATGTTAGATCCTAAGAAATCATTTAATGTTTATTATGAAATGTCGTTTCGTGTTCGTCGTTGGTTGCGATGTGAATTCGCTAGTTATAATTCTACTACGGCATCCAAGTGGCCTGTTTTATGATTCGTTTTATGTATAATGTGGTTTCGTAATAGTAAAAGAATAAAATTATAATCATTACTAATCGCCTTAATGATTAAGTCTTTACCCCCCATATAAATTTTCAGAGATGGCAACTGATTGGAGTGATTAGAAAGAAAATGGTTGTAGTAGCAGTTGAGCTCAGAACGTGCATAATTGCGGTTCGAATGATAATGCTGTTCAAGGTCATGACGAGTGTGGGATATATCGTACTGATGATGCGAGATCTTCAAAAAAGTATTGGAATTTAGGAAGCTAGACTAGGTGAGACTACTGCTCCCCAACGTATCGAGCCAAAATCGAAAATTATGTTTCTTTCAACTCCGTGCAAAAGAGGCGCAAAAAGACACTCAATTCGAAATTACAACATATTTCATTCAAAAAATTACACTTCTTTTTTTAGATATTTTGAAAAATATCCGCTTAAAATGAACATCTGAAAGATTTCATAAAATTTGAGGATGATTCAAACACTTGGAAAATAAGTTTTTAGTAAAATCCGAAGTCAATAAATATTTCAAGTTTTAGAACTAAATATCAATTGAAATATTTTTCAGCTTGACCATTTTTAAAGGATGTTATTCAACGCGTTCAACTCACAGCTCTGTTAAGAATATTTGGTCAACCTGAGATTGACATGAACATCACCATTAGACATTGAAAAAATATGGAAATGGTAATGAAATAAATAGATAAATCACTACCAAAAAATATACTATAAACCTTTTGATCAGATTACAGTAGACAATTTTATAAAAAAAAAGAAATTCAAGCCGAATGAAGTCAACAGGACCAATACCTCCAATTATAGTAAAATCAATAAGACATGATACTTGGAATGAAAATCCCAAATAACAATGGAAGCCTGAGTAGTTTGTCAATGTAAAATCGGTGAATAATGATACATTTGATTATTATGCAGATATAACAGACATGACATTAGATGAATCTATTATACCTGCTCTTAGAGAATGTCTGAGTGAATTTGACAAACAAGCTCACAAAGCACTATACGGCTATTGGCTTAGCAGTCTCAATACATTAAATAATGTTGTAGATAGTACAAACACAGGATGTGTACCACTTGAATAGAGGGTCATGTTAACAATAGCAAAAAGAAAGGGAGTTTAGATACAAAAAAGCTTGGTTCTATGTGAAAAGTTCCCCCGGGATGAGGATTTATCAGATTTTCCGCTCGTCCCATTTCCTTAGTTGAAATAATGGGTCCACATTTAAAAAGTCAAAGAAGACCTTAAAATAAACTTGAAATTCAACTTTAAGGTTAATGTCAAAGTTACTGTTGAAATCCTTGACTGAAATCTTGAACCTTTCGTCTGAATTTCTTTTTTTAATGCTTCCCTGAGAAGTCATTCAGGCGAAACCACACTTTTAAGACACTCTGTATATCAGGTCCGTGTATAAGTCTCCACACATTTTTCCTCAATCCGGAACAGATGTAATATTTTTGAGAAGCAAGGTAAACAATGAAGCTATTCTATTCATAGGTCTAAAATGTTTAGGTAAGTTCTGCTTTCCTTACAATCGTCTGAAGAAGATCTTTTATGCACACAATTTTATTTAAACATTCCATATTTATTATTTGAAGTTGTTGCAATTTTAATATTTTGTACAGTGACGTTTAAAAAAAAAATAACAGATACGATAGAATATCAGATTTTTCTCAAAATTTGTTTGTGAAAAAATTGAAAATTCTACAAAACTATTTGGCAAAAAAATTTTGAATCTAGAAATTACAGACATTTCACAAGAAATCAAACAAATAAGTAAGGATATCTACCACTACAAACAAAGAATTATACACCAAACATCATATGAATTTTATAAAAATTTAAATACAGAACATCAAACTACAATAGAAAAATTTACAAAACAATTACAGAACAATATTACAAACAAATTTGAAAACCTAAAAATTGCCCAGATTCCAAAATTAATTACTGATAAAAAAAATTGGTTGATAAATATGTCTAATAAACAAGTCCCTGACAACGTAGCAGATATCTTGAGTCTTGGTGATAAGTTTGCATTTAATTACAATAAAAAAACTTTTCCAATTGCAAAAATTATAACTAATTTTGAATTTAGCATTCACAACAGACCATTCTAGATTTGAATATTCAAGTTATCAATAACAAAATTTATACAAATTGGTATAGAAAGCCAGTCTGGTCAGGTCGTTATGTTAATTTTTTCTCTAACCACAGTTTATCTCACAAAATTGGTATTATCTACTCCCTCACTGATAGAGCTATACTATTATCTAATAAATGTTTTCACATTGATAATTTGAACGTTGTGCGATCTGCCTTGCTAAAGAATGGTTACCCTTTGCAACTTTTAAATGAAAAAATTTTTCAACGTTACAGAGAAATAATTTGCAAAGAACAAAAAACTTTTTCCATGAATAAAAATTACGACATAGATAATCATGAAAATAGAAAAATCATAATTTTGCCCTACATTCAAAATTTTCAAGAACAACTATGCAGAATCTTTAAAACATATAATATACAAATAATTTTCACAATTGAAAATACGTTCCAATAAAAAAAATTTTTCCAACACTTAAAGATAAAACTCAAACAAAATTCAAATACAACATTATTTATGAAATTAATTGCATCCAATGTAATAAAAAATATATTGGACAAACATGTCGTTTTTTACATAACAGACTACTTGAACACGCTAGATCTGTTAAAAATAAAGAAAATAAAACTGCACTTGCAGAACATGCTATTACTAATAAACATTCTTTTGATTTTAAAAATACTAAAATTTTAGATTTTGAAAATATTTTAAAAAACGACTCATGTTAGAAATGATCTATATTCAAAAAGAAAATGCTAGTGTTAACTACAAAACAGATATAGATAATCTTAGTGCAATTTACTATAATATTATCAAAAGTATGAAAAAGTGATTTTTCTATTTTCAACTTTATTTTCATCTAGTCTATTTTTATATCACTAATAAAAATTAAAAATTATTTTATCCTTTAACTTTCAAAAGAAATACAATTTTTTCAATAAAATATTTTCATTTAAATTTTCAAATTTACCGCGTTGTCACTATATAACCTTTCGAGATTGCTTAGAACACGCCCATAAATTTGCTACTTCATCATTGTAGTTAGATAAACACCAAAGATGTAACGTATTTTTTAAATAAGGATTTTGTTTTTAACAAAATCTAAGAGTTTTTATTCATGGAAGAACTTGTAAGTATTGTTCTCATAATGGTTTTCTTTTGGATACAAAACAAACATTTCGTACATTAATTTTATATTACAGGTCACATTTCAATCGTTTTAACCTCAAAATTTATATTGACAAGCAAAGTTTACTTTATTCTTTTAAATGAATTTCAACATAAAATTCCTACACAACACAAGTGTTTGCATCAACACAGCTGGATTTTTTGTGTATTTTAAATCTTAACATGGATTTAAAAAAAAAAATTATAATCAAACATTTTAACTACAAAAAATGACATTCAACAAATCTTTTGTCAACAAGAAATTTATTTAAAATGTTGTAACTGGTATGTATTTCTTTTCTCATTTCAATTTTAATTTTTATTTGTAACTATTATGTCAATTTTATATTTAATTATTAAGTATAATATTCATTTTAGTCTTGATAAGGACCAAAAATTTGGTCGAAACGTCGACAATTTTAATAACAACTGTACAACACCGGAAAGGCCATTTATATTCTCCAAATAGAAATACCGGTAACATCAAATATATGTTTTTAATATTTGCCTTCAGTTTTATCTTTACGCTGAAGGAGCCAAATTTCAAAATAATATAATAGCATGAGGCATGAGGAGTGTACCAGCTATGAAGAGGGTATTTTTATATGTTACATGTGCACCAATGAGTAAAATTTTGCTATCATTAGTTTAAAATGATCTCATATGTATTTTTTAATAATGTTGATCTCTTTAAGCAATAACAAAAAGAAACGAATAATTAATATATATATATATAATATATTAATGATCAAAATTAGATATATAAAGAAAAAATGGTATTTATATAAATATATTTATTTGAACTATATTTAAATAAACTAAAGTTTTAGTTATTGGAACTGCGTGCACTTACCCGGACTATTGCGTACACTTGCCTCTATGTTGGGGTAAATGTACGCATTTTGACAAGGTTTAAATTGATTTTTTTTCTATTGCTAAAAGTAAGTAAATTCAATTGGAATTTTTCAAATTTATTATTCAATAAAGGCTTAATGTCACGTCCACCCTTTCTAACACCAGCTGTTTTTCTTACCCTTTAGTTTTCTTTGAGTTTGAAAACTTTTGCTGCGCGCCATCCACATGGCCCCACTTTGGCGCCATATCAGTCCCTCTTAAGGCAATAGCTTTCTTCCGCGACAGACGGCATATACAAAATTTACAAATACAGAAGAATTGAAGAACTTAATGGAAAAAGGTAATAAAAATGAAAGAAGAGCAGATTTACAGATTTCTTCAACCCTTCTAATATAAACTTTCCCAGGACCAATTGACGTACAGCACTTTAACTAGATTAAACAGTTTAACTAGATTAAACAGATGCTCCTCGCGTGGGAAAGTTATTCCTTTTTACAAAAAGAAAAAGAAGAAAGATTACTTTTGAAAACCTAGTTAAATATTATAAATTTATTATATTTAATTGTTAATGCCCGTAAACCAACTTAACTGACCATCTTATGCGAAAAGCCTAAGTTTATATACTATCATCTCCTCTTATTAATACTCATTTATTTTTCTTACAAACATTTTAACTAAATGATGTTGCCATACATACAAAATCTATTGTAAAATTTGATCTAAGTTGTTATACAAAATATTTAGGGTTTATCTTTAAAAAATTACCCAATGTGAGTCTGAGTAACAAAATTATATGTATTAGAAATTATTGTTAAAAAACAGGAATCAGAAGCCTCGGTTGGAGATGGGAAAGGTACTTGAAGAGCCACTTTTTGAGGGGAGCCAAAAACTACTTCAAGATGAGACACTCCTCCGCACTTAAGCACTTATGGGACTTACCAACCACATGAGTACGTGGGCGGCTAATTTCCATAAGGAGTTTCCCAAAAAGCCGAATAAGAGACTTAGAAATTTGATAAACCAATCATATAAGAAATTAACCACCTTAAAGGGGTTGGGAAATGGAAAAGTAGGGAGATTAGGGCGTGGATTTGTTTTTTAAAAGGACCAAAAAATATCTCGGTTAAGCAGTTAAGCTATTGAGCGAAAGCTCAGGCTTAAAATTCATTTAATTAAATATTTGTGTGATATCCCTAGGACGACACATAAAAATTTTTGGAGGCCCCGGAGGGATACTTTAAAAAAGCTCCTTAAAATTTTGCGTTCGATAATTTTTTTTATCTTTGAAAATATAAATTAAACTAACACTTTCTCTTCAACTGCTAATCACAAAATCTCAGAGCAAGCGTAATTTTCCCCTTCGGAAATATAATAATAATAATAAAAGGGGAATGACGAGCAAAATGATATAAAAACACCATATTTGAAAATTTATATTAATGAAATTTTACTAAATATATGAAAGATCATAAAATTCTAAATCTAAAAATCCATTCAATTTTCTATGTCAAATAGGAAATAAAACAAATTCTAATAAATTTATTAAAAAAATCATGAAACTCTAAATCTTTGAAAAAAAAATAATTCAAGAATCTACTAAATCTACGAAAATTATCAAGTTCTAAATCCAAAAATCCATTGACTTTACTATATGCTTAAAAGAAACTAAATGAAATTCTGATATATCTACAAAAAATTATAAGATTCCAAATCTAGAAAATTCCATTGAATTAACTATATCAAGAAAGAAGTGGAATTTTACTAAATCTTTGAAAGATTAAGATACTCTGAATCCATAAAAATTTTTTTATGAAAAATTATAAAATTCCCAATTTTGAAAAAAAATCAATTGAATTTACTTTGTTTAAAAAAAAGGAATGAAACAAATTTGACTAAATCCATGAGAAAAATACTACGAATCAACTAAATTTATGGAAAATTATAAATCTACTTCATCAGAAGAAAACAATTGAATCAAATTTTACTAAATTTAAAATTTTTGAATTAAAAAACTATTAAATTTGAGAGGAAACTTGACAAACCTTTACGAGAGATATGTCTGAAGCCTACTCTATTTGAAAATTAATTAAAGAAATTTACTAAATTTAAAAATCTACTCAATCTCCTAAATCTACAAATTAATAATTCTGAATTTACTATATCTAAATCCTATAAATCTGAAAAATACTATATCTAAAAAATTGCTAAATTTGAAAAATCTATACCTGAAATTAAAATATATGAAAGGTTCTTATATTTGGAATCTACTAAATCTAAAAAATAATCAAATCAAGTCCTTATAAATCTGAAATTCCTATATCTGAAATTAAAATATCTGCAAAGTTCCTAAATCTGAAAAATACTGTATTCGAAATCTTCTAAATCTGAAATTTAAATGTCTAAAAAAAGTTCCTATATCTGAATTCGACTAAATTTAAAAATAGAATCAAATCAAATTCTCCTATATCTCAAATTAAAAATATCTGAAAAATACTATATTCGAAGTCTTCAATAAAGAACAAAAAGACACTACAAATAAAAATCAAACAATAACGCCACACATTATACCGGTACCTCCAACATCGATTCTATCATTAGAATCAGCAGATAACGTATCACACACAAGCTACAGACGACAGATCGTGGAAACAAGGGAAGCAATCCAATATCGAACCGATAACATAGCATATTTCATAACACATTGTCAGGCTTACTAAATTGAGATTAAACTAATACGGTTCAAAACGGAAAACGTACAAGAAGAATTATGAGTTCTCGTTGCTGAAAGACGCAGACTGTACGACACTCTGAGAATCATCAACCAAAGGCTAAGTACCTTGGAGAAAAAGATCGATTCTCTGCTAGAGGTTAGAGGCCAGAGGAAGTCGTCTATTAAATCAGACACCCAGATCTTGAAACCTCAGATCAAGTTTAGAGATCGGTCGTCACAGACAGCAGGGAGCATCCTAGAATCACCCTCTACATCGAAATCCGAGACACCAAAGTTGCTCACACCTAGGAAACCTGAGATTCTGTTAAGAAAGCCCCATTCACCAAAATCAATAGCACAGGTAGTGCAATTGTTTACCAAGCAACTTGTTATAGACGAAGAACAGTCTAAAGATGAGTTCCCTGAAGACCGAGAAGCTGGAGGAGCTCCTGCAAGGAGTAGCTGAACACAGCAAAATAGCAATCTCTGCTATTGCAACTAGAGGAGCACTGACTGAATCAGCAGTTCTCACTCTCAAGAATTGCTTTGATGAGATGACCATAAAAGCATGTGTAGATGCTATAAAAGAAAATGCAGAGATCCTTGCATATCAAGGATTCGACCCTGCAGTAACACTGAAAATCCTTCTCGAGAAGCACGAGAAGGTAGTACTGAAGCCAGGCAGTGTAGATCTGGGATTTGATCACACTGATTTCAATAATGTCATGAGTTATTGTATTTCGATTTTCTTGACTCGAGGTACGCACTGGATTAACATCAAGAAGAAATCCCTACCAGCTTTACAAAAGGTAATGGATCATTTGGCTGCCACCTACGCAATTAGAACAGTCAGTCATTCGCTGACTTTCAGTCAGCCAGTTTTCAAAAAACAAATACAGAAAGCATTTCTCTCTTTTTTTTTCAAAGTTCGGTTGTTCGGTTGTTTTCAATAAGTCAAAATTTCAAGTCTCAATCAGTTTTCATTCCTCGCGGTAGATTTACAATTCACAAATCATTTCTCCTAGGCTAAGGAGCTTTCTTAAAATGTCCCAAGCTATTGAGCGAAAGCTAAGGCTTAAAATTTTTTAAATTTAATATTTATGAGTAATCCTAGGACGTCACACATCAGAGTATTTAGTGACAGAAACATCAGTTAATGTTTTGATATTTTTGTCAGAATGATAAAGTATAAAATTTTGCTATAAAAACCGATAAGAAACCTGAATATCTCTTTGCAGACGGATGGCATTATTAAACTGATTCGTTATTAGCCTATAGGATAACAAACTCACTATAATAGTACCAGTGGCTAGCCATTCGCTTGTTGTATACAATCAACAAGCTTCGGAATGGCGTATTCCAACTGAGCCTAAACCGTGAAAACCACGTCAAAGTCGATCAAAAATCAAGGTAATGTTGACTGTTTTCTTCGATTTTCGCGGTGTTGTGCGCTCGGAATTCTTGTCAGAAGGTCAGACGGTAAATAAAAAATATTATTTGAGCGTTATAAAGCGTTTGAGAGAGAAAATTCGTCGAAAAAGGCCAGATTTGTGAAAAGAAAATTCATGGATTTTGCATCACGATAACGCACCATCTCACAAGGCTATCATTGTGAACGAATTTCTGGTCAAAAACTCAACGAATATCATGGAACAACCACTGTATTCACAGCTGGGATATTCAACCACTCCAACATGGATAATACATGGACTATGATCCCTATTGAATCAAGAAGAGCAAATACAAGCTACTCACTGCCATATATCGCATATTTTTACATTCACGGATGTGGGCAGGACGCACGACTCACACTCACCGTACAACTTACATCGAACATACTAGTACGGATGAGACAACTGGCTTTAAAGACAGAGGTGTTAGATGGTCCCTGACACCACAGTCATGCCAAGTTAATATACATGGACCGTACAACATTCTACTTGTGGTGACTGACCTAACAGCATCGTCACAGGCACCAAACATAACTTTAAACGGTGTACAGCGGAAGATGTGGCAGGGAAGTCGTGACATCGGAACATCTGATGTCATAGACTTCTGGGCTATATGGAACGCCTACTACACTAATTCGAACATCAACAGAATCAGGGGAGATATGATTGGCGCATGGAGTTTGATGTACTCAAAGCTTGGCTCAGGAGTTGCTTGCAATATAGCACTAAGTGTTGCTGCAGACATGAGTCGTGGCAACAGTCCCAGTGTGTATATGGATAGCACCGGCCCCGATGCCGATAAGTACGACAACATAGCTATGGGTTCATGGACAATCGGCGGTGGTCGTACCGACCCGAAAAGTAGTTTTATGGTGTCGTCTGATATATTAACGGGCGACACTGTAGCAGACCACAGCGCAGTAACAAAACGCATCTGCGTGTACTGGACCTCCATGGATTTGGAAACAGAAAATGTCAGATATAACTTACCAACGGCAAGTTCTCTCCTCAGATTGGCCATGGCTGCATCATTGATAGATACCGAACAGGGAAGTCACATGTTCAGATCTCTGTCTGGGATGCAGTCTTGGCTGCATATGCATGCTCTCACGCTGTACAACACCTCAGCTGCGATGTTTACATCTGAGGGAATATCGCCAAGAATCTGGCTAGGCTGGGAAGACCGTAAACACACAACGGTCGCGATTAAGCTTGATACCCTCACCAACATCTGCTTCGGGGGCTTAATACGACACTTAGATCTGACGTCGCTGGGACTGGGTGCATCAGGGAACTGGGTATGGGAGAATGCGACGGATTATTGGGAGTCATATGCTCCGCAGGGTAATAATTCCGTCGGGTTCTTCCTTTCAATTCCCTCTTGGCTCTATAGGATGTGGTGTCTTAAAATCAGATACTTTGTTTTGGGGATTCGATTGGTTTCGAGTCCTTGGAGTTTTTAATCGCAACACTGTTTAGCATTCGATGATATGATGTCAGTTCACGACTGTTCTTCAGTCCTTACCAGAAGAGAACAGGAGATAATTTCTAGTTATTACCAAGGGGTAATAACTCATCATGACAACCTTTATATAGACTTACATACGACCAGCCTCATGGAAGGGCAGCTTAAGAAATTATTGATTTTAATAACAGATGATATTAATATTGCAAAACTCAACTTGAAGGAAATAAAATTTCGAATTTGCAGGCATAGAACCATTTTAGATCATTTTGTTAGCGGAATACTATCATTTGTCGATTCAACAGATTCATTAAATAACATGTTAGCGTATCACAACTCTCTGTTGGATTCAGATGATAAGAGAGTTAAACCGATCTTAGAGTTCGAAAATTATAAAGCAAATATAGGAGTTCTGGAAGAAGCAAGGAGCAGCAGCTCCTTGAGCAGTCTGATTTTTACCATCGCAGTCGCCAGTCTGATCTTCACCACCGAACTTAAAACTATACATCGAGACCACATGCTGATATTACTCCGCGACGATAGCAATCAATACCTTTCCAAAGAATTAATAATATCAGAACGAGTAAATCCGGAATCGTCATCGGAAATTGGATTAATTAAAGTTATCAGTGCGGAAGTACCTGCAACCCCTCAGACTCCGTCGCCCTGGTTTCACAGCTGGAAACCTTCCGCTTTGGCAAGCTTACCAACCCAGCCACCTGCAGCGGCGCCTACCCGTGTACCTGGCGGATCGTGCCCCCTCGAAATTCAAAGCTAACACCACAGACAAATTCAGGTAAGGTCTATATCTTTTATTCTCTATTTTTGCTCTTGTGTATCAAATTATTAAAAATTTGGGTTTCTCCTCTAGGAACCCGAAAAGAAGAAGAAGATTCCTGCAACTTGCCAGATCGATTTAACTAACTCAGTCAATTGTATTACTATTCTTATAATTTTCATCTGTTAGTTGTCAATATCTGTTATCGTCAAAATCATATCTCTGTCTTTTATTTCTTGTGTGTAAAAATATATATGTGTGTTTAACTGATTTCTCTAAATATATTATTTCATTGAGTGGCCTTTTGTTCCCGTTCCCTTAGTTTCAAACCTTGAGTTTCATAAATAAAACGGGAGAGTGTAAATATAAATTGAATTGGGTCTGTTTAATCCTTCGGGACGTAACAGAGTCCATTCAATTATTTTTGGTGCATCGGCCAGGAAACACTCAAAAGGTCATTTAAAATTTTGTATGTAATAAAAGGTTAATAGATATTTTCTTTTTATATATCACAGAACACACATAAAATATAGATATGTACAATCTTGTTGAAATGTAATTGAAATTTATTCAAAGAAAATTCTTCATAAGTGAATTTCTAAATTTTTGTGGCAATCAGGACTCTTCTTCTATATTCTTTTACAGAGCGTAAAAAAAAAAAAAATATGCAAATTTATTCATTCATTTTGATAAAAATCTCACCTCATGTCAGATAAAAATATAAATTTAAATTTGCAAAGAACTACGCGTAGCAAATGTAAAGTACTTGCGGAAGCTGAAAAATTATCAAAAGAAAAAGGAAAAGACGCATTCAGTACTATTTCAAAATTAGTACATAGTCCACCCTTAAAACCGGCTTCTACTGAAACATTAGGAACAAGTAATCAAAATTTTTTGGAAATTTTTTACGAAACTTTGACCAATGATAATAATCAAGATCCCATTTTAAATCTTCCCAGTATAGGAAACGATCATCCGAATAAAATTAATCTAAATCTAACACCCTCACACAAGAAAATTAATTTTCAAATCAAAGGTTCTCCTTCTTTAGAGTATCTTAAAAAATATCAAGACGATAATAGTATAATCAGTTCTAGCGTATTTAATAAAAGCAAATCTTTAACGGAAAATAGTGAAACGTGTGAACCTGTGAACTCTACGGTCATTCCTGCTGACACCTCTGACTGCAATCGATATACGCCCCTTATTACCCCCGGAAAAGCCTTCTGCACCTGGTTTCGACGAGTGCGTTATGCATTTTGAGACGGAAAATCAATTTGAAAGTCCTAATATTTGTAATTTAAATTCTGTCAACCTTGATCCATTAATTCAATTAAATATGAATATTCCGAATAATCAGCAAGTTTCTCTTCGTGATGCATTAGAAATCGTTCCTATTTTTGATGGACGAAGTTGTACTGCTAGTTCATTTTATAGAAGGGTGTGAGGAAGCGAAACAAATGTTACCACCTATTCCTGCAGTCGAACAAAATTTAGTAAAAATGATTGCAAGGGGAGTTAGGAAGTACATACATGTGGGAAAGAGAAAGTGTTTTATCATATGCTACACGAATCAAAGAAATCGCGGATCAAATTTATGATGCACATAGAATTAATAATGGCGGACAATTAGATGAAACATTTAAAGCAGGTTTAGAAAAAGATTTAATACAATGTTTTTTACGTGGTTTAAGGCCAGAAATAGAAATTCGAGTAGAGCAAGGTGAGGTATTTAAAGATGTGACAAATAACGCTATCGAAGTTGAACGTAGATTGAATGCAGCTGCTGATTTACGAAAGGGCAATATTTTCAAACAAAAACCTGACGAATGAGAGGAAAACACTAGGTCAAATAGACATGACCCAAAATCAATAAGGGTAAATTATACTCAAGGGGAAGTCATAATCTGTCAATTATGTAACAAAAGAGGTCACAGTGCACCTGCTTGCCGCTCTTTAGGTAATACTAATGTGTACACTAAAAACCCCCATAATAGAGTATTCAACCGGTTTTCGCCCCCACAGAATATGAGACAAACAAACCAATTTTGGAGAAACCGACAGACATCATTTATGAAACCTCAATGGCAATCACAGAAATTTTCACAAGATCCTAGACGATTTGAGAAAAATAATAGAGTAATGTGGGAACCACCCCAATCACAAAATAATTATTTTAAAAAAGAAAATTTAAACCCTTCGTTTGATTTTACACGAAATACGAATAATATAATTTGCAATTACTGTAAAAACCAGGACACAAGCTTGAAGATTGTCGACGTAGAGAATATAATAATAAATTTCGAGAACGACAGACTTCTCAGCAACCACAAGAAAGCTCGGAAAACGGGCAAGACCTCCCCAGAACAGGTGCGATAGGGCAGGCGTCAACATCCCAGAATTAAAAGCACCTGAATTAAATGAAGAAAGGCCTACAGAAACCTCGGTAACGAAATTTTATTTCAGTAAAGGAAATTCCATACCCTCAATAATAATCAATACTCATGGTCTTAAAAATCCTGTGCGCATGATGATTGATACAGGTGCAGGATTGAATCTATTAAAAGAAAATATGCTTGAAGAACCATCCACTCCTGTAAATAAATTCAAAACGGTACGATTAACTGGAATTAATGAACATCCTGTGCATACTCTAGGTCAAATTGAAATCGAAATTTTAGGTTTTTCTACAATTTTTAATATAATTCCTAAAGAAGTTCCGGTTGACGAAGATGGTGTTTTAGGATCCGAATTTTTTAGAGATAATAATGTAAAAATTAATTACGAAATAAAATGTCTGGAAATAGACGAAAAACATTATCCTTTTGCATCTCAAAATACTCTTGAAATACCGGCGAGATCAATTTCTGATTTTTATCTGATTGTTGAAAATTCAGATATAAAAACAGGATACGTTCCACAGTTATCAGTAGGTCCAGGAATATTTTTAAGAAACGCAGTTGTTACTAATAATCAAGGAAAAGCTTACGTAAAAATAGCCAATACACAACCTCAGCCTGTAGAAATACAAATTCCAAGTGTAAGATTAGAAGATTATGAAGAATTAGATCAGCAACCGTTTAATCTAGAGGAGAAAATTAAATTAAATTCTATGTATTCAACAGAAAAAATATTTAATAGTATAGCGAACTCAGAAAATCTACCCAACAAATTTTATAAGGTTCATAATGCAACATTTGAAGAAAGAGTTAAAGAAACTAAAAATTTGCTTCGATTAGATCACGTAAATGCAGAAGAATTAATTCATGTAGAAAAATTAATTAATAATCACGCAGACAGGTTTCATATTCCTGGAGAACGCCTCAGCGCTACCAACGTTCTCCAACATAAAATTCCGACAACCAACGATCAGCCTGTGTTCGCGCGCCAGTATCGATTTCCACCCGTACATAAGGAGGAAATACTAAAACAAACTAATGAGTTGTTAGAAAATGAAATTATTAAACCATCGCAATCTCCTTATAATACTCCAGTATGTATAGTACCGAAAAAATTGGATTCTCAAGGCAATAAAAAATGGCAAATGGTTCTGGATTTTCGAAAATTAAATGAAAAAACGATTAGTGACTCTTATCCCCTTCCAAATATACATGAAATTCTTGACCAATTAGGGAATAGGCAATATTTTTCTGTTTTTGAGTTAGCATCAGGTTTTCATCAAATAAAAATGAGCCCAGAAGATTTCCATAAAACAGCTGTTTCCACACCGAACGACCATTATGAATTCGACCGCATGCCATTTGCACTCTGTAATGGTCCTGCAACATTTCAACGTCTCATGAACATCACATTGTCAGGGCTTATTGGTACAGATTTATTCGTTTATTTAGATGATATCGTTATTTATGTCGTTCATTTTTTACTTTTTATACTTTGGTATTCAGAAAGATTAGAAATTAAGTTTGAAAATCTTGGTTACAAAACAAGATCAAAATTGAAGAGACGTAAAAAATAGAAATGTCAAAATCATTATTTTTCTCATTCACTACCTTTCTAATCTTATACATATATGAATCTTATGAAATTTATAGTTATAGACTACCCTTCATTAACTGTGTCACACCTTGGCCATTCAATTTATTGCATGAAATACCTGAAAAACCAAAATCAAAGTTAACTGATCTATTATTCATCTTTTATTCGATAATAATATACCATCTAATTACTGGGTATATGTACAATAAACACAGATGGTTCAGAAAAGTTTGTCTGAAAACAGACATAGACTTATAATTTAAGAAAACCCGTGAGAAAGGTCAATACAAGTTATTAAACTATTTGAAATCATGGAAGCATCAAAAAACGATTCTACAATGGAGGAAATCAGAACTGACAAAAGTATAACAATAATCTGCATGCATCCTATAAACCCGAAAAGACTTGAAGAACATATGGTAGACAATAAAATAATGAGTGCTGGCAGAGCTCAACGAATCTATGACAATGCGAATGATTATGAATTACTCACACACTGTTTAGCATTCGATGATATGATGTCAGTTCACGACTGTTCTTCAGTCCTTACCAGAAGAGAACAGGAGATAATTTCTAGTTATTACCAAGGGGTAATAACTCATCATGACAACCTTTATATAGACTTACATACGACCAGCCTCATGGAAGGGCAGCTTAAGAAATTATTGATTTTAATAACAGATGATATTAATATTGCAAAACTCAACTTGAAGGAAATAAAATTTCGAATTTGCAGGCATAGAACCATTTTAGATCATTTTGTTAGCGGAATACTATCATTTGTCGATTCAACAGATTCATTAAATAACATGTTAGCGTATCACAACTCTCTGTTGGATTCAGATGATAAGAGAGTTAAACCGATCTTAGAGTTCGAAAATTATAAAGCAAATATAGGAGTTCTGGAAGAAGCAAGGAGCAGCAGCTCCTTGAGCAGTCTGATTTTTACCATCGCAGTCGCCAGTCTGATCTTCACCACCGAACTTAAAACTATACATCGAGACCACATGCTGATATTACTCCGCGACGATAGCAATCAATACCTTTCCAAAGAATTAATAATATCAGAACGAGTAAATCCGGAATCGTCATCGGAAATTGGATTAATTAAAGTTATCAGTGCGGAAGTACCTGCAACCCCTCAGACTCCGTCGCCCTGGTTTCACAGCTGGAAACCTTCCGCTTTGGCAAGCTTACCAACCCAGCCACCTGCAGCGGCGCCTACCCGTGTACCTGGCGGATCGTGCCCCCTCGAAATTCAAAGCTAACACCACAGACAAATTCAGGTAAGGTCTATATCTTTTATTCTCTATTTTTGCTCTTGTGTATCAAATTATTAAAAATTTGGGTTTCTCCTCTAGGAACCCGAAAAGAAGAAGAAGATTCCTGCAACTTGCCAGATCGATTTAACTAACTCAGTCAATTGTATTACTATTCTTATAATTTTTATCTGTTAGTTGTCAATATCTGTTATCGTCAAAATCATATCTCTGTCTTTTATTTCTTGTGTGTAAAAATATATATGTGTGTTTAACTGATTTCTCTAAATATATTATTTCATTGAGTGGCCTTTTGTTCCCGTTCCCTTAGTTTCAAACCTTGTGTTTCATAAATAAAACGGGAGAGTGTAAATATAAATTGAATTGGGTCTGTTTAATCCTTCGGGACGTAACATAGGTAAAGTTTACAAATTTTAAAATAACGATGAATATCAAATAATTCTCACAACATACTAATCATTGGATTTTTGTAGTCTTATGGCAATTTTTAATAATTTTAAATAAATCTTTACAATACTAACTATGTGATAAAAATACGAAGAACAAAATTAATATTCTACTGATTTGTATTTTCAACGAAACATATTATTATCATGTGACGTCTCTTTCAAAATTTTAACTCCTCGCAATGAATTGTCTAAGGTAACATCTTCTGATATTTTTTACTATAACCTTGGACTATTTGTGTTATTCTTTTCATCTATATATAATCTATCTCATTATTATTAATTTTAGTCTTGATAAGGAATGAAGCTTCATTCGAAACGAAGACTTGCTTGGAAATTAACAAAACTTTTATTTCAAAGGAATTTGAAACTGGATTTTTGATTTCCTTCTTTACATTTTAAAAAATACCAGAAAGGCCATCATCCATTCTATCTATACATTAATAGAGTTCGAGTTGATTGTTATGTAAAGAAAGAAGGAAATTACAAAAGAATTGATAAACAAGCGTTAAGAATTATATCGGACAGAAAATGCAGAAAACTGATGAAACCTGTAGATACAGAACCACCTAACCTGCCACCTGTTTCAGTTCTGAGAGTTGCGAAAACTGGATTTATAAAATCAATTCATCTTCACGAGGATCCTCAAAGGGCACTGGAGATTATGATACACACTTCTTGGAGTAACACGATTCACAATATTAGTTTTTCTGCCTTTTATGTACACTGCTGGACCGCTCACCAAACTTGCTTGTTTTTTCATTATGCCCAAAATGAGATTTCTAGTATGTCCATGAATGCAACAGGGGATATGATCAAATCAATTGAGTTATATAATGGAATAAAGACAGTACCCATCTACCAGTAATATGGTCAATACCTGAATCCGAGAAAGATTGTTATTTTTGCAATACCAATGTTAAAGGATTCAACGTTAAAACAAAGTCACAGATATCATACGCACTAGTATCTTCCGTTGTACCAGCAAAATCTAGGGTAGAGTGTGCTGACGAAAAAATGGATACGAGTCCATCAATGAATGAAGCTTCAACGAGTAAAGAAACTGATAGGGAGGAATGGTTTGACAGTGTAGAAGAATCTCTCGATAGCTCCGACCAAGATGATCATGAAGAAGAATATGTTCCAAAATTGAGGGAGGAAAAAAATAAACCTGTAAAACTATTCAATCAAGAAAGTTTAAGTAATTTTATCAGGGATATGGGGCTTCCTAAAGATGCTTCTGAATACATGGCCGCTGTGTTGAAAAATCGAGGAATGCTTGAACGGGGAACGAAGTCATCAGTCTACAGAAATAGAGAAAAACAATTCCGTCAATATTTCAAGAAAGACGAAGAAGGCACTGTGGTATATTGCACAGATGTTTTAGGTTTGATGAACGAAATGAAAGAAGGTATTTATGTTCCTGAAGAATGGAGATTGTTTATAGATTCCTCAAAACGGAGTCTGAAGGCAGTGCTTCTCAATAATGGAAATGGGTACGCAAGTCTACCTTTAGCGCACTCAACGCAATTGAAAGAAAGTTACGAAAATGTGGAATACGTATTGGATAAAATACGATATAAAGAACATAATTGGCAGATTTGTGGCGATCTAAAAATAATAACGATTCTTCTTGGTCAACAGTCAGGATTTACAAAGTATCCCTGCTTCCTATGTTTATGGGATAGTAGAGATCGCGAAAACCATTATGTAAAAAAAAAATTGGCAATCAAGAGCACAACTAGTTCCTGGAAGTTACAATATACTGAAACTGCCTTTAGTTGATCCCTCAAAAGTTTTACTTCCGCCTCTTCACATAAAACTTGGGCTGATGAAACAGTTTGTCAAAGCGTTGGATAAAGGTGAAAAATGTTTTAAGTACTTAGTGGAGCGATTCCCTCGATTAAGTGAAGCGAAGTTGAAGGAAGGGATATTCGATGGACCTCAAATCCGTAAAATGTTTAACGATGAAAAATTCATTGATACCATGAATGACTTAGAGAAAGCTGCATGGCTCAGTTTCCGAGATGTTTGTCAGAACTTTTTGGGAAATAACAAAAGCGATGACTACAAAACTATTGTAGCAAATATGATAAGAAACTATAAGTGTTTGGGATGTTTGATGAGTCACAAAGTTCATTTTATGGATGCTCATCTCAGCTATTTCCCTGATAACTTGGGAGATTACAGCGAAGAACAAGGGGAACGGTTCCATCAAGATCTGAAAGAGGCTGAAACTAGATGGCAAGGGAAATGGGACGTAAATATGTTGGCGGACTACTGTTGGTTACTGAAAAGAGATCGAGTGTCAGATGATGAAGAAGATGACGAGAGCGCAAAAAGAATTAGAAATCCGCTACACAGATCCTTCGAAAGTAAAAGAAAGCGTTATAGAAGAAAAAACAATAGCTAAGTCTCATATTTATAGTTCTGCAGAGATTCAGTTCTTTTTTTACCTTGATGGGGCGACCCTTATCTTGTCCTTGAGGAGACAGACGAACCTTGTATTCTGGTTCAACGATCACCAAAATATATTACCGCAATAGTTTAGGTGAAGGGAACCATATTTTCGTATTTTTGCAGTGATTAAATTGATTCTCCACATCACCACTTATAATGACCTTGAAATGACCTTTGGATCATATTAAAAAAATTAAAAAATACAGTTTTGGACGTAAAATTTTCCGTTCTTTCAGAATCTGCAGTCAAAAATGCATTATTTCCAAAATAAACACGTTTGACCTTCAAATGACCTTGATCTTTACTACTTGAGGTCAAACCGACCTCGAATTATTATTCAGCGACCCAAAAAACATAAAGATTAGTCATTTTTTTCAACTCAAATGTGTGTGTTCAATTTTGACCTTCAAATGCCCTTGACCCAGATGTCATGGGGTCAATTGGACCGCGGATTCGTGATCAGCGGATCAAATTACATGGGAACATATGTGTCGCGTTCAAATATCAGAGACTTGGTTTTTTTTGTGTGCCAGTGTTATCAGAAGTTTGATTTGGGTGTTACTGGCGATATTGTAGCTCACTTTTTACAACCTTATTTTTATAGGGGTCATGTTGTAAATATATACAGACAATTGGTATACATCTCCCACTTTGGCAGAATTTTTACAGGATCGTGATACAGGTATGAGTGGCACGATGAAAACAAATAGAAAGGGAATGCCAAAGCTTGAAACCAAGTTAGTCCGAGGTGAAGTAAAAGTCTCTCACAGTGATGTGTGGATGGCAGTGAGGTGAGAGGATAAACGTAGCGTTTGCATGCTTACAAGTGTGCACGAACTTGAATTCTGTGCAACTGGAAAAAAAAGTTATCTAACAAATGGAGACATTATAAACGCAAGGTGTGTTTACAAGTACAATCAAAATATAGGTGGTATCGATAATGATAGACAATTATCTATTACAGAAACAGTGCGAAAAACAATGAAATTGTATGGAAAGCTTCTTTTTCATCTTATTGATCTTTGTCTATCTAATGCCTATGCATTATATAAAACGAGAAACGAAGGAGCTGCACCCCAACCTGAGAGGCAAGGAGACGCACAAAAATCAAGCACTTCAAAAAGTGAGAGGAAAGAGGAATTATGAAAATAAAGCACCTCTGTGTAAGGGGCACGGGAACTAAAAAATAAAGCACCTCAGCGCGGGAGGCAAGGGGACTCACAAAAATAAAGCACCCCGAAACGTGAGAGGCAAGAAGACTCACAAAAATAAAGCACCCCAATGGGATCACCTTTTCGCCACGTCCACGTCGTTGATCCTGGGTCATGTTGAGAGCGAATGTCAGAATATTTCTTGACATCTCCGGAAATGCGACAGCAAGTGGCTGCTTTTGTGGTAGAAATGAAATTTGACCTCTAAATAGAAGTTCTACATAACAAAATTGACAGCGAAAATTGTTTTATTTTTTTTACGTATTCAGCGCTTTAAACTACGTACGAAAACCTTCTCAAAACTCGGTTTATATTAGAAATGAAATTTGACCTTGAACTAGAGATTTTCAAGGTCAAGGGTGTCTGCGGGAATTTTTTTACTATGTTTTTCATATCCAGCGCGTGAAATTGTTACGAGCGGATAAAAATAAAAAATAAATAACTTCTTTCTCAATCAGGACTATTAAAAGGGGTCATTAAACAATTTTCATCGACATTAGTTTCTACAGGTGAACGCGACGAATTTTTATTCTTAGTACTCGTAACCTGAGTATGTTGTAGGCTCAGTACAAAATGTAACAAGAAGGAGGTCAGTTCACAAGACCGAAGGAGAATAATAACAAAACTTTAAGGAATTCCCATTTTTTATTATATATATATATATATCATGTCTCTGAATAAATAGATAAATAAAATTTTGGAGTGATTCTGAACCGACACACAGTGGTCTGAAACACCCAAAAAGTCGGTCAAAACCCCCAAAAAAAATTTTTTTTCCAAATGGTTTCTTGCGCAGTAGTCGATAAACGTGGTGCCTGCGCGTCTATTTCTTGAATAGCAGATAGATAGCGCGCCTACGGGACGTGTAGTTGTGCGTGAAAGTCGCGGTTGTCAGAACTTGCTCCAACTTGCTCCGTGCAAGAAACGAGAAAAACAACATTTTAAGTATACAGAAACATTCGTGAACGTGCAAATATCCTCAACAAGAAGATGGAGGATGTGCCCGAAGGTGGGTATAATTTTGTTACACTTCACTTTTTTCATACGATTTTTCATAATTTGTTATTAAAAATTTTTCGCAAATTGTCAAAAAAGTTATGTTTTCGCGAGACTCCGCGTTGTTCTCTGATGCATTACCCAGATGAATGTCTACCTAACTAGAAAATCGAAAATGCAGGTGCGACTTTCTGCGAATCTCCTTGCAATTGATTTATTTGTATTCGATCGCGTGGCCCTATACATGTGACGCGTCATATGTATATGTCACATTATGACGCTATGAAACCGCGCGGGTGACAGCGAATATTTTTAAATGCTCAAAAACATCAAATAAGTTGTATTGCCGAAATTACGTTTTCTGGAATAGAATGAAATACTTGTATGACAATGCAATTCTGATTTATTTATTAAATACCACAATATTTTTGTTCGAGTCCCTATGGATACGTTACGAATTTATTCTTAGAGGTTGTGTTATACATTTAACACTAATATGCCATTATGAAATAAATGAAATTCGTTATTATAGAATTTCGATTTCTCTTTTATTTATCGTTAATAAAATTGTAGAAAAAAAATACAATGAGATTCGAGTGATATCAACGAAATAAATTCATTAGAAGAATTTAAATGTTAATGAAATATTAAATTTTAATTATAAAATATTATGTGATACTTTCTCCTTTTTCTCATTTCATTAAACATATTACGAATATGATAGATTGCCAATTTATGTTAACGATTCGCTTTTCATATATGTACTTAAAGAATTGTGAAAAATATTTTCTTTACACATTTAGCATGTAATTCATGAATAATAAATATAATGAACATGCATAATAACTAGAAATGAAAAAAATTACCACAATGCACATTCATTTTCCAATATAATATGAAAATACAAATTCGAAATGAGGAAATAAAAAATTGTTATAGAGTAACATTGCTTTTTTTAGTAGAAATGGGATCGTCCTTTGAACTGCGGTACACTCGAGAGGAAATATTCACGATGATAAAAGAACACCTGCAAGCAGACCTAGACGGACAGCTTTCGATTTTGGAAAAAAGCATTTCAAAAACAAAAAATATTGATTTCCAAATACCGCCAGAGGAGATAAAAAATTTGAAATTGCTGCTTTCAAAATTCAAATCGAGGTGGCGAGATTCTGGAAGAAAAAGTGAACGATTCTCAAAACTCAATGAAAGCTGGCTAAGCGCCACTATTACTATAGCCGTTAGTGTTTTCTCGTATTGTAAAAAAACCAGTAATAAATGAATACATGATATCAGGAAATGAAATAAAATAAAATATGGAATGAAAAAATAGATAACCAAGTTAAACAATTGCAAACAATAATATAACTAATGATTAAATAACAAATAACACATATAATAACGAATGAACTACATAAAATTGACGTTAAAATAACAGTTATCAACAAAAAATAGCAAACTGAACAATACATAAAAAATAAGATTCACAAATTTTTAGACCTGTCCAGTCACCAAGAAAACCTCTGAAAACAAAGGTGGGCGTCCTTCTTCAGAGTTCAAAACAGCCAGTGATCGAACGAAAAGAAGAAGAACAGAGGAGCTCCGGGCTCATAACAGTACTGAGGAATTAGCATTTGCCGCAAAGATGAGTCTTCGTGAGTCTGGGGAAACTAATGCTGCTAAAATCCTGAACGATATCACTACAAAATCTACTCGAGCTTCCACATACCTGACTGCCTTGAAGTTAACGTCAAAACCGCCATCAACTGATGTATCCAGCGATGACGCGCTAGCTTTAATAATTGATTCGAAACTGTGAAAAAGTGCCATCATCCTTCTCAGCTGGTAGGATTAAGTTCCAAATAATATAACGGTAAGCTGTATCGTTCTGAATTTATAATATTTTGTTGAATATAGAAGCAAAACCTTTTGATTAAGCTCCTTCGAAATTTAGTAGATATTTTTTTTTTTTCTTCACCGAAATTCTAACATTTTATATTCTATTCTGGTAGCCAGTAGAGCTAGGGAAGACTCCGAAACGATCCTACTTGAAAATAAAAAAAAGGGACACAAAAGTGTCCTACAGTTTGTAAGCCTCCGCGTAGACTTTTTCTTCTCATAAACAAATATTAATTTATTGTTTATAATATTTAATTATTTATTTACACTGCCCTGCAAAAGTTTGGACTCACTTAGAAAAATCGTGTTTTTTTATATTTATCGCTTTAATTATCGTTCTCAGACCGTTTTTATGTTTAAATTTTGCATTTTATAAGACATTGATTTATACTGAAATTTCCCCGCAGCTAAAAGGCTGAGTAAATAAGTAAACTTTGTTTTGAAAAATATTTCTCTAAAAGCGCTTCTGGAGTTAAAGGTGCCTTGAAGGAATAAATAATCAATGGAAATTAAAAAATAATATTATTGTTTCCTGTGAATGGGTAGGTGAATTTGTGGGTGGAAAAGATTTCGTGTTAGCGGTGAAATCGTTTTTGGTAATAAAATTGATATGGCGTCTCTTGTTGAAGGAAAAGTAATTAATTAAGATGGAAAGCATTTTTATCGTTCCCTGTGAAAAAATTATGCAAATCCCCTCCAAAACCCTCCAAAGTTCTAGGTATTTCCAGAGATTAAAATATGTAATTAAATAAAACATTCGATTAAAGTGAGATTAGATATTTGAACAATATCGAAAAAAATTTAAGTTATAACTTTATTGGATTAACGAATTCAAGAAACTGAATAGAGCTGCTACCATCCTACCTATCAAGAATTTGAAGGGACTAAAGGTTGGTGAATTCTACAAAATTACGGACTTGCAAAAAATGACTACAAAATACGTACCATACATAAAATTGCTACAGACATTGGATACCTTTGTCATAATTTTTCTTAACGAATGCGAACATTATTTAATGTAGATGAAGATTATTATCAAGAACTTATTCGAGAACTTGCTGTAGGAGAGGTACTTTTACAATTTCTGGGTGAACAATACAACGAATATCAATTGCATTCAGCAATGTCTGAAAAATATCAAGATCCTACGTGCTAAAAATCCAATTATTACTTTCTACAACCTACAATTTGAAAGCATCATTTACAAAACAAGCAGTGATCGGTGCTGAATTACTTAAAAATTGAAATCCATCTGTAAAAGTGAAATTAATCGGTAGTCATCCACGATGAAGTAAACATCCAAATAATAAACTGTCAATATGTTAAGCCCGGTACACCGGCCAAATCGTCAGCAAAGCCAAATCGCTTTGGAAAGAAGACAATGCTCTGTGTTTTCTGGGATCTGTGGGGTGTTATCTGGTTTGACCTTCTGAAACCAGGTGAAACAGTTACTGGTCAACGCTACCAACAATTGGCCGATTTGAATCGTGCTTTGCGCCAAAAACGTCCAGAATATCAAATTAGGCAACACAAAGTGATTTTTCTTGATGACAATGCACCAGCACATCGAACAAAAAAGCACTTGCTGAACAGCGCTTCGATTCGTACGAAAATGTGAAAAAATGGCTCGATGACTGGTTTGACTCAAAAAACGAACAATTTTTTTGGCGAGGCATACACAAATTGCCAGAGAGATGGGAAAAATGTGTGCCTAGCAATGGCCATTACTTTGAAGATTGAATGTATAACCATTTTTATTAAATAAACGTGTATTTTCTCAAAAAAATTACCGGTTTCATACTTGTACACCTGGTAGAGTATCAAAAAATAGGAGACAGTAATTATGTGTACTGTGACGTGGTAAAATTTACCCGTCACTTAAAAAGATTTTTTTTATTAAACTCACCGGTATGGCAGGTGGGGTTATGTCCCGGGGAAAAAGTCGTATGGCCTAGCTACGAAGGGGCCACCGTTAGGCAGGGCACAGGAAAGAAACAAATACCGCCCATACTAATCGAGGAAGATGGACAGATGTCTTCCGCCTCTGGATGTGAGGACGAAACCTCAGTTGCCCAGTTCTTCGTTGGAGACGTGAACCAGGTGGCTGAGACGTAATGGACTAATAGCACTTAGCCCCCCACAGACGATAAAAACAAGAACATGAACCGTGCGTTCCTGTGGGGGGGCAATGGCTGCCCTCGCGGACACAAACCCGGGCTTGGTGAATAGGAGAGTCCCGTCAAAAGGGGAAGCCGCGGTCGCACGAATGCTTGGAGGCGAAGATCCAAGCAGTAAACTCGCTCGAAGGACCGTGTTCACGAAGAGTACCACCGAACCTGGCTCATCCGGACAGAAGAAGGAAAAAAGGGAGAAAGGAGTGTCCATCCGTAGTAGAGCTCAGTTAATAGCGGAAAAGATCAGATCGGATGGCAGTCGGGTCCCAGGTGCAAAACGCTGCCTGATCGCAGCATCGATAGTGCCCATCGATTAAAGGCTCTCATCGACCTCTGGTGCGAAGACATTATGGGATGGGATACAGAGGAAGAAGCACCTAAGGAACAAGAAGACAGTAATAAAATATTACCCGAGCGCACTCGAAAACACTTATCACTCACTACCCGCACTTACGCTTCCTGTCCCGTCTGTTTCATACACGGCAAGAGGACAACAGCACCAGAGGACGGCAGCGTTGGAGATGAGGCACAACCGGCTACCGAGTTGATGTAAACACTGGCTGCCATGTCGACTTTCGAGCCACGATGTATCGAGGCTTCGATTATCGCCGCCATCGATCATTGGAGAGCGAAGCACAGGACGACCAGCTGCCACCACGTGACCCGGAAGACGTATCCTGGGGCACATAGACCCCAGGACCTGATATTTAGTATTTTAGACATTCAAGATACTAAATTTATGTTGTATAATATTAATGGACACTGATTACAATAGTGCCAATGTACTACACGCGCTGTTCGCCGTAATAGAGAGAACCGCGTGTTTATAGAAATTATTTGCGGAGGGCAATTACTGCACTAGGCACGGGTTGCCTATTCGTCTAGTAGAAATGTGACATGTGACCTGCTTCCGGGTCCGCGATTGGGTCACGCGTTTAATTCGTGGGGCAGGTCGGGAACTTTGCTGGCGTCGCGACTTCTGAAATCAATTTTTTATAAAATATTCAACGGTAATGCTGCTCAGTGACGAGCGCAATGCGGAGATATGTGGAGAAATAACGCAATTTACAAAACATAGGTGGCGCTGCTGCAAGAAAAGATCAATTAACCCTCAGTACCCTTACTGGGTGTAACACACCTAGCGCGATTTTTCAACCGTTTGTCATTTCAAAACGGAAGAAGGTAGGAATCCGAGAGTAGGGGGGGAAAAAAGTTATGCCCCACCACTACTCGCACGCCATCTACCAGCTTCAGTGTCCGAAAATTCATAGCAGTCTACACATCACAAGTTGCGTTCCGGGTGTTTTTCACCCAGTGTGGGTACAGCGTTACAGTTTCAAAGTAAGTACGAAAATTTTTTATCCGAATTTTGAAGTTGCGTTCTTTTTTTGCTGTTTTACTTTCGCGGCCAGCAAGAAAACACCTAAATTCGGAAAGTGAGGGACACGTGGTTCACAGCATTTCATTTTTTGACCACCGCAACAGCACATGTAAACTTTTATTCTTGCTTTAGCAAAGCCGTCAATATGATGACGAGGGCGGGAGTTCGGCGTGCGAGCGAGGTCCAGAAATTGTTTTGCGGCGAAGAACAATCGTCTTGCGATGACGCATCCTCGAGCGAAACCGACGACGAAACACAACCTCACATTTCCAACGAATCGGAAACAGATGCTGAAGAGGGAGAGAATGAATCAGACGCCGACGCTGTTCAGCCCGCTCCCAAGAGAGGACGCCATTCATTTCTACGTTCCAACAGTGGGTACAAATGGTCAACAAACATACCGGAAAAGAGAGGTAGAAGATCATTGCCAAGTTCCTCTCATATTTGTTCCTCTAAAGGCGAGGCTCTCAATGCGACAATAGCACTAGGATCTTGGAGCGTTTTGTTTACCGATAAAATTCTGGAGATAATAATTAGATACACGAACGCAGAAATTAAGATGAAAAATGATGCGATGCGCGATAAAAACATTCCTTTGCGGCCCTACCATAAAGATGTTGATCTCGTTGAATTGAAACGGTTGATAGGATTGTTGTATTATGCAGGTAATAACAAAGTCAATAATGTGACAACGAAATTTCTGTGGAGCATTCATGCAAGCCCTCTTTACAAGTCGACAATGACTCAGAATAGATTTACATTTCTACTTGAGTGTCTGCGCTTCGATGATAAAAGTACACGTGCTCAAAGGAAAGAAGCTGATCGATTTACGCACGTACGAGAAATCTGGGATTTGTTCATCAGCAATTGCTCCGAAAATTACGATCCAGGACAAAATGTAACAATTGATGAACAGCTTCTTTCCTTTCGAGGGCGATGCTCTTTCAAAATGTACATGCCTATGAAGCCAGACAAATATGGTTTAAAAATCATATCGTTGAATGATGCTGGCACACATTACATGATAGCGGCAATTCCTTATGTTGGTAAAGTTGACAAATTACCAGAAGAATCTGTCCCGTCATACAATGTTAGAAAATTGTGTGAACCAATTTATAACAGTGGTCGGAATGTGACATGTGATAATTGGTTCACATCAATTCCGATTTGCGACAAATTGAAGACCGATTACAATTTGACGATGGTGGGTACGTTGAAGAAGAACAAACGCGAGGTCCCACACACTTTCAAATGCGTCCCTAAAGGTAAAGACGACAAAGCGCGATTTGTTTTTTCGCAAGATAAAAAAACGCTTCTTTCCTACAACCCCAAAAAAAGTAAAATTGTGTTGCTTTTGTCATCTTTGCATTATGGTGCAGACATCGACCCCAAGACTGGCAAGCCGGAAATGATTGTGTTTTACAATAAAACGAAAGGCGGCGTCGATGCCTTCGATAAAAAATGCCACGATTACTCGACAAGTAGAAAAACCTTCCGATGGCCGTTGCGTATGTTTTTTGGTATGCTAGATCAAGCTGTCGTCAACAGTTTTATTTTGTTCTCTTTACTTGAAAATAATGCAAAAATGAGTCGCTCAGCGTACATGCTGGAATTGTCTTAGGGCCTCATCAAGCCACTTCTGGTGCGCAGATTGTTGTCGCCATCGCTTCAAACGCAATTGCGTTTGCAAATCGAAGAATTTGTTAAATACGAAGACAGGCCTGAAATGGACGATCCTCGCGATTTCTCGCTCGAGAACAAAATGGACAAGCACAGGAGATGCCAACTTTGTGATCCGTCATCTGATCGAAAAACTTACTTTAAATGTTTAAAATGCGATCGACCTATGTGCAAGGAACACGTCGCGAAAGTTTGTCAACAATGCGCCTTGCCCCTGCAAAATTTCTAGTTTTTCGACATCGGGTTTCATTCTACCACCATTTCATTGTTCACTTTTATTGAAAAAATAAAGTTCAATGCAAAAAAAATTTTTACTTTTACTTGAAAACCACAGAAAAACCTGAATATTCACTTGTATATTGTTAATTTTTTTAAACAATTAATGTTTAACAACAATATATGCATCGTAATAAACGATTATAATGAAAAGCGGGTAAGTGTACCATCAAAACAAATACTTTCAGTCCGTAAATTCAGTATTTAGTAGGTATTTATTAATTTGCAGTACTACACTTTACCCGAAACGACTTGAAAATTTGCCTATCTTCAAATGACTAAACAAATATACTTTTTGAAAAGGACGGTGAAACCACTAATAAATTTTGAAATTTGGTACCTTGTACTTCAAGAAAAATGATTTTTCAAGTGGATTAAACTAATTTTTCATTTAAAAAACAATTATTGACAAAAAAGTGATTTTTCCATGAACACTAATGAGTTATTTGCAAATTAATGTATTTTATATATAATTTACACCTCTAAGAGCCATACCATTTTATTCTCGATAAAATTCTCCATATATTACATAACTATATTTTGAAAATCGGACAATTACAAATAAAATTATTAACCGTCAAAGTCGAATGGGTGAACGGCACCCAGTAAGGGTACCATGTTCCACAGCGGAGGTAAGGGTACTGAGGGTTAAGTTAACGACGGTGCACTTGGTTGAAAAACTTACTCGTACTGGAGCCTGGTGCAGCGTACCCAGAAAGAGATGCAAGGTGAGAGAAGGCAATATGTCTGTTGGAGCCTGGAGCAGCGTACCCAGAGAGAAATGCAAGTAAACAATTATCAAAAATTAATGAGCGCTCCAGAGCCTAGGCAACGAACCTAGAGTCACTCAGCAAATATAGTCACCACTATCTTCTTTGATGGCCCTTTGGCTGCTTCTCTGAAGGGTGGACAGTTCAGACTGAGAGTCTGACCGATGCCGAGTAAGTGGAACCCTGGCTGGAGATCCTGAGACCCCGGCTGGAGATACCGCCAGTGATCCCAGAACGTGGGAGCTGGCGACCCCCACCATAGACCCCACCAGCTCTTGGCTTCTTCCTCGCTCAACTGCCATAGGTTAATTGAATGAGGAAGACAGAATGAGCTCGTGGCATCTATGGTGGGGGCCGCCAGCTCCCACGTTCTGGGATCACTGGATACCGCTGAGAATTGCGTGCGCTCGGTTATAGACACGCGGTTTCAGGTTTACAGCGGGCAAGCTTGCGCTGCGAGCCTAGCGGAGACTGCTGGTACTACTACCCCTGAGTTCCTACTGCGCCGCGTGTACTATACCTTTAGCATTTCGTGGGCGCAATCAGCTGACGTGAATTGTGACCGTTTCAAAGTCTAGTATTCTTTACTTTTTCTTTTGGCAAGTGGCTTGGGATTCCGAGTAAATTAACATTGTTGACTGTAACGCTTTATGGCGTCTGTCACCCACGCCGAGACCGCTTCGCCTCTCTCTCTCTCTTGTATTCGCGAGTGCTCTTTTTTGTAACTATACCGGGTTTATTAATTAACCTCGCTTTTTCTCGAGGTGATAACGGTTTATGTGTCGAAGTAAATTTCTGTTAAATTATTGTTCTCTCTGGTGGTGACGCGCGAAAATAAATTGGATTTGCCATATTGTCGCGTGGTTCGGAAAATTCCGAGATTTATGTAATTTTATTTATCGATTTTGATATTGATTTTAGTTTGTATAATCTTTCTTAATTTGAATAAATTTTGTTCAGCCAACTTACTTTAATAGTTATATTCTGGCTATCATTTATTATTACCCGTCAAACTGTTGTGACCTTATTTCGACCCCGCCTTGTGATAATATTGTTACTATTGTTATCGTCTGTGAAAATTTTGTCGCTCAAGAGAGTGGCTGGCGCTCAACAAAATCTTAAAGCAGGTATTTTATTTCAGGTCATTTCGAACTAAAATAAAATTAGTTGGGTTAGCCAATGTTAAGAGTTGCCAGGTCACGGGTAAAACATGCATCTCAGTACATCAAAACACGTTTGACAGGTAATACAATTACTGTTTTCCGCCCACATGATGGATGAAATTTACCCTCAATCGTATCTACCCCTAATCAAAGATGTAACTTAAATTTAAAAATATTTCATACTTAATGAAGAATTAATTTACTTTAAAATAAATTAGTTGTTTGAAATTTAAATTTTTAGTCAAATTTACTGTTGTTATACTCTGTAATCTCGGTGTCCTAGGAAAGTTCTGTATTACGTCTATAAACTATTTCGCCATTTTTCGTCCTCATCCCAAAAAAAAAGTCCTGTTCGTTATTGTTTATCTTTGCTAGTCACTCTGAAGGTAAGCATCGCGAGTGTCAGTGTAAACGAGCATTCGGTGAACAGGAGATTTTTGTGTGTTTAAAAATGAAAATTTCTATTAATGGATTGACTTTTTGTAACTTTACAAAATGTCGACCGTAATGTCGACCTATTGCCAATGGCCAGACCAGAGGTTTCTTTTGCACTTAGCACTATTATTTTGATTTCACATTTCACGCACTCAACACTGTGCAACATAAGGCGAGGATTTCGCGAGCACCAACACCGGTCAGTCGATTGAAGTCGATATTGGCGTCCGTCAACGAGTCAGCGTAGCACAGGGAAACGACACGACGAAGACACGACTGAACGCGGCACGAAGAGAATCCACGGTGCGTCAAGTGCATGTGTGTCCCGCCCGCTCAAAATCACCAAAGTGCTCGTTGTCGCACTGTTGACAGGTTGTCAATATACTAACCTGTGCAAAGAGTTTAATTTCAACATCGGCGTACCTTCGCCATCTGTTGTCTCAGTCACGAACTCGATGCAAATGTCGGTAACGCGGGTAAAATATGCATGCACTACCGTCTTCCGATATCACAACCACGCGGGCGGATTCCGCCATATTAGATTCATTCTCTGCTCAATGTTCACCAGGACAGGTGTCCAGACGGTGCTGTTTCTTTTGCTTTAATTGTGCAGTGCACGTACTTATAGGAAGACGGTAAAAGATTTCCGGCCGATAAACTGGGTGGTGTATTAAGTAAAAGCTAAAGTCAGTGTCCGCGGATTAATATAAATTACTCTGAAGACAGGAAGGAAAACTGTCAATAACATAACCCCAGAAGGGGGATTCGGAGGGCCAGTTCCGGGATATGCGAGGGAAATACTAGTTATATTTTGTTTTTAACTTTTTTCTATTGTTTTAGTATATAATGTTTTTTTAGCCACGTCTCAGGATATCAATCTGATAAAATCTGCGACAATCCGGCAATCTGCGTGGATGAACTAACCACTAAAAATGTTCTGCCCGTCTTGGTTTTCTTTTATTCCATTGCGCCGTTTTCAAGTGTAAGTCAATAAATTATTTTGACTGTTTTAAGTGCCTGTGTCAAGTAGATTAACCTAGTTCTCGGCATCCTTTCCTAATATCCCCCCCTCTGGATAGCTACCTAGTCATACCTGGCGTTCAACGAAAAAAGAACCCATAAACCTTATCCTAAGAATTTTTGAAGACCTGCCGAGGATAGGATCAAACATAAAAGGATTGATCACTTGAATACTACCAAACTGAACTCTGACGCTTGTGTTGGTCGCAAGTTATATTTTTCTAACACCATTTATCTATTGCTTACTTATTTTACAGAAATGTTTAATTCTTAAAATAAAATTGCGTTAGACTTAATAAATATGTGTATGTGTAATATAAACGAATGTAATTAGAAAACCAAATCGGAAGAATATTAAAACGGGGAAACAGTGCAGCCAAATGATTGATAAAATAGACAACAGGGTCCACTTGATGCCCTCAGCAGAGATACTGGAATCGAGTTTTTTGGCTTAGAGGGCTTGTTGAGATCATATTCAAAGAAGGTGAATAATATTGAGAGAATGCAAGCAGAAACACGATGTAAGCTTTTAAAGCTCCGTAATTTGATAATCAACAAGCAGGATAGTAATATAGGAGGTGCTTCAGCACTACCTCCACCTAATGTAAAAAACAACATTAGCTCCATTTAAGTACATAGCATCAGCGGATTTTGAAATTATTATGAATAGAAGCGTGACCAATATTGACGACTGCACAATTGTCATAAATTACCTCATTCAACATATTCCTGATTATCAAGAAGCACGGGCTCCCTGGTTGTTTCAGGGGGAACCGTGCAGGAGGGGTGAGGGGGTAACAAAGATGTTACCAAGATATACGCGGGGCATGATATGGGGAGAAGTGTTGAACTGATTGTCGTCAGCATCGAGTTCAAGTGTAAGTCAATAAATTGTTCTAACTGTTTTAAGTGCCTGTGTCAAGTGAATTAACTTAGTTCTTGGCATCCTTTCATACCAGTCACTGTAGAAATTGTAATTTTGGTTATTTTGCTTGAATAACCTGGCTCCTAATTTATTTGTGATGGCTACGCCATATTTCTTTTGACTCGGGAAGACATATGTGTTGTCGGGTTACGTTGCCTGGGGTAATTTGTGTTAACGCAAACTTTGTAAATATATTAATGTATTCAATAAATCATTTTTAGTTTGAATGACCATTTAGACTCCATTGATTTTGATTAGAAATTGATATAACGTAAAATAACTTTTAATAAAATAAAAATAAAGGTTACAATATATATATTAATACCTAAATCATTGCAGTTTTAAAATTAAATCCACATTTCAGGAATCAACTTGAATTATGAGAGATCACTATTGTAAGATGGAAACGAAGTTGAATAAGAAGAAGAAGAAAGACGCAAGAGCAAATAGACTTATGCGCTGGCGTACACACATTTCCGTCCGTACAAATTGGTGCATGATATGAACTCTGACCTCTGTGACTCACACGTAACATGGATCAGGTATCTCGCTTGCTCGCACAAGGCAGTAAATTCCCTTGCAATCCTTATCTCCTAGCTGACTAATATACGTAGAAATAATAATTCTATTTTAATGAATTAATCTGATCGACAGTAAATAACGTTATTAAAATTTTAAAAAAATCTGTTTCCACGATTATGGAAACTAAACAAAATATGCTTCATCACAAATAGTCAACCAAGGGTAGACTACACAATTAAGTACACTCGAGATTCCCTCCGACGAGGGTTCCCTTATACGAGCACGCCATCTTTCCCTAAAACGAGCAGCTCATCAACCCTTCTTCCCCCACTACTATGGGATAAAGCTCGTTCGAATTTAAAACAGTAACGCGCATAACAAGTAGGGTATGGAGGAGTTTACTCTTGCGCTCGTTGTAGAGAACACTCCGAAGCTCGAGGTTCTCGTTGGAGGGAATCTTGAGTGTATTGACGACCAATCCATTGAATAATGATAAATAATCAATTACTGATTTTTTAATAATTGAGATTATGGGTTGCCGATCGAATAAAAACAAGGGAGCATTGAAACGATGACGATAGCAAAACTTCACACTGCATCGAACAGGTGAATGTCCTCAAAGCTGTAGCAACAGTCTAAACTCTAATCTATGGACTTTTTTAATGAGCAAAATTAAAGAAATTCCAATCGTTTCCAAATCACTTAAAATATCCAAGCTCATCAAAACTGTTGGTTTATTTCATAGGATAGGTGCGCAGTCCAAAAAGTAATCTATTATATATTCAGAGAACGATATGTGTGGCTGTATGACGGCATTTGTTTATATGATTCTGGAGCAGGACTGAGGGCCTGTGTCGCTAAGAGTGCTGGAATGTATGAGTGGTTTTTAGTTAGTTCAGATTAGAATTCAATAGAAGAAAGACGTGCCTTCTGAAGTGCTCTTTGAATAAAGAAAGCACAAGTTTAATGAAACAATATCCTTAGTTTTATTTCCATTTGTAACGCTCGCAGTATCTTGTATTAGTCTAGGGAGTGTAACACCGCTATTTCGCCCCACCGCCATTGTCTACTATCTTCGAGGGTCCCACAGGACAACCCTGCATTCCTGTAAGCAGTGTATAACTGTGTCTACGCTACGGCAGACCTTTGTCACTCTCAACAGAATCTACGTGATTCCTGTTGAACACGTAGAATATATTAAACTCACCTATTTGAAAGTAAAGGAAGTGTATTAATAATCAATCCTTGTCATTAATTCCTAAGTCCCGTGACACATTGCCTAAGTTCCTATAAAAACTTTCCCACCAAACTGACCTATTGCGAGCTGACGAGCCAAGGTAAGTCGAATCAACGAATACAGACGGAAGAAGAACTTCGTAAATACAATTTCATTCTTCTTAAAATCACCTCGCGGTAATCAAGACACCCGTCCCTGGTTTAGAACGCGCGGTTCACAGTAAAGCGTACGGACGTTAAAATAATCCAATTTTATGAAAATTAAAATCCTCGCTGAAGAAGATTTAAAAAAAAAACGGGTGAAACCCCTTATTTTATCGGTACCTTTAATTTGAATTTCTTCTTTTCGTTCATGGATCCGTTTCTTCGAATGTTTTTTAAATGTATCTTACAGATTGGCAATTAAAACATGGCAAGTTCGCGTAGAACATAAGGAACTTATGAGAAAGCACAAAGAAGAAATTCAGAAAAATATTCGTATTCAATTAGGCAATCTGGTAGATATGCCGAGACAAGAGTATGGCAGCACAAACAATGGAGATACTGCTCATCGCTTTTTTGAAATTCCACAGTTTCTGCTGCCAAAACTGTTGTTAATGAAGATCTAATAAAAAATGCCAAGCGATTTTACAAGCAATTTCTTATGGTTTTGATAGCGATGTACAGTAAAACCTATCGTAGCTGATACATATGGGAGACATGTTCTGCTACGATGATTATCAATGACAAGCGATAATTGCTAGGGACTTACTAATAGCTTGGTTCAGTGTTGTGGCAACAGTTTAAACAGTGTTTAGTAAAACACGTATACCGGCATGTATGCTTTTGTGCAAAAAGGTAAGTAAAAGTTAATTTGAAAAATAATCAATTATTTTTGTTGATTATTTAATAATTTCATGGATAAATTCAGTCGCTAAAAAAATGTAAGGAATACTTAGCGCTATTAGTGGAAATTGTATAGATGGCAGTTGAGGTTATGTTACACGATTGTGCATACATATTTAAGATCTTTATAAGTTCAAATATAATTGGTTATGAAAATTTGGAGTGAAAGTAAAATCAATATTAAGTAATAAACAAATTTAAGATCTTGTCGAAATTTTAATGTCTATTCTTTTATGTATTTTCCAAAATGTTTTACAAAAATATGAGGATCCTCCTAAGACGGTGTTTAAGCCGGCCCTAACAGCGCGAATTTCTCGACCAATAACGTGACGCATCAGAGTAAGATGTTCGCTAGGAGAGTATCGGCTACCATAGGTTTTACTGCATCAAAATTCAAAGAATATGCGTTGGGCACAGCTTGGAAAATTGTTCAATTATACCCTAACATGTCCACAACTGTACATAAAATTCTTATGCATGGTTCTGAAATAATCTAAAATTCTCCGTTGGCTATTGGACAAATGTCCGGAGAGGGACATAAGTCGTGTAATAAATTATTGAAAACATTTCGTCAATATTTCCAACAAAAATATAGCCAAACGCAAACAATGGAGGATGTTTTCTTCAGGCTTTTAATAAGGTGCGGTCCTGCTCTTTCTATTTTTCGTGACATACCTTCGAAAAAAGTAAAAAAGGTCTCAACCTATGTCATTCAGCTTCTGAAACTTAGGGAGGAACAAGAAAAATATTTGATTGGGGAAAATCAAAGTGATGATGATAGTGAAATTGATGATGATACTGTAAATAACGCGAGTGACCTTTCAGAAAATAGCGATTAATGTAAGTTATATATTTTTCTGAAAATAAGAAAAATCCGAAGTCGCGTAAATTTGCAGTTATATTCATTTCCCGGATTCTTAAAAATCATCACATACTATCAGCCGGAAGATTTGACTGTTACCTGATAGGCGCTCTGGCGTGTTTCTTAAATGAAAATTTCTATATTTTGAATCAATAGAAACAAATAGGAAAAATTCGCGCAGTTATTAACCACGCAACATTTAGGCTGTTGGTGAGTTAAGTAAAATAAAACGTTGTTAAGTCGATTGAGTTTCACAGAATTGAGGTCCTACTGTATATAAGTTCAACCTCAAGCCCTAAACGGCAGTTGCTCTGCCTATTTTGTGATTTTTTTCTAATAACAAGCAAAAGTCCATACTGTCGAGTATAGCTCATTTTTTTTAAATGTTTTTTTTTTACTCTGATTGCTATAGACTATTTTCTAAGTGTACTATTCTTTGATGCAGCGTCTCAAAGTTGATGCGCTAAAATCTCGCCTCTCAATATATTTTTACATGAAAACACAAGTATACAACGCATAAGATTCGATTTACGACATTTTACTTTTAGAAACCTCTGTTAGTTCCATGTTTTTGAAGCGGTCGATACATAGTACATGCGATGTGATTTGGAAACATTAGAAGGATAATTTAAATGTGCATCTAAAAAGCCTCATTTGAAATAATTTTATCATATAGTTACTGAATCTGTCAGAATCTAGGAAGTCGTGCTAAAAGTTGTTTGAACACTAAGTAAAATAGCAAACAACAAAATTTTAAAAAGTATGGTTAAAAAAATGCTATCTTATTTATAGTACCAATTCCACTATTTATCTATGTCGATCACCAAATACGTGATGAAAATGTTTCTGCCAAAAGCAGACAGATTATTAAACTACATTTTCCTAAATTCTCTGACAGAAGTTACATTTCAATTTTTAATAATCCGTTAATAGGCAATTTTTCTGTCTTTTCCACATATAAGCTCAATATCTATATCATAAAATTATATTAAATAAAGCATGGTAAGAATACAATACGGATTATATAATATATAATATATATAATATATAATACGGATTCCTTACAATCGAATTTGGAAAACGGAAAATTGAGTTCGGTTTCAACATACCGTAAGATAAAACTCCTCTGTTTCTTGTCTATCAGCTCTTAGCTTGATTTGGAGCGTTTCTGGAGGTTTCCACGTTGGCACTGCATTTTCTCCAAAATACCTGGAACAGTCATAATCTTTGGCAGTCAGCATCTCTAATAAACTGGCTTCAGCAGTCTCCAAAGTCTTCCACACTTCCTCAGACTCAGTCCTAAGTGACGTGACTCTCTGTTGAAGCTGTGACAAGCGCTGCTCCATCTCTGTATGTAGCATCTTCTGTAATTCTGGCTCTGGTATCTATAAATTCATTAAAGTAGACAACATCTTATTTAATATTTTATTAAGAATTTAATTTTCCTATGGTACAAACCTCGTCTCCTCGCTGACCCTGAAATTCAAACTTCTTGGGAATCATAAAAGCTGCATGGTGCGACTCCAAAAACCTCTGTTTATCAGCTCTAGAGTCCAATGACCCGACACAAGCTGCTAGTTGCTCAGCACCTGATTGTAAAGAACGCTGTCTTCCTTCTTCTGCACTACAATGCATTAACAATGCTCTTGCAATGCAATTGTGAAAGCCAAAATCCATGCACTGTAAAATACAGAAATAGATATCATTTTATTATTTATTGTAAACGAGAGCATATATTTAATTATCTCTGTCCGGTTATGTGTATAATAAAATACATAACAAACATACAGGATGATTAATTTTTATCTTGAGGCCATGTATAATTTATCCGATCCTTACCCTACCGAGATTTTTTTTCATCCTTCGCATTCCCACATTAATTGAGATATCGAGTTGAAACTTTGAGTAATCAAGTAAAATGCAGTACAGAACGTTTATCTGGTCCTAAATTTTTATAATTATAAGTATTTAGGAGCAAATAAACGTTCTTTGGTGCTTTTAACCTAATTACTCCAAGTTTCAACTCGATAACTAAATTAATTTGGAAATGCGAAGGACGAAATAAAAGTGTCGGTAAGGTAGGGATTGTATAAGAGTTATACATGGCATTAAAAGGATATTTTCTTCAAAATGGTTTGTTTCTTTGAAAATGTTCAAAGAAAAATCGTTTAATTTGAAAAGGTCTAGAACATGGTAATATTACTTTTATTTTAGGCGATCTTGTGAAGGTCACACGAAAGTTACCTTGTAATTCTCAAAAGAAACCCCTTCTTTCTTATTGCAAATTCTTTTTTCTGATTTCAAGGCATTTTTAAAATGATCGAATCAATTGTTTTTTTTCATTAACCCATTAAAGCCCATAAAAAACGATATTTAGAACTTCGAAATGAATACTTTCCCATTAACTTTACCAGCCTTTATCATAATTTACCCTGAAAAGCTCTTACACTTATAACATAAGCCTACGAAAATTAGCTTTTGCTCCTAACCAGAGATCGGAATAGGCAATCCTGAAGGCTTTTAGTCTCATACCCTGTATAACATATATTTGAGCCATTAATATCGGTTGAACCAATTTGAAAATAGTTAAATTTTTTAGATTTTAATTTATTAATTTCATGATAGTAGGCTGTGGTTCATTTAAAACAATAATATTATTGTAATCCCAAAGAGAATGAAGAATTATAATTAAATTAAGAGAAAAACTTACATCAATAAGATCGGATAAATCGTCAACAAAATATTTATGTATCGTTGTGTTGGATGCTTCTAGACAGAGGATGTACTCGTTTCTAGCCTTCAGCGCTTTTAACTTTGCTTCCGTGTACTTGTTCTTTCTCTGAAAAAAAATAACCGTAATTAAACACTCAAACTCAATCTGTCAAAATACGATCTTACAACTGTCGAGCTATAGTCCAGTTATTTTAGACTATAGAGCCAAACTTGCTCAACAAATTCCACCCAACCTAACATGGTTGTGTCGTAAAACTAAAATATACCCTATAAAAAAATTCACATTTTCTGAACAATAACGTTCTCGAAGTACAAGGTTTGAGATTAAACTTAAATCTCATTATAATTCTCTACCATGTCAGCTTTGTTTTCTACATTGTTTCTTAATTGTTCAAAAACGCGTTTTTCTTGGCACTTTTGATCTTAATTTTCTCAAAAACCTTACGTGATGAAAAATTCTTAATTGCAGATTTAAATTCAGCATCTCAAAATCTACAAGAGTGGCCCTTTCCCTGTTTCAGAAAATGACCAAAATTCATCTTGGATTTTGTGGTCACTTAATTATGACTCGCCATTGTAGCAAAGAAAAATGTTACTGTGGAAAATATTCTGCATACTTATAAAAATAAACTAAACCTATACTATCAATTTAAAAAGTTTGACTAATATTCTTGGCTATTTTTTTCGGACTATAATGGGTCTACGTACCTTATTAACTTCCTTTTCAATGAGCTTGTACTTTTTGCTGCGAACTACCTTTTCAGGAGGTGCGTTCGCTGTGTCCAATTTATTTCTCTGCTGCTCTGCAACACGGAGCTTTGTTTCTGCTTGCCTCGACTCTGCCTGATAAGCCTGGTATGTCTTCATTGTAGTGTGTAGCTCATGCAAGACACGCAAAATTTCCTCATGCGTTTCGTAACCAATCTCTCGGCACTGAAAAAAAACAAACTACTGTTATTTCATACACAGACTGTCTAAAATTTTTAACATATTCAATCAATTATCTAATTAATTAATCAACAACATCTGAGAGTTCTGAGAGGTCTGAGAGGTCTGAGAGGTCCAAAAAGAGGGTCTTTAAGTAAAATCCATTTCTAAACATCAATGATACAATTATATTATTTCCTATGTGGTTATGAAAGGAATAATAGCAACTCGATTTGCAAAAAACATTATGAGCGAGGGGGTGAATTCCCAATTTAATTTGATACAATGGTTGAATCCGACAAGATTTAATGTAAGCAAATTGTTGATTTAAATAACTCAATGAGGAAAATAACACAGCATAACCCTAATTTTTTCAAAGTTATGGTTTTTATTGGAATGACTCGTGATTTTAAAGGTGAAAACGCACAATGGTGCTTGTGTTGTGAATCTGTCTATTGACAATGAAGAGGGGCGTTATAGGGTTTCTTGCTCGCGAACTCGATGTTTATACATCGCTGCGCTAGTACCTCACACTATCGAGCAAAGAGTATTCTATAATCTATCCGAGCCTTTAGTATCTCTCCCAGAACTAGATCGCCCTACCCAAGTAGAATATTATAATTCTGATGTATTAAAATCATTCATATGACGATGATTAAATCCAATAAACTTAAAATATCAAATAGTTGAACGCATTGAGATAAAAACGATTGTTTTGGCATCTTCAACCTTTGTTAAATTAACTATATAAAGAATAGAATCCAATTTAGGGCCTCAATGAACTCTGAGCGTCTTGATCGTATCTAATAGATTAAGAGACATACAACTGTTTGACGACTAAGATTTCCGCTGAATAATTTGATACCCCCTTTTGCAAATTAAAAGCTTCTCTTGCTAAAAGATTATTCATGTCATTTTGAAGTTAAAGTGCTTCGACGAATGTGTGAGCGTCAGTCAAAACACTGTGGACACAAAAGATGTGTTTTGAAATTCTTAATGCAAATCGAAATGAATTTTGCTCATCATGAAATCATATTTTGCAATATCCTGATCAACGATAAAAGTCGTATGACCTTTACTGAGATAATTTTGAACGAACTTAGAATATTATGATTAAAGTCAGGAACTTTTTTAAATACATCGTTTGTACGTAAAGAAATCTAAATTATCACATGTACTTGTAGTTTTGAACGTTCATTGAACGATGATAAAAAAAAATTTTCATAAGAAAATTAATTATTATTGAAGATATATGTTGATGTTGGTAATTGACTTTAGGGTCCAAGGTTGATAAAAACTCAGAGTTTTACATAATCAGACGTTTCGGCTCTAATCGGAGCCCTCATCAGTGATTTATTTAAATCTAAAAATACAGAAAGAAAAAAGTTTGCTAACATAGGATTTCTTGTAAGTGTCTAAGTATAAAAATATTTTTAAATTGACATTCGTGCATGAAGTTGTAGATTGAAATTTTTTGGTGTAATTTTTAATACAATACATATGCACATATACCCATATACACACATACATATATATACATATTAGATTTAAATAAATCACTGATGAGGGCTCCGATTAGAGCCGAAACGTCTGATTATGTAAAACTCTAAGTTTTATCAACCTTGGACCCTAAAGCCAATTACCAACATCAACATATATCTTCTTATCTATCTAATTATATATATATATATATATCACAATATATATATATCTAATTAAGGGTCAATGCAAGTCCAGAATATGAATATTAATTATTATGTTTATATTTAAGCCCCTTCAAATACACAGTCGTTCATGAACAATACACTATTTTTTCATTTTCTGGATCAAAAACTAATCATTTAGTTTTCAAAAAAAATATTTCTTATCGTTCAATGAACGTTCAGAACTGTAAGTACATAATTATCACTTCTAACTTTCATGAAAGTACATGATGATTCAATGATCAATAGTAGAATCCATCTGCTATAATGACGGTCATAACGAAAAATAATTTAATAGTTTTGTTTCTTATTTCACGATGCACTTACTGTTCTGAAGGTTCATTGAACGATGAAAAATATTTTTTTCAAAACAAAATTATTGAGTTTTGCCCCAGTAATTTAAAAAGTGGTGTATATTTTGTAACAGGTTGTATATTTAAAGGGAGATGAACATAGATTATGAGAGTTAACAGGTTAGATGTCATTTTTTAAAAATTATTATAAATAGAAATAATTTCACCCAACCTTCTTATTTTCGATTTATCAATAAATAATCTTGATTGTTCTGTGCACTAGTCTGTGTCTGTGTCTAGATAAAAAATTTACCACCTTTTATTGACTTAATACATGAAAATTTAATGGAAATAAAACTGACTGCGTTAAATATATCGAAAAGTCTAAAGCGTCTCTTTTTCCACAGAAAGTTTTCAAATTCTTTAAACTTTCAATTTTTGGTGTTTGAAAAAAGCTCCAAGAAAAAGTTCCAGATGAAAAGATCTGGCCATAATTTACCTAAAGGGGAAGCAAATTTTGAATTCTTTTTAATTTTTGGAAATTAAAATAAATTGAAAAATTGTTTTCTCGACTCTGTTTTCTTACAGATTTGACAATTCTAATACCGTTCAATTCACCCCTTCTTGCAGAGCAGCAATTCAGGTTATTATTGATATCCGGTTTTATTTTTAAGATTATAAATATAATGATAAATTTAGTCCCTCCCTAAAACTCACTCGTTTGTAGATGCGTTGAACATCCTCCATTACTTGATTCAGTCTTCCAACGAGATGAGTACTGTAAACTTCGGAGAGAGCTGCATGATCCCTGCTGAGAGACTTGGTTTCATTGACAAGCTGTTGCCAGCAGGCATAACTAGAAAAAAGAGGCCACTGCTCACGCCTGAAATAAATAAGAACACGTGAATATTTATGTAAAAAAATTGTAAACTTTACATCAAAATTCCAGCAGTGTATTTGAGAAATGTTGAATATACATAAAGCTGCATTAAAATCCACTTAAATAAACTGTTTGAATAAAATTCCAATTTTTGTCTTATTTTCTGGAATAATCCTCTCATTTATAAATTTTCGATCGATTCTGATCTTTCAGCATCACAACAAATTAATGAGAGTCCAAAAAACTGAAGAACGCGAAAAAAATGTGCTGGAATTGGCTACATCGCATATTGATGACTAACTTTTTTATTCCAAAAATATAATTATGCATATAAAGGTTAAACTTTAGAAAATTATATTATTAAGAATGCTGGATTGTTTATTATAAAACGTTAACAATAATACTGAATTCTTCTTATTAAATATAATTAACTCCTCTATGCCTGTTGACACATATGTATATGTATAAAACGTTACATACAAGCACAAGTTTTTTGAAATTTTTTACAATTATTTGTACTTTCTGAAAATACTCACAAATTATTTTAGCCATACAAATGTAAAGTTATATTTGAAAATTAACAAAATTCAAGGTGGTGGTTCCAATATGGCAAACAAAATTGAAAAATAAAAGCTAATTTGTTCAAAACTTGTAAGTTAGAGGTTTTTTGGATCGCTGATTTTGAATGTGAGGTTAAAAGTCTCAAATACAAAATAGCATATGTTATTAAATATAGTGGATTTAAAAAACAAAATATAATTAATTGGCACAAGAATTGATACTTACGCGCAAAAAAATGTATAGCTGGTGCAAAGAAATATGTCGCTGTTCCAGCTATATTATCAACTAACCTAACCACAAATATGCGCATATAACCTAAAAAATTCTTGTGACAGCTACACATTTTTTTCCGTGAGATAGGTCACTAATTTCGTATCTGAGGTTGAAAGTCACAAATTCAAAACGGCAAATCCAATATGGTGTACTGGCATTACAAATCTAAGCTGAAAAATCAATCCAGACTTTTTTAATCATTCACAAAATATTGATTGATAATAGAATTATAATCGAAGCAAAAAACAAAGATTCTAACTTGCGTTAAAAGTCATCTTTCAGGTTATTCAAAGTAAACACAAATATAAAATGAGCAGGTAATTATGGATTCTGACAACTTTTGTAAGGTCTTTTGCGGATCGGGACAAATAATAGTCAGCTTCAAGTGAATGAAGAGAAGCGAAAAATTTGCACAGGTTATGAGGTCCCTTGAGAATTTAAAGGGATTTGCAAACTAATGTTAAGAGAAAATGCCAAGCTCCTAAAGTCCTCCAAAGGTTTAAAGGAAACATCGACAGAAGTTGGTACTATTTATAAACAATATTTAAGTATATATCAAAAATCTACACTTCCTTCAATTGTAGGGCTGAAGTTTTAGACGTATATTCTGACGAAATTTTTTTTTTTTTTTTATGCACGTATCATGTCTAAACTTTAATAATAACAATAGGTTTAAGATCCGCCATACGTTTCTAAATGCAGTATCTTGCTCAAAAACACAAAAACTGACACAAAAATCGTTGATTTTAAGTTACACGGTGAATTCTCGCCCAAAACTAAAAACTTCTGACATTTTTCACATGCCCCAGTCCCACCCGAAAGGTAATAACAAAAGCTACTAAAAAAAAATTCACTTGTTGGAAGACAGTCAAAACGGACAAAAACCGACCCGAAATTCGCTGACTTCAAGTTAGACGGTAAATTCTCGCCCAAAACTAAAAACTTCTGACATTTTTCACATGCCCCACCCGAAAGGTGATAAAAAAAAAGCTACTTAAAAAAAATTCACTTCTTGGAAGACAGTCAAAACAGGAAAAAACTGAAGCTTTTAGTTTTGGTGGAGAATTTACCGTCTAACTTAAATTCAACGAATTTCAAGCCAGTTTTTTCCCGATTTGACCGCCTTCCGACAAGTGAATTCTTTTTTTTTAAACTTATTTTGAGTAGCTTTTGCTATCACCTTTCGGGTGGAGCATGTGAAAAGTGTCAGAAGTTTTTAGTTTTGGTCGAGAACTTACCGTCTGACTCAGAATCAATGAATTTTGGGTAAGTTTTTGTGTTTTTGAGCAAGATATTGCATTTCGAAACGTAGGACGGATCTTACACCTATTGTTATTAAAGTTTAGACATGATACGTCCATAAAAAAAAAAAAATTTTCGTCAGAATATACGTCTGAAACTTCAGCCCTATTCATTAATTAAATCTGATTGAATTCGAAATCGGCTTTATCTGATCCACGACATTTGATGATTTTCCTGTACTAAAGGAGGATCAGGGGACAATATTTCGTCAAAATTCATAAGAAGATTTTTCATGATGTGAAGTGCAAACAAACTCGCTCTGCACCTTGCCTCGGTAAAGTATGCAGGTGAAGCCAGTACAGGTGCAACGGAGAAAGGTGATCCCAATATAGGCTTCGCGCGTTTTTCCTACAATAGATGCAAGCGGTATAAGTCAGCTCACACGCTATTGTTTTTTGAAGACGAGAGGAGAAAGAGGGGGGGGGGGGGGGGGGGGGTTAAAAATTTTTTGTCATTTTCTTTTTATTTTCTTAAATGAATGCATAATACCTCAAGAATATTGTGTCAAAATTTCAAGTCGATAGGTAGAAAATTGACGAAGTTATGAGTATTTGAGCGTCCGTTGCTCCAGGCCGGGTTCCTATACAAGTTAACGAGTTGCGAATTGGAAGAGCAGAGGAATCGAGTTTCATTTTGAATTTTTTAGTTTGCAAAACTTTAAAGCATTTTTCTGAAACTTGTTATTTTTGAATTTCGTGTACGCCATAACTCAAAATCTACTGGACCAATCGTTTTGAAATTTTGCACAGTACTTCTTTACACAATTCACCAGGCATCCCTAAGAGCTTTTTTTTTTTTTTATTATTATTAGTTATCAATTTGAAAATAACAAATTGGCCGATGTTTTTGGCGAAAATCGGTTTTTTGGCTTCCAAGTGCGACGAAAAATTGAAAAATCGAAAAACACAAAAATCCTCCCAGGGTTACCTCGAGAAACATCTCCTTGAGCAAATGCATTTTGATTTTTTTGTTTCAGATGATTCTGTTGCGAGTTATGATGTACACAGCAAAACAACTTTTTTCGAGGCGCCTCCGGAGATTCGCTTTTACTGGCGCAATTTTCAATATTTTGCAATGAAAATTCAGGAAAATATTGTTCAAATGTTACGTTATTATATGGAAATTGAATGAATAAACTAACATTATCTGTATAGCCAAAAAAAATTCTCAAAAACATGCCCCTTTTTCACTGAATTACCCCCCCCCCCCCCAGTACATCTGATATTTAGAAAATTAGTACCTCAGCTCCTGCTAAATTTTTATTTGATAATTTTAATTATTTTTTATATAACATGTAGAAAGAGAACCTTTGGTTTCTCATATAGATCAAGTATAATATGCCCTCAATGGAAATTTAAGTACTTAAATTATTTATCAATTATTACTGAGTTATAGTAATTGAAATTATACTTATAAAAACTGAAACTATTCTGAAATTTAATACAGAGCTTTTATTTCAATTTATTAGACTCCTAATCGTTTCAGAATACGAATGAAACATTTTGATATTTTTTCAAGCTTTAAGAGCATGTGATACTTAGGAAATAAGCAAATTTTATTGCTTTTAGGTTTCTACATTTTTGTGTCCAAAATATACAAAATTTTGTTTGCAAAACTTGGGAAATAGTAGGAAAGATCAAAACGGACGTAGATAGACTACTTTTGGCTTTAAAAATGAAAAGATGTACAATTTTAACAAAATCCGTCGGACATTTTTTTTTATTATCAAAACCAAAAGTAGTTTAACTACATCCATTTTTACCTTCTCTACTATATCCCAAATTTCGAGACAAAATTTTATGTATTATATTTTAGATGTTAACATGTAAAAACTGAACCAAGTTCTTCATTTGAATTTCCTATTTTGCTCAAGTATCACACGCCCTGAATTTTGAAAATAAAATAAATGAAAAATGGTTCAAACTTACTTTTGTTTTTGTTCTTTGTGCCTTAGCTGAATGCTCCTCGCCATCTTGTCCAACGATTTGCTGTAGTCCAGTTCAAGCTCAGCTCTTCTCCTAAAGAAATCTTGTAACTCGGCCACTAGTGCAACCTGTGCCTCCATCCGTACGTCGAGACATTTTAATTGCTCATTTAACTGCAACCTTATGTCTGCAATAAATAATCGAGAATTTTAGAAAACAAAAAAATACATTAGCCCCACGGGTGGCAAGTAAAAAGTATATTTCGCCTATTCATAACAAGTTTATATCTGAGCTTGACATCATTATTACTTCTTAGTTTTGACAAAACAAAAAAATTTCATTTTTAGGATCAATTTCATTCATATCACAATCGAGTCAATGAAATTTAGTATTTTCAATTTGCATGCAACTTTCATTTTGGTCAACAGCTAATTACTTTTCAATCATAAAAAGTAATTGCAATTTTTAGAAAGTGATTTATACCAAACAGTTCCACATTCATAAAATCGTATAGTAAATTAATTTTCCTAATTTTTATATAATCGTCGCTTTCTTTTGAAAATTTACAGGGAAAGGACAATTAAAGTCATACTAATGAAATTTTGTATGCATATGAAAGAGGTTTTACTGAACTAAGAAATTTAATTAAAACAGTAATGAAAATTTTCTGAAATTGTGTGTTTTCCTCAAAAACCACGTTTTTAATTTTTGATCGCGCCTCATCAGGCCCTAATTATTTCTTTACTTCGACAATTGACATCAATGCTTCTTTTCCTCTTTCATGATTCCATAAAATTACAAACCGTTAGGTTGATTATTTCACAAGGAGAAGAATGGATGTGAAAATTTAGGTTAACAGTGTTGATAGTTCAGCTACCCATTATTGAACTGAAGTTGTGAAAAAATTTCACGTTCAAAAGATCGTTACTATAAATAATAATCAAAGTAAGAGCATTACTTGAATCAACAAAAAAGTAGTCAGAATTTAAATTTTACTTATTCTGAAAACATCATATTCTCCATTTAAGTTTCTCTTTACAACTTAAAACAAAGTAATTCAATATTTATTTTTACTCATTCTACTATTTTGTTGACTAAAGTCAATCAGTTAATTGTACTGAGAAAATAGTAGCTCCTTTCAAATAAAATCGACAAGCATATGTCTTCAATTCATTTAATCAGACATTACACGGAGAAACCCAAGTTTACAATTTTTGCTAAACTACGTTTCAATTTAGGGAAAAACGAGTAATAGTAAGAATTTTTCGCAGCGAAATACTGAACTTTAGATAGGCTATATGATAATTTACTATAGATTGTATCAAACTTTACTATAACCTTACCAAAGTTTCATATCATTTTTCGAATCTTTAGTATTTTGACTGCGAAAAATTTCCAATCCGCTAGGAATAATTACCATTGCACCTCGATTTTCCCTAGATTCCTAATATTTTTTAGAATTATTATTATAAAATAAAACATATTTTGCTATGAAAAGTTTCTCTGTGTATCACTTCTTTAATAGCATGAGAAGGACTGTTATTTTTCAATTTGTACAATAAAAAAACTCTTTCCGAAAATATTGTACCAGTAAAAATATGTTTTATTATGTAAAAGAAATCAAAGTAAACAATAAAACTATTAAAATAAAAAAATTCTCCAAAATTAGTAAAATTTATTGTTTAGTTCAATTTATTTTGTATAATAAAACATATTTTCACCAGTAAAATTTTTTTTAAAAGTGCTTCTTTATTGCAAATATTGGAAAATAAGATCCCTCTTTGTGTGATCCATGGCCTCAACTAACTTATTTTTGTGCATAGTCGTATATTATTCCTAAACGACCTAAGCCTCGCAGCTACAAAACGATTAAAATTCTGGACAAAATCTCAACTGAGCTCTATCCTTCATGCAGGGCCAACTTAAAAAATATGTGCCCCGCTCTTTCATTTATTTTTTGTTCTTCGAATTTTCAATAATTGCTAGATTTACAAAATTTTTATTTCTAAATTTTGAATAAATCTTTTACAAAAAAAAAAAATATTTCCTCGTGAAATTTGAAAAAGATATTTTGTATTTTTGCATTTTGCGTCTAATTGAATTTATGATATAGACTGTTGTAAATTAGAATATTTCAAGATTAAATTTCAAAAATTAAATTTCATTGGAATTTCCTTTACTTTAAATTTCATTTACTGTAATTGAAATTTCATTAATTTAGTTTCAAATTTCATTGGCTTTTGGGTTGAAAATTCATTCAGCCACGATTGTTGTATAAAATCTCAACTATATTAGTTAAACATTTTCTAAAAGTGTATACCTATTTAGTATTATAATTATTTACTAAAAGTATTTCCCAGTGGGGAGACTTTTAAATCGTTTTGAGATCGTTCTAAAAACGTTTCAGAAACGATATTCTATATAAAATATTGTAGAAACGTTTTACGAACGTTCCTGGAACGTTTTTTGAAACATTCTCCAAACGGTTTTAAAATTGTGTTCTCACTGGCTTGTTTTGTTTAATAGAAGCTGCAATCTTCAAATTTAAATATGAACCCTTTTTTTCTACCAAAAAAGTTCTCTGTAAAGGATTTCTGTAATAATCTGTACAAAACCAATGATTTAGATTTTTCTCTATACAATAATAAAGCCATAGACAATTAATTTATTTCCGACCATAATAAACAATTTTAAATTTGGTGCTATTTTGATATAATAATAATTTTTGCAAACTATCTGAGATAATAAAAGTATTTTTCTGCAAGGCGGTTTTCTCCGAAAAATTCGTTTAAATGATTATTTTATTGATAGACCGACAAATTTAATTTAATCGGTTACGTGACTGCTTCGTTGAATACACTATATGGCCATAAGATTGTCGTGTAATATGATTCCGAGTGTGGCATTACTAATGTGTGAAGTCGACTTTTTTCCTCGGTAAGTTATACGGGGATCTTCTGTAAGCAGATTTTTATGTCCAACGACTCAGTGGCGCCACAAAACTAAAATAAAATTGAAATATACCCTTATTTTTTAGATATTTTTTACCACATGAAAATTTTTTTTCCATGTAAATTTTCGAAAAAAAGTCTGTAACTTTTTAACACCATTTATGAAATTATTAAAATTTTAACTAGTTAAAAAGTACTTTTTTACACGCTTCATTTTTTAAGTATCCAGAAATATGTTTCATATTCTGGTGTTATAACATAACTCCATGTGAAAATAAAAACATAAGATAAAAAATATTGAACCGATAGGATTCACATTAATACAAATTTTATTTCACTAGAAAATTACCGATTAGGGGGACACATTTTAGTCAAGTTTAATTATTTACTATTTGTCGATTCGTTGAATGAAATTTTATTATAAAGCCGATAATTTATGGATTTTTTCTTGCGAAAAAGCGTAATTTTTACATGCATTCTGAACAAATGGCTGATTGTGATTATTCGCATGTCGAAAGAGTGTTGCAAAAAATATCTTTTCGTATTCTTGAATATTTTTCGAATATACAGGTGAAATTCTTTTCTCTTTGTTAAAAATAACATACTCATTACATGAATAAAATTATGTGCAAAAATTTTCGCAATTTTTTGCATCGCGAATTATGCATCAAAAAATCTGCAAAAATTTACAAATGTGTCTTCGATTGGAAAAAACAACCCTGATTTTTTTCAAAATTTTTCTATGATTAGTTTAGCTTAAAAAAGCGAAAAACGAAAATTGTAAAATCCACCATTACTTATTCAAAATGGTGGATAATGATCTGAAAATTTGTCAAAATCATCTCTTGCTCAACCCCTTCCATATGGTCGATGCGAAATTTGATTTTTCCTATAAAAAAGCTTTTAAACTTCTTAAGTTTTATCATAATATATATAAGGTTTCATTCTTCAAATGCAATTAGTTTTCCCTGACAATTTTGCATTGTGATCATTTTAATTGGAAACCGCGTCATTTTAACTAGTTGTTTCCGACAACTTTGCATTGGTAGGAATAACTCTTTGCTTAATGTTATTTCAAACTGGAATCCTTGTTCATTCAAAATAGATTTACGCTGACTAAAGCAAAATTTTCGGTTTTATTATAACTTTCTTCAAAAGAGTAGTGTAGTTAGCAGACAAATTTTAATTCGAGTTTTATTTATATTTTATTCCACTTTTTAAAAATCAGGTTAAATTTTTATTTCAAGCATTACCAAGATTTCAAAATTGTAATTCATAATATTCGATAAATTACGAATTTTTAACACTTTGGCATTGAATTAGTTTTTAAGTTCTATCCTTTCAAATTTTAATTCGTCAAAAATTTAAAGTTAATTGTTTTAATTTTTACTGTGGAATCAACACTTTTTGGATTGATTAGGAGTCATTGTTAAAATTGTCGGTTAGCAATTTAAAATTACAAGCACAGCTGTGTAACCTTCAAATCTATTATTTTCGCTCATTATTCTTCCCATTGCCTCCAATAATAGTTAAGAGGTAATGTTGAAAAAGCTCAGCTTTTTCAACATTACTTTTTTTATTTTTTCTTAATAATTTCTTTTTCTAAGGTACACTGTTAGAAATTTCTACCGTTATTTCCAAAAACTCGTAACTGGAGTTTTCAGTTACAATTTCGTAAAATTAAGATAGAATTTCAGAAAATTCAGTTACTTTTTAGTAAATTTGAGAAACAATTTCTTAATTTTCTGTTAGAAAGTGTTGAATATTCCGATACATATATCTGTAAATTCTGAAATTTGCAACAGAAAAAAGTTAAGTTTTGGGTAACTGAAGTTTTCTGCAGTTACATGTAACTGGAAATTTTGTTACAGTTACGTAATTTTATGATAAATTTTATAAAATTTCTATTACAGTTTGGTACTCTCTAAATTTGAATCAGTCAAAATCTACTGATTATCAGTGAAATTTGACTGATTCAAATTGCTAAAAATAGGTTACTGTAAATCAGTCAAATTTCACTGATTATTTCAGTGAAAATTAACTGATTCAACAGTGAAAAGGCAAATCACTGATTCAATCAGTAAAAATTTGACTGATTTAGATTTAGAGAGTAGTTTTAAGATCAATTTTAGAAAATTCAGTTAAGTTTCGTAATATAAGGAAAAATTTCAGTACATTTTTTGCTGTTTTCAGATATTTTTACTTAAAAACATCATAAATGTCGTCAAATTTTACGTTACATTTGTAACATAAAATTTTTGTAAATTTCTCAACATTTTTCAACAGTGTTAAAGCATCTTTAATAAAAATATTATTATTCTGGAAAGAAAGCTCATCCAATTTTTCGCTATTCGCAGATTTCTTTGTTACTAAAAAGTCTGTTTTATTTTATAATAATAATTATAAAAAATATTAGGAATCTAGGAAAAATCGAAGTGCAATGGTAATTATTCCTAGCGCACTGGAAATTTTTCGTAGCCAAAATACTAAAGATTCGAAAAATATGAAACTTTAGTAAATTGTCATATACTCTCTAAATCTGAATCAGTCATATTTTCACTGATTGAATCAATAATTTGCCTTTTCGCTGATTCATCAGTGAAAGAATTATTTTTCATCTATAAATCAGTTAATTTTCACTGATTCATCGATTGAAAATATTTTTCGCTGTAAAATCGGTTATTTTTCACTGAAGTAATCAGTTGAATTTTACTGATTCACAGTAACCTCTTTTTAGATATTTGAATCAGTCAAATTTCACTGATAATCAGTAGATTTTTACTGATTCAGATGTAGAGATAAGTTAAATATAAAATACGGTAAAAATTCTCACTATCACACCCTTTCCCCTAAATTGAAACGTAAATTAGCAGTTACATGTAACTGAAAATTTTGTTACAGTTTCCTAATTTTATGATGAATTTTATAAAAATTCTGTTACAGTCTGGTAATTTAAAGAAATTTTTTCATGAAAATTCAGCTGAGTTTCATAATATTAAGAAAGATTTCAGAAAATTTAGTACATTTCTCGAAATTTTGAGACACCTTTACTCAAAAACATCATAAATATCGTCACGTTACCTTTGTAACATAAAAATTTTGTAAACTTTGGAATGTTTCTAACAGTGTACCTATCTCTTTAAATCATTTTCTCAGTGATTTTCTCGAATTGGGAATACATATTAATCAGAATATTATATAAAGGTCTATGCAATTAGAAAGAAGCTCACCATCCCAACAAATCGAAAAGACCTATTGTTTGTACAATGTAATTAAATAAGAGACAATGATACTTTTAATATTTAAAGAATTTGAAAATCTTTGTGTGGAAAAAAAGACTCTTTCGATTGCGCTGGGATTCGAGCCCAGGTCTTTCGATTTTTGAGAAACTTTTAATACTCTCTAAAACTGAATCAATCAAATTTTCACTAATTGAATCAGTGATTTGTCTTTTCACAGATTCACCAGTGAAAATATATTTTTCACTGCTAAATCAGTTAATTTTTACTGATTCTTAAGTGGAAAAATATTTCTCACGGTTAAATCAGTTAATTTTTACTGGAGTATTCAGTGAAATTTGACTGATTCCCAGTTATCTTCTTAGCTATTTGAATCAGTTAAAATTCACTGATAATCAGTAATTTTTGACTGATTTAGATTTAGAGAATAAAGAAGACAATGGACAGTGACGAAAGTTGATTTTAAAGTACGGTGAATTAATCTTGAACCTATTCTCTAAATCTGAATCCGTCAAAATCTACTGATTATCAGTGAAATTTGACTGATTCAAATATCTAAAAAAGGTTACTGTAAATCAGTCAAATTTCACTGAATGATTCAGTGAAAATTGACTGATTTAACAGTGAAAAATATTTTTTTCTTTGATTTAATCAGTGAAAATTGACTGATTTGTCAGTGAAAAATATTTTTGCACTGATGAATCAGTGAAAAGGCAAATTATTGATTCAATCAGTGAAAACTCAACTGATTCAGATTTAGAGAGTAGCTATTTAAAGCTTACAGATTCTCAATCGAAAAGGTAATTGTTATTTATTAAAAACAAACAAAATCTACCTGGAAAAACATCCTTGGTATCAGGACTGGCTGGATGAATCCAGCCGTTTCTTTGTTGGATAATACACTGAAACATGTTTATTTCTAAGTCTATTTCGAACACTGAACGTTTTCTTTAGACTACTCCTCTAAAAAGCCTAAGTTGCTAGAGATGCTGAATTAAATAGGCTTATTTTTTCGCAAATCTGCGGAATTGTTGTGCCCAAGTGACATATTGCCAGGCTTGAAACATGTCTTTATCGGAAAGTATACTGTATTCGTAAAATCGAACCGGGACATTCTCCTCGAATTGGAGCTGCTCCATTCGCATCATCAGATCATCTGCAGAAGCCTCTTCACGAGACTTTGCGTATTCGACTTCATCTTGTTTCGTCTGACATCTTGGATTCTACCGGCACACAACCACTATTCCAAAATCCTAGGCACCTTCACAAAGTAAATACACAAATCACACACACCAAAAACACAGATCTATTAAACCAAGTTCATTATCACATTGTAGATAAACTTGGGAAAAAAGTTTGAAACATTGAGGAGGATTGAGACGAAGGAATTGAATGAAAGAAGAAAGGAGCCAATGCACTTTTCACGACACCTGACAACAGCTAATGCTCCTTGCGTTTCTATAGAGGGTGGCTGCTCGGCTGTCTGGGATCGAACTAGATGGCTGGCTGGTCGCCAGGCAACGGGATTATCCATCTCACTTCCGCGACCTACGTATCTCGCTTCTTCTACAACAATTTGCTGCCCCTTTCAACTGCCTCTACTTGCTCGATCCACACATCTCTCTGCCTTTGTGCATTTCTCTCACTCTTTCCTGCACCGCACCGCAAAGCACCAGGAACGAACTGAAATATATTCTGACCAAGCCGTATAGCATAGCTGTGTGCCTCTGTAGGAAGGGAAGAGGAGAGAAGACATGATTTTTAAGAGATAGAAAAGTGGGAGGAAGCGCAGTCAAGGCCGTACGCATTGAGGGGGACGGTGTACCAACCGGAAACGTTGAATTTATAGAACTTAAGGGGAGGCACCATCGAAATTTTAATATCTTCAAATTAAAAACAATAAAGAGTGGTCATTTTTTTGATAGCATTATTTTGCCAATAGAATTACGTGATGTAGTGAAAAAAATTACACAAATTTTATTCTAGCGATGTAAAATTTGTTTTTTTTTTGGATATTGACAAATCTATGCGGGAGTTTTTTCGAAATCGTGAAAAAAAGATACGAAAAAATTGCTGATGAAAAATGTTAAAAATTGTAGAAGATCGCGGAAAACTATTGTCCGCGCACGAAAATAGTGATAAAATTTTGTTTTCGATCATTCATAAAAACAAAAATACTGTTTTATAACATTTTTCATGACGCATTTTTTAACTTCATATAATTTTTATGCAACCTTAATAGTTTTTTAGATAAAAATTAAAAACACTCAATTTTTCGTCATCAAAAATGATCGAAAATCAGTGTTTTTCAAAACATGGATTGCTATTACTCGGTCAATTTTTGACGAAATCGTTTCTTTTTTTCATCATTAGACGTGGAATACTTTAGCAGAGCCAATGAATTAAATGATACATGTCGAAAGATTTTTCTTTGAAAAATATTTTGATGTAAATAAGAAACCATGGTTTTGTGGTTATCCCGGTAGAAAGTCTCTAATAAATTTTCGATTTCGAAAAACTTCCAGCGACAAAGTTGTTTCTTACCGTTAGAGGAAGTTTTCTGGTAATTTTCAGAAATATTTGTTTATTGTTGCGGACTTGGCAGCGATGTATTTCGAAAGTCGCTCCGCCGTCTTACGCATTTAGCGCTCCCGATCTTTACACAGCTAAAAATTTTTGGTTTTCAATAGTATTTTTAATCATTTTTGCTTGTTTTGGCATAGGTACAGTTTTTTCTTATTTTCTTCATTCAAGAATTATCAGGTAATAGATATAATAAAACATAAAAAAGGTAAAAAAAATTTACCTTTTTTAAACCATTTTTTTGCCTTTTTTACGTTTTATTATATCTATCACTGATAAATTCTTATATGAAGAAAATAAGAAGAAACTGGCCCTATGCGAAAACAATCAAAAATGATTAAAAATTCTATAATTTTGGGTCAATCCAATAGCAGACATGTTTCCATATATGTCACGTTATAATTTTCAATAGTGTTTTTTTAAAGCCAAAACATCTTATCAAAAAATGTCCTACTGAGAATTTGTAAACCTCATTTAGGCAAATAATTTTCCATCCCAACGTTTTTTTCGTATGTCACATATTTTTTTTAAATAATGAATTTTTTGAATTTTAATCGTATTTTTTGAAATTAAAATGAAAAATATACGTTTAATCAGAAACTATGTCAGACAAAATTTATAGATCTTATTGAAACGAACAATTTTGCAAACTTAGGTTTTTTCGTATTTCACATATTATTGATAAAAAATTGAATTTTGGATTTTCAATAACATTTTTTTAAATTAAAAAGAAAAATATGTATCTTTTGAAAAAATCTTGCGATTCAAATTTGTAGATCTTTATGTAGTAAACAATTTTGTATCAGAACTTTTTTTTCGTATTTCGTATAATTTAACTGGAAAATTCCAAAAGTGATTTTTCACATAAAACCAATACCTTCTCATATGATGAGAATGTAATAAAAAAAAATTATGATAAAAATGAAAAAAAAATGAAAACTAATAAAAAATTACGAACATAGACAAATTTCAGACTTCAAAAACGTGTTTATTAAGTTGCAATTATTTAAATTTAGCCTTCGAAGTCGATCTTCAACTCTCTACATCTGAATCAGTCAAAATCTACTGATTATTTATCAGTGAAATATGGCTGAATACTGTGAATCAATCAAATTTCACTGATTCAATCAGTGAGAATTCATTGATTTAATAGTGTGAAATATTTTTTTTCGCTGATGAATTAGTGAAAATTAATTGATTTAACAGTGAAAAATATTTTTTTTTCACTGATGAATCCGTGAAAATTTGACTTGTTCACATTTAGAGAGTACAAGTTTTTTTATTCGTTATCGGCAATTTTTTCGTATGTTTTTTTCACAATTTTGAAAAACTTTTGAAAAAAATAAAACTTTACAACGCTAAAAAAAAGTTGTATAATTTTTTTCACTGCATGACGTAATTCTATTGCCAAATTAATGCTATTAAAAAATGACCACTCTTTAGTGATATCTATATTTTAACAAGTCGAAATTTCGGCGGTGCCTCCCCTTCATCTATAGATAACACAGAATTAAAGATAATAGATTTTAGTGCATAGTACGTGTACTATTTAATTTTGTTTCGGCTCAAGAACCTATAAGAAAATATTTTTTATCCAAATGAGAAGACAGAAGTACCGTAATTTTTTTTATTGAGAATTCGTCCATTTATAAGAATTTTTTTGGAAAATATTTTCTAAAATAAATAATTTCTTAATACCATAAAAGTATTGATTGGAAATTTAAAAGAATTGTATTTGACTTTATTCACTGGTTATTAAGTGAATCTGACTCATTATAAAAAAGGATTTCACGGATTAATTAATAGCAATCGTTAATAATTTCTTGAGTCTTAAAATCTTGAAATTCTCTGAAAATTTGTGTGACGTTATAATGGGAAAATTGTTAAGTTTTGAAGAGCGCAGTAGGCCTCCTCAAGGAGAAATCTGTCGGATACGCTTAAATTATCAAGTTTCAGCTAATCAGAAATGGAAGAGACGCAAAAAATATACTTCTAAATTATTCATTATATCAAGCTTATCGAACTTCGCCAGAAATTCCGCTACTACGTATTTGACCGGATGTTACATTACTTTATACGTGAGAGTAATTTGGTGTGAACAGAATCCAGTTTGACGAGAAGTAAAAAAGATGAATAAAGAAATATAGGATGAAATTTGATTTAAGTACACATTGCTCTCTAAATCTGAATCAGTCAAATTTTTACTGATTCAATCAGCGATTTGACTTTTCACTGATTCACCAGTTAAAAAATATATTTCACTGTTAAATCAGTTGATCATCACTAATAGAATCAGTGGAAAAAGAATTTTCACCGTTGAATCAGTTAATTTTCACTGAAGCAATCAGTAGAATTTGACTGATTTACAGTAACCTCTTTTTAGCTATTTGAATCAGTTAAATTTCACTGATAATCAGTAGATTTTGACTGATTCATATTTAGAGAGTGGAGATTAATTGAAAATATTGAGCAAAAAGAAAATGTTCAAGAAAATTAAAATTTCAAAATAATCAAATAAAGTGCAAATGAAAATTATTTTCAAGAAATACAATAAAAAGCTAACCGAATTAAGGAATAAACTATAGGAAAAAATTAAAATATCGAGTGAAAAATTAATAAAGCTATATTGAGGAGACAAACTCTAAATGTAACTAACATTGTACACATAAAATAAAATAAAAATATATTCTCGAAACCTGAATCGATGAAATAGTCACTGATGATATCAGTGGAAATATATCAACTGATGAATCAGTGCCCTGCTTTGATTTCACTGAGGAATCAGTAAACGCGCCACGTGAACATAAGTTTTGAATTCGATTTAAATGATTCAAGTATAACGATATGATCTTTAATTTTTAATTATACATAATGTAATTATACACAATAATAATTACGGTACGTAATAAAAATAAGTGAGTTTAATTTATTTCACTGATTCATCAGTCGAATTTCACTGATTCTAAGTGGAAGACTTATAGCTGCTATCATTAGTGAATACTCTCTAAATCTGAATCAGTCAATTTTTCACTGTTAAATCAGTTAATTTTCACTAATTCATCAGTGAAAAAAATATTTCTCACTGTCAAATCAGTCAATTTTCACTGATAATCAGTAGATTCTGACTGATTCAAATTTAGAGAGTAGTCACTGCGAATCAGTGGCCGTTCACTGATTTAATTTTAGAGAGTACAATGTCATTTTTGAAAATTTATAAACTATTTCAAAATCATATTCTCGATTGCAGGGTTCAATAATTTTTTCGCAGATAATGTTAGCTTCTTGAAGGGTAAACAGTACATATAAAGACGACAGGGGAGATATTTCCGGCACGGAATTTCCGGATGACCTTTGGGTCTTCGGTGTTCCAAATCTAAAGTCTAATAAAAAAAAGGCGCCCCTACGCTAAGAAGACAGAAAGCATATGGAAGAAGTGGAAAATGTGTGTTCCTTATAACTGCTTATCGTCAATCGTGAAGCTCTGTATAAAGAAATACGAAACCCCCGCGACAGGGTGGCCTCTCGTACTTAAGTATACTACATTAAAAAGTTGTTCATTTGTCAATGCCAAGGAACTCTGAAAAGACCCATTCAAAGAATTACATTTTTTTCTCTTGCTGAACAAGCGTGCTTCATTTACAATTTTTCAATGGATTTGTATATTCTAAAGTATCTTATCTGATTCCGAGACTTGTGCCCTGATAATGTAGACACTAGTGCGAAAAATTTAAAAACTAAACCATCCTAAAATTCAAGAATATTCGATAATAAGGAAAAATTCTATTACAAAAAAATTAGTAAAAGTATTATTTTGAGTAAGTTTTAAATTTTCATAAAAAATAATGTTTTTTCTGTTCATACTCTCTAAATCTGAATTAGTCAAAATTTCACTGATTAAATCAGTGATTTGTCTTTTCACAGATTCACCAGTGAAAATATATTTTTCACTGCTAAATCAGTTAATTTTTACTGATTCTTCAGTGGAAAAATATTTTTCAAAGTTAAATCACTTAATTTTTACTGGAGTAATCAGTGAAATTTGACTGATTCACAGTAACCTCTTTTTATTTGAATCAGTCAAATTACACTAAAATCAGTAGGTTTTGACTGATTCAGATTTAGAGAGTAAGACACGACTGATGATAACCTTTCAAGTCTTGAAGTCATAGAAAAAATTATTTCTCTAAAGAGGCACATTTCTAAATTAAATATAATTCATTCATGCGTGAATCAAACTTTAAAATTTTTTTGAATGAAACAAACAATATTTAAAGAATTTGAAAATCTTTCTGTGGAAAAAATGACGCTTTCGACTGCGCTGGGATTCGAGTCCAGACTAGTGATCCTCCGATAATGTAGGCAGTGACAAAAATTTCAAACTCAACTAATTAATTCGTTGAAACAAACAATTTTTTACGACAAATTGATGTTTATTCACGGGGAAAATTTATTAGTGAAATATTACCGACTCAGTTCGGTAAATCGAGGACATAGCAGTGTTCAAGGAATGTTTTACAACATTTTACGGTAAAATGAGAAGCACACCCAGTGCTCCCAGATCGTGGATAGAATTCACCCCCTCCATTTTGACATTTAATTGAAAAAAAGCAATTTTTCAAGTATAATTTGGGCAAACTTTCGAATATATTTAAAGAACAACTTGAAAAAGTAATATACTTCAAAAATTTTCCCAAATTATACTTGAAAAATTGTTTTTTTTGTCAATAAAATGTTAGAGTGGAGGGGGTGAATTCCATCCACGATCTGAGAGCACTGAGCACACCAGGCACGTAACTATTCTCAAGACTAAAGATCAAATTCAACTCTCCAGTAGACAACTCAAGATTTGAATTTTTTTGTAAATCTTGCACTAAGAGACAAATTTCGTAATATTAACTGAAATAGTTCAGTTGATTTTAACGATACAAGAAAAGTTTAACTGAATATTCTTTCTGGAATAACAAAAAAAAATACTTGACGATCGTATTTTCGATGTATATGTATATGTATACTGAAAAAGTCAGTTAGTATAACTAAACTAGTGATTTCTGTTGAATTAACAGAAAAAATTCTTTAGAGTAACCGAAAACTGTAGTTCGGCCACGAACAATTAGGCCTCAGGCAAAAATACATAATTTTGCATTCAAGAATAGGAATATTGTTATTGCAGGTATAAAAGACCCTTTTTTGAAAATTGTAGGGGAAAAAGGGAAAATTTCGTGCAAAAAAGGGGGTAAAAAGGGAATGAATGAAAATGATTTTATAAGCACTAATAATAATTAAATATTTTTTAATTCCTACTTTTTGTTGCAACTTTGTTACATTGCTTAATTTTGACTTTTCAACTTCGCGAACTTCCTCAAAAGCTTTTACTAATTGTTCAAGAGTATGAGCTTGTTTTTTTTTTTTTTTTTATGTTTACTTTAATACAACCAACATATCTTCTGCATCTTTTGATGCTTCTTTAACATATACTCATGTTCGGCAAATTTTAAGACATTTTCTAAACATTTGATAGTTGTTACCTCTTTTTGAAATTTTCCGCAATTTCTTTTCCTTTAGCTAATATTTTTTCATCTTTTTCTTTTTACATTCTCATCATGGATGAGAAGGTATTGGTTTTATGTAAAAAATGACTTTCGAAATTTTCATCAAATCTTTACGTTTTGAGACCCCCTGAGTCAGAAAAAATGGTTTTTACGAAAGTGTCTGTCTGTCTGTCTGTCTGTAGTAGGTCGTGTGCGGCATAACTCTCGATAGAATTATCAGATTGAATTGAGCTTTGGTACACTTTATCGGAGCCGAAAAAGTAAGGACAAGTTCGTTAACCAGCCACATCCAATCAAAATTGAGGGATGGAGCACTACTTTTGTGTTTTTGAAAATAATTTTTTGAAAAAATCAAAAATTCCAATCCTGGTTTTTGATAGTGCTCATAAATCTCTACAAATTATCCTTATAACATTTTTTGATTAAATCAAAATTAGAAATGTTACAGCATATTCAAATTCGAAAAAAGTCAATATCAAAATTCCATTTTCCAGTTAAATTATACGAGATACGAAAAAACGTTATGATACAATATTATTGAATACATAAAGGCCTACAAATTTGAATTATAACATTTTTTCATAAGATGCATATTTTTCTTTTTAATTAAAAAAAAAACTATTGAAAATCCAAAATTCAATTTTTTAACAATAATATTGGAAATACCAAAAAAACGTAAGAATACAAAGTTGTTCGTTTCAAAAATATCTACAAATTTTGTCTGGCGCAGTTTCTGAAAAAACATATATTTTTCGTTTCAATTCCAAAAAATACGATAAAAATTCAAAAATTCCATTTTTTAGACAAAATATGTGAAATACAAAAAAAACGTTTAAATGGAAAATTGTTTGCCTAAATGAGGTCTACAAATTCTGATAAAGAAATTTCGGGACAGGATGTATATTTTATGTTTTGATTTTTAATATTGAAAAAATTCGATTTTTTTCACCAAAATATGTGAGATACGAAATAAGCGTTGTTCTGCAAAATCGTTTCCTTAAATAAAGTCTACGATTGTTTTTCCTTTTTAGATATGTGGAAGAAAGTAAATTCTTTTAATCATGTAATTTATTAAAAAGTTATACTGAAATGTATACAGAAAATCGAGCGCGAAGCGCGAGTGTCATGATGAGAATGTGTTCCTTAAGGCCGATAGAGCCTTAAGTAAATTGAATTTCCTGTTTCACTTAAATTCAAAAAGAAATTTAGTGACTTTGAGAAAATGTGTACTTCACATCATCTGTAATATTACTATAAAATTGGTTTGAGCTTCAGTATCAAAATATAAGAAATAAACTTAAATGTATGCAAAGAGCACAAGACCGAGCGCGAAGCGCGAGGTCCAGAAAGAACGGAGCGCAAAGCGCGACGATCGAATCGCGCGCCCTAGGCGCGCTCAAACTTGCAAGCGAAGCGAGCTGCGCGCGATGAGAATGTGCCCGCGAAGCGGGCAGATTTTTGTTCTTTCATTTCGTCTTCTTCTCTCTTTTGATTTTCTAAGTATATTTGATAAGAACGGTGTGCATCTTGAGCAAGTCTTAACAATTTGCTTGTAGTTGGTACCTTATATGATTTATTATCATACATTTTTAAACCACCTAAAATTGCACACTGTGCATTAAACCTTCTTTCATCCATGTTTGATCTGTTACTTGTAAGTAAATTTCCTAACTCAGAGAAACCCCTTTTTACACCTGTACTTACGTGTACTAATGATAAAATTACTTTTGCAACTTTAGTTGTATATGGATATTTTGCTTCAGACATCGTATGGAGTGAAAAAATGCAACTCTAAAAACTGTCTATTCTTTCATAAGTATCGGAAGACGATGGAAATTTTATAAATATGCCTATACTTTATATACATACACGGAGAAACTTTTTATATCAATTTTTACTATAGTATTTTTCAGTTTAGGGAAAAACGTAACACTGAGAATTTTTGTAAGTAAAAATACTAAACTTTATAATAATGATATGAAACTTTAGTATAAACTATAGTAAAATTTGCTATGAACTATGCTGAAGTTTCATATCATTATTATAAAGTTTAGTATTTTTACTAACAAAAATTCTCAAAGTGATACGTTTTTCCCTAAATTGAGAAATACTATAGTAAAAATTGATATAAAAAGTTTCTCCGTGTATGCACATTGTATACGTGTATATATTACATAGCTAATTCGTTGAAGCCGCCTTTTTGATGCAAACACGCGTAAATTTTCTGAGAACTTTATTCCTTTACTGATACCTTTGAAAGTACTTTTTCTTAACTTAAATATTTTGAGAAGTTTGATAAAAGGGGAAATAGAGAAATTTATTGGATTTAGGGAAATATTAGGGGAAAATTTTAAAAAGGGAGTAAAAGGGAAAAAAGGGGGTACACTTTAATACCTGATATTATTGAAGGGATTATTCAAAAGAAAAAAGATTATTTTCTACAAAAAAAATTTTAAACATAAAAATAATGTATTTAACAAATTTTATTTTCAAGTACTTTTCTTCATATCGCTTCTTATAAAATTTTTAAAAATGGTGTGACTGTGTCTGAAACTATTGAAAAACAATTTTTCAATACAACATTTTTATAAACAAATTGCTAAATTTAATAATAATTGGTTCATTTTCAAAAATGGGAAACAGTCAAGTTGTATAAAATCTTTTCCCTGAAAAAATAATCCATGATTTATCAGTCACACCATTTTTAAAAATTTAGTAAGAAGCGATATGAAAAAAAACACTTAAAAATCAAATTTTTTTAACACATTATTTTTCTGTTTCAAATTTTTTACATAAAATAATTTTTTCTCTTTTGAATAATCCCTTCAATACTAACATTGCTATTTTTAAAAGCAAAATTATGTATTTTTGCCCGAGGCCTAATTTTTCGTGGCTCAACTACCTTAAAACGGGGGAAATACATGTGGAGGCGTGTATTTTGCTCGATTTTCATGAATTTTTTTTAAAATGAATGATTCATTCTATATTTTTGAAAATTGGCATATGGTTTATTCATATTTTAGAATAATACAAATTTTTTTTTTTCAATTGTTCAAAATATGGCCGATGTACACTACATTCTTCTGAGAAGGTCGCAGCGAGACTTCTCGATTGGCGGACATTTTAGCCTCGGTTCTATTGATCTGAAAATAAAAACCAAAATTCTGTATGATTATTAATGTCATAGTTTTTAGACGAACCTAAAAAAAAATGAAAAAAAAAAATTCGCAAAATAAAACAGTTTATAAAAATAATCTTAATTTTTTACCGAATTTTTCGATTATTTTAGCTGTGATAAAATAATTTGTTCAACAAACTTTTGAAAATATGTAGGTTCATATAGAAAGTAATATCATTGAAAAGATGTGTGCAATATTTTAAGGGAATCGATAAATAGCTTTTTGAGTTGTCATGCTCGCCGATTTGAAAAATATAGTTTTGAGAAAAACGCGGTTAAAGTTTGGTTACAAAAAAATTCAATGCTTGTAGTGACTTACCAATTAGTCAGTAATTCCAACGCCATATAATTGTCCTTCGGTAGCCTCATGGAACTCATTTTTTTTTATTATTTGCTTTTGACTTGCTTGACGATTTTTTCAAAATTTTACATGTATTCCCCCCCTTAATGCATAAAACTTTATCGAAAATTTTCAATTAATATTACTAACGTGAATTTCTCTCAGTGTGTATGATTGTATTTAATTTAATTATTATAATTATATTATAAATTAATTTGTATTCAATGAGTAACGTGTAAAAAACGTTTATGTGATGAAAAAAAAGTGACGGAAGTCGGTGTATGGCATTTTGTGGCGCTTACAAGGGGAAAGTCAGAATTGGCAATTTTCGAAATAATTCATAATTTTGCTAATCAATGGTCCTCATCTCATAAGTAATTGGCCAAATTAACAAAATGTGTTATTTGGCCAGTTTCGAAAAAAAGCTGTGAAAAATCCGTTGCAGCTGTTACGGCCCAAGATTCCCCGTCTGCCAGCTGGCGAGTTAGCTTAAGTTGTAGGTCGCTAAGCAGATTCCATGTTTCAAGCTTATCACTGACCAGTACCCGATAATCATGTTATTACATAATTATCACGTTCTAGTCAGTAAATTTTATTTACAATTATTTCTAGAGTTTGCACCAAAACTATGTTTTGCAATGCAATGGACTGTAAAACGAATTGAATTTCATACACGGAGAGAATTGTTATAGTACATGCAACCATGTCCGTTTATTAAGCTAAATTATTGTAATAATAACTGCCGGATGCCGAATAGTTTCTATGACTAACCTCACCTCCAGATTTAATTGCCTTCAACAATTTTCCCACTGCACGCCACTCACGTGTTGTGTATTTTTAGACAAAAAAACTTTATGGACAATATTAGAAAGTTATTATCTTGCTGCAGTTTTTTCTCCAATTATAACGATAAATACTTATGCATGAAAGAATATATTCCAGTAATTTAGGATTATTGCAAACTCACGTAGATTAGGTGAGTGGGTTGTTTTTATGATGCCTGCGTTGGTTTATGCGTTCGATTTTCGACAGCCTTGCATGTAAAATTTTATTTATAATATAGGTTTTATAAATTACAATTCGCGATTAATTTTGATATTGAAATTTTTTTTGCTGAAACTTTAGGACATAAGAAAGGACATATTAGCGGATGACTGTAGACTTTAAATAGTTTTTACTAATTAACAATTTTTTAGTGTCGGTAAAAAAATAATTATTTATTTTTTAGAACTATTTAAAGTCAGCAGCTATCCACAAATATATCCTTTATTATGTGTTAAAGTTTCAGCTAAAAAAATTCATTATTGTGGACAAATTTTGGGGAAAACTGATTTTATTGATTTAGTCAGCTGAACTGATTGATTCATGGCCTTCTAAACTTGAACCCAAATATCATCTATCCTTTTTTGTCAAGCCATGATAGAAAGAGACACGTTCGAGTTATTTTGCAATGCACAATGAAAACTCAAACGCGCCCTTTTTTATCATGTTATGACAAAAGAGAATAGACGATCATTCGGGTTCAATTTTAAAGTTTAGGTCTTTATTCTGATCATATCTTTAGCTAAAACATTCTGAGTTTATTCACTAGCGAGGTTAGTTTTATGATGATAATGTTCAATTTGCTTTAAGTAGCAGCCACAAGTGACTGCGTACGCAGTAGATACTGCTTTGCCCTCGCTAGCCTTATTCATAACTCTCTATAAATGAAAAAGTGACCCAAGTAGAAATTTTCAAAAGTTTTATTTGAGATACTCGTAAGTTTTCCTTTTCAACTAGTCAAGCCCTCTTGAGGGAAACTTTTAAGCTATTTAAAAGAAATGTAATGCTACGCCATTTAAGCTATTAGTGAGTCTAAACTTTTAAAGTATTGTTGAGGCACTCCCTAGTTATTTTTGAGGCAATAGACAGTTCTTTGTTAGGAATTGAAATCTCATCCTTAGAACATTACGGGTTACTCGCGAGGAACTTGTAAGTTCCCCATTAGCCACTGATACTTGTTAAAAGCTTTATAAAAGTTCTAATAAAAACTCGTGTAAAACTTTCGATTTTTGATAGCTAATAGGGTTTGAGGCTGTATTGAATAGGAATTGTAATTATTAGATTTGAATTGAAGCTATACAAGTAGAAAGTTATCAAATATTTATTGAAAAAATTAAACAAAAGTCACCGTTTTAATTTTTTTTAATTCTTGCAGTCCTACCTCCATCCCAATCCTTCACATGTGGTATAACGGTCGATAAGGCTGAAGCTTAGTCGTCCTTTGAGAGCGAACATAATTTGTGCGTCACTCTTTTTTTGACGATGAAATCTGTAAAAAATACAGAGTTTAATATTTGTTTATAAACTTCATCCGCCACCGGATAAAAACAATTAGGTTTTCGTTTAACCAATTGGCAATTTTACTAATTGGTGAATATTGACGTGGAATTAAAATTCTTAAATCGAATAAGACTTTTTCCAGCTGGGATTCAAAGCTTTCCAAAAGCTTTTGCAATTCTCTACTTGTATTAGAATAATAGTAACATATGTACACGAATCTGAGTGAAGGTTTCGAGCAATAAAATTTGACTGATGGGCCTTGAACATCGATTCTAGAAAATTCGCTGGCATCAGTTGATCCACCTGTCACAAAAACCGTTATAAAGGGTTTCCCAATAAGGGTGATATGTTTTGAAATTGAAAAAAAAACACTGAATATTCATTCGGAATTGATCGAAATCTTTTTTATTATATTGGATATTCTATGCCATTTATGATTTAAAGAATATATCGGCCAAATGTCCCCCGAGACTTGAGCCAAAAATGCGCCTCATCAGAAAAGATGATTTTTTGATGAAAATTGGGATGATTTTCAATTGATTCCAGAGCCCAATCCGCGAACTCCCGACGCAAACGATGGTCATTAGGCTTCAGTTCTTGGGCCACAATCATCTTATAGGGATGCAGGCCAAGATCCAATCGCAAAATACGCCAGGTAGTCATCCTGGACAGGCCCAATTCCTGAGATCGGCGTGGCACGGACAATTCACGGTTTTCCTCGATACTGGCCTGTACGGCGGCTATATTCTGTGTAGAACGTGCGGTACGCATACGATTTTTAGGCTTAGTATCCAATAGAGTAAATTCACTCTCCAACTTATCGATTATTCGACGAATTGAGAGCGCGGATGGAGCAGAATGACGACCATATTTTGCACAATATGCTCTTTGAACACCGACAAAACTTCTCGAATTTTGATAAAATAATTGGACAATTTCCAAACGTTGTGGAAGCGTGAAACTACTCATGATTAAATGGCAAACCTTACTGATGACAACTGACAGCAGACGTCAAAAATTTCAGTTCAAATGAGCCCGATAGGAACATTCAAAATCATATCACCCCTATTGGGAAACCCTTTATAAGAACCTAATACCAAAAATGAGAATACGAAAAGGTTTTTGAAAACCAGGTAACGAAAACTTATGCGGGATCCCGAGGAATTTATAGATTAAGTAAAAATGTGATCAAAGGACTTTGTACTGAGAAAAATGGATTGTAAACGGTAATGAAAAATATGTTACCGGGTATAATCTTGGACTATTAACTATGGGACAGCGATCTAGATTATTAAAACCATAATCTGTAGATGTTAAAAAAAAAGATAGTATCGGATAATATCTTGGATTATAAACTGAAACATACTCAGAAGAGGGGAGGTTTCAGTGGGAACACATACACAAATATTATTATCATACCTTATTTATGTTCACATATTTAAGTACACAATGCTACACTATTTATAATCGCATACGCTTGAAATTAAAATTCAGAATTCGCTTTTGGGTTCGAACCCTCTAACTCTACCTATATCTACATTAACTAAACGCATTCCGAACGCCTAAAGCCTCTCAGCTATTCTCGCTTGCCATATTCCGAAATAAATGTCGCTTATAAGCCACTACTGAGTTGGGCAGACTTGGATTCGAGTCTACGAAGCTATTCGGATAACGTCGGAAGCACTCTGACGACATTCTGAAACGAATTATACGAAAAACCGAGAATGAATGTTTTGATTTTTGCTGCTCATCGCAAGGTTTCTGGCAAGTTCATATTCATAATATGAATTTTTCAAATATGGTTTTTAGGTTATAATATTCATTGTTCGACTTATTAAATTTATTTTTAGAAAACTTAGTAATCATAGTATCATTTTTTAGTACTCTCTATTTTTCGAATGGAGGTTCATAATATTTGGTATTTAAAATACTAATTTTTCTTCTACATGTTTTAAAGACTGTTATGACTATATTGAATTTCGATGCCATAATATGAATAAATGTAATAAAACCTGGGGTTTCCTCATTTTAAAACACTATTGTACTAAACCTTCATTCAATCTTATCATTTGCTCTAACAAAAAGTTTTTCAGTGTAGGTTTATTATCTTCAGATGTTACTAATTATTTTCTGAAGATTATAAAAATGTAACATCTGGAGATTATGTTTAGTAATATCTTTATATATCAGATAAAGATTATAGATCATACGCTTTAACATATTTTATGTTACCGAATACTATCCTTACTTTTAACATCCAGGTTTTATGATCCGTTTTCTCAGTGTGTAGATTAAAAAAAGAATTGTACGTAACATGCTTGTGCAACATTTTGGCCAAGAAACAAAACAAGGTAAATTGCGAATTTTATTGAAAAACTAATGTCATAACCTATAAAATATAGACGTATTGCGATAAATACTTACCGGACTCAAACTGATACTTTTGGCTAATTTTTCCCCTTTTACGAAACCTCGTCACTCGGTTTCTGTTTCCTTCCCTTTTTTGGTCCATTCTTCGATATGCAGAAGTTTTTTTCCAACACCTCACAAAGGCACTAATTTTTAGGTTGACATTTAACTTGTATTTTTAATACGCACATATTAAATGAAATGATTCTAAGCTTTCGCATACAAATACCTCAAAATTTACTTACAAGAAACATTGAAACGTTAATCACGAGGGTAAATGGACAAGTTTTACTCCAGTTTAGCTTGTAATAGTTAAACTTACAAATAACTAGCAAGAACCTTATACAGAGAAAAATAGCACCTGGTCATAATGACTAGGAATAATGTAGTTGGGAAAAATATAGTGACTGTAACGAGGGAGACTTGTTGTTATGGCTACAGAAACATGATTTGTAGCCATGGTAGCCATATTCTGAATACCTGGTCGTGGTGACTTGTTAACATCGTTGAAATCGTCCTTAACTCTGAAACCTCGCTATGAGAACTTGAAACGTTGAGATCTCATGGCTAAAATAACGTAGTCGCTATAACCAGTGCAGCAAACTTCACACTCGTTGAATCCGTTGTGAATTGTTTCGAGTAATGCATATTATTTTTCATAGCAACTGATAGCAACTCTTTTGAGAATTTTATTTGATGTACTTGTAGAGCGGGTCGAAACTGTAATTTTTAATCCTATTTTTAAAGTTTTAACCCGCTCTACAGATACCGAAAATCAGATTTTCAAAAGAGGTGCTATGAAAAATACAGAGTTCCACGTAGTGATTTTATGTACTTGACTTTACATAACTTTATAGTTGATACTTACATATAGTGACTGTTACTACATTACATAGTCGCTGAACACTGACGGGTCAACCATTGCTTGAATTCAACCATAAAAAGTAGTTAAGGACATTTTCAACTACATATATTACGTTATTATGCCCAGGATTTTCTCTCAGTGTACGAATATTTTCTTACTAGTTTTGACTTACTATTAACTAATCAACTGTCAAGTGAAACTTAAGACATTTCTACCTGGGGAGACTTCACTGATGAAATAGCTAAAAATAGGTTACTCTTTTACTTCAGTGAAAATTTCACTGAGAATCAATGGTATTTCCCTCCAAAACAGTGAAATCGTCACCGAAGTTGATCAGTAAAACTCGATTGGTAAACCAGATTTCACCGATAAATTTTAGTCAAAATTTCAGTTGTTTTCAGTAAAATACCACTCATTGTCAGTGAATTTTTTTACTTAAGTGAGAGTAACTCATCCAAAATTAAGTTGAATCAATAAATGCCAGCCATAGCAGTTGTCACGCTTCGTGCTCTATAGTACGCTCGGTCTCTCAAAGGAAAATAATTTAATGATTGCATGGTTTGACATGAAAATATTTTATGTTTAATGGTAGTTTTTTAAATTTAAAACAAAAAATATACATTTTATGAAAAAAGGTTCAAATTACAATTTGAAAATATTTTTCGAGATCCCATTTTGTATATATACGGAGAGAAGTGTTTTAGTAAATGCAAATATTATCAGTTTAGTAAGCTCAAATATCGTAGTTATAATTACGCGCTGGTTAACAAATACTGAACCTCTTCCTTTCAGTTTTACTAAACAGCATCGTATGGACGCGGACTATCTGTTTAGTAAATGGAACTATGCCGGAAGCCTCATAGCTTCTATAAACTAACCTCACCTCGTACAAGTTTGATTGCTGACAGAGGCATGGGGGTGAAACCCAATGGTAAATTAATGGAAACGAACATGGAGGTAAAAGAATAAATGTAATTCAAGAGTGATATAGCAATAATGATTCCTCAATTAATGTATTAAATTTTTAAACTTTGTATTAAATACTTAATTTCCTTCGAATTAGATTTAATTTTATTCCCTACGCACATTTAAAGAAATGACATATACGTGAAGTAACACATGCACAAAAAAATAGTAGTTCACAGACCAAATGAACGTGGCGCTAATTTTCACCATTTGTAATGTAGGTTGATAGTGCCTGAGATAGATCATTATGAAGTTCAATCATGAATTTCTAGGAATAAAATTTTAAAAAATAATAATAAAGCCTACTTCATGAAAACGAGTCGAAACCATTTTTTATGGTTTTTCAAACATTGTGACTGAATGAGTTATAAAAAGAGTACCAGAAAGGCTTTTCGAGAAATGACAATCAAAGCGGGACTCGGATGGCCATTTGTTCTATGAACAAGAAGCCATTAAGGAAAGAAAGAAAGGAAGGGTAGGTTGACTCATACGCTTATACTGAAGCTGAGAACGTGGGTGAACAGAACGCAGGGTGATGTAGATTTCTATCTGACCCAGGCGATGACCGAATACGATAAGTTCAACGCGTACCTCAAGCGATTTAACAAGATACAAAGCACAAAATTTACATACTGCGGGTGTAACTTTGTCGACGCACGACAAACCCTGTTCGAGTGTCCAAACTGGACAAAGTATCGGATAGGAATTCATTCCGAGGCAATCAGAACTATTCCGATTCATTCCGATATCTGTATCCGAGCCAATGCGAATCATCCCGAACCAATCCGAAAAACGTTTTGTAACTCCTATGGTGAAAAACGGTATAAAATCGATCCGACCTAATCTGATTTAATCCGAGGCATATCGAAAAGAATCGGAATAGTTCTGATTAGCTCGGAATGAATTCCTATCCGATTCTTTCGCCAGGGTAATCCACTTTACACGTACCTACCACAAAAAAGCAGATATACATACAGTAAAACCCCGTTTATCGCAACACCTTCCAATCAAATGCCTCCCGTTTATCGCAAAAACGGAGGGGTTCCCACTTCTTCGCCACCAGCTTGAACAACTGATTATCAGCACATGCGCCTAAACGAATAGTTTCACGCGCTTTCGCTGTTTATCATTGTTTACAGTCGTGTTCCAATAACCTCGAATGCGTTTTTTTATTGTTATTATATGTGCAATTATAAATGAGTGAAAACGTGGAACCGAACGATGGTACGTAAACGACTAGTACAAACAATACATTTTAATTCCTTTAAAGCCTACATATTTCTCTCATAATTTTCGAATGCACGATTGAATTTTTTTCAGTAGAAATATTCCCGCATTTTGTAAAACAATTGATTCGCAATTGGTAAAGCGATTGCTGTACTAGGCACAATTCATGCTATAATTTGTCATAATAATATACATTGAAATGTGAAAAATTTATATATTTTTCTGTTACATATAAAACACAAATATGTAGCAATATATACATAAACGATAGTTTCATATCATATAAACGATATATTTCATATCTCCCTAATATACGAAAATTCATATAAATATATGCATCACAAATTTAAAAGTGAGGGGTATTCCCACCTATCCTTAAGAATCACGTGACCACTCCTTCTACTAATAAGAGGGAGAAAAAAATGGTAAAGTTTATTGCGATAAACGGGAGAGACAAGTTGCAATAAACGGGTGTTGCGATAAATGGGGTTTTACTGTACATATTTTGGGCAAGCTATTCAAAACTTTGTATCTTTTTTAGCAGGGACGTACCATTTTCCATGGGAGATAGAAGTGATCTTTAGATATTTATTTTACATAATATGAAAATTTTGTAAGATTTTTATCGTGTTCAGGATATATTAAACATGAAATGCCTATATTTTATTTTAATTACTTGCATGTAACTGAATTATTTTACTATAAATGTGAAGAATGTTAATTTTGAAGAGTACAGAGATTTACCCACAGGGAAATAGTGTCTAAAACGGCCAATCTTTAATAATTATCTGGATAAAAGAAATAAACTTAACACTCAGAAAAAAGATTTGATTGAATCAAAGAAAATTATTTGTCTGAAAGACTTTCTTTGCTTTAAAAAAAGTGATTGCTTTAAATTCAATAAAATTTTTTTGATTCAAACAAAGTAACTTTGATCCAAATAATAATTTGTTCATATCAAATATAATTTCTGCCTTAAATCAAAAAATTTATATCTTTTACCATATACAAATGCAATAATTTGTTTATTTTTAAGAAAAATTTATTCGATTCAAACAAATATTTATTTGGTCCAACGATATTTTGTTTGAATTAAACAAATGTTATTTAATTCAAATAAATGTTTGGTTTGAATCAAAAAAGCCTTTTAAACAAAATTATTTTCTTTCATCCAATCAAATCTTTTATTCTAAGTGTAGTTCTTCGTATATAAATATTGTTAAACGCAATGAACATTGATGGCAAGTCATTTTAAGCATTGAAAAAGGTAAACAGACATAATAAAAGGTCATGATAGTTTAGACAGAGTTAATTATAAAATGTTACCTTCAAACTGAAATACATTAATGAATGCTTTACCTTGTCTTAATTTTGCAACTTTTACTGATATAGTATGATACATATTTTTAATTTTTAATTCAGCTTCGTAGTGGTTTGGAATTATGAGTTATTTGATTAAAAATAATATAAATTTATACTTGCTTCTTTCCATCTGATTCTTGAATAAACCGAACAGAGTTTGACGCAGATTGGCAATGATTACTAAATTTCATTGATTATTGCCAAGCAAAATCACACTCAGATAATCAATCCTGTTTTCCTGATCTCTATTTTTCGCGGTATACGTTATATTTATGTTCATAAGCAATAATTATTCCAAGTATTGAATAATGAAAAAGATACACCTACTCAATTTTTCATAAAGAAAAATATAAGTAATTAAATTATCCGCAAAAACAATGAGAGTTTTTGAATAATTCTTCTAATCACTTCATGTGTTTCAAATTAGTTATGTCATTTTGATTTAGCCGCAATTATTTGTGAAAAAATTGCGTTCAAAAACTGTTTTTTTTTTCATAAACATAATTAGGAAAGTTACAGTATTTTAAAACTTAAAAAAGGTCAATATCTAAATTCCATCTTCCAGTTAAATTATACGAGATACGAAAAAAAAAAGTTGATACAAAATTGTTTACTACGAAAAAATCTACAAATCTGAAACGCAACATTTTTTTATGAGTCTATATTAAGCATAATATGTGAAATACGAAAAAAAAACGTAAGAATACAAAATTGTTCACTTCAGTAAGGTCTACAAATTTTGGTCAAGCACCGTAGAAACGAATAAATTAAAGAAATATTTTGGAAATTTTAATTTCGAATAACCCATTGGGATACTGAAATGGTCACCACAGACCATCTTTCGCAAAACATTCTCCGGCAAACTACATGTTTTTCTATCATTTTAAATTATTTCTGGAAGAAATTTTGACGAAGCATCAATAAAATTATATACCTTCAATGCCAAAATGATTGAAAAAATATATGCATATGGGAAATTCTTTTACAAATTGTACACCCATTTTGAGTTCAGAATTTAGATTTTCATAAACAATTTTTATAGCTTCTTTTTAATAAATTAAATAACAAGTGTATAGCGATTTTCGTAAAAAAAAAATTTTTTCGAGAAATATATCAACTTAAACTTTTGATAAAATTGGATAAAATGCTAAATTCTCTCGTACTTAAAATTCATTATCTTTGGTTGAAATAATCAAATCGATTTTAGGTTTGTTTAATTTTTTAGCTTATTACGTTAGGTTTTCAGATAAATATTTTCATAATTTGTATTCTGTTAATTAACTACAGATATAAGCAGTTTAATTGTTTAAACAATTTTTACATGTTTGCCCTCTCAGCAGAAAAATTTAGAAAAAATACTATCAGATGCGCTATGTCTCAATATAACTAGCGCATATTCAATAAAAGTGGAGGAGACTCAATTAGATCGGAAGATATTAAATATTTTTGAGAGCGCGACGTGTTTAATAATTTCCTTTTTCATTTGAAATCAAAAACAAATTTAGTAACTTTGAGAAAATTTAATTCACATTTACAATATTATAAAATTCACTTGAAATTCAGTATCAGATTACAAGAAATAAACCAATTCTTGACCCCCATGTGGAAAAAAATGAAAAGGAACACAGGAAAAACATTTATTTTACTCGTGTGATTGTTGTCCTTGTTTTGCTCGGGCATTAAACTTCCTCGTAAACTTCACGTTCGCAAAATAAACTTTTTCCTCCCTAGTTGCATAATATACTATTTTCACACAGGTGGAACGATTAAATCTGTTTTTTTTTAAATATTTTTTCACAATTTATAGTGTAATTTTCGTGTGTAATAGTTACGTAAAAAAATTGTTTATTTCTATGAATTTTCTATACCCCCAAAATGGCCTAATAACCCCTACGAGGGGTCTACACGTTTTCCATTATATAGAAAAGCCCTATACATTTGGATACGAAAATTAGTCGAACTAACTCAAGAATAGCACCTTCGAGGTTCTATTTCCGATATGGCTGTAATAACTTTCTTACAGGAATGTATGGTTTTAGACTTCTGCTAAGGACATGAGTAAAAGAAAGACAGAAGCATACATTGCGTACACGAAAAAAATTTAGTAGCTTCCAGGGGGTCTATAGGTCTATTCTCGAGTTTGTCTGACTAATTTTTGTATGCAAAAGTATAGTGTTTTCCTTTTTAATGGTAGTAGTCAGGAGAATATAGCAGCATCTTTTAAAATATGAAAATTAATCAAACATATTCGAGAACTTAGCAATATAACCACACAATTCACATGCGAAAAAATTTAAACGATGTTCAAAAAAGATCCCCTAAGGGCTTATTCTGAATTCCACTCAAAGTTTTATCGCATTAAAAAAAAATTCGTCTGGTGTTCAGAATAGACCTCTGCTCCGCTATATTCTGGAATTGGTTTGACTAATTTTCTTATTTGAAACTATAATGCTATTTTTCTCTTTTCAATACCATTAAAAAGGACAGCACTATACTTTCGCATACAATTAGTTGAGGATCTCGAGAATAACACCCCTTCTTATACTACCTATTCCTTCGTGACAAAACTTATCAGCATAACGCATATCTATGTTGAGTATTTTTGGTATATTTGTTTTTCAAGGAGTCTAACTATGACAAAGGAAAACCTACCCCTTTGTTGTACCTACATTTTCAAACTGTTATAACTCAAACATTAAAAAGTAATTCAAAACCATACCTACACAGAACTATTATTTCTTTAAGTTTAAAACTTTTAAACTTTTAAACAATCATTGGAATGATCCATATATATATTTCATCATTTATTCCCGGGTCTCAGTTCTTAAAAAATCTTCCAACGAAAATGAGTTCTAAAATAGTTGAAACTTACTGTTAAATATAAGGAGCTTCCGCGTCGAGCCAAGCCTCTTGATGGGTGATTTAATTCCGTCGATTTCTTCTTCATCCATATTACCCCGACTTTACCGATTGCAGATCGGCGATTTTGTAGAGATAGCTAACGTACACCAAACTTACAGAAACACTTGTCACGGTTCAAGACATTCAATATCGACTATGCACAGTCACATACCACCCACGAAACCGGTTAGTTTCAGGCAGCGGATACTCTCGTTAAGTATCGGCATTGAGAACTATCAAAAGTCTGAAGCTATACCCCTAGATATCAAGGAACAATTAATAATTTCAGGGCAATAAACAAAAGCCGCAACCGTCACAGTTGATTTTAAAGTAGACCGCGCGAAGGAGCGACGGCCACTAAAGCCTACCGTAGCCGATTTCATACGTGAAGCTGAAAATTGTGCAGCATAATTTGAAGGTCGAGCGTTAAAGTTGCACAAGTGATTTCCCAATTTCTACTGGCTCGACTGAATCGATTTAACTACTATTTTGCTCACCGTGTAATGTCGCCCCATAGAGCCAACAACACCGGTGGTAGTATCTGTAGGAGAGGATATTCTTGGACGGTCGTGGTTTATTAATTCCTCTTCAGGGCACGTCGCGCGTTGCATTATATCGTTTGCTTATACATCGCTTAACGAGCTTCACGTGTGTTGTACATATGTTGCTAAGCAACTGCGTCATAGGCAGGGTTGGGCACATACAATAATACGAAATATTTTACGCATGAAGCGAGTTAGGTAACTACACGCCAAAAACTTTTTGGTTGCGCGTTGAAAACCCGTGTATTATATGGACCTTTTCATTTAAGAGTCGAAGTAAATTTGGCGTGATGAATACCTTTAAATATTTCATGCAGTTTTTATTTCCGTTTCGTGAGCGGGAAAAATACTTCCCAAACATTAGTTTTCTTTCCTCCAGACAGACTCCAGCGTTGCCAGGCACACGGAGCGAAATTATGGAATCGGCATGTTAAAATTATGGTACACTATGGTACATATTTATAAGACGCATGCGCGGCGCGAAATTCAAATTAATATATCTTCAAATACTTCAAAGTTTAATATTTTTCATAAATAAAATGTTAATAACATTTTGTTAACGTAAGTTAAACGCTCCTATCTCGCGCATCTTAAAAAGCCAAAGGTTGAGATTCATTATCTCAGCAACTAACCAAGATACAGTTCTGAAATTTTTTACAGCTGTTATTTAGGTCTTTATGTTACTACTGGCCCTCACTCATAACTTCATTGATTCAAGAAAAAAAATGAACATGTGGTAAAAATTTGGTCCAGATTTCTTTTATAGTTTCCAATATAATGGGTCATTTATGTTGAAAAATACTGTTTCCGGAAAAACGCGAATAAAATAGGCCTACACCTTATGCAATGATATTATTGACAAAAAAATTACTTCTAGACCTCCAATCGTTATACTTTTTTTTACTAAAACATTTAAAAATAAATAAATAACAATATTTTGTAAAAAAAAAAAAATTGAAAAACATTTATTTTTTGTGTTTAACTTACCTTAATAAATATAATGAAATTATGTTTTAATAGAAGTATTTTAATAATGATTATCACTGATTTTCTACTTTTTCAATTCTTTGTATTTTGTAACATTTACTTAAAGTAACTCTTATTAAAGAAATTTTTTTTTTTACAACAGCTTGTAATTTATAAAACGCAAGTATAATATGTAATTATCTTTGGAATGTCTTTACGTACATGGTACAAGAGTGAAAATTATGGTGTACGATTACATAATTATGATACGGTCTGGTAACGCTGCTTTCCTCTTACGATAAGTGTTTGAAACATTAGACTTTCGTCCTAACTAATCACGTTATTGACAATTTTTGCCCGCATTGTAATTGGAAGCTTCTTACTGGAAGAAGACCATCTCTCTAAGATGACGAACGAGAATTCGTTAAAACGATGGACATGATTTATTCTCTTCACCCACTACTTAGCTCTGCTAAATGTTCAAAGGGGCGCAAAATTTAAATCATCCAACTATTTCTGTCGAAATATGCTTATGATAGAAATTTCTGATATTTGATGAATGTACAAACTTACCTAATAATTATATTAGTAAACATTTATTCAGAGATGTAACAAAGGTGCTAATAAATTGGATAAATTGTACAATATTTGAGGTTTTCTTAAATTTTGGATCCTTTATGGTGCATCCCCATGGAAGCGTATAACCGAAAGCGCAAGGCAGAAAAGCATTAGAAAAAGAAAGTGTAACATATTAGTGGGAAAGAAAGAGGAAAGTTGTCGGTGTCTTTCTATCTTGTATGTTACCATGGTAACCTGCATGCATAATCAGAGTTGTGAAGGCAAAATACCTAACTTAATTTACATGGTTTTCTTATAGATATATTACAGATAGAGTTGACAAGCCAGCCTGAAACCTGTCAGCTCGGGCGAGAGTGATTTGGAGGGTTAGGCTGTCTCTCTGACGCGGAACGCGCAGACAAAGACAGAAAAAGCCTCCCATTGTCTCTCTCTTTCGTTCTCACCGAGTTTCCAGACTGAAGTTGCCACTTACAGAGCGGCCTATGGCTTGTCGACTCCCTCTGTAATATCTCTATGGGTTTTCTACACGGTCGTATGGTCAGGTCCAGCCCTGTCCGACTAAAAACAAAATGGCGGTTCCTCAGTGATTATAGTTTCTATGTGCGAAGTTTTCTCACCAGAGCGGCGCTGCACGCGGCACGCTCTACAAAAGCATTGTACTAATAGACAAATACTTAAAAAATTTTAAATAATTAAGTTTCTGAACAATATGAAATGAAAAAATGTTCCTAAAATGATTCTAGGACATAAAATACACATTTTGCATAAATCAATTAATACAAAATAAAAAAAAGAACACATTAAACTTCGTAAAATATATACTGTGGATACGCATGAAGAATTCTTGAGACCCTGAACAAAATTTTTTTTATGTTATTCCCATATAATTGAAAATATATTTAAAAATAAATAAAAAGCTTAAGCTTATAAATAGAAATATTTTCCATTTTTATTTTCCAGCTTCAAACGAATGAAATGAAAAATAAATATTTTGTTAAGCCCTGTGTTCAACATAAAAAACCATGCGAAGGGAAATATTTACTCAATTAAAAATTTGTAAATGTAACAAAAAATATTCATTACTATAAAATTTTTGTAACTAGAGCATAGTATTTCACTGTAGTATGTAGTAATAAATATCTGAAAATTAAAAAATATTTTGTAGCTTTAACAAAAAAATTAAAATATACTTTTTTAAACATGTATTTTGTAATTTCTTAAGTTTAATGTAAATTTTTAAAAACTAGTGAAGGAATGTACGTAACGCAGGTACAATATTTATCAAATTCTACTATAACGTGTAGTAAACATTCGCACTTATTTGACGATTTAACCGCACTTTTTACTGTTTTTTCACCGGATTTTTTTCAATTTGTTGTAGATTTTCGCTTCTTTCGTTTTCTTAATATTTATGCTTTTTTATTTGTTTAGTATATTAATTTATAACAGTAAATATCGCTTTTCTATACAAAACTTGATGAAAAATCCGGAAATGACGTCAAATTTCGGCACATGCGCACCAGCGCCTTTCAGGATAAAAAGGTCTAAAGTGGGCTGATAAACGCGCCCTCTGAACGCGTTGCGCAAAAGGTGTACTTTGCGCTTCGGTAAATAATGAAAGTTAGAAAATCCAGAAATGATTAACCATCAGAATTTCTATGGAGGGGCAGCGGCGCGCGCTGCCCTTGTTTCTTCCTCGTCGCTCTTGCACGCGAGAACGACATGTCCCACTTCTCCTTATTCTCCTCGCTTCCTTCATGCAATGCTATTTTTAGATTTCACGCTTGATTCGGTTTCTGGCTGTGTCGTGTACGGTTGCTTCGTGGCGAATTTCACAGAGTCGTGATTGATATATCACGCTGGGATTTGTGAACTACGTGTGTGGATTTATTTTTCTGAACCATATATGCTTAAATACAGCAGTGCTTTTGTGTTTTGTATAGTGAACTTTTTATGGCCTATTAATTGTGCTTAGCATATTTGGCTAGTTGCTTTCTGCTTCCAAAACTGCTTTATCTCTGTGCGTCTATTACCCACGTTCTTTGGTCTCTTGCAGCATTGAACCAGTTTATTTTTGCCTGCATTTACTTTATATCCTGCAGTACTTAAAATATCATTTATTTATCTTCAATTTGGGACGCTTGGCTGGATATTTTGCTTTAACTCTACGTTTAACAGAAGCCTCTATTTGCCAATTGTTTACTCTCACGACCTCTGCGCTAACCTATGATATTTTGATTGGACTCTATATAACACTACTTACGGTAACATCTCACTGTCTCCTATCTATTGCCTTCATTTAAAATTTCACAACTTTACCTGTCAATCACACCATCTCCTTTTTTGCCTAATACATTGCTTATTTACCTGTTCGATTTGTTAACAAGGTTAGATGCTCGGCGTTTATTCTCAGGCTATTGGAACCAAGACACCATCACTTATTGTATATTGTAACAGCACTTGTAGCTTTTTGTGTTTCTCTATTTGCCAACACGCACTCGGTTTGTATATTAGTTACTACTAGTATTAACATTAGTTTGTTATATAATTACGCAGTCGTATATGTCAATAAATATCATGATTCATGGTATTGACATACTAAATTAATTTAATTTTCACTTTTTTACTTTTTATTATTTTTCTTAAATATACTTTTTGGCTACATTTATAAATGCTATTCTGGCTATATACGATACGACATTGTTCTCTACCTTAAATCTCTTGTATTGCCCCGTCTGGCTATAATTTAGTACAGGCTGGATGTGTCTATTAATTTTTTTAGTTTCAATCTCCAAGTTCTACTTGTAATTTATTTTTAGCTTACTCATTTAGATCGGGCAATTGGAAATTTAAGTGTACTTACGCAAATTTAATAGAAATTTTGAATTATTTTATAATTAATCTGTATCTGAATTTTTGCATGTGTATATAAATTTAATTGGGGTAAGCTCTGCCTGGTAACCGCTCATATCTTGATCGATTGTTGCTTCTGTGACTACTGTTTGTGCTTTGCCTATGTCTACTACCCGGCTTTGTGCCATGACTGCGACTGGGACTGACAGGGTCCCTACTCCGGTTCCCCGTGGGAATTCTCAGGGTGTGGGTCGTGGGCGTGGTTTTGTTTCGGCTAGACCTGGACGGGATATGGGCTCCGGCATTTTTGTTTCGGCGACTGGATCTTCGGGCGATGATCGGGCTGGTCTGGCCCCTGCGGATGGACGTAAGAGGCCGATTTCCTCTCCGCCTTTACAGTTTTCCTCACAAATTAAGAAGATCAAGCCTCCGGTTGATTCCGACCGGTGCTCGGAGCTGTCTAGCAGCGATTTGAGCCAGAGCTTGCTGAGGAGGATTGACGAGTTCTTCGACCCCTCTCCGTGTGACCCATCTTCTGATCTTTTGTGGTCCAGACCACATGATCCTCTGTATGATGTCTTTCCAGACGCTGCTCCCCCACCATATATAGTTCTAATGGAGAGCACCAGGCCGGGGAAGAACCTGGGCAAATATGATCGGTTGGCTCTGGCGGAATGTATAGACTTGGTCATTGACGGCGGCAGAACCATTTTCTACAATGGTATAAATCAGGTTAAGATACAGTGTGAGTCTAGGGAGGATGCCAACACACTGGTGCGTTCGCAGGACCTCATGAGGGGCGGCTTCAAGTTTTTTATCCCTTCTTCGCTGATCCGGAAGAAGGCCTTCACGGGCCCGATTGATCTTAGATATTCGGCCTCGGACATTTTTGATAGTCTTGAGTCAGAGACTCGTGAGGCGATGATATCTGTTAGGAGGAGGACAAATGATGACGGCACGGTTTCTGCTAGGGTCGAGTTTACGCTGGCGGTTGCCCGAGTTCCTCGTAGTGTTCGTTTGCTTGGCTATTCCTTCCCTCTCACCCCCGTGATTCCTCCGCCTAGGCGATGTTTCACTTGTCAGAGGTTCCGGAACATCTCTAATCAGTGCCGCAGCTCGCGTCCCATTTGCGAATTCTGTTCTGAGCACCATCGTACGGATTCCTGCCCCAACAGGCTGCGTTCGGCCTTCTGCTCCAATTGCTGTGGTGATCATGTTGCCTCCTCGCGCGAGTGCCCTGTCTATCTCTATGAGTTTGAGATCAACAAATATTGCTACTGGAATGCCTGTGGATTTGGGGAGGCGGAGTTGGGCCTGCGTGAGCGCGGCGTTCTGAGGCCGGGCCGACGTTTTGAATTGGGCTTGGAAAGGATCTCTCTCGAGGATCCCCCTTCTGTTCTTCATGGAATCGATTTGGGCTTCTCGGTTTCGGCCTCCCAGCCATCTTTCTCGGGCTCGGCTGTTGAGGTTGCCAGATCCTTGTTGGATCTTGGTCGGCTCGGCGTGCCTGATGCGGGGGTGGCGGGGGTTCCTGTGTCTTGCGCCCCTGTCGATGTTGTCTCGGCTGTCCCTCTGTCGCCTACTCGTCCTGGCCCCTCTGCTGGCTCAGGCGTTGCCGGGCTCTAGCTTGCCCCGGCATCTGTTTCTTTTCTTTGTTTCTTTTGTCTTAAGTTAACTTAGTTACTAGGGATTTATTGTATTTCTGTTATATATGGGCTTTGTTGTTTTAGGTGTTTCATCCTACTTCTGTTGTCTGTAACCGATATGTGCTCTTCTGGTGGGGGGATTAGATTCGGTGTGTGGAATGCACACAGTGTAAATAATAAGAGAGCTGATATTGAGTTTCTGCTGCGTGATCGGGGGCTTGATGTTCTCTGCATTTCCGAGTCCTGGCTCGCTGAGGGTGTTGTCTTTGAGCTGTTTGGCTACTTAACTTATAGGAGGGACCGCACGGGGGGGGGGGGGGGGGCCGCGATTATCGTTAGGGATGGCCTGTCTGTTCTCCCCCTCTCGGTGGATGGCCCCTGGTGTTCTCGGCTTGATGTGGTCGCTGTTAGGCTCTCTACTTCTCTGGGATCCCTGGCGGTGGTTTCGGTCTATGTGCCACCGGATTCGGGAGTTGACTCTGCTCTCTGGACGTCGCTCATCGGCTGTGTCTCGGATTGTGAGGTCCTGCTCCTATGTGGCGATTTTAATGCTCATTCCCCCCTGTGGGGGGCTAGTCGCTCTAACTTCCAGGGGCGCGAGTTGTGCTCTGCGGTCCTTGACTGTGGCCTGACTCCGCTGAATGACTCCTTGCCTACTTTCCTGCCTGCTTCCGGTCGTTCCGGTGGAAATCTGGATCTGGTTTTTATTACGTCTTCGAGAGTTGGTGTGGCCTCGGTTAATGTCACCGATGACACCATTGGCTCTGACCACTTTCTGGTCTTGGGTGAGTTGGGGTTGACCCCTTGTTACGCTCGTTCCACGTCGAATCGTTTTAACATCAAGAATGTTGACTGGGTACGGTTTCGTGAGGTGGTAGACGAGGGGCTGCCGAGTATTGGCTTGGCTCTCGACGGCTGTTTGGATCCGGCTGCGTTGTATTCTGAATTCTTTGCGCTGATAACAGGAGCTTTGGAGTGCTGTGGGGCATATCGCCCCTCCTCCCTGCCTGGCAGGAGGAGATCACAGCCGCTCTGGTGGAGCTCGGAGTGCGACGCGGCTATTGCCAGAAGGCGTGACGCTCTCAAGAGGTACATCGCCTGTCAGACCAGGGATGAGAGGGCCGCTTGTAGGAGGGTTGATGGAGGAGTTAAGAGGTTCCTTAGGGGGCAGAAACATCTCTCCTTTGTTTCCTTCTGTGAGTCCATCGACCCCTCGCTGGGGCTGACCCGGATATGGAGAACGGTCAGGTCTATGTCTTCCCGAGTGGCCGGATATCGGACGGGCCGTGGGACGGATCCGGACTCGCCGGCCTTGGAGGCTCTTAGGGAGGAGCTGGTCTGTCCGGGTGTCCCGCCGGTTGAGGTCCCTATGATAATGGATGTGGACGATGCGGACCCTATGAATTTTCCGTTCACTGCTCGTGAATTTTCTGCGGCTTTGGGAACCTGTAACTCTCGCTCTGCTCCTGGCCTGGATGGTGTTAGCTACGGAGTTCTGCTGGGCCTTTCGGAGCGCGCTAGGGAGCTTTTGTTGTCTTTATTTAACCGAATGTTCTCTACCTCTAGGTTCCCCCCATCTTGGCGCGATACTTTGGTCTCCTTTGTCCCGAAGGCCGGCACCGACAAATTCCGTCCTATTTCGTTGACCTCAACTCTTTGCAAGACTTTTGAAAGACTAGTCCAAAAACGCCTTGAATTTCTTGTGGAGAACAAATCTTGGATTCCTGCCAACCAATTCGGCTTTAGGCGGGGTCGTTCCTCTCTGGATTGCGTTGCCTGTGTGGTCACCGACGTTCTCCAGGGGTTTGGTAGGGCGGAAGGCACTCTGGCCTTGGCTTTGGACCTTAGGGGAGCTTTCAATGCAGTCCTCCCGGGAGTTCTTGTGGGTCGACTGGTTGGCTTGGGGGTGCCTGGAGGATTGTGAATTTTGTGAACTTCCTCACTACGAAGAGAGTTCTTTACTTCTCGGCTGCTGACGATTCTCCCAGAGTCTGTGGGGTGGGTGTCCCCCAGGGGGGTGTGCTCTCCCCCCTCTTGTTCAATCTTCATCTCAGGGGGATTAATGAGATTCTTCCGGTGGATGTTAGGGCGTCGATGTACGCGGACGATCTTTTGCTGTACACGAGGCAAGTGGACCCTCGTTTAACTTTGCTGCGCCTTGAGGAGGCGGTGGGATTTTTGACTCCGTGGCTGCAGGGATTGGGCCTGTCCATTTCGATTCCTAAATGTCAGCTTTGTTTCTTTACTCGGGCTCGATCCGGATTGCATGACACTACCATGAGGGTTGATGGCTGCGAGATTCGATGCCAGGACTCGCTTAAATATCTGGGAGTGGTTCTGGATTCGCGCCTTACTTGGACGCTTCATATCAAATACATTGCAGGCAAGGCCATGCGTGCGATTGGAGTACTTAAGGCTTTGTCCAGGGTGTCCTGGGGCGTCTCCCCGTCCTTACTTCTCACTGTTTACCGGGGGCTGGTTAGGGCATACCTTGAGTGGGGCTCACGCTGTTTGCCGGGGCTTCTGGGACGGCGTTGAGGATCCTGGATAGAGCTCAATATGAGGCTCTACGCGTGGCTCTGGGATGTATGCGTTCGACCCCCATCGCTGTACTTCTATCTGAGGCGAGTGAGCCGCCACTTGGGCTGAGGCGCTCTCTTCTGGGTGGACGCTTTATTCTTAGGAATGCTTCCTGCCGGGGTAGCCCCTTGATACCTAAGCTTTCCTTGTTGTTTGAGAGGACACGTTCTGGGCGATCTAGGATCAGACCTGCGAAGTGTGGTCTTCTGCTGGCTTATGAGGGGGTTCGAGGCCTATTGGACATGTGTTTCCGCACTATATGTCCCCTGTACTTTGATTACTCGTGGATTGAGGTGACCGTTCCTGTCAATCTGGATCTTGAGACCGGCAGAGAGGTGAGGGGCGCTGTGGACCCTGCTTTGGAATTTGAGGGTCTGGTTAGTGCCAGGTACCCGGATTCTGTTCGTGTTTTTACGGATGCGTCACGGGATGATTCTGCGGAGGTGGTGGGTGTTGGTTTCTGCGTCCCCTCGATGAGCTATCTCTTTCTCGGGAACGGGGATGTGTGATTGGTTTTGTGTGGATTCCTGCGCACTCTGGGATCAGCGGTAACGATCTAGCTGACGGTGTCGCTGGGACGGCCTCTCGGCTGCCTTTCACGGTTCATTGTGGGGTTCCCCTGACTGACCTTTATTCTGCACTGGAACGGGACTTTGGGTATTGGTGTTGCTCTCAATGGCCTTATGTACGCTCAACATCTGGTCGTAGTGAATACTTCAATAGGGTTACCTTCAAGACTCCCAGGCCATGGTTCGCGGGTTGTAGATTCCCGAGGGGTTATATCAGTCTGGTCACGCGCTTGAGATCCTCACATATCTGCACCGGTTCCCATTTTATCAGAATGGGGTGGGACTTGGACGTTGGTTGCAGCTGTGGCGCGGAGCTGAAGAGCCTTGCACACTTGATCAGCGAGTGTCCGCTCCTTTCGGAGGGCAGACCGAGATTCTTTCGCTTTCTAACGGAGCGTTTCCCGGGCAGGCCCCCGGAGCAGGCGGATTTGGGGGATTTTATTTTTGAGCCGGATCCGGAGGCTGTTGGTGAGTTGGGGCGATTCCTCCGCTTTGGAGATCTTGTTATTTAGGATCGGTAAATGTGTACCTTTGCTTGCTTTGCATCTGCCTTGTGGACTGATTGACCGCTTTTTTTACCTTCCCTCCTATCCTATAGACAGTGTAGGCTGGCTCGGTACTGGCTGGCTTTCAAACTACTGAATCTGATTTCTGCGCCTGAGTATGATTGGTGCTTTGTTCTTTTTTGGTTCTTTTGCTGCTGCTGAAGTTTTACACTGGACATTTAGTTTTTTTTTTGCAGCAATGATATTAATTTTGTACTGATATGGCTATTTGCTTGACACAGCAAGAAGCCACAACCAACAAGAAGAAGAAGAAGAAGAAGATTTCACGCTTTCGGTTATCGAGTCGGAATTGAGAATTGTGTATTTCTGTCGAAACCGAGCAAAAGAGGCGCGAAGCAGACGACAATTTCAAATTTACGAAATATGTTATTTAAGAAACAACACTTTTTTCCCGATATTTTGGAAAAAATCTGCCTAAAATAAAAATCTGAAATATCGTGTAAAATTTTATAAGCATTTGAACACTAAAAAAATTAACTTTCAGTAAAATTTGATGCCAATAAATGTTCGAAATTTGAATCAATATATATTTTCCTATTCAAATTTCCATACTTCTTATCAATTTTGTACATTTAAAAACTTTTTAGTTAGAGAGATATTTTCTATTAAGAAGAGATAAAAATAAAATTCAAGTTTAAAATTTACATTCTCAGTTTTATGTTAGCAATATTTTCATCTCACATTTTTGTAGCCTAAGCACAGAATTTTCATTAAAAAAATGAAATGGTTTATGGAATGGAAAAATTTTCTAACAGATGTGGATAAATTAAGAAGCTAAAATATGTGTTCATTAATATCTTCATATGAATATGTAAATATTTATCGATATTAAATTCTACATAAAAATTTTTGTCCGAAGTGTTCAAATCTTGTTACAATATGACAAGATCATATGGACAAGTTCAATCTTTTTAATGAAATATTTTGTAATTTTTAATTTATCTGTTCTTCTGGAATCGGAGGAAGATTTGAACAGTAAACAACAAATTTTCCAATGGAATTCAAGGTCAATAAATGCTTAAAGTTTTATATTAAAATTTTAATTACAAAATTTTGAAACTTTGTAACTATAACTTTTTTGGAATTTACATCTTCTACATGACAATTTGTATATATATATATATATATATATATATATAAACTACCATCGGAAATTACAGAGGTTGACCTGGAGTTTCAACTTTCGTTAAAGTGATTTATTTTATAGAAAGATATTACAAAAGAAATTTTAATTTAGATCTCTTTGAAGGAAATTAATAAGTATGTAAAAAAATTAAAATTTTAAAAGATTTTTTTTAGTATGACTTCATAGTGATTTGTTAACCTAATTAAAATATTTTTAGAACGTTTTTTCTGGATTCTATATGCTGGGGTTGAACATGTTACAAAAAGTCGTGTAATTTTAAAAATGTGTATCCCCATACCAATGAAATCTTAAAGTGTACTGTTCGATAAAATATTAGATATGATATATTTTACTTTTGAATAATCAAACCTTTTATTTATACTTACATATTGAAATTTTAATTTATAATATGTTATGCATTCTGGAAGTTTTTTCAAAATGTTTTATTCTAAAGGATTTATTTTCAATTTTACTTCATACCAAATTAAAGTTAGTGTACGATTTCGTGTGCTAATTTTGATACAATTTGTGTATTTTTCAAATATTTAAACCTTTTATACTCAAACATTCAGAATTATTTTGAATTCAAAATGTTTTAATAAATTGCATTGGCTTTAGGGTCCATAAATGAAGAAGTCTATTATAAATTAAATTAAGGGTCATTACAATTTACTATTTTAATTGTTTTAATAAAACATTGAATAATTTAAAAACATTAAACATATTAATACGTTCATAGTTACATACTTAAGTTTAAAGAATTTGAAAAAAATATTAAATATTTTGAAAATGTTTTTTCAAGTATTTTACTTTATAGTAATGATTTGTCGAATTTACTTCATACTGAATAAATCTCAAAGTGCAAGATCGCATGCGAATTCAAATACAATTTATGCTTTTTTTGTAATATTTAAAACCTTTCTTTACACAGACACTTCCATCGGAAATTAGAGGTTCATATGTTATTTAAGCTATTGTTAAAGTAACTTAATTTTTATAATAAAAGGTTAACATTTTTTCATGATGCTAAAATAAAAGTTAACACAGTTTTGCTTCTAATAAGCCCAAGTTAAGAGCATAATATTAATTTTGTAAAAATATACTACAAAAAATCTGCCCGCTTCGTGGGCACATTCTCATGGCGCGCTTCGCTTGCAAGTTTTAGCGCGCCTGGGGCGCGCGATTCGATCGTCGCACTCGGTCTTATATTCTTCGGACCCTAAAGCCAACTAAGAACATGAACAATATTTGAATATTAATACTAAGGGTCGATATAAGTCCTGTTTCATTATTATTTAAATTTATTACTTGTAATTTGATACTTAAGTTCAAGTCAATTTTATAATATTATCGATGTGAATTACATTTTCTCAAAGTTACTAAATTTGTTTTTGATTTCAAATGAAAAAAGAAATTCAATCTACTTAAAGCTCTATCAGCCTTAAAGAACACATTCTTATCATGAAACTTGCGCTTCGCGCTCGATTTTCTGTATACATTTCTGTAACTTTCTAATAATTTACAAGATTACAAAAAATCTATTTTCTTCCAAATATTTAAAAAAGGAGGAGAATTCATAGACTCTTTTAGAGAAAACGATTTTTTGTATTATCGCTTATTTTGTATCACACATATTTTGGTTCAAAAATGGAATTTTTTATTTTCAATATTGTATTTTTTAAAACCAAAACATGAAATATACATCTTGTCAAAAAATGTCCTACTGAGAATTTGTAGACCTCATTTAGGCAAATAATTTTCTATCTCAACGTTTTTTTCGTATGTCACATATTTTGTTCAAATAATGGAATTTTTGAATTTTAATCGTATTTTTTTAAATTATAATGAAAAATATACGTTTTATTAGAAACTATATCTGAAAATATTTGTATATATTATTGAAACGAACAATTTTCCATTCTTACGTTTTTTTCGTATTTCACATATTTTAGTTAAAAAATTGAATTTCGGATTTTCAATGGTATTTTTTCTTTTAGTTAAAAAGAAAAATATACATCTTATGAAAAAATGTTGCAGTTCAAACTTGTAGATCTTTATATCATATAGGTTTGGTTTCGTCGGTCTTGCGGTCAATAAAACAACATTCTATAAATAACTCCTTCATTATATTTGGTAAAAAATTCTCCTATGTTTCAACCTCACTGCGGGTCTTTTTCAAGAAATATATATGTCACTAAAAATTGAACAAATCAATTTACCATCAAATTTCTTTTTCCAAAGAGATCTATTTTATATGTATGTGTTGATATAATCAATAAGTACTTACATAAATTACAAAAAAACGAAAGCACACATGAAGATTCAGTCTTATTCTTGAAAATGTTATTGAAATTAAAGCCTCAAAGATTGAGGGCTTCAATAATTTAAAATTACATTATAATACGGTGTGTACAATCCGATGAAGCAACGCAAACTGTAGGATAGAGAGACGAAGATACGATAAATTGAATTAAATTCACCAATGAAAAGCGTGCTAAAGCTTGAGAACACAAACTTGAAAATCATATGTTAAATAATGCCATGGCAAATTCGATTAATATTCATAATTTCAGCCTTACAATTTATTGAAATATTAATATTTTTATTGATATAAATTGATTCAATAATTTTTTTTAATGTTGTTTTATTGACCCTAAGACCGACGAAACCAAACCTATATATGATATAATAATATAACGGTCGAAGAAATGGTCATCCGTTCTTTATAAAGGAAAAAAAAACAAACAAAAATTCTAGCCTGTTGTTTACAAATTTCTAAGTTTTTCGTTCATTTTATCCGGTTTTCTATATACAGTGAATTCTACATATTTTTTCCAATTCGTGTTGTTGCTTACTGGACTTCTTCATTTTGAATTGCAAGCAATGAGATAAGTTTTTGAGTTTCATTATTATCCTTATTTTAACTATCTTCTACATTTTTATCTTTTACGAAAATTTTGAATTAATCTTTTAATTTATGGCACTGAAGAGGGCCCCCATATGTGGCCGAAACGTTTGCCTTCTCTCTTTTTTTGCGTTTTTCATCGTAAGTAGCATTGATAATATTAATAGAAGAAAATAAAAAGAGGCTGACCCAATGCCAAAAAAATGAGAAATTAACAAAAATTCTGTGAATTTTGGGTCAATATAATAGCAGACATGTCATCAAACATGTCACTTTACAGTTATTACTGTTATAGATCTTTATGTAGTAAACCATTTTTTATCATAACTTTTATTCGTATCTCGTATAATTTAACTGGAAAATGCTCCTATTTTGACAATTTTTGTCGGATGTAGCTGGTTAACGAACTTGTCTTTACTTTTTCAGCTGCGATAATGTATGTATAAGCTTAATTCAATCCGACAATTTTTTTCTATCCAGAGTTATCGAGTATATGACCTATTACTACTGCAGACGGACAGACAGACAGACCGACAGACAGACAGACAGACACTTTCGTAAAAACCGTTTTTTCTGACTCAGAGGATCTCAAAACGTAAAGATTTGACGAAAATTCCGAAAATTATTTTTCACATGAAACCAAAACCTTAATTCTCATATGATGAGAATCTAAAAGACATCAAATTTAGATCTTTCTTAATAATATTAATAACTCTAAAATTAATTAATATTGTCAAAAGTCTGTAGTCTCATTTCAAAGGTAAGTTTTCATAGTATTTTTCTAACTAATTAAGATGTTTTTGGAATTTTTCTGCTAGATTCTGCTCTAGAATCAAAGATGGTAATGAAAAATCATCAAATTTCAAATGATGATTGTACTACATTCATTTGAAGAATTCAAAAAATCCAAACTATCAATATTTTGATAAATATGTCTGATATATGATCTGTACATGTTAAAAATTTAAAATATGTTAAAAATATGTACTAGCAAATTTTATAGTAATGAATATTTTTTGTTACATTTACAAATTTTTAATTGAGTATATATTTCCCTTCACATGGTTTTTTATGTTGAACACAGGGCTTAACAAAATATGTATTTTTCATTTCATTCGTTTGAAGCTGGAAAATAAAAATGGAAAATACTTCTATTTAGAAGTTTAAGCTTTTTATTTATTTTTAAATATATTTTCAATTATACGGGAATAACATAAAAAAAATGTTGTTCAGGGTCTCAAGAATTCTTCATGCGTATCCACAGTATGTATTTTACGAAGTTTAATGTGTTCTTTTTTTTATTTTGTAAAAATTGATTTATGCAAAATGTGTATTTTATGTCCTAGAATCATTTTAGGACTTCAATCTTAATTATTAAAATTTTTTAAATATTTGTCTATTAGTATAATGCTTTTGTAGAGCGTGCCGCGTGCAGCGCCGCTCTGGTGAGAAAACTTCGCACATACATACTTCAATCACTAAGGAACCGCCATTTTGTTTTTAGTCGGACAGGGCTGCGGAGAAGTATAAAAGCACCAATTGTTTACGTATTTTTTAAGTTGTTTGTGCATTACGTTATGAAAGGGAGAAATATAGATAGACCAATTCGATTCGCTTTCTTCTTTTATTTAGACGACGCCTTCCGACCAGGCTTGCTTACTCTATCTATAATAACTCTATATGGCTCAGACTCAGACCCTTAGACCTTTAATCGTTAAAGTTTAGCAAGTTAGTCTGTTAGTGCAAGTTAGGTATCACCAGGTATCACTTTTCTCAATTGAAAAAAAAAAATACTTATAGATTTCTATCTATTTTCATTAACGAAGTAAGTATGTTTATAATTTTTAAATAAACTTATAGGACTATAGGAGTTATTTTTTTATTAGTTGCCAGGTCTATAAGATAGCTGATAGATATATAAGACAGGTTAGAAATTTGTTTTTAAAGTTCTTTGAAATATTGCTTAGCCAAACCGTATATGCCCTAATATTTGTAATAATCGTTTTTCACTTAATTGCTTTATCAAACTAAGATTAAAATTTACGTTTTTTAAGTTATTTTTGGTGTGAGAAGTGCATTTTATTTCCTTACAGTTTATAATTTTTTATTGTCCCATTGAGATTACAAAATAAATAAATTTTGATTTTGGTGTTTAAATTTATATTAATGCGGATATTGGATATAACTACTTTTCATTATTTGAATTACTTGATAATATTTTAATCTGAAATTCGAGATGAATTTAATATTAAAAACTGTAATGAGCTGTATATGTGCCTCGAGATATTATATTCTGAATAAGACCCTTAAAAAAGATGTAGATTAGATAGATTGAAACAGAGTGAATAAGATTTTATACAGTGCTTATTGTAAATCTGCCTGATTCGTGCATTGTATTCAGTTATTAACGTTTCAAATAAATCTTTAAAACATTTAAAATCTTCTATTAATTATTTATAATTTACGCGTTTATCGCAACTAAACTTTCACTAGTTTATTCGTAAACTTTGAATTCTTAAAAATTATTTGAAAATGCAAAATATATTTTTAAAATAAATTATAATATATTTAATCACCAATGGTCCAATTATATTAACCCTTATAATTTTTTATGTTCCAGAAATATACGATTCTGAGATCTTTTTAAAGGTCTTGCATTATTAAAGACTTCTGGGCTAGAAACTAATAGATAATTTTATATTCAATTTCGTCGATTTATGAAGAAATATAGTTATTAAAGCGCTTTGTTTTATAAGGCTTAAAATTATGCCTGTGATTTATCAAGAAGGAAAAGATACAATCATCTTCACGTCTGAAGAAGAGCATGCAACACCCAGCAAAATAGATCTTCCTGAACTAGAACCAAGTCCAGGTCTCATATTATCAAATGGAGAAATAAATTGGAACTGTCCTTGTCTCGGTGGTATGGCAACAGGACCTTGTGGTGTTGAATTTCGAGAAGCTTTCTCCTGTTTTCATTATTCTACGGCTGAGCCAAAAGGATCCGATTGTTATGAAGCATTCAAAATAATGCAAACTTGTATGTCTGAGTATCCTGCTCTTTATGGAAATAAAGAGAACAACCTAAACGAAATGGAAAACGAGGCTTCACAAATTGACGATACTCAGCCATCCGCAGTAGAAGACAATTCACCAAATCCACGTCCAAGCGAATCAGTTACACATTTACAAAAAGAAATTGGATCAACAGCAGTAAGCAAAAAATAATGGCAAAATAAAGAAAAATATTTAAAATTTAATTAAATGATTCCTATCAGTTAATGAAAATCTAAGCCGTTACAGCTCCTTTCCTATAAGACTCAAAATTAAAGAATCGTTATGAGCCCTACTGATTCATAATGAGCAACGGGCATAAACGATTAAATATGTATCCGGAGTCAATGAACTATCCTAAACATAAGCCTACAGTGAGGAATGATGTTTTTGTCATATTTAACATGATTTGACCTTATTCCGAAAATGCGGTTGTTAAAAAATGTGTATTTTCGATTTTCCATTTTTCTAAAAAATCGTTTTAGATGTGTATTTCAAGAATACATATCGTCAATTTAGTTGATCAATGAATTCCCATAGAGATATAGGCATGTTTTCTTCGCGCGTAGTTCATTTTTATTGTAAGTTGGACTGCGCCTAAAGTCAAGCGACTCGGTTCCTTGTGCACATTTAATTTTATTCCTCGTGATCAAGTTCTTTGACCAAAATGGATTTTATAATATTGTAAATCAAGCATGGTCATTTAGTTTTTAAATTTTAAGTTCTCGAGCAATATAACAGTTCTCTAACTTGAATTACAGTATGCGTTAAACAAAATGAACACATACAAACAAAGTCAGAAATGAAATGGCTTTAAAATACTCCATTTGTCAGACTGTAAAAAAAAATTCATCTTCCAATCTCCATTTATGTAGATTAAGTCTTCAAAATTGAACGAAAAAACTTTAAATCAACATGAGAACTAAATAAAATATTTATTTTTATTGATTCATTTTATGTCCAAGTTAATATCAGGTAAAAATTAAAATACTTTAACTTGAGTAAAAAGTTCATTTTAAGAAAAACTGTTTCTTTAACTTTGGTGTACGATGAGTTGCGATTAATGTACAGCAATACCCAATTACATATAAAAGCTCTGTGTTCATGCTGAATTTCTATGAACAAGCGTTATGAAAATTCTTTATACATGATTAAAAATTTTGTAGATCATTACAGCTAAAATTAATTTAAAAAACTATATATATTTAGGTCCGTAAATTTCGTTACGGATTGACTGAGTTAAGGTTAGGGCTATTCGGTGTTGACGAATGTGTCGAAGTAGGTGTTGATGGTGTTTCTGGTGGCGTTATTTCCAAAGGGCAGACCAAGTTTGCAAAGTCGATTTCATTTTTACTCTTCTTTCGTTTCAAAGTGAACTGCGATTTCTTCGGTACCTGAAAAATAATAACATTATGTTCCATACAAATTCAGAATCAATTTAATAATGTGTTTAATTTCAACTAGTAAGGGATTTGCACTATGAATCATTTGAAATTTTACCATGAAAATAATTCACCTATTAATTACTTAAATTACTAATTTTTTCTAAATCATTTCAGTCGATTGTGTCGATCATTAGAAGAGTGTATCACTTAGTATCATTTAGAATTAACTTAACGTCATTTAAGACTAGATGGAATTTTCAATATATTGTATTTGATAAATTTTTCTGTGGAAAAAGGAACGCTTCCACTTCGCTGGGTATCGACCCAGGACCTTCCGATTGCCAGTCGAATGCTCTATCATCTGAGCTACGGAGGTTCCACACAACTGAAATCAGTTCAAATGATTTATAAAAAATTAGTAATTAGTTCATGGTATGCCCGTAGCCGAATGAAGCTTAAATGGGTTCTGTGAGAAAAGTTGTGTGAAACCTCCGTAGCTCAGATGATAGAGCATTCGATCGGCAATCGAAAGATTCTGGGCTCGATACCTAGCAGAGTGCAAGCGTTCCTTTCTTCACAGAAAAATTCATCAAATATATATATATATTTGGACATTGAGTCGGTCTCTGAAAATTGGGGCAGGTTAACAACTTTCATGCTTTCTAAAAAAGGAAACACTGAGGACCTGAAAATTACAAACCGATCGCTCTTGTCAACTACATTGAATATCTTTTCACTTAAGTCATCTGTGATTGACTTGTTTTTTGGGCCGCCGAGTAATTAAATCTGATCTCCGAATCTCAGTTAGATTTTAGAAAAAGAAGCTGTTTCGATACTTTTTTTTACTATGATATCAAATATTAAATTATGTACATATGAGAAAACACGGAGCGGTGTTGTATCCTGCCTTTGTTAACTTTAAGGGGCTAAATTTGTTGGCATTTTATTTATAAAATATCTTGTTCAGAATTTAATGAATGTATCAGAAGATAATAAGGAACGTCTGTTATCTACGTTTTAGTAAAAAATTTGGATTTTATTTCATTTTAAAATATAAAACTGAAGTATTATTGTAAATTACAGTTCTGTAACTACATTTCCACGGAGAATGAAATATTTTCTTGAAATTTTGGGAAGTGAATAAAAAATTACTGAGACAGATCTATTATGCCTTGAATATTCATGATATAAAAATTTTCTGATAAAAATAAGTAATTTTAGTAAATTTGCAGAATATATTACCGACAGTGTTGGACCAGTTCAGCAGAGCTCAAGAAACTTAGTTGATATTATTGATAAACTGTTTTTAAAAATTCATTTTAATGCACTTTGCCCTCCCTTGTTTCTTCCATATGCTATTATTATTTATCATTTTCTAAATTTTTACCGATTTATTTTCATTTAAAATTTTATATATGTAGAAAAAAATTGATATCCAGTGCCTGAATTGGTCACGTGACCTGCATGACCCATGGCCTTGATCAAAAAGTTATAAATTTACTTGAAATATTGATATCATTGAAAAAACTAACTTTGTGCTTCTAAGGTAAATAAGTTATTTTCAGAAATAAGTTTACTTTTCAATAATTGAATACCTTTAGTCTAGCTGTAAGAGTTAGCGGCATAAAACCAGGAGTGTCTTTCATTTCTCTTTTTTTTTGCACAATTTCTTTACCAAGAATTTCATTAAATTGAGTGGTCAGATGTCGTCGTAATAAAGTTTTTGCCGGAGAAATGCTCAATAAGGTCGCTAGTAATTCAGAAGTGAATCTTTCCTCATAGACCATAAGACTTCCATGAACACCTGATCCTCTCATATTAGGCGCATATTCCGCAAGATCAACAACACGAAGCCATTCCATGACCCGGTGATTTGTCCAAAGTGCAACATTAGTTCCATCAGCATCATTACCGTTTACTGATCGTCGCTCCAGACTGTCAAATTCGAAATTTAATTCTCGTAACATCTGTAAAAACCCACGTAAATAAAATATCACCAAACAACTTTTTACTTTATGAAATCAAGAACAACTAACCTGAATGCCACGACGCAAACTGGCTGCATGCAATTGCGATATTACGCCAAGATTTAACAAATCTTCCGACATTAATCTATGTAAAACTCTTCCATCAACTTTCGCAATCTGAAACGCTTCTTTATGCTGTGGTAAACCAATATCATCTAACCACCGTAAAACTGCTGCATTGTCCATCTATTAAACAAAAAAGTATATATCTTATGTTTTTCGTTACAATAAAGTCAAAAATATTACAACAGAACTCGCACATTCTGCACAAAATTATTTGACCTCTATTCTTGAGGAACGAAATAAAATAATTTGAAAAAATTTACCTGAATCCTAGCATAACCCAGTACGTGCAGCCAGGTATAAAACATACAAAAATTTGAATACATATTCTAAAATATTTAACACTTTATTAGAACATGTCTACAAATCAGATAATATATTAGGTAAGTTGCAGAAATGCAAGATACTCGACATGACACTTAGCCTTTAGCAAAATTCAGACTCCAATAATACAGGAGCCTGGTATATATACTACCATTCTTATGAAGAAACCAAAATAAGTATCACTAAAGTTGCATTAGTTGTTACATAAATTCTGTAGAGTTACTGAAAAATTAGTAACAATTAAAAAAAAATATTTATTTTTGATTTCAAATGAAAAATGAAATTCAATTTACTCAAGGCTTTATCGGCTTTAAGGGGTTAGATATACTTGTCATTTTAAAAAAATCGATTTTTTTTATATTGCAATTTCTGAAAGCTGCTATTCAGGAATCATATTTAAAACTTTAAACGCGTTTTTCTCGAAACCACGTTTCCAAAGTCGGTGATCACTCTAGCTCCATAACAGCTCAACCGATCGTTACCAAATTTTCACCAGTTATTAATAATATGAATGGCCTCCGGCTGAACGAAAGATTTTTTCATTTAATGGATTTTTTTTTACAGCCAAAAAATGAGCGATTTTTTTGGTGAAATTTTTTTTTTCTTTTAACATTGGAAATGTTGTTAAAAAATTTTAATATAGTCAAAAGTGATCGTTCATCCGGAGGGGAAAGTCGTTTTCTAACTAATCTCACAAATTTTTTTATTTCAGATGATCTAGTCATGAGTAGCAATGTTCACAGCAAAACGCCATTTTTTTGGGCATTTGGCAGATTGGCTGTAACTCACTTATTTAAGACTATTATTCAATAATAAAAATTGCTATAACATCTCGGAATATTTATCATTTGAATGCCACAACATTTATTAAAAAATAAATAAACGAATCTTTAAAAAAAAAAATCGTAAAAATTAAGTTTTTTTAGCGAAATAAGTGTATCTAAACCCTTAAGGAACACATTCTCATCATGACACTCGCGCTCGATTGTTTACTTTATATCTATTAGAGCCACATTTACATTAAAAAATAATACATGAATAATTGTTAAAAAAATTATCAATTTTACGTGCCCTAAAAACATTTTAGTAATCCAGAGTAGACGGTTTGAAATAGAGTACCTTGCATATTCAATTTTAAAAACAAGTGACTTGTGCGTTTAAAAACAAGCTATGACGCTGCAAGCAGTGCATTATGTCTAGATGACACTAATCAAAAACAAATTCGAGTATTTATTAGACATCTAATGGTTTAATTAATTCCATTTATAAATAATTGGAAATGAAGTACCTTTTTCAATACACCCTGAAAAATTTCTCCCAATGGGCTGGCGCTGAGTCGGAGAAAAAAAACTTCTATATCAATTTTGTAGGATATTGGAAGCTGAACAACTTTTTTATTTACATTATTAACGTAAAAAAATTTTTTTGATAGAAAAAGCAGAAAAGGGAGTATTTCGTAACTTTGGCACCCTCTACTTTTTGCATTTTAAACTCCTCTTATGCTTACCCCACGATTCGGCAAAAAAATTGTCTTTAAAATTATTTTTCCAAAAAAGCCTATTTTTTCCTAATTTGTCTGTACTAATAAGAGATATTAAACATATGACAGTTTTTTTTTAAATTTTCCGACCCTATAAACATTTCAAAATGTAAAAATAACCCTTGAAAATTAAATTCTTATCCACTTTCATACTGTTATTATTATTATTATTATTCTAATATAATTGAGAAAATTTGCTCTAGGTTTGTACATTATTTAATAAAACACATTACTTGATAACGAAAAATATTAGGATTAATTGATCAAATATCATGATATTATAAAAAATAAAATACAATTTATATGGACTGAAAAAATTATTATAAGTTTTCCTGAACAAAAAAATTGTTAAATAATTAAATGTTTTGTTTAATTTGTTCTTTCATACAATTTTAGTGTTTCTAACATTGATAGTTTTTTTTCTAACCACGGTCAAAGTTAAGTGACGCTTTAGCCCGTCTAATTGGTATTTCGCCCTTAAATAAAAATTGAACGCAGGCGACAAAGCTTAGATTTTTCTCACGTGGGATGCTTGCTTCATGGTAATTAATAACTAATTTATATTTAAGATTTGATTCCTCTAAAAATTATTTAACCGTGAAATTATTACTCAAAATAAAATAGCTAATGTCAAGTTCGATGTAGTAATGCAAAAAACCTGCAACTTTTTTACTGTGAACGCGTGAGAAAGAGGCAGAGAGGAGGAGCAAATAATATTATTTATCAGGATAATTCAAAATCCTAACAATATGTAAAATCAATAACTAATAAAGTAAAAATCATTATTCTTTGTATAAAAAATATAAATAGCTAAAATGAAAATAAAATTTGAATACTGATTTTTACTTTATTAGTTATTGATTTTACATATTGTTAGGATTTTGAATTACCCCACCGAATAATATTATTTGCTCCTCCTCTCTGCCTCTTTCTCACGCTTTCACAGTAAGAAAAGTAGGAGATTTTTAGCACCAGTAGTTCGATAAAACTGCACCTATTTTACTGTTAGAATTTTTTGAAGACAATTTTTGTTTAATTACCTTTTCAGAGCCAAGAAAGCCGGCACCATGACATCTTTCTGATTCAATTGCATATAGAAATTTCTTTCTATGTAGAGGATTTTTGATATCCAATTCTTTTTCAATTTGATTCGGGGTAGAATCTAGTAATTTTTCTCCAGTTGCTTTCCATTTCCTCAATTCACCTGCATAACATTCGAGTCCCAATTCAAATAACCAATGTCCAATTTCTTCTACAGATAGTGTAGAAAACGGTTTAATAGATTTTACTTCCCCGGACAAAGCTGGTCTACTAATTGATACAGGTTCTTCTGTGAAAATTCCAAGTTGAGGTTTACTAATGCTTTGAATTATTCAGTATATTAAAACGTATAATATGACATATTGTAAATGCTGTAAAATAACATATTTTCATTCAGTGGGCATGATTTTTCTTATTTACATAAAAAATATAATTAGACCTTGGTTCAAATCCAGAATTATTTTATTCCACAAAAAACTATTTAAACTTTCCCTGTATACAATTTAAAAAAACCGCCAAATATGCTAATTTCAGTCATTGGTAAGAGCTGTTAATCACATATAATTTTGATTGGCGTAAATTAATATAAAAATTAAGGGCAATACCCACAATATTAAATACAAATTATTTCTTCAGTCTGAATTGGTGAAAATAAGGTATCTTAGTATAGTGTACATATAACAAATGTACAAAGATTTATCGATTACTACTTAAAATTTTGATCTATCATTCTTATAAGTTTTTTTATGCGCTAAAATATGTTATACTTATTAGGAAACCACTTGACCTGTATTTAGCCAATTTAAATTCAAATTCGAGAATGAATAGTATTTAAATTGTATCACGCAACTCCAATGATTTATCCCGTATAATATTCAAAACAATCAAAAACCCCATTCCTAAACTTAACACCGCCAATGTCGTCTATAACATTCCGTGCACCGTTTGCACAGCCTGTTACATAGGCACAACAAAACGCGCCTTGAAAAATAGAATTCTAGAACATAAGAAAGATGTCTACAATCCCCCAAACAAGTGGACTGCCCTGACAAAACATGCATGGCATCAAGATCAAACATTCGATTTTGATAATGTAAGGATCGTTGATCAGTCTGACAATTATAGAAAGCGGATGATTTTAGAAATGACCCATATAGCTAGCAACCCCAACACAATAAATCAAAGAACTGACACTGACAATCTATCTGTTTTTTACCATTCACTTTTAAACAACAGGTCTAAAAACAAATGAAAAATTGATTTACAAATTTTTATCTTCCCTATGGAGTCAACAAATATCCTTATATTTTCCCCAAACAATTTTTGGATAAAGTTCCGAATAGCTGAATTTTCCGATTTTCTTCAAACTTCGTATACTTATGTATTTTGACGCGCTGATTACGAATATGATAATCAAAATCAGCGACAAAACGATTTTCATGGTAAAACCATGAAAAAACCATAAAAATTATGGTTTTTTTCGTTTATCTAAGCCAATACGCAAAATTTTACAAAATCATTCAAACAAAAGTTATAGATCTCATCGAGATACACATTTTTTGTTTGAAATATTTTTTTCTACGAGTGATACTTTTCGAGAAAATTAGTGATACATCTGATATCTTCGACGAACTCCTTCTCACTAAGAACCGTAAGGTTCTATCTCCTCAATGGAAAACAGGTTATTGGACTTCGATGAATCACCTGCAATAAAAATATGTTCTCCTAGTACGAAAAATAAATGAATCAATTCCGTCTGTCGGGGGCTAGCCCCCGAACCCCCCTATTGGGGGATCGCCCCCCCAAACCCCCTGGTTGTTGGCTACGCCAACGATTGGGATAACCTTACAGGTTCTATAATATAGATATTATGCAAATTTGTACGGTAATACTGGTGTCGGGAAAAGTACTTATTTGGAATCTCTTATTACTGGAGACTCTGGAGAAAACTTCGAAAATAATGAATGCATGCAAGAAACACACGCCTGTAAGTACTATGAGCACGGAGGGTGGAGACAGACTTGTCGCTTATTGCACTGAAATCTGTTAGATTTCATCAGATGTATCACTAATTTTCTCGAAAAGTATCACTCGTAGAAAAAAATGTTTCAAACAAAAAATGTGTATCTCGATGAGATCTATAACTTTTGTTTGAATGATTTTGTAAAATTTTGCGTATTGGCTTAGATAAACGAAAAAAACCATAATTTTTATGGTTTTTTCATGGTTTCACCATGAAAATCGTCTTGTCGCTCATTTTCGCTATCATATTCGTAATCAGCGCGTCGAAATACATAAGTATACGAAGTTTGAAGAAAATCGGAGAATTCAGCTATTCGGAACTGTACCCCAATTTTTTTTTAACATTGTTGCTTTTCTCAAAATATTCAAAATGCATAAATAAATCTCAATTCTAACAAGGTATTCAAAAACTTATTCCTTCCATCTTACTGGTTTTCTTGCCTACAACTGTCTTTTCTATGCACCCAGAAATCAGTCACTAAACGATCATCTTATAGTGAGTTTGTAAAAATGTGCCTTAAAAAACAGCGACGTAGAAAAAAGATGGAATTAAAACCAAGATTAAATTTATCAGAACCCAAGGAATTATAATGACTTAAGGTTAGAAAATTTAAATTTATAACAGATGAGATGATGAATTTGGATCCCATATTATAATATTACTCACAAAATTCGATTTTTTTTGCAAAAGTATTTTTCATGTTTTTATCGAAGTTTTTTGAAGCTTTTCATCAAAATTTTTATCGAAGTTTTTATAGGTGTTTATTATCGAGTTTTTTGCCTTTTCTAAGTTATTTATTCACACCTTTATGTACTCACATTCACATTTTAAGTTACATTTATACATAAACGTGTCTAGTTTTTTTTATCTCAGATGTTTAAAAATGTATGTTTTACTTTTCTATATTAATTCTCTTGTGTTCCCAAAAAAATTTTATGTATAACTTTATGTAAATTTCCTCATGTTTTTATTCTTCACGCAATCCCAAAGAATTTTCATGATTTTTTATCGAAGTTTTATCAAAGTCTTTATCAAAGTTTTGTTTGTATATTTTTAAGGTTTTTTCATATTTTATACATCTATATTTTAAAATACACTTATACATAAACGTGGAATAGTTTTCATGTTTTTCAATCAATGGTTTTTTGAAGTTTTATCGAAGTTTCACCGAAATTTTGTTGTGTAATTTTTTACTTATTTTTTATCACATTTTTATACTTGCATCTACAATTTAAGTTACATTTGTACATAAACGTGTCTAGTTTTTTATCTCAAATGTTTTTTGAAAAATGTATGTGTTACTTTTCAATATCAATTCTTAAGATTTCTCTTGTGTTTCACCAAAAAATGTTTATGTTTAATTTAAGTAAATTATCTCATATTTTTATTCTGTAGACAATACCAAAGTTGTACTCAAACGTGGGACTCACATGCGCAATATTCACTATTTGTTTTTTCATATTCTAGAAATAAAGATCACTGATGAGGACTCCAATCAGAGTCGAAACGTTTGATTAAAACTACTGTTTTTTTTTCATTTATGGACGCTAAAGCCAATTATCTAATAATACAAATGAATAGTGTTCTAAAAAAATATTAAATACCGTGGACAGGAACTATTTTGAAACTCAAACAGTAGGACTTTTTTCTTACCAAATGCCACTCCTTTTTTCGATGAAGTTGATGGTCGTGGTAAACTACTATACTGCCCTGAAAATCTTTTGATTTGCTCCCCCTGCAAAATAAGTTTAATTCTAAGTAAATTTTAATTAAATCATTTAATATTAAATCAATCAACATATTTTTATACTTCCTCCCGTCAAAAACTCTACTAAACATGCTGGAACCGCCTAAAATTAGTCGTGTGACTAGCAAGTTATTGAGGTTGGTTGGTACTGCTCCTGAACCATGGTAGTGGGGCATGTAATGGGTAAAACAATTTGAAGGTACTGGTCCTGCGAAATGAGGTTTCTTCGAGTTTTTAACAAGAGGTAGTATAAGCTTTTTTTAAATAACATATGCATGAAATGTGCTAAAAGCAATCTTTTTCACATGTAGAGCGTGTCGAAAATGACTAGTTTAAGGTCGATGCAGGGAAGTAATTTTCACCACTGTTGCGTATGCGCATTTTGAGCGGTTATTTTGATCAACAGAAATAATTGAAAATCGATTCAAGCATGTTTTTTACATTTGTTATAAAAAATATAATGTGCAAGATGTGAAGAAATCATGCGATTGTAACTCGTGTCTAAAATTACATGTTTCCCTCACTTGTTGCACAGTATACTATTTTGGCCCTTAAAATGTATGTGATTCTATCTACCTATTTAATTTCAGTATACATTTTTCGATGATGGACCTTTTACTCGTAGAAACTTTCCCATTGATGTGCTATTAAATTTATTTCTTGTAATTTCCGGAATCTAAAGTTGAAAGTTCTATAGAATTGCCTAAGTCTAATTATAACTTTTTAAAATACATTTTAATAAGCTTGCCCACTTCTAGCCATAGAATTGGGTCTTAAATTCGTTCATTTGAGTTTATAATAAAATTGTTGAAGCTGACATAGATATTGACATAGCATAGGCATAATCGTTATGTCGTATCTCGATGCGCGCGCATCGTATTGCCAAGTGTCAGTTGGCAATTGGTAAGATACTACATTACGCTTATGATTATGCCTATGTTAATGTCTATGTCAGACCCAACAATCCTACTTGAGACTCATTGCCAAGGACTAAACATCGATTAAGTTTTGAATCATAAATATAGTTTATATAAAAAATGAAACTGCAAAGGTATAATTATTGTTGAAAATAATTAGGAAAAACAAAATGGTGAATAATTACATTAGATAATGGATTAGCCGTACGCAGGGCAAGATTTTCGTGCTCTAAATTCGCCAGCTTGAGTTTAACCTCTGATAAACATGTTAAAAGTTCCAGCTTCTGAGTTTCTAATGCACTCCGTGATAAGACTTCCTAAAATCAATAAAACATTTAGATGCATAAGAAAAATATATTTGAATAAATACAATATTTCTTACTTTTTGTAACGCTTCTTCCATTTGTCTAAAAGACGTCATGTTTTCTTGCAAAACATGTTCAAGTTCATGAATTTTATTTGACTGTGCATCTACTTGTTCTGATAATACTGATATTTCCATGCAAAGAACATTACGTTCATTTTCTAGTTTCCGTAAATATTCCTGAAAATATAATAATCATTAATGAAATGTCGTGTAGTACTATAAGCTATGAGAAATGTTCTTATCTGCTTTAAAATTTGCTTTTAAAAAATCGAACCTGCCCTTTTCTTGTCTAGACTTACGACTTACTCCAACAATCTTACTCATAGGTATAAAAAACAGCCAGAAAAATGACAAAAGAATAAGTTTTCAGATGCATATTTCAATCAATACTAAAGTTTTTCTATAAATTAAAGTTAATTTATAGAGTTCTTTAAGAACTATCGAAAACCGAAAGTAAAAATTGTGAATTATATTTAAAATTAATCAAATTAAATTAATTAATAATTTTCCATATTTTATGTAGGTATTTTTTCAATTTAATATAAAGAAAACAATATTGCGCGTTTAAGTTTGAGCGCTTCTCTAAACGTCAAGATTCGATGGTTTCAAAATTCAAATTTCATTTTAAATTAATACTTTCTCATTGATGATGAGAATATAGAAATGGTAATCCAAAAGCGTTTTGTTATAGAATTTTGATTTCGCACTTGACTGATACATATCTAAATATACTTACAGGCTGCAACCACTTCAGTAAAATATCTGCCATATTCTTGTCTGGTGGTGGAAGGCTATTAGGAGCATTTTTAATGGCCGTCACTAAATTTCTTGCTGCATCGAACACTGAGTCTTTCCACTCATTATTGACTTCACTGCCATCAGCACATGCCCCTAATAACAAATTAAAGTTAATTTTATGGTAGTAATGAGCCACTTAATAATAAGATAAAATTTCGGATCTTCTAATCTTTGATTATTTCTAAGTCTAAATATATAAATATGCCAATTTACATATATAGGGCATTATTTCTCAAGTATACTATTGTAATTCTAAAAAGTTACATTCTCTGATTAAGCTGAAAATTGTCGGACATCTGTGTAACACAAAGAAAAATGAAGATCAGGAATTCAGGATTGATTACTGGAATTTCTGCAAATAATTTTACTCTTGGTTCTTTCCAACTTATTCCCTGATAAACAGAAGAGAGTGTGACGCAGATTAAAAATGGTTACTGTGTTCCAGTAATCATTGCCAAGTGACATTATACTCTTTTCTGCTTATTGGGGAATCAGTTGGAAAAAATTTAACGTAAAATTCTTTTGTAGTTTTTGATGAAACTTGATATTGTTCAAGACCAGTAGAGCTGGTTTGAAATCTATCCATACTATTAAAGATTCCTGGTAGTTGAATAAAAATAATATATATTCTAATTCATACTACCAGAAATAATACCATCCATTTGCAGTAACGCTGCTTCTAACATTTTGCTAGCTTCTGAGGAAGGCTTGCTCAGTAAAGTCGATTCACTTGTCTCCACTTTGTTGCTGTTCAATTCATTTTTGCCCATTACTAGTATCTGCAACAAAATAAGATTGAATTAAACAAAATACTTCTGAAAAAGCTGTTGAAAAACAAATGGAAACTACAAAATATTACAGATTGAATGTTTCATTTACCAACAGATTGCATTTTGATTATTTCTCTTACACAATAAAACGAGTGTTAAATATATAATATGAAATGATTTGTAAATGTAGTAATGGATTTTACAGTTATTTCAGACAATCATTGAAGAACGAGAAAAAATTTGCCTCTGCCTAGATTCAAAACGAGATCACCAACTTTACATGAGAGATACGCTAAAATTCGATACTGAATTCAATAAAAATCCCAAGCGTTCAAAAAGTTCATAAAGAATCTTTATTATATATCTTATTGTATATCTTATATACATTATGCAGTAAAAATGTTTTCAAAGAGGTCATTGGAAAGCATAAATGTGAGTGAGCGAACTCACAGCTGCATAAGAGTATATCTGGCAAACAATCATCTGTTATCTGTTCGCATATATACTTTTGTACACATTGTCTTTAACACTTTTTTTTGAAGCTACACACACTTTAAGCAAACCTTAAAAATCATCTTTTTTGCAGAAGAAATTGAATTATAAAGTGAGTCTCGCAAATAATGGAAATGTTGATGTTCAGAACAGTTTATGGTAATAAAAGCTTTTTTATGTGTCCCACTTCACATGAAATAATTTGAAAAAAAAATTCAACTTCAAAAAAATAAAGGAAGTTATTCAAATAATGATTCGTATGAAGAAAATCACTATTAAGTATGATGGTACTTCAGATAAAGTTCCCCCTGAATATTTTAGATTCAAAAGAAGGGGGAAGAGTTTCTAAAATAATTTAGAAAAATACTTTTTCTACTAGCGGGTCAAAAAGTGCATTTTTTGGCCCCTGCGGGGCAAATAAATCCATTTGTTGACCCCCAAGTGGAAAAAAAGTCGTATGCAACACGGGAGAAGCATGTATTTTACTCGCTTTGCTCGGGCATCAAACTTTCCACTCGCAAAATAAACTATTTTCACCCTAGATGCATAATATACTATTCACTTCATATATATTTCTGATTAATGAAATAACAATGTTTGACGAAGAAAAAGAATAAAAGATTTCAGTTTTATTGTCCAGCAAAGAAGATATAAAATTTTTTGAGCTATAAGAGTTGCTACTTAATAAAACAACAATCTTCATCAGAAGAAAAAAAAACAATTAAAATTTTATCATACATCAAGAAAGATGTGAAATAATTTCAACAAACGTGAGTTGTAACTGATAAAGTCACTTTACCGATGGAAGCTGATATGCGACTGATAATGATGGACGGTAAAGTTTGACAAGCTACTGCAGAAATATCTCCTTGCAGACAAAATAAAATAAAGAAAAATAATGAGAAGCTTAAATTTGAAATGCCAACACTGCACGCCTGAATTGGTTTATTAGAATGTCTTTTCCAAATAGCTTATTGGCTCGTACTTTGCAAATGGCAGGCAAAGGCAAATGAGCATAAACTGATGATGAAGAATGCCGAATGGATATTTGTAGCATTCAAAGAGTAAACTGACTTGATATTAGATGCGTCAAGTTAATGTGCAGGAACATAGTATAAAGGGAGAATTGCAAAAAAGTTCTTTGCTGACTCGCAGCTAGCATCTCAGATTACTGACGTCAATAAAGATTTAAATGAAATATTTGTTTGCATTATACACAAAATGGTCTGCAGACAGGATACTGATTTAGACGAAGTCCCTAAGTATTATATAGTTTTTGAGATAATTTGACGAGTTTGTCAATAAATAGCTTCCCCGGGTCAAACTGTGTTGTTTTTGGTTTCGTTCCGCAAACTCAAATTTTAATTTATATTTCATTTAATTTAGCACAATGTGACTGCAATCAAAAACCGAAATCTCTATATATGTTTCTTTTTTAGTTTTCGAGATAATTTGAAGAGTTTGTCCATAAAAGCCTTCCCGGGTCAAACTTTGTTGTCTTTGGTTTCGCTCCGCAAACTCAAATTTAAATTTATGTTGTTTTTTAATGTAGCACAATATGACTGCAATCAAAAACCGAAGTCTCTATATATGTCTCTATTTACGTTTCCGAGATAATTTGATGGGTTTGTCCATAAATGGCTTACTTTTCTCAAGCTTCAAAAATTTTTTTATCAGTAAACCATGTTTTTTGGTCAAAAATCACTATTCTGCATATTTTTGACTGTCATGAAGATCATACGACGAAAAAAGAAAAAAATTCATCTCACGAAACGTCACAAACTTTAGCTCGATGCATTATATGCCGTCTGGTACATAAAATATTTTGATATAGAACATATGTCTGTTTATGTCGAAAATATCAAAATTTCGAATTAAGAAAATGGTAAAGATGAAAACAAAAGTAGATAGACTATTTTTTATTTGGATACTTCAAAACTTCGATTTGAGCAAAATTTGTTTTCATTATTAAAACTTAAAATAGGCTATCTACTTTTGTTTGCATAGAATTTAGCTTTTACCAAGATTTTATTCGATAAAGTTCATTATTTTAAACAAAAACATATACAAACTGAACATGACTGCTCATGTAAATTCGATAATTTTTTAAGGATCACATGCCCTTGAAGAATACGCCGGGAATTTCATAATTTTAAAATGAATGTTGAATCCATTCTGTATATCTATGGTCAAATACTCCACAACTACTGATTTTTAGAATGTTTCCTTTTACACCAATAATCCTATAATTGTAAATAATTCTTATAGTTCATATAAGTGTAATCGCAAATCATTTTAATCTTAAACTTACATTGAATTATATCCAGCTCCAAAGAATATGTCTCGAAGAGGTTAGCTTATAATCACGAATTAATATTCATTGAATAATTATTTGGAATAAAAATATTTTTCATTTCAGATATTCGTACAGTTTATATTGAACTTTTAAATACAAAGTAAAAGTGGAATTGTACAAGTTTAAAACGGGAGTAGAGGAAAAAATTCATGTTGTGTATATAAGGCAATAACACAAAATACAATTATTAACATAAACGAATCATATAGAAATAATGTTCTAAAGAGTTTATGTGACCGAGAATATGTCCGTGAGCACGAGAATATGACCGAGAATTTATACACAACTTCCGATGATGCTGGTTCTTGATTGGGCGGGCTGCTAGATCCGTTTGCTGTCGTTGGTCCGTTGAAACGAACACCCGCGAAAAAGGAGAGGTTTTATTTTTATTAAATTAAATTAAACACATATTCACTGTATAACTTCATAGTTTACTATTCCGAAATAGTTTATAATTATAAACATAATTATATACAATTTATTATATACTCTAGTTTTACAGTTAGACTCAGTTGGACCAGGTTAGACTGTCAGCAGCTGTCAGGCCTTGCTCGCCTGATTTACCGACTATTTCACATGTGCGATTTCGATCGAAATTATTCTAAGTCCGACGTCTTAGAATTATTTAAAGTTGCGGAGCTACTTTTGGTATCGATAACAACCGTAAAAACAGGCCGTGCAAACCTAATGGAAAGGTGGTGGACCGTTAGCAACTAGCGCCGCGTACAGCACTGCGCATGAACTACCATTATGAGTGCACGTGTTAGTGCATATACATGCATACGTAGGTTCATTAAATGTGTTACAAAGAATATATTTAAATAAAATTAAAAGGAAATTGAAGATTTAGCGCAAAATTGTGAAAATTTAATTCAAGAGTGAGAAGTTATGTTGATATCAACTCACTCTTTAATTACATTTACACAATTTTGCCTTAAATCATGGTTTTCTCGTCATAAATAAAAATCAAAAATATCTGTAATTTGTATTTTTATTTTCAGAAAATATAGTTGCTTAGCACATTTTGCGTTGATTTTTGTACTACAAGATAATCGAACACTTTGTGGGGTCGAGATAGCTCTTTTCGGTGTTGTGTGAAAGTCTTCTCCAAATACATCCTTGCTGCTTCCTGCTTCTGGGATATCTTCTGATTATTTTTTCTGGAACATAGATTAAAAGCATATAATTTATATGAATATTTGAAATTTATTTCGTAGGTATTTTATAAAATAAATAAAAATAAATTTTATAAAATAAAACTCCAGTCACATGTTTCGCGAAATTGTGGTGGGGATTTCTGACATTGTGGAATTTTTATTGGCAATTCTCAGCTATTTTTTCATAAATAATCCTTTGTAATTTTATACTATATATGTACTTGCATCTATATCTTCAGTAACATTTAGACAGAAGTACACTGCCGGTCGAAATTATTTGTTCACTTGTTGTTTCAGCTATTCCTAAAGTGTCTTAATTTTTATAATAACAAGTTGAAATTTTTTTCCCTATCATAAAATAAAAGTTAATAAAATTTTGCAAATAACAAATAAAACAAAATAATAAATAATAAAATAAACTAAATAACAAAATTAAAGAAATTTTTTTTTAAATAACGTTTTAAATAACGTTGGATTAATTCTAAATCAGAGGTTTATAAGGCCGATATAGTAGAGTTCCGTTGTCACGTACAGTGATACACTCTTCTAATGATCGACATAATCTTCTGAAATGATTTAGAAAAATCAAAAAAATAACAAAATGTTAATTTTATAAAAAAATATTTCAGAAAACTTGAAATTTCAATCATTCTGAAAAATATTAACAACTCTGAAATTAATTAAGATTTTTAAAAGTTTTTTGTCTCATTTAAATGGTAGGTTTTCATAGTATTTTGCTAACTAATCAAGATATTTTCAGATTTTTTTTCCTGGATTCTACCCGGCGTCAAAAATGATACCAAAAGGTCATAAAATTTTAAAAATGTGTAGCTACTTACAAGAAATTTTTAAAAACCAATGTGTATCATATTTTAATAAAATTTATAGATTACTTTCTTCATTTGAAAATTTTCGACATGTTTGTACCATGTTTGACCCCAGGGTAGAATCCAAAAGAAAAATTCTAAAAATATCTTGATAAGTTAACAAAATACTATGAAGAGTAACCTTCAAAATGAGACCAGAAACGTTTAAAGGTCTTAATTAATTTCAGTGTTATTAATATTTATTCAAAAAGATCGAAATTTGACGTTTTTTGCAATATATTCTTATAAAATTATCATTTTGCCTTCAACTTGGGCTCAGTAGATGCAAAATTTAAATAATTATAAAAATTAAGACACTTTAAGAATAGCTAACACAGCAGGTGAATAAATAATTTTGACCGGTAGTGTATATACTACTTTTTTAGTTTGGTATCTCAAAATTACGTGCTAGAATTTTATTGTCATTCCTAAGGAAGTTTTAGATACTTCATCGAAGTTTCTTGTACTATTTTATGTAAATTTTCTTACGATTTTTACATTTTTTCACATTTTCAAAGTTTACTTCGAAATAGGGCTCATATATGTAATATTTTATTTATTGCACTTAAAATTTTAGAAATAAAGATCACTAATGAGGACTCTGATCAGAGTCGAAAAGTTTGAAATTATATACAATATCGTATGAAATTAAAAATATTGTTACTTACGTGTGCAAATTGCACGCTACTTTCTTCAAAGTCTCGTGTGCCTTCTGCAGGTTTTTCTACTTCGGGAATAAAAATTTCGAAGTCTGATGGGGAAGAAACACTCGCCGGTTTAATGTTCACATCACTTCCACTCAACACATCACTACACGACGGTAAATTTAACGTCGGAAAAATGTCGATGACAAATAAAAAATTGTCTTTCTAGTACTTCGAGGTATCCTAACCTCGACAAGTAGGGATTTGAACATGCTTCTATCCATCGTTGTCCGGCATTTTCTTCCTTCGGAAACCGATGAATTGACACATTGTTCTTCCGACCCCTTTTAGAGGTACACCCACTCACAGCACACTGAATTTCGTACTTCGAATTCATTTTAAATGATTATAAAGCGCGATCGCGTACGAATTGTTGATACATGTATACAACAATGGCGGAACTCATACGAAGCCGTTCCCTTTGCCGCACTCCGCCCGCTTCCGACAACTAGCGCCGCGTACACCACCGCACATGAACTATCCTACGGGGACACCCAATACATTAGAGGTCGACCTGCCCTGCGTAAAAATCCCAGTTTTCGACGCTCCATGGTATATTTGTAAGGTCGGTTTCGAGTGGGGTTTAACCCTTTCTCTCAGCCCTTTAGCCAATCAAATTGCATACGTCAGCAAATTTTATGGTACTTTGGTAATTAGAAATTCAGGCTACGCAGGACCGCCCGACCGCCTATTGCTAATAATTCAAACGAATGTATCGATAAAAGGTGACATTATAAACAGTCAAAGTTGAGAGGTCGAAATTCTTAAAAATGTTTATAAGCATAGCATCCGGTTCTTTTTAGACTTAAGGCACGCTTCGGTAATTAAAACAGATTTATGAGTATATATTTGCGACAAGGTTATTGCGTGCTTTCGCATTCCTTAAATTCCTATACGTGTAAGCTTGTGAATAAATCACAGAAGAGTCTTTCCGTTAAGGCTATGAGTCATTACGTTCGAATTTTAGCGCGTATATTATCGGTAATGTGTATTCCCTTTATTTACGTATTATTACAAAACGGGTTCTAGAGCCCCCCTCATGTTTGGTACCGCAAGCGGCCACACCGTTACATTTAGAGTTCTAAATTTCTCTGACATTTAAAATCCGGTCACGTTCTCGTGACCGTCATTTTAAGACAACTTGAGAATTTACAAAGAATTTAGGAGAATTTTACCTTCACCAATATTTTCTTTATCATTAAACCTTATAATATTGTAAATTTATTTCCAAACACTATGAATTGCAATAGTGAAGATTTCATAAAAATCAAACTAGGGGCCGCTCACATAATACGTCACACAGTTTAATGGGGGGGGGGGGGTGTCGGCAAATTTTGACGTGGTGTGACATGTTGGGAGGGGGGTCTGCCCTCTGCGTTACGTTACACATTAAATGTGTACCCACGAAATTTGAAAAAAAGTTCTGAAAAGATTATCTACAATAATAATTAATAGCTTCTTTTTTTACTGGATTTTGCACGCGTTAACGAAAAATGTTTTATAAAATTAAGAGGTGTGATGTGACATCGAAAGGGGGGGGGGGGGCTGAGGTTTGCGACCATATGTGACATAGGGAGACGGGGGGGGTGGGGGTAAAAATAGCTAAAAATCGCGTGACGTATTATGTGAACGGCCCCCTACGAAAAATGTCAAGTTTTATCGGAATTCAATATCAAAATTTTTTTATAGCCATTATATTAAATTCAAACATAAAGAACAAGTAATTCAAGTTTTCTTCGCATAAATTACGCTTTGATTTAAATAATTGTTTGACAGTTTCGGGACAGTTTATGCACTTTTTTAAGTGCTCTACTTGTCGAGTGGCATGCTTTCTGTACACCTGATCACAGTATTTGCACTTGAAAGAAGCTTTATTTTGTTTATCAATAATATAACTGACTTTTAACTTCATGTCTAATTATGTTTCTGTTTGTATACTTCTCTTTGAATCATGCTTCTTCCCGGTAAGAAGAGAAGAATTCAGAAAAATTCAGAATCTGAATTCCCATTAATACGCGAATTTTCCTCCATCTAAAGTTCCACGAACGAGTAGAAAGAAAAAGCAAAACCTATTCCTTTCAATGGACTTAGAAAAATATAATGGAAGCGTATTGAGGAATTAAAAAGTGGAAGAATACAAAGCAGAGACTAGAAGGGAATAGAATAATGTCACTTTGAAGACGCAACTGAGAATTAAATTAAGTGAATTTTTTCAAATCAATAAATATTGTATTAAATTTAAAAATTATAGGTAAAAAAAAATTTGGGTAAATGATATTAAATTTTTTTTATTCATTTATTGAAAAGAGACATATTTTGACCGATTTTGTATGAAATCTGTCTTGGAACACATTTAAATTATATCATAAATAACGAGAACGAGAACCTTTAACAACATTATTTATCATATTATTAAATATATAATTTGTTTAAACAATATACATATATTTTGTGGACAGATTAGAAGGAATTAAATTAATGGAAAATACAGCATGTGAGTATGGAATTAAAAAAATTACCTTGACAAAAGTATTCAAATTTCCAATAAACTTATATTGCACAAGAAGGAATAGAAATCATGTACGTGCACATATTTTGTGAGCAGATCAGAAAGAATTAAATTAATCGAAAATACAGCATGTAAGAATGGAATTAAAAATAACCATGAGAGGTGTGTCTATGCTCGGATCAGTGTTCGCAGAACCTGGACATAAATGGCCCCCCACCATGGACCCTACCAGCTCATGGCTTCTTCCTCGCTCCACTGCCATAGGTTGGTTGAATGAGGAAGACACAATGAGCTCGAAGCATCTATGGTGGGGGCCGTTTACGTCCACGTTCTGCGAACACTGGCTCGGAATAAGAGGAATTAAAAAAATTGAAAAAATGTTCGCCTGCATGGAATACAACACAACTGGCAATCGTTAAGGAAATAGAAAAGAATTGTTTTCGGAAATAAACCTATTCTTTCGTTGGGCACTTCTTCCGATGGAAAATTAGCACATTCAAAAAAATTAAATAATTCTCATTCTTTCATTTAAGTCTGGAAATACTAATTTTTCTGAATTCTTCTCTTCCTACCGGGTTGCTTTTACTCTTTGAGTTATACTTTGAGTTTAATATACATCATCAGTTCCTTCTCTGAAGGATTCACCTGCCTGGCCCGCCTGGCGTTAAACCCGAGTAACGCCTATGGACATCCTTTTCACTGACTATGTGAAAAGTCTACCAATCCAGAAGCTCCACCTCAGGCTAGGTCGACTACGTTGAAAATTAATGGCAGAGTTTTTGGCGCCATCTGTATCGGGAGGTGAAACTATAAAAGCGCGTTTGTGTTAGTGCATGTATACGTATATGCAGAGCTCTTGTATGTGTGGGTCTATTTTAATAATTTTTGGGAAACAAGATAATTAATGCTAAATCAAGCAAATAAAGATCGTGAAATGAGAAATGGAAGTTTTATTATCATTGTATATCTCATTAAACATTCTTTACTTGCTTCATTTTGCATTTATTTGTACTAAACGCAAATAAATACATGAACATAGAAGTATATAATTTCTAAATAGTTTTATTGTTTAAAAGAAAACAGAATTAAATACAAAAAAAAATTCGCTGAGACGATGTAGTAATAAAATACTGTCAAATACTGAACATAGAAATTTCTATTTACTTAATGATGGTGTATGTCGAGGCTGTGGTAAGAGTTTCAAAGAAGTTCCAATAGTTCTAATAATTGTTCTAATAGTTTAACAATTTTAATGTAACATTATTCTATTTGAAGACATCATAACCCAAATTGTTCAATTTTGATGGCTTATGCTTTAGAATTTCGATTTTGTATAACACTGAATCTTTCGAGTTTGAAATTGTTCATATTGATTGTCCTAAACTGAAAAGTGTTCAATTTTTTGAGTTGAAAATTTTGTAAATTTAAAATAAATTCAGTTTGAAAATGTTTAATTCTGTTTCAAGAATCAAAATAAAAAATTGTTCAATTTGTATAGCTTCTGCTTTGGAATTTTATAATTTAAAAACATTTTCATATGGAGTTTGTTTAATTCTGTAAGCTTATAAGCAGCCTAATGTTGAACATTTTAGTTTACAATTGTTCAATTTTGAATGTTTAATTCTCAATTTTAAATGTGTTTTTACAATTGATCCACATTGAATTGGAAACAGGTAATTTAAATTATAAATTCTTTAGTTTGAAAACAATTCACTTTCGAATGCTGAACATAGAAATTCTTAATTAATTAAGGGTGGTGTATGTCGAGGCTGTGGTACACGGAAAACGAACTCGGCAGTTTGCTCGCTCCCGACTGTGGCGTCACACTCCCAGAGTGTGCGTACATCTAACTGCCAGACTTTGGCGATCGCGCGCCCAAAGCTAGCGGCAGAAATTCTTCCAAACTGAAACAAGCCTGAAACAAGTAACAAGCTTGTTTCAGTTTGGAAGAATTTCTGCCGCTAGCTTTGGGCGCGCGATCGCCAAAGTCTGGCAGTTAGATGTACGCACACTCTGGGAGTGTGACGCCACGGTCGGGAGCGAGCAAACTGCCGAGTTCGTTTTCCGTGTAAGAGTTTCAAAGAAGTCTTACAACCTAGAGAGAGTGGAATACGTATTTTTGCTTTTTATGGAAGTTTTGTAATGTTGAGCTGCTCTTTTTACAAAACTGTTTGCATTCTTATTTCTGTCGTTATCGATATCAAAGGGAAGTTTTCCTCTCAAAATTGCATTCAAGTATGCTGATGTCGAATTAATATATTGAATTATACAGGAGTGCAGAAACTGCGTGAGAACTTTTTCTCTGTGTGTTAGGCAAGTGACTAGATCACTCCTAATCTCACGACGAAGTAAATTAAAAGCAGTATTCCGAACACCTACTGTTGAATAAATACTACCCATGATCCTCCTGAGAATGCTTTTCACATCCATATGAATTTCTTCCAAACGCGTAATGCTAATACCACTCACTCGTCGGGCCGATGAGCAGTTAGTGTTTTCAAGAAGAGCTGTACATGAAGGACATGAAACCATCTGAGGAATTTTTGTTTTAATATCTTTTAAGACAGTATGTGTTGCTGTTGAAATGGACCCTTTTTCAGGAATTGGGTCTTCTTGTGAAGGACGGATTTTGGGTACTTTTGAAGGTAAGAAGCATGCAGGGCGTGTATGTTGCACTGTATTTTGATCACTTTCCTCAAAATCGAAATAGCTCTGCCACGTTTGTATGAAGGATCCTTCATCATCCATACAATTTGCTCCCATCGAGTGAGAATAGGTCATGTTGTTTATAACCAAAGTTTTAAAAAAGGAAACGAACTGATAGAAAGTGGGCTTTCTATTATTGACACCACAATCACGGATTTGTGAAAAGAAATTCTCAAGAGGATCCTGGTTAACAAAAGCTGTTTTTAAACTCTCAAATCCGAGATCTTTGAGTCTCTTCCACAGAAATTTAAAACCTCGCAGAGTCAATTTAAAGTTTTTCAAGGTAGGAGGTTGCCTGTTGACAGGCTTTTTCGTCTTCGGATCTACGAACCTCATAAGCGAAATTTCTTGGTACGCCTCATCGAAAAACTGCAAGTGAAAACTTGAATCAGTTAAGAGGGTGCGGTACTCGCTGTGTGGATCGTGTTTAACTTTTCCATTGAATGCGTCGGTCAGTTTGTTCCCAAAAAAACAAAAAGTTTGCGGTGTTTTTTCCTTCCTTAGGAATTTGTAGCATGCCGAAAATACCGGAACGCCCTAAAATGAAATCAGATTGTTTTCTATTTCATCATTTTTTATTACTAGTTACATATGAACAATAATAAAATGTAATATTTTGAAGAAAGGAAAGAAATCTTGACAAACCTGGTCCACCTGCTAGCCCATCTAAACGCGAAGCCAGTGAAAGGCTAAGAACCTGTGTCATTATGTGAACACTCATCTTCTTGATTTTTTCTGGATACACATGGCGATCCGTCAATTTTGGAACAAACCTCCGTTCCTGGGTACCGTAAACGTCTATCTCGTACGCTGTTACAATATGCTTCCATTCAGCGAAGGTTCTCGCTGATTCCGCTTTGCATTGACTCCACCTCAATTCCAAATCTTTATCTAAAAGATTATTTCGGAGGCACTTCAGCAGGTGAGGAGGATCGTAGAGAGGGATAATGTCTAAGCCATGCACAATGTACGTGCCATCTAAAAACAGGAATTTGTTTTAGTTATTTGCATACATTTGTAAATACAATAGGCTTCACAGCACATTTTTTTTAAAACAGAAACTAGGTTGATTATGTCACCGAATATAGTGTAAATAATGGAAAGCATCGATTCTTTTCAAAACATTAATATTTTCGTGACTTTAAGTTGAGAGAATTTCAAATGTTAAAAACACTAAATAAAAACAGGTATCAAAATTTAATAATTTCTAATTAAAAAGCATTTTACAGCAATTTAAATATATATACATCAAATTAAATATACATATATGAAAATTTTTTTGCTTTCACAGATGGTTCAATTTAAAATTAAAAGCATGTGGAATTAAAGCAATTATAATTTGTAACCGTTAAACATGGAATTTCCTTGAGAACAAAGGAAAAAACAAGAATTTTTTCGAAAAAGGGAAAACTGTAGAAATAGGGCGAGGACTTTGAAGGTGAAACAAGTTTTTGGATACAAATTGACTTACTTTTTAAGACGTATTCTTCACCCTTCAATTTTACTGTGTCCTCTAGAAGAGTTCGTATGGCAGCTTGATTGCTGGAACCTCCGTCACATACAGAAGCCACTATAATAAATCCAGCATCTTTTACGGCACCAATCACTTCTTTAATACTATAAAGTAATTGAACAGTTGTTGTCTGTTTGCTGCAGAAACAAAAGGAGACAGGAATTTTATTTCCGGTGTGAAGAGAACGCAACATGAAGACGAGAGCGTGGTCTGCAAATTTCTCTGTGCGAACATTTCCCCAATCCTCGAAGCCAACTATTTTATCCAATTCTTTATCATAAAAGAGCCCAGTTCCGAGAAGTAATTCGTCCCACATTAAGATCATCACTTTTTCCTTCTCACTTAAACCTTTTGCGGTCTCTTTCAATCTCCTCCGCGTGTCTTCATTAACTCCAGCATCCAACTTAATTTTCTTTAAAACTGTTTTCAGAGATGTAGGACTGGGAAGTGGTAAGAAAGTGCGCAGAAACCTATAACACTTGGCAGATCTTTTAAATATTGAAAGGGAAATTATTTTCTCCTCCTGCGTATACCATCTACCGTGTACATCGATATCAGCATTCCGAAGTAACATATCTATAAATTGTTTCTGTACGAAGCTTAGTTTGTTATAAATTCGAAAAAATTTTGCAGAATTTCGACGTTCGCTTTGGTCCTTCTTATGTACCCTAAGCCAAATGTAAATTAGAAAAACGGAATTAATATTACCATTCAATTCATAATACATAAAGGGTACTTTAGGTAAGTGAAATATTAAATTTCGTTAGCAGGATACAGTTAAATGTTTAATTGTAAATAAAAATCAGTCAAATATCTGAAAATGATCGTAAGTAATTCGTCTCATCCTAAAGTAATAGCAGCAAAATGTACAATTAAAAAGTAAAAAAAAAATAGATAAAAATGAAAAAAGATGTAAAAATTAGTTCAAAAATTGATCGTAGCAAAATGTACAATTAAAAAGTAAACAAAAACTAGATAAAAATAAAAAATATGTAAAAATTAGTTCGAAAATTGATCGTAGCAAAATGTACAATTAAAAAGTAAACAAAAAATAGATAAAAATAAAAAAGATGTAAAAATTAGTTCAAAAATTGATCGTAGCAAAATGTACAATTAAAGCTTAACAAAATGTATAAAAACATTCCGTCTTTCTGTTCATAATCTGCGCAAGTGAGGATTTACATAGAGTATATCTATTTCGAATATTTCGTTTCGAAGATGGGTATAGTAGTAGACGCAGTTACAAATTTTGCCAATTGATACCTTCTGAACTTTTTCTTTAATTTATAATTTTCTTCCCTTTTTGCAGACAGCTGTGAGTATAACCTTTTTTTGGTAGGACTTCTCAAGTCTGCCGTTCTCCAAGCTGTGCGACAACTTGGACGATTTTCAATATTCCGATGTTTTGGAGTAGATGCTAGTGCCTCTTCTACTGGTCTTTTACTTGCATCATTCTCAGATACCTGTATCTCTTCTACTGTTCTTTTACTTGCATCATTCTCAGATACCTGTACCTCTTCTACTGGTCTTTTTCTTGCATCATTCTCAGATACCTGTACCTCTTTTACTGGTATTTTACTTGCATCATTCTCAGATACCTGTACCTCCACTGCTGGCCTTTCCAGTCCTTCTATCTCAATTGCTGGACCTTCCTCCACCGTAATCCTTTCCGATTCCCCATCATCGCTTTTTGTTTTCTCCAAAATTTCCTACATAATATTAAATAAAATGGTTAAATGCAATTTTGTACCCTCCTTCTTGATTTGAAGATAATAGTTTGGATGGATGGTAGGGGGTAAATCAAAACAATAATTTTAATGCTGATTAATTTTGAACAGCAAGGTTTCGTTGGCTATGGTTTGCCAACCTCTTCAAGCTAGTTAATCGAAGACTACAACAATTATAAAATGTCATTTTAAAATTTTAAAACTGTTTCCTGACTCATTCTTTCTTGTCAATGTCTTTAATTTCAATTTTTTGACTTTTATTAATATCATTTTATTAAAATTTTATTAAAATCAGGCATTAAATAGAATAAAGAAATCGTCACTTTTACGTTGAAACTGTGAAATTTTTAATTCTATTCAATTCAAGCCTTCTTACTGGGTTGTTTTGATTTACCCCCTATGATCCATCCAAACTGTTATCTTGTAATATTAAATATGATATAGTGTCAGCTTTTGCAATACAAAACAATAATAATGTTATCACCTATAAGAGAAATAGAGAATACTTTTTCTCAGAAAAGCATAAGGTAAACATTTTTAAAATAGACAATATGTAAAAAAGTCTTATCAACTTACGTTTTTGAAATGTAGTGAGCTTCTCCTTATATCTGCTCCAGGTGATCTTTCCAAAACTTCTAATTTTCCCTTTCCAGGAGATGAGAAAATCGGATCTACTTTGATATTGATCGAGTCCTTCGTAACCGCATCATCAGCCAAATCGATATTCGCAACGATGTCACATGATGTATGTCCTTCATAATTTGACGGTGCCGGTAAATTTAGGGTTGGAACAGCATCTCTGTGCAGCATAGTTAAACCTCTAGGAGTTTTAAACATATCATTTTTATGAAAATGATCTCGGCATATGAAATACCGTTTGGAGGTTATGCAATCATAGGGTAACGCTTTCAATTTTTCATTTCCGGTGCTTTCTACCCATTTCAGTCCTAATGCACGATTTGCGGGAAACTTATGACCGATAACTTCTTTATCCAACACTTTTCTGTTTTCACAAACCACTACAACACACTTTTTTCGATCCAATTCATCCATTTTTTCAAATTTCTTGACGGTATTCAATGCGTGCATCAGAATCAAACACAATCAAATATGGCTGCCACTCTCTTCGCACCCCTCTACAACTTCTTATAAACAACGCTGGCGCCATCTCTGCCGGGCGGTAAACTATTTTTCTACCCCTCACTGCCTCTCGGACCCCCGTGCCATAGTTCTAAATTTTGCCATTTCCATGCATGGGAGTTGACCTAGCCTGCTCCACCTTTAGGAGGAATTACACCTCTGCATGCAGGAATTATGCATGCAGGTTACCATGGTAACATATTAGTGGGAAAGAAATAGGAAAATTGTCAGTCTCTTTCTCTCTTGTGTGTTACCATGGTAACCTGCATGCATAATGCCCAGGCCCTGTTAACTCTAATGGGGGAATATGAAGAATTATGATTATTATTTTAGGCGTAGTACAAGTTGCGGCCAACTGTTGGCGCTACGTGTCGGCCCCGCTGCACCCCACCCCGCTCGCCAAAGTCTGCGTCTGTCCTCGCATATCCTCGTTTGGTCCTCGTTGCACTGCGTTGCACAAACGTCAACAAACGTTGTGGTTAGAGGCAGTGTTAAACCCACTTGTGAAGAATCTAACCTACAAAGAAATTTACAAGAGCGGGTATCGACCAGCCCCCGGAATCTCTGGAGTTGAAAATGTCACAGATGTTGACCGTTGGCCACCGTGGCGCTGGCTGTTCATGAGGCCGACCTTATACAGATTGGCATTATAGATCATTGAAATTTAACGTTTTTTGTGAAAAATTGGTGTCTGAAGTGCTTTTGTGTGCTTTTTAGGTAAATTGGAATGGTTTTAACAGTCAGTAATATAAAAATTTAAGTGAAAATGCGGAAATTTGTTGCTGTGGGTTGCAAAACAGGCTACACGTAATGCTCTGAAAAAGTGCATTGTTTTGTGGTTTATTTATCATTAGCGCCTTTAACTTATTAAAATTTAATCTATACTAAATTTAAAACGCTTTGAATAAAAAAATCAACAAAGCTGACTGACTGAACTTAAGGTATTATAGATAGGGATGGGCGATCTTAAAAAAAAAGAATTGATTCTGAAATTATTGATTCAATTTGATCGATTAATCAGTTAAAAAGATCGATTTTTGAATCGATCTTCAAAAATCGATACCTTTTTTCTGAAAATGATAAATTTCTGTTAAATAACCTTTTTTTAAAATGTTTTATAATTATTAGAGATATAATTGTTACTTGCATATTTTGTGAATTTAAAGTATCAAAATAAAAAAGTGTTTATATCAATAAAAAAGGAAATTAGGCTTAAAAAACACACTATATTTGCGAATCAGGAACGTTTTTTATTTTTTAAAATTGCACAATTTCTAAAGCAATGCGTATTATTAGTGATAAAGTTTCTGACATAAATATGAAGTATTACTATAAATTTTATAATATTAATATACTTTGAACTTTGCATATCACTTAAAGTATTATTTATGATAAAATTTCTGGCATAAATATGAAGTATTACTATAAAGTTTATAATATTAATATACTTTGAACTTTGCATATCACTTAAAGTATTATTTATGATAAAACTTCTGGCATAAATATGAAGTATTATTATAAAGTCTATAATATTAATATACTTTGTATATCACATTAAGGATATTCTCGAGGTCGACCCCTTGATCTCACTTTTAAACTAAAAAACAGTTCATAGGAACAGTTCATAGAAATAGGAAACAGGAAAAAAAAAGGAGAATCGTTCGTAAAGATCGAAAAAAAATATCAATCCAACCGATTAATCGAGTAAAAAAGATCGATCTCCGTAGAATCGAATCGAGATCGCCCATCCCTAATTATAGATAAAATACACATAATAAATTATGTGCATATGAGATCTAAATATCCATTATATTATTATGAAATATAGTATATTATGTTGATTATTATTTATTACAAACATCTTTGTTCTTAGTGTTTTCAAATACTTATAAAGGAATTTTATAAATTCTTTATAATTGTTACTTTTTCGAATGTACGTTCATTCCTTATGTGAAAGTTTTGTTCATAAAAATGTAATTTTTTCAATTACTGAGAAGTTTTAAAATATAAAATACAAAATGTCCTATAATAAAATCTAATTTTTCTAACAAAATCAAGATGATACAATTAATACCCGTATTATAATTCAATTTGATGGAATTTCAATAGCCAATTTTTCTATTATAATATGTAAGACTGATATAATATCAATAATATTGATAATATAAATAAATATTGTATTTTTATTTAATAATCACAATGTAAATATTAATGTTAAAACGAAGATAACAGAACTTTGATTTCAATTTCCAGCCAGAATTACAAAGACAATTTTCGCCCAAATTTCAAGCATATTACCCTTTATATCAGTAAAAATTGCTTTAAATAATATTTAAAACTTTCTAGTTTAATGTGTTGTAAAAAAAAATATGATCAAGTAGTTTTTATCCCCAAAAATTTAATTTTTATGCATTTTTCCCATGCATTAAAATGAATTCAGGCCTCATGAACAATCAGCGCCCCTAGCGGCCACGGTTCACATGTTCTTGTGACATTTTCGTTTCGCGGATTACGTGCATTCTGGCTAAGATGCAGGGGGCTGGTATCGACTGTGCTATTTGCATTTTCGCGAGCAGGATTATTTATGTGGTCCGCGAAATGTGTTCAAGAAAAAAATAGTGCCTTTAGTGTTGTTGCCTAAAAAAGATGGGAATGGTCTTACATTGTCTGATAATTTAAAAAATTGACTATAATGATCAGTAAAATGGATAAACTAAGTGAAAAAATGTATAAAAATATCAGAAAGTTTATTTCTTAAACTTTCTGTATTTTTAGACGTGTTTTCCACTTAGTTTATCCATTTTACTGATCATTATAGTCAATTTTAAAACTTCTAACACATATACAATGCATATATAACATACATACGCCACATATTGATCTTCATATTTCTACCATTGAGTTGACAGGGCCTGATAATGCCTGCATGCAGAGGTGTAATTCCTCCTTTAGTGGACATGGCCAGATAGTTTGCAGATAGGTCGCTAGAGTTCTTAAATTCTCGAGAATTTATGTTCAAGTAATATAACCGAGAATATTACAGAATTTTTAGAATATAAGAGAATATAAAGGAATTTTGAGAATTTATGGTTTTAATAATTATTTAACAATATTTCCAGTACCTTTATGGTTAAATAAGAGGCGTTCATTTATATAAATATATATATATATATAATTTGAGGTTAGTTTCATTTTGAATTTAATACACTGAATACTAAAAATCTGAAATTAATATTATACTTGAATTTATATTATCTACATAATTATAGAGTATATATAAAATCCTTTGTTATACAATAAAATGTATATAATATATATATAATCATATTAAATTATATATTAATTTATCAAAACTCAATTTTTTAAGGATCAAACTGTATGTCTGGAACATAATCTATAATATTGTACCCTTTTAGTTCTCGTTTTTCACTTTCTTCCGCACAAATAAAATGCATCACATAGAAAGTTCGAGAGATAATTTCATATTGCAGTGTGAATTCATTTTTATTGTTTATCACGTTTAACAAGCCAAAATAACTAAATTCTCAAAAATTCTAAAAGAATTTATCTGCTGGTTATATTCACGGTAATATTCTCATTTTCCTTACCGTTCTCAAAGTAATATAACCGACTCAGAACTCTATAGGTCGCATTTCTCAGCAAGGAGACTATATATTTTCTCCTGGCCTAGGATAACCCCCCCCCCTTGCTTTAGCATGAGCCGAAAAGAAGAAGAAGGTTTTTACCTTTGCAACCCTGTTCTGCTTGCACGGTTGTAGCTTGCTTGTCCTTAAAAATATGCAGCAATATGGCATTATTAAGGCTCTCTTTAATTCTCAGCATGACTAAGCAAGTTTCTCTAGAAAGCGTCAGACGCAGTAGAAAACTGTTGACACATTTATTTCCAGGTGTACAAAGATGAATCATCTTCCCGAATCCTGGTTATGGATGGTGAAAAATCTGTAAAAATGGTAAGTACTTAGGTTATGATCTACAGTTAAAACTAAAATTTCATACGATGTTGTTGTTAATAATTGGCTTTAGGGTCGAGAAATGATAACTCAGGAAGTTACATATTTTCAAATGTTTCAACTCTAATCGGAGTCCACATCAATGATCTTTATTTCTAAAATTTTAAAACAGTGGATAAAATATTGCACACATGAGCCCTATTTTGGAATAAACTTTGGTAATGTAAAAAATGTAAAATATTCTTAGGCAATTTACATAAAATTATACAGAAAACATCGGTAAATTACCTAAAAACTTTCTTAAAAATAAAAATAAAATTCTAGCACATAACTCTAAGGTAAATCAACTAAAAAACTAGTATATATTTGTGTCTCAATGATACTGAAGATATAGATGCAAGTACATATGTAGTATAAAATTACAAAGGATTATTTATGAAAATTAGCTTAGAATTGCTAATACGAATTTCACACTGTTACAATTTTCTACCGCAATTTCCCAGAGCATATGAGTGGAGTTTTATTCAGCTACAGCCTCCCAAAATTTAGACAGAATTTCAGGAAATTCTGTTACTTTTTAGTAAATTTATGAAAAAAAAATTTTTTTATTAAATTTCAGTTACAAAGTGTTGAATATTCTGTATATGTTTCCCTGGAAATATATTGATACTTGTAAAAGGAATAATTTTACGTTTTGGTAACTGAAGTTCAATGCAGTTACATGCAGCTGAAAATTCAGTCACATGCAACTGAAACTCAGTTACAGTTACGAAATTTTATGATAATTTTATAAAAGTTCTGTTACAATTTGGTAGTTTTTAAGATAAATTTTTTGAAAATTCACCTGAGCTCCATAATATTAAGAAATTTTTTTTTTTTAAATTCAGTACATTTTTTCCAGATTCAAGATACCTTTACTCAAAACCATCGTGACATTTCTGACACTGTAGTGTTCAAATATTTTTTTAAATTAAAATGTAGCGAATAAACTTGCAATATAAAAGTAAATTATAATTCAATTACTATTAAAAATGACAGTATTCAAATATTAGTTTTATGAAAAGAATCCATGTGTTCTGACAAGGGGATATCTAAATTTTTCAATCTCATCAACATTTGGAATTTTGAAAATGAAATGAACTAACCTTATGTAATGTGGTATCCTAATTGTTATGTCGAAATATGTGTGTGGCCAGGAAACGAAAAAGTTTAAAGAATTATCTGAGGGTATTACAATCTTTCAGTTTGTAACGATTAGGATACCAAATTACATAAGGTTAGTTCATTTCCTTTCAAAATACCTAAAAATTACCCAAATTTGCGTGAGTTTTTTGATGTTGGTCGTACGACCTAATGTTTGCCAAAGAGAATTTGCATATGTTACACGTAAACATTTTTACTTTACGAATTATTTACTTATAACTTATAACTTTCAAAATTTCCGTATACGAGTATCAGAATATTCAACACTTTGTAACTGAAAATTAATAAATTGTTCCTTAAACTCAATGAAAAGTAACTGAATTTTCCGAAATTTTATCTTAATTTTTATTCTTTATATCCTCCCTTTTTCTTTCGCGGCTTGACGTTATTTTTCATATGGTTTTTGTTTTCCAGGATCCTCTTTCACCAGGTCCTTGTCTGGACATTAGTGACGATGAACTGGTTTCGATATCAGTAAGGGACCTGAATCGTCACCTAAAACTCAGAGGATTATCTCGAGACGAAATTGTGCGTATGAAACAACGACGCCGAACATTAAAAAATCGAGGATATGCTGCGAGTTGTCGTATTAAGAGAATTGAACAGAAGGATGAATTAGAGACTGAAAAAACCCAGGAATATAGAGATATGGAAGCAATGCAGGATGATAATAACAGGATGCGAGAAGAAATAGAATCGTGGAATTCTAAATATCAAGCTTTAAAAAAATTTGCGATCGAAAAAAAAATTCATATTCCACCTGCACTAGAAACCATGTAAATATTTATTTTGTTTATATTTTATTCATATTAATATTAATACTTTCTGTATTTTATAAAAAATATTACTTTTGTCATACTGATGTAATTTATCATAATTTTACTATGAATTTAGTCAAATCATTTACATTGAGATTATTACGATGTGCATAATAATGTAAGTTTCAGTAACATCGGTATAATATTATAGTTGAAATTCAAAAACATGTTAAATGCAGAGAGCAAAGATGAAAATAACTCTTTGTTTATATTATGTATGAATATACTAATAAAAAAATAAAATTTATTACTTGGTACTGTTTCTAAAAATACAATTTTCATAATTTGTATATTTAGATATTTATGTATTTTTAACATAATAATTTTATTACTGAACATAATCAATACGTGTTCAACGTGTGTTGAATTTCAGCGGTTGGGAATCATTTATCGTACGCGGGGCACTATTTACATTTTGAGCCTAATAATGAAAAGCAGTAATTTGTCATAAAAAATAGCTTTATTGTTTTTCAAAGTATTCTCTTTTATGATCTATGCACTTTTGCATGCGTTCGAACATTTCTTGAGCATTTGTTTGCACCAATCGACTTTTACATCTTTTTGAGCATTCGTCAAATTATGTGGGATCCAAAGAGAACAAATCTTTTTCACATCTAAATGTTTATGCAAAATTTTATATGCTGGTGGAATTAATGCCTAAAGTTGCCTCAATTATCAAATCAAATATAAAATTCGTATTCAACGCATAAAAGTAGATCGGAATTGTCACTTTTAAAATTTTGGAGGCCTCAATATTTTAATACGTGTTCTCTTGCTTCTGAAGCCAGAGTTTTACTCAATCCTTGAGGCAAAGAGTCCTTCTGAAAACTGGGCAACGTGATACAGTTCACTGCATCAACATAGTCCCTCAATCTTTGTACATTAGCAGACAGACCCTCAACTAAAATTAGATAAGGAGATAGACAGTTTTTATATTTTACTTGGAACATACCACTTAAAAAATGGGATCGTCTACTGTTGACGCTATTTTACAGTTAAGTATCTGTTTGTGTATAAAAAATAACAACATATGGAGAATAGGGACGATAATTGCACTCTTTATAAGTCAATGACTTTTCAAATTTTTTAGCCTAATGTTTCCCAAACTGCGATTTGGTACATATTTGAAATTTAATAATTTCATTTTAGTATTTTGCTATAAAATTTTCTTTGGGGGTAGTTTTATTTACACGACTGAACCACCGAACTCTGACTTTTGACTCTCTGTGAAAAGCGAATTGGATTTAGAAATAAAAAGGCAAATACAGGCTGAACTGATCGGAGTGCATCTACGAGTGCCTTTATTTTGACTCTCATTTTGAGATCCAGTGATTTCAAACCGTCATTTTATTTAATTCGAATCACTAGGATCCTATTCTTCTGATTTTAAGACTCAAGTTCAATTGCGGCAGAAAATTCAAGGCAGAAAGCATACACTCTATATGTAAGATTTCAACTGAACTATGTTGTAAATGCACACCATCCAAGCGGAAGACAACTTTCTTCTGTAAATCCAATTTGTTTTACAAAAGTTTGATGGCAAGCTAGGATATAACGGCTTTTTTATAAAAGTTAATATTTTGAATAATTAATTCTCAAGCTACTAATTTTATTGGAATAAACTACAAGACAGGTTAAATATAATTCCTAGGAAAAACTGTAAAATTGATAAAAGACAATAGTAATGCATTTTGCATAAATGGAGCGTTCCGTCTGTGTGAATTAGCTCCTTAGGGCCTTTTGTCTCACCCCAACAGATTTAAGCGAAAATGCTATTGAGGGTGAATGTATAATGCAACACAATGGCCTTGATCTACAGTTTCAAGATGGTTTCAATCCCTTTTCTACTAAAATCTGAACTAGTTAATAAAAGTACATGATTTGTAGAGGGTATTTCTTGTAGACCTGTTCAATAAATTTTTAGCTGATTTCTTATTTTTCTTATTTATTTCTTATTTATCGTTGGTATATTGATGCTACTTAAGCTGATAAAATTAATAATTTTAATATTTCTGTAAAATAGTCAAAAAAAAATTTTGTAAGAAAAATGTGTAAAATGAAACTTCCAAATTACAAATGTCAATTATATTTTATAAATTTGACTACAATTTGTTTTTAATATTATCAATAGTGACATAATTTCCAGTTATGTTTCTTACTTCAAATTTTGAAACATTATGGAAAGTTTCTGACTACGTTTTTATTTGACATCTTCGATTTTTTTTGTGATGTTTCTGAGAAGGTTATTTTGTAATGACAGGTAATTTGAAAAAATAATAATTTTTGATTAACTTTATGTATTTATTAATTTTAACATTTTTATAAATTTATTTTGTTTTATATACAGTAGAAAAATTTTCAAATCAAATAATTTTGATGATCTGAAGAGGTAGACATATTGTTTTCGAAACGTTATCAAGAATAATAAATAGGAGTACAAATTCTACATAGTTTTTTCTAATTCTTATTTCTAAATTGTATAAAGAATTTAGTGAAAAAAATTCTTTTATAAGTACATGATTGCAGCGGACATTTCTTGAAGATCTGAAAAGTAAATATTAAAATAATAGCATAACATATTCTAAAAGAGAATATATTTCTCTTTTCTCTCAAGCAGGCATTTAATCTAACCTTCTCTGCATGTGAAATAATATTTCGAGTAATTATGCAATTATACAATAGGACTAGTGATTACAGTTCACCCGTTATTAATTAATTGGAACAAAGAGTTCTGCATTATCGACCGTTAGGTTTCAGGTAGTTCGCGAATTCACAGATGAGCGCACCAAGTGCGAACATCTGTGACGCGCCGAGCCGTTTAATTTAATTTTAATTTAAATCTTTTGTCTTATACTTTTCTTTCCTTTACTTAGTAAAGGAAGTCTTCACTGTTAATTAAAGTGTCTTAATTCAAATATTACCGCTAATTTAAAAGCGCACTCTTGTGACAAAATCGGCTATCGTCACACATCATATTATTGAGATAACCAAGTTGACGTCACAGGCCATGTGGTAGGGATAGACTGTAGGTAAGGTTGGTCTTGGACGAAAGAAATATATGGGAATCGTTGGGAAATTGATGAAACAAAATTTTCCAGCGTAAAAGTAAGTCATAAATTTATTAATAATTATATTTTTCAAGTGCAAAATTCATTTCCGCTTATTTTGAGTACCTACTTGTCGCTTGTCATTCTTTTAATTTTTTAATATAAAATAAAATGTCATAAATTTGTAGGTCATGATGACCGTTTGTTTTGAAGGATTTGAAGAATGTATCGATAAGCATGTTCTCGTTTTCAACACATTCTTCAAATCCTTCAAAACCAGCCCTATCCGCTCCCTGTCTGCAACGGCGAGAACTTGATTCCCTTAGTGATTATAGTTTCTATGTGCGAAGTTTTCTCACCAGAGCGGCGCTGCACGCGGCACGCTCTACAAAAGCATTATACTAATAGACAAATATTTTAAAAAATTCAAATAATTAAGTTTATGAACAATATGAAATGAAAAAATGTTCCTAAAATGATTCTAGAATATAAAATACACATTTTTCATAAATCAATTAATAAAAAATAAAAAAAAGAATACATTAAACTTCGTAAAATATATAATGTGGATACGCATGAAGAATTCTTGAGAACCTGAGCAAAATTTCTTTTATGTTATCCCCATATAACTGAAAATATATTTAAAAATAAATAAAAAGCTTAAGCTTCTAAATAGAAGTATTTTTCATTTTTATTTTCCAGCTTCAAACGAATGAAATGAAAAATACATATTTTGTTAAGCCCTGTGTTCAACATAAAAAACCATGTGAAGGGAAATATATACTCAATTAAAAATTTGTAAATGTAACAAAAAATATTCATTACTGATTTTAGTGATTTCGTAGATGCAGTAGCGCACTATTATGCTTTACCAGCTGTTAGAGATCGTTTGATTTTTTACACAACTGGTCGTATAACTGCTTACATTAAACAGCATACTCAGTGTTCGACATGCTTAAATGCATTTTTGACTACTTCTGAAATTCATGCAGATACGATATCTTTTTCTTGTGATCAGTTACCTGAAAGTTTGAGTAGATTTGCAAGAATAAATAAAGATTTCATACATCTAAATGTTAAGTTATACAAGCTTATCACAGTTGTCGAATATCTATTTAACAAACATTGCCGGTCTAGCAATTCTTTTGATCTAATTATAGACGATTTAATTTCATCTGAAATAAAATTTAGTTTTCAATGCAAAGAACATGCCAATGAAGCTGTGGAGATGTTAGCATATATAATTCAATTTTATCTTCAAATACGGATGAGACAATTCGTAAGACAGGAAATGGCTGAGATTAAAAAAGTTAGCGTCTTGAAGAAAAAAGCAGCGAAGCTTTGCGAAACTTAACTAGTCATCATCGATCTGTACATGTTAAAAATTTAAAATGTGTTGAAAATATGTACTAGCAAATTTTATAGTAATGAATATTTTTTGTTACATTTACAAATTTTTAATTGAGTATATATTTCCCTTGACACGGTTTTTTATGTTGAACACAGGGCTTAACAAAATAATTATTTTTCATTTCATTCGTTTGAAGCTGGAAAATAAAAATGGAAAATACTTCTATTTATAAGCTTAAGCTTTTTATTTATTTATAAATATATTTTCAGTTATATGGGGACAACATAAAAAAAATTTTGTTCAGGGTCTCAAGAATTCTTCCTGCGTATCCACAGTATATATTTTACGAAGTTTAATGTGTTCTTTTTTTATTTTGTATTGATTCATTTATGGAAAATGTGTATTTTATGTCCTAGAATCATTTTAGGAACATTTTTTCTTTTCATATTGTTCACAAACTTAATTATTTAAATTTTTAAAAATATTTGTCTATTAAAATAATGCTTTTGTAGAGCGTGCCGTGTGCAGCGCCGCTCTGGTGAGAAAATTTGGCACATAGAAACTATAATCACTAAGGAACCGCCATTTTGTTTTTAGTCGGACAGGGCTGTTCAAAACAAACGGTCATTATAACCTACAAATTTATGACATTTTATTTTATATTAAAAAATTAAAAGAATGACAAGCGACAAGTAGGTACTCAAAATAAGCGGAAATGAATTTTGCACTTGAAAAATATAATTATTAATAAATTTATGACTTACTTTTACGCTGGAAAATTTTGTTTCATCAATTTCCCAACGATTCCCATATATTTCTTTCGTCCAAGACCAACCTTACCTACACTGTAAAAAGTGTCAAGGAATTTTACCACGAGAATCATGGGTAATAAAAATACCAGTGATAATCGCTGGAAATTTACGAAAGTAGTGTAAAATTGCATTGGAATGGTAAAATTACCACTAAGCAACTTAGAGGCAATGTAATTGTACACTCGCTTTGTAAAATTCCAGTTCCAAATGTGAAAACGGGTTTGCGCATGCGCTCCAGCATACTCGAATAATTCAAATCGCAGAATTCAAATTCTCTGTTTCCCTTAATTCTTGAAATAAAAGAATAGTTTATATAAAAGAAAAATTTTTTATTTATATTTGAAATAACAAAAATGTAATAAAATAGAAGGTAATCTTTTTATAATTGAAGGGCTCAATGCAAGGGTTTCTGGCCCGCTCCGCCGAGTCAGATTGAGTATGATGTATAACGAATATACATTATACATAATACATAACAAATCTATTTTGTCAATAAGAATAGTGAAGTATTTCTTTTTTTTGAGTTCTCAGCAGAACACATTATGTAATGTTTTTCAAATTTTTTCCCAAGAAGTAAAAAAAAAAGGATTAAAATTTTCAATTCTGAAAAACGGCTTTCTGGTCAGCATTTTAATATGGTAAGTGATGCAAATATTTGCCTTCCTTATGAAAAAGAAGTATTGGTAAGGATTGGATCCAATACTATTTTTGCGAAAAAGTATATGATTTCTAATACTTATTCGCGAAAAAAGTATTAGATCTAATACTTACTAATACTTCTTTTTCGTAAGGGCTAAAAAAAACATGCACAATGAAATTTACAAGTTTAAAAAATTAAAATTGGAAACTTCGTTTTTCAGAAGACAGGGAGCAACTCAATTTGATTCCGCTAGCGGGCCAGAAATTATATCCATTTTTTTCATTTGGCGCCTCAATTTTCATATTTCACAAAGGAGATTCTTACATTCTTCGAATCCGTTTTTGGTTTCAAAGTTCGCTGAAATACATATGTTTCATTAAATTTTCGCAGTTGAAGTGTATTATTAATATAAAAGAATAATACAATAATTATTAAGTTATTAATAATGTAATTATGAACTTGAACTTAACTTAAACTTACAATTTCTTAAGTAACTTTTACACTTGCTGTGAAGACCATACATAACCTCATATATGTCACGAATGGTAACACTGCAAAGTCCCAGAACAGCATTGTCCTGAAAACGCAGTATCCCCTTCTACCTCTTTTGAAGTGAAAAACAAGTACAGAAATTCGGGACAATGCTGTTTCGTCGGGACCTTGCAGTGTCACCGTCATGAATAGACCGTTACCCTTGTAGTGGTCTATAAATAACTAAATTGAACAGTAATCTCCACTCGCATTGCAAGCACATGGGTTTTGAAATGAGAGTGCACATCTCCACACTTTCTAAAACATGATATTTATATTGTTTTAAACTTACCTTTATCTCCTATGAAAACCGCGGATCGGATCGTCAAATCAAAATATAGTCAAAATATAGAATCAAATAAGACGCTGTCGCTGGCCGTCGCAAATTGCCATTACATTATACGTCACGCGCAGACGTGCCATCACACGGTGAAAAACCTAACAGAATGGTAATTTTACATTGGACTGGGATTCTTACGTGCTTCGCTTTGGGAATTTACTTCAACATTGTGAAATCACATTTTTATTTCTTTTCCACTTCGTTGTAAATTTCCCACGATTATCACTGGTATGTTTATTACCCGTGATATGCGTGGTAAAATTACAGTTCTACTGTAAAATTCATCTATTTATGGAGAATTCATTCAGAAATCATAGGGTATTTACAATAAATTTGTAAGTTTCCCACGAATATCATAGAAAAGAATTACAAGAGAAAAATTTAATTTTCCTTGACACTTTTTACAGTGTACAGTCTATCCGGTCTATCCCTACCACATGGCCTGTGACGTCAACTTGGTTATCTCAATTCCGTTGTCAGTACCACCTAGCGAGCAGATAGTATACCTAATCTTCCGTAGTTGCCTTGACACACAGCACACGCCCATCTCTTGTTTGTTTCGGTCATGCTTTTATTTTCCATAGAAAACTCAATCACACTACACTAGTCGGGACATTGGGTTGTCGGGATTTTGCTATACGTCCTTTACTTTCTCTCGTCTGTCAGACTATCCTGTCATTCATAGGTCCATGGTATATGTCTATGACTCTATGGGTTTTGCACGTGCATGTGACAGGACATCACTATTAGTTTCCATAGTTGTCCACCTTTATTTGTTAAATACGATTTTGACATTTCATCGTTTATTGTTACAAACTTCAGGAAATCATGTGTGCTCCATTCTTTGCGTAAGATAATATTGTAAAGCGTAACTTTTCCATAAATTGCAAGCTATCAGTTTTTTCTGCGATAGCAAATAATTTGTGACAAATTAACAACGTCTATCCTTGACGATGAATCACAAGTAGTTTTCGTAGATAACAGAAAGAACGAAAGGTGAATCTGAAGTGCATATTTGTAAGTACATGTCTGTAATTAGTATCTGAACTTTTTAAAATTTTTATGCCAACAACATCAATAAATATTCAAAATATCGGGTATTTAATTACGAATGTAAAAGAAATTTTGCATAAATATTCTTTGAAGCTAACCTAAAAGTTCATATAACATTCTACACTTAATGTAAACTACATCTATTGACTACAAGAATGAAGTGATGAATATTTTCTATTTAGTGTTCTCTTGTATTCATCTGAAAACTAATGTCATAATGACTCGCCATAAGGAAATTCGCACAGAGAATTGTTGACAATTCAGAAATTTGACAGACGAGCTGCGAAATTGCACAGGTGAGTTATAAAAATGGTGCCATATGTCAATATGTACAATAAGGTTTATATTTTCCACTTAAATTTCATTAATTATAATTTGCATATCGAAAACCATATAATAGTCGTCGAGTAAGTAAAATTTCGATAGAGAAGCATATATAAACCTTTTTATAGATTGATTACGTATTATTCGTATAAGGTACCCTATTGGAAAATTTCTTGAAAAGGGACAAAAACACGATTAAATTTGATAGAATTCTTATCTAATTTAATCCAATTTCTCCAGTAGGGCATTTATTGTTAAATCACGACTTTAATACCTGATCCTTCTGGATTTTAATTACATTTTTTAATTTCTTGTAGTAATTATAGGCTTCAGTATTTAATAGTTACTCTGGTGAGAAGGGGTTGATTGAAATGCATCGAATGGCACGAGATATTTAAATGCATTTGCCTTTTCAGTACTTTCTTTTGTAAAAGGCATTGTATGCCATTCAATTGAAAGTATCTCCAAACAGCAATTTGGCAGTGACCCTATTTAATATTTTGTTTCGTGAAAGGCATTGTGCATTTATCTTTATACTCTCGCCTCGTTTCAATTCTTTTGAATGCTCACAAAAAAAATAGTCAATACCATTTAAGGCCATCGAGTTTCTAACTTGAATGCTAGAGTATACCTTTCACGAAATTAAGTATTGATTAGGATCAATGCTATTTAATGCTGTTCCAATGTGTTTTCAGTTTAATGCCATATAATTCTTTCTGTGGAAGAAAGTACTCAAAAGGCGAACGCTGTTTGATACAACCTAATACTTTTCGATTAAAAATGGAATTATTTTGCCAGTAAAGTTATTGAAACGAAACACTTTCCGTCCAATCAACTTTTTTTAACTGGGCTCGAAGGTTTATATGAAATGGGTTACATGACATCGTGGTGAATACCGCTATGGGAGGAAAAAAAATGTCTATGTAAATGTGGGGAGTCATTAGGGTCAATTAGAAGTCCCGTAGCAAATAGCTGATCTGGCAGTTCAAAAATATTTCATTTCTCTTTGTAAAATGTGGTATGAAAAAAATTTCATCATACCCGCTACTACCTCAACATTTATATGAAGTAAATGAAATAATAGTATTTTCTATGCGATTTTAAAAGAGTTTTTGTACGTTGAAAACCGTAGCGTAACTATAAGTGTTCTGAGTTTTCCACAGAACATAGGCTCGGGGGGGGGGGAACTGAGCAGCGCCAGGGCAATTTTCGCAACCATCATCGCTGTCAATATCTCTTGATGAGATTTAAGTTCGAATAACCTCGGAATAGCTACTTTACTACTCATTATACATATGCATTGTCTAGGGCTATTTGTCATTTCGTTACTAGTTTTATATAACCTAATAATTCTACGAATTTTTGTAATTCGTAATTATCCCTCCACGTTGTAAGCCAATGGGACAAGGTTTTCTGGTGACGCTGTGGCTTATTGGTTGGCTGGCACCGTCATCTTAGCAAAATTAATCACCTGCCTTAACCGTAGCCGTTGCGCGTGCTACTCTATCTTGAATAATAAAATTTTGCGACGGAAGTGACGCGCAGTTTAACTTTCTGGTCGTTATAGTCAGCAGTTCTGAGAATGGTTTGATGCAGCTCTTCATCCGTTTCTATCCTGAGCGAGTCTTCATTTCGCAGCATCCGCTATAGCCTATTTTTAAGCAAAATTGCTCATTGTTTTATATAGAACCAGGGCTCAGCCTATTAAGCAAAAATAAATGTAGACTCTGATTTATAGCTTGCATGTTTGTTTTTCATTTTGAACCAAGCTTCATAGTGGCATTATTTTAAACTTCCCTACTCTATCTTAACCTCTACCTGAAGTAGATGCTGAGCTCTCGAATCCTATCAGCCCTAGCCGAAACCAAATTCAGAACCATTTATAAGTTTATTTTTCCGCCACTTATTTCACAATCAGGCGTTACGTTGATAAAATTGCTCATTTTATAATTTTTTTGTGAATTAGATACCAAAGATTTATTTCTAAACAACGTTACAATCCTCTAAAGAATACTGGATTTTGAGTATTTTAATAAAAGACTGAATCTTTGAAGTCCAAACTTTAAATGTCTTTTTCTCAATAATCATTTTTCCCAATCGACGAGATGGATATACAGTAAAACCCCGTTTATCGCAAATACGGAGGGGCTCCCACTCCTCCACCACCAGCCTGACCAACTGGTTGTCGGCGCATGCGCCTCAACGATTAGTTTCGCGCGCGTTCGCTGTTAATCACAAATTTAAAAGTGATGGGTATTCCCGCTGTGGGGTATCACAGCTACCTGCCAACTACATCACTGAGAGTGACCAGGGTACAAGCCTGGCTAGTGCCGGGGTTGAAAAAGGCTAGAGGGCGCTGAGATCGAGATAAAAGAGAGAGTCAGTTAGAGAGAAGTTAGAAAGTAAGCCAGTAAGTAAGCTAGAGAGTTGTTCTTTTCTAGGGACAGATGTATTGAATAAAAACTGTTTTATAAAACGTGGATCCTCTTGGACATTTATTGCAAACTCAAAGGTCTGTGGACACACTCGAGGCAATGGGGGTCTCGATATAACCTTTACAAATCCCATACCGCCTATCCTTTAGAATCACGTGACCTCTCCTTCTACTAATAGGAGGGGGAAAAATGGTAGAGTTTATTGCGATAAACGGGAGAGACAAGTTGCAATAAACGGAAGTTGCAATAGACGGGTGTTGCCATAAACGGGGTTTTACTGTACACGTATAGTTTTACGATGAATTTCGACAATTAATGGCAAAATTTTTAAACAAAAGTTATTAATATATTAAGATAAAATTTGTAGTTATTTTTGAAAATTTCGCATTCTAACCGACGCCATTTCGTAATTTTTTTTCACAATTATTTCCGAAGTTTATCCCAAAACTACGTGTGTGTAGAGAATAATGCATATCCAAAATATTTTTTTTGGAGCAGTGGTTCGATCTAGATTGATCCCACCGCAATAGACACTATTTTTAAAGATTTCTTGGTACACAATTTTTTCAAATAATGTGCAAAAATGCATGAAATGGCAAATTCTTTGATTAGCGGTCTTTTTGCGAAAGGGCGTCGTGTCAAGATGCTAATCGTTTAGAGGCTATTGGTCGATTTCGAGTATAAAATACAGTAAGAGAGTAACGCAGATGGTATCAGTCTCGGACATCCTGCAATTTTTTCGTGGCGAGGGGGGACATCCTGGATCTTCTAGAGTCGGGGAGGGTGTGTGAGATAAGGGAACGGCTAGAGAAAAAAAGGGACGGTACAATGAGCGCAAACCTGAGTGCAATAATTCGGGGATCATCAATATCCCAGTCCCTATAATACAATCCAATCCAAATAATTTTGGAATGAAGTATTTTAAAATAAAATCATATGTTCTTTAAGATATAATTAATAAAAAAAAAACAAGGTTTTTTGCGTCCTAAATATGTAATTTACGATTAGTTATGGTATTTTTAGGTGGAAGTTTATAATGGCTTTTCCTCCGCTGGTGAGTTCAACTCCGCCTCCTCTGGACAACTTTCGAGACTCAGATGATGATGAATTCGGAGACTTTGCAACCAGTGGATTCGATGGTTTGTTGAACTGACATAACTAGAGAGCAGACTTAAGTTCCTTAGAATTTTTCAAATGTTACCACTCTTAAAATATGGTTATTTCAACAAAAATAATACATAGTTCAGGGATATATAAATAAAGTATCATATCATTTTATCAAAATATTTTCATGTTTATGGTAACTGATTAAGTTCAATTAATTATAAAGGAAAAAAAATTACAGTTTAATTGTTTATTAAAATCGAGTGTTAGTAATTAAGTAATTAGATATAAATAGAATATGATTTAGATTCCTTTAAAACTCATGCAATATAAACAGAGTTTGAAAAAAAAAGTCTGGTTGATTAAAGTTTTAACACTCTATAAACATAGTTTAATAACTTAATAACTTAATAACTTAATAACTTAATAAAACTTAATAACTCATAGTCCAAAAGTGTCACTTTTAAACACTTAAAACAAACTACTCATCAATTATTTTTCAGAATATGTTAGATATATAAAATGTCCTAATTTATGAAAATTCTCACAGGATTATCTGTTGCATCAGATTCACCGCAAAAGCTGGGGACCCATGTTCAACCGCCATTGCCATCGCTATGTGCTTCTCCTAAATTCAATGGAATCAATAAAGATGAACCTTCTTTAAATGCATCTATAATAAAACAGTCCACTGCTGAGTCGTTGATAATCGACGAATTTCTGATCGCTGAAAAAATTGAGAACGTAGTGAACAACATAAATGTGGTTAATCGGACAGATGATTGTGATTCGGAAGAAGATAACATTCTAAGAAGCAGTGTTGTTCTATCTGGTATTCCAAATTTGACTGAAACCGATAAACCGCAAAGTTTACAGAAGACTAGTGATGATTTAGACTGTACTGTTCTTGTTTCAAGCGTATCAGAGAAAATAAGTTGTGTTAGCAGTGATGCAGAAATTAGTAAAAAAAATAATAGTTTAGCTGGGTGTGCAAAAACTAGTAGTGAACAGGAAGATGAAAAAATTCATAGTAACCCAGATGATGATGAAGATCAGGAACCACTGAGCTTAATTTTCGATGATCCTGCTAATGTACCAGATTCGCATCACAATTTGGGAGATAACTTCTATGATTATGAAGCATATAGAAACTCTATTGAAGTTGATGTTGATAAAAAGACTTCAAGTATGAAGGACGATAACTGTCTTGAAAATTCTGTATCTAGTTTGCAGTGTGATAAAATTAATGTAGGTGAGGATGAAGAACTGAAGAAAGAAATATTTAACATAATAGATCCAGTGAATGACTCTAATTTTGGAGAATGGACATTTTCAGAAAATTCCGAAGTAGAATTGCAAGAATCTGATAATTTTCAAGACTTTAATTACTTTAACGATACTGCGCTACAAGAAACAAATTTTACCACCTCGACAGTAGATAGCAAAGAAATTAACCTAGATAAACAGAATAAAATGAATTTAAGCAACTATTGCGGTCAAACTGGAACAGCAGAAGAAGCAGGACTTTCCTCACCTCAATTGAAAAATATAATCAAACATACACAAACCATGGAACCAATTTCTGTTCATGAGTGTTCTAATATTTCAAGACATGTCGGAGAAAAATGTGAACAAATAAATGAAGACATCAGTATTGAAAAGGGGATTAGTGATAGTTTACGGGACTCTACTATTTGTAATATTTCAGAAATGCCTACTTTTAGCGAAGGAGCAATTTTGGAAGATAGTTCCGATAATTCGAAGTTTAGGCAACAAGATTCCTCAGATAATGTACATTTTCTGTTATCGAATGTAAATGAATTCAACAACGAACAATTTTTTGATTTCGAAGATCACTTATCTGTTGGTCATAATATGAATCAAAGTTTTGCGGTGAAAGATCCAAATGATTTGGATATTAAATTACAAAAGACAATCGAGCAGGTTCCAAACCTTGCCACGTTCGAATTAACGGGTGAATCTGATAATTTTGGAAATTTTGCTGATTTTTCCAGTACGCAGGTGTTTGAAGTTCCTGATAAATCGGAGAACGGGTTTTCGAATACAGAAGAACCAAGATGTTTAGTAGATGGGCAGGAAGACGAATTTGGCGACTTCGAATCATGCATCGTGGCTCAAAAGCACAAGCTTAGTCAGGAAGAACCGATTACTCAGATGGAGTTTAAGAATGTAAGTTTAAACTATTTCAAAATTAAATAAAATATAATGCAATAAGTGCAATTTCGAACAATCATGTGTAAAAAATAAATGAATGTAACAAGAAATTAGCTAGGAAGTGTAACACATATTGTTACATTGCAAAGAACCGTTGGCTTAAAATAAACCGGCAGATGTGTGGGGGGGGGGGGGGGGGGAGTCAAAGCTCTGCAGGCAATCAGCATGTGTGTGCATGCTTACTCTCTTAAACATTGGGTTTCTTGCTAATGGGACAGCCCCAGTCATACTTTCTAGCTACCTTTATGTTATACAAGTATATGTTAAGGAGGTTCTATCGTAAAACGAATTAACGGTCAGAAAAAGATGAATCTGGAAATATAGTTATTTAAATGCATAAAAATGAATCAGTCAAATTTTCAAGACTCCAGGGTACCTGTGAGCTAAGATATTTTAATAAATATACATACACGTTTGCCCTGTCATAGTATTCACACCTGAATGCCTTATATTTATAATCTAGTTCAATAAAATGCCTCTTATGATGCCAAATTTAGAAGGGACACTAAAAAAAGCGAGGCGGTGTTGCCACATCAACTACCTCGTGAGTCAACTGCACGAAATATTTTGTTCTGACTAGCTATGTACCGATAGAACCTCCTTAAAGAATGTTATTCAGCGCTATTCAAAGTCCAAGATTTTGATAATCTGGTCACGAAAATTCGAAATTTGAGATAATTAAAATTCCAAGCATTGAAAAGTGTGAAATAACATCCTTCAACTCAAATATTTTGTATTTAGGATTAGTATCGTAGTTAATACAATAATATCTATCAAAAATGAATAGGTTGAAACATAAGAATAAGCAATACTCATGTAAAGTTGATCTCGATTCGAATTCGGGCCTAGGCAGATTTTTTCTCATTTTTAAATTACTACAGGGTAATTCTGCTGTCCCAAATGAAAACGTGGTAAGTCGCATTCGCTATAGAGGCGAAAGTCGCGCGATCCTTTGTTTGCTCACGTACATCTCACACAGCCATACGATGCCTCGACTACCGGCGGAGATTCCCGAACATAGAAACTAATGAGACCTTAAATTTTCGTCTTTCGCATGTTTTTTACTTTTTGACAGATCTACAGTTTGACATTTGATACTAACTGGTATTTTAAACTGTGCTAATTATAATAATTGTCACACGTGGTAACGCACATACATTTTTCAAAATATACTTACTTTAATTTCTTTTGGGAAACCTTCACTCAATACAATTATTATAATTAGCACAGTTTAAAATACCAGTTAGTATCAAATGTCAAACTGTAGATCTGTCAAAAAGTAAAAAACATGCGAAAGACGAAAATTTAAGGTCTCATTAGTTTCTATGTTCGGGAATCTCCGCCGATAGTCGGGGCATCGTATGGCTGTGTGAGATGTACGTGAATAAACAAAGGATCGCGCGACTTTCGCCTCTATAGCGAATGCGACTTACTAGACGGAGAAAAGAGTGCATTGTTGTCGCGTGCACGGAATACGATTCAGACGTGTTCCTTATTAAATATGGCGTTGGACCTCTAGTGTCAATGGGCTGACACGGCTCATGCGTTTCCGCGTATGGAGCAGCCATGCACTGGACACGCTATGCTTTTTCATAGCAGATCCGTGTGTAGACACGGCAGAGCAGTGCCAGAATATTTTCACGTCGTGCACGCGACCATTTTCATATTCGTCTCCGCTCCCACATGTAATGCGATTTGCGCTGGCTCATTCGATGTTCCTGCAGAGATTTGTGTTTTTTTTTCAATTCGTGATGTAGTTAAAGTGACTTCTAATTTTCATTAATGTGGTCGAGCACACGGCGTGGAAGTATTTGAGCACTGCTCTGCCGTGTCTACATACGGCTCTGCTGTGGAAAAGCATAGCGTGTCCAGTGCATGGCTGTTCCGTGCGCGGAAACGCATGAGCCGTGTCAGCCCGTTGACACTACGGGTCCAACGCCATATTTAATAAGGAACACGAGTGAATCGTGTCCCGTGCACGCGTTAGCAATGCGCTCTTTTCTCCGTGTACGTTTTCATTTGGGACAGCAGAATTTTTTTTTGTTTTCGACCCGCATGGGATTGAATGTGTTTTTTACATAGGAGATAATTTTCAGATTACCAACCGGTGATGGTTTGGCACAACTAAAAGCCTTCATAATAAGGACCACCATTTTAACATAATACTCTGGGTACAGGTATTCCAACGCCGAGAAATTAATGGCGATACTATTTTATTTGTTGAAATTAAGAAGAACGATGTCAGGCGTCGAGTGTGTGACATGGAAAATTGTCAATATTTCAAGGTCGCAGGCTGTGAGCATATTCACGCCGTACCTCAGTGTCTCTCGTTTCTACCTGCTTCGGTCTCCATGCAGCTTCTGAAGGCTATTTTTTTGGAGCTACCTTTCTGAATGCTGCATATTTCATTGCCCCAGAAGATAAGATATCCGAGACTTGTCCTCACTTGTGGCACAAAGGTAGCACTGCGGCTCTCTGGGTCTACCAAAACCTTTATGTACCTCGACTTATGACAGACCCCTCGATGACGACATCCTTTAATTTCGTCAACTTACTCTACTTGACCTTCCTGGCGAGTAAGTGGGTAAGATGACACTCGAAGCTACTAAACCAGCCCTCTGTAGATTCTGTGTTTGAGCGCAACTTTTCCTTCACATAATCCTTTTAGAATCTCATTTTGGACTTGCGATTCCACTGTGGCCTCAATGTGACGCCTAACTCTTTATCAAATATCTCCTTGCAAAAGCTTCTGTCTAAATTATTGTTCTATAAATATTTCCACGAGTAGCTAGGGAAATATTTGGACTACATCTGTAGGGCCCCATATGAAGGAGTGAAGTCTCAATAATCTACGAGTCGACCTGGTGTCTTGGAGACAGCGTACATTTCACCGTACTCAGATGCCATTCAGCTTTCCCATCCCTGGACTATTGTCCGTGATTACCTATTTAGTTCCCTGCTCTCCAACAACGTCCCTGAAGGCAGAGTCCAGTCTGTCTCTGTTCTTCGTTGCCCACCTCATTTCGACCAGAAGGTACTTAGAGCAGGTCTCCCTAATTCCCTGGTCTGTAATGGCACGCCTTGACCTCTCCGAGTTCCTGGCCACCAGTTTAGGCTCCTTTTTCCGAAATTCCTTTTTTGGTGGAACTGAACTCACAGTCGGATCTCTAGGCCGCCTGCGAGTGTCCGGAGTAGTTTGATATCTTTCGCTCACGAAGTTTGCCTGTCTCTCGCCCCCCTCATTTCCGTCTCGTTCTTCTAGACCTTGGTGACCTGCACGCCAAGGAAGTATTCCAGCGATACAAGGCAACTTTCGTGGCGCAGCCTACCAATCTCCTTCTTCACTTAAGTTATACTCTTGCTAATAGAGAGGAACATATTTTTCATTGAGCGACAAAAATCCTTCATCCCTTCAAGGATCTGTATGATCCTCTGGATCATTTTACCCTCCTCCACAGCCATCTTACACAGGCTATCTTTGTATTGCCTAACTTCAGACTTCTTAACCCTAGAACCTTCCGTCACATCTAACTCTCCTCCAAACATCTCGCACAAACTTTTGTTTAAATTTTCTTTCTCCATCTTAATCTCACAAGTAGCTAAGGATGTATTCAGTTCACCCCTGCAGAGCTCCGCACGCAAAGGCAAGGTCTCAATACTCTAGGAAGTGACCTGGTTTTCTAAAGACATCTTATGAGAGACCACTCCCTGGTGTCATGCAGCCCTCGGCACGGTAGTTAACACCTTGGCTTGGGGGTTATTATCCGTGGCCACCCCTGGAACATTGTCCGCGACTGCCTATTTAGTTTTGTATCCGTATTCAGCAGAATCCCTCGGTTCAGGGCCCCTCTATCCGCAACCCGGGGATGCGCCCGATCGCCTGTTCTAGGGCGCCCTGCTTGGTTTCCGAAGGGTCAAATGCAGGACCAGGGACCAATACCTTAAGAGAGACAACGATAGTAATTATACTATTAAAATAAAGCACTCTTAATGCCGCATTATGGATTGGGATGTAAATGGTTCCCGCATAAGTAGGATAATTGTCTAGAATGTTCTGTGAAAATGGCACCTATATAAGTACCATAGTGTCAATACAAGAAACTTTCTTTAACAATTACGGAACTGTTACATAAAGTTTCTTGTTCTTTTCACTGACTTTCCATTAGGTCCTTAACAGATGTTAAATTCTGAATGCAGCTCTGAGGCATGCCAAGTATAAGTAGATCTCTTCGTTGGCAAAGGGGAATCAGTCTTTTATGCATCCTACTATTTTTTAAACTTTCCGACAGATGGCCAGCCTATGGGAAAGCGAGTCAAAAGCTTTTCGATAGTCAATGCCACGTGTTTATACAAATGATCAGATTACAGATTTGTCCTTTTGAGAGTTTGATAACAAATTTTTAATTTGCGAGCCAACTTTCGGATAGCTAATTTTTGCGACTAGTTTATGCAAGCGTCTTTAATCTTGTATTTTATCGTTGGCTTTACCTTCCAGTTTGAAAAAGCCTAAGCTATTGACGCATTATAAGTTGCACAGTTGATTATCCACATTTTTTATCTCTTGGAAAAGATCTCCACAACTAGCATTACCTACTTTAATTAAATTTTCAATCTTGGGAGTGACCTGAATATTAATGTTCCTTCTTTTCTTAAAATTGCCATGCTCTTCTACTCATTAGCAGTCTGTGAATGATCGGTTATTGACCCAGGCAATCAAGCGAAGATTAGTTATTGAATCAGCCGATGAACACAATATCGGTTATTGATCCAGCCAATGGAGACAAGACCACTTACTGAACCAGCCGATGAAAATTAGGCCATTAATTTTGTTATTAATTTCCTGTTAAAGTATTTAATTTTTCAAGGTATCATATGTGCGCCTCCATTATCCAATAAGAATTCTCAATGAATCAGAATCTGCAATTATGTCTGTTTACATGACCATTTAATTGAAAGTCTGATTCATATGAAATAATCATACACATCATGATACATGCGCTTCGCGGTCGATTTTCTGTATATATTTCTGTAACTTTTTAATAAATTACATGATTATAATAATTTATTTTCTTCCAAATACCTCAAAGAGGAAAAGCAATCGCAGAATTCATTTAAGCAAACGATTTTTAAATTTCAACGCTTATTTCGTATCTCACATATTTTGAATAAAAAATTAAATTTTTGATTTTCAATAGTGTTTTTTAAAATCAAAACATAAAAATATGCGTCTTGTCAAAAAATGTCCTAATGAGAATTTGTAGACCTCATTCAGGCAAATAATTTTCCATCTCAACGTCTTTTTCATATCTCACATATTTTGTTTAAAAAATTGAATTTTTGAATTGTTATCGTATTTTTTGAATTTGAAACCAAAAATTTTAAAGTTTTAAAATACTGTCACTTTTATAATTTTTGTTTGATTGAAAAATTTCATAAGAAGAATTTGTAGATACTTATGAAGACTATGAGAAACTAGTATTAAAATATTGGGTTTTCCAAAACGTAGTTTTAAAAAAATACCGCAAATGCTCTAACTTTTGAAATTTTGATCAGTCATGACTGATTAGCGAACTTGTTCTTACTTTTTGGGATCTGATAAAGTGTATTAAAGCGTATTTCAATCTGAAGATTCTTTCGAAAGTTATCGTATCCACAGATAACGACGACGGGGACAGACTCACATACAGGATTGAAACAACCCATTTTTCCGGATTCAAGACATCACAAAACGTGGACATTCGTTAAAAAAAATGGGGGTCAAATTTTACACAAATATGATACTATTCAGAATGTTAAAGTGTATTGACTTGAGCCTTTTCAGGCTCAAACTAGGACATCGAACTTTTAAAGCCTATCAACTTTATCATGTAACATTTTTCTTAAAAGGTAATCGTTTTCTAGGTATTTGGGTGTTCTGATATTTTTGATACATCTTGTACACTGAGAAAAAAATGCTATGAATCAAAAGCATTTTTTTCCAAAAGCATGTATATTATGAATTCATAAAAATATACTACAAGAACCAATAAATATGTTACTAATTCTATAGCATATTGATTTGAATCCGTGATATACATGCTTTTGGAAAGAAATGCTATTGATTCAATAGCATTTTTTTCTCAGTGTATAAAATTCTACATGATGTTCTATTTTAATTTACAATTAGACATCGTAATATTGTCAAAACGAGAAGTTTTTAAAAAAAAAGTCTTAGACAAAAGTTGTGAGAGTTGAAGCGAGCCATCTGATAAGAAAACTAGAATATAGGTCCCGAGCCTGTTTTGAGCCCAAATTTATTTTCTGCAATGATCAATAAATTCTCACAACAGAAACCCTAAAAATTGGTAGTTTTTTCGACACAAAGCGTCAAAGATCACTTTCTGTACCACTTTCGAAATACCGAATGTGGTTTGGCGCTCCTTCACGGCCGCTTAGGCCTTTTAAGAAGGATCTTGTTTAATTACAGTTATCTGATTGAAAATTGATTGCATTCCATGTGTGTCCGTCTAAACTGTGATACAATGTGGGTAAAATATAATTAAGCCGCTGGCGCTGGATCACATAAGGGCACATACAATTGTAGCATGGAAATTCAAAACATGACAAGCGCCATTTAAAAAATTTTACAGGAAGGCAGAAAAACGTTTGTATTTCTATCTGAAGCACAGTATATTTAAATCAAGCAAGAAGTAAATATTTTATAATCATTCACGTAATGTATTAAAAATGCAATAGTTTATCAGTTGCCGCGCTTTCTCTTCAAAACGTATTTTTTTCGGTTTGCTCCACTGTTAGACGAGTGATCGAGAATCTTATTAGATCAAATTGTACGCGGAAAAAATTTTTCGCTTAAAAAGTCATCGACTTTGTGTAATACTTGTGGATAGATTAGAAAGTCGACTAAATATTATGAACCTCCTTATTGAAGAATATGATAGATAATCGCTGAAAATGTAAAAGTGAAACAGTGTAAAAAGGAAAATATTATTTTCTGTGATATGATCCTTTTTTTTTTTTTTTTTTTTCAGAGGAGAAAAGAGAATGCATTTACGCACGTCGTGTGGGACTCAGCTGAAGCAATACCCACTAAACTCAAAACTCCCCTGTTTCCTCGCCAGACAATGATCCCGAAACCGTGTAAGCTTTAAACTTCAGGGCCTTGTCTATAGGCGCAATTCGCCGAACCTCGGCGCTCTTCTCTGCTGCTAGCTTGGACTCTCTCTTCGCGGCTTCTTCAAGGCCTCCTATTTGGGGCCGCCTCTCGGAACGCCGCGCAACGCATTGTCCCCGGAATATGGTCATTCCGGGGCTTCTCCTCTCGTGCGGTGCAGAGGTAGCACCGCGGTTTCCTTGAGCAGGACGCCGCGGCGTATCCCTCCTCGCCGCACCTTCAGCAACATCTTTTGCGATCTGGCGCCCGGCAGTTAGCCGCCATATGGCCGAAGCCGAGAGAGCGGTAACACCGAATAAACTCCGTTTTCCTGCGGACCCTACAGGAGACCCACCCGATCTTAAATGGGTCGCCTTGAGTAAAGTTAGGGCGCTCGCTTCCTCCAGTCTGACGAAAGCCTTTCTAGTGCCTCTGAAGGGCTTCTTCGTCAGGGACACCTTTACACACGCAGACGGTTCCTCCCGTAGGCAACTCCGGACAGCTTTTGCAACTTCTTCTTCCTCCACGGTGGGATCAACGTCCAATATCTCCACCTCAACCATAGGAACGAGATGGCGGACAGATCCGGACTCTCCGACTGCGTCACGGAAGGCAGAGTCAAGTTTCCCTCTGTTCCCCGCAGCGCATTTAATTTCAACCAGGAGATCCTTCGTCCTGGTCTCTCTAATTCCTCCAACCTCAACCCCTAGCTCCTTGGGGTTTACGCGGCTTTTCAGATTCTTCAGAATTTCCGCGTAGCTAACCCCCTCCACAGGCTTTATGATGACCGCTCCAGAGCGGGCCCTTTTTGGGCGCTCTGGTTTCCGCGGAGCCGTCTTCGATTTCTTTTTGCGAGGGCCCTTCCTAAGAGGGACCTCCGCGCACTCCTGCGGATGTTTTGAGGTTAATTTTTTTTCACTTTTACATTACCTATATAATCCTAACATGAACTTACTTTTACACTTAACAATGTACATTTTAGAAACGCATTTTTTTATAAACACTTCAGCAGCACCGAGAATCGAACGCTCGCACGCACGCACGCATCCTAACCCAAGTCTAATCGCACGCCTTAACCCACATAGCCGATATATGTCGTGGAGACTTGTGTAAAATATTTGGATCACATTCAGAATTGAAGACAAAACTAAAATAATAGATAAATTTCAAATTTGAGATAATACACTTTTTTCTGACAAATGTGCAATTAACAAAATTTTAAAAATGCCTTCCCTGGTAGGAGAAAATAATTGGACCCAATTAGGACCGATTGATCCGATTGGCCCCATTTCAAAAACATCATTGAAACCGATTTATTAATCTAATTCAATCAGGCGAGACCATTTTGAATTCATTTAATAAATCGGATTCAATGATGTTTTTGAAATGGGGCCAATCGGTCCCAATCGGGTCCAATTATTTTCTTCTACAAGGGTTACATTTCCAAAAAGTTTCGACTTAAACAATTCTTTTTATATTTCAATTTTCGTTAAAACTTTGTTAATGTAAAAAAATAACTATAATAGTAATAGTAGTAGTATAATAATAGTATAGCAACAGTAATATAGTAATAATAATAATAATAGAATTTTAAAACGTAATTTCAAAATCTAACCAAAATTATTACAAAAACAAAAAGCCGAGCCGCATTACTGCTGTGCGATCCTGAGAATTACGTTTCTGAGCATCGCTTTTTGCGACTGTCGAGAAAATGTCGTAAGACGGCATATAAACTATTTGTTTGAATTACTTTTATTTCAAATTATTCGATGGTCTTTTAAAATCTATGACAAATGAATCCAAAGATTATGAAACTTTTCATTACTTTTTAGAAAAGATCAGTTAGTGTTTAAAATACTTTTATAATAATAAATACGCGACTTTTTTTCTTCGACCTTGTTTTTTAAAAGTTATTTGACTTTTTTCTACTATTTCCTAAAAGTCATTGAAACCTTACAAGACTTTCTCCGATTTTACTTTCTGTCCACGACTTTTCGAATAGTGTGTTAAATTTTAAGCGACAAATTTTTTCCGTGTAGGGTATCGAGTACGTTTCAATACTTGCCATGCAGATTTTCCGATTTTGCACTCTAAAATTCGATTGTTTATTAACAAAATGTCACGAGACACCGAGACCTTGTCAACAAATACGTGTCAGGGTCGATTTTATCGATCGATAAAGTTGATATACCGTAGGAGGGTACAACAGGTCCCGCACTTACTATTTATGATAATCAATATCATTCAAAGCTAATAACGTTCCTCAAACCTTGATTAAAATGCTTCGAAAAACTGAAATCCCATTTGACGCAATAAGGACTTGTCATGTTTTGAATTTTCATGCCACAATTATTTGGCTATTTTTCAACGGCCTACGACCTTGACAAGTTTTTTTAATTTTAATCTCCAAAAAATACATCCTATAAAAAATTCAAGAGCGCAGCTTGTTTCCTTTATGAAAAACAGCTGTAACTGATGTTATTTTTGAAAAAAAATGCCATACAAAACTGTTTAAATAATTTAATGTGCTTTTTTTCTACTAGCGGCTCATAAAGTAGATTTTATTGCCCCACGCGGGGCAAACAAATCCATTTTCTGGTCCCCTAGTAGAAAAAAATCGTGTGCGACACGGGGAAAACATTAATTTTACTCGTGTGGTTGTTGTTACCCTCGCTTTGCTCGGGCATCAAACTTCGCACTCGTAAAATAATATTTTTTTCTCTAGTTGCACAATATACTATTATTTGATCCAGCAGCTCAATTCAAAATCATATGAAGGGCTGACCATGCGGGTGAAGCCCGCTATAGAAGTCGAGAAACACGTCCATGCAAATGTGAGGGATCATGCGGCCAGTCAGAAATTCCACAGAAAACAGTTGATCTGGCAGTTCAGAAGAGTCGTGGCTGTTTGTGAAATGAAATTTAGTTTGAGGCAAAAAAAATTTATGCCTAATACTTCAATGAGGCATTCTTTTACCTCCATATTTGTTTCCATTCATTTACTATTGGGTTTCACCCTCATGGGGCTAACGGTCAAAAGGGTTAACCCACATTTGAAATTTTTTTTTGGAAAACGAAAGAAACGTTCGTATTTTGCAATTACTAGATAGCTTCAGGGCTATATTTGGAAATTTTTTATATAAAATTTTTAAAAAATTTCGCACTTTTTAAAACGAATGAATGTGAGAAATTTATAGGGTAAGTGTGCCAATTACTGCGGATCGAAAATTAAGACGGCTTTTAAAGTTAAAAAAAAGGTTTTGAGATAAAAAAGTTGTCACGAATTAATTTTTAAAGCAGTATTTGGTATTAAGTAAGTAGCATGCAGTCCTTAAACCCTGAAAAGAAACCAGATTTACTTAGAAAATGCGAATCTAAAAAAAATGTTCCATGTAGGTATTACTGCGGGTTTGCATGAATTATTGCGCACCAATTACTGCGGAAACCCCAATTTCTGCGCGCCTAATACTGCGATATTATTTTGAGTGAACTTACAATTAATTTAGGAGTGTTGAAAATTTTATTTAATCTCAATTATAAAAAGTAAACACGACGAAGCATTCGTAACAAATTAAGATTAATAATTTTATTAATTTTATTTAATTTAACTTAAAATTATATCACTTGAGTTCCTCTTTCATCTTTAGCAACGATTAAGGAGTGTTAAACATTTTATTTAAGCTAAATTATAAAAAGTGAACATGAAGCATTTTTAACAAATTAAGATTAAATAATATTATAACTCTTATTTAATTTACCTTAAAATTATATTACTTGACTTCCTCTTGCCTCATTAGCAACGATTTTGGAATTTTCAACATTTTGTTTAATCTCAATTATAAAAAGTAAGCATAACGAAGCATTTGTAATAGATTGAAAGGTTATGCAGTGCCACCTGACAGATCGCAGTAATTCATACACCTATGAAAATCATGTACCAAATACTGTTTTGGTAAAAAAATGATTAAAAAACGTATTTTTTGTTATTTTGCATAAATATTTAGAAAAATAAAATATTTACTTTGCAGAAAGTAATATCACAATAAATATTTTATTTTCAGAAACGGAATTATAACAAGTTTTTCAGAACGTGTTCATGACCTTTCAACAAATCTAAGCATTAAAACTATGGGAATCGGGAACATGAGAGTTTTAAATTGCAATCAATTAGCTACAAATATCGTAACTATTGATAATTCGTTGATACTTATTATGCTTGGATTAGAAATTGATTGTTTTTAATTGTTCTGTAGCGTTATATATCTTTAAAACATTGCATATCATTAGTTTTATTTGAAAGCGCAGTAACTGGGGCATCCACAGTAATACCCACACTTACCCTAGATTTCAAAATTTCAAAAAAACTTTATTTTGAAAATTCCGAAGATTAACCTAGTTTTATTGCTAGATCTTCATGTATAGTACAAAATATAGATATCTTTTTGAAAAAAAACATTATTTTGAAATTTGGCTGATATTTTGTGTGCGTCAATATCAACATCTTTTGACAACATTTTTTAGACAACAGGTCATAATGTACAAAATATTTTAAAACTAGACAAATTGATCAGAACATTTTTTTATATATTTGTTATGGGGTCAATTGTTATGATTTTTACACCACTATTCTCATTCAATTATTTTTTATGTAGTGTTGTTTTAACGTAGCATAATAATAATGAATAAAGTTTTAAAAATATGAGCACATATTAAATTTTCTGGAATAAAATTATAAACAGTTATAAAAATATAATCATGTATGTGAATTTACAGACCGCAAAGAAGATAGATGACATAATAAACAACATGTTTCCTTCAACTGGTGAAATCCAAGATGCTAATTTAACGCCCTTGATTATGAAAACAGACCAAGTTTGGAAATGTTTGAAGAGCGTCGAAGAAACCAATGCACTGACATATCAATGGTCTAGCAGTTCCAGCAATAATGTTCTCCTCAGCTCCCTAGGCATCGATTCTCGAAATATTGTACATACCTTTGTAATTTTTTGATTTTAGTTTCAACTCAAGAAATATATATCTACTCATTTAAAAGTAACTTCAGTATTTTATATCTATAACCTCCGCAGGTTCATTTCTGGTTTCTTGCGCCAGTTCAATGAGGTATTAAAAAGTTCAGACGTTTTTATCTCTATTGATTTACTTCCAGGCGATTAGTAGATTGTCATAAACTGTGAAATTTCACAAAAATTAGAAAATGAAAAAAGTGGTAATATACATTACCGACAGATCTTGTCTATAATAGACAAATTATAAAATGCGAAAAAAAAGTTAAATCAATTTCGATTTTGTTTGTCATGACCAAAAAAATATTAACGATTCTTGTAACTTTTCAAAAAATATCCCTGAATTTCAATTTCAACATTGCAGATACTCAAATGATGTTCAAGCATACTGAAAGGTATTTTCAGTGTGTATTGCGTGCGCTGAACGCAACATTGTAAAAACTGCTTTTTATGGAAATTTTATATGTACCACAAATCGCTTGGATTTTTCTAAAACGACCTAAAATGACTTAGAACTGACCATAGGAATGTAATTACAACCTGAGTTCTACCGCTGTAGTACCTAACCAACCAACCACATGAACCTATGATAACAAATTTTAATTTTAGGACAAAAAAGCTTTGCTCAATAAATTGGCCGTTTCAAGGTAATTATTACGCTCTGAACACTTTTTTAACTCTACGAAGGTGGTTTAATGAGTAACTTGGTTTGATATTGAAGAAAACAATACAATTCCTCTTTTTGGCCATTCCAGAACGTTTTATCGCGATTGCTGTATCGCGTACTATTCTCCAGTAATGTTTTTCCCTTTTCAAGGTAATCAATGAGGAGAATGTCTTACACGTCTCAAATAACTACGCTATCACCTTTTTAGCGGATGAAATGCATTTTCCTTTTTCGGAACCAGTTCGCCGTGTGCAGACCACTGTTGGGACTGCTGTTTTGTTTTTGGTGTATACTGCTGAATTCATGTTTTGTTCATAGTTACAAAACCCCGTTAAAAATGCGTTAGATTCTTCTCAACCACTTGAAAACAGTCGGTAGATGTTTGCATGAAATGTCGTTTTTACTCTGAAGTCAGCAGACGCGGCACCCATCTTGCACATAGTTTTTTCATATGTAATTCATTATGCAAAATGAAGTAAAGTTGCTCAGTTTTTTTTTTTTTTTTGGTGAGGAGGAAAAATGGCGAAATCTTTTATAGACGTTGTACAGGACTCTCCTAGGCCGGGTCCAGGTATACCTGTTAAAACCAAAAAAAACACCTCTCTCGAACCAATACACCGCCCGCGGAACTGCCTTTCGGCTTTAAACTTTGCGGGCAGTTGGTTCCAGCTTAAAGTCGCGTACGACTCTTCCGTCATCCGTTCGCCCGGGACTCCCATCCGCGGACAGACGCCCATCGAGCTCCCTCGTCTTCATCACCAGGGTGACGAATAACTCGATAAGCATCCATATCTGTTCAGACTGGAGCATGAGAGAGACCATCGTGTCAGGAGTGAGTTGCGCGCCCACTGCCCACCTGGCACAGACAAAGAGTGTGTGCTCTGCATTTTCCACAAGGGATCCACAGTACCGACACGACTCATCGTCTCTTTTCTTGAAGCGCTTCAGGGACGCATTAAAGCAACCATGGCCCGAAAGCGCTTGCGCCATATCATGGTCATTGTCGATAATTTCTGGCATCACAACTGTTTTTGGACCACCAGGATGTGGTGCATCTTCAATGCTTGTTCTGCTTCGCTTGAATTCATTTGCCTAAAGTCGAATAGTTTCATGGGAAGGACGGGAGTCACCCAATATAGTATAAAATCCTTTCATGGATTTCCTTCGTAGTTTTCTCTTCCAAAATGAAGAATTAAATCACGCCATGGATTGTAATTCTTCCATTTTGCACTATTAATCGAAATGCTTGTGTTTAAGCAACTGCCAAATAACCAAATAATGTCAGAATGACTCGTGATCATAGGATATTCATTCCTGCAAATAAAGCTTTATACATATACAGATGTCGCTGTCGACCTATATTAATATGCGAAACAACTTAATCATTAAACCACCCTCGTAAATTAAAAACATATTTGAAATCACACAATAAAATAGCATATAAAATATTCAAGAACTTCCTTCTCCCACTCGTTCAACTCATTTACTCATGTTTTTGTAGTACTGCAAATAGTTTTCAACGTACTTGAATATCATTTTAGTGCTATGAATCGAAGTTTACAAAATATATTGTATATTAGTATATATTTGTAAAAAGCCTGAGATTTTTCATGCTTCGTATGAGCCTGCTAGGGTTAACACTTTTCACTCTTTCGAGCCAGTACCTCTTTTGTATCGAAAAAAATCAATTTTTTACTCACACTGTAAATTTTTCATAAGAGTTAAGAAAGTCAATTTTATCTTATCGCTTGTTAAAATATTATGTATCAAAAAGGGTACTTTTGACGCGAAAGGGTAAAAGTATTGTCAAATATTTATTCTTATTTTCATCAGGTGAAAGTTTTTTTTTGTTCTGTTGGCTGGAATACTTATACACTAATATGTGTTGCTTTTTTACAGTTATTCGGACCAAGGTGGAATCCAAATATTCCTAGATTTGCAGCTAATCTTGGCTTCTCTCCTTTAGAGCCAGTCAAAGCTCCAAATGATAAACAGATAATCACCTCCAATACCGGAAAAGCGAAAACTTCAACTCCTTCAGAGGTATGCATAGGCAAAATGAAACAAAACTTTGAATGAATATTTTATTATACAGTTGACCCTCACTAGACATAACAAATCGGGGGGAGCTTTAAGTCCCGGAAGTGGTGTGGAATAAAGGTTATGAACGAATTCTTAAGATTTTGTTGTAAAGTAATAGTTTGATGAAACTTTCTTAAACTTTCAGTGCATATCTATTAACATTTGGAAGTACAAGAAATTATTTTATAATGAGTTTTAAAATGGTTTTTGTGGAGTTGTATTTGTTGATCTGCACGACTTCGGCATCAACAGTGGTAATCGGTGGACACTCTAGAACGTTTTCTTTTATCCTGGAACAAAAAACCAAAGATATTTTTTTCCATGATAAAATTAGGAATCGGATGAATCTAACTGCTAAAAAAAGTGCAAAATTGATTAAAATACGGAGCTCTGAAAAAAACATTGTGATTTTTGGGTAAAATTTACGTCTTTATGCAATGGAAGACAATTTGAAAAATAATTTTCATCAATTTCATAGGTTCATCCGGTAAGAAATCAAATTATGTATATGCATTCACCGGGTCATTAAGATTGATTAAATATTTCTTGAGTTTGATATTTCTTATTATAATCAAATAATTGATTATTTGCTTTGTTTATACGATTGAGCAGATATATCAATAAATTGTTACCGAAATTCAATTTTGTGCAGGAGAAAAACATTACATATTGTATAATTGAAAATAAGATTTTCCGTCAGAAGGCAAAAACCTGCATTCCCTTTATTTTAATATACATTCTGTCAAAAAAGTACCGGGAATTAATCATTCAAAAAGCCCGCTTAAAGAGATTGTCAAAAACCTTATGACGCTAAGTTGGCACCACTGTCCTTTATACTGACGTGGAGTTCGAGCGTGATCTGTCATTTAGTTGGTTCACAGTGCTCGATGTTGTCAGTTTATCTCAAGTGTATTTCGCGATTTTTTCAATGGATTAGAATATCGAACAATGAATTTGTCTCAAATTTTGCATTGCAAATGGAATTTCGTGTGCGGAATTGCTAAAAATGTTACATAAGGTTTACGGTGAATCGACTCTATCAAAAATACGTGCATATAAGTGGTACAGTGCATTCAAAAGCGGTCGAGATGTGGTGGAAGATTCGCCTCGCTCTGGTCGGCCATCAACGTCTTCAACTGAAGTTAACGGTGTTGTGCACTCGAAATTCTTGTCAGAAGGTCAGACGGTAAATAAAGAATATTATTTGAGCGTCATAAAACGTTTGAGAGCAAATTCGTCGAAAAAGGGCAGTTTTGTGGAAATAAAATTCATGGATTTTGCGCCACGATAACGCACCATCTTACAAGGCTATCATTGTGAAAGAATTTCTGTTCAAAAAGTCAACGAATATCATCGAACAACCACCGTATTCATCTGATATGGCTCCGGCCGACTTGTTTCTCTTTCAAAATAAGTGTATTATTTCGGGCAGGACCTACTTTGAAGGCGATAAAATAAATTTCGATTATTAATCAATAGTTTTTGTTTTATTGACCAATTCTCGGTACTTTCTTGAGAGAATGTATATTTCCTGAAACGAATAAATTTTCTGTTGATTTTCTACACTTGAAAAATAATGCCCCTTAAGTAAATATAATGATAAATATATCTTTGCTAATAAAATTTGCACAAACCTTATACATTCGAGTGGCGCTAAGGCGATCTCCGCTAAGGCAGCGGCAAAGTTCCCAGTAATCCGTCGGGCGTTTGCTTTCTCTTTACCCCCACCACGAACCATGAGTTACCAACGTGATTCTGTTTACATGCGCAGATATCAGAACTAAACGCATGCTGCAGGTCATGGAAAGTGAGTGAGATCCCCTCTCGTAGACACCTTAATGCGAACACTCGGTTTTATCTGCGTCGCCTTTAGCGCGAATCGAGTGTATTTATTTTCATTACTATTCATTGTTAATTTATGTCCTTACATTGTTTTTTTTAATTCTTACAGGAAGTACCTGCAGCTCAATTTGATTGGACCAGTGCAGGACTAATTAATCCTTTGGATACAAGTAAGTCCCTAACATTTGATAAGTAAAATATTGAAGAGTTGTTTTTTCTTAAATTAATATGGATATCGTAATTTTAAAAACTAATATTTAAATATTATATTATACAACAACATGAGAAAAGCTCAATACGTACAGTGGGTGATAAACTTATTATACTCAAATCAAAAAAGGTTTAAATCTTGAAATCAGTAAAGTCACAAAACAATACATTGTGTAGCTTAGCATTCAGGTTAAACCTTACTAATTTTACTATTCAAACATTTTTTGGTTTGAATATAAGAATATGAGCATTCACTGTACATTAACTCAAAGTGGTATGAGAAGATGCACCACATGTGGAGAAATACGAATTGTCATAACTAGATTTTTTGCAGCAGGTCATCAAGTAGTGTCAGTAAACATACATATCCAGATGTGATATTATTGCCTACAAGCGGAAAAAATTTTATCCATATTTAAGAACATAACTCTTTTCTAGAATCCCTTGGAAAACTTGATTAATTACTACTTTAAAAAATGTTCGTGCTGTTATTCAGTACATAATATTAGAGAAAAATGAAATGAACATTTTCCTCTTAGAATATGCATATGTAAAATAGTAAAGAAAGAAATCAAAAATTTTCCAACAAAGGTATAAACCTACTTTAAAAGGAACGAAATTCATTTTTTTGGACTGTACTCAGCAATCTATCTTTTTGAATTTCTATTGATATATCTGTCACCTTTTCTTGGTAACGATATACCATCTGATCAAATTTGACCCAGACTGGTCCGGTTAAACCGCGCGCGTAAACGGAAACAAGTTTTTTTTCTAGGTTGATAACACCTTCTTTGACAGTCGTGTGAAGTTTGAGCGGGAGACGTCCATTAGTATGTGTTTGGCAGCCATTGATTTACGACGCGAAAAGTTTGTCTTATGGGAGGAACGAAGTAGTCACTTTGGTGACTCTTATTTGATCAGATTACAGTTGCCTACACTTATGGATTAATTTTTAAAAATAATTCATAAAATAATTAGAAGCCTGGCTTAAAGTGGCGGCTAGAAATCATATAGAACCTAGAAAGAAACTAAATAGATACCCGTTCGTTTTTTATTCGGTTTTACCTGGTTCTTATCCGGGAAAGGATGACAATAAATAAGTTGTGAATACATTCTATCTGGTCCTGCCTGGACCCTATCCGGTAAATGCAACCAGCGTAATTGTTGACAAACTCAAAAGTGGGTTTCTACTCACCGTGTTTTTCTAACCCGCACTTACATGGTCTGTCCAAAAAGTAATGTCAGTGATTTTATTGTAAAGCAACTGTACGTTGGAGCGCACTCGGACCGGTTAGAATCGATAAAGGGAGAAGTCAGCTCACGAACGAGCGATGGTCCAATCGTCCGCGACCACCCGGAGAGTAAGGATAGGCTTTTCCGTGAAACTCGTTTTCGTCTCTCATGGAAGGCGTAATGCATCGCCAGAATGAGCAAGTCAAAGATTAAGACCATGCTCATGGTACAACCGTTCAATGCCAAATTTTACGTGGAAGTGCTCAAGAGACTCAAACGAAGAGTTCATCGTGTCTGGCCCGACATCGCAAACGATTAGAAACTTCACCACGACAACGCGCCAGTCCACACCGCCTTCCACGTGACCTACTTCCTGGCCGATTCAAAGGTGCCAACGATTCCACAGCCGCTCTACAGTCCTGAGATGGCTCCCCTTACTTCTTTTTGTTTCCGCGCCTGAAAACTCCAATGAAAGGATATGATTTTGGGACAGTTAACAAAGTCGTCAAAGAGGCTTACACCAAGGCTTTAAAGGACATTCCGAAGAAGGCCTACCGTGACGCCTTCGATGCCTGGAAGTCTCGCTGGAAGCGATGTATCGACGCAGGAGGAGCCTATTTTGAAACGTTTTAATGTGTTGTACCGATCTGTTCATAGTACATTGTACAACAAGTTGGTGAGCTGGAGATTTACCAGGAGCATGAAGTTAGTGGCACGAGGCCGTGTGAATCGGGTCTTTAAATATTCGCAAGCTTGATTCACGCGGTCTTGCGCTGTCAACTTGATGTTCGCGGTGAATCTGTCGATCCGCAATGAGTTGTGCATATTATTTTTCACAACGAGTACATGGAAAACTCGATATTCGGCGTGTGTAGAGGATAAGCGAAAACACGACCTATGATTTGTTTAATATTGTTTGCTTTTCGAAATTTTCACTTTTTTGTTTTGTCAGTTTTCGACACCTAATCTAACCGAACTGAATGTGAAGTTGGTTGCACTAGAGCGCGAGATTAATCGACTCACTGACACTACTTTTCTGACAAACCATGTATGTATTCCTTATGGCTACTTGACTCGTGTCCTTACTGCATAGGAACTAGGTTTAGATATTATATGGTAATAGATAGAACCCAGGTAAATACCGGTTATAAACTGCGGATGAACCCGGTTACATTGTGGATAGGACCAGATAAGATTCAAGTTCTTCCAGGTTCTTATTCGTCATTTTTAGCAGGGTAACCTTTCTTCACCATAGTTGTTTTAAATTTTGAATTTTAATTATATACGTGCTTAAAGTTATTAAATTTTCCAAACATGAAACTCTATCGTGCAGGTGGTGGTTTATCTACTCTCTTACCACTGGATTTTCTATGTCCACTTGATCCTCTACTAACACCACATTGTTCCGCACATTCCGAATCCTACCATCACGATGCTGCTTGTACCAGGAGCTCAATATTTAACTGTAAGTGTTTGAACTAGAATTTCGTAGTTATTGGATATACAGGTGCATGTTGGGTTGTAGATTTGTTGACGGGTTCTTTTAGAAAATTATTATGCATGCCATAATCATTGTGGTTTTAATGTTTATAAAAGTTTGGGGATGTCTGCCAGTAAAAAATTGCTGAATAAGTGTTTGATTTTACAATGCATGCTTTTAGGATTAAATAAAATTAGGTAAACAGATGTAGGTGAACTGGCTAACTTTATTTTATACACGTTTTTATTTTTATTCAAGGGTAAAACTTTGATATACATTTCTTATACAATGTTTCTTTGTCAAAATAATAATAATAATTAAAAGATTTTTCCAATATTATTTTTTATCGGAAGCTTTGGTTTTGAATAGGAATTGATTAAAGCTTAACCAATCATGCACATACATATATCAGCCCAAACATGGATTCTGCATCTTCAATCGAGTTTCATTCAAGGGGTATTCGTGTCTAAAAGGCTGCGATATTTACACAAATTTGTTAACATTTCGTTGAATTAAAAACAAAATTTAACCAATAATAATCAAACTAAACCGAGATATGTGTTGCGAGATAACGCAATTATGTGAGATCGTATCGTACCTTTTTTTTCGACATAATCTCTTCGAAGTTCAACGTACTTGGCCTGATGTTTCTCCAGGTTCCCAATTCCTTCCCTAAAGTACACGGAAAAAACAGTATAGCTGTTCGACCTATACCGGTATATAGTGTCTCGACCCATGCGGTATAGGTGAGACAACTATACTGGTTTGCCGCGCGACCTATACATTGCTTCGCATGCACGCGACTCTAACCTCGAAATGAGAAAGAAGTGTCATTTTTTCGAGGCGTTTTCTCGAAGCGTTTGTCGATTTATTTGGAGCATTTTTTCTTTCTTTGAAAGATCATTTTTGCCTATCACGTATTGTTTTATCACAGGCCAAAATTCACAAGAGCGATAACGATGGCATAATATTTTGTTTACGATCGCTATACATGGTATTGTCATATCAACGAACTTGTATATCTGTCTCACCTATACTCTTATAGTTCTGAGGACCATACCGTAGCATTGGTCTGATAGAAATATTTTCTGGTTCTGAGGACCAAAATATAGTTCTCTTAGCTATACTGTTTTTTCAGTGTAATTTTTCTCAAGACTAAAACGGACCGTCGTAATACTGCACCTAACCTAAAATAACCAAATCCTTTCATTCGTGTTCCCGCATCATTTATTCTTAAAATGAATTTGATATTTGTTTATGTATATAACCTCAATAATTATTCAGAATACACTGGAAAAAGTATTAGTATTATAATACATCAATAAATTGTATTTAGTGTTAACTTGATCATAAATTAAATTTTACGCCGAAAAACGGAAAAATACGACATCTAGTACAAAAAGAAGAGAAATTTAGTAAATTTTAGTACTAAATTCGCGATCGCTGTCTTTAATCTACCCAAACGGGATGCGTAGTACTCCCCTGTTCCAGAAAACTAACGCCATCACCTTCCCCTCGGGTGAAACGCTTTTCACCTTTTTTGGAGCGAGTTCTCCTCGTTAAGTCCTCTGTTTTGAATGCTGTTTCGTTTACAACGTATAGTGGTAAATCTAAGTTTCGAAAGAATCGTAGGATTAACATATCATGTAGGGTGGATCGGCGCACCTGTATGTACGCTTCACACTTTTAGCTTTTACAATACATTTATTTCTCGATTCGGAAAAAAATCGCTTTGCAGGTAATATTTTAATGTATTCTGAAATATTCTCACACATTTCCTTACTTGTTTACATATCTTTTAATGTTTTCATACATCACAAGTATTCCTTGCGTTCGGAGATGTTCCTAAATGTTCCCAAATTTCTACATTTTTTTTCATAAGCGTATATTGGCTTTTTATCGAACCAATTTAAAATATTAAATATTGTAAATATCAAAAATTACAAACAGCTTAAAAAATTAGTAATTTAATAAAGAAAAAAATTATTTTGCCTATTAAATTATGTTCCAAGTAACTGTGTACTGTTGTGGCATCATGTCTTCAACTTTTCTTATTAAAAACTTTTATTTCTGATTCGCTTTGCGAATGTCAATGTAAAATAAATAAATCCGTCCCTGTCTCAGTCTATTGCTTACGAATTTTTCACACATTCCGAGTTTCATGCCAAACAGTAGCAAAAGGTCATTTTTACATTTTACAAAATTTGTTTGAATAATTCAGAGCCTCACATAGAAATGGCGTTAATGTGCTCAATGTTTCGATGGCGTTTCACGCTTTCATCCTTCAGATATCACTAGTCTGAACGAATCGCCGGAAATTGATATATTTAGTCAAGGGAAAATATCTAAAAATCGGTTAAATTCAAAATATAACAAATCTAGACCATTCCAAAAGGACAGAATACACTCTAAAAACAGACTATTGACTGTTAAACAATTCTCTTCGCTATTAAAGGATTTTCTATTCAAAGTTCGCACGAGAGGAAATCCTTTAACAGTTAAAGGATTGTCGTTTCAAATGCGATCCTTTTACTGACAACGTATTTCCTTTGATCTGGAAATGAAATTCTTTGTCGTACAAAGGAAATATAATTTCGAGGATAAAAGAAAACAAAATGTATGATATAACCTATAAGAAATTTACACAAACCCAACTTTAACAAATGTCAATATTAAATCGATCATTATCAATATGATAATAATGATCCCACTTAGATTTCAGTTTAAAGAAACTTTAAGATACAACTTTGATGAAAAACATAATATTCAATGAAATTCAATGACGCTTTACAAAATCATCTTAAAAAAGGACGACTGATAACCCTTCGATGGTTAAAAGCATCAAAAATTAATAAATTTACAATACTTCGATTGTTGGAAGCAATCAAAAATGAGGTTAAGTACTGTTGATCACAAGACGGTGTGCACTCACTCATGCGTAGGCGCACTTCGTCCGCTAGCCTACAAACGTTGAAACGATTCTGTTGATACACATAAGTAATCCTCCTAATTCCAATGGATACATTCTGAAAGGAACGCAATTTCACTATCAATAGACTTTTTTTAGAGTGTAGTAAAACCAGAACTAAGTTCTAGTTAAATTTCCAGTATAATATAGTCGTTGGATCCGGAGTTATAGTTATACCATCAACTTACACTCTGAAAAAAGTACAGGGTTTTCCAATTATAGGTTTCATATTATAGTTTATATATTTCATATATTCATTTCGCTTGAAATTACTTATAAATCATGCCAGTAATGTGAATATGAAGTCATATTATGAAATTTTTCAAAATCTAAGATGTCGGATTCAATATGGTGGATCGAAATTGCAAAATTCAATCTGACTTGCATGAATCGAATCAGGAATAAAACTTGTGCTATTCTTCTTTTTTCGATACTTCAAATTATTTTGATGTGAAACAATGAAGAAATTCAGAATCAGATGAAAATTAACTGATTATGGCACGTGAGGTGGTGGTTCTTTATGATGGGGTGGTTATAATTATTTTATGTGACTATTCCTTTTATTATGTACTTTTCTATTATTTTGTGATTTTTCGTACGAGTTTCGGGTGGTTTTTGATGCAAAAGGGTTGTCGAAAGACAGGAAAAGTTATGAAATATTTTTCCCACCGCACAATGGTCTGAAACGCCCGAAAAGTTGGCCAAAATTCGAACAGAGGTTATACTTCCTCAAAAATTGGTACCTGTAAGTCTTCGGGGTCAAGGAATCCAAATTTTTAGTCGAAATTGCGAAAAACAAAATGGCCGCCACAAAATTATTATTATAAAGCGTGCTTGAGTGGTAAAGCGCGTTGACATTTTAGGGAAAAACTAAAACGCGTGCTACGTATGTGCAGTCCAATCCCACATTTTTTTATTCATTAGACATTCATCTTTATACTTCTGTCATTCGTTTAGCACGAAAGCACAGGAATCGATTCGTAGAAAAGTTTTTCGAAAAATGTTCGCTCCCTCCAAATCGCTTAAAACGACAATTTGCGATCGTCAATACACTTTTTCATGCTATGTAATGAAGAAATTTACACTCACAAGTTATAATACATACCTCCAGCCACATTCTCCATGATTCACAAGAAAATCGTGCACTTTTCGAAAAAGATATGTCGATCAACACCGAGCGCACATTTTTTACACTTTGCACGTCAAACGCGACCGAGTGACATAGCCAACTTTGGAGTCCTGCCATGACTCACGTGGGTGAAACAAAAGAAAATCCTTTCAGCATTTGATGCTGGATTACGTTCTTAGTCGAATACCGTAGGTGGTCATCCGAAAAAAAAATTATCGATTTTTTTCTTTTTGGCCAGCTTTTCCGGCTTTTCAGACCAATGTGCACCGCTGGAGCCCTTCATTCTTCGTAACCAATACTGACCTTGTTTGTAATTACCCTGAAAAAAATGCAGGCACGAAAGTATTAAATAAAAGAAAAAATCTTCACAATCCATCACCGTTTCGAAATTTTTTGTGGGCATTTGGAATTTAAATGATACCGTTTGTCCCCAGACATAAATTTTTATACAAAAAATATTAATCTTTATTATTCGCTGTAATAATTAATAATATTTACAAATGTTGAGTACTGATACAGGTAATTTCGGGATCACCGTTGGAGCCGGGAATACAGTGTTCCTTATTAAATTCCTAGACGAAAAGTTATTTGACATTTTGCAAAATAATCGATTGTTGTCAAGATTTCGGTCGTTTAAGTCCGCCAATCAGTGCCCGCTATTCTTCTTATATGCTCCTTCCGGCGAGCCGCATCAAGCGACAGTGGCGTCAACTACAAGAAATGGTGCGCGCTAACTGGCGGACTTAAACGGTCAATATCTGGACAAAAATCAAATATTTTGCAAAATGACAAATAACTATTTGTCTTAGAATTTAATCAGGAACACTGTATTCCCGTTTCTAACGATGATCCCTGAACACCCTGTGTATCTAATTTATAGTTTATTAAATAAGTATACCTATTTTGTCTATACTTGTAATACTTTAATGCTATGATATTAATTCTTTGACAGATCCAGCTGAAACAGCCGCTGCACAGGACTTTCACCTTCCTTCAAGTACAACATCTCGGCAGTTGAGTGATCTTTCGAATGGAAAATTGATCAAATGCAAAACAAAATCGCAGTCTTTTAGGATGATTGAACCGTTACCAGAACCAAGCTCTTCTCAAGACAGGAAAAAGAAGCACGACACCGAATCAGTGAAAATTAGATCATCTCAGAAACCGTCGAAAAACTTGTTGCAGTCGAATGATGACAAGCCCTTTCTAATCAGCAGTACTAACACATCATCCAAGATCCAAGATCATCACAAAAAGTTATCAACGAGCAAACGAAAATATTCGAATGAGGAAAATGTGGTATTGGATAAATTTGGAAGGTCAATGACTGTCCGACCAGAAACGATAAAAGTTTTGAAGCAGTTACCTGATATTTCGTTCCTAAGTGCTCGAACGTTGCTTTTAAGTCCTGAACAGAAACATGTTGTTCCAGATTTAGGTGCAATGATAAATCGTAAAATGCCTGGCTGAGTAACGTCGGTCTAAATGATAATGTGATAAGGACATGTATGACATGACAAGTTTCTAAAATTGCTTTGATAAGGTAAAATGGCGGTGTATATATATTTGATATTCTAGTGAATGGCATAATTGAATTTTACAAATTCTGCTGCGTTTCAATCGTATATTCAGGGTAACTTCCATATTGTCTTTCCTGCTACGAGACAGGAGTTAACGTAGCCAAAAAATTGTTATTAATATCACCATGTCGACGCTCTAGAACATTTCTGAAGTACAGGGTTTTCCAATCTGAGGTTTTATTTTGATTTATAAGAAAAACGCATATTTTTCGTCAAAAATCATTTGATTTTTATTTTATTCTATAGCGGAAAGTTTTTCATTAATAATCAAAAACAATATCATTCATATGGCCTCGACGGCTACGTTTACAGGACTATGCTCTTTTGATGAAATTTCTCATTACATTTTCGCACATTTGGGGTTCTATTTCGTCGATAACGGCACGAATCTTCTCTTTGAGTTCTTGAATTGACTGAGGAGCATCAGCATAAACCTTATCTTTCACTTAACCCAAAAGAAACAAGTCTAGAGGTTTTAAATCGCATGATCTCGGTGGCCAATTGTAATCGTTGTTTCGAGAAATCACTCACCTGGAAACTTTTCACGCAAAAGACCGATGGTTTCGCCACTTGTGTAGCACGTAGCGCCGCCTTGTTAGAAATAAACATCGTCCACATCCATATCTTCTAATTCTGGCCATACACATTCATTAATCATTGTTCGATAGCACAATCCATTCACCGAAACAGCCGCTCCAGCTTCATATTCAAAAGAATAAGATTCAATGATCTCTCCTGCCCGAAAACCGCACTAAACAGTTTTATGTAGAGGGCAAGTCTATAATCTTAATTCTGTCCCTCAGGAATTTACAACTTTTGACTTGAAAAATTTCTGCTTATGTACAAATGGATATTTCTATACAAAACGCTTTGTGACCTTCATATGACTTTTTAGGGTCAACGAGACTTCACATATAGCCACACGTTTTACACGTAAACATTCCTCTTATATCGAATCTTGATGTCAAAAATAGGTCATTCCATTTGGAAAACATGGGTTGACCTCTAAATGACTTTGAACTAGAACATGTACGAAAAGGACAATATCACCAATGGATGTCACCCTCGAAGCCCTATAACTTATGTACAGAATATTTCTTTATATTTTCATCTCATTACGATACATTTTCTTGAGGACATTAAGATGAAACACTCAGTATAGGGTTCTTTGAAATTATAAAATATCATTTATGCAAGTAAAATTCTAAATTAATGAAGAGTTTTCAATTGGATGTTATGATAGAGAATACCTTACGAAAACTGAAATTTATAAAGAGAATAATGTTAACACTTTGCTGACTGGTGATGAGTTAACTCGTCTTTTCATACCCAAACGTTGCTGACCGGTGACGAGTTAACACGCCGTTGCTTGTCAATAGCCGGTGACATGACATAGTTTCTGTGTGAAATTCCCGGTCAACAAAGTGTTAACACAAGAATGTCTAAAACATATTGGATTAAAATTTTTTTTACCACTTTATTTTGCTGTAAATTCCATGGTTTTTAGATCAGAAAGGTTTACCTCTGATTGGGATTCGACTGTAACTTGGCGCATATAATTCTTTAACAATGACGAAAGATTTAACCAAATGATTTTTTTTAAACAAAAATTTTGGAATTAAAAGTCCTCGAATGCTTGGGTAGCTTTTTTTATATAAGGTACATCTTCTATCCAAATAATTGATATGCAATTCTAAAAACTGTAAATGTTATTTCTCAAGAAAATAAAAATTATGGGTGGATTACCTGGAATAGTATATTATGATGCTAATGGGGAATCACCAACCTGCGTATGCATCATAAAATATTTTTTGTAACTATTGTAATGGGAGCTTCGCAGCACGAGCCGAAAGCAAGTGTTAAAAAGCGCTTAGGTGAAATCGCGAGACATAATGGGGTTGTGTGGTCCGAGGCAGAGCCCCAGTGGGGGTTTGGGAAGGCTAAGCTCTTCAAAGGAAAAATTAAAGAGTTGATATGATTGTTAAAAACTCAATAATATTGCAAAGAAGTTTGATTTATCTACTTACAAAGAGCAATAATCCTTACTGGTATTTCCCCTCTGTAATGATACTACATAATTTCTGATTGAATTAACTAAAAATTACAAAAAAATTATGCCCGATGCAGGAGGATTTTTAAGGTTATCAAGATCCTGCCATTTTGCGCAAATTTTTCAGTGCGCAAAGTGCAAACTTCCCTTACAATATTGTAAAAAAAATGTTTCCAGTTTTTTTATTAAGGCAGTGTAAAGTTGTATATATGTAACGTACCAGTAGTGTTATGAGTATATGACTGGGTCATATATCTGTTGTAAATTAAAAGAAGCTGAAAGCTCAAGCTGCCAAAATATAAAAAGGGTGAAATTGATTTTCTTTATATTTCTTCTATGTTATTATGTTCACGTTTCCAAACTCAAAGTCAATAATTTTTTTGTCATCCTCACTTGAGAATGACCCCATTCTATCACAAATTTTTGTACGCAATGTGCCTGGTTCTCGCATTTTTAGAACGATACGAGAATTTTTGATTCTCGCATTATTCCATCGCCAAATAATTCGGGAATTTATGATTCTTGCATTATTTGAATATGAAGCAGGGCGAGAATTTTTTAAAATTTTTCTCGCATTTGGCCAGATTTATTGCGTAATAAAATTGGTACTAGAATGAGGTTATTTTCATATGCAAATAACAAAAAATAGTATGTGTTGCGAGAGCGCGATAGGTGACTCCTTTATTAATGTGAGGTCTGCACTCAGCTTGACGCAGACGAAGCCTTGAGCTGGCTTCACATTTATGCCGGAATCACCTACATCGCACACGTGCAACACAATATACTATTGTGTCATCATGCGTAATTTACACTCCAATATTTTTTATCGAAAAAAATGTGATGTACTGCACGTCCTGGTATTTTTTTTAATAACGAAATAGTCAAGTTTTATAAACAATTACATTTTTTTTTAATTTGTAACATTTTTTTTCGTTTTTTCAATTCCAAAATATTTGTATAAGGGTCTTCATGATACTGTGAAAATTTGAGAACGGAGAAATCAAAACAATAGCAGTAATGAGCACAAACGAGGTCTATTAAAAAAATAAGGTGAATTTTCATTTTTTTCGAAAAATATTAATTTATTAATGAATTTCTATGTTGTCCCCTTTAAAGTAATCCTCTTCAGATATAATACACTTGTGCCAGCGTTTTTTCCAATCCTCGAAGTACTTCTTATATGCACTTTTTGGTATGTCCTTAAGCTCTCTCAGCGATTCGGCTTTTATCTCTTCAATTGTGGCAAAACACCGTCCTTTCATGGGTCTCTTCAATCTTAGGAAAAGCAAAAAGTCACAGAGGGCTAAATCTAGTGAATCCGGTGGCTGAGGCATGATTACGGTGTTGTTTTTGGCCAAAAAATTACGAACAAGCAATGCCGAGTGACACTTGTAAAGACTTCTTTGACTTACAGTACACTCACCGTATGCCACTGTTAACATTTCAAGTATTTTTGAGCACTTAATTCCATTTTTTACACAAAATTTGATACATATTCTTTGATCCATTTTTTTCGACAGCATAAAATCGCCAACACACGCAAAACACTTATAACCTTTATACCTCTCACAAACAAACAAAAAAGGTTATATTGCTGAAACTGTGAACATACATTCGGGACAAGTGTGCCAACATAGGGAAAAAAAATCGAAAATCGAATGTCCATAGCCCGCGAAATTTGAAAATTCAGCTTATTTTTTGAACAGATCTCGTACAATTGAACTGCGTAACAATTAAATAATATTAATTATGCTAAACTATGGAACTTTAGCTTTAAATTACCTAATACGAATATTTTAGAATTGAAAAAACAAAACAAAATGTTCCAAATTAAAAAAAAAGATAATTGTTTATAAAACTTCACTATTTTGTTATTAAAAAAAAATACCAGGACGTGCAGTACATCACTTTGAAAAGCTTGGGGGGCAAGGCATATCTATTATGGCGCATGCGTGATTCGTGGCGCTGATGTTAGGGGTGCGAGCATGGAGAATAGACATCAGGAGACCAAACTAATGTAACTGAAAATCAGCATCTTTTTGTCGGAAGTACATTGATTGAGTACGGGAACTTCCCAAGAGATGGCGCTCCTGCAAGTAGCGTAAAAAAAAAGAAATCTTCGTGTACCTTTGCATGCATGCAGGTTGTCATGGTAACATATAATTATTATAAGAATGTTTACAAACATTTACAAATATTAACCTTAATTTGCGGTTATGTTAGAATATTTTGAGCGAACAAAAGGAAGCGGCCATTTTTTCACTCCTCTTGCATTCGCGCCATCAATCGGGAAGTTCTTGTACCTTTTCCATGTACTTCCGACAAAAACGTGCTAAACTTTTGTGAAGTTCATGCATAAGAGATTGGTCTCCTTATGTCTATTCTCCATGGGTGCGAGTAATAACCGAGCAGACAGCAGACGCGCCAAAGAGAAGCAGAGAGCAGGGGATCGAGTCAAATAGGAAGTAGACTGTCTTCTTTTTCTTTGAAGCGTTATTTGTAATTGTATTTTATTGATTGAGCAAGCCGAGGAAACCATGAGCTTCCGAACGAAAGATAAATAAGACGTGTTGAATGTTTCCAGGAGGACCATTCACTTGTAATTAATTCAATTTTAAGCACTACTTTTAGCTCTACCCAGGAACAACGACATGGACGTAGTAATTGTGCTTGATTTCGGTGAATCCCCTCGCCTCCCATCATCAGGGTGATTTTTTTCGATCAACATTTTACAATAAGTGCTCAAAATGGTGTCCTCCCATTTCGACGGATTTGTTGATCCGAGGTTCAAAAGATTGCACACAGCTGCGAAGTGTGTCTGGTTTTATTTGTGCACAAGCAGTCATGATTCGCTCGATCAAGTTATCACAACTTGTTGGCACTTCTTATTGAACTTAACTCTTTAAATAACCCCACAAATAGAAATCCGGCGACGTAAGATCTTGCGATCTGGCAGGCCGATTTATCGCGCCTCTTCTACCGATCTAGTTACCATTGAATTTACGATTCAGTACGTCCCGTGCGATTTCCGAATAATGCGCTGGACACCCTAGCGAATCGGCTGAACCTAAGGTTTACGCTACAGCGTTAACCCAAAGTGAACTAGCAATATAACTAATTAACGCGCCAAAATAAATATTCAATTTGTTGATATCCTTATTCTACGTTAAAATTGACGTTGAAAGTTAATAGAAAATTTAATAGTTTTATTTTTTAACTTTAAAAATTTGAAAAGTCAATTTTATAACCCACTATGACCTCGGATTTCCTTGGTCACTCTTTCTCCTAATTTGACGAGCGTTCACCAGCCACGCCACTCATTTTGCGGTGGTAAGGGTGCGAAAACAAGAGAATGACAAACAAAAACGAGGCCGGAATCGCCAATGATTTAAACTGGCATTGCTCATAATGTTTCAACTTTATACCTTATAAATTTAACAATAGAAATAAACAACTCAAGATTACTGAATTTCAAATAAGAAATTACCACAAAATGGTTCACTTGTCAAATCTATAGGACTTGAGCTATTAAATATAATAGTACTCTGATTTTGATATACAATACTTTATTAAACAAATGAATTAAAAATACTGCTACAAATCATTTGGAACCATTTGGTAGTTGACCACCTCTTGAATTAGAGGGTGGGAGAGACAGAGTGTGTGTGTTGAAATTTGGATCTCCTATACCAGGTCTAGAAGTATGAAACCGGAATTTCTCTATTGATGGTGCTTGCCATCAGTTTAGGGACCGTACGACCGCTTCTGCAGCGCCATCTTCTCCCTCTAGCAGCTGAGAAAGATTTTCAGTAGACAACAACCCAAGTTCGATATACCAGTGTATTTACTACAAGCATCAACATTTCGAGTTTTGTGCCTGCGAAGTACGGTTTGCGGACAGCACTGGTTTTTTGTTATCACTTGAAGAAAACTGCTGCAGAATCGCATCGAATGCTTGTCGAAGCTTATGGTGAACATGCTCTTGGCAAAACAAAGTGTTTCGAGTGGTTTAAAAAATTCAAAAGTGGTAATTTTGATGTGAGAAACGAAGATCGTGGAAAACCACCGAAAAAGTGCGTTTTGTGGGATCAGAAGGGTGTTATCTATTATGAGCTGCTAAAACCTGGTAAAACTGTCAACACGAATCGCTACCAACAGCAAATGATCGATTCAAATCGATTTTGATGCAACAGACGTGTAACTTTTGCAAAAAAATTCCGGTTTCATACTTCTAGATCTGGTAAATGCAAACTAACGGCATAAAGGCTTGCAGGAGGTTTGTGTAAGGGATGCAAGTCTACCAATAGATACGATCTATTGCCTGCTTACGTAATTTGCTCAGTATACTGGATTTAAACATACAACAATTCTTTCTTTCTGTTAAGAAAACCCATCCGTCTCTTATTTTTCCCGGAACTAAAAAGCAAAGAGGCGATAGGGTGATACAGGCGTGTGTGTATGTACATTTCATGTTACATACAAATAATTAAATTTATTATAATAAAAATATTAAATTCGATTATATGACCGCTTGAGGCTCCAAACTGCCAAATTTCAATTTAGGAAATTATAAATTAAATAAACCAAAATTTGTTTTTAATCTGGGATCGTATTTGCCCTCTCCTCTGACTGAGGAGGCTATACCCTGCTTTTAAAAAAACCCTCTTTGATTTTTGGAAAAGAAGTTTTGGATACAGGAAGATTTCCAGTTTTATAGCAGTGTTTAATGTCCGTATAAAAAGGATATACAAATAGATACATATATTGGAACGATACCTTACTACTAGTTTTCCTTACATCTACCAGTCCCAGGAGAGTGTGAGGGAGAAGGAGAGATTTTTCCCTTAGCTCCTGATTCGTCCTAGACCGGGCAATGGTTTTCCGTTGAGTGTTGTTCAAAATCACACTTTGTCCTATTTGCGAGTCGCGCATAGCACACGCGCACACAAATATTGTTTTGCCACTTTCTGTTAGGTTTAATAAGAGAAAGTAACGGTTGGCTTTTAACCAGAAAAGGGTTGAGTGCTTTTAAACTCGCCCTTTTCGCCGCTAGAATTTTCCTATAAAATCTAATTACAATATTTTATGAAAAATTATCACTACCGTTTTGAGATTCGGTAGTATTAATTTTTCCGCGATTTCGCGCACCTTTTTGCCGTTTTTTTATTAAACGAATTGGACTTTTAAATAGTCCGCCGAAGAAAGATATATTAAAAATATATTTTGTATACTTCAATATATCTTATATGTATTGCTTCCGTACAGATGAAGTCTTTTGTCTTTTACGTCCGCCCGACACGATTCCAAAAATATAATTTCGTTAGAAAGAGTTTTACGGGTTCAATCAACTAACGAGGACCTAGGAACTGTCGATCTAGACCGCAGACGGGCACGATAAAAGAAAAATCTTTTCTTTATTATTCTAAGGTCTGAATCCGGTCAAGACACTCAGAAGACTGCGAATTTGCCTGGTTTAGATCCAACTCTTAAGCTCATCACTAGGTGAGCATGGTAGGGATTTTTGTTTGTTAAGGAGTTTTGGATTGGACGAAATAAATGTGGCAGGGGTACGTGGGAAACTATGTGAATGCTAAATTTTAGTAATCCGACTTTTGCTGACCCATAGGTGTCATTAGATACCTTCATCCTTGCTATCTTAACAAAAGGAAGTGGCTGAGTACTACCATTTGATACACATTCATAAGTATTCCAGAAACGATATTTAGTTTCTTTTATTTCAGTTGAAATTGAAATGTTTTAGCTTTTAATTGTTATTAGTAATTGTTTTATTAATAACGTTGTCACTAAAACAATTTCATTGTTACAGACAATTTAGTTTAAGTCTTTAAAAGCACGTGGATCGGTTGCGGTAGGTCAGCCGGTATAAGCATTTAGGCTCTGATAGTGGCGGGGTATGGGAAGGGGTAGGTGTATGCTGGACCTTACGCTGAGCGCAGAGTCGGATCGTGGCAGTCATAGAATCGGATAAAATATATGCATATATCTGCCTTCTTTAGTGCGCGCCTGGGCGGACGAAAGATGGGAGCAAGCAAAGGCAGAAAGGTGGTTTTAACGCGAGATGCTAGCTTGAGCTGCAGGGAGATAGCTCTCTCTCTCTCCTCCAGGATTCATTCTCTCTTGCATCGCTTCCTTCTCCTCCCTTTCGTGTTCATTCTTATACTGTGCTAATCAACCCTCCCCTCCTTACTCATGCTTCGCACGCTCTCATTTCTTTTCTCTTTATACATAGTATTTCTGCTTATGACTTATTTTATTCAGAACTTGTGTCAAGGGTCATTGTGTACCTGAAGACATGAGTTCTGAATTTCAGGTATCCTAAAACATATGAAATAGACCCCTCAAAAGTGCGAAGCCGGGATTGAACAGTTCATCTCAATATTTTAATTCCTGCCTCGCTTTTGTCTTATCTGTAACAAGAGTGCGAGCTTATCGTATAACGTCTGAACCTACTCATTCTCCCGCGCTCTCTCATTTTTTTGTAATTTTGTCCTCGTGTGAGAGCTACGTAGATGTAGCATATAAGATGACCGTGTATTTTTACAATATTATTGTACAATATTTTTACATATATAAAAATATTGTATACACATACATGCATATACATACATACATATACATATATATATATATAGATTCATATTTATACCTTTATAGTTCATAGCGATCGAGTGCCTATGCACTCTCGCTATCAATTAATCTACTTTATAAAACATTAATGCACCTGAAAAACATAAGGGTGAACTCTTCTTACCTTTCAAAGTTTTATTAATTGAACGTATTTAAATAACTGGAAAAGTTAATTTAGGAATTACTGTACGTCTCATGACCAGCTCGCATGACCAGAAATGCTGAGTTGCATTAGCCATTGGAATGCAATCAGGTTACGAACGCTCAAAAGTGTGCATTTAATTCACTTCTAAACGCAATCGATATTCTATAAATTAGATTTTGCACATCAATAAAAATATTTTCCAAAAAAAAATATTGCTCACTTTGGATCGCCCGTAACATTTCACAATAACGTTCATTCGATAGAAAAGACTAGAGTGACTACTTTTTGTACATAAATCCACCTGGCTAACTTCGCATGAAATAGTATTTGGTAGGATGGCACGAATTCCCTCTGAATTCGCTAAGGAAAATGCTCCAATGACGCATAATGCTTTTGTCGATGACATATCAGGACAACTGAATGAAACTGAATCCTTAGTAGCAGTAGCCCGACTCACACCTGCAAAAAAATATGTGAACGTTATTATGATAGAAAATTGAAAATTCGAAAAACGAAAAAATTACATAGAAACTTCTGAACTTCCAAAAATGACAACATACGGAGAATGATTATCTTTCGTTTTAATAACTCATGACAATAGAGCAATAGAATGAGTAGTATTGAAACAAAGAGAAAATTAAAAGTGAAAAAATATTCTCTTATTCTAAAATGGAATAGCAACAACACAAAAATAAAAATTATATGTCATGCTGATAGAAACTTTTGGAACGGAACATTGCTTTCTATGCCCGATGAAAAGAGAAAGCGACTTGAACTTTTTAAAATCGAAACTGGAAATGATATCCACCTGTAAAAAAATTCTGGGCCGTTATATTAATTACTTTCATAAAGATTTAACAGACTTCATCAACAGACTTGTGGAACTTGTGCACATCAGTTTATCAACACGCCGAGAATTGTAAAAACTGAAGACGACAAATTTGATGTACAGCTCGAAAGATTTTTGGGGCAGAACGTGCATAAGATGTTAATACTTGAAGAATTTCAGGCAGAGCAGAGGACTTATAAAATTTTCTTAAGATGTGCGACCCAGTAAGACTTGTAAATGTGTTCCCGGTAAGAAGAGGTGGGTTGAATAGCATTGAAATGTTCCAATGCGATTGAATTCCGTTTTTGGATTTACAATCGAATTCCCTACAATAATCGTATCAGTTTCAATGACCTGCTAAAAACGGAAGCTTTTGAATTAATTATTAGTTAAAATAGGCTAAAAAACAGAAACATTAATAAAAATACGCTCCTATCCGAGGGAAGGTACATCAGTTTTTCGCAGCCCAATCTCAAATATTGGTATTTGAATCGATTTTTAGTTCACATGTAAGAAAAAAGCAACTGATGCACTCTTGCCAACAGTTGAACTTTGTTCTACAAAAAATATTTTTAAAAGAAAAGGTCAATTCATTTTACACTATCAATTTTCATCTTATTCAATTCACAAATCACTGAAGAAGTTATACCAATAATTCAGATTCTGTTGGAATATTCATATTGGCGATATTCTACGGAGTTTGGTATTTTCGTGTGACACCATCACAGCGACTCAGTGATATCAAGGGTGGCCTGCATGTCAGATCTTCACTTCCGGTAAATGGTGAACTCTCATTGGCTTCTGTTGGCGGAGGATTCCAAATGACATAATATTACGTAATAGCAGCCAATGAATATTTACCATTTCACTCAATGCGTGGAATCAGTTTGTCAATGAAAATGAAATATTTACCGCCTACAGGAATCCAATTAGGAAATTAATGTAAATTAATAAAAATTATTTAATTTATAATTTTGCGTAATTATATTTTAAAAGCAACATTTAATTACGAGCAAATTCAAGGAGTAGAATATATGAATTAAATCTCAGAACATTTAATTTCACAACAGGCATTAACTATCATTCAATTTTTAGATCGCTTGGAAGCATTCAATCGCATTCACTGTCTTCCAATTTTGGTTCCTCAAAACCAGGAAAAACGTATTGACTGGCATCTAATTTTAAAATCGGCTGACAGCATTGAATCGCATTGGCCCTTTTTCAATCTGAATCCCACAAAAAGCATTCAATTTTAAAGTCACCTTACAGCATCGAATCGTATTGGCTATGTCTCATTATTAATTCCGGTCAATGGCCCTGCTGGAAGTTAAAAGATTGAAAAAGTGACTAGTAATATCTATCTTTTCCTATCCTTTAGTTTATCCGCCGACTAAAGTAGTATCTACATTTTTCTCTATCTTTCGTGATCGACCACTTGTATCTTTCTCTATCCCTCATTTATCTCCCCATAGTGCAAATTTTAATCTCTCTCTATATCCCTCAGTATCTATTCTTACCACGAAATGAAGAGTGCAGTTCTAAAAAGTATTGTGTCCATTTTCCATAGGGGAAGACTATTACTTCATTGGCCATAACATATAATCACCCTTATAGAAAAAGAATATAAAATATCTTAGTAGTAGACTGATTTTCTTTTGTTGTAAGAAGAGATAATGAGAGATCGAAAGAGGGTTTAAAATTTGTAATAGGGAGATAGGCATCGACTAAATTGGCAAGAAGATAGAAAAAGATTGACGTTGATAAATGAAGGATAGGATGAGATAGAGAATGAAAGATTGAAAAAGATAGAATAAGATCAAGGAGGATTGATGAAGGATTGTAAGGGATAGAAAAAGATTAAGGATGATAGATAAAGGATTGGAATAGATAGAAAAGAATGAAATAGAGAAATAAATTATCTCTATCTTTTTCTATAATAAAGATTCAAAATGATTCAAAAGGATAAGATTTTTATCTTTTTACTTACAGCAGGGTTCTTACCCTAGTAGAATAGTTGCCAGATCTTTTGGAACCGATTATGACGACAATTACTTGTCAGATAATTTAGATGAGGAAGAATATATCGAAGGTCAAGTAGATATAGAATTTCTAACCTTAATTTTTTTACAATGAATGAGACGAAAAAGACGAAGAAATCGAAGATTTCGTGTGCACTCTTTGTGGATAAGGAGAAAAGTTGAAGGTAAACATGATTTTAAAAATATAAATAAAAGTGATTTACATATACTGGTATTTTGCTCGTGCCATTATTTGCTATACTTAGTTTCATATTCCCTTTTTCTCGAAAATTCAACTCTGGTTCCCAAATTGATATGAATATGGGAATATGAAGCATGATGAAACATTGCTTCAATCTACTTCATTATGGACTTGCATTCGGTCTTTTATGATGTCATATCTTACATTTTTGTGTACTGTAAATTATAATATGCAGTTAATTATTAGTTTTTGTCAATATTTCAGGAGCACACGATAATCTAGTTCGAGAAATGGTTTTATTTAATTATACAATTTTTTATAATCAAACACGGATGTCAGTTCGCACATATGAAGAACTGTTGTGCAAAGTGGGCCCTTATTTATATAGCGCACCAACTAAATTGGACGTGATTACTCCTTCAGAGAAATTGATGGTCACGCTGAGGTTGATGTTAAAGCCCTAAATCATGAAATAGTGGGAACAATTATGCAGGGTATAAAAGTGTTTGTTGCTTGAGGGAATGTGATACTTAGGAGCTAGATTAGCGAATTTTATTGATTTTAGGTTTCTACATGTTTGTGCCTAAAGTAGATAAAATTCCCTAGCGGACCCGGTTGAGAGAACGGTCAGAGAATACTCTGACTGTTCTCTGACCTCGCATTATTATGGCTAAGAACGATAAAAAAAACATTTAAAGCATTACAATTATGATTCTGCGATCAAATTTGAATTAGCAGCTAGGTGTAGGAATAAATACAATAATTTTATTTTCCAAAGATAAAAACTAGAAAAAAATCGCATACTGCACTGCCTTCAATGACAGGTACATGATGTTTTCCTAGTTTTTATCGATGAAAAATTGTATGATATTGTATTTATTCCTACACCTTCTATTCCAAATTTCGCCACGGAATCATAATTGCAATTCTTAAATGTTTTTTTATCGTTCTTAGCAATAATAATGCGAGGTCAGAGAACGGTCAGAGTATTCTCTGACCGTTCTCTCAACCGGGTCCGCTAGGGTTTTCTTTCCAAAATTTAGGAAATTGCAGAGAAGAGAAAAATGGGCGTAAATAGACTACTTTTGGTTTCAAAATTGAAAAAAAATTCAATTTTAGCAAAATATTTCGGAAATTTTTTTTTCATTGTCAAAACCCAAAGTAGTTTTCACCGTTTTTTTTGTTTAAAATGCATTATTTATAATGAAAATAAATACTGTATCATGAAAAATAAAGGTTCACTATATGCGCATTTTAATTACTTACAAATAAAAAAAAAGTTTATAATAATAGCTTAATTGGTTCTCCTTTAATCGTGCACGCAATTTTGAAAAATGTGGTTTTGAGAAAACGCGCTTTAAAGTTTTCAGACGGTGAAAAAAACTCTCCGCTCGCTCCGCGCAAGCCACTGCTCGGAACTCTACCATCAAAACTATTCCGATATGGACTGTAAAATTTTGAGACAATATTCTCTGATAATAGATCCATCGATTGAAACAAAAAAACAAAAAATCGATTTTTTGAAAGTTCTGGATAAGGAGACCCCCTTAAGCAATCTTTGGACTACGTTACAAGCAAAGATTTTAGTATTTGGTAATTTCCAAATTGCTTTGGGGCAATGGATGTGAAACAAGTCATGATGCAGATTTTGATTACTATAACTATAAACATTTTCACAGCATTAACCTTTTGGCAATGTGCGATGCAAGATACAATTTCAGTATGGTCGATGTGGGTTGCAAAGGGAGACAAAGTGATGGTGGGGTTTTTAAAAATAGTAATTTTTATGAAAGACTTAGCAATGAAGTACTAAATTTACTGCCTCCATCTCCACTGTATCCTACTGGGGCAAGTGTATCTCAGGTGTGCTTGACAGATGCAGCTTTTTCTCTTGAAAGACATGGTTGCGCCCCTTTGCGGGAGCAGGAACGGGCGCTCTTCCGGTGGCTAAAAACGTGTTTAATTACAGACTTAGCAGAAGCCGCAGAACGATTGAAAACACTTTCGGAATTATGGCTGCACGGTGGACTTCATGGATTACTTCATAGGGTTTGGAAAAGTCCCATGGCAAGATAAAGTTGTGGCTGGAGGCTATATCTAATAAATATACATTTTTGCGTGTACAGAATTAATCATTCAAAATTTACACAATATACTTTTGTTTGTTTCTTTAAAATTTAAACCTCAAAATATACCTTGAATATGAGAAAAAATCAAATATTATGTTCTCAGGGTGTCCCTCGGTTATCCAGACACATTTGCCTACTGTGTACATACAATGAAAATCTATGCAACAAAACATGTGAGCTCTTAATACTAATAATGCACTCTGATGATACTGCAATTTATATTTAATACTAGATGCAATAGATTACATATCAAAACGAAATTTTATGCTCAGAGAATTTTTCATTCAATCTATACTTCTAATCGCATAACATTTAAAAGTTCAAACCCAAAAATTTGTATACTTTTTTAAAGTATTCTCTTAACCCTTGTAGAAGAAAATAATTGGACCCGATTGTGACCGATTGAACCCATTTCAAAAACATCATTGAAACCAATTTATTAATCGGATTCAAAATGGTCTCGCCTGATTGAATCCGATTAATAAATCGGTTTCAATGATGTTTTTGAAATGGGGTCAATTGGATCAATCGGTCCCAATCGGGTCCAATTATTTTTTTCTACAAGGGAAATCAATAATGAGATTATTGTCAATATTGTGAAACTTTGCATTCAACAACGTGAATTTTCAACACAAAATATGCCATTAAAATAGAATCATCAAAACCTGATATCAGTTATAATGAATCAAACGCCAAAACAAAACTAAATACCTAAAGTATTCTTTGGAGTAAAAACTATTCCACAAATATCTAAACTTAGTCTCATTTTTTGGACACTATAATCGCCAAATAAATTATTGACAACTTACAATTAATACATTGTATTAAACTATATGAAGACTTAAAACTGATAATTCTTTTTAATACTGTTTTATTAATACTTTTAAGGGTATAGATTAAAAAAGGCAACATTATCATGAAAAGAATTTCAGTTTACCCTCAAATTTTTCTAAAATAATGAAAATTATCGGATCAAACTTTGGAATATAATATCGGAGAGTTCTCTACTTTATATCCAATGAAACACTTGTGCTTTAAAATATGAATTTTGAAGATGGCTTTCTTATACATAACACACAAGTCAAGTACAAATGGTTCTACAAAATGTAAGAAAATATCAAACTGGAACATAGTGTTCGACTTTTAGAGGTTATGTTAATCAAATTTATTTCCCTAACAACACGTAGTGAATTTATAATAATCATTTCACAGTAAGAGGAATCAATTAATTTATGGATCAAGAGGAAACTCACGGTTACTTTCACACAGCGAGTAAATAGTCTTCTTACATAACTTGATTTTTATTTTCCTAATTCCTTATAAAATAATTAAAACCAATTCAAAACATTTAAATTTTAAAATTCCCGACATCTAAACAATTTTCACATTCATGAAAATTGTTCAAAACCAGTGCTTGCCCGCAGCCGTAGAGGTATAAGCGCACCTTTAAGGAGGAATTACACCTCTGCATGCAGGCACTATGCATGCAGGTTACCATGGTAACATACAAGAGAGAAAGAGACTGACAATTTTCCTATTTCATTCCCACTAATATGTTACCATGGTAACCTGCATGCATATTTCCTGCATGCAGAGGTGTAATTCCTCCTTTAGTCGGTCTTAACAGCGCGAATTTTTCGACCAATAACGTGACGCATCAAAGTGGGATGAGTGTGTCGGCTACGATAGGTTTTACTGTATTGGGAATGGCGGTCATGACGTCATAGAAGATAAGTGGTGGGAAGCGTATAGGTTGCTCTGGTCGTAAAACCCGGCAAATCTGTTATTTTCATGTTTGAATACTACTTAACTTAACAAATCATAGGTTCATTACACGATATATTAAACACAGATAGATCTCATAATGTTACCTTAAAAATAAAAAAACTACTTCGAAACATTATTTATCAATTTATCAATTTAAGAATTATCTTCTTTTAATATTAGTATGAAATAGTCTTTACCCATTCTCAAAATCCTCTCCCACAATATTCTTCTGTCAATCATTTCACTTAATGCCAGTTTAATTACACACTTAAATTTAATCTTGCCAGCTTCAGGAAAGCGGTAGAAACTTAGTTCTGGATTTTTGCTAGCTTTGTTGTTACAGCCGAAAACCGAGCAAAAAACTGTACTTTTTGACGGTTTTGGAGAAAACAGTACTCCTGCCTCCATGACCACAAGCAATTTGGTATAAATTTTAGTAAATACAAATTAAAAATACTTTTTTCACCGGTTTGTTTACATCTTTTACGGGTATATTCAGTTCTAGCGGACACTGTAAAAAATCCAGTTGAAAATTACCAATCGATTATAAAATATTTTACTATGATTGACGTAGGAATAATACGACTCTATTGTGAATTTGCAACGATAAGCGGTGTGATTTCACAGTATTTGTATGAAGTTTGCAGTGAAAGTTTAATATTACCACTTGAATCAGGGGACATAAAATTACGCATGATAAACATGGTAAAGTTCAACCATAGTGTAACGTATATTTGAATGTAATTTTACAACGTGTCAGTAAATTCGCAATGCGTACTGCGATTTATTTTACCATGAAAGTGTAAAAATGCAGACTGAGTGTAAATCTACCAGAATTTTATAATTCCACGCTTCATGATGCATTTTTGTTTTAACGCCCGGCGCTGCAACAGTGATTCTATAACTTCTATAACCTAGAAAGCCAACTCTCGTGCAATAGCAGCAGGTTTCAAATTCTTATTTAATTTATCATTTATATCGCGTTTTCACAATGTAAAGGTAAGTGTTAAATTAAGAAAATAAACTAAAAAATTCGGCTTTGAATACTATTAATTTTATACTATTAATTCATAAAAATATACTACAAGAACCAATAAATATGTTAATAATTCTATAGCATATTGATTTGAATCCATGATATACATGCTTTTGATTCAATACCATTTTTTTCTCAGTGTACTGTCAGTGTTAATTTACAAATGATATATATAGCGCATGCGCAATGAAATTCATCCGGGCCATTTTACATTGTCAATTGAATTTTACAACAAGAAACGTAAAATTATACTGCATTGAAACTGAGATTAAGGGAATGTTACTGTCTGCATGTGATTTTACCGTTCCAAATTATTTTTACACCATTTTGGTAAAATCACCACGTTAATCACTAATAATTTTATGTCCCCTGTTCTACGTGGTAATTTTCAACTGAATTTTTTACAGTGGACCTATTATTCTTTTTCATTCAGATTTGTGGCATCAGATGACGCATCGCAGTTTAAGCATTCCCCAATAGTACATTTTCATTTCATAGTTCCAGCCCCGTAGTAAATATCAGCCCTGTGCATCTCTCCATATTTATGATTTTTAACGCACCCCCTTAGTGTCCCGAGTTGTGTTGGTTCCTATTTTCTCCACCAGCGCTAGTTGTCACATCACTTCCAGTTTTTCCATTGCTGTCAATGGGACGAGATTAGTTTTAAAAAATTTTTTATGGTGTATTTAATCAATAAAATGATTTTTATGTGAAAAAAAAATTGAAATGAAAGGGATATTGTTAGTGTAATATTTAAAAACAATTTTGCAAAATATTTATATGAGTACTAAAGGTAAAATATGAATTTAAAGGTCATGACATAATTCTTGGCGAAAACAAATATATCTTTTAGATTTTAATTTTAATAACAAATTTATATGTTTTGATATTTAAAATTGATTTCTAAAAACTCAAATAACAATATAATAAGAAAATGTAAAAAGAATTTCCTGAAAAAAGATATTAATTATATACATATTCATTTCAAACTTACCATATTTATCGTTGGAATATTTAAAAAAAATTAATTTAACAATAAGTAAAAATAATGTACCCAACTATTAATACCTCTGAAATATGTATATTTTGTAGAACAGAACAAATACATTTGCAACGAGCTTACCTTTCTGAGAGTGAAAGCCTATATAGTAAGAAATATTGCTTTTAGATACAAATAAGCCTAAGATTTTGTGTTTTCGTATAAATATTATAAATATTATATATTCTATTTTTGCAACACTTAAAACGCTTAAAACCTGCAATATATATTATATATATATATATATATATATATATATATATATACATAAAATATATAAATATCTTAAAAGCTCTGATACATATTAAAGATTTTAAAAAATCAACATTAAGAAATTACAGAATTAAGTCTTCGTGAGATTTGCTAGTTTTTTTTTGCTTCTATTATCGTTCTTCTCTTCAGCCATATTATGTTTAGTATACTGCCGCATTCGTGTTTCTAAGTACTTTTGGTTTATATGGGCTAAGACCTCTCTGCTGTGTTCATCGCAAGGAAATTTAAAAATTCTTTTCTTCGATAACTCATCCAAAATGAGATCGAAGACGTTGGTAGATCGACAGTGTTTAGAAAACATTTTCTCCACAATTTCTATAACACTGAAAATAGATGAATTGGGATGAATAAGGTCCTCAGCGTTGATAAATCTAGCCTCAGGCCGATTCATGGAAATTGATGATTCAATATTATTCACCCCTTTAGCTGAACTTAAGAAAGCATGCCTACAAGTTGAGCAGTTTGAATGCTTTAGGTATTTTGCACACACTGTTCCAGCGGTATAATACATTATACATTTAATAACAGGTGGTGAACTATAGTTATGATCTACTGAATTGATAACGTCGCTAAAGTCTGAATCTTCTTCTAAAATTGCGATGTTTAATCTCGCCTTAATTTCTTCAAGAGCACTTGATTTTTTGGAGGAATTCATTTCTTTCAGCATGGATATTGATATCAAGGATTTAGGAGGTTCGTCATGAAGAGGTGTACAATTTCCAAATTTTGGAGGTTTCAGGAGACTATATGCTGCTAGGATTTTATAGATTTGCAAAAAGGTAGGAGTTGCTGGATGATTGTTAGTGCCGCCGACTAAACGTACAGTCCCAAAAAATCGCTGCCAGTGAACAAAAAGAAAAGAAGTTGTAAAATGTAATTTTGAGTAAACACATTGAAAACTGATTTCAATTTCATTCAGAAACACATTTTGCTAAATTATTGTAACGAAAACAGATAAAACAGCATTGTTGTAAAATAACAGAAAATGATTAATCAATTTAACTGACAGCATAATAATTCAACGAAACTTTAAATTTAAACAAATTTAAAACTACTCGAAAATTAACCTCTAGAGGATCCTGATTTATTCTGCCACTTTGAACAGATTTGAAGCCACGAAATTTGATTAAATACGTAGTCAAATCTATCATTGAAGTCAAAGTAACCCTCAAACCTTCGGAAGTGCATGCACTTAAAAACTGTTTTGGCGATATTAAATTGTCCTTTACTTTTTGCTCCCACTCATCAAGCCACAAAATAAATTCTTGAATTACCTAGAACATATTATTGAAGGGTAAGGTGTTATTGGGCTTTAGAAACATTACTCACATTTTATTTTAAAGAAAACTATTCACTTGCAAATCTTCAGATCCCAACTTAAGAGCCGTTTCATCGGAGGTTCTGTTGAGGGCATCGAACAAGCGATTAATTTTTTCGCAAAATAAAGCTGTATTTTCGCAGTGCTTTAACTCGTCAACATAATTCCGGTACTCCCGCAAAGCGTTTGCAACTGTCTTGCTAAAAATCTAAAATTTCAATTAATCGTGTTAATTTAAATATAAATTTTCATTTTTTACGTGTAAAAAATGGTTACCTGTACGGCTAAGGAAACTCTCATTTTGTCAAAGGAATTTGGGTTAAGGTGGGCCTCAGTTAATTTAGGACATTTTCGCAATCCCGTAACATGTCGATCATGTTCAAAAAGAATCTTAATGTGTTCCCAACTTATAGGATCCCCGTCTGGATCAAACTATTGAATTTGATAAAAATAAATTATTTGATTTACATTTTTGTAATATTCAATTTTTCTAATTCATTCTCAAAGCTTTTTTTGAATTTTTATACCAACCTTCAAATTTCCACTGTGTAGACGGTTCCGGACGCATTTTATTAAATGGGGTGTATCAGAAAATAAATACACTTTTCTATTTTCATCCGAAGGATGCTGAAACCAATTGCGAACGCAGTTCATCTTTCCATTGCCGCCTACATCAGTCCAGAATTTTCTATTTGTGGCTGCACCATCTGAGACTACGCCATGTATTCTGGCACCTGCCCTTTCCAAGAGTATGATTGCTTCGATAATTAGAAGAGCTAAGGTAGAACCCGGAGTTGGACCATTTGCAGCAAAAACTGCAATTGGTTGTGCTGAATCATTATTTATCGGGACTAACATGAATACGAGACCATGGTCAGCTTTCTCGCTGATGTCTACTAGTCTATCCTTCTCTCCGAAATCAACAAGACCTTTATAAGCCAAATTTTTGGAATCTACTGACACTCTTTTTCGAGTTCCGATTTCGTCCAGCGCCAATATTGAATCAAGATCAACATCCGATAATGTTGACAATTTTTCCTTTAAAAGTTGAAAAAAGTTTGGATCGAACCCACAAGGCGTCTCTATCAAAGCTATGTACCTGTAAGATATTAGCAAATTACGGCTTATTATAAGAAACTTAAGGTAAATAAAACAGTAACAATAATAATTAATTTACGAAATACATACCGACGAATACTTCGGGTGCAAGGCAGAGCCAAAACATTATTATCCCGAAGTGATCTGTACGTAGTTGGCGAACGCATGTGTAACAAGAGAGACAGCTTTAACCATTCGTCTGAGTATCTACGTCCTTTACTATTAGGAACCTTGGCTGCATTCAGAATTTCATTAATTGCAGTACGCTCGTACATTTTCAAATTGTGTTGGTCTAATTTCGCGTTCAAAGATTCTTTCTCTATAGCCAGTAATTTTTCTTTACATTTTTGGAACTGGTTTTTGTACATAAGCAATCTTGTTTTACTTCTAATATTCTGTCGTCGTTCAAGTTTTAGTTGTTCCTGGATCAAATTTAACCTTTTTTTGCTTAAAAGACTTAGATTCGGTTTTAAGCGTTGCACTGATCTGCGTTCTTTCAATCTCTTTTCTTTTTTTTTTAATGTGTTTCGTCCAGTTTTACAAGTATCACATCTTAAGCCTTTTGAATCTGCTCCCATTATTAGGCAACAATTTTTATGTCGCAAAAATCCCTGATCATCACGTCGCGCGAATGACGTTTCAAAATTAATGTCTGCAGAAGGACTTGAAATTCCTGAACACGTTTTCAATGCTTGTACATTGTTTAAAAGAGTTTCCACCTCCATAGCTGTCGATACGTTCATTTTTTGGCCACATTTGTCTAAATCTACGCTGAGTCCACTTACAAAAAAATCCACAGTCAAATCACTGTTTATAACAAGCTGCTTAAAACATACAGGCTTATGTTTGTCGTTTATAAATTTCGTAGTCCAATGTACAAACTGTATTTTATTTCCTTCATTCAAAATAAGATTTTGTCGAGTCCAAGGAAGAGGATAGGACACACAGTTTTTGTTTGAAAACATTAGTCTAAATAAATTATTTTCTTTATCACAACGTCCGCTTACCTCTGATTCAGGATTTTCAATCTCGTCATTATTCAGACTTTTCACCTCAGATTCATGGCTTTCAATCTCGTCTTGCAAATCAGGACTTACAATAATATTTTCATTTTCGCTTTTGACAATTCTCGCAATGTCCAAATTCTCCAAACTTTGTTCACAAACCAAATTCCTTTCCACTTTCGGAATTTTCCGAAGAGAGAAATTTTGCCTCTGTTTTGGTGACCTCCGACGTTTTTTTGTCTTAGACAAATATTTGGGACAATTTGGAAACTTAGTTGGCACGGCATCTTTCCTTAATCGAGGGATTTTATAATCGAACTGAAAAATCCAAATTTATTTGTTCAGCATTTTTCCACACCTTTATCGAAATAAATATACGAAAAAAATAAAGGCAAAAATCACTAACATTACTTAAAACACTAGGTTTCCCTTGTCATAATAGTTACTTATAATTCTCAAATACAAATTGAAGGTAAATGTCAAAGTAATCGCAAAAATAGGTTATAATCTTGAATAGAAAATGAGTTTAATTAAAAAACATTTAATAACAAAAATCACTGACTTTGAGTGTTTTGTAGAATAAAAAGCAATTATAATAAATTAAAACTTAGTTAAAAAGCAATAAAAAGGAAGTCACGAAAACTGGGACTATAAGGTCACGATTACTGGGACATTTACCTTATTAAGACAAATATATATTTTTAAAAAATAAATAACACAATAATTCAGTCTCATTCTTTGCGTATACTTACCTTCGCTGTAACTTTGCCAGTAGCATCTTTGTGTTCAACTCCCCAGATTATGTCTTCGGGAAAAAAATGATTTGCACAAACAACTTGCCCTGGTTTTAACACAAAATTATCTCGTTTAATTGCAATTTGCCAAGCTTTTATTCTTTCTTTATCTTTCGGAACACTAAATTTAGGCACTTTTTTGTCGCTGTTGCTGTCATAATCTTGTGTACAGTTTGGAGCAATACAACGTGATCCTCCCATGTTTGGTCAAATTTTACATTTTCAGATAAACAGAAAAAGGTAAAATTACTTAAAATTTCAAAATTAAATAATTCTTTCACGATAAACAAAGAAAATTGTTTAAAAACTAATTCCGCCCCATTGACAGCAATGGAAAAACTGGAAGTGATGTTACAACTAGCGCTGGTGGAGAAAATAGGAACTAACACAACTCAGGACACTAAGGAATCACCATTTTTGTTTGAAATGCACAGGGCTGGTAAATATTACCGCCAATTACCGCCATTGTAGACGCAAGGAACACACTTACCCTCATCGAGAAGTTTTAAAACTAACTACTTGACAAGGTTCCAGTTCGTGTTTTGTGAAGTACAGCCATAAAAGATTGGTCTCCTTATATTTATTCTCCATTGTGTGCCTATATGTGCCTACACTACCAACATCAAGAGTTGTCAACATGTGCTAACATAAACATGCTTATGGAATGAACAACCCGGCTATATAGGGTCAGTATCAGGGAAAATAGTAAACAAGTAATTTATAGCTGCTGTTGAATTTTATGAGATAAATCATCAAGTTACCAGTTACTGCATTGTTATATAAAGAACAGCTATTCGAAGGTTTGGAAATTACATTTATTTTTTTTAGAATGAATTACACTCAATTAACTCTCCCGGTAGGTTCCAGATTATTTTTTCAAACCCTCCCGATAAGATCCAGTTTGAAGTGGAGGTTCCGCTCTCAGTAAGAACGGTGCGTGCGCATCTGTACGCATTTTCAACGGAAACATAACCCCAATAATAATGTAATTCATTGTTATTTACGCAGTGCGATTGTTCAATATAATACGACGAAAATGAACTTCCATCGAAAACTAAATTTTTATCATATAATACTTCTATTTACACTGTGAATTTATTGCCTCTTTAAAAACGCGAGCTTATTACTCGAAACATAGTAGAAGGGAATGCGGGTCATACTAAGAAAGTAATTGGATTTTAACAGAAGGGAAATCCGGTTCTTACTGGGAATAGGATCTTACCAGGAGAGATGAGTGTAATACAGATTTATTTATTGCTTATGGTACAGAGATATTGAATGCTCGAACTTCTCGTTGAAGGGAATTTCGAGTGTATATACATTTAAGTTTTATGAATAATATGTAATACCGAAAACTTGTCATGAAGCTTAATTTTGTGGTTTTTTGATAGAATAAAAAAATTTTCATTCACGATGTTACCGCAGTCGGTAAAGTTGTATGCTTTGAATTTGAAATTTTAGAATTCAAAGACTCCAAAAAAAATTATGAATCCTTTATGCAAATTTTGCACACTTATATATTTTTTACAGCAATTCTGTTATTAAGGTTGTATGTAAAAAAATCAATCTCTGGTAAAATTTTCCAAAAAAAGAGATTATATTTAAGTAGAATTATTATTTATATCCTAAATTAATTTCAAATTTTTTAACCGTACTGATGCGGAGATAATTAATGTCAAAGTTGATTACTTTAACACGTAATTCATGGGCAAGGCATAGGCACTCTCCACATTTTAATTTGTAGTAATTAAACGCTCTGGTAGAGAATTTTAAAAAATGTCGGTATTTGTGCTGCTTGAAAATACAAATTTTTGAAAAAAACGTCAAATCTCTCCACCGTGTAATTTTACAAATAATCCAATGAAAAATATGGAAATTTCAGTCACTTTCAAACGAATAAACGTAAAAGTATCGCGACCCAGCAACACTGTTCCCTTTCTCCCGCACATACACACACACAACCAGCTTGGAAGCGTACGTGAAATCAAGTCGACTGCATAAAACTATGAATGTTATTTATTGGAAATGTTATTAAATCAACAAAGAACTATGACTAAAATACCCAGTAATACTACATTTCTAATGAAGTTTAAAGGGCCTAAACGGTTTTTCATATAAAAACGGCCCCCGACTCAAATGAGATCTAGTAGCAATTATTCGAAGGCATTTGCCCTAGAATTGTTTTGTGCAAATTTTCAACCCGATAGCCGCCATATTGGATGAGTTATCGCTAATTATGCAAATTTTGTTTTTTGCATTTTTTACCTCAACCACTAATTGGAAAAATCTTTAAAAAATTGATTGCATTTAGTCTTATCAAGAGAAACTTCTGTAAATTTTTCGCGAATTTCTGTGCCTAAAATTCGCAGACAAAAATTGCAAAAAAATATTGCATGCAATCTTTTCGATGAAAAAGTTCGAGAAGAAAGTTGAGTTTTTCTTCAATAATATGTCTACTGAAGATGCGTATGTCATAATTTTTTCAGATTTTTCAAAAATATGGACGACACTTAAAAAATCGATAATGTCCAAAATCGGCAGTTTCGATGGTACTCGTCGTTGGAAATGTATTATTGCCGGTTTTTTTTGTAGACGTTATTCATTTAATCGGTGATATACTCGCAATCATAATAATTTTTTTGATAATTTTACAATAACATTATCGCTTTATTGAGTCAGTACTCGCTGATTATGCAAATTCTGTTTTTCGCATTTTTTAGTGCAACTGGTAATTGGAAAATATGGAAGACTGAACTCCGATTTATTTAGAAACATCTATGTTCATTTTTTCGCGGACCTTTCTAACTACAATTTGTGTTGGATAAGATAGCAAATTCTTCTGCATGCAATTTTTTCATAAATAAAAATCAGTGACCGAAGCTGATTTTGCCAGCGAAAAATAATTCTCAATTCTTTTTTTTAAACCTTGCCCGCAAAATGCTTGGGCATTGCGTTTGGAGTCGCCTTTAGCAGAGTTCAAGGACAAACATATATTGTTTTAATTTTTAACGCTGAAAAATAAAATTATTAGATTTCTTTTTTCATTTAATATTGCGCATGTATGAGGACAATATGTCATACATATTCAATTCAAATCAAAATCGCAGTTCATAGCATGTGAAGAGGTTTAAGAAATAGATGGCATATTATTAGATTCATTATTATTGTGCATATATTGAAGCTTATAATAAACTAGTTCTATGTCTTGTATTTACTCGACATGCAAATAAAATTGATTCAAAGTACATCTAAATGTCGGGAGCTGAGAAAAAAAAATTTTTCTAAGACTTAAGTTGAGAAAATAGAAATAACACCTAGTAAGTTTTCTAACAATTTAATAAATTCTAATTGTAAAGAAAGTTCAAATTTGTTAATAATTAAAAACTGCAAATTTTTTGAATGTATAGTAAATTCCACCTTTACGTGGTGCGATTACTGACTCAGTTTCGGCGCACGAGCTGTACCGCACATAAGGAACAACATTGGCCCCTTACTTTCGCGCATGACGCTCAAAATTTTTGCAACGGTTGCTCCGAATCTGCAGTGCAGTCGGCGTACTGTAGGTGGTGCAACCGGTGAACCGAAATTTTTTCACTGTAAAATTTGAGTTTTTATTATATTGAAGCTCGTCGGTAGTCGATTAGTCTAGAGTACTAATAGTGTGTCGTGATCTGAATCTAAAAATTTAGTTAGCTAAATATTAACTAGCTAAGAAAATTTATATCTTGCCGAATCTCAAAACCTCCTGATAACCCCAAACAGGGTTATTAAAAGACAAGAGCAGAGAAGGACAGGCAGTTTAAAGATACTGCTTCCCTTCTAGGTAAAAGCCATCTATCTCTTTCTGATCTTCACACTATTAGGTATAAAATAAGAAAAAGGTTGTGTGCGCTAGTGAATCTCGAAAGAGACAAGAGTGGTTTCACGAAGCAGAGGACAACAACAATTCAAATTAGGCCTGAATCATCCAGGATTGCAGAAACTTAGAACTTACTCTTTTCTTGTCTTTACGCTTAGGATATATGGTAAGATTAAGCAACTAGGATTAAAAACAAACACCTTTTTAAAAATCGATATAATAATCGAAGGTACGTATAAATTACACCCTTAGTCCGAGGGCAGATGATCAACGATATCACATAATAATAATAATTTGAATAAAATATTTTAATTGCACGTTTCTTTCGTAATTCATTTAATTTAATAATAGCTGTGCGTAAAACATGGTGACAGCTGTGTGATAACGGTCTTTTACGATATTTTTCACCGGCTACATTAACTAGTAACTTTCTGTTACCTTGAAACTTTAACAAGTAACAAATTATATTTTCGTGTTTAATACATCTTGAAAATTTTTCAAAATTTTATATTATTATTGAAAATAATATAGAGTTGTGAAATCACGCAGGGATTTGACTTTGAAGCTGATCTAAGTAATTAATTAATTTACTTCATTTTATTTGAAATTATAAATTGATCAGACTATCCACGGTTTTGTGCTTGAGTCTGACATACGATATTTTTTGACACAGTGTGCGTAAAATGCGTTTCAATGATATGAGACAATATGATGAAAGTAAGGTTGATGGAGACTAAAGGGGGTGACGGGGGCGGAAGAGCGGGTCCAGGGCTGCAGGCCCTGGTGGGGGTGTAGGGGGCGAAGGCCCCGACGGGGGTGAGGGGGCGAAGCCCCCCCATATAGAGATAATTAGAAGGGTAATTAATTACATAATTCTTTAATTGGAATAAATAAATTAAAATTATTTGTGAAAATTATTATATTTAATTATGTGTTATTTTCAAAATGAAATACACAATAAATGTTTATAAGGCGTTTCGTAACTTTATACAACTTAATTTAATTCGCATGTTAAGCACAGTTCATAATAACGGAAAAAAAATTAATTAATTAATGAATTAGTTGTTGAAATAAACTATTGAATTTCATGAATTATAAAATATATATAAATATATATACATTTTTTTTAATTTTACGCACACTGTATCGTAATAAGCCGTCTTACGCACTCATATGGGGGTGTAAAAACGCATTTTACGCACACTGTGCCAAAAAAAATTATAAAGCATTTTATGGCGAATTAAAGATAGCAGCCACTTTCGCCCTCATGCTGTCTTAGCCTTTCCATCCATTACATATTTTGAGCGTAACACCTTGTCACGCGTTTCGCCACCTTGTATTTCTCTTGTACGGCAGTGAATCGCACGGTCATTGTCGTCGCTGAATATCCCCATCAGTATCATGTTTTCTCATGATATTTTATACTAAACATCTGTCGACCTCTGAATAAAAACGAAATTCCAAAACTAATGTCCACCTCATCTTCAAAATATTTTTATGTTAAACAAGGTAAACTAAAAACAAAAGTTTTGACTAGGGATTTCAACTCGTTGTATCTTCCTTCAATTTCGTTTATCAACAAGGGAACGATTTTGAGTCATTTATTTGTACCGGTTTTCTTTATACACCCTTCATGATAGTTCAACTCAACACTCATTAAGGTCGCAAACACAAACATAGACTGCATGCCGGAAGCTAAGTAAGAGAGAAAATGAGTAGACATTTGGTAGGATTGAAATCAGCCTTGTCAAATTTGAAAACCTCCCTACCACCACAAGAGTCCCAAATTAAACTCACAAACTTTCCCCCCAATTTTAAACAAGATCTGTTGGAACTGCCAGTTGAAAATCCTGAGCCGATTACACGCTCTCATTCCTTACGACGGCAATTGAAGAATCCAGGTCCAAATTCGATGAAGGAAATTTTTATCGTAGACCTAGTTTCTGACTCGGAAGTTGACTCCGAAGCAGAAACAGTGGCCTAAATTAAAGATCTAAACAATTCAGAGTGAATGTTTTAGACTAACAAGGGGACCCCGGAAAGTGTTACCTCGATCTTGAGCACAGAAAATTTTCTGAGGTGGATAAGCAAAAAATATTTGACACGTGTCTCGGCTTTTTCTCGAGTGGGCCTTTGTTTTCGGTTGATTAATTTTCGAAAATTTGGTGACGTGCGCTACTACAACCAGACTCTACAGTTTTGCGCTGTAATCACAATTGCCCGACGGTTAAGCGGCTTAAGGAAGTAGCGTCGCCACTACGCTAGTCAAGCATACACACTCTCTCGTTTGATTCGGTGAGTAGGTAGATGTAGCAACGTCGCGACCCGCGAGAGTTGGTATCGGGAGACTCGCTCTCTTATTATATTAGACGAACGCCGAACTTGTATGCAGGCTTATTTGGAGTGCGTGGAAATGTGAGATTGTAAACTAAAATAGTTTTATTTATATTACTTCGTTCGATCTGTATATATGTTAACAAATGCATTATATGTAATCTTTAAAATTGTTACAATATTATATAGAGAAACAACTAACACTATTTATCATTAACTATTTTCTTAATATTTCTAAATACAGAAAACCTTCATTTGCGTATACACGCAGCACGTAGAATTTCAAATAAAGCGCGCGCCTAACCTATTTTGCGGTACGGTAGTTTTTTTACAGTTTGAGGATAACTGTGCTGGAAACTCGATTTAATTTTAAATACTTAGTAACTAAAATGCTTATAACTTTTCTCATACGTACCCTGGCCTTACAAAAATTTTTTTGAGTCATTTTTAGACCTATATGAATTGATATATTCAATTTCATTAATATCGTTACGGTATTTAATCAATGACGGTACTACCTTAAGTGGCTCATGTGGAACTTTCGAGGTTCTGGGTTTAATTCTTGCATCTGGAAATTTTTTTTTATGTATATACACATTTTTTCAACATGTTTCGAAACTGTTATTCACTTATAAGATAACTTGATACTTTATGTTTTGTATGTTTTTTTTACAATTACCATCCACAAACGTGTAAAGCGCATGAATGATATAGAAATATTATTCGGAGAATAAATTCCAGCTTGTCGTGAAAGCAAATGTCTTATGACAAAAATTGAAACTGTTTATTTCCGATGAAAAATTGTTAACGGTTGAATAAATATGTGCATTATATGTAATGAGTTATTTTCTGCCATTAAGGAATAATAAACGTGTCAATTAAAAAAAGAAAATTTTTGAATACTCTGTTTATTGGCCTTCAAAATGCCTCGTGTATTACAGTATTTAACATCCCCATTTTCAGTGTAAAAAATTGCATGTTATTTGATAAGTGAATAACAGTTCCGAAAGATATGAAAAAAATGAGTATATACAACAACAAAAAATTTTCGGATGTAAGAGTTGAAACCAGAACCTCGAGAGTTCCAGATGGGCCGCTTAATCCGTTTGACCGTCGGACCATTGTGATTACAACTCAAAACTGTAGAGTTTGGCTGTAGTAGCGCGCATCACCCAATTTTCGAAAATGAATCAACCGAAAACAAAGACCCACTTGAGAAAAAGCCGAGACACGTGTCAAATATTTTTTGATGTGATTTTTTTTGTGAATATGTTATATATAAAATTGTATACTGTCCATCCACCCTATAAAAAGGTTAAAACTATATTCTAAGACATTGACCTTTAAGGCCAAGATTATGTTAATGAGGCTTAATTGTCAACACGATAATAAAAAAATTGCAACCGTGCGAAAAAACATAGATGATGTTCTAATCTTCTGCATATGGGAAGTATTTTTACTATTTAATCTAATAACAGAAAATCGTTGAAACCCGTGCATTATTAAAATGTTTTACATTTAAACAGGGAGTGAACGTTATAATGATTATTTTTGTAAGTATAAAGTAATTGTTGCAGTTTTCAATGCATCTTCAATTGAAGATAGGTGCAGTATTAAAATATTAGAAGTATACATGCAATTATAAAATATGGGTACTTCTTTTGAATTATGTATAAATTTAATCTTTGCGGGATTATTAAAAATAACATTGTATAATTGAGGAACTTGATAACAAAGATACTTATCCTCTAGTTATAGATACTATATAACTATAGTGTACAGCCTAAAATAGCATCCCTAAAATAAACCTATGGCACGTAATCAGCTTTATTTATATATATCTACGTAATCAGACCGTCCTTTTACAGATAACAAAGACGTCTAAAATAAATCGCGATGTTCGAAATCGATCTGCTTGCTTTAGAGCCACAATCACCTTTGAGAGAGTCCACCTAGAAAAGTAACCTGGAACCACCTAGTTTAATAGAGAAACCAGACGGCTTGTGAAGGGACCTCAGAGGCCTAAAACGATGGCAAGCAAAGAGGATACAAAAACTTATGAACCTCACAAGGTTTGTCTTCCGTTCACGAATTGGCTGGATAAGGAAGACCACTTTTCGCTAGAGTGAGTATGGGTTGGCTGCGAAATAAAATTCTGCTATCTGACTTTTTTTTAAGTCCTAAATTGTAGCTGTGGAATTTCTGCCCTTGATCTGTTCAGAAAATTCTATTATATATGTGGCGACTCTTAGAGCTCTTAAGCACTATTAGAAACTAGATTAAAAAATTGAATTTTCTTTAAAAGGGAAGCTTTCTAAGACTTCAAAAACTCCATACAAGGTGCGTTCCAAAATAAACGAGACTTTTGTCATAAAAATTTTTTTGGTGGCGACATCTGTGAATGAGGTAGTGCGTTGGAAAGTTATATGCCTCCCAGACTTCCAGTGACAGTTTTATGACATTCGGTTCAGTGGAAGCGAAGTTATTGCGTCTAAAGTGTCAGTGTGTTTGTGTCATCGGTACAAAAATGAGTTTCGAACAAAGAGCTAATATAAAATTTTGTTTTAAAATCGGTAAAACGTTTACCGAAACATTTGCATTGATGAAAGAAGTTTATGGCGATGATTGTCTATCTCGTGCCAGAGTTCATGAGTGGTTTACACGTTTCAGAGATGGACGTGAGGACATAAATGACGATGAACATACGGGCCGCCCAAAATCAGTGATCACCGAAAACTCCATCGAAATTGTGCGTGAATTTATCAAAAATGAGCCGAAATCATCTTTGAAATTCATGGAATCGGAGTTGAATATCTCCAAAACATCGATTTATCGCATTTTAACCGATCATTTGGGCTTACGAAAGGTCTGTGCACGTTTTGTTCCCCACAAGTTACCTGATGACCAAAAATTGCTCAGAATTCAACATTCGAAAGACATCATTGAAGAGGCGAGAAAAGACGAGAACTTCCTTTACAACATTGTAACTGGTGATGCAACGTGGTGTTTCCAGTATGAACCCGAAACCAAGCGTCAAGGTGTCGAATGGAAGGCCCCAGACAAGCCACCACCCAAAAAATCGCGTTTGGAGAAGTCAAAAATCAAGTCGATGCTCATTTGTTTTTACGATTCCAAAGGAATTGTCCACAAGGAGTTCGTGCCAACGGGCCAAACCGTCAATGCAATTTTCTATCTTGGCGTTTTGAAGCGTTTGTTGCATCGCATTCGTCGAATTCGGCCTGAATACTGCGAAGGAGGAAGCTGGCGCTTATTGCATGGTAATGCACCATCTCATCGATCCACTCTTGTGACTGATTTTTTGACTAGAAATCGCATTTTAACCATCAATCACTCACCGTATTCGCCTGATATGGCTCCCTGTGACTTCTACCTATTCGGAAAATTGCATTTGGCCATGAAAGGAAAACGTTTTGCGTCCGTAGAGGCCATCCAAAAGGCTTGTACCGACATCCTGAAGGACATTCCGGTCAATGACCTGAAACACTCTTTCGAAAAGCTTTTGGATCGCGCAAAACAGTGTATCGAGGCCGGAGGGGACTATTTTGAATAAATAAACTCGAATTTATCAGAATAAAGCTCCTGTCGTTTCTATTTTAGCTCAGTCTCGTTTATTTTGGAACGCACCTTGTATTTATCATATGCGATGAGAATATAATACATATATATACATAAAAGTTTTATTCGTCCACATGCATATTTAAAAAGGCGATCAGTATATATGTATATATTTTTATATATTAATGTGCTTGAATATAAATGTAATCTCTTGCCTAAAATTTTGCATGAAGTTATGCATTGAAATTGTTCGTTATAAAGTACAATTGAAACAAAAACTTTTTAGGTTCAATGATTTTTGGCTTCTAAACGAAATTTGGTAATCATGAACATTGTTTATTCTGTACAGCCGACAACTCATTTATAGTCAATAATGCTGAGTCGTAAAATTGATGTATATCGCACTTAATTCTTACAATGCCCACAGCACGGTTCTTTGCGCATAAATATTGTACAAGATGTAACTGATGCACTGAAAGGAGTATTTGTCTGATTCAATCGAATCCTTGTTTGCCTTCATTTGTTTGAGTTCAATAAGGTTCTTGGTTGTGATGAACAGGTTTTTGGCCAAAGAAAATCAATCTCTCAATACTAAATTTGAATCTGTATCACTACAAACTCAAAATTATTTCAACGTCTAAACAAAACTACAATTAAAAATTCCGAGAATTCAAAACTATTCGAACCCTCAAAATATCAAAACGATCAAATTTGGACCAAAGCAAGGTTCTGCATTTATCCAATGGCTTCGCTGAGAAAAAAAGTTTGCATATTGGTAGTATAGAGAAAAAATTTGTTTATAGCCTAAAAATAACTAAAGAATTTCTTAGAAAAACAAAGACTTGACGTGTGCAAATGCAGATATGGGCAATATTACGGTTTTCATGAGGAGGTCAGAATATATGTTATAAGGGGGGTAAATACGTGTCTTTTACTTTGAATCCATGTCATTTTATTAAAAATGTATATACTTTTATAGTCCCTAGCGATCGAGTGCCAGTGCACTCTCGTTATCAATTAATCTACATAATAAAGCATTGATGCAGCTGGAAAATAAAAGGGCGAAACATTCTTACCTTTGAAATTTGTATTCAAACCTTTAAAAGTTGAGTTAATTAAATGCATTTAAATAACTTAAAAGGTTATCTTAGGAATCACTCTGCGTCTCAAGACCAGCTTGCACGACCAGAAATGCTGAGTAGCATTACTGAGTAATTGAGTACTGAGTAATACTGAGCATTGCTGAGTAATATTGGAATGCAATCAGGTCCGAAAAGATTTATGAATAATTACAACTTCTGTGCAGATAAAATGTTAAATGACATGTAATAAATTTTTCTCGACGTTTCAAGATCAAGGTTGATGATAATTTTTTTTGTGTAGGCAGATTTGCTGTTAAACTGAAAATTATACTTTGTAGTTTGCTCAAAACCGTGGACTCACATGAAGCATTCCACCACAATCTGGGATTCTCAATATTATAAGTCTAAAGAAAATTGTTATTCCAAAAGCCTTATTGTTACAAAACACTGTTTCATACCTCAAAAATCTTTCGAAATATTTTTATTTCTTCAAAATATGAAAATGACCAGAATTACCAGAGTGTCGGTCAATGATGGACAATGACTCGGTCACGCTGGTCAGGTTCCATCTCTAGTTACAAGAAGCAGTTACTTAGACAGTCCGTGGGGATTTTAAAGTTTTAAGGGGCTTTCATAACATTAAGGAGTATTCATAGTATGAAGACATCGTAATAATATTAGGATAATCAATACATTTCTGTTATTAATTTCTAACTCCTTTCTTATATATATTTCTAAACTTCCTCGCTTTATATTTTACTATATTCCATACTTCAATTAATTATCCTTACTAATTTATAATTATGACCTGAAACCAGTCAATTTGCGATTCTCGACTCTTTTATTCTCTTCTTTTTTCTTAATTTAATGAGCTATCTCTTTCTTACTTGCCTATTAAATTAATCTCTTTTTATTTTTCAATTGATTTCTTTATTTAAAAAAAAATCGACAAAAGAACTAGTCGTTTTAGCAACCTCTTTATCTAGGGAACTCTATCTTAAGTAAATAGTTTGAGTATCTCTTCGTAACGTATATTGGTGTGTTACACCACCTCCTTTATTTTAAAAATTGATTCATAATTAATTTTTTATGATTTATCAACAGAATATTTTGCAGGAATACCTGTAAGATGTCTATAGATTTGACACATTTACCTTGACAATTTTTATAAACATTATTTTATATAATTAAAATCATATATATATGTATATAATTATACTTGCACTATAAACCTTAATATGACGCGTGCAGTGTTAAATTCGAGGTCAAATACAAAGCGATTCGAAACTAAATCTTACGTACTAAAGAAAGAGGCGCTTATTTATTAGGCTCTAATGAACTTTGTGCAAACGAGTCGCAAGACAAAACGACTTCTTTGTTATGTTTAACATTCGCTGAAGTGTTGCTTAAAAACGTCTTGAGAATGATAGCAAATTCTTGATTCTCATAGATTACATGTCGCTTTTAAACAAACATCAACAAACATACCAAAACTGATGTATAGAATTAATGAGGATTGAATTCCACTTATTATTTTACAAAAATTCCCAACAATATGCATTAATAAGTAAACCATACGAATCCCAAATTTACAAAAACTGGAAATTCAAAAATGTTACTATACATATTTAAACAGTTTATTTGTTTAAAATACCAAATTATTATAATATGATTGTTGGTATTTATTTATACAAAGTTTCTACCTATACCTATCCGAAACACCCACAAATCCTCGTTACTTGTTTGTGTCTTTCTATACTGTATCACATAAATGTTACCAAGATATAAGCAGGGTGTGATAGGTTGAGGGACCGGCATGGGCCCGAGCAGAGTCGGGATCACCCGAAAAACCTCGACGGGACAAGATGTCACTTGTTCGACGTGGTCTGTCGAAGAGAGTTGACTGATTATCGTCAGCTAAGAGAGTGGTTCCGTTGTTGCCTCGCTGTGTATGAAAAGGCAGTGTTGTTCGTGCGACTATTCGAACGGTATTCCAGGTCCGCTCTTGTGGTTTTAGTGGAATCAGCGACATCCTGATTGTGAGTTAATAACATGTTTTAACTGTTTTAAGTGCCTGTGTCAAGTGAATTAGCCCAAATTCTCGGCATTCTTTCCTTCGGTCCCCTCCTCTGGATAGCTACCTAGTTATACCTGGTACCCAACATAAAAAGAACCCGTAAACCTTTTCCTAAGAATCTTTGGAAACCTGCCGAAGATGGGGTCAAAAATAAAAGGATGTATCGCTTGAGTACTACCAGACTGGGACTCTAACGTTCGTGTTGGCTGTAAGTGGTAATTTTCATAGCCATTTATCTATTGCTTGTTTATTTTAGGGAAATGTTGGATTTTATTATAAAAATGTGTTGGATTTGATAAGTATAAGTAATGCCAATAAATTTAACTAGGAAATCAGAACCGGAAGAAAATTCTCGGAAAAGTTGAGTCAGAAGTAGTGCGACTAAGTGGTTTTGCCTAGAAGCAAGTTTAGCTGTCCGTCGTTTTCCGTAGTTCGCCGTGGTTCGCTTTGTGCACTATATTCTAAGTATAAGTACTAAAGTGCTTTTAGCTATTTTGAGCGCCTGTGTCACAGTGATTTTACCCTAGCTCTCGGCATCCTTTCCTCATATTCCCCGCTTTTGGATAGCTATCTAGTTATAACTGGCCTTGTGAGCTTCACCAAAGAAAAACTGCACCTAAGCATTGTGGATTTGTGCCGTATTCTTCGTAATGCTTCTCAAAAATCATCATACGATGCACTTTTGTTCCTGTTATAATTTGAGGATCAATTTGGTAGACCCCCTCCTCCCTTTTGACTAGTTTTTTGGTCTCTAAAAACAGTTAAGCGCATTGCTCACATGTTAGGTGAGGTCCACATTGGTAAATGGTAAGTCCTTTGTGCTGATATTCCACAAATCCGGCCCAAAATTTATTTTCCTTGCGAAAGGACTCTGCACGACCGCACTCATACTCAAATCTTCGGAGTCCTCCCTGAGAAGCCTCAATCGAGAATCATCGAGAACTTTCTTTTCAACCGACCCTACGACACCTATTCCCAGATCATCGCGAGCCGTTCGTTCTATAAGTTCTCCAATACCCGCTGCAAAGTTATCGAGCACCATCCATTCAACTGGCCTTTCGGCATTTAACAAATGGCCATCAAGAATCTTACCTTCAATTGCTTTCTTGACCTTCATTGCGAGGTTATTAAAAACTTCTCGTTCAATTGATTTCTTAAAACTCCCTTCAGGACTATTGAGAACCTTTCTTTCAATCAGTCAGTCATTTCAGTCATATGCTATAAATACATTCAAATCAAGCAGGCTAAAATTCACATAAAGAAAAACACAATACAATATAGAATTTATACAAATCGATGATTATCGTATGATTATATGAACGCGCACAGATTTCTATTAGATTAATGATGTAAAATATTTATAGTAATCCTGCCTTTATTTTGATTTCGAATTTATTTAACATGTTCACGCCGGTGCTGTAATTCATGCTCCTCGCCCATTGGCGGCTGCGTTTCAAGGACAAAGGCAACGGCACCGTGGAAACTTTTGTGTGATTGACTAAGGCTAAATTCTCTGTGAATTCGTCTCATCCTCTTTAAATCTTCTGAATTTTTACCGTCTAATAGCACAATCAAATGCGTACCACCGGTGGTACGCACCGCCCGATGAGGCAGTTTAACTTGAATTTTAATACACGTATGTATATATTTCAATAATTTTATATTTCATTTTGATATATTTTGATTAAAATGTTATTGAATTTAATGTAAATGCATATACTAATTTTTCATAATTTACAAAGCATTGACTTTAATTCACCTTTTGTATATTAATGTACATCAAAATCAATAACATTTTAACGATGAAGATATATAATAATAACTATAAGTTTTTTTTTTAATTCAGCCACCTTGATACGCTCGTAACAAACCATCCCCGGAATTTTCTGTTTTCGTCCCCGACAAACTGGAGGTTCGGGAATGAAATTTCAAATCCTTACATAGTTATAAGATCACATTTACATGAAATTCGATACAACGTCGCGATTAAATTTATCCTTTGAATTTCTGCTCTTCTATCCTCCGATTTTACTTTTATAATGACGGAATAATATACGCCAATTAGTCACTCCTACCAGTTGTGATTAAAAAGGTCGTCTTGAACATCGCTATGGTTTCCAAATCCTGTGTTTTGCGCGAGTAGTCCGTGGAGATTAGTGATCCGTTTAGGGTGCCTTTTACCCTCAGGAGCATGAATGCCACTGTACGGTCGATGGCGGCAACGAGGACTGCAGGGCTGGCTGTAAGGACGGTAGTTGCTAACGGAGAATCAGGGTAAGTAACAGAGAATTTCTACTTGTAAGTTACTCCGGTGCCGCTTCTCTTTGTCTATAGAAGTTTGGAGTCCTGAATTTGAGTATTTGAGTTAGGATTCTGTATATTTTCTCTTATTTTATTTATTTTTTTTCTTCAGTTCTGTCGTCCACCTGAGTTCCGAGTGGCAACCAGCGTCTCTTCCCAGGCGAGGTGGATAGCCTCGTGACCGGCGCCGGCAACGCAACACCTCGATGAAATAGAAATAAAGAAACTCCTTGGTGAGATCTCATTTAGGTGTCTTATTATGAGTGTATCTTATAAATATATATTTTTTAACGCCTTGTTTTTACTTTTTAGTTCTCTTCCGGATCTTCGAGTACCAAAGGGGCGGGGATACCAGACGAGGGACAGGGCCCTCGAGTTGTTCTGGGTGCAGTGTCTCGGATGTCCTTTTTCACACATATCGCATGCGGCACGCTGGGAGCTGGTAAGTGCCCCTATTGTTCTTCCCTTTTGAAGTAATTATTAGCGTCAGCTTGATTGTAAGCCCTGTTTCTTCTTGTAGCGTTATTCAAGAGGTGCCTCCTGCTGCTGGGTTCCTAATTAACAACAACGCTTATAAGCGTCAGAAAAGCGGAAGGAAAAAAAAGGGTGTGAAATTAAAAAATACCATGAAATCAACCCGGCAAAAGTTGACATTATTTGATAATATAATTAATGAATCCCATTATTAGTTTAAGTAATAAATAATAAAAATCACATTTTTCATCGCACACAAAATCAATGTTTTTTTTAAACATAACTCGCCGATTCTAGCTCAATAATTGGTGAAATGATTTGAAATTTTTACAGTATGTTCAGAAAACATATGTAACACCTCCAAAGTCGATAAAAGACATAAAAATTGCATGTGTTGACTTATATTTAATAACAAATGGCGGAGTAGCGTAAACTGGGTTTCGCACACTCTGGCGTAGGGATGGGCGATACTCAGAAAACGTATCGATACTTTAAAAACTTTGATTCCGATCCAAGTACCGATCTGAATGAAAATGTATCGATACCAAAGAAACGAAATGAAAGTATCGACATCTTTCATGCGGTATAAATTTTTTCGTCGATGTGATAGATATAAATAAAAAAGACTGATACATAAAAAAAGGATAATCATCTATTTTAGTTTTGACAATACAAACTAGTTTTCGGGAACAAAAGGCTGATACATAATATAAATACTTTCATAAAAAATATTGTAGAGCTCTTATATTAAGAATAAAATTCTATTTATAAAATACGCGCATCTTTGGCTTTCTACCCCATGCGTATTTATCTTATTACCCCTGTTTACTAAGAATATCACATTATTGCGAAAAATCAGATCGCTGACAATAAAAGTTTTTCTATGATTTTGAAAGAATTTTCAGAATCGAAATAATATTACTTTTGAATAAAAAACATTATTTACAGGGAAGAAATTTCAAAACTTAGAAGAAAACATCTATTTTAACAATGTTTATTGCAATTTAATTTTTTCTGACTATCGCTTGTTACCAATTTTAACAAAATGGTTGAATTTTAATATATGGTGGCTTAGTTTTTCTGGGAAAGCATTTCAGTTTTGAAAGTAAATTTTTCTATGGTCAGTCAATTGTTAAAACAATTTTTTAGAAAGAAAACATTTTTAAACAGATAACTATAGTTGAAGATTATTTACTTATTTTCAAAATTGGAAACATTAGAGTTGCAGTTCTCGGAAATAGTTATTTTTTGTGAGTTTTAAATTACTTTTTTCATTAAAAATAATGCTTTTTCTTACATAAGACATGACTGATAATATCATTTCTATTCTTGAAATCGTAGAAGTATTTTTTCCAGAGATCTGGATTTTTGGTATCTCAACTACCTTAAACAAAATTACATTAGTTATAAGGCTTGCAAGATATACTGTGTGGTTTAAATTATTCGTATACATGAAATTTGGCTTTTCTTTATCACAAATAGAAGAAATAATGAAACTAATGTGTGAAATCACAATGTTAAAGTCTCTAAACTAGTTACAAAAAATAAATAATATTTTAAAAGAAGATTGAGCTTGCTTGAAAAACTGGAGAATATCGTAGACATTAGAGATTAACGGTCCTGATCATCATCAGCATATTCCCCATACACTTTACCTTCTGTTTCAGCAGTAACAGGATCTACACAGGTGGATGATCCTGAGTAATCTCCCCCTTGAACACGAGCATTTAGTGGAGGCATATTGCGATTTGCAAGTGATTTTAGTAAATGGACCTTTGGGTCTTCCCCTTGAGGAAGTGGGTTGTTCGTAGCAGCTTCTGCTTTGTCGAGTGAATCATCATCAATCTCCAACCCTTTGCTATTTGGATCAACTACATCTATAGTCTTATCTTACCGCTTCTTACTCATAAGAGTGCTTATCACTGTGACTCGATTAACGTCACCTCGATTTGTCACCTTTTCTGTGCTACTACCTTCTGATTGTTTCTCACTCTGTACTGAAGGAATCACAGACTGTATAATTCCTTTGGTTTTGATCAGGTCATTCAATTTCAGTATTTCTACTCTGCTCTGTTACTGTTTTTTCAACATTATTGAGTTGGTTTTTTAATCCTTTTATCTCAGCATCCATGTCTCCCATTATATATGGCTTCATTCATTTTAGTGATTACTTGAGAAGAAAGCAATAACTGGATCTTCATAGTATCTTCCTTAATAACTGCCAAAAAACTCTTTTTTTAATTCTTCAGTCGACGTCATGGAACCACATGTTTCTTAGGGCTAGAAATAGACCCACAAATTTTGATATATTTATAAAAAATATTTAGAGGTCGCTCAAAGCCCTTTGATGTCAAAATTAGTATTTTCATGAGTTTTTCATTTTTCAATCACAGATATACATAGTAAAATTTTAAATGTATTTTCTGCATAATATTCTTGGTAAATTTTTCATTGTCGGTGAGGGGTTGAGAGTCGAAGATGCGTTCTTAACAGAAATGGTATTATAAAATAACTAATTATTGTTATTGCATGGTAAAATGGACATTTCTCATATTTGTTGACTTTTCACAGCTTCATTCTTAATATTTCAACCAGGGCTGAGGCAGATTTTTTCTCGTTCTTGAAATTATTAAAATGTGTCTGGAGTAATCTCTCGGTTTCCATCGTAATTTATTATTTAAAAGTTTAAAAATTCCCACACGTAAAAACATAAAATAACATGAATCTTTAATTGAATTTGAATTAAATCCGTTTAATTTCATTTTTTTAGGAACATTATTAATAATATTACTTAATACTGTTCAACGCTTATTATTAACATAGAACATATTTGCAACAGGGGAATACATATGTTTTCTCAACAGTCTTTATACAAAGCATTATAATATTACAAACTAACGCGTCAATAATAATACTGATGAATTTCTTACATTATATATACCAAGTACATATCTTAGATAGCACAAGAACTTGCGGCAAATTTACCGCAAGTTTACCGCAAGTTTACCGCAAGTGAATGAATTTATTCAGACCTTTACTTTCTAACTTAGATTTTAATTTAGAATAATAATAGCAACATCGCAAACCATTATATTGCTCATTTTAGACAATAACTTGCAATGTTACCGAGTATCACATAAGTTTAAAGAGCTTACATTTCATTATTATTAATCAAATTCTTCGTCACTGCTTTCTTCTGTTTCTGCCACTGCTTCCTGTGACTGTTTCTGGAGACAATCTTCAAGTTCCATGATTTGTTTTCTTATAGCCACGGCATTTGAAGACTCAGTCTCTCCACTGCGACTCTTCATGTGCTTGTTTCGAAATCTCTGCTTGGTACTTTTTAAAACCTCAAGCATCGCATCCTTGAATTGTTGTTTGTTTTCAGGACCGGCAAAAAAAGGGCATTTCTTTGCTGCATCTGAAAGATATGAAATAAAACATGTTTCAGCAACACAATATTAAAATGTGGAAGTATAAATTACGGTTTGAAATCATGCAAAATACACACGGTATAGAAGATTCGAAACTCTCGTGTCTCCGAACTTTTGTGTCCCCCTCTGCTTGTGCCAAGTGAATTGAGTGACTAACTCATCTACCATGATTTCTTTTAATGCAGAGCTGAGAAATTCTTTCAACCTCGAGCCTCCTAAACGCACCAAATGATCATGCTGGAAAATTTAATTCAATGAAAAAATTGTACATATTTTAAGTTTGGTCTAACCCACATGAACTTACTCCTTTTTGGCGCATGCTTTTGTTCAAGTCACCATCTAATTCTTCAAATTCAGCAATCGTTGTTATAGGGAAACCAGTCAATGGTTCGTACAAAGTTTCCGATAAACTTTCTCCGCCTAAATTCAGACGAGACAAGACGTGGAGAATGTCCTTGTTTTGCTGAATTAGAATTTCATTTTGTTTCTCCAAAAATGTCAGTTTATGTTTCAATACTATTACAATGTATATAATTGTGAAAGATATAAAATATAATGAATGTAGATATAAAATATAATAAATGTAGACTCAAAAAAGAAAGTATCCACTTTACAAACATGTTTCATAACATGTTAATAAAATAATGTATTTCGTATACTTACACATTATGAACTATGAATGGAAGTATAATATTTGTTTTCGCCTGTATTTCAAATTATGATTTTGGAGTCAGCAATGTGACACATATCCACTCATTCCCCACTGCATGCTCTTCTTCTCCCTCTGCGTCACTCCACTTGGGCATCCTGTAACACTTGCTCTTCATCACGTTCAGAGGAACAGCCTCTACTGTGTCTGACAAATGTGTACAGTGATACACGCCAACAGTGTCTGATGTCACTCCAACATTATATACTGTATTTTTATGTCGAAAAGCTTGCAGAATCAAGAAAAACTCTTCTTCTAACTGTACGATATTCTTGAGTATGCAAATTCTTGAATCTCGAAGAATCCAGCAACTGTCACGTAAAGAAGTGGAAAATGTAAGCTCACCAACTTGAAGCTTGTGAAATTGTTGACAGAGATCGGGAGGTATATCTTCTGGAAGAGGACCCACGGCATGTAAATTTGATGGACGGATGTGATGAGTATTGTTCGGAAGTGCGAAAGTGAAATCATTAAGTTCCCTTATTCTTTTGTAGTATTCCTGTAGACAACCATCTGGTTTGCACATCTGTTTCCGGAATTCTGGCATACTGTTTTTGTAGCAGAATGCACTGAAAGATTCTAAGTCACCAAGTTGTTGTACATCAGCTACCAAGTGAAGTAAACCATGCACATTGTAAGACAAAAACTGCGATCCATACAGTCGTTCTGACAGTACTACATAACTTTCCAAAGCGCGTTGACAAAAATTCAGCATTTCTCGTGGTGTTTCATTCGACACTAGGAAGCGCATTACACAGTGAATTATCAAGAACTGTCTGTAAGTATCTTCTGGGAAAACATTTTCCAAAACAGCTGGAGCAGTGTACAGTGCTATTTGCCTTAATTCTGTAGCTTATAACTAGGTACTTATCCAAGGGAGGGAAATGGGAAAAAGGACGCCGAGAGTTGGGGAAAACACTGGACACAGGCACTTAAAATCAAGGTCATACACTTTATTACTTACGATAAGAATTAACAAGTAGCACACAAAGAAAACCAAACGGACTGAATGCTCTCCCACGCCACTATTCCAGAACTCGACTTCTTATTTAATGGAGCGGACGATTTAAGAGAACTAGGCCACGACCTAATGCTATCAACACAACGACTGACTGTCTAACTCCTCTCCTCGCGGCTCCTCGGGGGTTCTCGCGATTTTTCGGGCCCAGGGATGTCCCCCGTAGTCCTGCGCCCTCTCTTTACCACGCCATGGTAACATCTATGTTATAAGCTTTGAAACTATGAATCGCAGTCATTGCGTTTGGTTTTCGATTAAAATCCGATGGGCAGTACATCTTAAGTTGTACCATTCTTGAATCAAGAATATCTAGCTTTCTACCTGGCAGTCTATGGACTTTATACTTTCCCTCTATGTTAGCTAATAGTGCCTTCTTCACGTTATCGATCCAGACCAAATGCATTCCTTCAAATGGTACTTGCATTACCAGTCCTACTATTTCAGCCAAAGGACTTCTTCCTCTATGGTGGTCTCCGTCTATTATATTCCGGTATTCTTCATCTGTTCGTAAGGAATGCCCAATACCTTCAAAAACCATTCTTCCCATATAGTGTCGACCTTCGATTTTGCATTTGGAACATGGATTTGATGAATTGTGTCCAGCGTGATTTAAGGCAAACGCCCTTGCAGGCCCATCTGCAATAAAGCAACGAATCCTCAAAGGGATTCTCTTGTTGTTAATAATAATCCCACCTTCTTCACGAGCGTCAATAATTTCAGAAATGAACTGATCAAAAAAATCGAATGCATTTGTCGGCTTATGTATACTTACAAATACATCAGCTATAACCGGTCTCTTGTCTTCAATATTGACAATTCTATATTGGAAAGGCCACAACTGCCTCTTACCTTTGTCTACCTTGGCCCCGTCAGTGCTGAAATCTATTATTATTATTTCTGGCATCATGTTTGCAGGAATACTTTGCAGTTTTTTTTCAAGTGTCAACTTAAAACCTATATATAGGTATTCGCCGCCCGCGATACGTTGAATAAATCTAGTAACGACAATAATAGGAGTATTTAATATAGTTCGGGCATCTCTAAGTAGAAAATTTAAATTGAAAGGAAATTCCCTTAAAGTCTTTAGTAAAATGTTGCATTGTGTATGCTTCAGATTGGCAGCTAAGATTGCATTTTTCAGTGGTTTATAAGGTTTATAAATGTCTACAGGATTTTCCATTACGGTTATAATTAATAATTCATCTTTAAATGAATTTAACTGTAATTGAAAATATCTGACGAACTTTTTATTTCTTTAAAGTCTGAAATAATTTTAATATTTAACATTAGAAAATAAGTTAACTTTTGACCAACATTCAAATTATTTTTGACTACCGTCAAAATCTCGAAAATTGCTTTTATTTTATTTTGTATTCGACTTTTAATAAACAATATGACTTATAAATTATTATTATTCTTATTATATTTTTATAATTTTCTATTGCTATTCAAGTGATTTTTGAATTACGCATAAATAATTCATCTTTAAATTTATTGAACCCTATAATTGAAAATATCACTTTCATTTTAAAAATATTAACTTATAAAAATGTACAAATATATATATTTATTGATAATGCTTATTAAATTAATATTAATTAATTAAAGATATTTTACTTGAAATAATAGATTCCCTTATGATCTCTTAAAATTCCTATATGTATTCTAAATACAAGGTGAAAAATATTACCTGTTTTACTTTTAATATGACAGATTACTTCACAAATTGTTTTCTCGCTAGGTAACTGACAGCAAAAGATATGTCTGATCGAGTGACATTAGCTAGGTAAAGCAAACTGCCTATTGCTTCTCTATATGGAATTTCTATTTTATTTTTATTTGCAACTCTAATCAACCTATTGTTTATATTTTTGTTCTTAGCTTGTCTAGTGACCATAGGAGTGTCATGCGGGTTACTTTGACTCATTCCAAATCTTTTTAGAATTTTTTCTGTGTATTCAGCTTGATTCAAAGTCATGATGTTATTCTTTCTATCTCTAGTTATTTTTATTCCAAAGTAATCCTCATGGGGGTGAAACCCAATGGTAAATTACTGGAAACAAACATGGCGGTAAATGCATGCGATCCCCCATTTTTGCATGGAGCCTTTCAGTGCTCCCGCTGCCCTCCTGACCACTTTGCCTGAACACATTCTAAAATGAAATTTTTATACATCTGAAGCGATCAGGTGCTGAAATTGCAAAACTTTGTATTACTATGTATTAAGCAGTAAATTTGGTCTTGTAATTTCATAACTTGATCGCCTCTGGTGCCTCATTGGAGTATTTAGCATTAATTTCCTTGGCTTTAGACTAAATGTCATTTCACAAGCTGCTATGACTCATCTGAACCGCGAGATCAACTGTTTTCTGGGGGATTTTTAATTGGCTGCGTGATTCCCCCACATTTACATGGACGTGTTTCTCCCCTCCCAAAGCGGGCTTCACTCTCATGGTTTTCTGGGTGATTTTTAATTGGCTGCGTGATTCCCCCACATTTGCATGGACGTGTTTCTCCCCTTCCATAGCGGGTTTCACTCCCATGGTAATCCTTAGGCTCACCAAGATTTTTCATTTTGAAAACAGAATTCAAAGGATTTATTATATTTCCATGAACACTTCTTCTTCTAAAATGCCTTTTAAGAAAGCGGTTTTTAAATCTAGTTGAAATACTTCTAAGTTGTATTTATTCATTATTGCAAGGGCAGCTGTAATTACTGATAATCTAGATACAAGTGCGTAGGTTTCTCTAAGTTCATATTCATTTGTATCTTTAAAACCTCTAATAACAAGTCTAGCCTTGAAGTTCTTTTTCTCATTTGTATCTGTTTTTATTTTAAACACCCGTCTACTATCTATAATATTGACTCTTTCACCATCAGAAGTTATGGTTGGTACATACTCTTACCTTGCTTTCAAAGCAAGGTAAGAGTATGTATTCTCCACCTCCCACTCTCGCGCTCTCTTTGTCTCTCTCTACTTAGCTTACAGATGACTTCCACAGCAAATCTAAATTAATCTTAGCGACAGCCTGATGATTGTTTTTCGTAGTAAAACTAACAAAATTATCGTCCGTCAACTCTTCCCGCTCGAAGGTCAGGCGGTAGTATTAAGATCGTAACAGTTTTGATTAATTGTAAAGTTAACAAAATTATATTGTTTCTGACATATAATTTTTAACATTTCTATTGTCTAAATAAAACCATCACTACCCTGTTGAATAAACTTATTAATTTTAATAATAACAAAATTATGTTAATTGTGACGTATTATAATTTTTAAAACTTCCATTGTTAAATAAAACCACCACTAGCCTGGTAAATAAACTTGCATTATTCCTCGGTAGTGCCAGGTCGTAACAGTTTCGGTTAATTTTAATAATAACAAAATTATGTTATTTGTGACGTATTATAATTTTTAAAACTTCCATTGTCTAAATAAAACCACCACTAGCCTGATAAATAAACTTGCATTATTCCTCGGTAGTGCCAGGTCGTAACAGTTTCGGATAATTTTAATAATAACAAAATTATGTTATATGTGACGTATTATAATTTTTAAAACTTCCATTGTTAAAGTAAAACCACCACTACTCTGGTGAATAAACTGGTGTCATTTCACGGTAAATTGGAGTTAAAAGTTCATTTGAAAACCTTAACGCTTTCAGGAATTCAAGGTTAGTCGGTGAAAGGTATTTACTCAGGAAATAGAGCTCAGAGGACGATTCCCCAAATTAAATAAAATAAACAAAGTAATGCGAACTACTTTGGCTGTTTGGTCCCTCCAGCGAACAAACTAAGGCAATTACTTCTCTCATTTTGTTCAAATCAAAATTGCCCGTTCGTAACACTAATGCGCTATCTCTTTCTAAGGCCTGTTACGGTTCGGCAGCCCTGCGGGCTGCCTCTAGGTAGTATGATCTCGAAGAGTTTTGCATATTTAACTGATATTGCAATGTATAAAGGAATAGATGAAGATGAAAAAGGATTTGTTTTATTAGCTATAACTAATCGTGATCCCATTAATTATTCCGAAGCGATGAATACTAAAGACAAAATACATTGGCAGAAGGCTATAGATGATGAGTTTCAATCTATTCATGAAAATGGAGTATGGAGTCTTGTGGACAGACCAACCATAACTTCTGATGGTAAAAGAGTCAATATTATACATTTATTGTCACTAAATTTCACTGAAAGTTTATTTTTGAAGTGTTGAAATCCTCATGAAATTTTCCAAGATCATACTGATGTTTATTTCATGCAGACTTTCTTCAAGAAATTGAAGAAAAGTGTTATTTCCTGAACTATATACTTCGTAAATTCAAATTCGTCGTCTGCTTCGCGCCTCTTTTGCACGTACTCGAGAAAAATACAATTCTTAATTTCGACTCGATAAACAAAAGCGTGAAATCTAAAAATAACTTGAAAACTCAAGCATTGTAACGAAGTCCGTCTTCGTGCACCTTCGGCTTTACACGAAGCTGGTGACCGCAGCGTGTAGCAGAGCCGACACACTGACACGCCACGTTTGCATGTGTTTCTCCCAGATGGGAACGTGGTGGGGGCCGAAAAATCCCACGTTCTGGAGACACTCTTGCTTTCCCGGGTCATGAATCCCTCTCCTGGGTTTTCCCAGTGGCACTCAACACCATTTTGAATTTCACGCCGCGAGGTGCCACTCCAAAGGCTACCGCGAAATTCTGTGGTAATTTTGTACAAGCCCTAGATTGAGATTTCAAATTTTTGAAAACGTCGGATCGCCTCGATTTTACCGATGTGGTCTTACAAATCGGGGTGATACGCGCACAAGCTTCTCAGCTTGCTTGTCCTTTGATACACAGTGGTTAACACTTCCTTTCACTCCCGAACTGGACCGGTTGCACACAGCATTTAAGTTTGTTTTTTTCGCAATTCGTTTGCCCAATTTACGCCACGAAACACCCCCTAGTTTACCCGAATTTTCGACTCTGAGGAGCCTTCGGAGTAACTCTCACGACGCGATTCGTGATGGGAAACACGGACGGGGCGAGGGAACAGTAACCTGTCCCTTTTTCCACACGACCCGCTGAACATGTTGTCCGCCCGAGAAATCGAAGAGGAATGCTGGCGAGGATCGGTAAAAATTAGCGTCGTGTGTGTATGCATGTAGAAGGGACTTTTGCGAATTTGTAACTTACTCCTGCTGACTAATGTGAGAACGAAGGCAGGATGTGGCGCGACCTTAAAATGCTGATGCTGATAACGCGCTAGCTAAACAGTTTTGCAGGACACGTGTACTATTGTCAAATCAAAGTCAATTGTTTAATTCACGTTATTGGAATCATGGTTTCAATAATAATTATTATTATACAGTTAATTATTATTATAAGAAGTATCATCACATAATTAATTATTATAATAATTATTATTATTATGTAATCATTCATTATTATAACGATTATTATTATTACGAAATACTACGAATGTTGCTAGAATTATTAGTTTTTCCTCGATGCCATGTGGGTATATACAGTCGTTAGTGTCGAATCCATCCGCTCCGCAGATTCGGCAAAATCCTGGGCGATACGGGAGGGAATAATTTTTAAAATGGTGTTCTCTGGACTTGCAGTTTACGCAACCGGTGACGTGTTGCTTCCCCACGTATGTCACGAAGGTCTGTGTGCCCCTGTCGACTTTAGTGGACTCCTTGTTGGTGACCAAGATTCTAGCCCTCTTCATTATAAGGTCTTTTAGCAGAATCTGGCTGACGATCCTGCAGTCAGCCATGTAGAGGGGTTGCTCCTGTCCCTTTGGGTTCGTCAAATGTGGGACAACCAATTCATGGAGCACGTCGTCGAAACTCTGCACCTTGTCGATGGGTAGCGGGTAGACCGCCACAATAGATCGTCGGACGAAAGATCCTCGTAGATAGGGCGAAGCATATCTTGCACTTCGGTACAAAGTGCGGGTGCGTGAGTGTATTTGTCGAGTTTATTTAGTGCTTTCGCCTGCTTCCATGAGCACCATGAGTCGGGCCCGGGGGGGGCAATTGTCATGCTGTGGATTATCATCCGTAGAACGTTTGTGATAGAACGTGGCAAAAATCGCTTTCTTCATGTCAGCTACGGAATGAGGGTTTCGGATGATTGCAAGGCCGTAATAGGCTGTCAAGTGTCGTATAAGTTTGTCTGTCAATTTGCCAACGCCATTGCCACCAACCCCTTTCATTTTATTCTTTCCAGACCTCAGTCGTGACTCCATACGTTTTTTCACATGCCCAACACATTCAGATTTTAGCACTATCAACTCGTCTCCATATGGGTGTTTGTCCAAAAGGGATTTGAACGTTTTCGTGTCACCATCACCAATGTATGTCGCGTATTGTGCATCGTGCAATTCATCCGATCGGGTGAACATTTCTAGAATACCATCAACCTCCATCTTTCCCGAGCTGCCGGAATGATTGCAGGAGCATTCCTTTTTATGACTTTTGTACCAGATCTTGAAATCTTCAGTATTCTCCTTCCCTTTCCATCGATTACATGCCATGCACAATTTTGATTTTACGATCAAATCCACAACTTTGTTAGAATATTTTCCAATGAGTGTGGCTGCCCCAAACAACGACGAAAAGCCTCCTACTGCACGTTCCATCTCCCGATACAGACAAATGTGATGGCTCGTTTCCCTCTTCGGTATTCAATGCTTTTTCTTCTTCCCCAGCCCTTTTGAGAAGTACGTCACAAGTGCTTTTCGCAGCAGTCCATGCGTTATCCAAACACACGTAGTAAGTATTCGTCGCCAGCCCGCGACCCAAGTCCATCATCCCACAAAATAAATTTATCCCTTGCAAACCAACCCCAAGGAGACGCATGGCAAAGACGAGACGCCGGTTTATTTCGAACGATTTACTTTCTACTTTTGGGCACGAATCGACTTCTGCTTGTCCACATTCACACTCAACGGAGATTTTGAATCCCAGTCCTTGTTCGCCTTTTACGTTGAACTTCACGTCATTGTCACATTCTTTGCACTTCACAAGGGCACTTATGGCGGAGAAGACAGCAACAAAGTTTATTAGGCGATACCCGTGCGTCGGATCCACGGTAACCTCGCAATCACCAGAAACTCTCAGTTTTTTCGCCGACATACTCGCGAATTCTGTCTCCCTCTCGCTCGTATGTCGATTACCGCGAAAATTCCGTTTTTTGGCTTTATGACCCGGGCCATCATTCACAGATCTACTCATTTTTTCCGTTTTGAACATCGCGATTGTTGATTCCGTTTACTCCATACGACCCGCGCGCTTGACACCGGTCCACCAAACGGCCGATAACTTTCGTAATTTAAGAGAATTCGACTCAAAATTTTGGGAGAGTAAAATTAAAACATGTATCTATCCGGAAATGCAAAAAAAAAAAAATAATCTTTTCGACTTTACAAGGTAGAAACCTCCCTTAATTGCCGTAAATCCCAAAGTAGTGCATGAATTCCCCGACCCCAACGCGCATCCTCCCCGAGCGAACTAGCTATAATCAATTCGATGATTACGTCTCCACGCCTGGTATTCGGCTTCAGTAATAATACTGCCATCGTGTTGTTTATATTTATTATCTATCATCCATTTACCTTTCATATAATATCGTGTTAAATATCTGTTTTCAACGCTCGGTAACACCTCATCATAGGGAGTGAAGATGGTGTATAAGGAGGGTGAATGATCATCATAGTCACTTATCATTAGATCAATTTTCACAGAAGGATCTGAACAATACCATCCATTTATGTCCAACCAACCAGACTGGTGTGCCGGATCACTGAATCCTTCCGCTTTTGTAGGCATATTCCACCTTCGTCCAAATTTTCCTAAAAAAGAATCAACATTAAAAGCATCGATTCTAGCGCTGTGATCTTTACAGAGTATAATTATATATTCTTTGTTCATTTCTTTTTTCCATGTCTCACATTCTTTCTTCGCATAATCAGCGTGAGTCATCACTGATTTGACACTTTCAGTGAATTTTTCTTTATTATCTTTGGTGTACGTCGCCAGATTTTTACCTCCGATAAAAGTTATCATTAGTTCAATATTTCTAGTTACATGCTTAACATATCGAAGCATAGTAACTCGAAATAATCCAAAGTTATCATCAGAAGAAAGCCTTAAAACATTAAAAGGAACGAAGCACTCGGTAATAGGCACCGAAATCATTTTCACTCTGTTTCTATCTCGTGGAATTCTGTTCGCTGTTTATGAGTTTACGTGAATCCTGTTGCCTCCCCTTGCGTTTCGAGGAATCCTGTTTATTTGAATTACAAAGCGTTTCCTGCTCTTCCGGCTCTGAGTGTTCGCTATTAAAACTATTTTGGGTACCATTCGAAACATACGAAGTATATTCGGTAATTTCATATTCATCCTAGGTTAAAGGTTCACGGAATTTTAGAAATTCACTGTTTTCTGGTTTTTTGGTCAAGATACTTGTATTAGTAATATTTTTCGCTGAGTCCATGTTCGTCTTCTGTAAAGAGCAATAACAGATTTTGGTATGTAAAGTTCAATATTATTAGGGCATGTGATACTTTGCCAAATAAGCAATTCAGTTTCCGCAGGTTTCTTTTAACAATTTTTAATTTTTCAAAAAAATAATTGTGCACAGACGTAAAGAACATAAACACGGACGTCTAAGCACACTTAAATTTTTTTTAAATTGCAAATTGTAGAAAAAAACCCGTAGGAACAAAGTTGCTCGCATGGTAAAGTATCACATGCCCTTATAAAATAATGTACAATACTTTTAATAATTTTTTTTTTTTTTTTTTTTTTTTTTTTGAGGAAGGGAGAAATGCTTTATGCACCGTCAAGGGGGCTCCGTGCCCCCCTGGTGTGTGGGACTCTGCTGCTTACGCAGCCCTACCCACTAAAACTCCCTCCCTATCGCTAGGCCATGGAATCCCACCCCGGAACCGCCGTTAGGCATTACTTCAGGGTGGAGGCCATCTATTGGCATCCTCTGCCTCTCCTTCCGGCTTCTTTTCTGCTATTAGCTGGTCCCATCGGGTATGTCTTGCTTTTTCTTCCGCAGGACATCCCGGACGAAGCCAGCGACCGTCGTCCAATTTTTCCCGCCCTGGAGCATGACACCAATGATGTTGTCAGGCGATATCTGCCCCAGGGCAGTCTCCAGATCATGGCGCTCCTACGCCCACCTTTCACACCTGAAAAAGGTGCGGAGGGCGTCGTCTTTGGGGTCCCCACAGTATAAGCACTGCGGGTCCCCTACCTTCCCCATTTTATGGAGGTACGAGCGGAAGAGCCCGTGTCCTGTCAGCATTTGCGTGAGGTAGTAGTCTACCTCACCATGCCGACGATGGAACCACGGGGACAGCTCGCCAATAAGCTTCGCCATCCATCTTCCGCGCGTATCCTCCATCCAGCGTCCTTGCCAGGCGCATAGCGCCTGGTCTCTTGCGATTTGGCGGCTTCTTGTATGGCCGAGTGTGCCCTTCGATTGGTGGACAAACTTTCGGCCCTGAGCAAGTAGGTCCACGGGGATCACCCCCGCGATGACCAGGACGGCAGCCTCCGAGACCGTGCGATACGAACACGCCACGCGGAGAGCTCCCCTTCTCTGTACAGCTAACAGGCGTTTGCGGTACTTTTCGTACTGCATACTGTCTGCCCAGATTTCGGCACCGTAGAGCACAATGGACTCGACAGCACGAAGCAACAGGCGCCTCACGCAGGGTCGAGGGCCACCAATGTTGGCCATCACCCTGCTGAGAGACGCCGTCACCTCCGCCGCCTTGTCCGCCCCTCTTCGTATTTGTTCCCAGAAGGTGAGCTTCGTATCTAGCATCACCCCCAGGTATTTTACGGCCGCCTTTGTCTGGGCCGTGACATCGCCCACCTGTACAGAAAACAAGCGGGGAATCCTCTTCTGCGTGAGGAGCACGATCTCGGTTTTCGCCATCGCTAGCTCCAACCCGTGGTCTAGCATCCAGCGGCGAACACGGCACATTACCTGACCGAGACGCAGTTGGGCAGCCTCTACATCCCTTGCGGAGATGAGAGCCGCCACGTCGTCCGCGTACCCGATCAGGAATACTTTTAATAATAATAATAATAATAATAATAATAATAATAATAATAATAAAATAAATACCACTGGACACGTTGTGACGTCACGAGTAGGTATCGCCGAAGCATCACGAGTAGATTGACACCAATAACTATTAATTTCACTAATAATTTAACTAATTTTCTTTGAGTTGTGTATTGAAAAGCATGGTTTTTCTTGTGTGAAAAATCTGTTGATTTTATTTTTTATTGTCAAAAGTATGAACTTTACAAAAAAAATTTTAATACAACCTCGGTTTGATTTTAAGAGTTCTATAATGCCATATTTTTTATTTATGTGATTTCGGAATTTCAGTTTTTACTCGTGACGTCAGAACGTGTCCAGTGGTTTTTACGATTTTTTGAGCGCTCGACCGATTATTGCATCCGTCCGCTCAAATAATAAAAATGAAGTATGCAATTAGGCTTATACAACACAAGCATGTTTTTCTCGCTTTTTGACGCGTGTTTTGCGGACATAAAGTTTTTCATTTAAGCCCTAGGGCGTAAATAGGGATGCAGTGCTTAAAAGTAGTCATTTAAGCACCCCCCACCCCCTATTTACGCCCGCAGGGCTTAAATGACAAACTTTACAAAAAGCAAGAAAAACATGCTTTTGTTGTATAAAGTACCGTGTACAACACGGGTGTAAGATCATTCAAGGCAATTCTGGAAATGTTTCTCTTTCCAAACACTTTTGAGATGGAAATACGAATCCGTACAAGTGTAGAGAATACAAATATGAAAATGAATAAAATTACAAAATATATAATCGTTTATCAAAAATTAAAAAATGTAATAACATTTTTCTTTGGTAACACCATTCTTGCACTCGATACAAAAACTAGTGCTACCAGTGGGAAATGCTATAAGAGATTTATAAGAGTAAGAATTTTAATTGAATTTTTACTTTCATTGATATATTACAATTAAAAAAAATAGAAGCAAAAAAGGAAGATGATATACTTACTACCCAAAAAGTGTATGTAAGCCTCGTAAATTTTGGTGTTTCCAGTTTTTTCGTTACGCTATTTTACCTGAACTATATTTTCACGTGCTATTACACTTCCTATCTCTATTTGTGAAATATTAACTATTTCTTTCTCCCGATCTAACATATACTGAATATATGCGTGAGAAGTTGTTTTTTCCGAAGAATACATGAGTCCCGAATTGGTGTGAATTTGGGAATAATCAGGAATAATTTTGGTTATTTCTTTCACAAAAACTGTTGAGACAACTAATGTAAAGCTACGATTTATGCCGAGTAGTCTTAGAAAATTAGCATTATTCCTCAATAATGATGAAAAAATGGTAACAAAAAGACACTGTGTGAATAATAATGAATTTAATTTACTGACTAGAAAAGGTGTGACACTCTAGCCTTATTAATCATTAATGGAATGCTAGAACACATAATGATAATAATAATCATGTGATTTCTTAAGAATTTGTACATAGAAAAGTTCAGTCACACTGCTGACCTACCATAATTTTTTACTACGGTGGGTCGAAAAATAAAAAACAGTTTTTCTTTTATTAAATATATTTTTTATTGAATTACAATTTTTTTAAAGTGCATATTTGTTATATATATATTTATATAGAAATAAGATAATTTGTATGTATAATTTTGAATTAATTGACAATTATTATTCTTATTTTCCATCTTACAAGTTTTTTTCTATTTTTTCTTTTGAATTCCCAATAAAACTTTCTAATTATCTTCAAATAATAATAATAATAAATAATTAATCAACAAATTACACAATTATTAACCTTTTATTAATTAATTTTACACAACAGGGGTGAGAGAGGGAGGGAGAGAGAGAGAGAGAGAGAGAGAGAGAGAGAGAGAGAGAGAGAGAGAGAGAGAGAGAGAGAGAGAGAGAGAGAGAGAGAGAGAGAGAGAGAGAGAGAGAGAGAGAGAGAGAGAGAGAGAGAGAGAGAGAGAGAGAGAGAGAGATTCTTCCCCGACCTTGGCACGTGGTTGATTTGCTTGGCTTTTTGTATATTGAAGAAGAAAAAAGGGGAAGAATATGTTCGAATAGCTTTTCTCCTCTGGTTTCCCCGACGTTCCTTCTTTTTAGATCAACTAGCTTTTTAATTTCTCTTTTTTGCTGCCCCGGTCGATATTCTTGTTTATTTAGCGCGTTTCGATGGGGTTCCCTCGTTTACACCTTTGTAAGGGTTTCGACGTTTCATTCATAAGCGTTGTCTATTTATAAACTTACTATTTCTCTCTCCCTATTACAATTTTACTACCGTACATTTTATTTCGTATAATTAATATCTTCTAAAACATATCGTTTATGCATGTTTTATTGCGAATAAAATTATAATATTATAAATAAATAAATGTTAATGGTCACAGGACGTAACACATCTTTCAATAAATGATTTATCATAAATAATGGGGGAGGTGGTGAAATGAAACGACAGATTTAAAAAATACTTATTAATAAAAGTTACATTTTCAAATGTAGATTACGTTTGTTGAAAAATTACTGAAATTTAATTTATTTTTCAATAAAGTTTTACTCAAATACAATTCTATTAAATTCTGATCTTTCTAAATCATTTCCGTCGATTATGTCGATCATTAGAAGAGTGTATCACTGCATGTGATAACGGAACTCTACTATATCGACCTTATCAACCTATGATTCAGAATTAAGGGGGTAGTCAGGTACTTTTCGCCTTTTGCAAATTATTTTTTTTCCAGAAAAGTTTTTATTTCACGTTCAAGATTTTTTACAGGTTTATTATACTTGAAAAAACGTTGAAAAAAATATTTTTCTTTTTAATGCCGGTTGACTTCCGGCGGAGATATGGTTGATTCAAAATGACATTGCAAAATCTGGGCGCCACGATTTCTCCAGTTGGCATTGTCTGAAACACACAAACCAAATTTTTTATTAAAGTACTCATGAATGTCTATCGCCCCAACCACCATCATAAAAAAATATTCATAAATAAACAAATAGCGCCGGTTTCTATTTTTTCGTAATTTTTACCCCTGTTTTTTTAACAACAATTGTTATATAACATTGTTAAATATTAATGGACAATGACGACCGAGGTAGGGGCGAAAGCCATATCTTTTGTGAACATTTAAAAAAAAAGTTTATGCAAATCGGCCCAGTAGATCGGCCGCAATCATGGCGCCCGTTTTCAAAAATACTGTTTCGAGAAAAACGCGTTTAAAGTTTTGACTACCAAATAGGTGAAAATCGAAGATAAACTTTGACATTGTGCATGCGACATAATTTTGCTTGTACTCTCATATTGGTAATTTTATGTTTTTGGGGTCGCTGATTACGAATCTGCCATAATATTAGCAAAATTAATTTGTTTAAACATATTGTTACGAGTAAAATAAGAACTTTAAGTTTTTAAAAAAGGGTGTGGCGTTAGATGACGTCGCCTTCTTCTTTATTTAGTAATGTTTCAAGTACAGTGCTCGCAGAAGGAAGTGAAAGGGACTACTGAGGCCTGCCTGTACCCCTACATATATAGGCAGAGAATATAGGTGGGAGAATATAGGTGGTAGGAGTATCTTGTCGACTACTGTAACACCCCCCTGTTTAGACTAAATTAGTCCCTTAATTTTTTGTTTTTAGATTCTCACACGCCGATTCTTAATTTCGGGTGTAATTAAAGGTTGTAACGCAGGTGTGTAAGTTAAAATATTGGTTGGCGTGGTAACTTTAGTCTTTACACAAAATAGACATATTTTCTTGGGAAGGCAATTAGCTAAAGTAGTGAAGAATCCTACTCTGTACAAGGTGTATAAGATTCCTAATGCTAACGCAGCGTATCCTAAGTAGCTAGCCCAGTCAGAAGCTATCTTCTGCCAGGTTTTGGTACGTCGATCAATTGCTATAGAGTTTATCATTGACTCGGCATCGTTTAAGCTGAGTCTAGCTTGCTGTAATTCATGGTTATCTATTAATTTTGGTAACTGAATCAATTTCTTCTCTAGGGCTAACAAGTCTTCCCTGGGATATTTTATAGGATAAGTTATATTGAACTCTTCTCTAAAAGATTGTTTTTGATTTTCTTTTAAGTATAATATGTCTTGATCGTTATAAACTTTACAGTTAAATCCCGTTAACAAAGTTGGTTGTTTAATAATTTCGTTCGTTATTTTGTTCTCACAACTTATGTCCAAACTAGTCTGTCTTAAAGGTATTACCAGGTAACCGTTGGTTGTTGGTACAAATGTTTCTTTATGGAGCACGAAGGGCGAAAATTTACATTCCGTTTCTTCGTATCTTTTAAAGATAGTTGCTTCGCAAGTATCACTAGTTGTTAGTCTGACATTAGGTTGATTTCGTTCACAAACTTTGTACTTGTCTATTACAGTACATTTATTAATTGCGTCTTTGTCAATTGGTACGTACGAGTCCCTGTATTTAATAACGTAGTCATGGTCTGGGATAATACTAAAGTATAAATTTTGGATTAGGTGAGGAATAGGTAGGATATGTTTTATGGTTCCCTCCTCTTGTTCTAAAATTGGTATCTTGAGAACGTAGGTGAAAAGTCCCTTTACTATTGCTACAGATAGCTGGCTAATACCAATTATATGTTGGTAATTGCTTTCTTCAGTGTCAAAATGGTACCTTGTCCTTTGTGTAGTTTCAAATTCTTTTAGTGTCTCTTTCAGCATAGCTGGTGTTAGAATTTGAGGGTGTATGATTCCATGCTTACCATCGTTAATGGAATTTATGGCAGTATCAATATCCTCGCTGGTCTCATCGATCATAATTGCAGCAATTAACAGTTTGCTGTTAACGAAACTATCTCTTGATACGGCGTTCAATCCATTGCTCAGATTTCTGGCCATTTCCCTTTCGAGATTTTGATTGCTCATTAGATCCCTGTGATTTACAGAAGAGGAATCTAATATCAATTTAAGTATTTTAGTATGGTTTGATAGAACGGTAGCCACGTTTTTGTTATCATTGTAGATCTTATCAAACTCATTGTTAATCGATGCCATATCGCTTTCTGTCAAGGTTCCAAATAAGGTTTTAGAGATGTCTCCTACAAAATTTGCAAGTCCTCTTCGTTGCCGAGTAGGTTTTCCTAATAGTTTGCTTAATATGAGGTTTTTGTGTAAAAGCCTGTTGTATCGACTCCTAATTAATTGTAATTCATATTGAGGTGTACATTTTCGGTTACAAGCGGATTCTGCTAGAGTAATGGTTGTGTCGATGGATGCTAATCTCCCTTGGTTAGAAGTGAAATTTATCCCGATTATTAGGTTCCAAGTTTCATGAAATAGGTGAACTTTAGCGATGTCTTCTATGATCACATTACTGGTGATGGGCGTCAATGTATAGTTAGCGTTGACCGTTGCTAGGGCCAGGACTGTTGTCATTACTGTCTTCCACATCTGCAAAATACGGCATGCATTGATCTATGTTGACTCGTAATATTTTTTCTTTATTTCTAATTCTTAAATTATTATTATTCAAATAGTCGATTACTTCATAAGGACCTTTCCAATATTGTTCTAGTTTATTTGTTTTTGTGTTGTTCAATATCTTAACTAAATCTCCTGTTTTATATAGTGGGTGTGTTCTAGTTATTCCTTCGTCTAACCTCTTTTTTGTTTTCTCTAGTTCTACTTGAATCCTTTCCTTTGCCTTTTGTAAATTTTCCTCATGCTTCCTTTTCCATTTTCTTATAAGGTCCTGGTAAGTTAGGTTGGGTGAATTTTCTACTTCAGAAGGTATATTTGGTAATCTTCCAAAGGTTAATTCAAAGGGTGTGTATCCTGTAGTTTGGTTAGTTATTGAATTTATTGCAAATGATATAAATTTAATGTTCTCGTCCCATTCATTGTTATTTTCATTTATACTGGTTTTGATCAGATTTCCTAACGTTGAATGCATTCTTTCTATATTCCCATTGGATTGTGGGTGGAAGGATGTTGTCTTAATATGTTTTATCTTTAATGCTTGTTCAAACTGAGTTACCAGTTCTGATAAAAAGTTTGCTCCTTGATCAGTGAGTATTGTTTTTGGTGAGCCATAAATGTATATGTAGTTTTCTATTAATGCATTTACTATTGAAGTTGACGTTTCGTTTTCCACTGGTATTAAAACAGTATATCTTGTTAATCGGTCTTGGATGCTGAAGATGTACCGATTTCCTTTTTTTGTTGTAGGCAATGGTCTGACAATATTTAAGGCAATTTTGTCGTTGGGTTTCAGCGGTATGTCTGGGATTATACTAGCTGATTGATTTTTGATTCGTGTTGTTTTTTGCAGTTGGCAGATTGGGCATTTTTTAACATATTCTTTTATTTCATTTTCCATATTGGTCCAAACTCCAATTCTTTTTGCTTTATCTATTGTGTTTTGTTCTCCCATGTGATCTCGGTGTGCTTCTTTATTAATTTGTTTCTTTTCTTCTTTTGTCAGTTCTCTAGCGTTAGAAAAACATATGTGAAAGTTTTTGTCAGGATAATAATTTGATAGAAACTCAACTATTTCCTGGAGTATTTCCTTTTCTAATGGTGTTAGTAGTGGGTCTCCAAAAGCTAATCTAATGATTGATAATTTTTTATTAATGACGTCTTCGATGAACCAACTAATTTTGTATAACCATTCTTCTTCGTTGAAGAGAGGTAATTCGTCCTTGCTGACGCTCTTCCAAAGTTTTCCTATGGCGTTTGGTTTCACTTTTACTTTTCCTGTGACTGGTTGTAATCGCCAATTTATGAAGTCAGTGTACAGATTTTCTTTTTCTTTAGGTGTTTGCTCTGGTTCTCCTTCTGTTTCAGTGGTCAAGTCTTCTGAAGATTCTCGCATCCTTCTTTCCGGTAATTTAATCTTTTTTATTAATACTTCTTCCTTTGTAATTCTAGGTTTGTCAGATGTTTCTACGTCTGGTGGTAATGATTCTAAATCGTTGTCTTCATCTTCAGATTGGATTCCTGCGTCTTTCATAGCTTCTCTCAAGGTATCCTTGGTTATAGGGAACAGTCGGGAAAGGCAATCCGCTACCTTTTTTTCTTTCCCTTTTACGTATTCGATTTCATACTCGTACTCTTCCATTCTGAGTCTCCATCTTAAAAGTCTAGAACTTGGGTCTTTTACGTTGTGTAATCATACCAAAGCTCTATGGTCTGTTTGGATTTTGAATTTCTTTCCTAATAAGTATTGTCTCAAACGTTTCATAGCCCATACTATGGCTAATAGTTCCTTTTCAACGGTTGTATATTTTTCTTCCGCTTTATTCAGCGTACGTGATATAAATAAACACGGATGTCCGTCTTGGCTGAGTACCGCTCCTAATCCAACATTGGATGCGTCTGTTGTTAGTACAAATTGTTTAGAGAAGTCTGGGAATTTTAATACAGGTGCGGATATCAATGCGTGTTTCAGGTCGTAAAAAGCTTTTTCACAATCTGGTGTCCAATCAAAGATGGTTTCTTTTTGTGTTAATTCTGTCAATGGTCTTGCAATTGTAGAGAAGTTTTTAATAAACTTTCTGTAGTATCCGGCTAGTCCTAAAAAGGATTGTACGTCTTTAACCGTTTTGAGAGGCCTACAATTCTTGATGCAATTTATTTTTTCAGGGTTAGGTTTGATACCGTCTTTTGTAATAATGTGTCCTAAATATTCTAATTCTGGTTTTAGGTATTCACATTTTTTAGGTTCGAGTCTAAGTCCTAATTGATATATTCTTTCCAATACAGCTACCAAATTATCGTTGTGTTCTTGTAAGGTGCTTCCAAATACAACAATGTCGTCGATGTAAGCGAAACATTTTTCTCCAATCAAACCTCTAAATGCATTATCCATCATACGTTGGAACGTCTCTGGTGCATTCTTTAATCCGAAAGGCATACGGTTGTACTCAAAGTGTCCTTGGGTAGTTGAAAAGGCTGTATATTTCTTGTCTTCTTCTTTCATCGGGATTTGGTGGAATCCTGCTGACAGGTCGAAGGCAGAGAAGAATTTAGCCTTTCCCAAATGGTCCAAAATATCATCAATCATAGGGAGAGGATATGCATCCTGATCAGTATCTTCGTTGTTCCTCCTATAATCAATAACCATTCGTAATTTGTTACCCTTCTTTGGTACTATCCATAACGGTGAGTTGTATGGTGATTGGCTTTCACGGATTATTCCTTTTTTGAGTAGTCTATTGGTTTCTTCCAATGAAAATTGTCGGTGTTTTTCGGGGAGTTTGTGGGATCTCAAATTAATAATCTTTCCACTTTTCAATGTAATTTGATGCTCAGTTAAATTTGTGCACGGGAGTGGATCTGATTCTAGTGTGAATATTTCTGAATATCTTGCCATTAATTTTTTAATAAATTCTCTCTGAGGTTTTTCTAAATGATCTAACCTTGAATTTTCTAATATCTCGTTTAGTTTAGAAGTATGGTTATAGTTTTTAGTTTCATTAAGTTTGACAATTCTTTCTATTGGCATATATTTTGGTTTTATCATTATTTCCTTGATTTCTTTATCTCTGTTTCTTACTGGGGCTTTCAGTTGATTATTCCTTATCAAATAAAGTCCGTCGGGTATGTGGTCGTCGTCCAGTATCAATACTTCTTGATCACTTGATTCTATGTTCAAAGTGCAAATTTTTTCTGAGTTTCCGGGTACAAAGTCGTTACTTGTTTGTAGTGGCAATTTTATCTTGTCTAAAATTAAATAATCGTTTGTTATTGCGTATCTTGGATATTTCTCGAAGAATTTTATCCCAATTATTCCTCCTTCAGGTAAAGGAAAATTATTTGGCACTATGTAAAATATTTGTTCTTGGTTAAAAAATTTTAGTGTTGTATAATATATAATATGTGTCTATCGTTTCCCATTAAGAATACTTTGTGCGTAGGTTTTCTTACGTCCTTATTGTCCAAAGCTTCTTTTATTATATTTATAGCGGCTCCTGAATCGACTAGTAATCGATATTCTCCTGTTCTTCGTCTTGTTCCGATTGTTCGTAGTCGTCCGCATACAGCTGATATTCTGCTGATTCCTCGAAATTCATTTGTTCCTGTATTTCTTCTTGTGTCATTTCTATTCCATCGGTGTCTTCCTCCTCCTGTACTGCTCGTACCGGTTGAGGCGGTCTTTTTAAATTCGTGCCCTGAGGAAAACCCTGTTTAAAGCATTGTGATGCGAAGTGTCCGATCTTTCCACATTTATGACAGTTCATTGGGCCTTTTACTGGTTGCTGGGTATTTTTAGCAAATGGTGTCGTGTTTGCGTTTGATCGTGATGGTCCGACGGGTCGGGGCTACGGCCTAACGGGTGGTTTGGGAATTGCTTGCCGCGCCGGCTGGCTATCCTTTAACCATGTTTCTGTCTCTATTGCGTGTGATTGTGCTTCACTAATCGTTGCTGGTTTTAATAATCTAACTTGCATTCCTATTTCTCTGCGTAAATTTAGCATGTATCTGTTGACTGCTTCTTCTTCTTCCAATTCAATTTTTAATCTCCTCTTTGTAGGATTAACATGTTGAGATTGAACTAGGTAATAAATTTCATTTGTAATTTGTCTAAATCGTAACGTAAAGTTTTGTACTGTCTCTGTCATTCCTTGTTTACAGCTTTCTAATTTAGACTTTAGAGACACTAGTGAGTTTGTCTGTTTTAAATTTTGTCGTAATGAAATGAATAGATCTTCATAAGAATTAATAGGAATGTATCTAATTGCTTTTTCGGCATTCCCAATTATTTTTTTTGCTAATATTAGGTCTAATAATATTACAGGTTCACTACATTGAAGCTTAGCTTTTTTAATGGTTTTTACGAAATCTTCAACTCCCATATCATCCTGTCCGTTAAGAGTTTTGATAGTTTCTATTGCCAATTTCGCGTTCATTCTTCTTTCTTCGTATGGTGCACCGGGGATAAACGTGGTGTGCTGACTCGAGTGTGGTTGTTGGTTGAATTGTGTCAATTGGGGTTGGACATATATGTTCTCATTTCTACTAGGCTTCCATCGTGGTTCTTCTACTTCTTCGTCTGATGATTTATCGTCCGTTATTTCATGTTTCTTCGCTTCGTTGTCCGTTTCTACTGTTCCTGCTCCACCTAATTTCTGTGATATCCTAGAAATTTCTTCTATCCTGTTCTCATTTTCCTTTTTTAGTGTGTTGAACGAGATCGTCATGACCTCCATCTGGTTTAGAACCCGTGCTAAGAGTTCTTCAGTCGTAGTATTGAGAGGGGATTGACCTCGGGCGGGAGACTGGGCACGTGACATGATAGCGGTTACGTATGGAAGGTTTAGGAAGGATGAGTCAGTATCTGTCGTATCGGAGTCGGTCCGGTAATTTTCCGGGCTACGATGATTAACCCTCCGAGCACACACCTATTTTTTCAATCACGGAGTACATATGGGGTCAATGTGACCCCACACAAACTTTGAGGACTCACCATTTTCAATTGACTGATGCGATCAGCTTGAAAAAATTCTGGGGTATTCTGTAATAGTCTCTGAATAAATGTGTATAAATAGATAGGAATTTGGAATTTATTATTTATGAAAAAAAATTGCTAAAAAAAAATTTTTTTTCAAAAAGACATATTATTCAAAAAAAAATTCTGGATTTTGTATTTTTCAATATTTTTTGCTGAAAATTCAACTGTAAAATCTTGAGATATGTTAGAATTATAAAAAAAAATAGTATTTTACCGTACCTTTGAAAAAAGGTATTTATTCTGCTACGTGACGACGGTGGTTTTGAAAGGTAAAAAAAGTTACTATTTCTGTAGGAAAATTCTTTATACTTCATACTCAAACGCAATCATTACACACATAAGCGCGATGATCATCACATATTGGTCGGCAACAACTTCGACACAGTATCTTTGTTTTTTTGTCTTTTTCGCGAGGACAATGCGCACACCTCGCTCGTTTACCAAGCGTCGGCCGATCACATTCTGGAGCAGTTGATTTATCATCAAGAATAAGTTGTATACCTTTGCGAATTTCTGATCGCAGCGACCGATTTTTCAGCTTATTGCGCAAGTACGGTGTAACCAAATGTAAAACCAGCTGCTTTATGGCATTTTGAGCAGATATTTTCTTGCTTGTTTCATTCATTCCGGTATACTTGCAAGCATATAAAATTCTTGCATTTACTTGCGCTTGATCAAGTATGCCGAAAAAAAAACGCATCGGCCAACGCTTTGTTGCACGAGCGATCGTGTATGCGTTACACAGCTTATCAAAAACGTCAGTTCCGCCCTTCGTTTGATTGTAATGCAAAATGACTTCTGGCTTGTTGTTTTTACCAATTACAGTGTTTGTTATTTTAGTACTAACGAGAAGGACGATCTTATGTTTTTTTGGAGTATGACTTACTAAAGTGACATCGCCGCTGTGACAAAATTTAGAAGCAGGTACATCTTTTGATGGGATCTTCATTTCATTTGGAATATCTGGTTTGTTTTTTCGGATTGTCCCAGTTAGTAGCATCTGATAAGGATCTTTCACAGTTTCACGCAGTAGTGGTACAGTTGTAAACCAATTGTCACAAGTGATTGAACGTTTAGTGCCATGGACAGGTGCCGTAACTTTTTTGAAAAAATATTCACCAGAAGACTCGTTGGGTGAATGCCCGCTTTTTCCCAAGTATGGAATGGCATTTATCTGTAAAAAATTAAATTTGTTACACTTTAATTATCATTTTATGTTATTATTTATTCTGTAATTGAATTGTGTAAAATTTATGAAATTTTATAAGTGTTTCATGAGAAAAATTTCATAAATAAATTTTTCTGATTAAAAAATCTATTTATCAAAAAATTAAAAATATTCGAAAAAATTAAGAAAAGCTAACCAAATAAAACGTCTCAGCATCATTCAGTGTGATAAGTTTCATCCCATATCTATCTGGCTTAGACTTGATGTAAATACGAAATTTACAGCGGCCTCGGAATGAAAGCAATTGCTCATCGACTGTGAGATTGTTACTTGGATTATAGTAGAGTTCACAGTGACCAATAAATTTTTCCCACAGCTTTCTAATGGGTGACAATCTATCGTCTTCTAATCGGTTCTCTCTTCTATCAAAACGTAAACAGTTGGCGAGAAATTGAAACCGAGATTTCGACATAACACAACGATAGAAATTATATCCATTGGTGTTGCTCCAAAGTTCCTTGACATCCACGTGATTTGATTTCCACATTCCGGAATAGTAGAGTAACGCAATAAAGGCATTCATTTCTTCCAAATTAGTTATGTAGTGATAAGTCTGCATTTCTATATCGTCAGCCATCATGAGAGCACACACATCCTCAATTTGTCGATTTGTACATTCCACCATAATTTCGCGCATTTCTTCATCAAAGAGAAGATTCCAAAATTCAAAGCACTCTGAGCAATTTTCAGCGCCGTTTCTTGGTCCTGGGGTTCTCTCATGAACTATTAATCGATCTACAATCGATAACAGCGGAAAAAAATATATTTACTATGCAGAGTAGCAAAACAGAGTAGGAGAATGAAAGAAAGGAAGAGAAAGAAGAGAGCACGAGTGAGATATATAATATTTATTTACAAACCTGATGTTCTTGTGCGTGAAGCAGTGTTCCATTTCGTATTATTTTTACTGAGCAGCACTGTCGATGACCGACCTCGAGCTCGCTTCCGCTGATCTAAAATTCGTTGATTCGAAGTTCCATTTTCTGCGTCCTCAGCTTCACTGTATTCTGAAGTTGATGTATTGGTGCTCTGCTGTACTGATTCATCATCATCTTCAGAAGAATGCTCGCCATCAAAACATTCCGCCTGGTTATGGAATAAAATGTTCCGAACACGAGAACGTAGGTTATACGCCATGCTGTCCACTATTGCATCATTAAAAAGTACAAATTTCATTGATAACAAAGTACAATAAACTGTATGGACCTTGTAAAACATTATACAATTTAATATGCTTACCTGTGAAAAATCAAAAATTTCGACACCGAGTACACAGTGGGGTCAGCGTGACCCCACAACAACTTTCAACTAAGCCTAACGACAACTGTACATCGCTCTGTGTGAGCAGAGCGGCTTGACGTTATCTGAGCACCTCGAACTATAACTCGATAAACTTTGGGACCGTGCATTTTGAAAATAGTGTGAAATATTTCCGATTAACTTCGAGTTTGGGGTCAGGGTGACCCCATATGTGCTCGGAGGGTTAATAAATGCCAGTGTAGTCGTGTACTTATCTTAGTTGTTTGTGTTTCGGGTGAAAATGTCACGTTACAATTTTAAGTATTTTCTTGGTTTAATACAAGAAAATGCAGTCACAAGTTGCTGCAAACTTGTCCTGATTTTCAAGTAAATTCGTTGAATTTTATTAAGGATGGCCAGTGCTCTGGAGCACCAGGAGTATAGCCAACCCGATCCTGTCACAACTTTACCTCACCTGTACCGTAGTACAGTTGCCGTGCAACGTACACATAGAGGATTTATACTCTATGACCCAGGATCGATTCAGAAGCGTTGTACAATTTTTAATATTCTTCTTAAAACACTTACTGTGATTTTATTCTCCTGATCTTCCGACTCTGCCTGTTGAGTCCGTAGACTGCTGCTTATCCGGTGACGTGTCACTTCGGTGGGTCGTTTCCTGCTGCTACGCAGATGCGTCTTCCGCCTGATTACGGGCCTCGTACGATTTCGAGAGTTTTTCGGAAACAATTTTACGTAGTATAGGGAGTACTTAGTTCCTCCTCTATCTTTAATCGTTCCTACTTACTCTTTTAACGGGTTGTTGCCGTAGCAAAATCCGGAGTTCCTTTTCTTTTTGACTTCCGTAGAAGTCTTTCACTTTCAGGCACCCTGCACTCTATGTGATTTCCTCTGGTTTCCGTGGATCCCGAAATCGAGAGTACTTTGCAGGATCCTGGCAGGATCGCCAAAATGTTACGAGTAAAATAAGAACTTTAAGTTTTTAAAAAAGGGTGTGGCGTTAGATGACGTCGCCTTCTTCTTTATTTAGTAATGTTTCAAGTACCGTGCTCGCAGAAGGAAGTGAAAGGGACTACTGAGGCCTGCCTGTGCCCCTACATATATAGGCAGAGAATATAGGTGGGAGAATATAGGTGGTAGGAGTATCTTGTCGACTACTGTAACAATATTGTTTAAATAAATTTTTCATATAAAATACAAAATTTGCGAGTGGCATATGTTTTCCATGGGTTTCGAGGTCGCTGATTACGAATCTGCCAGAATATTAGCAAAATTAATTTGTTTAAGCATATTGTTTAAATAAATTTTTCATATAAAATACAAAATTTGCGAGTGGCATATGTTTTCCATGGGTTTCGAGGTCGCTGATTACGAATCTGCCATAATATTAGCATAATTAATTTGTTTAAACATATTGTTTAAATAAATTTTTCATATAAAATACAAAATTTGCGAGTGGCATATGTTTTCCATGGGTTTCGAGGTCGCTGATTACGAATCTGCCATAATATTAGCAAAATTAATTTGTTTAAACATATTGTTTAAATAAATTTTTCATATAAAATACAAAATTTGCGAGTGGCATATGTTTTCCATGGGTTTCGAGGTCACTGATAACGAATCTGAAAGTTTTTTTGCAATTGCTATATGTTTAAACATTTTCTTGTAATAAAATATTGTGAATAACATTTTTCCCAAGATGCATATCATTTTCAAAAAAATTTGCCCCCGACCTACGGCACATACTTTGCAAAAACAATGTGTTCAAGCAAATAATGTTCCACTTCATGGCATTAAATTTGGCAAAATAATTTATTGTGGCAATCTTTTCAGCCTAAAAAAGTTTGAGAAAAGTGAAAAACATATTTTGGTCAAGAACTATGAATGAAAATTATCTTACCCCTAATCAGCGATGCCCGCTCCATACATCTCTCCTTCTTCATCTTCGTACAACTCGTTCTCGCGTAATCTGCACTCTCGCTTCTCCGTCCGGCGTGCTTTCGATTCCTCGCTGCTGCAATGGTTCGATCTCCGTATTCGGCACTCGTCATTTTTCGTGGCCATAGCAGATGCTGCAGCTCCAATAGTAATGCCCATCATCTCCATGATTTTCAGCAACGGTTTCGATCCTTCATTATAGCGACAGAGTGCACAATTCGCTGCCAATTCAATTATGTTTTTGCCACTGAAAATGTGCTTCGGAGCCAAACTCCACACGATGGAGTTGTAGGATTCGTTGGTATTCTGAGTGTTGGCTCCAACACACCGATTCAGCAATTCCTCAGTTGTGAGATCTTCATAGATGCTCTTCAAGGCAGGTTGAACTTGAGCCGCTAGCGCAGGAGGGTGTTCAAAATCTTTCAGAGTATTGGTGGCCTCAGCTACACGGTACTTGCACCACGACTTATTTCCTACTGGGCAGTAGTCATGTTGCGGGTTTTCATCCGTCGATATTTTATGATAGAATGTGGCCCATACATCTTTGCGCATTGCATCGACATAAGTTGGATTTCGGCGGATTGCGAGCTCATAATAAGTTGACAATTCGAGCATGACTTTGTTTGGCAAAGCAGCAGTCTTGATTTTGGGCGCAGATGTGACTTTTTTCTTGGCTGCACCTCTCTGGTTTTTCGATCTAGGTGTGGGCTTTTCTGTCTCATTTTCAGCATTCTCCAGAATTTTTTGAGCTTTCTTCTGTTGAGTGACTTGTTTCTTCGCATTCTGAGCACGTTTATACATTCTTTTTTTCACATGGAGAACACATTCCATTTTATTTACTTGTAACTCCTCTCCATATGGGGACGCATCTTTCAAATGTTTGAAAGTCTTGGTGTCGCCGTCAACAATGTAACCATTTTCCCAGAACTGCCGTGATGATTGGCAGTACATTCGTCCTGGTGTTCCTCGTACCAAGTATCGTAACCCACGTCGTTTTCCCTTCCAGCCCAGAATTCGCACTTTTTGCAAATGCTCGACTTCACTATAACATCCACAATTTTGCCAGTGTATTTTCCGATCAACGACACAATACCGACGTGCGAAGTGAAGCCCCGTTTTGCCCAAGATCCATCACCTGCGAAATGAAAAAAATTTATGCAAAATTTGTTACGAAAATGGGTGCTTTTCCAGTAATATTTTGAAAGAAAAGTCATTAGTTATGGGATCGATTCGGGTCAATGGTGAATTGCAAGGTCAAATTATGTACAAATGGCAATGGAGAGAAAACAATAATAATTACTGATGTTATTATTACGCACCTGACACTGACAGATGGTTCCGTACATTTCCGGCATCCTCGTTCTTGTCCTGCTCCTCTTTCGCGGCTTTTTGAAGAACCAACTGGGTAACAGATTTGACCGCAATCGAAATGTGTTCAAGAATATCATAGTAGGAAGGTTTGGATAACCGACGCCGATTAGTCGCATTACGAACACAAACCTCCGATTTATGTCATATGTTTGACGAATCATGGGACTGCTTGGGAAACACTGTTGATCATCACATTGACATTTCATGACTAATTTAAATCCAAATCCTTTTTCACATTTCCTTGAAAATTTCACGTCACTTTTGCACGTTTTGCATAAAACACGTTCTTGTAAAGAAAGAAATAAGACGAAGTTCACGATGAAATACCGCAGGGTATCATCAACGTTGACGTCAAAGTCGGCATTGTTTTTCGCTATTTTTCGAGCCGATGCACTTGTGTCTGCAGTGTCACAATCGCCCGTGTGCTGGTTCCCACGAAAATGTCTTTTTCTACACCGCACAGGATGCCTCCCTTTCCCCAATTTTTTATCCATTGCAGATATTGAAATAATCGAAACGAGTAAAAGGGTGCGAACGGTAAAAACGTCACTTCACGCTCAAAAACACGTTTTAGATCGAGACGAAAATGCGCGGGACAATACATGTGCCGTTAGAAAAGGTTAGAATGCTATAACAACAAAGCCAACTCCAGGCGCCAAGTGCGCGCTCCGAGCGCTCGCGCCCTCTGCGGCCGATTTCATTTTTCGACAACTTCCGAAACCATCTGCGGTAAAAGAAGGTTTCTACATTATTTCTAAGGGTATAAAGTGTCCGAAAATGCAACAAAAAAAAAATCGAAAAAAAAAGTACCTGACTACCCCCTTAATGTAACGTCTCGCAAGACTAGATGGAATTTTTAATCATAATTATTAAGAAATTTTCTGTGAAAAAAGGAACGCTTCCACTCCGCTGGGTATCGAGCCCAGGTCCTTTCGATTGCCGGTCGAATGCTCTGTCATCTGAGCTACGGAGGTTCCACAACTTTTCTCACAGAAACTTGTTAACGCCAATCATGGCTACGGATAAACCGGCAACTATTTTCTGATCTTTCTAAATCATTTCAATCGATTATGTCGATCATTAGAAGAGTGTATCACTGTATGTGATAACGGAACTCTACTATATCGACCTTATCAACCTATGATTCAGAATTAATGTAACGTCTCGCAAGACTAGATGGAATTTTTAATCATAATTATTAAGAAATTTTCTGTGAAAAAAGGAACGCTTCCACTCCGCTGGGTATCGAGCCCAGGTCCTTTCGATCGAAAGTGGAAGCGTTCCTTTTTTCACAGAAAATTTCTTAATAATTCTATTAAACTCAGATTGGAAAAAAATTTGCTAAAATAGAGTTTTTTTTCAAATAAACATTTTTCAATGAATGATTCGTCATAAATAAGAGGGGAGGTGGTGAAATGAAATGACACAATTTTACCTTTTATATTACAAAACTTTCATTACATTTTTTTTGTTTTTCATTAAAATTTGCTCGGTTACATTTTTACAATTTTACAAACATTATATAATCTAATTCATATTATATAATTAAAAAATTCTTTAAAAAAAAAATTTCTTTTTTTTTAAATTTTTTTAAAAATTAGTCCATTTCCATCTTCTTCTTTTTGGAGCATGCCATAAACCCCACCAAACTCCATTACAATTAATGCTTTCGAATCTTCCATAAATTTGGAAACTGCATCACAGTACACTTCCTTTACAATGTGGTATAGAGTAGATCTGATCCACGCCTCAGGAAACTCTACTAATGGAAGTATATGAACATAATCCATATTCTGAAACAAATATTTTTGAAAAATTACTATTTTATAACAAAATTTGAATAAAAAATAAAATGTTACAAATTTGGAATAGATTATACATGTATTCAGAATATACTTTAATAATTTGTTTTCTAACCTGAAGCATCCAAATATCTTGAATCTTTTAATATCACAATTATATGAAACAATTTTATTAAAAGAAAGTGTGCTTAAAATTCTGAACGCTTAAATAATTTAACTGCAATTTTTAAATAAAATCGATCGAGAATGTTCTTACTTTCTAAATCTGAATTTGCTTCAGTCTCTGAAGCAAAGCTTACCGTTCTGAAGCAAGCTATCTTCACTAATTCAGATGTCCCTTCATACAAATTGTTGGCTGAATTAATCCAGTTAATTGGAACATCTGCATAATTGTTCCAGTCGTATATGGACCAGGTGTTGACATTCCTGTGCTCTACATTGTGTCGCTATAAATACCGCAAGCTCTTAGCTGCTACAACAATGGAGCCATTAATATCGAAGGCGTGCCGAGCTATCATTGGGCACCTTCCTTCATCGCGCGGTAAGGGCGGAACGCCAGGTACCTCAGTGGTAACTGTTTGTCCAACTGATACTTCAGATGTAATAACCAGTTCGCCCGATTTAATGCGCGCGCAATCAATTTCCTGTTGAACAGAGTTCATTAGACTGCCAACATAGGGAATTTAATGCATACATTCGCTGTACTGGCTGTGATCCCTGCATAGGTCCTTCCATCCAGAGGGGTTCATCCACCAATTTTTCTTTAGACACTTTCATCACTCTGGCTGTTATCTCCGTCTTATCTTGTACAGTGTGGGCATCGGATTTCGCCGGTATGGGTTGTTTCTGCTTAGTCTTCCAAGCAGCTGTGGGGGCCTTTTGCTTGTCGGATCTTTCACTGAAAGATGGTAAACCATCATCTTTCTTTTTAGTATAGAATTTATCATTATACTGCAAAGCTCTACGGGGAATTCGATTCATCTGGGGTACTCCACCAGGAAAATTTCTTGTAGCACCGAACATCTGCCGCAAATCGTTATTCATCTTTATTTTTCAATAAAGGAATTGTTTTATATTTGATATATCCTAGCGGGTTACTTGTAGGTAAACCCGCATTCTCATCATCCGGTGCAATATCATCCGGTAAATTCCAGTGTGGATCCAAATCTCTATCCAAAGTGTAATTAAAATCATTCTGGATTCGCTTGACATAGACAGCCAAGCAAGAATAGCTTGCATACAAATAATGAGTATCGTGGTCTACTCTCTCGAACCAAGCAATACTTCCATCCTCAGATGCAAGAACCTGCCTGGGTCTTGCTCGAAACCGCAGCTATCGTTGGTTTTGAAGATTGCAATTTCCGAAACCTTTCAGATAATAAGACAAAGATTCTGGAGGTTTAAAGTCTCCAGCTTAAACGAGTTCCATAAATGCCTCCTCGTCAGCAGTCACTCTCCTTCCCGACATCTTTAAGATTTTGATCATTCGTGCATATCCAAGCGTCGCTGCATAATACGCAAATGCAGATCCTGGTACTTTGCGGCTTATTCTAGTATCAACAGCCGCAATGTGACGATGCGTCTCTCTCGCAATATCTGAGATAAAAAAAAACCCTGTGTAAACCAGTAGCTCCTGGGTGATGGGACGGCTCTCCTGACCAGGATTCGGTTGCAACGTCTCTAAATGCAGAGGATCGTTCTTAGATGTCGAGGCTACCGTGGTGAGGTTCTTAGATTTTGTTGCTGTTACGTACGAATAAATAAATTTATTATAATAAAAATATTAAATTCGATTATACGCCCGCTTTAGGCTCCAAACTGCCAAATTTCAATTTAGAAAATAAAAATTGAATAAATCAAAATTTGTTTTTAATCTGGGATCGTATTTGCCCTCTCCTCAGACTGAGGAGGCTATACCCTACTTTTAAGAAAACCCTCTTTGATTTTTGGAAAAGAAAACTTGAATGCAGGAAGATTTCCAGTTTTAGTGTTTAATGTCCGTATAAAAAGAATATACAACTATATATATATATATATTAGAACGATACCTTACTACTAGTTTTCCTTACATCTACCAGTCCCAGGAGAGTGTGAGAGAGAGGGAGAGATTTTTCCCTTAGCTCCTGATTCGTCCTAGACTGGGCAATGGTTTTCTTTTGAGTGTTGTTCAAAATCACACTTTTTCCTATTTGCAAGTCGCGCATAGCACACGCGCACACAAATACTGTTTTGCCACTTTCTGTTAGGTTTAATAAGAGAAAATAACGGTTGGCTTTTAACCAGAAAAGGGTTGACTGCTTTTAAACTCGCCCTTTTCGCCGCTAGAATTTTCCTATTAAATCTAATTACAATATTTTATGAAAAAATTATCACTACCGTTTTGAGATTCGGTAGTATTAATTTTTCCGCGATTTCGCGCACCATTTTGCCGTTTTTTATTAAACGAATTGGACTTTAAAATAGTCCACCGAAGAAAGATATATTAAAAATATATTTTGTATACTTCAATATATCTTATATGTATTGCTTCCGTCCAGATGAAGTCTTTTGTCTTTTACGTCCGCCCGACACGATTCCAAAAATATAATTTCGTTAGAAGGAGTTTTACGGGTTCAATCAACTAACGAGGATCTAGGAACTGTCGATCTAGACCGCAGATGGGCACGATAAAAGAAAAATGTTATCTTTATTATTCTAAGGTCTGAATCCGATCAAGACACTCAGAAGACTGCGAATTTGATTTTGCCTTGATCCGTTTTACTAGTTCATCGCGAGGTGAGCATGGTAGGGTTTTTTGGTGATTAAGGAATTAATGATTGGACAGAGGTAATAATGGCAGGGAGGATTTAGGAATTTGCACAAATGCTGATGTGGTTATTGCGCCATTTGCTGATTTTTAGAATGCAATTATTTCTCCCCTCTTTCTACACCTATCGTGAGAAAGGAAATGTGCTCATCAATTTTTAGTATTTGATGCATGGTCATCAAATTGTAGAAACAATTTTAGTTTCCAATATATTTCAGAGTAAATCGAAATATATATATTTAATTAGTCTGGGCTTATAATCTTTAAGCGGATTAAAGCTTTAACATAATTATTTAAGTATTCAGATGAGCGTTGGGTCTTAGTTACAAAAAGCACGTGGCTTTTGTGGCGGGAGATCAGCTGGCTAAAGCATTTCAGCAAGGATAGGTGTATGAGGAGGAGATGCAATTATGAGATGAATGCTAGCCTCGCGATGCACAGCAGAGCTCATCAAGATTTTCTAAAAGAGACCAATATATTAGGCATGTGCATAGGCGAACGAAAGGAAGAATTGACAAACGGCAGAAAGCTGTGGCGACAAACAGTGCATGGGTGTACGTGTACTAGATATCTCTCTCTCTCTCTTCCTCTCTCCTTCGTTCTCTTTTTCCTCTTATATTCGTACATTCTATCGCGAGTCTGCTATTGCTCATTCTTTTTCCTATTCTATTCTTTCTCTGTTCATCCTAGTTCTTATATCATCGCTCTCACTTTACACTCATTCTTCGCTTTTCTCTTATTTCATACCTTTTTAGATCATAGCGATCGAGCGCCTATGCACTCTCGCTATCAATTAATCTAGTTTATAAAACATTAATGCATCTGAAAAACAAAAGGGTCAAATAGTCTTATTTTTAAAAGTTTTATTCAAACTTTTAAAAGTTTAATTTAAATGTATTTAAATAACTAGAATATGAATTACTCTACGTCTCAAGACCAGCTCGCATGACCAAAAATGCTGAATCGCATTAGCCACTGGAATGCAATCAGGTTACGAACGTTCAGAAGTGTGCAGTTCATTCACTTCTAAAGCAATTGATATTCCATAAATTAGATTTTGTATATTAATAAAAACATTTTCAAAAAAAATATTGCACACTTTGGACCGCCCGTAACAGGTGCACCTCCTCCCCCAGGTTTTTTATACTAGTTATTTATTTAGTCTCCGCTCAATAATTTTTTACTTTTAAAACAAAATGTTATTATTTTTTATATTATCCTTCTAATTTCTTTTTAATTTCTTCCACACAGAGAGACTAATAACAGTTTGACTGTACTATTTAATTCTTTATTTATGACTTTTTATGTTCATTCTTTGATGTGACTGATGATGTTCGTTATATTTATTTCTGACTGATGCCAATTTGTCCTGATGAGGAAGTCGTACATGACTTCGAAACGTCGGATACAACACATTACTACCAATTATAGTCTGAAGAAGTCCCTTCAAGGAACCTTCGACTCCAGAAGCGCTGTCTGAGAAATATTTGTTTTAAAACAATTTTTATTATTATTCACATGGCGACGGTAGTGTGTCTAGAAGATAATTCTACTCCCCATCAAAGGGAACAACCGAAACACACGTCTAAATTAATCGGAAAAAATTTCATCAAATTTATTACATTAAACATCCTGAGAGCGTTTAAATTAACCATATGTCTTTAATTTTGTGAGAAATATTTTTTAACATTTGTCCTTCACATTCCATACGTACAGGGGTTAAACCAAAAAAAAATTTATCAAATTTATTACTTTAAACATCCTGCAAGCGTTTAACCAAGCAAATCACAATAATATGCCTTTGTTTTTCTAAGAATTATTTTTTTACTATTTATCTTTATATATTTTTAACATAAAAGTCTTAAAAAACAACCAACACATGATTCTGAGGTGATCTTTCCAAGATCCCCTAGCGAACTGGCTGAACGATAGCTTTACGCTGTAACGTAAAGTTATCGTAACATTATCGTAAAGTTATCGTAAAGTAGCATTATAACTCATGAATGAGGCAAAATAAATATTCAAAATGTTTTTATCCTTATTCTACGTTAAAAATAACGTTAAAAGGTAATGGACATATGCAATAATTTTATTTATTAACGCTAAAAATTTTAAAAATAAAATATCTGTCCTTGAACTCTGCTAAAGGCGACTTCAATCGCACAGTCCAAGTAATTGGCGCGTAAGATCTAAAAATATAATTTATAATTAGGAAATGCAACTTTACCAAATAAGTGTAGTAAATAATAAAATTAATAACATAAATCATGCTAATGTGTCAAAATTGCATGAGTATTATAATAAGTTTGACGGAAAGTCATTAATACAAATATTTTACATTCTAAAGGATACTACTTTACCGACTGCGATAAGAAATGAAAAATTTTCACTATTCTGATGCATAAAATTAATCATAATAATTTCTAAAAAAATGTTTTTGAAATAATAGGTTATACTTAAATAAAAACTATGATGCTTAATAGGTAACAACATATCAGCGTTTATTAAAAGTTGAGATTCTATAAAAGTTCAATTTTCTATTACAATAGATAATATTTAATTTGATATGATGTTGTTGTTCATTCAACACTTTATAACTGAATTTTATTTAATAAAAAAATTTTCTTATCATAAATTAACTAAAAAGTAACAGAATTTTCTGAAATTCTATCTTAATTTTGTAAATCGATAGCTGAATAAAACTTCAGTCACATGTTCTGGGAAATTGCGGTAGAAATTTCTAACAGTGTAAAATTCATATTAGCAATTCTAAGATAATTCTCATAAAATATTTTCGAAATAAAGATCACTGATGAGGACTCCGATCAGAGTCGAAACGTCTGAAAGTATATAACTTCCTGAGTTATCATTTTTGGACCCTTAAGCCAATTATGAACAACAATATCGTATTAAATTATTTTTTAAGCGTCGATATAAGTCCTATTTTATGAATATAATATTTAATTATTTAACAATATTGTATCAAAAATGATCAAATTTTAAAACATATATAATATAAATATAAAACTTGAAAACTAATTACTGTTCAGCCGCTAAATGAATTGGTAACTCTATTTACTAAAAGAATCGTTAATGTTACTACTAAATAAATTGATAGATGTATTGCTGGCTACTATTTTAAACGGCAGTTTTCAATAAATTGAAGAACTGATTTTACAATGAATAGAATTTTATTAATACGAAATAATAAATTACAACGTTTTCGTAATTTTGTTGATTAGTTTTCGTCTTGTTTTTTGCGTTGACCAGTTTCAAAGTTGGTGACGGGTAGTAATTCCGATAGAATCACTAGAGCTTCGAGATTATCTGAAAGTAAAATAAATATCAGTAAAAACGCAAGACTTTTTCATTTGAAAATTATAATCAGGTTCTTTAAAGGATCAATGCGATATTAAAAAATACTTATAAAACCATCTTACCATCTTTTATGAAAGCAGTACTGTTGAAAAGAGATTGATTTTTGTGAATTGGAATTACTCGCTTCGCCTTCGGGAGTTATCACTCTCAGCTGTCCAGACTTATCAACCACGCAATCCTGAAAAGGGGAAAGAACTATTATTTTCTTGACTTCACCTTTTTTATCTTTAAAATTAACTACTAACGACATTTTTTTCCGCAAAGAACCTTTTTTTTCGAGAATTCAATTTCTTCACTTGGGAATCAAATGTAAGGTACACAAACGTTAAATTCTTATAACGCATTAACGAAAAAAAAATCATAATTTAGCAATTTTTAAATTACACCGCATTTATTATAATAATTTTTCATAAATTGAGTAATAGTACCACAAAATTCACCTAATTTCAATTCAATAAACTAAACGAGTATCAATATTTCCATAAAAACCGAGTAACTACACTTTTTAAAAATGACAAAATAATTTTTCGAGATCCCGCCAACGGTGTTTTATTACATTCATAACAAAACTTTTAAAAAAACCGCAGAAGAAAAATAATTTTCAATTCACGTTTTAATTTACAATTAATTTTAATAAAATAATGACTTTTAGTTTTTTGAGTTCCCCCAACGGATTCTTTTTATGATAATAAAATAAAGATTTAAAAAAAATATATTAGTTAAAACTAATAATTGGTTTTCTGAAAATTGAACCTTGATTGGAATAATTCAATAATTAATAACATTAAAAAAAAGTTAAGAACTGAAGATGTATGTTGATGTTGGTAATTGGCTTTAGGGTCCAAGGATGATAAAAACTCAGAGTTTTACATAACCAGACGTTTCGGCTCTGATCGGAGCCTTCATCAGTGATTTATTTTAATCTAAAAAATACAGAAAAAAAGGTTTGCTAACATAGGATTTCTTGTATGAAATTTTTAAAGTAATTATCATTTTAACATGTGGGTAAATAAATTTTGAGATTACTTTAAGATAAATATTTCTTTCACATAAAGTAAGTATCCGAATACCAGAAAAACATTTTTTGGAAGGTTGGAATTACATGTCTAAGTATAAAACATATTTTGAAATTGACATTCGTGCCCAACCAATTTTATTTCGTATAAAATACAGCTGAAAATAAAATATACTCTTTATGACTTATTGAGCGCCAGTCACCCTGGTTAGTGACGAAATTTATTTCAAAACAATGATGAGACTTGAAACTGAAAACAAGACAGGGTCAAGGTAAGGTTACAACAGCTTACCGGGTAAATAAGTATAACACCAGAATTTAATTAATAAAATAAGAGGCTGCACAAGATTTATTGAATTTTGTTAGGACTCGATACAAAGAAAAATTAATAATTATAAAAGCCCAAAACATCCCGAGCCACGCGACAATATGGCGGAATCAATTCATTGGCGCGTGTCACCACCAGAGAGAACCGGAATTTATCATCAATTTACTTTAGTTAACCAATTTTTTTTCCCCCTTTCAAACATAAAAAAGCCACTAATATAAAAGAGAGCACTCGCGAATAAGAGAGAGAAAAAGAGAGGCAAAGTGGTTCCGGTAAGTGCGATGGACGCCATAAAGCATCAGTGTCAATTCAATAATGTCCGGTAGTTCCGGACCACTTGCCAAAGAAATTTAAGTAAAAACAACTTACGCTACCTGTATGACATCTTGGAGTTCCGGTACAAATCTCAGGATAAACTCTCCTTCCATTCCGGGGAGCTCGAAATTACTATTCTATTTTCTTTCAGAAGACAATGCGTGCCACCTGTCACTTATAGTCGCAGGACATGCGTGACCCAATCGCGGACCCGGAAGCAGGTCACATGTCATACCTCTAGTAGACGACTAGGCAACCCGTGCCTGGTATAGTAATTGCCCTCGGCAAATAATTTTTATAAACACGCGGTTCTATTATCAGCTACAACGAAGAATGCATGTAGTACATTGGCACTTTTTATGATTAGTGTCCATTCACATCATATGACGTAAATTTCGTATTACAAACGTCTAAAATACTAAATGTCAAGTCCCAGGGTCTATGCGCCCTAGGGTACGTTTTCCGGGTCACGTGGTGGCGTCTGGTCGTCTCGTGCGTTGCTCCCCGATGATCGATGGCGGCGATAATCGAAGCATCGATATCTCGTGGCTCGAAAGCCGACATGGCGGCCAGTGTTGACATCTACTTGGTAGCCGGCTGTGCCTCGTCTTCGACGCTGCTGTCCTCCGGTGCTGCTGTCCTCGAATCGCTCATGCAACAGACGGGACAGGAAGCGTAAGTGCGGATAGTGCGTGATCAGTGTATTTCGAGTGCTCTCGGGTGGTGACGAAGCGCGGACTCTCGTCACACGACTGTTTCCCTAGGGACATAACACCACCTGTCATACCGGTGAGTTTACGAAATTAAATCTTTTTAATGTGACAGGTAAATTTTACCACGTCACATTCCATTACCTTTTAACGTTATTTTTAACGTATAATAAGGATAAAAACATTTTGAATATTTATTTTGCCTCATTCGTGAGTTATAGTGCTACTTTACGATAACTTTAAGATAATGTTACGATAACCTTACGCTACAGCGTAAAGCTATCGTTCAGCCAGTTCGCTAGGGCCCACCTACAATCTTTGAAATAAGCGTTTCCCGAAAGAGATGACCCCCCCTCCCCCCATGCATTAATAAACAATTCATCAAGGGTATAGTGTGACGTCATATGCTTCGAACTCCTTCTTAAAACTTCCAGATTTAGCTTGGAACAGAACCAATCGAAGCTTCTCGATGTCGGTAAATGTCGGTTACAGGAATCTGTATCCCCAGAACGGAATTTATGAAACAAATTCCGACACTGTCTGTCTTTTAAGGCTTTCTCACCATATACATCACGTAACTTTTTAGCAGCCTGTGTATCGTTCTTTCCTTTACGTAAATAAAAAAGCAAAATATTACGGAAATGCTCATTTTTACACCATATCTTAAAGTTGATGCCAAACTAACAACTGTAAACAAAACTACGAGCAATTTGTTTGCAAAGCAAGCTAAAAGTCACAGCTAACAAATGCCAGAAGGAAAAAGTCATGACATTGAAAGAAGCTATTCAAAAAGATGGTCAAAGACATTTATACGTGAAATTGGCATTTACTTCTGGGACAATCCAATATAACTTTCTTCTATTATTTGATTCAGACAAAGACTATTTAGTCCATGTTGTAAATTTATTTCATTTCGAAATAGGAAAAATGAAGGCAAACAGATAATGTGCTGTATCAAGCAGGTATTGGTTTGATCATGAGAAGTGTTAGATTCAAATAAAATTTGTTTAAAACAGCCAAAATTTGTTTGAAGCAACCAAATGATTATCTTGATTTCAATTCGCTACGTCCGATAAGACGCGTAAATAAAATAGTTTTATTAACGTCGCTAAAAGAGATATAGATAAATGTCTTGATGATAAGTGTGTATCAGACAGTGGTGGATTAAGAAATCGTGTGTCTTCTTCTAAAGCGTGAAAAACAAAGGAAAGAGGGAGGGGCTGCAGCCCCTACATGCCTTAGAAAAAGACACACAATTTCTTAATCCACCACTGGTATCAGATGTCCGATGAACATGATCTGCAAAATCTTGTAAGAATTAGAAGTTCCATTCCCGAACCTGTAGTCAGTTTTGTCATTGAGAAAGTAACAAAATCACGTAATTTTAGAAAAATCACAAAAAATCAGTAGATTTCAATGTTAAAAATTCGAAAAATTTGAAAATTCAAAAGATTGTTATGTAAAATATCCAGGAGATCTGATAAATCAGTAGCAATGGCAACTCTGCCTCCAGTTTTCTAGGAACGAAAACAATAAATTCTACAGGATATAGATTACAATCGCAATGTAAAATTTCTACATAAATTCGCGTGCTCTTAAGGAGGTTCTATCGGTACATAGCTAGTCAGAACAAAACATTTCGTGCAGTTGACTCACGAGGTAGTTGATGTGGCAACACCGCCTCGATTTTTTAAGTGTCTCTTCTAAATTTGTCATCATAAGAGGCATTTTATTAAACTATATTATAAATCTAAGGCATTCAGGTGTGAATACTATGACAGGGCAAACGTGTATGTAGGCTCAATGTTTCTTTTTGAATAGCACGCCATAACCTACCAACGTATACTTGGCTGCGATGTTGCCATATCTACTACATTATCACTCAATATAATGATTTTTGTAACATTTATTTCCATTTTCATTGATTTACAAGTACCCTTCTAACAATATTGTAAGCTAAAAATGATTTTTAGATATTTTTCTCACTATTATAAAATATTTCATCGATATTTAACCGTTAATAAATGTGTGGTGGGTAATTGAAAACAATGAAAAGGTAGTTGTCCATAAGACAGAATATTTTATTGGTTTACATTGGTGTTGAACTTGTTTCATATGATATATTTCTATGGTCAATGATTTATCGACAATGTTATATCTAGCAATATAGTATGACTATGTATTTAGTATGGGTATATCGCATTATATTGCATATCAAAATGTCATATTGATGGACATGTGTTCAAACAACCTGAGAAGTTATGCCAGAAAAAGGATTTTAAATCTAATGTAGGTAAAGAATAAGGAAATGGATGAATTCTAGAATTAATGAAATTAAAATAATCTAAATTGTTGAATTATACGAACAAGTTAAATTAATGTTCAATTAGTAATAATGTTTTCAAATGAATGTAAATCATAGGAATTTATTATAAATTATTGTAGAACTAGAATGAAAAAAGTATAGGATTATTCAGAATGATAACTAGAAAGCAAAAGCAAGAAGGAGTACGGTCATTCTAAAAAGAATGAAGCAGCTACTTGATATACCAAAAGTATACACTATCGTACACACTCATTTTCAGCTCTATTTGACTACGCTGCGAGATATGTACTTATGATCAGATTCACCTCGCAACAAATCCTTCGAATACTGGTATCAATGATGCATACCTCAATAGTTCCTATTTTCCTCTACCATATATAGAAGTATTGATATATTTTAATAAAATCAACAAAAATTTGGATAGCTACAAAGTTACCATGGTCTGTGTATATGCTATTTCTGAAAAAGGAACTGAACCATTATTTTTCTAACTATGAAAAATAGATAAAGTGTCAGTGTCAGGTCGATTTAATTATTGAATATCGATACCTGATTTATTAAAACTTTGGTAACATAATATACGATCCAAATATTTCAACAAGACAGAAAACGGCCACTTCATCAAAACTTCACTTGGTTACAGGTAACAAAGAACGTCAGACTACCAAGCAGTCAGACATCCAGTATTTGCAAAATTACTAGTCAGAATAAATTCCTTCCTTTCCCAATATCAAGCCACCTAGAAAATGCAAAATCATCAGTCATCGAAGATTTTTGAGACTGATCAAACCTCGAGGTTGTGAGCAAACAGAAAAAGGGTGTGTGCGCGAATCAATCGCAAAACAAACAAAAGTGGTTTCTCAAAACAGAGAACAACGACAAATCAAACTAAACCCGGATAATCCAGGACTTCAGCATCCCCGAATGTGTTCTCCTCTTGCCTTTGCTCTCAGGATATCCGGTAGGATTGAGCAACTAAGATAACGTAACGCGTAACGTTTACGCGGTAAAGTAAAAGAACCTTATGACTGTATCGTTTCAATTTCTTTCCTTTATACTTATGTTCATATTAGTTGGTTTCATTTAAATAAATATTGCGCTAATGTAGTAATTTTTGACCTGCATGAAGTTATTTTATTTAAAAGCACCTTTCCCCTTTTCAAAATTCGTTATAGTAATTTTAGGCACGTGTAAAGTACATCCTCAATCCACGGGCAGAGGATCAACGACCACACATAATAATGAACGGATTCAGATAGTATTTTTAATGCCTGAATTCGGCAGTTTGGATAGCCTTCGTGTAGTTAGTATATAATTTAAATATAATGTTTCAATTGCATGTTTCTTTCGTATTTGATTTAATAATAAACGTATGAAAAACATTTAATATATTATCATTATGAACAACTCAGGTTTCATAGACTTGACAAGTGACAACGTTCCCATAATCAAAAATATATGGTCAGGCCTTACCAATCTGGCTTAACCAGCTAACCGTCTCCCTTCAGCACGTGGATATTGATAACGATTTGCTGTTAAACACGACAGCTGAAAAGTTGATTTTGGAAGTGAGACTTTCAAAATAAATGTTTGGAAATGGAATTATGCTAATCAAAATTAGAAATCAGAAATTGTGAATGTAATTTGCGTTACTCAACTTCAGGAAACACCTACAATAATGCAAATTAAAACCAAAATTTCTAAGGCAATCATTTTAAAAAGTAATCATTTGAAAATAAAATGGTGAAAAACGGAATTCAGAAAATAAACTTTGAAAATTATGATTCGTCAGTTAAAGTTTTGAAAAAGCATCTTAAAAATTGAAATTCGCAAATAGAATTCTAAGAATGATATTGTAAAATATTAGGACGTCTTAAATTTAAACTTTTTAAAAATGAAAACAAAACGTAAAAGTGAAAATCGATTTTTCGAACGATCCCATTTAACTGTCCCGATCACATAGGCGAATTTGAATATAAATTATTAACCCCTTTAGTTATAGTAATTCTAAAGTTGGCCTGTCTATCGGCTTTTCATTCGCTTAAAATTTTGAACACTGATTAGTTATTATTATTTAATATTATGTCAATTAAATTCTTCCACCAGCAGAAGTCAATGAGTGTTACCATCTAACGGAAGTGAATAGCCGACAGGCAGACCACTCTTAATAACACTAAGTCGTTATGATGGTGTCACATAGTGTAACATAAAAGTGCTAGACTCCGTAGAATATCGCCAATATACATATGCCAATATAATCCCAAATCTCATCAGTGAATTTTGAATTAAACAAGGTAGAACTTGATAGTGTGAAATGAATTTATCTTTTCTTTTAACAGCGTTCTTTATCGAACAAAGTTTAACCGTTGACACGATGAGTACAGTTGCTTTTGTTCTTACTAGTGTCATGTCCTGTGACCATCAATGTTTATCCATAGTAATCATCTATGCGAATTTATTAAGGTGATTATATCGCGACACAGTGAGTCATATAAGAGCGTAAAAAATATTCTTTATTTATATCGAATCTTTTGTGTTGTAAAATCCTAAAATTAATTAAGATTGACATTTGTGACCGTTCCGCGATGTAAATGAGAATAATAAATAAATTAATAACAAGACATCTCTCAACGGTTTGCGTATTCACATCCATATGACTTTCCAAAGAAGCAATGTGGCAACGTCGCACTCTCTCCACTCCTCTAGTCCGACATGTTCAAGTGCACATGTATAGAAATATAACCTACTTTACGGTTGTTGTTGTTGTTTGATTAGTTTGTAAAAATGTCTGATGAGGTGAGACACAAAGGTAGATTCATAAAGAAAAAAGAATTAACAAGGTGAGAAAATATGCGGGAAGCAAATATTTAGCGAAGTAAGCAAAACCGTGACAAGATTGTTGACAAAAATCGCGCTGAAGCGAGTGCGAGAGCCACGGCCCATCCTACTGGAAACCACATAGTAAACTAAAAACTAAAATATCGCCTTATAAATGAATTAATAATGTAAAAAGAAGCATTCACTTTAGTGTATGTGGCGGCCATCGCACTTTTCCATCTCGAAAGCATAAGAGTACGCGAGGCATGTAACGTGGCTAGATCGATCGATTCAGGATCGATAGATCCTGATTCGATAGATACTAGCGAGAGCGATAGACAAGGGCGTCTTCCCTTAGTCACTCCGAGTAGTAGTTCAGACTAGTCCTTTGGCCGAGCAACTACCCTCCGCGACGCTCAGACGCTTGTAAATAATAAATAGTATATTTATGATAAAATAGTTTATTATTCATTGATCAGCCTTCGCACTCCCACAAAGTGATGACCCCGACGTGATATGACGTGATTCATCATCGACAAATTATTTAGTGAGTGCAGTGACAGAAACTTTTCTTGCGGTGAATTTTTCGTATCATTGAAAACAAAACAATTTGAAAATATGACGACACCTCCTGCAACTATTTTGACATCGACGCCAACTACAGCAACGCCGACGATAACAAGTGCCGCGGGAAGTAGGTCTTAGAATTTCACACTGCCAACCAGGATCGGTTACGTGGCAGTACGAATTCCACCTTTTTGAGCCGCGGACCCGGAAATGTGGTTTGCTCAAGTGGAGACGCAATTCGCTCTTTCCAAAGTAAAGGTAGACGCGACCAAATTCAACTATGTGACAGGAAACTTGGACGCTAAATACGCAGCCGAAGTTCGTGATATCTTGACTTTGCCCGAGAATGACCCAGGTAAGACGTACGCAAATTTAAAAACACAACTGATCGGTCGATTAAGTGCGTCACAAGATCAAAAAACGCGACGTCTTCTAGAACATGAGGAGATTGGAGATAGGACGCCATCGCAGTTCCTTCGTCATCTACGAGGTCTGGCAGGAAGTGTTTTTCCTGATTAAGTGCTCCGCCCTCTTTGGCTAGGGAGATTACCCCAAGGCGCACAAGCCATCCTGGCTTCTCAAGATCAATCCCAGCTTGACAAGCATGCAACCCTTGCTGACGCTATAGTAGCAACATTTTCACTAAGGACTCAAGTCGCGGAAACGTCGGTACAAATAACGCCATCGGCTTCGAACGCAGTGGCTCTCGACGCGCTTTTCCAGCAGCTCACCCTAGTGACTACCAGACTCGCCGAGATGACGACAACCATTGCGGAGGTGGCATCAAATCCCCGGAATCGTGGTCGCTCGCAATCCCGCGGACAACATAATTATCGAGATCGTAGCCGCAGTCGACCCAGCAATAAGGACGGTGTTTGTTGGTACCATGTACGTTTCGCGGATAATGCAAAGCGCTGTAACCAGCCTTGTACCTACATACAGGGAAACGGACAGGGCAGGCGCTGATGGAGGCCAGCGACCATTGTCCCTCGTCCCGCCGCCTCTTCGTAGTGGATGCAGCTACGAAAACACAATTTTTGGTCGACACGGGAGCAGACCTTTGTGTTTTCCCGCGCTCGCGACTCCGCGGAAGACGCACCAAGTCTTCGTACGAACTTTATGCGGCCAACGACTCTATTATTGCGACGTACGGTTTCGAAACTCTCTCGCTCAACCTCGGGCTTCGTTGGGTGTTTACGTGGCGCTTCGTGGTCGCAGATATTTCGAAGCCGATAACCGGAGTTGATTTCCTGCACCATTTCGGACTTTTAGTGGACATTCGAAATCAAAAATTAGTCGACAGTCTCACGACTCTTTCTACCCCAGGTATAGTTTCTCAGTGTGAGACGGGTTTATTAAGAATCCGCGCAGTCTCAGGATCATCCCCTTATCATAGGATTCTCCAAGAGTACCCGGAAATCACTCGTCCTAAGGGAGCTGTCCTGGAGCCTAAACACTCCACTAAACATTATATAAAAACGACGCCAGGACCTCCCGTCACTGAAGGACCTCGACGATTAGCACCTGAAAAATTCAAAATAGCGAAGAACGAGTTCCAAGCCATGATAAACATGAAGAAAGTTTCTCCTTCCAAGAGTAATTGGTCGTCACGTTTGCACATGGTTCCTAAAAAAGGAGACCAATGGCGTCCATGCGGAGACTACAGGAAACTCAACGCGAGAACCATCGCAGACAAATATCCAATTCCTCACATAGAAGATTTCGCTCAGTCCCTCCACGGAAAGAAAATTTTTTCCACCATCTATCTTATCCGGGCATACAATCAAATCCCAGTTGCAGAAGAAGTCATATCAAAAACGGCCATAACGACACCATTCGGATTATACGAATTTCAATACATGCCATTTGGCCTTCGAAATGCAGCACAGACCTGTCAAAGATTTTTGGACGAGGTTTTACGAGATTTTGATTTCCTTTTCTGTTATATAGATGACATCCTTGTAGCTTCGGACAACGAGGAAGAACACCAGCAAAACCTACGAATGCTATTCGACCGGCTCAAGAAGTACGGAATACTAATCAACCCAGAAAAATGTATCTTTGGGTCGGATACGGTCAAGTTCTTGGGGTACGAAGTCTCAGACCAAGGAATCAAGCCACTACCAGAAAAAGTTGATGCTATCTTGAAGTTCCCTAAACCACTGAAAGCGAAAGGAGTTCGTCGATTCCTGGGTATGTTAAATTCGTATAGACGTTGCATGCCTGCAGCTGCAGGAATTCAAGCACCATTAAACGATTTACTATGAGGAAATCTCCGTGGGAAAGCACCTGTTGAATGGAACGAGACAGCACTTCATTCCTTTGAAAAATCCAAGAAAGCTTTACTTTCGCTTTTCAGCAGAAGATTGATAAGTGCTCGCCTCGACAATTCAGGCACTTGGATTTTATAGGTCAATTTACTACGGACATCCGACACGTCGCGGGAAGCAACAACATCGTAGCAGACACACTATCCCGGGTTGAAGAGCTCACAGCTGGGATAGATTTTGCAGCTTTAGCTAAATCGCAAGTCGAAGATGAAGAACTCCAGGCATACCTTCTTCCAGGAACGGGCTTGCAGTTGAAGAAAGTGACACTGCCGGAATCAATCATCACTCTATTTTGCGACGTGTCTGCAAAAACAATTCGTCCATTCATCACGAAGTCATTTCGCAGAACGGCTTTCGAGTCACTTCATCAGCTTTCACACCCAGGAATAAAAGCTTCAGTAAAACTCGTTACACAACGTTTTGTTTGGCCTCCGATCAAAACTGACTGTCAGAAATGGGCCCGAGGATGCATTGCGTGTCAAAAGTCAAAAGTTTCAAGACACGTTTCTTCACCAGTTGGCACATTCGTTCCACCGTCAAGAAGAAGGCCTCTACCTTCTTCACAAGGATATCAATACTGCTTAACATGTATTGATCGACACTCCTGTTGGCCAGAAGCTTTCCCAGTTGACGACATCCAAGCTCTTACCATTGCAAAAACTCTGTTTTCAGGTTGGATTTCTAGGTTCGGAACACCTCTTAGAATTACTACCGACCAGGGCAGACAGTTCGAGTCACAATTGTTCAAGGAAATGAACACCTTGCTTGGGACTCAACATTTCAGAACTACAGCTCACCACCCAGCCTCAAATGGACTTATTGAACGTTTTCATCGTCCCTTGAAAGCAGCCATAAGATGCCATGCAACAGAGCAATGGACCGAAGTCTTACCAACTATTCTCTTAGGTTTTAGATCAGCCTGGCGAGAAGATTTTCAAGGAACAGCCGAGATGATTTACGGAGAAACTTTAAGGCTTCCAGGAGAATTTCTTGCCTTTCGAGTCTCAACGCCTCATATCCAGGAACAATCTGAATTTGTCAAAGAGATGAGACGAGTCTTCAAACAGCTCAGACCAGCTCCTGACTCGAGGCACGGCACGAAGAAAATTTTTGTTTTCAAAGATCTGGGAACTACACAGTATGTTTTTGTGCGAAGAGAAGGAAGTAAAGCCGCTCTACAAATGCCTTATGATGGTCCCTATGCCGTGATCAAGCGCGGGGATAAGATGTTTGACGTCGACCTTCACAGGAGAAAGACCACGATCTCCATCGACAGGCTCAAACCGGCCTATATCATCAGACTAGTCCTTCGGCCGAGTCACTACCCTCCGCGACGCTCAGACGCTTGTAAATAATAAATAGTATATTTATGATAATATAGTTTATTATTGATTGATCAGCCTTCGCACTCCCACAGTGTAATATATCATCTATTGAGTTATGAAAATTAAATAAAATTTAAAACAAATTTCAGTTATAATCTTTGGAGAGACAATACAAACTTATTGTACGGTAAAAAATTCTTTCAAAAAGCAGACTAATTTTTCAAAGTTCGCGGAAAATTTGTATAGTTTTTTGAATACGTAACATGGATTTTGTAAGTATAATGCTCATTTGAAACTTGGGTTCACTTGTCATTGCCATTGAATATATAGTAATTTATGACCAAACGGTGAAACTTCAATTAATTATTTCTCTATAAGTAGACGGTCAAGCAACCTAAAACCTTGCAGGTGTATTCTAAAATAATTAAAGAAGCTATAATAAAAATTTCAGCTTTTTAGCATGAATTTCGTTTCATGATAAAACCACCTTAAATAGAGTTTACGAAATTATATGTACAAGCAACATATTAGATGTTTTCACGCGAATGTAAGGATGGACTAACAGGTAAGGATCCTGGGTCTTGCGCGCGCCGATTCATCAAGACGTCAACGACTAAGTGTATTTCCTGATTCAGATTTAATTTTGACAGAGGACGAGAAGCTCGTGTCTTGTTTTTTTGTCGTCCTTGCTCGAGCGATTTTATAACTATCTTAAATGCAAAACTATTTTATTGTAATTGATTATTATAAAGTACTACGTGTGTGTTAATAAATTACAGTTATGTTCTTTTTATTTGCATCCTAATTATTGTGTTTTATTTTTGCGTCAACTCAAAATATTCTTTGTTTTTTCTTACTAATAGAATTCGAGAAAAAAAATCGGTTCATTCGCGAGAGATAGGCTTCCTAGTCCTTCATTGTGGAACAAATCCCAGTTTACGGGTTTGAAACTCTAACTTTTTCGCGCTTAATATTGGACCTGCATCAAATATGGATTTTATCAGTGTGTGACTGTTTTTTTTCAACAACCAGGATACTCTGCTCATCGTGAACTAGGAGGATCAGGAAGCTCAAAGGTTTTTTTGGCGTGGTTTTTTAAAACCAAGAGGCTAAGGGTACAGTTTAGCGGTGCCGAGAATCGTAGTCAGTGATTTAAAGGGCCCACATAACATTCCCCCTACATCACTGCAGGCCTCAAAGAACATTAGACAAGGACGAACACCAGCAAGAGCAGAGAATCCTTCCATCAAACTCACTAGGCTTAGAACGAATCAAGATTCCAAGGAGCCCGAAAAATACGCGTGTGCAAAACTGGTGTTATGAACGAATAACTTTTATTTTTATTTTTATTATCTAATTTTTCAGAGGTCAGTCATTCTTCCAAAACTTCGCCAAGTAAGTCGATTTTGCCAATATTCATGTTGCAAGTTAATTTCTAAGGAAAAAAGATATATATGTATACATGTATTTTAACGTATAAGATTCGTAATAACCTTAATTGAGATATCCACAAGTCGCGGTAGTGTGACAGGAAGGAGTACTCGGGGTGCTCGTGAATCCAGTAACGTTGGTATTCGGTAAAATACTAATTTTCAAGGTGCTTGTAGAGGACGACCTTCTACGACTATACAAACTTATTTTGAAGAAACAGCCGAGGAAATTATTTCAGAGCGAAATATAAGTAGTTTAATTGATTAATTTAGAGCTAGAATGCGCGTCTCGTCGACCCACGGTTTCCTATGAAGCCCCTGTAGAACTTATTCCCGCTCACGCGTCGAGTAGTGTCGATTGCGGCTCAGTAGGCGCAACCAGCTCGGGAATGTTTTCTCTTCCTGATGGAGAGCCGGAAAATCCAATACCTTTTAGGGCTGCATTAGAATTTATCCCTAAAAGTTTCGATGGTGAAAACATGCCCGTCGGTCGATTCATAAATGATTGCCTATTTGCACGCGATTCGATTACAGCCAAGGATTGTCGGTATTTATTTTTAATGGTATGATATAGAGTAGTAGGGAATGCTTTTAATTCTCTGCAAGATCGCGACTTGAATAATTTAGAAGATTTACTAAAGCATCTATAAGAAACCTTTACTGAACGCTGGAACCTGAGTCAACTAAACAACGCGCTCGCGACCGTCGCGCAACACATTGATGAGACAGTACAGCAGTACGGCTCGAGATTTTATAATCGGTTTAGAGATATTTAGTTTGGCGAGTTAGGGTGGACAGACTAAAATCTCTTCAAGAATCAATAAACTTAGAAAAAGCAGCAGAGTGGGAAGTAGGATTTGAAAGTGGATTAAGTCGAAAAGAAATTTCATCGGAAAATGAGGGGAAGGGATACGAAGAAGAATCAGGACAAAACAATGTTTACGGAAACAACCAGAATAGATTTCGGCCATATAATAGTAACGCGCGAGTTCGGAGCTTCGAAACAGGCGTAGGTAGAGGATCTAGACTTAGAGGAAAAGGGAAGGGAAATATTAGTGACAGGCATAGTGAGAGAATGAACCTTAGTTCTCATACTGAAATTACGTGTCATAAATCACTATGATCACTATGATCACTATGTTCGAGACTGTACAGAAGGGAGTGGTGAAAGGGAAAGAATAAAAATAACCTGTAGCTATTGCAAAATTCCGGGACATAACTACGATGATTGTTATAAACGTCTCAAGAAAATTACACACGATCGTAGAAACAGAAAAATTTTAACGAGAAGTGAGTTCGTCGGAGTGGGGCGACGGCGGACTTTTTCTAGACGAAGCACCCGTCCGACGGGTCGTCTTAAACATTAAGACTGAAAGAAAAGCTCAGTCACCTAACGTCGAATTAAAAAGCAAACACATAAAAGATAATAGCCGAATATTTGTAGTAGACACAGGCGCGGAACTAAATTTGATTTAACGTGAGATCCCATAGAGAGTTTTCAGTGCTATTATAAGGAATGACAATAAAGACAATGATTTTGATAGCGTGTGTGGCAATGTAAATAAATGTTCGAATGATGAAAGTTGTGAAGATTTTGATACAAATGATAGAATGAATGAAAATAGGTTGGTTGAGGAAGCAATCAAAAAGGAAAAGATAAGCGAGGTGATGCAAATTTCGGGTCGAGCTCTTGCGTTACACCTGAGGTCAGCAAACTCAATGATCAAGAGTTGAAGTCGAGCAAGGGTTGTGAAAGCTGAACGAATAGTATCTACCAGCAGTGTCAGCTGTAGCCTGTCCATAAGAGGCAGAAAAGTATAGAAAAAATATGAGAATTGATAGGAGGAGAAGAGCTAGCAACTCATGGGCTACCAGGGGAGGGGAGAAGAATCACCTCTCTTCTGGAAATGGAGAACAGCCGGTGATTGAGGTACCTTCACTGGCTAAGGAACTTTCATCACGCGGGGTTGGTTCAGTGGAGGGAACTGCCAGTGCGAGATGCCCTCATTGGGTAAGGGGTTGTCGACACGCGGGGTTGTACCCCTCCGAGGATTGGTGGCTGAAGGAAGGTACCAATACTCCTGCTAAGGGGTTCAAAAGTGTTTCTGCAGGACACTTGAGAAAGTCGAAGAGTTGTGACGAAATTGAAAACTATGAAAGAAACGAAATTGATGATTATTACGTTAACGATAACGATGAGAATGACTTAAATGAAAATGAGTTGAGTGAGAATGGGTCGAATAAATTAGTTGGAATATGGGGAAATGTTTTGTCGAATGCTTGTAGACATATCAAATGTTTTGAACAACAAATGGAATTGGATACCAGCGCACCTGCAGAGGCAGCACCAATATTAATCGCAGAAGGAAAGCAGGGAAATCAAATACTCACACCATTGTTTCAGTTAAGTAGAGATAAATTATGGATACGAGACGACAATATTATCAATTTTTCCTCGTGTGACGGAGTTCTAACCACCCCCGTAAGAAGAGAGCTCAGCGACAATTCCATTATTAAGATCTCCGACCTGAAAGAAATAAACGCTGAATTAGGTTATGTTTCATCTACAATGCATGGAAAATATTTTGTTTACAATTTATTTATTAAAGAAACTTTTGACGCGAAAGTATTTGCAAAAAATATTGAAAAGGCTATTAGTAAATTAAGGGAAGCCATGGAAGCAGCCATCATTAAGTCAATTAGCATATCGCGAGAGGGAAATGGTTTCGATAAAATGTCATGGTCCATAATAGAGCGAATTTTTAGAACACATTTTGGAAAAAGTGATTTTAAAATTACAGTTGGTACAGGAAAAGTACAGATTCCCGCAGAGGAACAACGTTTAGAAATTATTCGGGAATCTCATGACTCGACGGTAGGAGGGTATAAAGGTGAAAACAAAACTTTAGCTAGAGTTTGGGAAAGATTCTATTGGAAACGAAATCAGGGAATACGTAAAAACATGCAAAACGTGTCAGAAGCGAAAATTAACAAGAATCAAAACAAAAATGCCAATGCGTATCACGGATGCCCCTAGTAGGTCTTTTGAAAAAATACATATTGATTTAGTGGGTCCTCTACCTCTTACGGAATTAGGAAACCTTTACATGCTTACCTGGCAAGATTGTCTAAGTAAGTACTCAGGCACTATTCCTCTTTTAAAAAATCGATGCACCTCATATCGCGGTAGCCCTAGCAGAAAATCTTATTTTTATCTTTGGATGTCCTGAAGCCATACAAACAGATCAAGGTACACAATTTATGAGCCAAATTATGAATAGTTTTGCTTTATGAAAGCGACTTGTCTTTTAAGGGGGGAAGTGTAACGAGAGCAGAATACTTCTGCTGTTCATTTTACACACTAGAGCACGCAAGCACACCTCGGAAACACGCGGTTTAATTCAAACGCGGATTAATTGATTCATAGAAATTAGAATAATATACAGGGTGTAGCCCCATAAAGTGTTACAGAGCGATAGCACTTAAACTATTGATCATATCCAAAAATGTTCCAGGAAAAAGTTTCAGTGTTTGAGAAGGCCGTCATACCCGATCACCCTATTTTTTTATCGGCGGAGGCGCTGAAGCTACGTCAAAGTCAACTACACTTTTTTAAATGGAACCATGTAAAGGGTTTCCCAATAGGGGTGATATGATTTTGAATGTCCCTATCGGGCTCATTTGTACTGAAATTTTTGACGTCTGCTGTCAGTTGTCATCAGTAAGGTTTGCCATTTAATCATGAGTAGTTTCACGCTTCCACAACGTTTGGAAATTGTCCAATTATTTTATCAAAATTCGAGAAGTTTTGTCGGTGTTCAAAGAGCATATCGTGCAAAATATGGTCGTCATTCTGCTCCATCCGCGCTCTCAATTCGTCGAATAATCGATAAGTTGGAGAGTGAATTTACTCTATTGGATACTAAGCCTAAAAATCGTATGCGTACCGCACGTTCTACACAGAATATAGCCGCCGTACAGGCCAGTATCGAGGAAAACCGTGAATTGTCCGTGCCACGCCGATCTCAGGAATTGGGCCTGTCCAGGATGACTACCTGGCGTATTTTGCGATTGGATCTTGGCCTGCATCCCTATAAGATCATTCTGGCCCAAGAACTGAAGCCTAATGACCATCGTTTGCGTCGGGAGTTCGCTGATTGGGCTCTGGAATCAATTGAAAATCATCCCAATTTTCATCAAAAAATCATCTTTTCTGATGAGGCGCATTTTTGGCTCAAGTCTCGGGGGACATTTGGCCGATATATTGTTTAAATCATAAATGGCATAGAATATCCAATATAATAAAAAAGATTTCGATCAATTCCGAATGAATATTCAGTGTTTTTTTTCAATTTCAAAACATATCACCCTTATTGGGAAACCCTTTATTTTCATTCTAGTCACGCAAAGTATGAAAATAGTCGAAAAATCATTTTCAGTTCTTTTCATTTCTTACGATACTCATGATAATACACATCGATAGGGTATTGTTGACATCGGCAGAAAGTAAGCATTTTGTATTGAAATATCAGTTAGTCACGCATTACCTTCTAATGTGAGTACATCGGAACGCGAAAATGAACGATTTTCAAGAATATTTTGATATGTTGATGGTGCTAGGGGAATACTGTAAACATTACAGAAACGCCCAAGATTTGTATGCAGCTCGTTATCCGGATATGCAACAAAAATCGCACATGGATTTTAAGCGATTAGCTGACTTTCTGCAAAACATACTACCTCAATTAATGTTGTTTACGATATGGTTTCCTGTACAGTTTCCTATATGGTTTCCTACATAGTTTTCCATGTCTTGTTTTAAATTTAAACAACGTTAGGAGGAACCTATAATTTAGATATGTTTATAATTATGTTCGTTGAAAAACAATAAAATACAAAGAATTGAATCTTAGTTTCTTTTAATAATAATTTATAATATGGCATAACATTCAACTTCAACATTCATATTGTAATATTCTACAATTTTGAAAACAATCATCAAATAAATAAAAGACATGGGAAACAATGTAGGAAACCACATGGGAAACTGTACAGGAAATCATATCGGAAACTACATGGAAAACTATATAGGACCCGGGCTCAAGTTACTATACAGTTTCCCATACTGTTTCCTATATAGTTTCTGGCATAGCTTCCCATGTATTTTTCCATATAGTTTCTTACATAGTTTTCTAGGTAGTTTCCTACATGGGATTTTTCAATAGGGTTGATATTAATAGATTTACATTTATTTTTATATTTTTCAGGATATTTCAATCAATGATACATTCTAAAGCGTCCTTTTTTAGCATGGCATTGAAACTGATATGGTTCAATTCTGTTTCAACAATGGAATTCTTTTGAATGCGTTTCTGTCTCTTTCGAAGAATTGCTGAGGATTTGATTATAAATTCAAAACCGGAATTCAATCGCATTGAAGAATCATTTCAATGCTATTCAATCCACCCCTTCTTACCATGATGACTGGATTTTGACATAAAGCAATTGACCGTTTTAATCAAAGTTAGGATGTTTTGTTACTCATCATTATGGATGATGAAAATAAACTTAATCAAATAGCAGTAATTAGACTTCTTAAAGTTTAGCTGGCAAGGAAAAAAACCAAAATTCAAAGTGTTGTAGTATGGTAGACAAGTTTAAAATAGAAATGGAAAAAGCTTCTCAAGCTAGAAGCTTGAGAAAGATCTTTTGAACTTGATATCTTTGAAAGATGTAATAAAAGATTTCTCAAACGTAAAAGCGCGAGAGAATTTTTTGAATAAATTATAATGCTTGAAATACTGTTTAATGTAATCACTATAATAAATTTCGTATTGACTTCTTGAATAAATTTTATTTTGAAAACTTCCATTCAATAACTTTGTATTACTTTTTTTTATTATCTGATTTTTTTCTCAAAGGACCCCGAAAAAGCTGCAGCCCTGGACCACTAGTTGCCTTAATCCGGCACTGCATATGTGACGCGCTCTGAGAAATGAACATTAGTGTCCCAGCGAAGATTTGACAGAAGAAGAGAAAGAATAGACAACGAGTCGATTAGAGCTTCCGAACCGCTGATAGAAAAAATTTTACTGAACGAAAAAAAAACGTTAAATTTATCTGAAGCGATCATAATCCGGGAGATGATTTTTGGACGTTAACGTCCCTTTACTCAGATTGCGTCACATATATCCAATTTTAAAAAATCCTTCAAAAAATAATATTATACCCATAATACCTTCATACAACTGCATATTATTTATGGCCAGTTTCTACACTGTTTTTTTGTAATTCTGAACAAATATGATATTCTGGTTGAATCTTTTCCATGTTGAGTTGTAAATAATAATAAATTATTATACTAATGCGGAAATTGGTAATTCCCGATAAGTGATGTAACTCATACGAATGATGTGATTATACACTCATGTAAGATAAATTTGTTAACTTACAAAACATTTTTCTGAAAATTTGGAAAACGTAACAAAGGACAATGAATAAAGCACGTCTGTTAATTTCTACTTAGCAAACATTTAAAAAAAATGGAAAACTTATCGATGATTACAGTTGACTGTAAGTGTTTTTGCAAATTTTTCACTCAAACGAAGTTGAAAGATATTTTTTATTGGGATCTGACATAGGAGCGTGGCCAAAATATCAGGTGTTTAAATATGGCCGACGTAAAGTACACTTCAACATTGACAGCAATGGGAAAAATTGTTTTTTTTGGTTGAAAATTAAGCGAAAAGTTAAAATATGATTGTGACAATCAGTGAGATATGTAAGTGGGCGGCAACTGACTCCTCCAAACGCAATTTCAAAGGAGGAGAACAAGTTTTAAAAGCGGGACATATAATAACATGTGGACAGATATTCACACCGGAACCGCAAACAGAAAATGTTAGTATTTTTTCCTCCTGTGTGAGATCGTCGGGAACGACAACGAACAACCCTCACAGTATCAACGGGAAAATTTCACGCAGTGGTGAAATCATAAACTTTACGTGTTCGTGCAGAGCCGGGGCAGGAGAAAGATGTAAACACATCATAGCAACTCTTCTGTTCTGTCACTCGTAAGATTGTTAGCATATCAGATAATTGCAAAATTCATACACTTACGCAACTTACAAACTAAATATTTTTGAAATTTTGTAGCGTCACGATTGCAGATCTACCAGTATTTTCTTCGACGGACTTAGCGTGTGTCTGCACCAAAAAAAATTCCTTGTACCCGTGTACAAGGAATCAACTATTTTGCCTAGTTAGGACAGGCGCCAACCTTGCAATCCTAGTTGAAATGACAAAGTTCAATTTTAGTAAGAAAAACAAAGAAAGCAAGTTGATTTGACGGACAGATCCTTTCAGGCTCATGTATTAAACATAACCAAAAAACAACTTTACGTTTATGATCTACTAGAGCAAAATTTATATTGATAAAAGTGTGTCTTAAAGAATTATTGACAAAAATAAATTTTTGTTTACACAGTGAAAAAGTAATAAATACATAAGATATTTTTTTTACAGCGGAGTTTTGTAATAACAGCATAGCAATATTAATTGAATTTAATTGTTAATAGAACTAGAATTATTTATTTCTCTGTAACAAGGTTTATATTGGTTTGTTTAACTGTATGTACGTGATTCTCTTAAACAGGAATCCGTGTTATTTCAACTAGGTTAGACTTAACTATGGGTGATAGTTGACTCTCGGAAAAAAAAGTTTTTCGGTGTGGAAAGAGAAGCATAAAATTGCACTGAAAAATTATGATGCCCATCCCCTCCAAGAGTATTCTTGCTTTCAAGAAAATATGCGACGAAACAAAACCCTGGACGTGTCGAGCAGTGAAATTTTGGACCCGTACGAAATAATCGCTAATATGCTCCCGGATTCCGCTCTCACAAAACACATGTAAGTATTTGAAGACATTTTTCAATGTAATTTAATGAATTCGCAGTAAAATAATCTAATTATTCATTACATTTGTGTCTCAGGGTTGGACGACACTCACCACTTACAAATGGCAGCAGACGCGAAGTCGAATCTCTTAGCGAGGAAGAAGAATTTGCTGTTCGTGCAATATTTTCAAACTCAACGAATGTGTTGATGGATACACTTGCGGAAGTTGCAACTGTTCCAATGAAAGATTGTTGCAAAACAACTTTCTCAGATCTGTGCGGAAATTACGCAGAAATTTGCAGAGCAACGAAACTTTCCAAAGCTCCGTGGGCCAGAGAACGACAATTTCGTTTCACTGGTTCTACATACTACGGAATGTATACGTACAGTATACATACTGACGAGAAAATGAAAAAAGCTAACTGGGAAAAAAAGTGTTTCTCCCACGTCAATCCACAAGCCTTCACGTCCAAATATACTCATCATGGTCTGAAGAGTGAACCTGAAGCTCGTCAAGCCTTCATTCAAAAAACTGTCAAAAAGGTAATTGAAGTTGGACTGGTTGTATCGCAGAAGAATCCGTGGTTGGCTGTGTCTCTAGATGGAGTAATCTTTGAAAATAAAGTTCCCGTTGAAGTTCTCGAAATAAAATGTCCCATCAGTGGACAAGTATTTACTGCGAAAAGTGCCATGGACAAAAGTTGTAAACAGTTGTGTTTGAGAAAAATTAAAGATCAGTATTTTTGTAATCCAAAGAGTAAATATTATGGACAAGTGCAAATGAGTATGGCTGTTTTGAATATTCCAAAGACATCTTTTGTTGTGTATGCGTCGTATGATAAAAGTCTCGAAATTATTTCAGTTCCTCTCGACTACGATTTCATATTTGTTGTGTTGAGTGAACTAAAAAGTGTGTATTTTCGACATTTCTTGCCATTTATTTGCTCAGTTGACCTTGAAACGCAAGAAAACATTCCAAATAATTGCAATTATGTATAAATTGGAGTTTTCAGCATTGAAGATACATGTATTTTTTACTCTCACTCGGAAACAATTAAGCTCTTCGTTATCGTGGGAAATTTTTAACATTTCAGCGACAATTACATCAGTGGAGAGTATTTTTTACTTGATCGTAGATCACATGCTAAAGTAGTAGAAACTATAACACTGTTATTCAATGATAGAAATATGTATTTAAAGAAAAACCTGTGTCAGTTGAAAAGTATCATATTTTTATTGTAAAGCTACATATGTTACATATTTATGTTGATCTATGAATAAAATGTTCACGTTCATTATCTCGCTTTCTGTACATTACTGCATACTTTTCCCAGAAACTGTACTGCCGATGAAACAATATTGCATTTTTTTACATTGATTTAAAGATATTGGTCATTATTAATTTGATTATTGATTATTTTTTTATATTCATTTACCTTTTTTCAATTGATTCCATAATCATATTGATTTTGTGACATTTGTAGTGTAATATTACATCAATAATGTATAAATTCAAGGATTTTAAAGTCGTGCAATGATAACAAATTTCGTATAAAACTACACTTTTCTTGAATAAATTTATAAAAGTAAGGTTTTTCTGTGGTCTATTTACTCAATTACATATATTAATATGTGTAAGTTAATTCACTTTACTTACAATTCTATTGTCTTCTTATCAAAAGCAACTACAAAATTTACATCATATTACGTGCGAAAGCAACATACAAATTTGACCCCAGCGGTTCGGGTCATGTTTCTAGATATATTTTTTTTTCAGGGGTTTTCATTTGAAGGCATGAATTTGTCGTCGCTCAAAATTGGAGCTGACAAATTAACAGTAGCACATATTACTGTGAAAATTTCAGAGACAAATCTTACAAGATGACTTGGCATAACGCCACCGACAACTTCGAAATTTTTTATTCGCTGATTAGATCTCTCAATGTGTACTCTCGCACTAGCAATGTTCTGCGACAAAAGTGATTCTGCTTTGGAAAACTGTTGTTTATTTCTCAGAAATGGTGGCCTTATACATTTAAATCCATGTAAGTCGCAAACATTGTCAATCAAGAATCCTTTGTCTACCATTATTTCATCTCCAGATTCCAGTAAATTAATGAGTTCGCTCTGCTCAAATATAGCTTTATCAGAAGCCCTTCCGCCGTACGGCTGACTAACAAACGAAATATTTCCCGCTGGAGTAACTCCTGTTAGAAATTTGATGGTTTCACCTTTTTTGTAGTGTGAGTAAGTTAATATTTTACAACAGAGATTTTTCGGATTTTGAATAAAAATTTCAGTACAGTCCAACACAATTCTAACACTACGGAAATCTTTGAAGCACAGTGGAATGTTTTTTGAAATTTCATCTCGTGAAGGCCACGGAATAGCTGGTTTCAAACTTGCATTTAATAAACAAATTGTTTGCTCAAAAATTCGAGCACAGTGCCTTTCACTACAACAATCGAATAAAACTGCTAACAAAGCATACGATACATTGTGCTTCAGTTTCAAATACGTCATGACAATTTTATCACGCAAACTCATTTTAACAGTCCCGTTATCTAGGTCCACATGATAGCAAGAAGCCAATTGTAAAATACACGCGAGAATCGAGAAAGATTCGATACCTGTCACTGTGCTTAAGTTCGCATCGGTTTTGATGCAATCTACGAAACTAGATTTCAGGTCCCCGCTTTTCACTTCGACGCGTACATCTTTACAATAATTTTCTAGCAGATCGTTACCTACTTGTACGCCAACATCAGCAAACTTTCTCTCATTTTTATCAGTTGTGAGACCTACGTACATGTACATTTTCCCGTCGACATTCAAGTATTTTTCGATATCAGACGTTTGTTGTGATTCAGCCTCATTTTCGAAATTTTCAAATTCCATTTTCCCGTGAATCGTATCCTCAGAATTTTGGTTTCGCTGCGTTTCTTGCGCTTCCTTTTGCAGTATCCGCTGTTCTAACCTCTGTTTACGACGTTTGACACTTTCTGTTTTTATCAACGAACGAGGTGGCAAATTACATGATGGAACTGCTATTTTCTTCAGAATTCTTCGACTTGCAGACACGTCTAAAAATTATTCGAAAATTTAGATATTGTTATTTGTTAATTTCTATGATGTAAAAATATTCTCTAAACAAAGTTGTTGATAAACATTTCTTACCGGGAAAAAAGTAATCATGCTTAGTAAAATGTCGTGAACACACTCTCGTATAGGACTGCACAATTTTGATATTTGTATAGCTTTTTTCCAGGCGGCGAAAATATCAATATCTTCCGGATTTCCAAAGTAATTGTTCACTTTGACAGTTATTTGGCTAGAACTTGGAAAGAAATGAAAGCTTTAATTCAAGTTTTCATTGGAATTAGCGCGGCAATTTTCAACAGCACAATAATATGCACGTTTTCTTCTCAATCGGGGAGTAAAACTAATACCATCCATGTTGAAGTAATTAATTAATTAAGATTTCATGGATTTTTCTCATTTACTCATGTACTTTGCTGTATTTTAGACTAGTTCTTAAAATGGCCACCAGATGACGTATCCCCTAATGTCAGATCCCAATTGGCTTCTGTTGTATTTTCCAAATTTCCAGAAAGATATTTTGTGAAACCATGAAGTTATCTTGTATGAACTTTTACAGAAATTTGGTCACGTGGTCTGGAAATTTTTTTAATTCATAAGCCTGCTTTGTGAAATGGTGATAAAATAATATGGATTATTTTTTCATTGCAGGAAGAATCGATGAACTTGCAGACAACTCCAAAAAGTATGCTTCTTCCAAAAAAGGCACAGATAAAGAAAACAATAATCAAGCGACTAGATTCAGCAGCATGGATACCTTGTATATATTTGTCTTAATTGTACTTCTCTACTGTTTTTTATATTTTTTTCACTTAATTATGTTATCATGCAGCATTTTCTATTGCACCACTTTAAGAAATATGCAGTTGGAAATCGAAGTATTTCGTATTAGATGGTTTACATCTGCATTTAATCAAACGATAAAAGTGTGGACAACAAATAGAATAAAATTTTGGCATGCATGGTTTGATGTCGGGGTTTTTGTAACAATTTTACTTCTTCCATTGTCTATTCTCATACTAGTATACGTGACAATGAATATTTTCTTGCAACAACCTTCTCTTCATGATAATGAGTCGGGTCAGGTCTTGCAGATAATGGTTCCTGGTGTAGATATTCCTGTAAATGAAATTGGATATTATATAACATCTATATTAGCATGCACCGTGTGGCATGAGATGGGTCATGCAATATCTGCAGTTAGTGAGGATGTGAGACTCTATGGGTTTGGATTTTTATTAGCTTTTATAGTACCAATTGCTTACGTTCAAATAAGCAATGAAAAATTGATATTATCGCCAATGCGATCGCAACTGAGAATCATGTGCGCAGGTGTTTGGCATAACTTGGTTCTCACCATAATGGCAGTAATGTTTTTGAACCTTGACTCATGGTTATACAAACCACTCTATTCCACAAACACTGGTATCTCCGTTCGTATGATATTACCTAATTCACCATTAATCGGTCCAACAGGGCTAATGATTCATGATATTGTTTACAAAATAAATGATTGCTCTGTAACAAATAGTCAAGAATGGAACGATTGTATATTGAATGCTATGCGCAAGCCAAATCCTGGTTACTGTGCATCAGAAGATTTTGTTCGGAAATATGATGATCTAGCGTTTACAAAACCTTCGCCAGCACCATTATTTGACTGTTGTGATGAAAAAATGAAAGAACATGGTCATTTATGTTTTCAGTTTATACGAAATTCAACAAATATCACAATCTATTCTTGTCTCCCTGCACGAGTTGTTATCACACAATCTCACAATTATTGTCCACCTAATTTTAACTGTTTAGAACACAGGAACTATTGTTTACAGCCATGCACAGAAAATATTACTAAAGTTGTAAAAATACAAAGACTGAATAAGAAAGATGTTTTATTTATTGGTGATCCTGCCGACATTTTCCGTACGGTAGTGGTGTCTAATTGGCTACCAAAATTTGCGTGTTTGAGTCCTGAATTCCCTGAAACTATAAATATAATTTGTAACTACATTGTGATATTTTCTTCAGGATTAGCTATTGTAAATGTGATACCGTGTTTTTACTTTGATGGGCACTACATTATAGACATAATTATTCTAACTGTACTACAATTTACTACTGTTCATCAAAGATTTCACAGGCTTACGACCTTGTCTATAAAAATCGGTGGAACTTTGTTATTATCTATCAATTTGTTATATATGTTACTAGATAAGCTTTTCTAAATAATAAATAAAGATTTTAATCAATATAACCTTGTCAATTTTGAATTCTAAAAATACTCTTTCCTTTCGCAAAAATTTCTTCAGACTTGTTCAAACATTTGAAAAGTTTAAAATTCAGGATACAATATTTTGAGTAGAAGTTTTAGGGTTTGTTACAATACACCTGACAATAAGCTTGACTTTATGACATATTATGTTTTAAATTTTAAAGGTTCAATCAATTCAGTTTAAGATCAATACTTTTCCCTTTTCAGACGTAAATGAATGATTGAATTTGATCAGGTCAGAGAATAGTGAGCCAAATTTTTTTCCGTCCACTAAGGAGCTTGGATAAGAGTTCAGCAATGTTTCACTACTACCACCGCACTGCAGTTTTTTTAGTTTTAAGGCTAAACAATGAAATTATTGTATCAAATTCGATACCTGCAAACTCAAAATGTACCGCAGAATTATAATTGAAACAATTTATAGATTTTGTATACTCTTTTTATTCATATTATTACAAGGTCAGCGAATGGTCGGTGAACGGTCAGTGAATGATAAACGAATTCTCTGACCGTTCACGCAAGCCACTACTAAAAATTCCTATATAGGATCCCATATGTTGCACCTAAAGGAAATTACATATAGAAACCTATGTAGGTTCCCATGCCATTTACCCATGTAGAATTCCATGACTTCTTCATTTAAAATTCTATGACTTTCCCTTCATAAAATCCTACGTTTGCACCTATGAACTATACCCATACTAAGACCTATGAATTCGTGCCTATGAACTTCACCTGCGTGAAAACCTACATTCTAACTTATAAACTGCACCCATGAAAAATCCTGGACGTTTGAACCCAGTTATATTTAATAAATGTTAATTGACAAAAAATGTTGGCTGCCGTTCTAAGTGAAAAGTGGAACAGCCAGCCTTGAAACATCAAAAGAACGATTGACTCAGATTACTGATTCTGATTAATTGCTACACAACTAGGATTACGTAGAATTTTGTAAAGGGAAAGTCGTAGGATTTTAAATGAAGAAAGTAATGGGGTTCTACATGGATGAATGACATGGGAACCTATATAGTGTATAGGAATTTTCAGTAGGGGCGTATAGGAACAAACCCGGGATGGATGGTGAGAATTTAGTGGATTTAAAAAGGTTTGACCAGCTAATTATGTTTGAAGGTGATTGAAGATTCCTATACGCATTGATAATTAAACGTTGACCCAGGTCTGCAGGTAAAGCTAGTGCAAGGGTGTCAAGGGTATTCTCAATGCTATGGATACAATCTACTGTTATAAAAGGGATATCGTATTTAATGGGAATAATGAGATCACCACCTTGGCAACCCAATGAAGATAAGATAAAGACTGGCAGTTTCGTTGCAAAATATTTAGCAAAATTACTTTTGCCACAATTTGAGAAAAGAATGAAAATTTACAGGTGATTGTTAGATGGGATTGAATCAACAGTGATATGTGTCGCGCAATAAGAGGATGGAGGAGGAATGCTTTAGTTGAAAGAGTAATGAAAAGAATTAGTTGATTTAGAAATAGTATTTTATTAGTAACATTAGTTGTGCAGGTGGTTGGAGGACCTGAGGGGGAAATGATTCCTAAGATGAAGTTGGAAACATAGTGTGGAAATGTTGAATATTAGATTTTTTAATCAGGTGCGTGAATCGTCCGATTCACGCACCTGACTCCCGGGTTTGTAAGCTGTTTGTTCGTGTTTTGATTCCCTCTGTTCTGAATTGCGAGTGGTTTCGTTTGCGGGTTGTTTGGTTTGGTTTTTCGCTCCTGTTGGACTTTGTCGTGTCCTTGCTATTGAGTATCACTAAAATCAAGTATGTATTAATTCAAATGTAGCGCGTAAACGTAGACGAGCCTTGAGGATTGAGCGTGTGGATGCTGTAGACAGAGCTTTATGGTCAGCCTTGTATGTGTGTATGAGAAAAAAAAAGGGGTAGATATGGCAACGTGAGATCGTCATGGTGAAATTGTTGTAAGAAAGGAAGAAAGTTATTTTATACTATGAACATTTTGATATCAAAGTAAGAATACGTTGCGTTTATATTGTGTACTGGAAAAGAATAAAAATTATGTATTTTAAGAAGAAGATTCTGTGTCTTATGAATATTATTGCATGCACCTACCACTCACAAGACTTGCGACACTGTGAAACCCGTGTTTTTTTTACTCATGTGCGTCTTCCCAGAGGCTGCTCTAATGTACGCCTACAATCGGACTTGACTTGGAATTGTTATATTAGGCTCTTCTAGCCCCACGTGATTTTTCTGGCCATTTGTTCCACAGGAACAAGAAGCCATTAAGAAAAAGAAATCATTGAGCATAATTTATTTTAGTGTGGTTTTATGGGGTAGAGGGGGGTAATTTCATGAATGTTAAGTGTCACGTCCCACACAGGGATGACAACCTGTCGAGAGATGGTGGGTCGTTGCTGCGTCTTTTGCTGTTAAAACAGCGAGCCTGGATTCGTAGAGGGATGGGCGGGAAGCTTTGAAATAATTCAAAGCTTCATTTAATAATAATGTCTCACAAGGAACAATTTATTTTCAGGCTATATATATATATTTGCTCGCCAATTCACATGACACAAACTCGAAGAACAGTTTATCAGACTTTATTTATTTATTTGCCAATCACGACACGCAACTCGAAGAACAGTTTATCATTGGACACTATATATTTATTTGCCAATTTACGTAACACACATAACTCACTAAATCGATTACCGTTATAATTAGGTTAATTATAAGACTAACTCGGTTTCAGTAGCGAATCGCTTGACTTGTACGCTTGTACGTAAATTCGCGACACTCGCGAATTTGCTGAGTTTGAACATGTCCTTTGCCTTGAGGAAATCTCAAGGAAAACGATTTTCGCTCGAGTATCACGATCCGAAAACTCGAAGTCAAAAACAAATCTGCCTCCACCAAAAGTGGTGGAGCCGTTTTCTCGGGGTTGTAAGATGCATTTCCAATCCCAAAATCCACCCTCGCGCCTTCGCTCAGCCAATTACAATCCGTGGGGCGTGAGAGAAGCGCGCGCAATTTTCGGGCCTACACGTGGGACAGTGACCATTGTTGCCACCGAGTTCCCAAGAGATCCCAACATATGGTTCCTTTTGAGGATTTAGAGATCGTAAAGAAACATAAATTATACCTAGCCCTTTCACTTCTTAAAATGCGTCGCAAGGAAATTTGACTCTTTCCTGAACTCCAGCGGGTCCTGGAAATGCAAACATGTGGTCCTGTTTTATGATATGCTCTTCAGTTTTTCTCGGTTTTAGTAAGTGGACAAAGGGTATTTTTCAGAGTTGCTTTAAACACAGTTTGAGAGTGAGAGCTTTGTTAACTTAGATTTATGAGGTTTTTGGAAAGTTGTGAATTTGTTTCTCAAAACTCGTAAAAGTCAGGGATGTTTACATTTTCCAGATCCGTAAGAGTTCGTTAAACTATAAATTTGATTTGAACGGAGACTTCCTTGAAGGCAAAAGACAAGCTCTTATTCTTTGGCTTGTAATTTACAACCTTTTCGTTTCATTAACAAGATTCCGTTGTTTTTCTTATTACTATAATTCAATCTTACATTTGAAATCGCCCGCGTATGTGGATAAGGTAGAGTTCATGACGCTGATTCGATAATCGCGAGAACGAGCTCGTTTTATAACCTATAGGTGGCGTTCTAATTAATTAGTATTTCATTCGTATGTTACACCTTTCCCCTTAGAAAAGAAAAGTCGCTTAACAGAAAGCGGCTTTTCGAAAGAAGTATTAGGTTTCTTAACACAGAAATTATTCCTACTCTATCTTATTCTATTTAGATTTCTATTCTAAAATATGAATGTTATCTAAATACAAGCCTATCCATTTTTGGGTTGTTGCATTACATAGTTGAGTACTTATTTATTATTATTACTATTTTTGCCACTACTACTATTAATATTGCATATATTACGTGTTGTTTGTGGCTCCTTTTCGAGTGTTACAGGTAGGGCGGCAAGTTTTAATTTGTCGAGGTGGACGATCTTTATTTTGTTCTGATTAATCCTAATTTGGGCGTTCGATTCACCGAGGAGCTGTTCTAAAATGTAGGGGCCGATATAGTGCGCGTCGAATTTCGAGACTCGCGGTTCTTTAAGTAAGTAGACTTGATCCCCTACTCGAAAGTGTTTAGGATTTGATTTCAGATCGTAGTAATGTTTCGATCTTTTCTTAGCGGCGATTAAATTTTCGGCTGCCGCAGCTTGTATGTCACCGATTTTGCGGAATAATTCCTTTATAAATTCTACATAAGTCGGTGGTACTTTATCGTCCGAAATACTAGTAGGGAGTATTGCTTCTCTTCCGAATACAAGGGCGTGTGGTGTGAATCCAGTGGATTCGTGAACGGAAGTATTGTAAGAAAATATCGCGTATCTCAACCACTCGTCCCAATTTTGCTTAGTCGCGAAATTCTTCAAATACTCGATCAGAGTAATGTGGCTTCTTTCCAGGGAGCCTAAGGTTTGGGGGTGGAATGCCGTAGAGGTGATTCTATCGATTTGGAAGATTTTACAAAATGTTTTCATAATATTTGAGGTAAAATTGCTACCTTGGTCCGAATGAATAACTCGGGGGCAGCCGAATCGAGAAATAAATTCTTCGGCGAGTGCGTACGCAATAGAAATAGAGTTGACAGAGGGGAGGGGAATTGCGTCAGAATATTTGGAGAAGTTGTCTTGGATGGTCAGGATGTATTTATTTCCTGACTCAGTTTCCGGAAGAGGTCCGACTATATCAATCTGTATTTTATCGAAAGGTTGGGTCGGCGTGTCAGTGATTCTCATCGGTTGGCGATTTTTTATTCGAACTAATTTATTCTCCTGACACTTCCGACACAGCCTTACGAAGTTTTCTACGTCCGTTTTCAGGGTTTTCCAATAAAAATTGTCGCGTATTCGCCAGTAGGTTTTTGAGACCCCTTTATGGCCGCCGATAGTTGATTCGTGGTTTTCTTTAATAATTTTCTCCCGATCGTCTTTGGGAGGGAAACTGATTTCGCCAGAGCAAATGCATATTCGTAATCCGGAACCTGTAAAGTGTTGGCGGATTATTTGTTCGATCGCAGTCCACGATATTTCGTCAAGATCATTTCCGTGTTTTGAAACTTTTACCGAAGGTACCTTTAATATTTCCATAGATTGTTTTAATCGTAAAAGTGCTCCCGAAATTATATTTAAGAAGGGTTTTTCACTTGATTTGCTTTTTATAGCAACGTTAAAGATATACTTTTTACCATTGGTTAAGACCGTAACATGACCCAGTGGAAGATTTTGTTTTTTCAATAATTCTAAATCTAATAAGTTATTATCAATTAGTTCTCTGTTTACTGGTGAATTTAAAGTACAGTCTGAGGATACAAAATTTAATACGTGCGATTTTGCCATGCTAATCTTATCTTTACTATAAGAAATGCATGAGTCGACAATTATTAAGACTGATGACAGTTCCGATTTTTTAAACTGTTTATGGTACCCGTTGTTTATTTCTTGTGACTCACTTGTTGAGCATTCAGTTCCAGGGCCCAGGCATCCCCTTTCCCCATCGACGCATTCATTCATTACCACAAACCTGCCACCCCTCTCCCCACTCGAAGCTAGGGTGGGACGTTGTGCCCGTTCCGCTAGTCGTACCTGGGTTACCGTCTGACCCAGATCACTGACCCAGTCATTTTTCCTAGGCCGAACGAGAGGAGCTAGCTCATTATTCTCTACCTGAGCCGTCTGTGCAGTTAAGTTTGCTATTTCTTCACAGTCCACACTCAAGGTTATGTCGTTGAGACAAGTATGAGTTTTATAGGACTCATCGATCTTCCAGGATTTGAGGATCCTGCGACCCACAAAAACATGCTCAACAAGGCTCTCAATGTACATCGCCGTTCCCGTGTCTCTGGGGGTGGCTTCCCCCTCTCCCAGCATCTCGTCGCTCAGCACGTGGTGTGCACCGTCCACTGCTGGATCGACGAGAGTAGGAGAGGTGTCGACCATGCTAGAATTATTTAAAATTGTATAACAGGTGGCAGAAGTGCAAGGGTTCCGGGAAAGAGCATCCGCGTTCAAGTTTGCTTTACCCGGTTTGTATACTATATCGTATTCGTATTCGCTCAACTTTATCTTCCACCTGGCCATTCTCGAAATAGGGTCTTTTAAATTATTAAGCCATATTAAGGGACGGTGATCGGTAACGAGGGTAAATTTTCGCCCGTAAAGGTACGGCCGGAAGTGTTGGACAGCCCAAACAATTGCCAGGAGTTCCTTCTCCGTTGTACAATAATTAATTTCGGCCGGGTTTAGACTTCGTGAAGCGAATGAGATTGGTAAATCTTGACCTATAGTTCCTTGACTAAGTACCGCGCCTAACGCGAAATTAGAGGCGTCGGTTGTAACGATGAACGGTTGATCGAACTTCGGAAACTGTAAAATTGGTTCGAGACAGATTTTGTCTCTAAGTGTTTCGAAGGCGTTTTGATGCACAGTTGTCCATTGAAACGTGATTCCCTTTTTCAGGAGTTCGTTTAGCACTTTTGCGATTTTTGCGAAGTCTGGTATGAATCGTCGATAATATCCTATCAGACCTAAGAATTGTTTTATATTTTTCTGGGACTTGGGGGCTGGAAAATTTTTGACTGCATCGATTTTCCTGGGGTCTGGTTTCACACCAGATTGAGTGATCACGTGGCCTAGGTACGTAATTTCCCTTTTTAAGAAGCTGCATTTTTCGGGCTGTAAGGTCAATCCAGCGGATTTTAGTCGTCCTAATAAGGCTCTTAGTTTTCGAGAATGATTTTGAAGTGAATCACCGTAAACGACAATGTCGTCCATGTAGACGAAAAGCTCTATTCCCTGTAGCCCGGTCAGAACCTTGTCCATTAGCCGCTGGAAGGTAGCTGGGGCATTTTTTAGCCCAAAGGGCATCCTTGTGAATTCTAAGTGCCCGTAGGGGGTAGAAAATGCAGTTTTTGCCATAGATTCGGGGTGCAGGGGAATTTGGTGGAAACCCGACGCAAGATCCAGGACGGAAAAATAGCGCGCACCGCCCAGTTGATCAAGGATGTCGGTAATATTCGGCAGGGGATAGGCATCTCCCACTGTTTGTTCATTAAGTAAACGAAAATCGATGACCATCCTCCACCTTTTATTTCCTTGAGCATCTGGTTTTTTGGGTACAATCCACAGAGGTGAATTGTAAGGTGAATTCGATGGCTGAACAATTCCATTCTTTTGGAGGTCATGTACCTGTTTACGAATTTCCTCTTTCAGAATCTGGGGACTACGGTATTGTTTTTGATTTACAGGGTATTTGTTTACAGTTATTATTTCGTGTGATACTTCAGTGGTTGATCCTAATTTATCACCTGGTAGGTGGAACTGATAGAGGTAGTCGCCAAGTATCGAAAGCATACTTTGTTTCTCTTCCTCGTTCAGTCCTTTCAAATCAATGACCTTTAAAAGGGCGGAGAAGCGGGCGGCACGTTCCTTTTGTCCCTCAGAAGAAAGGGGAGGCTTAGTGCCGGTTCGAGCGCATGGTGAGATGACCGTGTACTCTTGAAGGTTTTTTAGGTCAACAGGTGGCAAGGAAAGTTCTATGTCTTGACTGGTACTATTTATAGCGTAGCACTTGGCAAAATTTCCATTTTTAGTGACAAGTGCCTCGCCAAAAAATATTCCAGGACCTGCATTAATTCTTCCTATGTATCCCTGCGTTAAATGTGTTTCTTTGAGGGGAATTTCGATCAGAGTTTTTGATCTGGCGGGTAATTTAATTTTTGAGTGGTTATCATTAGAAGGATTTTCTAGGCCTAATTGAAGCGTTATTCCCGAAAACTGTAAAGTAGCCCCGTGTTTTCCTAAGAAACTAATTCCGAGAATCCCGTTCTGTTCGATCGGAAAATCCTTCGGAACGATTTGAAATGCAGATTCGACACCTCCAATTATTACTCTAATTTCTCCGAGAGATTTAATAATTCCAGGTCCTATCCCGACTAAATCGTATATTTTCTCATGATTCACCCAGACACGCGAATCTACCATGCTTTCTTTGATCAAATTTAGTTCGCACCCGGTATCAACCATGAAAAGCGCGGTATTTTTAGAAAAAACCTTATTATCTAATTTTATTGTAGGGTTTGCAAATTGTCCATCCGTCTTTCCGAGGCAGACGAGTATACGCTTTCGGAGCGAAGTTTTTGGCGGGGGGTCATCGACGCTCCGTTCTGATGACCCAGTTTCGAGTTTAAATTCCCCTTTCTATTTGAGAATTTCTCCCTCCTTAGCTGTATTTCCCTTTCGTGTTTTTTTCTCAAAAAACAATTTTCCGCGGTGTGGTTCTGCGCGGTGCAGTAAGTACAAAGATTTTCCGAATCTTGTTCTTTTCCTAGTCTGGGACAATTTCGTTTAATATGCCCCATTTCTTTACAATGATAGCATTGAAGAGAGGATAAGCGTTGACGTTTTGATTCCCTACCTTCTCTCTTTACATCTATATGAGCTACACGTTTAAAATTTGCATTATTTAAAAGGCAGGTGGGATTCAGCGCGCTAGTGCCTACCCCTTTTTCATGAACTCTACTCCAACTTTTATTTTCTAAGTCTGCCTCCGCGGCCAACTCGATAGCAACATCCAGTGTAGGGGGTGACTTGTCTTTCATAAAAATTAAAGTGTCTCTATCTAGTCCGCGAATGAAGTTTTTAATCGCGTTTTCAGTGTATTCTTCACACCTTTCCCTACCCTTTTCGCCGGGATTTTTATCCATTACTTTAGTAATAATTTTATTCAATAATACGGTCACTCTAGTACCGTAGTCGGAAATATTTTCGCCGGGATTCCTGTGAATATTAGCCAACTCTTGAGTCAACTGGCTAGTATCCTCTCGAGGCATGTAAATTCCCTGTAAAATGCGAAAAATATCATCTAGAGTAGCTCCTACCCTGTCCTGGATGTACTTCCGAGCTGGTCCTGTTATTTTATTCCTAATTAATATTGTCAGGTAAGGCATTTCGTGGGGTTCCAAAAGGGCCGCTGCAACCTTACATTGATCGATAAACATTATAACGGACATGTTCGTTCCATCGAACTCAGGAATCAATTCCTTCGCGAATCTAAAGCCCTCTCCCATTTTTTTTACAAGAGTTTGAGTCGCGGGGAGAGTGTTGGAAACAAGAGTTTGATCGGGTGGCGGGGTCACATCCCTGTGTACATTCGTGTTCGACGGGTCGCCGTGTTCCTGTCGAGACACTTGTTCAGTGTTTCGCGGATTCCGTTTCGTCGGGCGTTTTTTCCCCGAAATGCTTTTACCTCTCCCTGTTTGACAATTTCGCAACATCATTTTAAACTATAAATATTCTATATTATTAATTATTTATTTATTTACAATATGGAGGCAGAAACAAAAGATAATGTAACTAAATCTAGGACTTACTACTTGATATAGTCGACGTGAACTGCTTTATTAATCCGAATGCACAACACAATTTCACTATATATGTATAAGGGTCACTATTGCTAAATTACACAATCTTCTTCGATGATCCGTTGAGTATCTCTCCTGATTCACTCCGTATCCGTCCTCGGAGCGATTTAGTGTCCCTCGATGGATCGTGCTTCACGCGCGATCCTCCCCCGTTGGGTCGCGGGCGCGTTCGACCTCCAGCGGTGGATCGCACTTCGCGTACGATCGTCAGTCCTAAAATCCAACGTTGAAATCGAAGAGTTGACTTCTGGCAGAAAACAATTTGCTCAATTTGGGTGGGTCTTTACTATCGGAGTTTATAGAATAAGGTGATAATCTTCGACAAAATTCATCTAGATTTACAATGAACGTCCAACTCGAACATTTGATTAAAAAGGAATTCCATCTCCAGAATCGGTTTCGGATGGTAGGTTGGTTTCTCCTGGTAAGACTTGAATCCAATGTTTGAAGTTCGTGTCTTCGATCTTCCTCTCCCGAGTGTGGTTAGAGGTAAGCGTGTGACGTGTCAAAATTTAAATTTCCCTCTTCCAGGTGCAGCTATCCCACCGCTGCCACCAATAAAATGTCACGTCCCACACAGGGATGACAACCTGTCGAGAGATGGTGGGTCGTTGCTGCGTCTTTTGCTGTTAAAACAGCGAGCCTGGATTCGTAGAGGGATGGGCGGGAAGCTTTGAAATAATTCAAAGCTTCATTTAATAATAATGTCTCACAAGGAACAATTTATTTTCAGGCTATATATATATATTTGCTCGCCAATTCACATGACACAAACTCGAAGAACAGTTTATCAGACTTTATTTATTTATTTGCCAATCACGACACGCAACTCGAAGAACAGTTTATCATTGGACACTATATATTTATTTGCCAATTTACGTAACACACATAACTCACTAAATCGATTACCGTTATAATTAGGTTAATTATAAGACTAACTCGGTTTCAGTAGCGAATCGCTTGACTTGTACGCTTGTACGTAAATTCGCGACACTCGCGAATTTGCTGAGTTTGAACATGTCCTTTGCCTTGAGGAAATCTCAAGGAAAACGATTTTCGCTCGAGTATCACGATCCGAAAACTCGAAGTCAAAAACAAATCTGCCTCCACCAAAAGTGGTGGAGCCGTTTTCTCGGGGTTGTAAGATGCATTTCCAATCCCAAAATCCACCCTCGCGCCTTCGCTCAGCCAATTACAATCCGTGGGGCGTGAGAGAAGCGCGCGCAATTTTCGGGCCTACACGTGGGACAGTGACCATTGTTGCCACCGAGTTCCCAAGAGATCCCAACATATGGTTCCTTTTGAGGATTTAGAGATCGTAAAGAAACATAAATTATACCTAGCCCTTTCACTTCTTAAAATGCGTCGCAAGGAAATTTGACTCTTTCCTGAACTCCAGCGGGTCCTGGAAATGCAAACATGTGGTCCAGTTTTATGATATGCTCTTCAGTTTTTCTCGGTTTTAGTAAGTGGACAAAGGGTATTTTTCAGAGTTGCTTTAAACACAGTTTGAGAGTGAGATCTTTGTTAACTTAGATTTATGAGGTTTTTGGAAAGTTGTGAATTTGTTTCTCAAAACTCGTAAAAGTCAGGGATGTTTACATTTTCCAGATCCGTAAGAGTTCGTTAAACTATAAATTTGATTTGAACGGAGACTTCCTTGAAGGCAAAAGACAAGCTCTTATTCTTTGGCTTGTAATTTACAACCTTTTCGTTTTATTAACAAGATTTCGTTGTTTTTCTTATTACTATAATTCAATCTTACATTTGAAATCGCCCGCGTATGTGGATAAGGTAGAGTTCATGACGCTGATTCGATAATCGCGAGAACGAGCTCGTTTTATAACCTATAGGTGGCGTTCTAATTAATTAGTATTTCATTCGTATGTTACAGATTTTTCTGGCCATTTGTTCCACAGGAACAAGAAGCCATTAAGAAAAAGAAATCATTGAGCATAATTTATTTTAGTGTGGTTTTATGGGGTAGAGGGGGGTAATTTCATGAATGTTAAGATAGTCGATTTCGCCACTAGAGGCGCTTTGATTTTAGCGCGAAAGTGTAAATGGTCTCGAATTAAATGTTCGATAAAATGAAGAATAGGTTTTAGAATTATCCATGGAACAGATCATTATAAATAAAGTAGTGATATTGCAATAGAATAAGAGTGATTCGTTATAGAGAAATATATTGAATATGAATGCTGCATATCAGTACGAATAATATGTGCAAATTTTTCTAAATCATTTCAGTCGATTATGTCGACAATTAGAAGAGTGTATCATTCACCATGATAACCGAACTCTAACATATCGACCCTATCAACCTGTGATTTAGAATTAACGCCATTTAAGACCAGATGGAATTTTCAATATATATTTGAACAATTTTTTCTGTGAAAAAAGGAACGCTTCCACTCCGCTGGGTATCGAGCCCAGGACCTTTCGATTGCCGGTCGAATGCTCTATCATCTGAGCTACGGAGGTTCCACAAAGCTTTTCTCGCAGAATCTATTTACGCCAATTTGGCCACGGATATATCATGAACTATATAAAAAAATTTCTAAATCATTTCAGTCGATTAAGTCGATACCCAGCGGAGTGGAAGCGTTCCTTTTTTCACAGAAAAAATTGTTTGAATAATATGTGTTTATCCCATAATTAATAATTATGAACGAAATGCGACGAGCCTTTATAATATTTAGAATACATGCTTTGCACAAAGAACTTATTATTCAATGACTTCTCTAAAAAAAACTTTAGTAGAACGTAAAATTATCATCAAATTTAGGCGTCAGAATGTGGCGACATAGAAATATTATAATTATCCTCCGACTATCCAGGACACATTAATTATATTAAAATAAACAAATAGGGACCAAGTGCGACAAGTAGTTTACTTCTAAAGACGATAGTAATTTTTACGACATAGATTTCATAAAAATTATGGGTATGTTATACGTGATTCAAAGCTTGAGCGGTAGCCTTTGAGGCTGTGATCCACGTGAATTTAAGAAGGGAAGTAGGGATATAGAGATCTAGAACTTATGCTAATGAGTAGGGGATTTACGATTAATACTATTGGCTAGTCGCACTCATTCTAATTAGTGGGAAAACGCAGGAAGGGTATGTGTAACCGCACATCTGACGGTGGAACTCACGAGACTTCGTCGCTGTAGGTTATAAATTGTTTGACCTTTAAATTAATCGATCTACGCGCGAAATCTTGACCGATCATTTCCTGTACTTTAACTTTGAGTTGATAGTGAACTTTAACCGTAAAGGTCTTTATGTGCTTATTTGTATATGCGCTTATTTTACCTCTGTTATTTATTTGAATATCTGTTGATTATTTATTAGGTGTACAATTTTGCTTCCGCCGTTTTTTCCCAAAATTTGAGGCTTTATTCTTAAAAAGTGTTTACCTATTTATGATTCAAAGTACTGTCCGTCGCTAGCCACTACATTTTTCCATCTTTCTGGCAATTGTCGGATACCATCTCGAAAAAACGATGCGTCTTTAGAGGCGATTTACGAATCGATTCATTTTTGACTTCTTCATAAGAACAGAAATGCTGATGAGCCAGGCCGTGTGCCATTGATCGAAATAAATGGTATTCGGAAGGAGCAACGTCTGGAAAGTACGGCGTGTGGGGTAAGACCTCTCATTTCAGCGTTTCCAAGTAGGACTTGACCGGTCATGCGACATGTGGCCGAGCATTGTAAATATGCAAATATATATATATGCGTGTGCATATATGTAAACAGATCATCGTTTGACAATGACACTCTTATGCAATTCCGTGTTTGTCAGCCCGCACTTATCCTTTCTCTATGACATTTTTAAAAACGTCCTTACTGTATAAATTTTTTTTAAATCGCAAATTTGAAGGTAAATAGATGCGTTTGTCCAAATTAAATTTTTATTAAACATGGTTTTCTGTAACATCGAGGACAAATTGTATAACATAAATAATTACTGTTGATCAGCATTACTTTTAGCACTCAACAAAGAATCTATTTGTAACATTGGAAGGTAGTACTTTGGGGACGCTAGAAGTAAATTCATTTATAGAGGGTGACGGCGGCGAGGGTTTATTCTTTCTCTGTCATCGATTCTCACTCATACATTCTTGCACGCTATTTGTCTCTTACTCTGTCTTTCATGAGAGCCATACATTTTTACACAGACATATGAGGTTTTGGTAATATAATAATACACACATGTCAAATAAAATCTAGCTCGAAAAGTGTAACATAGCAAAAAGCATCAAAAGTAGTATCACATGCGTACAAATACGATTACAAGAGATATCTGTCAAATTTTTTTATAATCATATTAGAGAGTGAATAGGAAGAAAAGAGAGATAAAACTTAGTAGCCCGACTACAATAAACATATTATATATATATATATATATATATATATATATATATATATACATTATTTGGGCAAATAAGTAAAACCTCTCTGATGTAAAATGTCTAAATTTTGTTCACAAAACATGCTGGCACTGATAGTGTTTGAAAAGTGAACATTTATTATTTATGACTTTAAATATTTGCTTGAATGAAATGATAATGATTGAATTACTATTTTGCTTTGTTTTAGTACTTTTCTACGAAATCATAAATGCTGACAAATAACTAAACTTGCATATCGACAACTTGAAGCGTCGAGAGCGAACGAGGATCATTTCTATTGGGTGAAACCCATTAACCATTACAACCCGGCTCTATTTTTGTGAGAAAATTCGATCTAATACCGATGCACTCACAAGTCTCAAAAATAAGTGCAATTTTTATTTTTTATTCATTTGGTTCCTAAAGTTGCACTTTTATTTTCTTCGTCCTTTGCTTATCGTCCATGTAAAAATTGAGTGAGCCGAATGCAATAATATTTTACGCGAAAAATTTATTAGCATCCGATCTTTTCTTTCGTGTTTGGCCTAACGTAAAACAAAAGAAGGTCAGAAACAACGAAATCCACAAGTAAAACATCATTCCATTCGGCGATATAATTAAGAAAGCATAATTGGAAGTCTGTCAAGTCCATTTAAAAAGTCCATCAATAATCTTCAGATATAGACGCATTTCCAAGCAAGCTGCCTTGTAGTGCTATTTCTCGTTCGCTCTCCAAATTGGTCCGTAGAAGATTGAAAATGTTGTATGAAAGACCGTATATGAAAATTAAACTTCGAAAACTAAATAAATTTAGTCTGTTTAATTTTATAAACAAACTTACATTTTTTCTTAATTAAAAAATTTGCCTTTACTTTCGCGTCATAACAAACCTACTTATTTTTAATCGATTGATTTTGATAATAGTAGAATGAAAATTTGAATACAAAATTGATCTGTCTCTTACATTTTTGTCACCGGAAAAGACATAAAGGTATAAAAATGTCACTATTTTTACATTATAACTTGCCAGAATCAGAAGCACAAATTATTAAACAATACTGAAAGTTAATTTGAAGGACAGCTTGTGCTTGGTTTTGATTTTAAAATTCCATGAAATTAAACAATATGAAAAAGCAGAGAATGAAGATACCTCGCAATTTATTATATTAAAAAATGAAGAGTTCGTTCCAAGAATAGGTGAAATATTTTCATTTTCGGAAATGCGTCTATATGTAGAACTTGGAATTTACATGAGAAATTCTGCCAAGTTGATAAGATCTCACAAGCGAACATGTTTCTGCCAAATTCACTTGAAATTTCCTTGTCAAGCAAAGTTAACTGCCAGCTCCCAGGCAATTGACCCGGCCGTCAAAGGCGCAAAATCACCAACATCGAAATAGATTTTGAAATTCTTAGCGCTTCCTGTCAAGTAGAAATTCTCTTTCAATATGGTGTATTCCTTCTTTGTGACGTGGAATTAGACGCGTTCGCTTGTTCACGTTGAACGAAGTTATTATGGAATGTATACATTTGGTTTTTTCTGTTCATATATCGAAGTTTCGCAGATCTTTTTTCGTTTCGATCTAACCAGGTAAACGTAATTCAAGGGTGCACAACGCTTAATATTCCTCGTTTTCGAAACGCAAATACATTCCTGATACATTGTAGTCTACGTATTGATTTATAGGTGAAATAAGGTCTATCGACCTTAAGGGTCCGTCTCGCAGGCATCAGCGGTGACCCTTAACACAATCACAACTAGCCGCAAATCACGCATGTGTATAAACAATCTCGCTGCGCCCAATAGTCTCTCAAATTGACTCGGCTATTATCCAAAGAGAAACTATTATTTCTGCATCGACTCAACTCTCCAACGGCATGTGTACATTCGCTGCATTTTCTCCTTCTTTTTTTCTACAACTATTACTTTATACATTCAGTAGAGCCGAATAATTCATGTAACACCTAAATATCAAATTATACTATAAATGATTACTATACAATGAAAGAGAAAAGTTCGGCATACGATATGGGTATTGTGTGTCATGTACTGTCCCATCTCCTAATGCATTTACCGACGCGAGTTTCTACCTGATCTAAAGTTAGCTGCGTCATTTGGACATTTCTTCCTTGATGATAGTTTGGTAAATGCTAAATAGCGGGATACTCTTGTGTACGAGACAGTATGGTGTGTACTGTTGATGAAAGGCTATACACGTCGAGGCGTATGATGATTGCACGCTGCTGGAGAACGGCGTCGATTGTAAGCGACAAGTTCTTGCATTCGTTCCTGCCACTACTACAGGTGACATTGATTACTTGTATTTTTAGTATCAGAGTTGTGCGGATTCGATTACTTAAGCTCGAATCTCTCGAGTAAAATCAAAATCATGATTATATGTGGATCACAATATCTTACAATAATTTCAACACGATTTACATATCCAACACAAACACAGTTAAAAACAAGATCTTCATGACAGTTCTTGTAGCGAAAAAAAGGACTTAAAAGATAGAAAGCGGTAAGTGACTATTTGTATGTTTGCTCGAGATAAAATCCAGTACATGTAAAAAATTTACAAGCAAATCATGACTTTGATTTTTCGATTGATGATGGAATCACAATTTTTTCAACCCTGCTTAGTGTACAAGTAAATAGCGACGATCAGGCCGTAAAGACCCAAAACTTCAGCGAAAATAAGGATCAAGATCATCCCGACGAAAAGACGAGGTTGTTGGGCAGTTCCTCTAACACCGGCATCACCCACGATTCCAATGGCGAATCCAGCCGCCAATCCCGAAAAGCCGACAGCGAGTCCGGCACCAAGATGAATAAATCCCCTGAACAAAATCATTTATTTATAATGAAACGAGTCATATATGTTAAAAAATGAATAACAAATATGCAAATAAATAGTCTCATCAATTTAAAACCATTTTAAACCCTTAATTTTAAAGTACAATCCAACCTCTGTATAAGCTACTCTATAAATGAAGAAAAGAATGCTTACTTGAAAAGGGAGTATTTCGAGGGTTCCTCAAGGGCTCCTGCGATGAGGACAGCAACAACTAGACCATAGATGGCAATGATACCTGCCATGACGACAGGAATGATAGACTTCATAATAAGTTCAGGCCTCATTACAGACATGGCTGCAATGCCTGTACCTGACTTTGCTGTACCATATGCTGCTCCCAGAGCTGGAAGTAATAACCATTAGCATTATTAACATTAAAGGAAAATCAAGAATGTTTTTTTGTGGATATTATGATATAATTAATTAGTTGAGTTTGAAATTTTTGTCACTGCCTACATTATCGGAGGATCACTAGTCGCGTATCAGATAGGATACGTTGTCGACAGGTGTCCTCGTAGACAATTTCAAACTCTTATATCGCAAATAATGCCAATGAATTCAAATATTAAAGAATTTGAAAATACTTTTGAAGTTATTGTAAATAATAAACACTCAAAATACTATCTTTTTAATTATTTAACTTTCAAAACATTCATTTTCTAGTCGTAAAGTTTTCCGTTCTCATAATTTGATTTTAACGCAAGAAGAAATAAGATTATTTGTATAGAAACGAATCAAGTTAGTTGTATTATAAGTGGCACGTAAATTAATTGTTTGCGTTAGTTGTAATAATATACTTTGATGCATTTTTCAAAAAATTATACTATTTACAAAAGTTTGGATTTCTGCCACTATTTAAAGAGCTTTACAAATTATCTGAATGATATTTTTCTATCCGATAAAAATGAACAATTAATTAATATTAAAAAAACTTGCAAAAATCAATTATCAAAACACAGGGAATGCAAAATTCTGTTCATGTAAAGGTGGTCAGGTTCTTATCTCATAGCTATTTCAGCTTAAATAAGTGGTGTTAACGAATTCGTCTATTCTTTTGGTCTCCTGATAAAATGTATTACACAGCGTTGCCATTGCGACTGGTTTATCAAGAAATCTACTGACTTTTAAGGCTGGCTACTGATATACTGATTTTTTGTTCAGGATTTGAGCTCAAGTTTAGATTTTATACATTGTAGTCAATTATGACTCGGAATATATTTTAAGACTGATTGTATATTTAAAGTGCCCTGAATATGGACTTAATAATTAATTTTTTTTTTTAAAGAACAAAATTTGTCATCATTCAATGAAAGTTCAAAACTGTAAGATGTACGTAAGCGCAATAACAACAGGCCATCGTTGAAATCATTAGTGAAACAACTTTGATGCTAAAAGAATCGTTAAGCAGAATTCACTAATGAGAAGATTTCTGAACAGGCAAGGTAATTCTGATTGGGGTTACTCGCGTCGTTCTCTAAATTTCTCTTTAGTTAATTTGATTAATTAACAACGATTTATATTTTAAAAACTTACTGATTTCGAGGAAACTTTTTTCCAGTTTTTTATTTTAATTATTAAAAATAATGATCAGAGAAAAATGTTCAAATAATTTTTTTCCATGCCTCATAAAATGTTTTCTTATCTGAAAATATTATAAAGCATCATTTTTTTGGAATAATAGTGTGATCTATGTAATTTTAGGGGTTAATTTCCTGAATACTGTGTTGTTTTAGAAAAACAGAAATAGTTTACACTTTTATTCATCATGGCTGTATATTCTGAACAAATTTCCCCTTTAACAAGTGTTGCATAAAATAATATAAAATGGATAACAATTTATTTAACTCTTAAGGGTGGTTTTTGCCTGTAAGGAAAATTTAGGAGGTAGAATAAAATAAAAATATTTAACATTTTTTACATATTTAATGTATGTTAAGTTTGATCTATCATGAATTTTATATCTAAAATCACTAGAAAAAACATAGCCCTTAATGAGCCCTTAATTATAGCGTGGAAATTTTTTTAAATAATTGTAAATTTCTTGTGTGGTGATGCTAGCTTAACGTTGAGCTGGCACCACCATGGTTTTTTTTCAAAAAATGAAGAACATTAAATTTGGTAATAGGGCATTAAATTAGCCATAAATGAGCCCTTATTTATGATATAGGTATATGCTTTCGAGCGTTACCGAACTCCTTGACCCGGACCCTTAATTAAAAAATAAGTTCAGAAAGTTCTATAATTTTTAGAGGAAGTTTCTGAACGTAAAAAAATTTTGTTCAGTAATGTATTCAAGATTATAACACAGTTCTATAAAATTTATAGAACCTGTCTTTTACGTTCGTTACCGTCCCAGAATTTGTCAATTATTATTTTTAGACATTTGCTCCAACCGTGAAACCTCAATTACTTGCTGAATTAAATATATTTTGGATGTGCATTAGTCTAATCTCCATAATTAGGTACGTGATGAAATAAATAATATTTTTTCTATAAAAATATGAAAATGCCATACACTAAAAATAATTTTTATGACATGAACGTATTGTGTGTACTAGCATTTTCTGAACCCTCTTCCCCCAAAAAAGCCTTACGTAATTTTTGCATGGGCCCTAAAAATTTAATTAGTTCAACTAAGGTAGTGTGGTTAATATATATATATATATATATATAACAAATTATCTATTTATATATATATAACAAATTATCTATTTTAACCAAACTGTCTTAGTTGAACTAATCAAATTTATAGTAGCTTTTGCAGAAAATAATTAGTGGGGACGTATTAATTAAAATTACTATGGAGATTTAAATTTTAAATTTTAAACATCACAAACTACCTATACCGCACCCAATTTATTCCGAACGATCTAATCGCGCGACCAATGAACGATGGAAAAATTCTCACAAGATCTTAGTTATGACCTGTTTTAGTCACGTGAGCCACGTGATTTCTCTGCGAGTTTTTATAGAAAAGAGTGTTCTTTGGAAACAAACTTTTAACGTATGTAGATATATTTTTATCAAATGAACAGAAAAAGTAATTATCTTATACATTACACGATGGCAAACATTGCATTACTCTCGGCATAACTTATAGAAAGTTATACATGTCTTAATTACTGACTTGCAATTTTTCCTATAGATTTTGGTTAAATTTCATTAGAATTATGTATATTGTGATAAAATAACTTTTTACTATAAAAAAGATAATTTTGAGCTTGACGCTCGGCACAATATGCAATACAATTTGAAAAATCCTTTAAGGTAAGTTAAACGCTCCAATCTCGTGCATGTTAAAAAGTCAAAGTTTGAGAACATGTGGTAAAAATTTGGTCCAGATATTGTAAAAAAAAAATTGAACAAAATTTTTTTTTTTTTTGCGTTTAACTTACCTTAAATTATTCAGACAAAGGAATTTCTAGACTATCATGTACTTCTACTTAATTTGGTAAACTTCACCTCAAAATTATTTCCGTGTATTTTGCTATTAACGAAATATACGTTATTAAAAGGAGGATATTAAAAAGTGACAATTTTCGCCTAAAATATGGAACGTTTTTCTTCTACATAACCATGTAATTTTTAAACCGCTCAATTCGAAAATAATGGTTATAAGACCATTATACATTGGACAAATTTTGTATAGTTGATGAATCACTGAATCGAATTTTGTTGCATTAGATGTCGAATAACTGCAGAAAAATGGACATGAAGTCTACAAACCGACTTTTTCAGTGCAATTATGAAGTTATTCAATCCTTATCAAGGCTATGGATTACCCAAGCATTCCTATCTTACCGGAATTTCAGTTCCTGTAATCTCATTTCTATACAAAATGAGAAACAGAGATGAATATTTATTAAGGGGAAACACCACTCTAGCGCCGTGAAAATATACCTTTTTTCGATGATTTTTAATAAAGATTAAAATAACGAATGCGATCAGTTTTAGTTTTCCACTTGATTGTGCATATATTAAAGTGTATAAAAAAATTTTTTATAAATTTTTTTACAACAAAATGGCGGCGTTCAAGACATCTTAAAGAAACTGAATTCACTGAAATTGCATCACGACCGGAAAGGTTTCTCCTATATTTTTAAACCTAGAAGGAAAAATAAAATTTTCCCGTAATCTAGACATGATTGGCGTGAGAAGTACACTGGAAAATTTTGAGAAACCACTTTTTGCAAAAAATATGCAATGATGAACAAAAAATTCAGTTTTTCAGTGAAAAATCGCGTGATAAATTGTTTATAACAAAAAAAGTTTTTGACTAAACGTAAATTCCTTGTGTACTTCTCTAAAAAATGTAATTTTGAAACTACAGTGAAAATTTCGATTAGATTGATGAATATTTGTTGAAGTTATGTTTCCGGTCATTTTGAAAAATATGAAACCGAGAAAACGTGTCTTAAGTTTTATTGAGCATTACTTACACACCACGGCGCTCTTCTTTGTAAGTCGTAAAACAAGGCTTAAAAAATTCTTTTGGCTAAAAGACCTTTTGTTTATTGTTTTTAAGGACCTAAGAAATCATTTAAAGCAAAAAAAATAAAAATGGGTTTGCAAGGACTGAAATGACGCCAAAGTAAAAACTTTTAGGTTGGACTTAGATAAATGACATTCTCGTGAATTTTAATCCATTTTTATTTATTCTTTTCAATTTTATAAATTGTTTTGATTCATCACCTATTTATTGTTTTTACTTAATTGCGAAATGGTCTTAAAACTCGTGAAAAACTTTCAGTTTACAAGATTGTGGGTTTACAACTCTATTTTCAATTTTCAAGACTTTTCTGATAGATTAAAACGAAAAGACATGATTATTATTTTAAATCAGCATATTTTTTGACTAAATAGTACATTTTTACATGCTCTTGAAAAATCCAAACTATTGAGAAAGCATTAAATTTGAGACAAAGGGCCTAGCCGGGTAAGCATGTAAAATCTGCTCCCGCATGTATCAAGTTCATATTATTACCATATATTGGCACCTATGAGTCACAAAATTCCTCCAAGTCTCAAACCTCGAAAACATACTTTTATATGAGTTATGGAGGGGGAAAGAAAAATCAAAAAAGTAGTTTTTCTTGTAAACGGCTTGACCGATTTTGATGAGAAAGAAATTGTTTTATTGTGCTGTTAAGACACCTTTTACATTATTACAACGTTGCTGACGAACGACAGATGAAAAAGGGTTGTTTCTGAAAGAAATAGCTGGCCAGTACAGTATGCCATAAAGGTACACTGTTACAGTGTCCCGAATACGATTTTTTTTCACTATGTTGCACCACTTCAACAAATTTTACAAAAATATATGTTGAAGGGGACATCTGAAGGAATATTCATGAAAAAAATGGTGGGTGTCACTATAAAACATAACCTCATTTTTTTTGTTTGATAAGTTCAAAAAAATTTTCAGACCTGTTTTTTTTTGTCCAAAAATTTTTTCGATTTTTTTTAAATCGTATTTTTACATATTTTTTTCGCATCAAAATCAGTCAAGCCGTTTACAATAAAAATTACTTTTTTGATTTTTCTTTCCCCCCTCCATAACTCATACAAAAATACGTTTTCGAGTCTGAGACTTGGAGGAATTTTGAGACTCATAGGTGCCAATATATGGTGATAATATGAACTTGATACATGCGGGGCAGATTTTACATGCTTACCCGGTTAGGCCCTTTACTGAATTGGCCACTTTGCCTCTGGATTCACAAACTTTTTCAAAATTATAGGTTAAGCTGTCAGCATAGCTATCCGAGCTACAGTTAAAAAAAATATACTTTTTAGAATATCTATGGAAAGTAAGAATACAATATGGGTCAGACTGACAAGTTTACAAGAAAATGGATGAGTATTGATTTCCTCGAAAAAAAACCAGAAGAAAATTAGTTATGCTGCGGCGACAGACATTAGGAGATGTGGCGTTGTTCTCTATGTATTTGTTACTGCTTATCTTGATATTTCTTATTCAATAAATAAAAAAGCTTTTACTCATTTCAAATTTAAATAATTTTTTTTTTTAAACTCTGCATTTTTTTATTTATGTTTCAATTTTAGAAATAGTTAAGGAGGGGTCCAATCCAAGAATGCAATAATTATCCAGGTCAGCCTTTCGAAATTTCTGAACTAATACAGCAATTTTCAAACAATAATGTTATAATCACAGAAAATAAGGCTCAAGGATTGGGCGAAATAAATACAATTTTTACCAAGAGGGCATTACAATTTAATATTAGCATGAAGTTTAGTGTAAGACAAAAGATACTTGAATCATTTAAAGTTGTTCTTGAAAAGTTGCATTATCGTCACGCGCTGGCACCTCCTAAGCCCGTGAATCATACCAAAGAGAGACACTGCTAGAATTGCCTTTGCGTCACGAGACTAAAGCACGGGACATGATGGCCTTGTGGCCCAGCGGTTTTTCTTATAAAAAGAGCCTATGAAATGTTTATCCCTTGGATTAATTACATTTTTTCTTTATCTTTCACTAGAATTAATAAAAATTTAGATTCAAAGCTTGAATTGGAGAAAAAATGGCGATTAGAACGAGAAGAGAGAATGTCACCCCTCCCGTCACGAGACATCAGGCAACTCAAGTCAATTTTCGTTAGACTACAACGTTGACTAATATGTTTAAAATAAAAGGACTAAACAAATGTAACTTACCAGAAAATATTATGGCAGAGGCGGCGCCCATGACTCCAAAGAAGGGTCCATAGATAGGATTTTCGTCTGCCATTGTGAACGAATTAAGATATTTAGTGGGTGAGCAGTAACGAACACGCGAGTATTTACAGGCCTCTGACTACAAGCACAAGTTGTGGAACTGTTCTTGCTCACTCACTTCTCTAAACTAATGCCACTGTCAAATATGGCCCAACGTACAGTTGTAAGGATCATGTGATAACTGACCGGAGTGAGAGAGAAAAGGGTGAGAGCAAAATGGAGGGCAGCAAGAATCTGTCTATCGTTCCTCAATTGGATAAGCGTGTCGGAGTCACATATATTCCACCAAACAGAGAACTCGTTTTATATCATGGTCGGCGTTAACTTTTCACTTGCAGTTGCCAGCGCCCCCGTTCGACTTTCACCTATATCAAAGAACACGTGACATACACTACGTTTCCATCAGTTTCCATCGTCGGAATAATTTATTTAATCCTTGTTGGTTGTAAAGTAGGATAAATATAGTTGTATTCAGGGCTAAAAAGTTATGCAAACTTGAGGTTTTTCAGTCCAATGTAGAAGAGAATAGGATAATAAAGAAATAAAAAAACGGGATTCAACCAATGAGATATGTGATAAGTAGAAATTTTCTCATCTTGTATCAATCTACCACCTGACGATGCAATATGTTCTTACCACTTAGGAATATTTTCCGTCTGCAAATTGGGAAATATGCAACAGTGAGATGAACATATTGTATGGTTATGTACATTAACTGCTTAGTTGTACAGCAAAATCTCCATCGACTTAAGGCAGATTTATACCTCAGTTGGAAAATCTTCAATTTCTCACTCTACCACATCACGATGCCATAAGTTTATCTCATTCTAGACATTTTAAGGTGCAAACACCTCGCAAAGCATGCATTTTGCTTGCTTGCGCAAAAACTGACAGGAGAGAAACAGAATGTTATCTATCTCTTCCAATCTTGTAAGTTTCTGCACAAGCAAGCAAAATGCTTGCTTTTCAAGGTGTGTCCACTGATGTGCCGTGACCAGGATTGCAAAGTTACGCGGAGCTTGAGGTTTTCTATGTAAATCACATAAATTACGCAGAAAACTGTAGTTAATTACATATTCAAGATGGCAGACCTTAAAAGAGTATATATAACCCCTCTTGTATTTATTTATGCGATTAATTATATTTGAAATTTGAACCTGCATTCTTCTTAATTTGGCAACTGTTGAAATTAAAATCAAAATATAATATGAGCAAGTCTGAAGGAGAAAAAAGAAAGATACGCGCAAATGAAATCCCATGGTCGAAATTGAATTTCAAGCGATTAAAAGAAACGGATTAAATTGTGGCAGAATGTTTAGAGTGCGACAGAATTTTAAAAAACAGTGCGGCTTTTAGGTGGCAGGTAAGTAAATAACATAGAAAATCTGTTCTATTTGTTTATTATCTTTTGCTAATCACTGAAATATCAATAATTTTAATAGAGATCCTAGAGAAGTTATAAATATTTACCGAACTACTGTAATATGTTATATTCAGGATAACTTTATTTTCTTTTCAATGAATACTATAGGAATATGTAGACTTAATAATGCATGTTAATTTTGTGATCAAATTGTTTTATAATTATTCTAACTTATTGTTTTATTTATGTTAAGAAACGCCTGCAAAGAGGGATCGACTAAAAAATACAATTCTGCGAATGAGAATCATCCATATTAAGAGGACCTTACGGAAATAGATAATCCTTTTAAAAAACGTAAAGTAAAGCTTATAAGCTTTTCAGTGATGCTCTATTTACAGGAGAATAAAATAATATTGATAGCTTTAATAATAATAATATTTTTAATCTGAATATATTAAATTAATAATATTTAATAATTTCATATTCAAAAATTCAAGCTACATTTTTATTATATTTATAAGCTTAATTTTTGAACATGTCAGTAGTTAAGTCTCGAGGTTTAGAAAAATAGTTTTATAAAGTCTATATAATTCGATTTTTAACTGAAGAAAAAAATTGTTCATTGAAAAAAAGTACTGAAAAGACATAAACTAAATTTAATAGTTATATTATAATTTTTGAAAAATTAAGAACATTTTCTATTTCTTTTATGAACCATCTTTACTATCAAATAATTTTAGCCACGGTAAATTCTTTTTAATTGACATGGTATTAAAGTTTTATTTTATATAAGAATTAAACACAAGACTAACTTTATTGTTATTGTTCAACAGCACTATTTCTTCTGAAAAAATACTGCTTTTATGGAGCACAAGACTCATACTTTTACAAATTTACCGTAATTGGTAATTTTTTGGTAATTCTCTAAATATAAAATCTGTTTTTGATGCTAACCACTGAAATTGAAAAATTATTAATCTTCATTAACCAAATAATATATTTCACAGTCATTGTAGCGAAATTTATTTTTAAATATTGAAAAAAATGATAATTTCTGAGAAAAACAGACAAGGACAATGCTGACATAGTGCTGTCTGCTGTTGTTTGTCTTTGGCGTGTGAAATGTGATGTGAATCAGATTATTTATTTAAAAGTAAGTATTTTAAGTCTTTATCATAAATACAATAGAAAATGCACTCCTATATAAGCATTCTTGCCTGATGTCAAATTTGCACAGAAGATTATTTAAAATTACATATATAAGTTACGATAAAAGTTTATGTAATATTTTTTTTTTAACTTCTTATTTCATAATTAGTTTATAAATACTTGTTTTGTAATATCCATTTTTTCGCGCGAAACAGTCAAAGATGTTAGCCTTTAAGGTTATGTTTGACAGAATAAAGTAATAAAGTTTCGTTGTTCTTATTTCCAAATTACTTTATAGACATTTTTTTCTTATTAGAGCTATTTTCCTTTAATAAAAAAGTAGTCCAGCACGTCATCCTTCAAAAATTTTCGCCAATAATAGAGTTAATAACGTATTACCAGTTTTACCGCTGATTTACCGAATTACGGTAAGAAATTACCAGTGAACAAAAAATGACGGTAACGGCATATCTCTAGGTATGTTCGCACCTTTACTCCGAAAATATCTAGAAAAAGATAAACGTAAGGTATTAGGATCCGTGGTCGTGACGTTACAGTGACGTCGTAAAACAAGATGGCTGACGAAGAGTAGGTTAGATCAAGGCGAGACGCCTGGCTAGAATTAGTTTTTTCTTAATGTAAAAAGATTTTTTGAAAAAATAAGTTTCATTAGATGAATTATGTTAATTCACAAAGTCGACACCTTCTTCTCGAAATTTTATTGAAGGTGAGAGTGTTTTGAATGCCGGGCACGTCATGTCTTGTGGCCGATTGAATGAGCAGCAGGATGTTTGCAAATTATTTATTGCGTTTTGTATGCAATCCTCTAATTTTAGATATCATCATGAAATAAAAGGATCAATATCCTCCAATGGCAAAATTATTGACGTAAAGTGCTCTTGCAACGCTGGGCTGAGCAAAAAATGTAAACATGCCGTGGTAGTTTTCCTGTTTTAATTGCTTTTAAGTAGAGGTAAAAGAAAATATCTCAATACTTCCCTCTTTGGAGGTTAGGTTTGATTTGTATTTACCAGCCCTATCCAACTGCCTAAAAGATGTCCGTAAATATGTGATCCCCACATGGTAGTTCCTTAAAATCTCGACTGAGGGCGCAGTTGCGCTTCAGCCTGACATTAACATTGTTTCTTATGGGATAATGTTACAAATAATTTAAAGAATTATATTTATCAATAAAAAATACTTATTGAAGTATCAGAATAAATTAACAAACATATAATTTAAATTTTCAGCAAAAAAAATTTTTAATATAATGATAGGAATGGAGAAAATAAATTTTAAACGCAGTCGCGCTTCAGCCTGACTTTTTAAGATTTCCGGTAAGAAGGTATGGATTAAATTGAATTAATAGTAGTTTGAATATGGGCGATTTTCCAACACTTTTAATCCAAAGCAATACCGTTTTTGAACGTAAACACTTCAATTCATTTTAGCGTGCTACGTTTGTGCTCGTTTCAATTCCGTTGAATTCTGCAACGAAGAATGAACACGTTTTAATTCTGTCAAGGGTGAAAGGTTTGAAGTCAAGTTGATTCTGTTTAATCTCGCAAAGATACTTATAATATTAAAGACATCTTAATTCGTTTTTATGAGTCAAAGTGTGAATGAAAGTAATTCAATTTAATTACGTAGGATAACCTAAGAAGTTGAAGTCATTTTAATTTCATCCTGTGAGTGAATATGTGGAACAAACTAATTTTGTTGTTTCTCGTCTAAAATTGAAGTCAATTTAATTCGGTTTGACCACTGTAATGGCAGGAGTTTGGATTGTAATTAATTATTTTGCAAATTTTTTCTAAATAATTTAGATAAATTCCCTTAAAAATGTAATTGAGAAATAATAAATATGCAATTAATATATCTTAAATAAATTTATCAAATAATACAATGAACGTTATGTTTACTAAATATGAAAAAAAAAGAAAATGAGAAACTCTTGTAAAAATTAAATGTACATTGATTTAATCAATCCAAAATTATACATAATTGAGAATAAATTCAATTTTTAAATTAAAATGACTTATAAACTTAACATGAATAAATAAACTTTTTTCTTTCTTTAAAGCGGTACTTTTTACTCCGTTTTAATCCCAATTAGGTTGGTGGATTCATTTCAATCCATTTCTTTTATGTCTTTAATACTCTTCTGGATTGAAACGTAATTTTCAAAAACGGTATTGAATTGAATAGAAACGTTTCTATCTAATTTAATCCATACTTTTTTACCGGGTTGTTTCGTATGGAATAATTTTACAAACAATTTGAAAAATTATATTCTTTAATAAAAAAATATTTATGAAAATACACGGAGAAACTTTTTTTACCAATTTTTACTATAGTATTTTTCAATTTAGGGAAAATCGTATCACTTTGAGAATTTTTGTTAGTAAAAATACTAAACTTTATAATAATGATATGAAACTTTAGTATGAACTATAGTAAAATTTGCTATGAACTATGCTGAAGTTTCATATCATTATTATAAAGTTTAGTATTTTTACTAACAAAAATTCTCAAAGTGATACGTTTGTCCCTAAATTGAAAAATACTATAGTAAAAATTGATATAAAAAGTTTCTCCGTGTATCATAATAAATTAACAGAAATATCATATTAAAAATTTACAGCAAAAGAAATTTTTAATAGATACTGATAGCAATGGAGAAAACAATTTTGAATATACATATATATATATATATAGCTTTCCATAGTATATCAAAGTGTTATGATAATTTGAATTGATAATAATTTCCAATTAATTAACAAAGCAATTCACTTCAAAATGAAGTTTAGAAATAAATTTACATACAAAGTAATAGATAGCTGACTATAACAATAATTGCTTTATTAATTAATTGGAAATTATTATCAATTCAATTATTATAACACTTTAATACACTATGGAAAGCTATATAAATATATGTATTCAAAATTGTTTTCTCCATTGCTATCAGTATCTATTAAAATTTTTTTTTGCAGTAAATTTTTAATATGATATGTCTGTTAATTTATTATGATATTTTCATAAATATTTTTTTATTAAAGAATATAATTTTTTAAATTGTGTGTAAAATTATTCCATAAGAAACAATGTTAAAAAGACAGGCTGAAGCGCGACTGCGTTTAAAATGTTTTCTCTCCATTCCTATCATTATCTATCAAAATTTTTTTGGCTGAAAATTCTTATTATATGTTTGTCAATTTATTGTGATAGTTTCATGAGTATTTTTTATTGATAAAGATGATTTTTTAAATTCTTTGTAACATTATCCAATATGAAACAATGTTAATGTCAGGCTGAAGCGCAAAAACGGAGGAGTTGGATAGGGCTGGTATTTACTTTTTTGTCCAGGAACTTTTTTTATCATATTCTAATAGATATTTTATAAAGAGAAATAATTACTAATCAAATCATTCTATTTCTTCTAATTTATTAACATGATCCACTTTTATTTTTCTGATACCAGGAAAGTGATAAAAACTTAATTCAGGTTTCTCACAAGCTTTTGAATTACAACCAAAAATCGAGCAATATATTTTACTTTTCGAAGGTTTGGGGCCAAATTTTACACCTAACTGAGCTGACTCCATTTTCCCAAAAAATGTTCAACAACTTTTTTTTTAAAACGCTTAAAATTAAATTAAAATAAATTTTATTGGGTTTGTGTTTACGATATTTACATTTTACACATGGAAAATTGACCTACTCTTATTAATTCAAATTTCGTAATGGTGAATTTATACCTCTGTCTGCCTGACCGGTGCGGAAAGAAAATACATAAGAGTAAAGGAGACAGACAGTGTAAAATTGAACAAAAAGAAAACGTCTGTCTCCTTTACTCTTAAGTATTTTCTGTCCGCACCGGTCAGGCAGGCAGAGGTATAAATGCACCATAATGTACTTCGCCAATTCGGACACAGATATATATTTTCTTCTCTTTCTTACTTATTATGACGCAACGCAGAACGTATCTATGGGACTACGCTCTTAACATACCCTAAGGGCGCAGTCCCACGTCAACATTTTTGCGTGGCGTAAAGCAAAAAATGATAAGAGAGAAAAAGACCCATAGATATATCGGTTTCCTTCTCTCTCATTATTGTATGCTTAACGCCGCGCAAAAACGTCGACGTGGGACTGCGCCCTAAAGTTCCGCGAAATCAAGTCGAACGAGGTCCTACTGAATTTCATAGCCCTTTCTACATTCGTAGCGTACAGTCTATTCGTTTCTTTTATGTCTATAGTGGAATAAGCATGGAGACTAGATATAAGGAGACCAATCTCTTATGGCCGTACTTCACAAAACTCGAAATTATGTTCTGCCAAGTACTTAGTTAGGAAACTTCCCGATGAGGGCACGTGTGTTCCCTGAGTGCAAAATAGCGGCATCCACGGTTTATAAGCTTCGTGTCTTGGGCGTCGCCATTTTGTACCCAGGGAACATACATGCCCTCATCGGGAAGTTTTGTAACTGTGTACTTGGAAGAACTTCATTTCGGGAATGGATATATGGAGATTGGTCTCCTTATATCTAGTCTCCATGGGAATAAGAATCGCTGTGCTATCTCGATATATTGTTACTTCTATGGTAAGTCTTGGAGCCATAATTCCCCGAGAAAGGATCGTCATGTTTAAGTTGTGTACCCTGCAAGAGTTTTTCTCCTTCGTTTCGGAGTAAGACAAGAGCAACACATTGTTTATACCGTGTTAAAAGTATTTCCATCGCCAAGGTGTTTTCCACTCAACGAATTCGACCGAAGTGCTGATCTGGAATTAGTGTAGAAGAATGTGAGTGTGGTTCTCTCATATAGAAATTGGGATTATAATCAGATTGTAACAGCATAAACATTTTTCCGAGGGTGCCAGTTCTGCCGGTCCTGGTCGTTACAGATTTAAAATCGGTCCTTAGACTTTATATTTCAAAAGACGTTGGCTTGCGACAATCAACTACCTGTTCTATTGTTCACATTACTGATGTGGCACTGCATTTCTATCATTCACTTATTTAAAAAGAGTTCATTTGCAAAAAAATTTGAAGGTTTTGAAGAATAAGAGCTTAATTAGTGCAATAGCGATAGGGAGCAATGAACTCTTTACATTCTCTTGCCACGTTAACGAAACAAATACATACATCATTTGATGACTTCTTGCTCCCTTACCATGAATTCTTACCTCATGAAATATTTCTTTTTTTCTGGTGTGTCCTAAATTTACGCAACTTATGAAGTGGTGCAAACGTTCATGTGAGGTTAAGAATTTAATCGCCTTAATAGAAAAACCCATTCTATCCGATTAAGATAAGGATAGATGTTCAAATAATACTCGTGAACAAAATTCTAATAATTTAGCCCAGGTAACAAAAAGTACCAGCTATGTGCAGAGTATGGCAAATCAGGAAGTAACTGTTTTTTAAGGGCGTTGGAGCCACGTACAAAAAATGTTTAGCTTTTGGGAATATTCTACTTTTGAAAAGATAATTCATTTTGAAGATATATGTTGATGTTGATAGTTGGCTTTAGGGTCCAAGGTTAATAAAAACTCAGATTTTTACATAATCAGACGTTTCCGCTCTGATCGGAGCCCTCATCAGTGATTAATTTTGAATCTAAAAAATACAGAAAAAAGGGGGTTGCTAACATAGGATTTCTTTTATAAAAATTTTAAGTAATCATCATTTCGTTTTTACATGTAGGTAAACAAACTTTGAAATTACTTCAAGGTAAATATTTCTTTCGCATAACGTAAATCTCTGAATACCAGAAAAACATTTTGAAAAAGTTGGAATTAAATTTCTAAGTATAAAATTTTAATTGAAATTCGTGCATGAAATTGTAGATTGAAATTTCTTTGTTACATAGTATAATTTGAAAGAATATAAACAGTATTTCTGTATAAATTAAATGTGGAATCTTTAAAAAAACGTGACATTTTTAAACGCTAAAAATTCCAACTCCCGTTTAAATATGTAGATATAACATTTTTTTACATTCTTCTATGAAATTATACAACGAAATTTTCTTTGGTATGAAGTGAAATCTGGAAAAATTTTAATTTCACATTTTTTCTTTGGCATAAATTGATCAGAGGGAAATTTTGCAAAAAATATATATATAACATTATGTACGTGAGGATAGATTTTTCCTTGGAATTTCTTCCGACTTTAAAGAGTGCGTAGTGTGATACTAAAGGTTTTATCAAATATGTGTATAGACAATGAGATTGCTTATTCAGAATGTATACAGAAAGTACCTAAATTTTCATATAATATTATACATAAAGTTTTCTTTGGTTTGAGTCTAAATATTAAATACCTATGTATTTTTGCAAACATGCTGAGTTGGAAAACTGGAGAAAGAATATGAATAATTCATTTTATTTTCAATTTTATTCATTCGGAAAAAACGAAAAATAGTGATCATTAGCGCCTAAAAAGGAACCTAGGTTGCTACATGATGCTCTATTTAAATATTTTTTCGGAAAAAGAGAAGATATTTCAGGAAAATCTATGAAAGTGTAATAGAATAATGTAAGGGGCAGAAAGTCAGGTTGGTTTAAAAGAGAAGGGGCATAACTTACCGATTTGGAAAATTAAATTTATCCGCCAAGAACCGTACTTAAAGCAAGAGTAAAATAAATATTATTATCATGGAAAAGTGCAATAGAAAAACAGTCTAGGCAAAAGAAAGACAAATCTTATTCAGCGGTAGAGCTCAACAAAATAAAGTTTGGAGGAAAAGAGTGATTCGGTTGTCTCGCTTTTGCTCCAACGTTAAAATGTATATTAAATAGATGTTTTTTGATTGAAACAAATTATTCTCTCAGTGTATAATAAATTGCATGACTCTAACATGAGCTGATTCGCGTACACAGAACTTTATAGTAAATTATTCCATTTGTTAAATAATTCGTTGGCTCTGAAAAGGTGCGATTGTTATTGCTATTACTTTTCGTGAAGCCATTACTGATGTAACAAAACGAAACAAATTTATAAAATGAATATACACCAAACACTTCACAAAACACCATGAATTTCTATATATTATTTGTAAAACAATACACTGGTATATTAAATTTAATATACTATTGTATTAGATTTAGCTTGCCAAAATTAACAATTTACGTAATTTAATTGTACATTATACGTGATTATAAACTTATTTTTTCAGTGAATTTAAGTTATAAATTATAAAGTAGGTTATTTTCTTCAATATTAGGGTTAAAGTTTGGTAATTTTAATGAATAATTTGATTTGAAATATCATCTACCAATTTTGATCATTTACAAGTTATGACAGTATCCTGTTTTATCGACACTTCTATGTATATTGAATCTTATAACTGCGTTTATTGAGTTTCATAATTAGGTATATTAAATTCAATAAAAAAATTTCTACACGGAAAAAATTTGTTCTTGATAAATTCCCGAATTTGTTCCGAAATTGAGTATGAGAAAAATTCCATAGAAATTACGGATTTACTCGTTTAGAAATATTATAGAACTTTTTGTAGAAGAATTAAGAATAGTTAAGTTAAATTTCCCGAACGGGAATCTATTGAAAGTTTCCAGAAACCAGTGCAGCACAAATTATAGTAGTAGTCTCTGAAACCTTACGGGTTTATGTATGGCGAGAATCCCACTCTTAACAACAGTAGAAATTCCAATGTAGTTCGGGAAAATTTCTAGAATTCAGTTCAGTAATGATTACAGTGAAGAAGAATACATTTTTTCCGTGTACTAGTGCAGGGCTTGTTAGGGCGTGAAATAAAATTTTTCGGCATTATGTTTAACTCTAAACAGGTCGATCGATGAAACAATCAATTTGTGCGGTACCTAAACTTCAGTTTAACCTGATAGGAATTATATATTGCAATGCCATTACAAGATACCATTTCGTCAAGAGCATCCCATAAAACCAGAAGTGGAGTCCACATTTTGCGCATGGCATTGAGTTCGAAAAGAGTGGATTAGAATTGCGTTATTTTTTACTGTCTGCTATAAGGAAAAAAACATGTGCTCCAATAATGGACAATATCTGGCCACTTTTAACCCAAACGTGAGGGGCAAAACTTGCGCCTCTTTGCGGGCGCAGATCATAGCAATATTTCCATAAATACGTGGTGTTATATAAAAGGCGCAAGAAGTCACCAATTTCCGCCCTAAGTCATGGATAAAGATGACTCGAGCATAGTGCTCGAAATTAGGTCAATTTTTTCGGAAAAACGTGGAGTCCAGTTTAATGATCAATTTTTTTAGTAAAACTTTGGTAGCGTGACAGAATTGATCAACTCTCGCGCACAAACTTTGACGACACGAAACAAGTTATTTTATTAAGTTATTTTTATTATTATTACAAATTTCTAAATGTTTCTGTTCAAAAATTTAAGTAGCTGTATTGACAGTTACGAGATAATAATCCGAATTTTGTATTTATTTATTAATTATATATTTTATATTTTGCTGCGTAATCTCTCCTCGATATTGCCCAAAAATTGATGACGTTTTTACGAAAAATCACCTAAATAGATGTGCTCATTAATTGACCATATATTTACTTGTCGATGCCGACTCTTTCGAACTCAAAGAAAGTGCCCATTTATTGACAACCGTTTCAGTGCTGTGTTTTAGTCAAAGCTTTTCACAAAATAACGTACAAAAATGCGGACGCAGATAATGGCAATTATTCCCCAAAGCCCCTCAATTGCGATCGGCAAATATTGCCTCCAACTGTCCCTAAAACGTTTTCTGGGATGTTGCATCAATTCAAACACTCTGGCAACAAGGCAAAAAAAGTGGATGCTTTAAGAGTCTGTAAAATTTATTTAAAATTGATATAAAAGGTATTTTTCTACCATTTAGCGCTTCTTTCACGAGTCTAATGAGTCTTTCGTTAAATGGAATTATTGGTAATAACTCGAATACAAAGCAGTGTTTTCTTTCTATATGATTCAGAAAAATTAAGCCCAAAAAATACGTTTGACGATCACTGAGCTGCGTGAGGGGTAAATTAAGTAGGTAGCTGGCGACCAAATGGACACTCCCAATATTTAATCACACCCTTTTTACCTGCTACAGACAGGAACCAACTTGACTATCGGATTTTCATGTTACTTGGTATTTTACCTGAGTCCGTAGAATGGTATTGAGAGTGTCCAATTACGACTCGGTGGAATAGTAACATGTTATAACAATAATATTGATAAATATGGCACGAAAGGTGGTGGAAAGGGCTGTAGGGGTAAAATGTTTTTTCTTCAAGTTTAAAAAATTTTAGGTACAATTTTTGGGTTATTCAGTATTTCAAGAAACAAATTTGATTGAATTTAATAACGTATGGAAAAGTATAAAATTTGGTTAGATTAATTAAGTATTAACACTGAGCCCAGAACGTGCGAGATGGCTCCCTGGTGAGCAATGAAGGAGTTAGCTTAATCCCTGCTGTCGCTATCTTGCGGTCCGATCAAGTATTTGCTTGGGGGGAAATATAATCCATTTTTCGCAACTGTGCAGAGGGCGTAAGGAACAAAAGTAGGACATAAGGAACGAAAGTAGGACTTAAGGAAGAAAACAGATACAATATGGACATGCTGGTCGTAAATGGACAACTTTACAGCCGCTCTAAAGGGGCTCGAAGTACTACTTTAGTGCCTGTTTTGCAAAAAATACTTTATTGAACTGAATTCATCAATACTATTCTTCTTACAAATAAATTTTCCATTTATTTACGTTAAAAATGATCGTTGGCAATTTCTCTTACTTTTAATTAAAATTATAAACTACAGAAACCTAGTAATTATATCAGAAACTTACCATGTGAAATCTATTTACACCAAATTAGCAAATATATCACCATTATACATAAATACTGATAAATTTGATTCATAAACTACATATCACTCATATGTTCTAGATACGATTAGGCACAGCAGTGACTTGTGGCGCGTGCGCAAATTTTTGACCTAATTTTCGCGTCATGAGCGAGGTTTTGAGAGGTCACTTGACCACGACATGAAGGCAACTACGATACCAACGAGTGCGACACGAACGAGGTCCCACTGTAATTTTCGAAATATTCGTAGTCAAATGAGGCGTAAATATCTTTTGTGAGAAAGTTGTATGAGACCTCTGTAACTCAAATGCTAGAGCATTCGAAAGGTCCGGGATCTAATACCCGTCGGAGTCGAACTGTTCCTTTTTTCGCAAAAGGTATTTCCAAGTTAAATTTTTAATTCTAAAAAGAAACAAATATAAACAAAAAATTTTAGAACAAAATTAGAAAATAGCAGCCGTTTCTCCAATTTGGTCGTAGATGACGGGGCAGCCTCACGACCTCACACAGAGAAAAATAGCATCTGGTCATAATGACTAGGGATAATGTAGTTGGAAAAAAAAGTGACTGTAACGAGGGAGACTTGTTGTTGCTACTTAACCCATGGCTACAGAAACATGATTTGTAGCCATGGCAGCCATATTCTGAATACCTGGTCGTGGCAACCAGTTAACATCATTGAAATTGTCCTTAACTCTTAAACCTCGCTATGAGAACTTGAAACGTTGAGTTCTCATGGCTAGAATAACGTAGTCGCTATAACCAGTGCAGCAAACTTCACACTCGTTGAATCTGTTGTGTATTGTTTCAAGTAATGCATATTATTTTTCATAGCAACTGATAGCAACTCTTTTGAGAATTTTATTTGATGTGTCCAGCGGGTCGAAACTGTGATTTTAAATCCTACTACTTTTAAAGTTCCAACCCGCTCTACAGATGCCGACAATCAGATTTTTAAAAGAGGTTCTATGAAAAATACAATGTTCCACGTAGTGATTTTATGCATTTAATTTTACATACCCTTATGGTTGATACTTACATATAGTTACTGTGACAACATTACATAGTCGCTGTGACTACATTACTTAGTCACGGTGATCACTTTTAGTACCTACACTGACGGGTCAACCATTGCTTGAATTCTACCACAAAAAGTAGTTAAGGACATTTTCAACTACATATATTACGTCACTATGCCCAGGATTTTTTATCATTGCATTAACGCGTAATTGCACTTCGCGCAATTTCACTTACTTTACGGTGTCAATTTAAAAATAAACAGAACTGAGAAAAAAAGGAAACTTTTCCATGTGTAATGTTTCGTGCAGGATATTGTGCACTCTCAATGTCTTTCCATCTTTGGTTTGGCCATGTCTTCGACATTGTTGTAGATTCCCCGTGAACTTCGCCTGACTTAGCTTTGATGTGCACGGCTATCCACTTTTTAAAAAGCGCCATGATTATAATCAATTAATATAATTTAATAAAAATATTCATTTACATATAATTAATAACACTTTCGATCTGTTGTATTTCTTTGAATATGTTTGAAGATTATTTATTTTTCAACTTTCAAGAACTAATTACTATTTTTACATTCTCATCATGGATGAGAAGGTATTAGTTTTATGTGAAAAATGACTTTTGAAATTTTCACCAAATCTTTACGTTTTGAGACCCCCTGAGTCAGAAAAAGTAGTTTTCACGAAAGTGTCTGTTTGTTTGTTTGACTGTCTGTCTGTAGTAGGTCGTATACTCGATAACTATCGATAGAACTATCAGATTGAATTAAGCTCGGGCACACTTTATCGGAGCCGAAAAAGTAAGGAAAAGTTCGTTAACCAGCCATATCCAACGTAAATTCAGGAAACTAGACCATTTTTTGTATTTAAAAAAAAAAAAATTTTGAAAAAATCAAAAATTCTAATACTGGTTTTTGATAGTGCTCATAAATCTCTACAAATCATTTTGATAACATATTTTTATTAGACCAAAATTAGAAATGTTACAGCATGTTAAAACTTGAAAAAAGTCAATATCAAAATTCCATTTTTCAGTTAAATTATACAAGATATGAAAAAAAGTTATCATACTAAATTATTTTCTACATTAAGATCTACAAATTTGAATTGCAACATTTTTTCATAAGATGTATATTTTTCTTTTTAATTTAAAAAAATACTATTGAAAATCCAAAATTCAATTTTTTTAACAATAATATGTGAAATACGAAAAAACGTAAGAATGCAAAGTTGTTCGTTTCAAAAAGATCTACAATTTATGTCTCAAACAGTTTCTGATAAAACATATTGGATCTATAACTTGATTCGTGCGGTTTTTTTTTCAATATTTGAACGTTTATTTAAGAAAAACATGTACAATAGTATTATTCAAAGTATTTCCCATCTGAAGCTATGACTTTTTCCCATCTTTCTGGCAATTTGTGGATTCCATCCCAAAAGAACTGCGCCGGCTTGGCGGCCAAGAATGAATCAAGCCCATTTTTGATACCCTGTTCTGATGTGAACCGTATTCCAGTGAGGGCGTTCTGCATCGACCGGAACAAATGGTAGTCAGAAGGGTCAAGGTCTGGGCTATAAGGCGGGTGGGGTAAAACTTCCCATCTACTGTTTTCCAAATAGTTCTTAACCGGAATAGCAACATGGGGCCGAGCGTTGTCATGATGGAAAATTATTGCCTCGTGTCTGGTCGCATATTCCGGGCGTTTTTCGGCTATTGCTCTCTTCAAACGGATTAATTGTGTTTGGTAGCGTTCTCCATTGATGGTTTCACCCGGTTTTAGCAGCTCATAATACAGCACACCCTTCTGATCCCACCAAATACAGAGCATTACCTTCGCGCCATGGATATTCGGCTTTGCCGTTGATTTGGCTGGCTGGCCGGGTTTCACACATTATTTTTTGCGCTTGGGGGACCTCCGTGGTACACACGATATTTTTTGCAAAATACGTCCTAAAGAAGTATTTCGAGTGTCTGTAGAATGGTATTGAGAGTGTCCAATTATGACTCGGTGCTGGAATAGGAACATGTTGTAACAATAATATTGATAAATATGATAAGAAGGTGGTTAATAATGTATGGAAAAGTATAAGCTTTGGTTAGATTAATTAAATATTTTTCTGGAATGTAAAATGTTTTTTCTTCAAGTTTAAAAAATTTTAGGTACAATTTTTGGGATATTTAGTAATTTGTCACTAAAAAACTCCTTTTTAGGTAATTCTAAATTATCTTTTTTATTTATTGATTGACCAAATGTTAGAATTTTTTGACAACAACCCTTCTACATTTTTTATCAGAAAAATAATCGATTATTATGGTCTTTTGTAAAGAAAACAATTTTCTCGTATGCTTAACGCAGTGGCAAAATTAGTTCCAGTAGAAATTGTACAGTTCCAAATAGTGGGAATATTTCAACAAAAGTAGGACATAAGGAACGAAAGTAGGACTTAAGGAAGAAAACAGATACAATATGAACATGCTGGTCGTAAATGGACAACTTTACAGCCGCTCTACAGGGGCTCGAAGTACTACTTTAGTGCCTGTTTTGCAAAAAAAACTTTCATCATATAAAACTGAAAAGAATTGAAATATTGTTAATACAAACGTAAGATAAGTGTTGTTCTATTGGAATGGTAATTTTATTTTAAAGTATAGTTTTGTCTAGAAATTGGTCAACTGCGTATGCTCACTCGTCATTGCTGAGGAAAAGGCATTTTGCATTCGCGTTTCACATAAGAAACATGGCAACTTTACTAAAGTTGAGGAGATATATGATATACTATTTTGTTTTCAAAATACTATTTACACAAAATATTCGAACGTTTTTAGACTTTTGGGATTTGTCCTCATCAGAACCAAACATACCTTAGCCAAAAATATAATTAGTATAAAATGATACTTTTCTTCTATTTTGATTTTATTAGATGTAATGCACTGTATATTTTTATGTCTTCTAAAAACACGGGTAACTGAAGATCTGAAGATAGAAAAATTTGTACAGCTACTTTAGTAAATGAGATTTTTCCGCTGTAATTTTCTAAAAATGAAAAAAAATGTGTTTGTTGCCATTTTCCATTTCACCTTCTGTTTTTGAACTTAAATTCAGGACACATGACTTCATTTTGTGAAATGATTTTATTTTAAAACTACAGGAAGTTTCTTAACTGTGTCACATAGATTTCGATAACAAATCCTTTTATACTTGATTGTTTATTTTCCATGCAAAATAAAGCTTGTTTCATTGTTTAAATCCAGTTTTTATGTATGCAGATTAAGAAAAATAAAAAAGGAAACAATGGATGTGCAAGCAGGGTTAATTTATATGGCAGTGGTCGTTGTCTCAGCTGCAGTTATACTTCTGGTCTCAATATTTGGCATCAAGGAAAAGTCTTACGAAGAGGCTATAGCAGAACAACGGAAATTTCCGGATGATCTTCTTCTAGGTGAGATTAAATGTTATTTAAATTTAAATTGATCATATTCAGTACACTTTTTTCTTGAATCTCCTGAAATGTATGTTTATTTTCATATAGCAGAAAAAGCCTAATCAACGAATAAAATTGTTTTTCAGAAAAATATCCAGAAAAAAGGTAAAAATAATTTAAAAATGCATTTTTGCTATATAAAAGAACGAGGAATAAAAAGAAACTCAAGTATAAAATTATATTTTGCAACAAGGTGTAAATAATCCTCTTCATAGTTTTTCTACTATCTTAAATTGTTTTTGAAATTTCCTTTGTCTTGGAATCGGTGTACAGTTTCTCGGAGATGATGGATGAATATTAACCCAAACTTGGGAATTTTACAAAATATTTTTGAGATACAATGGTACCATTAATGCTGTAAACATACTTTAGTTAGTTATATGAGAATCTTCGAGTTTTCGCCTATACTCATCCTGGTCTGATGATCCATCACAACTCTATTTCAGCGTAAATTCCAATGAAAGCATATGTCTCTTGTTTGAAATCGGAACCAACTCACTGCAGGCTTTCATTAACCGTGATATTTTATGATCAATTAATAAATGCATCTTATTGCGAGCTCTTTTAATAACTTCCGGTATGAAGGGAAAATATCATTAATTCGAGATTTTGCTTGAGTCTGTATTTACTCATACTGATATCTTGTTAGTTTGGCATCTTCTGCTAAAGCTAAGCCTCGTCTGCAGGTAATGATTAATATATGCTCAAAGCAGATGAACATTTCACTTCTAAGCGTTACCAGCAGCAACTTATATTTGTGAGTAACGCAATTGAACATGAAAGACCTTTTATTGGCATAAGAACCAGGGATGTGATTTTGGCCCTCAATAATGCGGAGTCACAAATGGTAAAAGGGACTTGAGAAATTATCTCGTTTTTGAACTGGAAAACTATTCCACATGTGGATTATTTTCTAGATCTTTGCTGTTTGGATTGACACTGGTTACATTCCCTGGAACATTACCTAGTTGAATCACACTTTCAATTTCCCGAAGAAGTTGAAAAAGTGCGTGAAAATTGATAGAGGCTATTTAAAGCTAAATATCGATACCCACGTTCTAATATGTCGTATCCCACATTTGGAAAATTTTTCAGGAAACGATAAAAACGTCTTGCTAGCACAAATAAATAAATTTAAACAAATTTTTATTTTATACGTTCATAAAAATGCATAAATAATAATAATTAAAGCAAAAAAAAATATTTAAATAAATTTTATGATATTTATGTGGGTTACGCAAGAAGAAAAAATTAATTAATTTTAGAAATAAAATTGATTTAATCGTTTTATAATTAAATATTGTTTCATCCTATACATAACATTTTTCTCTTATTTTGTATTGTTTAATTCATAATTATTATAATATAACATTATTGATACATTTTATTTTGACTACCTTTAATATTGCTTAAAACATTTTTTTTTTCATTTTAAGTACTCTTAATTTTTTTTTTTTTTTACTTCAGGTACATTTTTTTGCTGAGATTGTTGAAAATTTCTTGTCCTCTTTCGTCTGGTATTATCACAATTTTTTTTATAATTAATATCATTATATCTTCAGGTTTTTTAAATCTATTATTAGTACGCAGTACTTTGCTTTTAACACCAAGATTAACTTGATTAGCTTTTCGTTTCTTACTCTTAGTCTTTTCAGTTACCTTAACACTTTTTTTAATGCTTGTAATTGTTGCCATTTACTTTTAGTTCTTTTTAATCGATCTACAAACAGAGGTTTCAACGGATGCTCTAGATTTAATTGGAGTTGTAAAAATATTATTTGTAATTACCTTCTTAATCATTTTTATTAAATAATTTCTCAAAATAAACTTAAGACTAATCACAAAATAAAAATTGACTGTCACATCGCTGGCGCTGACTTAACCAATGGATGTGGGATACGACATATTAGAATTCGTGAAAATCGGCATGTGGGATACGACATATTAGAATATTTATTTAAAAATATTAAATAAACAATTTGACTCACAAGATTTTAATATAAGCTGTAAAACATTATTATTAATCCATTTTTCAAAAAAGTCAATTTCTCAAATTTTGTGGGATACGACATATTAGAACGTGGGTATCGATATGTAACTCGTTCATGCAATTGCACGAAAGAGTAACTCTTAAAAAGAAATACCAAAAATTTATGTACACGGTTTATTTTATATTAATAATTATATTAATAAAAGTAATAATAATTATTGTAATAAGATTAGTATTACTGGATGTGTGATGTTAAAGTTACTGTTGATCAATATTAGTATTGTTATCGAAGAAAAAATTTTCTCTGGTATTTGTTAATTTTAAAAAAATTTTTGATTTTCAATTTTTTTTTGCAGTTATTGTATGATTGAATTTTATTTTAAAGTTTCTAATGCCCGCCCCGACCAGCAAAAACCTTGGCTTCGCCTCGGTTTTGGGAGTACTTTCGGCTGGAGATCAAGAAAAATAGTATACGACCCACAGTCAGAATGTTGGATGCCCTGGCGTATGTGTTATAAATGCCGAGGTGAAGCCTCGGCATTGATATCACATACGCCAGGAACTCAAACTTTCTGGCCTAGGGTCGTAATATACTATTTTTGAAAACGGTCAAGAATTAGTTTCTGTACCATCCCTTGTCAAAAACTCGACAAAACGCACTTTTTTAAGCATTAGTGCCTTTAAAATGATTTTCACGCATCATAGTGCAGTCCTATGTCGGCGTTTTCACGCGGCGTGAACAAGAGATAGTACAGAAAATATGGTACGTGGCGAACGCACATATAGGGAGTTCTTGATGAGTGTGAAATTTACCATACGACTAAACCCGTCTATGACTTCCTATTTATGCGTCCTTGTCACACAAATAAGTATTTGTACATCCACTCTGTTATTTTTGATACTTTAATAAGATATTTGAATGGAAATACAAATTCTGATTACAGGTAAAAAAGAAAAGGGTAAAGAAAAGAAACATAAAAATAAGGCTGCTAAGAAAGTGAAGGAAAAGAAAGAAGAAAAGTTGGAAAAGGAAGAAAAATCTGAGCATGTTCAGTTTCAAGATATTCCTCAAATTTTACCTTTGGAATCACACTTGCAAGTAAGATATAGTCTTTGTAATTATCAATCATTCATAGTCGATATATAGTAAGAACTTGAGTGTACACGGAGTTGCATTAATGCAATCATACTTTCCTTATGACATCTTAGAAAACGTCCTTACTGTGTGGTTTACTTTTCGAGTTTATTCTAATAACTTTATTACAATTTTGTATATGGGGAAAAATTTGTCAAGTGTACCCGCCTAAAAACTTTTTGTCTCCAATTTCCTTGAAAGTCCGCGAAATTATTGTCCTAGTGAACCTCTTTTAATTCCCCTAAGAGAACGTCTCTAGTACGACGGGTTGTCAGTATAAAGGGGCTTGAATTTTCAACCTTTTACCGCGCACGCTGATACTGAATTAACCATAACTTCTACAAAAGTTATCCAAATTAATTTTTTTATGGAGGTCTTGGAAACGTTTTTTCATCAGCTTTACGCTGAAAGAAATGGTTTTAGATAAAAAAAATTATTTGAACTTCATTTTTCAATTTTAAACATTAAAAGAGGTTCACTAGGACAATAATTTCGCGAACTTTCAAAGAAATCGGAGATAAAAAGTTTTTAGGCGGGTACACTTGACGAATTTTTCCCCATATTGATCTTCTTTTTCTACTTATTTTATACATAATATTGTTTTAATGAGATATAAAAAATAATATTTACAATTTAAACAGAAAAAATTGATTAAAAACAATTTAATTCTATATAATTATGCCTAATTAAGTGAATGTAAAATATAACAGTAACATAGTGATATTGGGTATAGCTTGAATTCTCAATTAGCTTGCCAAATCATGTGATTCGCACCTTATTCCTTCTCTCATTTTTTCTTTTTAGGATCACTAATTTCTATCAATTAATAGGCAAAGTAATAAAAAAATACAAATTGTTTTTCAACTATATCTTTTTTTAAGCAGATTTTTTTTCGTTCAGTCTATGCATTAAATGAATAAGAATAATATTTTCATTTTTTTTTCATTGCGAAATTTGCTTCAAAATCAACATTCAAACGCAGCCCAAATATGCAACCTAACTCTAAACCGTTACTTTTTTAAAACTTAATGTTTAAAAAAAATTTTTAATCCGATAGAGCATAAAATTGTTTTGAAAGTACCATTTTTTACCATAGTATACGAGTACTTGGTCGTTTGAAAAGTTCTGGGCCTAAGTAATAAAACAAAATTTTTCGATGAAATTGTTATTTTGTAAAACAGGCACTAAATTAGTACTTCGATCCCCTGTAGAGCGGTTGCAAGCAAGTCCATTTACAACCAGCATGTTCATTTTGTATCTGTTTTCTTCCTTCAGTCCTACTTTCGCTCATTATGCCCTACTTTTGTTCCTTACGTCCTCTGAACAGTTGCGAGAAATGGATTACATTTCCCCCCAAGCACGTACTTAATAGGACCGCGAGATGGCCTGCATACATCGGTCCTCGCCCCAAAAGACCTATCTTACCTCCTAGATACACAATATACTATTTATTCTCCAACATAGTTTCCTTAAAACTCCATACACTTATTTCAATGAGTTTCTAAAAGCTTGATGCCTTTTTATACTAGTCAGCGCTCCATTACTCAAGTTCGGAAATGTATGATAATCGCAGGGGGCCAAATCTGGAGATACGGGGGATGCGCATAGAGATATTAAGATAGAGGAGACAAGCCAGCTTGAAACCTGTCAGCTCGGTCGAGAGAGAGAGAGTGATATGGAGGATTAGGCTGTCTCTCTTACACGGTACGCGTGGACAAAGACAGAAAAAACCTCCCATCGTCTCTCTCTTTTGCTCTCACCGAGTTTGCAGACTACGTTGCCACTTACAGAGCGGTCTATGGCTTGTCTCCTCTATCTGTAATATCTTTATGGCACAAATGCTAAACACTGGTCTCTTTCGAGTGCATGGCACCAGTTATTTCTCTCCGTGTAGGGTGTTTGATATTGACATGATATTTCTATGAGAGGTCGCCACTAATAACAAACGCCTATCATTGTTGACAAGTCCCATCCTTCAAACCTCTTCTGTCAAAATTTGAGCCAAATCTATTAATTAGTTTACAATTTACGGTGTCTGAAAGCAACCTACCTCCGAATTTTTTGCAAAGATGGAAAAAAGTGAATTTCGTGTGTTGATTTAAACACTCCTGTTTGCGTGGAAAAACCTTATCAGAAACCTAGGACAAGCTCGATAAATATTATTCGGACTCTGCTGCGTCGTATGGAATGGTTCATAAATGGTTTATCGAATTTCGTTGTTAAACCTGGTGAAAGTGCACCGAAGCGTCTGAAATACCTTAAGAAAGGAAAGACGGTTACTGGAGAATATTATGCTACATTATTGGATCGATTGGTTGACGAAGTCAGTAAAAAACGGCCACATTTGAAAAAAAAAATCCTTTTCCATAATGACAATGCGTCAAAAGATAGCCGTATGGTAGTCGTTTTGTGTCGAACGAAGAAATTGAATGGGAAACAGAAGGGTATTTTTAGAGTAATTTGCCAACTGATCAAGATATTCTCAAAATTTTTTCCTGGATTTTGCCCTGGGGTCAAACATGGTACAAAATAGTCGTAATATTTTTTCAAATGTGTAGCTTCTTACAAGAATTGAAAAAAATCGATGTATATGAAATTCTAATAAGATTTAAGAATATTTATAATAATAATGATATTTTACATTTATTTATAAAATGTATAGACTACAGTCCTTTTTTAAAATGTTACGACGTTTTCGTACCATGTTTGACCCCAGGGTAGAATTCAGGAAAAATTCTAAAAATATCTTGATCAATTTGGAAATTACTCTGAATACTTACCTTTGAAATGATGCCAAAAACTTTTAAAAATATTAATTCTTTTTCAAGTTATTGAAATTTTTCAAAAATATCGAAATTTGACGTTTTTTGTAATACATTTTTATAAAATTAATATTTTGTCTTGAATTTGGGATCATTAAATGCAAAAATTTTATTAACATTCATGTTAAATTGAATATTAATATCATAGGAGTATTTTTTACCAGCGACTTTTTCGAAATGTGGTTGTTCAGTTACTTTAACAAAGTCTTGAAACCTTCAAATTTTTTAATGCACTTTATGCATGTCAGAAAAAGTACACATAATATTTGATTCATTTCTGTTGAACAAGCAGGATGGTGGTAAAGGAGGCAAAAAGAAGAACAAGAGTGAAAAGGTAAAGCCAATCCTTATAAATAAGGATGAGCCAGTAGTCATCGTCACGGAGTTAAGTCCTTCGCAACCTCCCCTCTACGATTGCAATCAATTTGATACCATTCACCCAAAGGATGAGCTTGAACTTATTCGAAGCCATAGCGTGAGTGCTTGATGCTTTTATATGCTGGTAGCTATACTCATTTAAAGTTGCTGGTTTTAACAATGCATGTGGGTATTTCTTGCTGGGCATACACAGTGTGATCTAAAAATAACCGAACTTTTTAGTTATAGAATAAAACAAGCATGGTATTATGTTTCAAAGCTAATATTTATTCAAAATAGGATCCATTTAACTCAATACAACTTTTGGAACGATCAACCAATTTATCCATAGACTTTTTAAACTCGGTTTTGGGGATGTTCTTTAGCACTTGTGTCACAGCTGCTTGAATGGTTGGAACGTCATCGTAAAAAGATCCTTTCATTACAGTTTTCAGTTTTGGGAACAGAAAATAGTCACACGGTAATAGATCAGGCGAATACGGAGAGTGGTTGATGACACAAATCTGTTTTTTCATAAAAATTTCATTGACTTTTTTGGTCTTGTGAGGTGGTGCATTTAACTGATGTGGAACAAAACGTGCACAGACCTTTTTTTTACCCAAATCTTCAGTTAATATTGTGTAGATTGTACAGTAAGATGAATTTAATTCTTCTGCCAGCATTCTCACAGTGAAATTTGCATCGATAGCGATTATTTCACGTACTTTTTCCACTAACTCAGCACGATTTGATGCTTCTGGTCGTCCAGGTCTTGGATCATCATTTAAATCGTCACGGCCATTTTTAAATCGTGTAAACCACGTGTAAACTTGAGTACGACTCATACAATCATCACCATAAACGTTTAATAGATGGCGCTACGTGTTCTATGATTTAAATTAAAAGTTCGGTTATTTTCAAATCACACTGTGTACATCAGTACTATTGATTCTTTTCAAAAAATCACATTCACATTCCATTAAACATAGTTTTCTTGCTTGCCTTTTGATTTTAGACTCATCTACATCAAAATTTATCAATCATATCGTCATTATTGGATTTAACAAAAAATTCAATTATACTATTAGATTTTTCTTTTGTTAGAAGTAAATGCAGGTAACTTTAAGAGCTTTTTTCTGTAAAATAATATGATGTGACAAAATCTTCAAATAGGTTCAGATGAAAATTTTATCGGAATCAATTGAGATTAATTCACTTTTAATCGAATGGTCCAAGTAAAGATTGGTAATAATTAAATTTGATTGATGTTCTATAAAATTAATCAGTTGAGTTTGAAATTTCTGCAACAGCCTACATTATCGGCGAATCACTAGTCGCGTATCAGATAGGATACGTTGCTGACAGGTGTCCTCGTAGACAATTTCAAACTTTTACAACGCAAATAAATGCAAATTAAATTCAAATTTAAATTTAAGAATTTGGCATTTATTTGCGATATAAGAGTTTGAAATTGTCTACGAGGACACCTGTCGGCAACGTATCCTATCTGATACGCGACTAGTGATTCTCCGATTATTTAGGCAGTGGCAGAAATTTCAAACTTAACTAATTAATTTGAAATCATTTATAGCCGCAAGACTGAGCCACTAGGCGATATAAGATCTTCCTGTGGAAAAGGAGATATCGAACATCTCTGTAGCTCAGTGGTTAGAGCAGTCGACCGGTAATCGAAAGACCTGGGCTCGAATCCCAGCGCAGTCGAAAGCGTCTTTTTTTCCACGGAAAGATTTCAAATTCTTAAATTTAAATTTGAGTTCTATAAAATACTGTCCATTAAAATCCTGATTTTTTCACTGAATTGTGACCTGGTTTTTTACTTCATGGCTCTAAAATTTAACGTCCAAGTTTTCTTTAAAACCTATTTAGAGTATTTTAACACCTTACCTTACTTTTTGGGTGGTTAAGATAATTTTTGTTCTATAATTCATAATTTATGGTGAAACGAAAATGTATAAAAATAATGTGTTTGCTTTTATTGCATGACCAGTATTAAACAACGTTATTCAACAAGAATCTTCTGATTCCACTGTATAACCATATGCCTGGACGGAGAATTTCATGCTCTTTCGCAACGTGGGTTTAAAAATAGGGGTTTCCTTTTTAAATTTTAAAGGTGTCCCTCAAATAACCTTCAAGTACATATTCTAGTTCAAGGTCACCAACAGGTATTACTGAAATAACCCCTACAACTCTTAATGTGATCATTTTCCATGAAAATGCTTTCTATCCGAAAATATTATGGGGGTCCGATATTTTTCGATAGCCTTGGCATTTTTTTCCTTTCTTACCTGTATCCTATATTATAAGGTCATATTTTCTGTACAAACTTGTTCTTTCCAAACTCAAACCTTTTGTGCATAGACCTTTTTCTCTTCAAAAACTGACTTCTACAGGGTTTTCCAATTAGTGGTTTCATTTTGAATAGCCCGCTATTTTGGCATCTGTCATAATAAGAGGTGTCATTTTGTGACAGATAACAACTAAAAACTATGCCTGAATTTCATCAAAAAATCATTATAAGAGATGAGGCTCATTTTTACTTTGGGGGCTACGTTAATAAGCAGAATTGTCGCATTTGGGGTTCAGAAAACTCAAAAATAATTAACGAAAAGCTTCTCTATCTGCAACGTGTAACTGTTTGGTGCGGTTTTTGGGCAGGAGGGATCATTGGGCCTTATTTTTTTTTAAATAAAGCTGGAGCATCTGTTTCGGTGAATGGATTGCGCTATCGAACCACGATTAATGAATTTTTATGACCAGAATTGGAAGATATGGATGTGGACGATGTTCATTTTCAACAAGACGGCGCTACGTGCCACACAAGTGGCGAAACCATCGGTCTTTTGCTTGAAAAGTTAAAAGGCTGAGTGATTTCTCGAAACGGCGATTACAATTAGCTGCCGAGATCATGCGATTTAACACCTCTAGACTTTTTTCCTTGGGTTCACGTGAAAGATAAGGTTTATGCTGATGCTCCTCAGTCAATTCAAGAACTCCGAGAGAAGATTCGTGCCAATATCGACGAAATAGAGCCCCAAATGTGCAAAAATGTAATGGAAAATTTCATCAAAAGAGCGTGGTTCTGCAAACGCAGTGGTGAAGGCCATATGAATGATATTGTATTTTATTATCAATGACAAACCTTCCGCTATTGATTAAAATAAAAGTCAAATAATTTTTCATAAAAAATATGCGTTTTTCTTATAAATCAAAATGATACCTCTAATAGGAAAACCCTTTACATATATTTCTTTCAATATTAAGTACATGTACAAAATATAGAAGATTAATTTATTATAAATTTATACATCTAACATCAAAGGATTAACTAATACTTTACTGAATTTTTTTCTCATAAACCAGTACCTAAATATATCACCGAAAAAAATTTTCGACAACTTATTTTTCTCTTGAACACATTGTAACCCTCTTTATCTCACCCAGTGATCCCAGATCTGAAACCGACGCAGTGTCTCACACTCTCAGCCTGCCTGTCGGTGTGAATCGGGTAGGGAGCGAAGACGGGGCACGTTGTCATTTTTCTTTCCTCGTCACTCTTGCACGCGAGAACGACTCGTCCCATTTCCCCTTATTCTCCTCGCTTCTTCGTTACAATGCATGCGTTTTCAACTGTTTCTTTATTCTTATGGGAATTCTTCCGGAAGTTCTTTTTAGGTGAGTGACTTTTTTTTTAATGAAAGATTTTGTAATTCTAAATTAGGCTCATCTTGAAACATTATAAAAAGATTTAAAAATTTAAAGTAAATTGTATAATACAAGTATTTTCATCCCAAGTTTTAGTGACCTATCCGAAGACTCAATTTGAAAATTGAGATTTTTTTATAAGGAGGAAAAAATTATGTTCTTAAAGCAGTTAATTCCCAAAGATTGAATATCTTTCATTTAATATTTTGATTTGAAACATTGAATACTTATTAGCTTTGAATTAGACAGAAAAATTTACTTTGAAGCTTTAGAATTTTTTTACAATTTTACAAGATGAGCCTAATTTAGAATTACGAAATCTTTCATTTAAAAAAAGTCACTCACCTGAAATAAAGTTCTGGAAGAATTCTCAAGATTAAAGAAAGGTTTAAGCATCACTTAAAAAATAAAGTCATTGTGGAATTTTAAGTTCTCCTATGTTCAAACTTACAAGAAAATAGATCAATAATTGAAAAATTCTTAGATTTTTCAGTCGAAGCTTTATTTGTAAATTTTTATTTTTTATAAATAGGTTAAATATTCATGAATTTCTTAAATGTTCCAACATTTAAAAAATATGTAATCAGAGAATTATGTGCAAAGTATTTTATATGAAGAAGTAATAAACATTTGACCTAATGAGTGCTAAATCTCTTACTTTTTTGTGACCTAAGCACAGATTTTACACTTAAAATATAAAAATGCTTCACAGAGTTGAAGTATTTTCTAAATATGAAGCAGTTTATTCACAAAGCTTTAAAATTTTGCAATTTAAATCTTGGTATAAAATTTGAACCATTTATCGACTTTGAATTTTTCCTACGATTTCAGAAGAACAGGCAAATTAAAAATTACAAAATATTTCATTTAACAGATTGCAGCTGCCCATAAGATCTTGTAAAATCGTGACATGATTTAAACACGAACTTGAAAAAAAAAATTTCATGTAAAATTTGAAATCAATAAATACTTATGTGATCATATGCAAATATCACTGAACACATTTTTTAGCTTTTTAATTTATCTCCTCCTATTAGAAAATTTTTCCTTTCCGTAAAGCAATTAATTTTTTAAATGAAAAGTCTGTGATTAGGCTGCAAACAGTGAGATGACAATATGTCTAACATAAAATTGAGAATGTAATATTCAATCTTAAATTTTATGTTTATCTCTTCTTAATGCTAAACAATTCGCTAATTGAAAATTTTTTAAATGTACAAAATTGGTAAAAAGTATGGAAATTCGAAATTTATAATTTAGGCTTTCGTTTAAAAATTTCAAATATTTTCAATTTATATATAGATTCAAATTGTAAATATTTGTTAATTTCAAATTTCCACTTAAAAATAATTTTTAGACTTTCTAAATGATTCCACCATTTTTTTAAATCTTATAGATGTTTATTTTAGGGAAAAAAAAATGGGACGAGTCGTTCTCGCATGCAAGAGTGACGAGGAAAGAAAAATGGCAACGTGCCCCGTCTTCGCTCCCTACCCGATTCACACCGACAGGCAGGCTGAGAGTGTGAGACACTGCGTCGGTTTCAGATCTGGGATCACTGATCTCACCGGATCTTTTTCATAGGCATAGCAGTGGACTTATTTTTAGAGACATAATTTCTAACAGTTTCTAGTGGTTCCTTCCTTCTTTTTCTTGCATGTAATCACTGGGTGGAAAGTGATGTATGAATTTCTGAAACAACATCAATACTATTATAGAAGGAGAATGTCTTTGTAGGTATGAGGATGCTGATGCCGCGGTATAAATATGTGTGCCATTCATAACCCTTACCTCATTATTTGCCTTATCACTCAATTGTCCATTACCTCATAAAATCTTCATTCATTTGCGTTACTTATTATTGTTAATAAATAGTAATATAGTAATTTAGACATCTAGGGAGAAAAAACTTCACAATTGCAAAATAAATTTTTTTCCCGTGCTGTATATGTTTTTTTCCACGCGGGGGTCAAAAAATGCACTTTTTGACCCGCTAGTAAAAAAATGTATTTCTTACACTAAATCATGATACAAAGAATTCCAGCGTATTTTAATTTTTCGAGCATGCGTAGGAATATCAAATTTGAGCTTTCAGTAAATTTTTTAAAGCTATAAGAACACCTCAATAGCGTTTCATAAGTTACTGAAGCTTTCACTCATTGCTTTTTATTTTTATTGTATCACAGACAAAAAAACGGATCAAGCGTTTCGGTGTGAGAAAAGAAAACCTTGAATAAAAGAAAGAGATATTGCTGGAATTCATTCATTTTTGTCATAAAAATTACAAAATTAGAGTACAATAACGTTTATAAATGCCTTCTTCACAGTTTATAGTTAAGTTTCGGAAAAACAACGACTTTCTTTGTAATCGGCATTGATACGGTCGAAAACAAATTACTATTTATATAGAAATTCATCAGTTTTTCGGTGCCTAACTTTAAATCGGTGAAGAGGCATTAGGGAATGCTGATTGATAGAGAGCATGTTCAGTGAGAGGCTTGCAATAGGATGGATAGCAGAATCACTAACATACAGAGTGGCTACGAGTGGGCTGCAGAAAAGTAATCATATATTATAAAAGACTTTAGCATAAAATACAATTTTCTTAGTCGGCAAACCCGAAAGAAAAAAGTCTGGAGGCGTTAAATCGCATGATCATCACTTGTGTGGCATGTAGCGCCGTCTTATTGGAAATGAGCATAGTCCACATCCATATCTTTCAATTCTGGCCATAAAATCCGGTGTAGAGTCGTTTGCGAAATACCTAATTCCAAAGAACGGCGTGGAATGGACAAACCTTGTTTTTCCTCCACACTGTGAGCCAGTGTTCGCAGAACGTGGACGTAAACGGCCCCCATCATGGACCCTACCAGCTCATGGCTTCTTCCTCGCTCCACTGCCATAGGTTGGTTGAATGAGGAAGACACAATGTGCTCGAAGCATCTATGGTGGGGGCCGTTTACGTCCACGTTCTGCGAACACTGCTGTGAGCTACAGAAGCAATATTCACTGGTGTTCTTGCACGACGGCCACGAGTTAGATTCTTCACATCACTAACTTGTCCCAACAGCTCGAATTTTTGCACCAATTTCACAATAGCTGGCCGAGAAGGTGCTTCATGACGTTCGAGAAAACTTTTAACTTTACGAACTGTTTTAGCAAAATTTTTACCATCTTTATAGTGAATTTAACAATTTCAATGCGTTTTTAAAGCGTGTATCGTTCCATTTTTATAAATGGCATAGTTTTTAGTTGTCATCTGTCAAAAACTGACACATCTTATTATGAAAACTGCCAAAATATCGGCCTTTTCAAAATGAAACCTCTAATTGAAAAACCCTGTATATGGGTGGAGGTTTTGTTGTTCTCCCCACATAGTCGGCAAAGTGGACTTTCTGCAAGCTCTACCTTATGCCTGTGATACGCGAGGTTGCCGTGTCCAATAAACACATTTGGTAGGGTTTTCACCTCATTTTTGCTGAGCATGTGCATATCTGCAACTCGTTTGGGGTTTTGATGCTCACCAATGAGGGTTTTGGCTTGCTTACATGCCGTAGCCTTGTACCACTCTTTCTGGTGTTCCTCGGCCCACTACTTACCAATGCTTTTAGTAACCAACCTGTTTGAAATACCTATTACTGGTTCTAGACCAGTTGGATTTTGTTTTGTCGCTAGCTTTGCTAGTCTATCCGCTATCTCGTTGCCCTTGATACCCCTGTGTCCAGGGATAATGTGTAACTTGGTTGTCTTCAGCTAGTTTATTTAATGCTTCGAAGCATTCCTAGACCAGCATTGAGATAGTCATTGACTCGTCTAATGTCGTGTTGGCGGCTGAGATATCTGAGCAGATGCGGATGTTCCTGCCGCGGTCATAATCCTGCGCTTCGCGTGCGCATTGGAGTATGGCCGCGATCTCGATTCGTAGAACTGTGGAGTGGGATCCCAAGGGGACCGTAAATCTCGTGTCACTGTTCTTCCTGTAAACACTGGCCCCCACGCCTTCCCTGTTCTTGGAGCCATCTGTAAACCAGTTGTTAACATCATCTGGGAGATGTGCGCGACCCACCTTCCAATCGTCCATAGTAGACAAGCTTACCTTGTACGTTTTGTCGAAGAGGTAGCGCGTTCTACGTCACACGCTCGTACGTCATCAATCAGATAATAGCGAATCAGATTTTGGCTTGCGTGAACATAGCGCCCGCCTCGTTCTAAAACAAGAGAACGAAAGGCGCTTAAGTACAATAATATCTTAAACGAACAAAAAAAACGTTGCAGTATTAAAGTATTCAAATTTAGTTAATTTCGGAGATAATACAATTCATTCTTTTAATATAAGTACCTTCAGCTTTTGGGAAGTCACAGACTTCAAATATTACATAAATTGTAAATTTATTCAGTGGTAATAACTATTTATAAAATAATTCTCCGGCAAGGCCACCCGCCATGACAAATTAGTTTTAATTGTCTTTGAGTTGAGTTTCCTTATGAATAGGTAATAATCAGAGTTTTATAATAGATTTTTTATAAACGCCCTTGGCTGTTTTTACATTCACAGCCCGCACGAGGTTATCCTGATCGGGATGGCAAGAGATGACTCTACCCAAATTCCATTTACAGGGAGGATTTTTGTCATCGCGAATAAGAACAATGTCGTCTTTATTGACGTTTAATTCCCTATTTCGTCATTCATATCTATTTTGCAATCTTTGAAAATATTCAATAGACCATCTTTTCCAGAGAAGCTCATTCAATCTCTGCACTAACTCCCAGCGCGACAATCGATTGTCGGTTAAGTTTAGAGCAGAAGGTTCCGGAATTGAGACCAAATGAGATCATGTTAAAAAGTGACCGAATGTTATAGTACATTATGCAACATGTTCAACGTGATCACCACAAGTGGGTAAATCGTACGCACGAGTTGCATACGATATTTTTTGACACAGTATGCGTAAAATCGTTTCTATGATATCAGACATGATGAATTAATTGAAATTATTTGTGAAAATTATTATATTTAATTATGTGTTATTTTCTAAATAAAATACACATTAAATATTTATAAGACGTTTCGTAACTTTATACAACTTAATTTAATTCGCAAGTTAAGCACAGTTCATAATAACGGAAAAAAATTAATTAATTAATTAATTAGTTGTTGAAATAAACTATTGCATTTCATGAATTATTTCCTTTTTAGTCACCGTTATCGTAGTTTTCAGTTTCTTTGGAGCTGGAACATAATCCTCATCGTTGATAGCATTAGAAATCCGCGTTGAAATTTTTCTTTTATTTCATATTGAGTCTTCGATGTAGCCTTTCGCTACTTGTTCCGACTTCCAACCACCATGGCGCTTCAGCGTTGTTATATTAGCACCGCTATTAGCGAGGAGAGTAGCGGAAGAGCGCCGAAAAATGTGTTCGGTGTATAATTCAGGATTTTATAAACCAAGCCACACAGCTATAGTTTTAGACATAGCACCGATGGTATTTATCCCAATAGGCTGATTGATGCACGAGCTCTTACGGTAGGCGAGGAAATTTTTTTTTTTATTTTACGCACACTGTATCGTAATAAGCCGTTTTACGCACTCATATGGGTGTGTAAAAACGCATTTTACGCACACTGTGTCAAAAAGGTATCTTAAAGTAAATTTTGAACACCTTTTCCGTTCATTGTGAAAATTGAATGCTGGCTCTGCTCGCACGAGGCTACCGTTTCTCTCTCTCGACTTGTACTGACTTATCGTCGAATTCGTCGATCGATATTCGCGAAGAAAACCTACGTCACACGCTCGTACGTCATCAATCAGATAATAGCGAATCAAATTTTGGCTTGCGTGAACACCTCATGTTATATGTTTTAAATCTTATGTGCAAACTCGACTCTAGAGCATCCGTTTTCGCGCGTTTTTGGTAGGGCTGAGGGGACTCGCAACTCATCACTCGTGGGTGATCTAGAATTCTAAAACTCCCGGAGTGTTTTTTCTTATCCTATATAGCGCCGTGTTTTTTCTAGTAAAAAAAGCCGCTATAACGGTTAAACGGAATTTTTCGAAATTATTGACTAAATAAAAAAACTTTTTAATAAATTTCTTTCAGGATAACCTTCTTTGGTGTGCATTAACTGGCACATTTATGGAAAATTTTCTAAGAATTTTTGGAATAATATAAAGTGAGTTATTTTTAAAAATTCCGTTCAGCGAAGGTCCACCAGAATGGATGCCAGATCTTAAATTTGAATCACCCCCCAAAAACAAGAAAAAGTTTCGTGACGTGATTGATTGAAGGCTGTATTAATATCTAGTAAAATACACACATATTGCCTAGAAAGTGAAGAGACATTTTTTTAGACTCATTTTATACTACAGTGATAAAAAGTAAACAATACCAGTGATGACTCCTAGATATTTAGCGTGTTTGGAGATTTCTAGTTGCTGTCCTCTCAGTTTCAGTATTTTAGTGGTACTCCACTTGTATCGCCTGGTAAAAATGACCACGTCAGTTTTACCAGGATTCATCGAGAGTCCTGTTGTTCGACAGCAGCTGTCGACGACCTTCAACGTTTGCTGCATAACGCCTATCAGTGCGTCCAAGTGCATTCCACGTACTGGATGTGTGGTTGATAACACCCTCGATGTCCATGAATGTTCCAATAGCGAATCCTTTAAGGTTCAGTTGCTCCTCAATCAGATTCACCGCTTGCTCAGGGCTGTTTCAGTCGATTGATTGGCCCTGTAAGCATGCTGATCACTTTGTAGCGATTTTACAGTTAGGATCTTGTCGCGAATGTATCTATCCACGAGCCTTTCCTCCGTTTTTAGTACGAAGCAAGTAAGGCTGATTGGTCGGAAGTCCTTCGGGGATGTCCATCCTTTCTTGCCTGCTTTAGTTATGAAGATAACCTTTGTCCCTTTCCAAGCTTTGGGGATGTAGCCCAGAGTCAGACTGGCCCTGGAAAGCCTCACTAACGGCCCTATGATAGGGTCTCCAGCCCTCTGTAGTAGGACCGGGTGGATACCATCTGCACCTGGAGACTTAGATGGGTTGAAAGACTTCAAGGCCCATCTAACCTTGGCTGGGGAGGCGATCTCGTGGGCCAGCCGCCTACGGTTTGTAGTTCTGTGAAAAAGCATTCCCAGTTTGCTTTTCTCGGGTTTCTAGTCCATGTAGGGCACTTTCATGAGTAAAGTATGCCGATCCTATGATTAGCTTACCAATCTGGTCTCCGGAGCAAAGATCCAGTAGTGGGACGATGTTGACGTTCTTGGCCAGGATGCATGTCTTCGGGTTGGGCATCTCAGGGTACTGGAGAGCCAATAGACACGGTTGCGCACACACTGGCTTAGGGGGAGCCGTTTCTTGGTCGTGACGCGAGCCAGGACCATGACCGCCCCTGACCCCTATCCATTCACTCGAGAAAACCCGTTTATAGGGATCCTCCATTCACTCAGGAGAGCCCATTTATAGGGATCCTACCTTTCAAACCTTCAGGGTCGGAGACTGCCGCAGCCCCGGACCGCGCATTAAGCCCCTCCACCATCGAGAAGGTTCTACAGCTCCTAGGAGGGGAACAGTTAGTTAACTCTCCGACAATTTATTTTTCTTAAAAGTTGACTGCAAGAAAAAATCAACCTTGGTTCAAAGTTAAACGGAGAACTCCCCAATATCTTGCAGGTATATGTGTTAATACCTGCACCATCGGGACCTTGGTAAAAATTTTCTTGAAATTATAACCTTATTACTAGTCGGGATACATATATTCCAAATATATCCCACTCTCATCATTTTGGAATGGATTAAAATATAAACATGTCAAATCATTTTTACAGTCGTTCAAATTTCCTCATCAATTTTTTTTGTGGTGTGTGTTGTTCTCGAGGAGACTTACTATTAATTTGAAACCTGTTACTCAATACATTTTTGTCTCAAAAATCGTATCGTTAAATGGGTCCAAGGAACAAGTTATAAAATTCCAAATCACGGTTGAACTATTTTGTCTCATAATGAGCCGCTTAGACCCATTTTAGCATAGTCACAATTAATTATGTTTAATGTGAGATCTATTCTTACAAATTTGTAATAAGTAAAAAAATTATCGTTTCGAATCAGTAATTCTCATTAAAAAAGAATTTACTGAGTTTTTTTCTTTTAGTGCATTTTCAGTAAACTTAAGACGTTTTTCCTTAGTAATTTTTTATCCATGGTTGCAATTTATATAATACTCTTTGCAGAAAATCATCAATATGTCTTCAGAATTTGCTTTTTATTTCGTTTTTTTGAAACTTATTATTCCCGTATTCATTGCAGTATTTACTTACACTGTATGTGTGTTTGATTTATTTACAGAAAGAAAATCTTCAACAAGTCAGTCAACCAGAGTCAGATTTCAATAAATCTTCTAAAGAAACGCCTACAAAAGTTAAAAAAATTAATAGGGATTCATTAAAAAAAAACGATGAAGTCAAAGCAGAAAAAGAAACAATCATCTTGAATGTATCACATGAAAACAGCAAGGAATTCGTCAAGGAAACGAAAGAACAACCGAAAGATTCTGTTTTTAAAGAATCAAAGGATATTATAAAGGAAAATGTGGTCCATGTACAATCTGCAAGCAAGGAATCTAAAAAGACGAAGAAAAAAAATGATATTCTTGCTCAAATCGGTAAGATTTTAATCACTTTTTAAAAAATAATTGAAAAAACATCTGCTCATGGGTTGATGGTACCAGTCTCCGGTCATGCATCTATGTTCGGCCAGTGTTGGCCAGTGCCTTTTAAAACTCTGTATTTAGTAAAGTATTGCATTTCGTAAATTGTCGAAAATACGTGAGAAAGAAAATGACAAACTGTTTTCGGCCGGTCACTAGTGTGTCATTATAAATATGAGTAGTTTTGACAACTATTTTATATATAAGGTATTTTCTACGAATTTTTGGTAGCTTTCTCAAAATTATTCATGGATTTTTTTTATTCAACTTATTTTTTAGGAGGTGATAAAGATGGAGTTAATGTATCTCTCCTGATGACTTTGGTTCAAAAAGCAGAACTGAGCAGGTCTGAAATTCAAATTCTTATTGATCAGCTTCTAAACAAACAACTGGATAATCCATCTGAGCATTCTGAATGGATTGAAGGTCGTGCTGATCCAATGATAAAACTGAAGAAACAGTTGGCTGAAAAAGAGAAAGCACTTGATGATGAACACGAGGCTAGCGTTGCTTTTCAAAATAAATTGAAAGAACTGCGTGTGGAGTTGAATGCAGAAAGATCTCGATTGTCTGTAAATGTTCGTCATTTGGAGGAAGCACTTAATGCAAAAATGACAGAGACTCAAACTTTGCATACTCGTATGCAGCATATACTAGAGAGTCACGCTGCTGAGAAACAAGGATTCGCAAGACAGATAGAACAATTACAGGCCAAGATCAGTGAGGATGCAGCTATCATTCATAAAATGCAGGAAGACCAAGGTCAGACGCAAGGTCATTTGCAACAAGAATTAATTGCTCAACGAAAACAATTGGAGGTACAATTCGCTCAAATGCGTGACAACGAGAATGCACTTCAGACACAACTTGCACAAAAGCATGTAGAGGTACACGAATTGCAGAATGTCAATATGTCCGTTTCTCAGGAATTACAAGTGACTTGTGAAACGACATCGGCTGAAATAGAAATGTTAAGACAACAAATTGCAATGATGCAGGAGCAGCTTATACGTTCTGAGAGTCAATTGCAACACTTCAAAGAAGTAAGCAATTTTTTTATTACTTTTTAAATATTTTCCTTCCCCCCTCATTTTTGCTCTCATTAGTGTTCTAGAACATGCTCGGTTTATTGTGCTATAAGCATTTACTGAGTATTTGTGAACAATTCAAATAAAAATGATTAAAATCGTATTTCTTAATTCAGAGCACAAATGTGTCCCAATTTATTCTTCACGTTTCATTTGAAGTTATAAACACATAAATAGTTATTTTTATTGAAAATAACAACAATTAGTCGAATTTCGCATAAAACTGGGTAGGCTAAAATTGGAAAGGCGTCAAATTCAAATTATAAAGGATGTTAAAATGAAATAAAAAAGATTTTTTTCAATAATATAGAACAATTATATGCTATTATTACTCTTAGTTAGTTTCTAGAAACAATTATGAATTAATTGTTAATATATTTGTTTGAACAATAAGTACTTCAAATGCTCTCAGAAGCTCTATGAATTCCCTATTGTTGAGCATGTTATCAAGAGTATTTACTAAACATGAATTTTCGAGCATTTAAAAACCCCACCTATCACCATCTAAATGTCATTTTTGACAGAATTGGGATTTTCTTACTCCTTCACGTGATAATTCAATATAAAAAAGTTTGATTTAACTTAACACATCATAATATTCAGGCTGAAGTCGTAAATATTGTGCATATTGTCCACATTTTCCCCATTAGTATATATTGACTTTTTGCAAGAAAAGCGATAATGGTGTATAGATTACGCAACAATGAGAAGTTAGTAGCTTTAAGCAAATCAGTGACAAGGACAACTGTTTTCGCGCTATATACAAAAATAGTACTAGTTGCAGTAGAAGTAGTATTAGTTTTAAATTAATTAGTTAATTAGTCGAGTTTGAAATTTCTGCCACTGCCTACATTATTGGCGAATCACTAGTCACGTATCAGATAGGATACGTTGCCGACAGGTGCCCTCGTAGACAATTTCAAACTCTTATATCGCAAATAAATGCAAATTAAATTCAAATTTAAAGAATTTGAAATCTTTCTGTGGAAAAAAAGACGCTTTCGACTGCGCTGGGATTCGAGCTCAGGTCTTTCGATTGCACTAATTAATTTGAAATCATTTATACCCGCAAGGCTGAGCCACTAGGCAATATAAGGAGATCTTCCTGTGGAGAAGGAGATGTCGGACGCCTGTGTAGCTCAGTGGTAGAGCAGTCGATCGGCAATCAAAAGACCTGGGCTCGAATTCCAGCGCAGTCGAAAGCGTCTTTTTTTGACAGAAAGATTTCAAATTCTTTAAATTAGTTTTAAAGCTTAGGGAATTCATGATCTCCCTTTTGGCACGTAGGTTTACGTATATTGTACCGCCCCTTCTTCTTTTAATATCGCATAATCCCATGCACCCTGTTCTTCTTGCAGAGTCCGTTTCCATCAAGCTCATCTTCTATTTGTAGTACCTCAGACTTCCATATCGTGTCAGGAGCTGGGTTACCATTTTTGCCTCAACCCATCTGTCGCTAGGATGCTTTCGTGTCTATTCCATACTAAGCTTGCCATGAGCATCACTTGAAAAAGGGTTAGATTCATGCACCTGTTCGTCTGCCCTTTGAACCGTCAGTGTACCATACACTGTTCCCACATAGAAAACTTTGGGTACCATACATTTCAGCTTTCCTTTTAGGTGTATTAACCCGGAAGAGAGAGTTGAATCTATACCTTATCAACTTCTTTCCATGGACGAAGCGATGATACGACACTTTGATTCTTTCTTCGGTTACCTTCACGAAACCTAGCTGCTCCAATGTCAGCCTGGTATTCGGGTATTCCTAGGATACTATTGCCACTGTTGGGTCATTGACCATACCAATTCGAAAGAAACTCAGTTCCCTTTCATGGGTCCTTGATCCATACCTTTCAGTGACTCATCCTTAGAAGACAATTTATCGTCATTACATCGTATATCGTATAGTATTATTTTCTGTCAAGGTTCTTTTTCTTATACTATACCAGAAGTTATAGAAACATGTATTTTAGAATAAAGAAAAATCTTTTTTTTTCAAAAGTGTGATAGGGAAAAGGAAGATTCTGTTACACACTGTTTATACGTAATAACTTATCTGATTTTATACTTTTATAGGAGTCTCGACGGGTTGAAGTTGATTTTGACAATAGATTAAAAAGCGCTCATCGTCATGAGCAGGAATTACAAAAGCAAGTCAATACTTTGCAGTCAGAATTAAATCTTGCGAAATCGGAAGCCAGTGAAGCGGCATCGCTGAAAGCTGAATGCAACAAAGTCCAATCAGAACTCATAAAGCTCAACTCGGAATTATCTTCATCTCAAAATGAATCTAAAACGGAAGCGGTGGAAATTACAACATTGAAGAATGCTTTGAGTGAAAAACAAGAAGAGATCCGAAAAACGCTGTCACATCTCGCTGAATCGCGAAATATGGTCATCAAATTAGAAACAGAATTGAACGAGGTGAAAAAAGAGTTGAAACAAGTCAAAACGGACTTTTCAAAATCGCAAGATAATTTCAATTTAGGGCAAAGCGACCTTAAAAAATCTCAGGACGAATTAAAGGAGCTTCAGAAAGAATTATTTAGGGTTCAAAAAGAATACGCAGAAGCCACTAGAGTTTTGCATGTGCAAAATAATTCTTTCGAGGAAACAAATGAAAAATTCTCTGATCAGGTATATTTCATTTTTAGCAGTTTTCAATTTTGATGTGTCATATTAAAATGATTATGATCGAGGAACTGGATTTCATACAAAAAAAAAAAATTATTTCACGTAACGTGGTTGACTTTTGAGCACTTTGAACAGCAGTTTCGATTCATATTTGCTGAAAGAAATATTCCAATAAAATATTAATAATAAATCTGTTTTGTTTTCTTGTTTGTGCATATGTAATTGTTAGTAAGAATACAAAAAACTTCCCGTTTTCGTACTTGTAAAATTCTTTGATATGCGCGAAAAATGAGCTAAACAGTAGTGTTCAGTAATGCCTTCAATCCGGTAAAGTTCTACGCATAGAAAAACACGGTAAACGATAAAATAAGAGATTATAATAAAATAACGTTGAATGAATTGTACTAATTTTCTATAAATATTTTTCGAAGTAAAAATAGATCAAACAAATCAAATTCATTTGAGTCCACTTAAAGAACAGTTTGTTTGCTAAAAAAAACATATCTTGATTATACGTCCAATGAAAAGAAATTTTTACGGTTTCTTCCGTATATTAAATCAATGTTTTTTAATCAAATCAAACTATTCTCTTCGCGTGTAAAAGATTTCATGACTCTAATAAGATTTGATTCATTTATGTAGAAGTTTATCGTAAATTATTCTATTAATAAAATAATTCGTTAGCTCTGATATGAGGCTAATTTTCATTACTATTTATCTTCTTGACGTCATTACTGGAAAGACGGAAGAAAATGATGAAAGAAATATACACGAAACACTTCACAAACGTCACGAATTATCTGACAAAAAAGGGGCACGAAAACAATGCAAAATAACCAACCCTGTACATGCAAACTACTCCATATACTTTCACACTAAATTTAATAAAATTAAAAACTCAATTCAACAATTTAAAATTAATCAATTTCTGACATTACGTTTACCCCGTAAACGGATTGATCGATAAACAGTCGATTTGTGCGCATCCTAAGATAATGGAAACGTTTAACTTTTTCGCCATTAGAAAACACATTATTTAAATACTTTTCTTTGCAAACCGATAATTTTTTTGCTTTTGTCACAGATGACTGTGATGAAAGGAAATCGATCAGCAGAGGGCCGTGAAAATGGAATTGAGGAAAGGGTACGAAGGACTAGTGTTGAACAAGTCGAGCAAGAAAGTTTGTAAGTAATTTTGTTGAAACTGTATATTCTATCTGTATTCTTTTCATAACAAATTATTGTCTTGCCACGATTGTACTTTTAGATAATGTCTCTAGCATTAAACCTGCTGTGTGTGGTAAGTTTAATAATTGTGCATGTATATTGTTCGCTATGGTATGGTCTTATACAGTCTTATACAGAAAAAATGCATATTCACTTCACTTCACCCTCAAATTATCTATCCGTCCGTAGCACGTCAGTTAACGCGCCGACCTACTCTCATCTTCCTCTCCCCGCTCACACTCGACTTCCTCCCCCACTCTCATCTTTCTCTTCCCTCTTCCCCAACTCGACTTTCACCGATTTTTCCTTCATTCTCTATCTGTCCGTAGCACGTCAATTGATGCGCCGACCAACTCTCATCTATTTCACTCCCAATATTTTTTTTCATGGTGCATCATCAGAAGTTTCACTCCAATAAATTTATACATTTGTGTCACAAATAGTTATTTTATCTTTGTTGTATTGTAATGTAAGATTATAGAATAATTATTAGGTGCGCAACTAAGTTCCCGTTGTGTTTTTGATGAAAATGCAACTTTATTGTAAAAAAAATGATTACAAATGAATCATTCAAAGTATTGCCCATCGTTAGCTACAACTTTTGCCTATCTTTCTGGTAGAGCTCGAATATCGTTACGGTAAAAGTATTCATCTTTTGAGGTTATCCATGAATCAAGCCATTTTTCAATGTCTTCATATGAGCGGAACTGCTGATCAGCCAGACCATGTGCCATCGACCGGAACAAGTAATAATCAGACGGCTCAATATCTGGGGAATATGGTGGGTGGGGTAAGACTTCCCATTTGAGCGTTTCCAGGTAAGTTTTAACGGGTTTGGCAACGTGAGGCTGAGCGTTGTCATGCTGTAGAATCACTTTTTCGTGCCCCTGCTCGTATCGTGGCCGTTTTTTGCGCAGTGCTCGGCTCAAACGCATCAATTGCGTTCGATACCGTTCCTCAGTGATGGTTTCGTTTGGTTTCAACAGCTCATAATAAATAACACCGACCCAGTCCCACCAAATACACAGCATAACCTTCGCAGTGTGAATATTCGGCCGAGCCGACTACGTAGAAGCATGCCCGTGCAGTCCCCATAACTTTCTTCTCTTTGGGTTGCTGTAATGAATCCATTTTCCATTACCCGTCACGATGCGATGAAGAAAACCCTTCTTTTTTGCCGCCGAAGCAGTTGTTTACAGGCGAAAAAACGACGCTCAACGTCCTTTGGCTTCAAATCATAAGGAACCCAAGTTCTTTGTTTTTGAATCATTCCCAACACATGCAATCGCTTGGAAATGGCTTGGCGGGTAACTGCTAATGCTAAAGCAAGATCTTCTTGCGTTTGGCACGGATCCTCATCGAGCAATGCCTCCAATTCGGCGTCTTCGAAGGTTTTTGGCCTTCCTCCACGCGGACGGTCGTCAACATCGAAATCACCGTCTTTGAAGCGACGGAACCAATCACAGCAAGTTATTTTACTTAGAGCAGAATCTCCGTAAACTTTTTGGAGCTCTCGATGCACTTCAGTCGCCGTTTTCTTCGAATGAAAGAAGAAAATCAACACTTCCCGCAAATGACGATTATGTAGCACAAAATGAGATATTTTCACACAACCAAAAGTATATGATGCCAAAACAAAATCACTAATGTGTCAAAACGGTTTGTTTATCATATGTCTAAGCTTGATTCAGGACGTTTTGGATATGTCAAAAACGACCAGCACTTACTGCTGGAACCATCTATTTACAAACAGCGGGAACTTAGTTGCGCACCTAAAGCAATAATTTCTTGATCGTTTATCTGAAATAAATGAAGAGATATTACTGTAATAACATAATATTTGTGTTTGATGCATATGTTAAAATAGCACTAAAACCGTCATTTCGAAAATAATTTACTGATAGATTATGCTCTTATAAAAGATATGCAGCTTAAAGTTGCACAAGAGAAGTGTTTTAAAAAATAAAGACCAAAAATATAGATTTATAGACAACTTGAGGAGAAAATAAAGACAAAATAGTTATTCTTTTATCTAAAGATAATGGTGGCGCATACTATAATTTTGTAATGTTGTCGTGGTGGCTGAATACATTGGTGCTTTAACGCTTTTCATAGCCTTAACTTAAGGGGGGTATTCTACTGTGACGGGCAAGAAAATAGGTATTTTTTAGGAATATTGTAAAGGTGCTTACTTTCAGGAGAAGATTCCATGTTGAACATTGACAATCGATTAGTTTTTTGAAAAGTTATTTTTTTCTTACCTTTGAAAGGTAGAATGTTAATCGGGAAACGTTCACATTACAAGTGAAATAGGGAAATAAAACAAAATTTCCGCTCATTACACTGGTCAACAAAAGTGACCTATGTCCAAGTGAAAATGTAAAGGGTTTTCCAATAGGGACATAACAATTTCATATCTTTATATGAACGCACCCTTAAACTTTTTTAATGAACTGTTAATGTCAAAACGTTAGTTAAAGTCAACATTTTCATCATGGTAAAGTTCACGAACCAGCAACGTTTGGAAATTATTAAAAATTACTACCGAAATTCTGACTTTAAGAGCGCTTACTCCAATTTTTGGCCGTAATAATCGTCCCACCCGACAGGCTGTGCGTGCTATAGTGGACAAATTCGAGACCAAATTTACACTATTGGACGTTCCGGTGCCAAAAAGACGTCGTATTGCTCGAAGCGAAGAAATAATCGCAGCCGTAAGTACATCGATTCAAAATGAGCCAAATCAGTCGATTCCACGTCGTTCTCAAGAATTGGGCATCGCTCAAACACTGTATTTTTTTCGTGGATGAAAACGACCGTCATGTTACCGTCAATGGAGAGCGCTACCGTGCTATGTTGGAAGATTATTTGTGGCCAGAATTGGATGAACTTGACATCAAGGATATGTGGTTTCAACAAGACTAGTCTATGCCAACAAGCCAGCAACTTTAGACGATCTCAAAGACAACATCCAACGCGAAGTTGCCAACGTTCCGGTCAAAATGTGTGCCATAGTGGTGGAAAATTGGGTCCAAAGAATCGACCGCTGTAAACGGGCTCGTGGTGGTCATATGACCGATATCGAATTTCATTCATAAAATGTAATGCTTTCACTACACCCACAATAAATTTGAACTCAATATCTCAAATATTTCTGTGTTTTTTTCATAAATAAAATTGTTATGCCCCTATTGGAAAACCGTTTATCATGTGAATTTTCAGCGACATGTTTACTTCCATTTCCTGGAAGTTTTGCAACATGTTGTCGATCAGGTGTTTGTGGTTTCTGGATTTTGTGTTTCCTAAGAAATTGTTCATGACAGCTTTCACAGACAACCATGTTCGTCTCTCAAGTTCAGTCAAGCTCTTTTCGAAATCACAGTCCAGCATCTGTTGTCGGATTTGTGGTCCATCAAAAACTTCCTCCCTAATTTTAGCTTCACTAAGCGTAGGGAATTAGTTTTTCAAGAAAAAAAGACCAGCTTCTCTGTTTTTATTCAACGTTTTGATAAAAAATTTTACAATGCCGAGCTTTGTATGCAATCCTGGTCGAAAGATCTTTCGAGGAACAAGCGGTGATTTTTGAGTTACGTTCATCTTTCCGCGTTCTAACGTCTCACACGCTGGCCAAACTTTAATATTATAATTTTGGTATCATGCTCTGCTGTCCCAGGTGCATAGAAAGCAACAGTATTTTGTATAGCCAGATTGCAATTCGAGGAGGATTCCTATTACTTTAAAATCACTACAGATTAACCATTTATGGAGCTTGTAATCTATTTTTAAAGTGGGAGGAATGCTGGAAAGCGCTTGTTACTTCCAAAGAGGAGTACTTTGAAGCAGACATCGTCGTCATTGACTACGATTAATTCATTCTTCAGATACAACACGAGGATCGATATTTTCTAGACAGACCTCTTTGCCGGCACCGCCAAATGATCAAAACATCGAAACAAGATCTACGAGGATTTCAAGTCATCTTACTAAATCGGAAGCCTTTCTGACAGCAAGAGTAATCAGCTCACATGTTAACCTTTTTAACATTCCATCCATACTGGATTGTGCGGCTGAATGTAATTTCACCTATACAAGACCCTGCGACGACTCAAAGCTGATGTTATTGGCGATTTTCAAGGAAATCCTTTGATCCAAGCCTCCAATCCCGCCGGGGCAAGGTTATGTCAATGGTGCCAACCTTGTACTCAATCTGCTGTAGTACCCGACCTGTCAGAGCACCACTCACGTTCATCCATATTATAGTATTACTCAAAAATAATGACTAAGTTTACTTGGGCACATCTATGAAGCCGATGTTTAAAGTGATTCTCATCTTCATTTTCCACAACGCCGAGTCTCAGCTTGAGAGATTCAGCGCTTGCTCACTGCCTATGCTCGGTACTAAAGATCCGTAACCTTTTACCGTAAACTTCTGCTTTCTATTGTTCATATTTAGTTTGATATTCATGATTCCTTCCCATAGCCTGCTTCGTCTACGACACCGATCACATTTTTGTCCTGCCTTCTATATTTAACGAGTATTCCCTCAACACGTTGCATGCCACGGGGGTCACCGATGACCGTCACTCAACTTGGCAATGACGCCATGGGGACCACCGGTGACCGGCGTGCCCAGATTGATAGAAATATATATAATAAAGAAATTACAATACTTATAATTTTTTATTATTATCATCGTTGATGTAGTAGTGTGAAGAAATGAATGCAGTATAAAACATCTGACATAACATCATTATATGTATCGCATAATAGAAAATTCATCGTGGCGCCACGGACAATCCCTGTAAAATTGGCATGGTATTCAACGTGTAAAATATCACTCAAATTCACGCTAAATAAGAATTTTTTATTTTTCGGGTGAGGTGGAAAAATTGTGAAATATTTTATAGACGTAGTGGAGAACTCTCCTAGGACGAGGCTAGGCTTACCTGTTGAAACCAAAAAACCCATCTCTCGAGCCAATACACCGCCCGCGGAACCACCTTTCGGCTTGTGATGTGACTTTATAATGTAATTACTGTGAATGTACCTAAATGATAGGCATTTCTCAACACTCAAATTAGAGCACATACGCTGGCGGACATGATTATCACGCCTTTTCTGTTTCGTACGCGTGCACGAAATCCTCATGGCACTTTTTACAATAGTTGCATATAGGGCTTTTATATTAATTACACAGGTTTGCAAGATTTTGTTGTTGAAAAGCTATGGGTCGTTTCCGGAGTAATTTTTGACGTAGAATCCGAAATCAGAATCAGCCTATCACGTCAGGATTATGAGATATTTGAGGTTATGTGCTCGAAAAATGGGGTTTTTCGCTACTTTTGAGGTTATGTACAGGGCGCAAGAAATTTTTATGGTTTTTTTTCTCAAATGTCATCATTTAGCACTACGCTTTCCCTTCAAATGAGCTATTGAACAGTCACGAGCGATTTTTTTCACAAAGATACGGCCATATCAAGTTTTGACATTTATCCGAACAACCTTATGAGCATTCACATTGACTCTTTGGTGCATACCATTCTGCATTCAAAAATTTATCTTGAAAATTTGTGCTTGTGGGTTTTGATGGTCTGTGCATAAAAATGTACAGTCAGAAAATTGACATTTCCATTTCTAAGATGGCAGATTCAAAACGGCGGATCGAAATTTACGAAATTAAACGATTTCGCTCTCTAAAAACTCTTACTCGGGGGTTTCGGAATTGCTGATTACGAAAATGGGGTCGCAAGATTGACATTTTCATGTACAAGATTGCCGGCCGTTTTAAAATGGTGAACTGAAATTTACGGGGAAAACAATATTGGTCTCTAAAATTCTGTACTTGAGAGTTTTTTGAGTCACTGAGTACGAATGCATGTGTACAATATGCGAAGTTTTTCTGTGTATTACGAAGGTCAACTTTCATGAGTCAATTTACTGGTCTAGCATAAACAACCTCAAATTTTGACATTGAATCTACCATCTTGAAAATGGAAATGTCAATCTTGCGACCTTATTTTCGTAATCAGCAACTCCGAAACGACTGTAATGTTCACAGACCATCAAAACTCGCAAGCACAAATTTTCAAGATAAATTTTCGAATGCAAAATGGTATGCACCAAAGAGTCAATGTGAATGCTCATAAGGTTGTTCGGATAAATGTCAAAACTTGATATGGCCGTATCTTTGTGAATAAAAATCGCTCGTAACTGTTCAATAGCTCATTTTGAAGGGAAATAGTAGTGCTAAATGATGAAATTTGAGAAAAAAACCAAAAAAATTTGTTGCGCCCTGTACATAACCTCAAAAGTAGCGAAAAATCCCATTTTTCGAGCACATAACCTCAAATATCTCATAATCCTGACGTGATAGGCTGATTCTGATTTCGGATTCTACGTCAAAAATTACCCCGGGAATGATCTTTCGTTTTCCAACAATAAATACAAACCCATTATTTGCAGACCTGTGTTATTCATCATGAACAGTAATAAAACTTCTATCTAAATTCACAGCACTTCGTATGAGAAGTAATCTCAAAAACGTACTAGTGCGCGAGATTCCGAAGAACCATTGGTAAATCACCTTACTTTTCGTTAAATTTATTGAAAACAAAGAAAGAAAAATGTTGCTCCTTAAGGATGTTGAAGTAAACATTCTAAACTTTACTTTTGTTAAAGTATTTTTTATTCCTATACATTTCAAGTTGTAAGTACATCAGCCGTATTTTGAGAGTGTGTTGAGAGAATAAATTGAATAGAAGCTATTTATATCATGTTGAATAATTGAATCTGTTGCTTGATGAATTTTTAATGAAACTAATTAATCTGTTTTGTTGGAAGCACCATGTATATCAGTGTAACCCAAAAAAATGCAATTTTGAATTTTGTCTATGCCACTTCTCCAGTTTTTGTAGGTTCTGAAAAAAACTTAAATACATTTGTTTTTTCCTTTTTAATCAAACGATGTTCATACAAGCCACCTACCTTTGAAGTTTCTTAAAGAAATTACATAGTATGAAATTTTTTTCAATTACGTCAAAGAGGTAACTAACTTTAATGACACAAGACAGTGTTCCTATACTCCCTTCAAAATGCTGCGACAATATTTTATAATTTTTTTTAGGTTCTCAAAACCAACAATTGGCAAAGTACTCAAATATCATTCTTTTTTGAATTTCACAAATATAATACGCATAGATGCTCAGATCTGTACAATACTACTTCTTTATACATAAATATTAACTTGAATAAAATTAATTTCAGATTGGAACAAAAAGAAAGCCAATTAGTTACCTTAAGATTAGAACTGTCTGTTAAGCAAACGGAGCTAGATCGATTAAGAGGACAAGTGGAAACTTTAAGGAGTGAGGAAAACAAACATCTCAGTCGTATTCTGCAATTAGAAGGCGATTTAGAAGCACAGCGAACAAAAAACAACGTAAGTTTTTTCAAATATCGATTTGCATTTTAGTTTTACACTTCTGTTCATCGTTTTGAGAGTATGTTGCATACATTCTGTCAAATAAAAACTGAGAATTGTTTAACAAATCACAAAATATGCGTTCAATCATCCAAATTCATTTTGTCGCCTTCAAAGTAGGCCCCATTTTCTGCGATAGACGTATGCCAACGAATAATCCTGTCGTCAAAACACTTTCTATAGGCACTTTCTGGTATGACCTTAAGCTTCTTCTACGAATTTTGTTCTATGGCTTCAATGGACTCAAAACGCCTTCCGCGAAGTGAAAATGGTCGATGACATTCGTTGCGTTTTTAATCAAAAATTTGCGTACAAGGATCGATGTGTGTGAGGGCGCATTATCGTGGTGCAAAATCTAAGAACTCTTCTTCCACTCACCGTAAGCCTTCCGCAACATCTTCAACGATTCATTACAAAAAGTTTTGTCGGCAACACAAAGTTTGAGGCAAACTCTTTGTTCGAGATATTTATGCATTGTATAAATCGCAGAGCACACTTGAGGTCAACTGTTTTAACCAACAGTTGTAAATAAACTGGTCGACAAATCGTGCCAAAACTCTTCGTAATAATTAGCTACATCGGTGCCAACTTACAACAAGACATTTTCTTTTCTCCAAAAAAATTCAACAATTCTCGGTATTTATTTGATAAAATGTATAACGCTTTTTTCTTTTCACAGTGTCTGGTCGTACCGTAATAATGTTTACATCAAGTTCATTTTACTTTATCATTGAACTAGTTATATAAAAATTTTATGGGTAATCATTCCACATTTCAGTACGAGTGACACAGCTTTTTTTAACTTTCATTACGACAAGCTATTTTTGCTTACACTTTTAAATGCTTCCATCACTTTGCTATTGTTTCATTTTCATGGGAATTCACATGTTCACATCAATTTATAGATAGATGTATTCGGTTTTTCCTTGTTTCATATTTTCAACCAACTAAAGGACACCGTAGAATTTCTATGGAACATGGATTTCGACTAATTTTTCTAAACATTTGCCACATAATAGTTCTTAACTCGTAGAATAAAAGTGTGAATGAGATCAAAGTCTTGCGATAAGTTGTTTATAAGATACAACACTCGTATATTAGGCGTTCCATCTCTCATGCGCCGTTTTCCAGGTGCAGTATTGGATCTTTTGTATTATCATCGTCCCTGGTATCGATATCCTATGAAATGAAGATCTGTTGTATTGTTTCATTGCTAAATCTCAAATATAACTTCATTCTAAGAAAATCTGACTTATCGGTATGTTTATCGCGTTGAAATTACTGATCATTTTCTTAAGGAGCTCATCTTGGATATACGAAGATGCTAAATTTATTTGATAAATGCCCGCAGTTAGTTTCTTTAGGTATTCTAAAATAAGTGCAGTAGAACCTCGAGGAACTCATAAAATCGGGGAGAGTGTTAAGTCCCGAAAGATATTTACAAAAAAGTTTACGATCCGTCAGTTTTCGGCACAAAAGACAATATACAATAACTAACCGCGCAGCATTCAGATTATTGATAGAACGGGCAAGCACAAAAGAGAATTGTCAAGCCCGCGGATTCTAGTTTAACGAGGTCCTACTGTACTCAAAAATGTTTTTTAAATTGAAGAATCGAAGCAAAATAATTTTTTTATTGTGGGATTGTTATTTTAAATGAAAACCTCGTTAAAAGTTCTTTAAAAAAAAACTCTTAAAAAGTCAATTGGTCATTACGATTAATGACAACAAAATTGTAGACAGCACGCTTGGAAAAATCTTAGCCCGTAGGGAAATCTACGTCATAATCGTATCCATTGATTTTTTCTTAGTCGCAAGTTATCTACTTTTTCTCTGACTTGTTTGACATTAAGAGTCGTCGCATTTTGCAGCATTTCTATGTAAGTTATTCGCATTTTGCGTTGGGTGTTGCCTTTGTTCAGTTGAAGCAGTGCAGGCATTTTGTGATCAATGCATATACACTCGAGATTCCCTATAATGAAATTCCCTGTAACGAAACCTCTCTGTAACAAGCGCGTCACGCCTCCTTATAACGAGCAGACGATCGACCCCTCTTCCCCCACTACTACGGAATGAAGCGCGCTCGAATTTGAAAAAGTAATCAATGAGTTTGATGGCTTTTATCACAAATTAATGAGAAAATTATTTGTCAATTATTGAAAAATTACTTGATAGTGTAATTTTACAGTATTTGAAATAAAAAAGTTTATATTTAATTTTTCCAATCTGGAGTTTTCAATATTTTGAAGTAAAGTCGGTTATCGAACATTAAAATTGCATAATTTTTTTTTTAATTTTGATATTTCACACATTACTGTAGATAACTAAAATTGTTCCTTTTTAAACAATATGTATAAAAAATTTATATAATTACAATTAATCAGTATGTATAATTCTGCGCAGTTTATTATTGTGATCAATACTACTTGTGTTTCGAAACGCATTTTTTATAAATGAAAACCAACAGCAACATTTTAACATTTATAGTACTGTTTATTACATTAAAAGTTTGAATAACAATTAAATTGTGTTAGAAAAATACTTTCCATCAACATCGTGAAAAAATATGTAACGGTACATTTTTCTACTTTTGAGAAACTATTGAAAGTACTCTGGCGTATGTATCGGATAGGAATTCATTCCAAACTAATCAGAACTATTCCGATTCACTCCGATATTTGTATCCGAGCCAATGCGAATCATACCGAACCAATCCGAAAAACGTTTTGTGACTCGTCTGATGAAATATGGTATAAAAATCGATCCGACCTAATCCGATTTAATCCGAGGCAACTATCCGAATGAATCCGAACCAATCTGAAACCAAGTTTTCAATCAAGGTCAATCCCAATAAATCCGAGCTCGGATTGATCCAAACCAAATTTTCAATCAGAATTAATCCGAATCAATCCGAGGTCGGAATGATTTGGATTAATTCTGATTGAAAATTTTGTTTGGATTAATCCGAGCTCGGATTAATTTGGATTGAAAACTTGGTTTTTGATTGGCTCGGATTTAGTCGGATTGTTGCATCGGATTAGGTCGGATCGATTTTTTACCACTTTTCATCAGACGAGTCACAAAACGTTTTCGGATTGGTTCGGAATGATTTGCATTGGCTCGGATACAGATATCGGAATGAATCGGAATAGTTCTGATTGGCTCGGAATGAATTCCTATCCGATACTTTCGCCAGGGTACATGTTCAGTCTTTTTAATGTCGAAAACGTGTATTAAAAATAAATTAAGGAGAAAGAAATGCATTGAGGGCAATATTTCGAGCCTTCAAAAATACTTGTCGCTCTTCATGGGTGAATTGGTCGATTTCCCTGGTCAAATCGACTAAACCTTGTGCCATATTCACGATATTTTTTTTCGTTCGGCTCACATTTGGACTTGTCTCAACTTCCTCGTCTTCTTCCATGTCATTGGAGTTTGAACTTTGAAGACAATCTCCATCAATTGGCAAGTCCAGTCCAGCGTAGGTGTTTAAAAGCTGATTGTCAGTCATGACTTCAAAAGCAGGCTTTTCGCCTTCGTCTTCGAGCCACTCGATAACGGTAGCTGCTGAACAAACTTCTCCGCCAGGAACGCGATTGAGCAGGGAGGTCAATTCGCTGTTGGAAGGACAATTACTAAGAGAATCGGGTAAATGATTCGGTAGAAGCTTCTTCCAAGCGTTGCGAAGAGTGCCCTATGTCAACGCGCCCCACGATTCCCTCAAAACAAACATGCAGTTCAAAATCGACCAGTTTTTAACAGATTGGACAAATTCTGCATTTGTTTTGTGATTGCGAGATAGCATTTCGTACAAGAATCCCGTTTTGTAACGAAGTTTTAGCGCCGAAATGACACCCTGGTCCATCGGTTGCACCAAGCTCGTGACGTTCGGTGGAAGGTACATCACTCGGCCATTCGGATCAATCTCGTTCAATTCCTCCTCAGATGGATGCGTTGGAGCATTATCAAGTAACAACAGAATCCTGAAAATTATATTACGTATCATTATTATATAATTATAATTATTATATAATGCGCATAACAACGCTTAGCAACAAGTAGGATATGGAGGGGATCCCTCTCGCGTTTGTTACAGAGAGGTTTCCGATGCTCGAGCTTTTCGTTACAGGGAATCTCGAGTGTACGTTGGAATTTTTCATTTTATTTTTTTATTTATATTTCTATTTCAGACAGGAAATGGGGATAAATTTGCGCATATTTTGTACGACTCAACCGTAGCCATAGCTACTAAACCCACCTTCTCTTTCGTGCCTGACATTGAACTGTTGTCGTATTACTTCAGGGAAATTGCATATAGGTGCACTATGCCGTCTCTCGGCGTCCTTGGGCTTTGCCTGCTTGACTCCCCATGTGACTTTTCAAGGCTTTCTCTGCGGGTCTGCCTCTCTGAACGCCGCAAATTACATAGTCATTTGAGAATGGTCAGTCTGAGGTTTGTGCTATCTTGTGGATCAAAGGAAGCACTGTGGTTCGCTAATGCAATTCGTAGCAGAATGTCTCTGGATGCTGCATCTCTAACAGCTTTTGCTCCTGTTACGAACTTTGAAGTTCACTACCATGTGACCGTAGTCTTGGCAGTGGTAATAACGTTTAGCTTCTGTTTTTTTGTGGACCCTGCAGAGGACCCACCCGATATTAATGTGGGCCGCTCGCAAAAGATTTGTAGTCCATGCTTTTTCCCCATATTGCCGTAAATTCTCCTCCTTCCCCTAAAGAGTTTCTTGGTCAGGGATGCATTCATGTCCATCCACAAATCAGCTTCTGAAAACCTCAAACTCTAATTGGGTCGACGAACAGGATCTCCACCTCAGTCCTAAGAAGTAGATGACGGGCCAATTCTCTCTCTGGAACAGTGTCCTTAATAAGAGAGCTTAGTCTAGTTCTTTCTTCTGGTGCAATATCGACTTCGACTAGGATCTCCTTGTTCATTGACTCTCTGATTCCCCTGACTTTGACGTCCAATTCTTCAGAGTTGACATGCTTCTTCAGGTTTATGAGGATCTCAGCATAACTTGTCTCCTTCGCAGGCTTAACAATTACCGCTTCAGGGTACACGCATCTCAGCTTCTACTTTCTGTTCTCCTTAAGTTGATCTTTCTCTTCTTTCGGTTTTGTCCTTGTGAATGCTATTGCAAACAACGCGTTATATATTCCTTTTCTAATTGACAAGAACATGTTTTTCTTAATTCTACAGGATGCCTGTATTTTTTTTATGATATACTCTACCTTATCATTCAACTTGATCTTCTTTTCGAACCTCTCCTTCATATTATTTTTGTCAAATCTCAAAGATGGATCGCAAACAAATTTAAATTTATTATCATTTATCAATTTAGGATACGACATTTTATATGATCGCTATAGTACCTGCAGTTGATACCGGTAGCGCCACAGATTATATTTAAATGTAAATTTCCGCATTCTCCATAGTATTCTAATTACGTGACTGTTATTATTCTTCTGCACTTCACGGAAATTGTTAGCCTAAAAAATAATAGCCTCGAAACAGCTATCTGCTCATACGCGACGTCTAAGTTTTTATTGCCCGCCTATAATCTCCCATTTTCGGTTCATTTTGCAGGCCTGTAAAATGGGCTATTATTTACGAGTGTTGATGAAAGTAGTATGAAAGTAGCACTTATAGGTAAAACAGATAATATAAGCACCTCATTCAGTCACTTCCCGCACTTGTTGCTTAGTATACTATTATGCACAAATTAAAATCGATTTTAAACATTCGACATGCTTGCGATAGTTCGCGGTACTTGCGCGTCCAGGATTTCAGATCCCAATCATTCTATTAACATAGAGAATACCAGTTCTAGAAGTATGAAACCGGAATTATTTTGCAAAAGTTACACGTCTGTTGCATGAAAATGATCAAAAATATTTTAAACAAAGTAATCTCCATTGCTATTTACACATTTTTCCTACCTCTCCGGAAGATGATGAATGCCACGCCAATGAAACTGTTCGTCTTTTAAATCAAACCAGTTATCCAGCCATTCTCATACATTTTCGTACGAAGTGAAGCGTTGTTCAGCGAGAGCGTGGCCCAGTGATGCGAACAGATGGTAATCCGACGGAGCCAAGTCTGGAGAATAAGCGGCATACGCCAGTATTTCCCAACTGAACTTCTCGATCGTTTCCTTGACCCGTTTCGCTGTGTGTGATGTGGCATTATCGTGAAGAAAAATGACTTTGTGTTGCCTTCTTCGATAATCCGCTTGTTTTTCTTGTAATGCTCGATTTAAAACGATCATTTGCTGTTGGTAGCGATTAGTGTTGACAGTTTCACCAGATTTTAGCAGCTCATAATAAATAACACCCTTTTGATCCCACCAAACGCACTTTTTCGGTGATTTTCCACGATCTTCGTTTCTCACATCAAAATTACCACTTCTGAATTTTTTAAGACACTCGAAACACTGTGTTTTGCCAAGAGCATGTTCACCGTAGGCTTCGACAAGAATTCGATGCGATTCTGCAGCAGTTTTCTTCGAGTGATAACAAAAAACCAGTGCTGTCCGCAAACCGTACTTCGCAGGCACAAAACTCGAAATGTTGATGCTTGTAGTAAATACACTGGTATATCGAACTTGGGTTGTTGTCTACTGAAAATCTTTCTCAGCTGCTAGAGGGAGAAGATGGCGCTGCAGAAGCGGTCGTACGGTCCCTAAACTGATGGCAAGCACCATCAATAGGGAAATTCCGGTTTCATACTTCTAGACCTGGTACATATACAATAAAGCGATACACGGCGCTGTCATCAAATAAAGCTTTATTGCATGGATGCGTCGATATATGTATAAATACTTATAATCATTAGTAGAAAAAAATGTTCAGTATAAATAACATCGTGCATTGACAATATTACTGTTGTATCTCAGAAACTACCCGTCGCGAGACTAAATAAATTTTTAGAAAAATTAGTCAGAAGCTATTTCCGATGGAAATTCTGCGGAGTCCTTTTACATCAAATTTTATTTCTTGTTTTTTTTACTTGGCTTTTTCGCGGCTACAGGAATTACGCACAAAGAACTGGAAAGTGATGGCAGCTCTTACTGAAGCTGAAACCCTTGCTAAATCCAATCAAAGGGAGATCAATAATGTAAGTTAATTTCAGAGGTATATTACTACTTTTCGTCTTGCTTCAAACAAATATGATATATTGTAAATAAGCATCATAATTAAGTTGATTATTTTAGCAAAATCAGTATATTCTTGTTATAATAATTATAATTATAATTAATTTTTTCAAGTTTATTACGTAATAACTATTGTAATATGTAAAAGAAAATAGTCTTAAAAGGTATGGAAATTGTTAAATTGGTATCATATATATATTGTATATATTTTGTAATTTCATGAAAACACGATTGCCTGAGCGAAAATCTTACCAAGCGAGTAACGAAGGATTAATGGAGGCATTTCAAAAAGTAGTCGATGCGAAAAAATGTACAAGTAGTAGATACAGACTACTAATGTTTGAACATGATCCAATTTTTTTTCACAAGGACGAATTTTTTAAATATTTGCATTGAAAAGGTTAATTATGTATTTAAAACCCGTTTTGAATCATTGATTTTTCGAGTTTTATATCAACTATTAAATATTAAACTTCACTTCAAGAGCTTAGAATTATAATCCATTTTTCAGTATCTCGAAAAGATAATAAACTTTTATTTCTCTGATAGAATTTTTTATCTAGAGTCTGCTTTTTGAAATAAAATTATAAGGATGAGATAAAAGAAATTATACAATTTTGTTTTAATTTATTGTAGAGAAGAGAACTCTCTGAAATTACTTGTTACGTTACTGACCATTCCGAAAGATTTGAATTCTGGGATTCTAAAGCGGCAAAAAAAAGCATACAAACAAACTTAAATAAGATTTACATATAATAATATTGTCCATTTTTGTCGATGAAGTTCACTAGCTTGGCAGTGGCTTGAGACAAAAATTTACAGATGCTTTTTTTTACTTCTGGTGAAGGCATTAACACCGTAAAGTTTTTTTTCCAATTCATCTTCTAAATAGCGAAAATGGTGATCAAGAAAAAAGTGTCACCTTATAAGAATTTAAAAAAAGAGAATCTCGAATGATACTGTTTAAAATTTCCGCATCATTTTGATTTGTAATGTGTAGTCAATACATGTTAACAACAAGCCGTCAGTTGTTCAAAAAGTAAAAGGTTTGCAATAGAATATTATGTGCCTAGGCGCATAATGAGGGTTATTACGCGACAAGCGACAATGCTCGCAGGAGATCGAAGCCAAGGCGTAGTGGAGACGTAGCTGAGGCAAAGCCGAGACGAAGCCGAGACGCGATCAGTCCTGCGAGCATTTTAAGCGAGTCTCGTAACTACCCGAATTGTGCGCATTGACACATATTCTATTTCATGTGACTTCGGTGTGTATACGAGTTTTTATACGTACACTCGAATCTAATCTAGTATTCATCATGATTCTCGTCCATTGCACTTGATATTTCGCGACTAGTTCCGGCCATTTTGATTTTCTCGATCTTGTGTAGTAGTAGCGTATTGCAATAGACGCATGCGCAGTTCAAATGTACAAGGCTTTGTCAGTGCGGTGCCAACGCTGTACGAAGAAGAATAAGAAGAATATTACGCTCCGCTGTATGGTTATAGGCACATGCGCAGTTCCATTTTTACATTACATTTCTCTGTATCGCAATACACAATATTACGCTACTCTCAGCTGTAGCGTAAAAGCGAGTTTACATGCCGGAGGCACATAAAATATTATGTTGTCTACTCGCCTGTAATTGTATGGTTGCTTAACATGTTGCAAACGCTCGGATCCTGGTTCGCTTTCGCTTGAAACGCTCAGGGAGCCCTAGAACAGACCACTGGACGCGTTTTCAGGTCGAGGATAGAGGGTCCCTGTACCTAGGATTGCTGCTGAATACGGTGGAAAAATTAAATAAGCAGTCGCAGACAATGTTCTAAGGATGGTTCCGAAGGGAAAGCCCCTACGCAAGGCGTGAAATACCATACCAAGGGCTGAGTGCTACCAGGTATTAGTGTTCCGTACGGTGTCTTTAGGAAACCAGATCACCTCCTAGCTCATTGAGTACTACAATTCAAGAGTTTGCTCATCCTTTATCTCGATGAGCTTATTTTTGACCCGAAAAATCATACCAGAAGTGACCTTTTCTTCGCATCCGGACAGGATGATGTTAGACAACCCTACAGACGTCGTTAGCAAATGGTCCCAGAAGGCATCTCCAATAAAGGTAGCGTCCGATCCCGACACCCGCAAGCGAACCAAAGGTCCGACCGTGAGTCGGACCTGCAAATAAGCAGGCAAAGAAAAAGCCTAACACTCGAAACGATGGTGATTGGGTTAAAGCCATGAGAAGGAGACTTTAATGAAAGTGTTTTTACTTTTCAACATAATCACCATCTAGCTCGATGCATTTCTTCTATTTAGTTTCTCATGCTTTCATACCTGTTTTAAAAAATTATTCTTCTAGGCTCTTAAAATACTCATTGACTGCAATTTACTCCTCTTAATTTGATAAAAATTTCATTTCTTCAAGTGTTTCTTCAGATTTGAGAAAAGATAAAAATTAGGCAGGGCCAAATCAGGAGAAGAAGCAGGTTGAGTCAGCAGTTCAAAGCTACAATTATGGATTTTAGTCATCGATTTTACGGGTATGTGAACACGAGTGTTGTTTTGGTAGATATTCCAACAGGATGACACCCTTTGAATCACATGAAACATAAGCCGTTACATTATTCGCCTACAAAACTGTTTTTGTTTCCATTGGAGCGAGTGATCCCGTTTGTTTCCATTGTTTAGATTATTGTTCTGATTCTGGACTTTAATGCTAATCCCAGGTTTCATCCATGGTCTCAAACCTGTCCAAAAATTATTGTGGATCAGCTTTAAACAGCTCCAAACAGTTGCAAGAAATCGTAAGTTAATTCCGTTTTTGTTTAACTGAAAGTAACCTTGGGATTCATTTCACAGAAATGTTATTAAATCCCAGTTCGTTCACAATAATGTTTTGTGCTCAATCATATGAAATACCAACAATCTCAGCTATCTCTCTTATTTTTAATTTGCGGTTTCCAATAATCAGATCGTATATTTTTTTGATATTTTCTTGTGTCGTTACGTTGAAAGCTGTCCACTGAGAGTTATCTTTAATACTCTCTCGTTCACATTTGAACTCAGCTGCCGACTTTTTTTACGATCGTATACGATGAAGCAGATTGTCTTAAAGTTGCCTCCATGTGGTCGTGGATCTGTTTTGCCGTCGCATTGATGATACCGCATTGCTCGATTTTGTCCATTTTCACAAAAAGTCTTCCCAGTAAAAAAAACTGATTGGGGTAGATTGAGATGAATTGGTGTATGTGAATTCATTTTAATCCCATTTTCTGATTCGTCGAAACGATTTGAGGTGCAACTGAAATGAATTGAACTGATGAGAATCGTGATTGTGTATTCAATCGAATTGAAGTTAATTCAACTCCTAGTGATCCAATTCGTGTAATGGGCGAACGTTTGATGGATGACATGCATATTCAGACGCATTGGGATGAATTAAAAGTTCTGTCATCTAATTCGGAGATATTCTAGATGGAAAATAGGAATTTGTTGTATTTATGCACTACATTATTTATAAATAAGTTAATTAAAAAAGATTAAGTAAGGTAAAGTGCACAATAATCGCCAAGTATCCAATCATCGCCAATATTTGTGAATATTTTGAATAATTAGTCCACGGAAATATTTTTGGGAATTATTTACCACATTTGACAATAAATTACAGTGAGTGTAAAAAGAGTTCGTACACCCATTTTTTAATAATTGCGAAAGTTCTCTTAATTTTATTTATATTTAAGATAACATCTTCTCCCTTTTATAAATTGAAAACTCTCTAAATTGTGTATAAAATGATAAGATAAAGTTATTTTGTTATGTTTTAAACAAGATATTGCAAAAAAGGTGCAAGTTTCATTGCTTTATTCAATTTTAAATAACACCTGAAATAATAAATATTTCTCAATATCCTTGGGCTTATTTTAAAACTCAATTTCTGTAGAATCGCAGCAACTCAAAAGTGAAATTACATTTATTGTAAATTATGACAAAGATCAATTCATTTTAACGGCTTGAACCACGACGTAATAATATTACTTAAATGATAAATAATACTCCGTGATTTGAAGAGAATTCGAGCGTCGTTGACGCAAGTATCACAAATTTGAATGAATAACTCGACCGTGGATTTCATTTCCCCTCGCAAATGGGAACGAATTCAAGTGTGGTTTAGCTCTCACAAATTGAAATGAATAAATCGACACACGATGAAGTTGGTCCTCACTAATTGGAATGAATTCAAGGGTGACCTTCACTCCCTCGAATCAAGAAGAATTGTTCGGTGTGTAATCTTGTTCATCGTGACAAATTCAGACGAATTGGAGTTTTACTTCGCACCTCACGAATTAAAAGTGAAATAGCTGATGCTTAAAAAAACGCTTGATAACAATTTCAAATGAATTGGCTCCCTTATACATTTCTCGGAGAATTCGCAAGAATAGGAGATTAAGAGGTAAAATAACTTTTCCACAAATTGACGCGAATTTACATACTGCTTCAATTCGTAATTGTCAAAAAGCGGGATTTACAGAGCCTCTCGTGTATTCTTTTGAATTCACCCCAATCAGTTTTTTTTTACTGGGTTACTAGGTCTTACTTTAAAGGCATATCATTGACGTGATTTTATCCAATACTTTTCGTGCTTCCTATTCTCAAATTAATAGCTCAAATGGATTTTCCATAGCATATAGACATACCTTGGTCTTTCTTTTACGTTTATATGCTATGGAAAATCCATTTGAGTTATTAATTTAAGAATATGAAGCACGAAAAGTTTTGGATAACGTCACGTCAATGACATGCTCTTAATCGCCTTAACTTTTAAGCGTTACCAGTATAGTAATGAAGTTTAATACAGTCGCGACTGAATAATGAAAAAATATGACAGGAGTAGTTTTATGTAAATATTAAAATAATTTCTATATGAGGCCGCGAACTTTTCAATCCCCCCGTACTTTCTAAGGGCGGCCGACAACAAGATTGGTTGAGTTTCATGCAGAGACCGCAAAAAGACGGAAGCCACCCGGTGCTATCGCTGCTAAGACTACGGTCACCTGGCAGCAGGATGCAAAGATCCTGATAAGAATCGGAGCTGCTGAAGGTGTGACGTTAAAGGACATTTAGCCGCAAACTGCACTAACAACCGCTCTGGCTATCTTCCGGATATTATAAGATGTGCGAATAATGCTAACGCGGCTGAGTAAGATATATGTCACTTACCGTGTATGTAAGGTGTGCAGAACAAGTTTCATCATTTTGAGTTATAGTTGTCAAAATTAATTCAATAACTCGAATTTATTTTTAATTGTTTCTATTAACCAAAATAACTCAAACTTTTAATTTTTACCTCTGGGGGCGTGTGGGAAATCGTAGTTAATGTAATTTTTTGCTCGAGGTGCACATGCGCAACAGTGGTCAATATTATTTAGTAGATATATAGGAGTCGATCAAGTCGGGGGTTAAAAAATAATTGAAACACCCATCAATAATCTGTCATGAGCGACGTTTCGTTGGCTTGGTTCGCCAACCTCATCAGGCTATATTTATATGATAAAAGTTATATAAATCAATAATCATGACAGATTATTGATGAGTGTTTCAATTATTTTTTAACCCCCAACTTGATCGACTGATATATATCTACTAAATATACGTCATGGAGGGTGATAATTCTACAAGATTCTCAGTGGTCAATATTATTTCCCGCATCGACTTGTAATTGACCACTTTCGAGACACTCTATATTCGCGAAAAGTGACATTGTTTATGCATGTGTTATGAAAAGGAATTTTTTACTACCCAGAAAAATATTTCCTGTAATATTCATTATTAGCGCAGTTTTGTATTTTAAGTGTCCGTATGACCACAAATTAAAAATAACTTGTCACGATTGTCAAGCAATTTTTGTCTATTTGTAAATTGTGATTTTAAATCAAGTCATCCCTATTGCGAGAACTTTAATTGGATTTGACTGTTTTTCTGCGTGACTAAATGTATCTACTCTGTCAAATAATATCGAATCACATTTGATGGTAAGAATTTCAAAAACCATAGTCTAACTTTATGGAATCAACCGTAACAAGAAAGAGAAAAAATATTTCTTATAATTAATTAACTGAAATATTTTTTCTCTTTTTGATAACCGTCAAGAAGATGTATGTACCTGTAACTTTATTTGCGAATACAATTTGAGTTTTATTATAAAAAAGTTTCATGTGTTTTCTCTTCTCAGTATTTTTTGAAGTTAAAAAATGTCCCTTTCTTTTTGACACAAAAACTCCCTAACTTCCCTTAAACTATGCTACTAAACTTAACCTCAATGAGTGATTGACTTTTAAGTCCCAATTTTAAATCCAGTGATGCACTTATTATTCTTGATGATGTTAATGTAAATAGGGCATGTTAGGGAACTTTTACTATATGATTAAAATAAAAATTTCATTGACTAAAAATAACAAAAATGTTTGTTTTGTCTGCAGGATGATGTACAAAAAATGTTAAAACAGGAGCAAGATTCGTTGAAGAAATTGTTGCAAAGGATATTTCCAGATATTAAAGTTACGGAGAAGTCACATGATCGATGGATGAGTACCTTCGAAGAAAAAGTGACTATAGCAATATCAGAATTGAGAAAGGATATCTCAGATGAATCAAGACAGGAGTTAGAAAAACAAAATAAAAGTCTGCAGGGTCTGGTTTCTCATTACAAAGAAATCATTGATGATACTGTGAGTATATTTAGCTATACGCAAACTAAAGATAATAGAACTATTCATTTCAAGAAACTGTGAAATTCATAGAATAAATACTGTAGCTTGATTAATTGTGAGGGGGGTAGTTAAGGGATTTTGTAAAGCCTGAAAAGACCAAAGATGCCTGAAGTTGGAGATCGTGTGCATTTTAATAAAAAGATATATTAGACTAAAAATAAAACAGAATAAGATTTTCATATCTCTCGTGTTATAAATGATTATTACCTTGCATATAATTTTGAGGATAAAATATTAACTCTGTTTTAAAATAGGAATTTGAAATACAGCCAAAATATTCGCTCTCTAATCTGTCCCTGACAGATAAAGATTTTTAGATAAAAAAAATTATATAAAGAAAAATATAAGATCAAACTGAATACATAGAATGTCAGGCTGACTATATTACAGCCTTCTAGATGATTAAACTAACCATTTCTAAAGGGTGAAAAAAGATGTTCGACTTAGTCATCACAGGAGGTCGATTTGATCAACTTGGATTGTCGACATGAATAAGTCAGGACATAATGTTCAATTTAACCATTTTACAAAAGTAACTTGATTATCTTAATAGTCAGTTTGGCCCTCTGCAGATAGTCAAGCTGAACATATAAAATGAGAGTCTTTTTGACCATGTCGAAAAAATTATCGAAGGACCGCCTGAATATCTAGAAGGTCTGACTAACTTAATTTTAACTTTCTAACATTGACCACCCATTTTTCTCTGCGTAAAGTTTCATATTTCTAACGTAAAATTTTTTGCTCTATCGATTCTTGACGTCGAAAGTAGATGATTTATTTGAAATAAAAAGTTGACCTTCATATGACATCCTGTATGCTTTAGTTAATTGTAATACTACTTTGAGTTTGTGATGTCTAATTTTTCTTTTCATAAAACGATAGAATTCCTTTATTATTCATTTCATTTTATTAATTTTGAATCTCTCATATTTCATCGTTTTCTTTTTTGTTTTAGGAGGGGATGTTGGTTAAACTTCAGAGTCACATAGAATCTGTAGAAACGAAATGGCAGGTGCAATTACGACAAAAAGAAAGTGAAGTGGCAAATCTTAGGGTAGAAATTAGTCGACTTCAACACAGGTCTAATGAAGATGATGAGGTAAATTAAATTGTAACTGAGTCCCTTACTGCTATGATTATTATTCTGCAGTCAGTCCGTAAATATCACAATGAAAAATGTCTAATAATTCATTGTTTGAACTGTAATTCATATGTTTCTTCCATTTTTCGAAGTTTAAAATTTGAGATAAGTTTAAGCGTTCAGTTGTTTATTCTAAACAAATTTTTACTTTTAAAAGTTCTACATTAAAACATAAATGTGTTTTGTGATAAAAAGAATGAAGATCCTGCTTATTTTCTTCGATTTCTTTGCCGAGAAAAACTGACTTCAACAAAGATGTTTGTGATATAATTAGTTGTTCAATGTCTTGATTATTATATAATTTTTTAATCATTTACGGGTTGAAATATAGCTATTGAGATGCACATAAAGTAATCGTAGCGAAAAAATCATCTATTTTTGCGGAAAACTAATAGAGATGACACTTTGCTTAAAATATTGTTAATAACAATCATAAATTAAGGTTGTTGGCACGTATTCTTGAAAAAATATCGACATAAAGCTATCTGCAACAAATTTAATTGCAAAGCTGCATTCTAAACATCGAGAAAAACGTTTATTAGGCATTTGTTTATATCATTTGTTATTATAAATAACAAATTTTTTTTACACAGTGTTTTGTCATTGATAGTTAATTTTCACAGTAATTCGTTTTGGTTAAAACTGTAGAACAAGCTGTGATTTTGCATGAAAAAGGCAAAATAAAAAATTTATTCACTTAATTGTTTGTCTCAATAGTGATTGTTATTGTTTTACGGCTACATCATGAATAATCTATAACTATTAAGAATAATTCTGGTTGCGAATCCTTCACATGCAATCCTTCACAATCCTTATATATTGCAATTTTTGAACTATTCATATACTTTCAAATGACTGTAGAAAAATGTATATAAAATGTCTTAATTTTATTTAATTAAATAAGATATGTCCAAAAGGATCGCATACTTTACTTATCAAATTGGTTTGATTTCAGGGTGATTTAAGAAGAAATTAACTTCAAGATATATATTGCCTTAGAATGCATGGACAACTATAATCAAAGGAACGACAGAAAAATATACAAAGCATTAAAATAAATCTTTACACTGATTACCTACAGCAACGCTGTCGACACAAAATACAGCGAAAATGATTCGCTAATAAGAGGACTAACTGTATTAATGATACTATTAATACCGATAATGTTTATTATACAAAATATAATATTTTATTATGTGAATGAATTATATAAATGATTCAAACTCGTAGTTAGCAAATAAACATATTAGAAAAAAGGTATAGGTAATAATTTCATACAATATTGTAACTTAAATTAACTGCAAAGAAAGTTTTTATGAAACTTATAGATGCTGAGGAGTTGACTTTGAGTGGGGATTTTTTTAGCATTTGCGAGTATGATTTTCTCTTCTCTATACTTGTTCTTTATTCTTTCTTTATTTTATTTCTATATTTTATTATATAATTATTTTTAGTTGTTAAAATAATAGATAACCAAATTTTTTAAATTGACCCTTTTTGTACCTACTGTATTTTCAGAACATGGGGAAGGTATACCTAATAAAATTAACAAAGAGAATTGAAGATTGAGTACATAAAAATTTAAAAAGAGATCAAATTGAAATCCTAGAATATATTGTTCCTTTAACAAAAGTCATCTAAAACAGAGTGCAGAGAATTTTTACACGGAAAAATGGTTTCTAGTTGAAGCACGGTAAACGATTTGGCGACCTCTCGCGGCAAAGTGCTGTTTCTCTATTTGATAGAAAATAGCACGTTTGTATGAAGAGTACGTCGTAAACCATTTCAATCATATATCCTCTACAGAGGACAGATTTTAGATGAAGTGCAATCATGGATTTCTACGGAAAAAATTTATTTTTTGTTTCAAACATGAAAAATGTGCGTCTTTTAGCCTGTTTCAAGGCGTAAAAATGGCTTATTTTCAACCGGCGCGCACCTTTGCTAATGCACAATACTACTTTCAACCGGATCAGCGGGTAAAAATGTGGCGGCGCTGGGCGCGAGCAGCTAAATATGACAACATAACCTTAAGCTCTTGTCAACACTACGCGCTAAAAAACGTGCAACTTTAATGTTTTCGAGGCAAAACATATCGTGTGTAACATGGGACAACAGCTAATTTTAATCTCGCGTGATTTGCCACCATCGCTTCGCTCGAGTAACAAATTCCACACTCGATGAAAAACAAAAGCAAATTAAAGGGGGGTGCCAACAACTGGTGCCAGTGCCAATTACTGGTGCTCCTACTCTATAATAAGTAGGTAGCGGAAAAGTTTACTTCAGTGTTTTTAACAGTCTTTAACAGGACATCCATTTCCATATTTTTGCTTCCTCTCGAAAGATATATTATATTCATAAAAATTTTGATTCTAATTTTGTGCATATTTCCTTACACCAAGGGCTTTATAGTTTATAAATCGATTAAATATGAAGCGCATCCAGATAATGTTATGTGTTTCTATGTAAATAAATAATTTAAGAGTCGTTTTCCACTTGCGTAAAAAAAGCGAGTAAAACACATTTTTTGGGCGCAATTCATCTTCATTTCTCAACATATTTTTCATCTCGCCAGAAAAGCAGGACTTCTCAAACCTTGCAAAATACTTATTTACGGCATCATTAACTCCTTTATTCGACGAAAATAAAACTTTTTCAGGCAAAAAAACCGCTTTTGTCTTCTTCTCCCCACTTTTATCAGGAAGTGTCCACTGTTTTGATTGGTGCTTCGATTTAGAAGTGTAATGATGGATCCAGGTTCGTCCACGCCCATGAATGGACGCGAAAAGTCCTGCAAATTCCGAAAAAAGGAGAGACACTAAGGCACACCCGACCCGCATGATCGAGCAACGCCATCAGGGCGTCGGCTAGGGATGGCCAGTCCTATGCTGACATCCTGAGAAAAATGAAAGCGAAGATCAATGCCTCGGAAGGGAAGAGGCCCCTTAAAATCAGGGACTTAGATGAAACCATGACAAGGGGAGAGGTTTTTGCTGCTCTCTGCATAGCACTGGGCAGGTCTGAACTTGACGAGACCTGCAGGGTTCTACAACCACTTCGGCGGTGTTCGGTCTGCAGTGTTCCGGTTGGCTGAGGCGGACGCACAGCGTCTGCTTCAGCTCGGGTAGTTGCGGGTGCCGTATCCGAGAGTATGCTAAGGTTGCCCGATGCTCCAGGGGTACGGTCACATCCCGCGTGGCTTCACCTACAACTCGACACATAAGGCCAAGGAGTGCAAGGCACCCCTAGGTGCCTTACAAGCGTGGATAAGGGTGAAAAATATGTCGCTCATGTTTCCGAAAGCGGTTTCTACCCAGTGTTTATGAAAGAGCTGAGGGAGTTGAGGTGTAGGAAGTGAAGTCCCTTTAACTCAACCTCGTGAGGGGGAGGGACGCCTAAGACCTGATGCAAACAGTCAGGGAGAGGAGGGCTGACGTGTTGCTTATTAGTGAGTGGAGGTGGCGGGTGTATAACTGTTAATTATCCTCGAACAATCCTTTTGAGACCCAGATTCTCCTCCTTGAGAAAAGTCTCAGAGAGAGTATTGGGTGGATCCTCATAGCGGGTGATTTCAATAAAAAGTCACTCGAGTAGGGAGAAGCCCGACTATATAGGAGGGAAATCCTGGTCTACGAGATGATCTTCAGAAATGACATGATTGTGTTGAAACGTAATCGGGAGTTTACATTCAGACGAGAGGCTGTAGGTGACAATCTTGAGCGACCACCAGTGCATTGAGTTCAGTTTGCAAGAACGTAGTCAGACAATCAAGCGCCTCCATGTCATGACTGTTTTAACGCTTACCTGAAGCGCTTCAAGAAGGACGAGAAGGCTCTTCGTCTGCGGTAGGTGGAGCGTGGCAAGGCGGGTTGTTGTTTGCCAGGCGGTGGTTACTGTGCTCACCCCTGACACGATGGTCCCTCTCATGCTTCAGTCTGAGGACTCCTTCATCACTCAAGTGATAAGAACTGAGGATCTCCACAAGCGTACGGAGTAGCAGCAACGGGGTGGGCCAGTAAGAAAATGACCCCTGAGACCTGCCCTCTTGGTCGCGTGTCTCGGGCCGGCGGGTTAGGCCGCGGCGTCTTTGTCTGCTGGTCATGGACGTGCTGTCGGGAGGGTGGATCTCGGGTGACAGATGACGGAAGAGTCGTACGTGACTCAAAGCTGGCCCTAGCCGCTTGTGAAATTTAAAACCGAAAGGCGGTTCCGCGAGCGGCAATATGGTGCGATATAGATGGTTTTTGATTTTGACGGGTATACCTAGACCCGTTTTAAGGTCATGTGTGATTTATCCAATCCCTACCTTACTGACACTTTCTTTTTCGTCCTTTACACTCCCACATTAATTGAGATATCGAGTTGATACTTTGAGTAATTAAGTAAAAAGCTGTAAAGAACGTTTATCTGGTCCTAAATTTTTATAATTATATTAAATATTGTAAGAAATTTTTCATAATTGATTGTAAAAATTAAAAGTTAACAATTCTTCGATCTTAAAAAGTCTTAAAACCATATTTAAATTTAATTCTAAGAAATAATACCTTATATTCTATACCCAGATATGTCTCATTGGGTCACTGGGAACAGGATAAAAAAAGAGTAATGTTTCTCCAAAATATAAATCAATTTACTACTCTTGATAGACTTACAATCGGTTTCTACTTATTTTATAATACTATGAACATTTTCACCGCAGAGATCATCTTCATTCAGTTTTTTCTTAATAAATTTATCAAAAAATGGAATACAAAAAAGTTACATTTTTCAAATCTAAAACTCTAGGTAACAGGAAAGTATACTTATTAATATAATTTCTCTGTATTAAATGCAATTCAAACTGATACAGGTTTAATTAGTTCTATTTAGCAGGAATAGTCTTAAAGTAATAAAAATAATCTAATTTAACTTCAAGTAGACCAGGCTATTTCACAAATTGTTATTTTCTAGATCTTTTAGCACAGCAAATTCTGCAAAAAATCCAGAATATAGCTACCAAGATCTTCATCGTCATTAGTCCACGACACGTAAACGCTTTTCAGTTCGTCTTCGTCACCTTCAACTTTTACCAAAACTGATTCTACCGATATAGATCCATCTGTTAACTGTACCTTCCAGCCTTTTAATCTTGTTTGCAAAGGTTCTAACAGTTTCTCTGTTGTTGCATGAGCTGGTCCTGAATCATGTACCTGTATTGTAGATGTAAATCTTACTATATGTTTTGTAATACCAGCAGCTTTGGCAACCTAAAAGTAATAAAAAAATTTCCTCATCAACAGTTTTAAAAGAAACTACAGGCTAGTGAAAAAATGCTACAACAAATAATTCTTTGATTATATAATAGTATATTGTGTATCTAGGAGGTAAAGTAGGTCTTTTGGGGCGAGGACCAATGTATTCAGGCCGAGTCATAGCCGAGCGCGCGCCGAAGGTTAGATTAATTAAGTATTAGCACTGAGCCCAGAACGTGCAAGATGGCTCCCTGGTGAGCAATGAAGGAGTTAGCTTAATCCCTGATGTCGCCATCTTGCGGTCCGATCAAGTATTTGCTTGGGGGGAAATATAATCCATTTTTCGCAACTGTGCAGAGGGCGTAAGGAACAAAAGTAGGACATAAGGAACGAAAGTAGGACTTAAGAAAGAAAACAGATACAATATGAACATGCTGGTCGTAAATGGACAACTTTACAGCCGCTCTACAGGGGCTCGAAGTACTACTTTAGTGCCTATTTTGCAAAAAATTAATTTTAAAACGTGGAATGATTTTCTTTGCACGGTAAAAACATGTTACGATTTAGGACTCTTCAATTGTTCGGGATAATTTTTTATATGTATGTTGTTGATTCTAGCTTTATACGTTTCTTCCAAGTATAATAAAACCTTAGTTGGTCGCTTACGAAGCAGTTAGTTTAAGTACATTCATTGTTACATAATTTCTCTTAAAGTAACTGTAGCGAAAATTAAGGCAAAGTGAAACTATAAGGTGTGATCATGGAAGTTGCTATTTTCATTTTTATAACGGGATGTCATAGATGCATTTCAGGGATCCTGTAAATATTAAATAAAATAGACAGACCATAGAAAATAAGTAAGTGCCAACACCGAGTTGATTGGTCGAACTGCGGAAGTTGTGCACGAGGCCGAAAAAAAATTTCTCATATGAGAAATGAGATGTTTGTGCCTCATTGAGCAGCAAAACAGTGACAAAATTCCAAGGAGTTATTAAATTGCTGTTTTTCCTCTCCCTTGAGTAGCAATACAGTAATATAATCCCAAAGGAGTTGTGAAGTTAGTAATAAGTGTTTGCTCGTCTTTCGAGGCTAACTATTCATCGATACAATTTTTGACCCCTTCGTAAGAATTTAAATGCTGTTCTGAACGTTTGCGCTGCATCAATCGAGGTAAGTAGTAATCAGAAGGAGCTAAGTCTGGTGAATACGTCGCTTGAGGTACGAGGGTCGTTCAATAAGTCCTTAGAAAAAGATAAAAAAACAAATTATTTTATGTATATTTTAAAAAAATTTTTTAACATAATCTCCTTTTAACTATATACACTTTTTTCCAACTTCTTTAAGCCGTCCAAAAAGTAGGATTTCAGAAGGTCCTCAAAATAGGCATCTGTTTGGGCGATGAACTCCTCGTTAATCGTGAACCGTTGTCCGCCAAGCCATTTTTTCTAGTTTGGAAATAAAAAAAAGTCACTGGGGGGCCAAATTCAGTGAATGTTGTAATAATTCGAATTTTAATTCCATAATTTTGGCCATCGGAACTGCGCAGGTGTGCACTTGTGCATTGAGCAAACGCGGCACCCATCTTTCCAAGATTTTTTTCACACCCAATTTTTTGTGCAAAATTGAAAACACTCTACCTTGTGATATGCCTGTAGCCTCAACTATTTCGCGCACTTTGATTCGTCGATCACTCAAAACCATATCGTGGATTTTGTCAATCATTTCGGGGGTAGTCACTTTCACTGGACGTCCCGAACGATGTTCATCTTTTGTGGATGTATGGCCACTTTTAAACTAATTTACCCAACTCACTTTTTTTATTTTTCTAAATACACAAAAGTTTTTTGCTTTAATCGACAATAAAAATGAAACCATGTGATGAATATAACTGAGGCTTTAACAGCTGCCTAGTGAGTAATGATGCTTATTAAAACTAAACCATTTTCAATGCTATAAGCACCATCTCTTAGATTTTCTAAGGACTTATTGAACGACCCTCGTAGCACGTCCCATTTAATTTTTTACAATTTTTTTTTTAATTTAATGAATCTCTGAATGTAAACCTCAATTTATGTACAGGTAAATTTATTCAAAGATTTTTCAAATCATATTTTAGCCTGGAATATTTACAGCAATAATAAATTGAAGGGCGAATTCTTTTCTAAAGTATTCATTATATCAATGAAAAGATATTGGTTTTGAGTGAAATTTTTATCAAATTTTCACGTTTTGGAACCTACTCGATAAGAACAACGGTTTTTACATTCGTGTCTATTTGCCTATAAACACGGTATTTTTCGAAAGTATAATCAGATTGAAATACAATTTAGCACACTTTATTGAGGTCCAAGAAGAAAGAACGAGTTCGTTAGCAAGTAATATCTAGTATAAATTTACAAAACCAGATCATTTTCAAATTTATTTCAGCTCACATGCACCTCAAATTGACTGGGACTATTAAAACAGATATATTTGTTTTTTTTTCTACTTTAAAAAAAATTTTAATCTATTAAGACATGAGCAAAATATAGACAAAATAATTAAAAGATTGAAAAAAAGTAAACTTATGTGGTTTTTTATTCACTATGCAATTGTTTAAACAAAATGTTTAAAAAATAGAATTCTTGGAAAACAAATTATACCAATTAGGCATTTTTACTTTCATTAACAGCTAACTTCACTTTCTCGAACACTGAGGAAATTATTTTCATTGGAAATGTATGGTAAGGGATCTTACTTTCAAATTTCTGCAATAAAAAGCATCTTTCGAAAAAATGTTATGAGTGAAAATATGTTTTATCATAGGAAAGAAATTGAACTAAACAATAAATTTGACTAATTTGAAAAAATACATATATATCAATAATTTCATTATTTAGTTTATTTCTTTTTGCTTAATAAAACATATTTTCACTAATAAACTTTTTTTCAAAAAATGCTTGTTAACTGCAGAAATTCAAAATTAAGATCCATTCGTGTACATTTCTAATGAAAGTGTTCGACGAAGTGAAGTTAGATGTTAGTTAAGTGAAAATACCTAATTGATTTTATGACCGAAAGTATGAAACTTTTGTTCGAAACATTTTCTTTAATAAGCGCGCCATAAGATTAAATTAAATTTTTATCGGCAAACCGATTTTTACCCATAAATATAAAGCGTTAATCTTGCATGTGTCATTAAATTTCGAACATCTGTTCTATGCATACCTTTCCGAAGATTTACTGTAATAAACGCACCAAACCAACATCAAAAAAATCTGCCCGCTTCGCGGGCACATTCTCATCGCGCGCTTCGCGCGCAGCTCGCTTCGCGCTCCGTAATGCTCGATCGTCGCGCTGCGCGCTTCGCGCTCGTTCTTGTGCTCTTCACATACATTCAAGTTTATTTATTATAATTTGATACTGAAGCTCAAACCAATTTTATAATAATATTACAGATGATGTGAATTACACATTTTCTCAAAGTCACTCAATTTCTTTTTGAATTTAAGTGAAACAGGAAATTTAATTTACTTAAGGCTCTATCAGCCTTAAGAAACATATTCTCATCATGGCGCTCGCGCTTCGCGCTCGATTTTCTGTATACATTTCAGTAACTTTTTAATAAATTATTTATTTTCTTCCAAATCTCTCAAAAAGAAAAAACAGTCGTAGACTTTATTTAAGGAAACGATTTTGCAGAACAATGCTTATTTCGTATCTCACATATTTTGGTGAAAAAAATGGAATTTTTGAATTTTAATCGTATTTTTTGGAATTGAAACGAAAAATATATATTTTATCAGAAACTGTGTGAGACAAAATTTGTAGATCTTTTTTAAACGACAAACTTTGTATTCTTACGTTTTTTTTCGTATTTCGAATATTATTGTTAAAAAATTGAATTATGGATTTTCAATATTTTTTTTTGGAATTAAAAAGTAAAATATGCATCTTATGAAAAAATTTTACAATTCAAATTTGTAGGACTTTATGTAGAAAATAATATTGTATCATAACGTTTTTTCGTATCTCGTATAATTTAACTGGAAAATGCAATTTTTATATTGACTTTTTTCGAATTTGAATATGCTGTAACATTTCTAATTTTTATTTAATCAGAAAATGTTATCAGGATAATTTTTAGAGATTTATGAGCACTATCTAAAACCAGTATTGAAATTTTTGATTTTTTCAAAAAATTATTTTCAAAAACACAAAAGTAGTGCTCAACCCCTCAATTTTGATTGGATGTGGCTGGTTAACGAACTTGTCCTTACTTTTTCGGCTCCGATAAAGTGTACCAAAGCTCAATTGAATCTGATAATTCTATCGAGAGTTATGCCGCACACGACCTACTACAGACAGACAGACAGACAGACACTTTCGTAAAAACCCTTTTTTCTGACTCAGGGGGTCTCAAAACGTAAAGATTTGATGAAAATTTCGAAAGTCATTTTTCACATAAAACCAATACCTTCTCATCCATGATGAGAATGTAAAAATTCAACATCTGTTTGTGGATAAAATGTTAACTCTTTCAATATCGTCTTAACAAATACTCTGATTTCTTAATTCAATGTAAAATGTGTTTGTGCACCCCTTTAAGAAAGCTTGATAACATGGAAAAGACTTTTCTAATCAAGAAGAAAAAAATGTTTTGTACAATGATTGATTACCTCATCTGTATTAACAAGGCAAACTCCATCATCTTTCATTACCAAAACACCGTGAATCAGCCTGCGTCGTTTGGGATCAGGTGGTAAAGTTGAATATTGTTTCGCTTCAGCTTTCAGTAAAGCCAACGACGCATCCACGGGAACTTTAGACTTTGTTGAAATGATACAGGTTTCTCCATTTGCTGGGTTGTAACAATTTGTGCCAAACTCTTGCTTGATTTTCTCTTTGAGATATTCCATTTTGGCAAACTCACCGTGTACCAACATTACATTTTTAGGTTCACAGCTTTGTATCAATTGCATAATTCCTTTTGCATCAGCATGTGCCGAAAAAGAGAGGTACTCAACTGACATTTTAACTTCGACGATCTGTCGGTTTTCAAATTCAATTCTCTTTGTTCCACTCAGAACTTTATGTCCCACAGTGCCTTGCACACAAAAACCTGGCATAATTACCATGTTTGCCTCGTTTGGTGCCCATTTCTTGAAAATTTGCAAAGAAAGTCCTGCATGCAACATTCCTGGAGTAGCAAAGACGACCATGGCTCCAGGATTATCAATGTAAGCTTTATCAAAAGGTTTTATGTGTTTAAAATCGAACATATTTCTTTGCACAAAAGTTTTTTTAATCTTCTGATTGGTCCAGGTAATAAACATTTTGTAATAATTGTTGGCTTTTTCCGTTAGACCTAAAGCGAAGTAAACAGGAACTTTAAGATTCATTCTTTCCCAGTAAGTTTCTAACAAAATGCATAGTTCTTGCGCTCGACCGAGAGCAAAAACTGGTATCAGCACTTTGCCACCTCTGTCTATGCATTCATGAACCTGAAACAAAACGTTAAAACATTTATTTGTTTTTAACTAATGCTCAAAGATTTTATAGAATAGTCCAGTATGTCGTAGAATCTTTTCAATTTCCTTCAAAACCCTTAAATTTTTATTGAGTTCTCTGAAACTTCTGGATTGTTATTGATGTTTCTGTAATCTTCTAAAATATTCTAAAATCCTCTAAATTATATTCGGATTCATAATCTAATTAATTAATTTATTAATTATTAATTAATGATCATAAAAATGATTACCTTTTTTAAGAAATCTCTCTCACGACATCTTTTGGAGTCTCTGATTGTAGTGGCATATGTTGATTCAGAAATTAGTAGATCAGGTCGGCATTTATCTATCCATGCGGCGCCCAAATGTCTGTCTGGTGTCATATTATAATCCCCTGTGTATACAATAGATTGTGACCCAACGCGTATATAAAACATAGAAGCTCCTAATACATGTCCTGCATAGTAAGCCTTAATTTCTAATTCAGCATCTACCATTACAGACTGATGCAAAGTAACGGCGACGACTTTTTTCATACAATCCTTAATCATTTGGGAAGTAAAAAAATTACTCTCCCCTTTGCGCTCAACAGCGACTTTTCTCATGTCTTCGAGAAGAATTGGTGCTATAGCTTTTGTAGGATGCGTCATGTAAATTGGACCTGTATAACCAAACTATAGAAGAAAAAAACGGATTTTAATCATTTATATGTAAACGACAATATATGAAAATAAGTTGATTAATAATTTACTGAAACATTTCATCATTTTTGTGTCTTTACTTAATCATGTACTACCGTTGACCAGCTATACGCATTTTGTATACAATATTTTCAATGCTACGTTATATTATTACATAGTATTATTAGTAACTTTGTCATTAAATATGTTCTTATATGTAAGAAAAAAACAATTTTAACAAGGAAAAACTGCGTTTTGTACTGTTTCAACTATCTATTTTCAAATGCGCAGTATAGTCAAAAGTTAATTTCTCTTCTATTTCTATAATTATAATAATTTAATTATAAATGATCATCATTTACTATGATACATTTTTCATCGCCATCATATAAAAAAAATTCTGTTATTATGTAATTGTTGATTACTGGTTGACATGAAGCATTGTATAAAGATTTGAAAAATCTTCCGACAAACTCTTCACTAAGAGTATATGTCCAATATCTACCAAATGATAGTACTACCCACTTTCCAGAGGGAATCAGGGAGTTGATTTGACTAACATCCTGACGGTTTCAACAATTATTCAGGAACAGAGTAATAAATATACCATTTCAGTAAAATAAGGAAGTGCTCCACAATGATCCAAATGAAAATGAGATATTATGACGCAATTTATATGATTCGTTGCTGGACCTTCAGGAACAATGTAGGAAAAGTCTGGAAATCTTCTATCGTCGTTAAATCCCATATGCATTCCACAATCTAACATAATGTTTTTTCCTCCTATTGATAACAAAATGCAACTTCGGCCAACATCCTGACCCGCCCCCAAAGGTGTAACTCTAATATCAGGCATCCTTTCCTTTTTTATAACCAGCTTTTATGTTCAATACACCTTTTGCTATTTCTGAAAACAATTTTTAACATTAAATTTAATGGAGGATTATCTTGTTTTAGATCCTTAAATTGAACGATGTAAAAAGCTTACTTCGCTATGTTACCCCTGGAGGTCAAACCTTTTTCAATGATTATTTTGCATCAATATCAGTCGCAAAGGACATCAATGATTCCGTATTAACTGATAACGAATAAATTTTTCAATTTTAAATTTTTTAATTATTTGAATCCTGATTACGATGTAATAAATATAAAATAAGTTTTTTCAATAAATAAATTATTGTTATATATAAATAGACCTCTGATTTTTGAAAAATTATTTTTTCTTAATCTCCTAGCCGAAAGTACGGTCCTCCCGGCCGCATTTCACTGCAGAAACAACGACTTTTGTGGCCGCTAGATTCATCGTATAATTCGTTTGTTTAATTTAATTTAATGTGACTTCACGCAATTACACGAAAAATCAATATTAATATTGTTTTCTAAGAATAGATTTTCTCTGGTATTTGTTGATTTAAAAAAAATTTTTGATTTTCAATTTTTTTTTTACAGTTATTATATGATTGCATTTTATTTTAAATTTGTTTCTAATGCCCGCCCAGATCAGCAAAAACCTCGGCTTCGCCTTGGTTTCGCAAAAGTCAGGCGGACCTCCCCCTGCCCCCTACAAAACTCGGTTTTGAGCGTACTTTCTCTCTTACGCCGTATTGCGCGCGGTCAAAGATATACTTTTACAGATTTTAACCTAATTTTTTTTACGACAAAATACTTCACGGAAAACTTCTTTGTAGTTTTCTGAACAACTTTGTTGCTTGAAGTTCTCATTTAGTCAAACTTCCCTCGATACCACAGAGTGTATTCTTTCAAAATTTCAATGGAAAATTTCAAAAACTGTGAATTTGAGCACAAGATAAAAACGAAAAATTAATTAAAAACTGGCTTATCAGAAAAAGGCACGTTTTATAAATAATACAAAAACTATAAGCGATACAAAATTTTTTAAGGGGGAAAAAAGATGCGGCTTTTTATTTTCTACAACAATATACTTTTCAAAATTTTTAATTCCTAAGTCAAATTTTTCACGTCAAGGGCCAACCCCCCTCCCTAAATCAGAATCTATGTTTGGTTCTTGCATGGAAGCCCTCATTTATTTACTCCAAGTTTTAGATTTTTTCATGTATTATTTAAATAGTTTTGGAATGAACAAAAAAAAATGTTTTTGTTCTTTCTTCAATTATTTAAAAACTGAAACTGGGAAAAATTCTGAAAATAATTATACAAGCGTATCATTAGATGGCCGATATAGTAGTATTTTTCGGAAAAAATTTTTCTCTAAATTAAATAACAAAAAAAAATGTTAAAAAAAATAATTAAGGTCCGCACTCGAAAATTGCGCGAAATATGAGTTTTTATGTCAAGTGATGCGCATGGAATCACGATCTAGTTTCAGTCCTCGTAGACAATTTCAAACTCTTATACCTAGAAAACAAAGTGTCTGCGTAATGCGGGGCATGCCACACGCACGTGTGAGGATTAATCCGCACGGGTGAACTCAGGAGGTCACACAGTTGCGCGTGACATTGCCGCGCATATGTCTCGCACGCGTGCTTCCCGAATGCGCGATTACACAAATTATACATATTTATTTTAACATCAATTTTATCAAAGAAAATGAGGGAAAAATAAATAATTTGAACAATTTTTTTATTCCACAAAAAATTTTGAAGAGCAATAACAATCGTTAGACATACATTGAATGAACATTAATTGAACTATAAAATTATATCAATAAAAAACATCTTTTGAATGAAATGAAACTTTCGAAATTAATTTATTCATACTTTACATGAAAAATGTAATTATGCATGTAATATTTTTCGTACTCAAATCATATTTTAATATGACTGTCTTATTTCATGGAACTTTCAACACGATCATCATCAATTATAACTTAATTGTAGAGTCCATTTCTTGACTTAAATTTTTTTATATTCCAAAATTAATTCTCATGAAAAAAGTCTGTCAGAATTGAAATGAGTATTAAAAAGTTTGAATCCTTATGAATTCCATTTTTTCCAAATCTATGAAGTATAACAACTGAGAATGAGCAGAATTCAATGCCTTTGAATACCGTTTTAAGAATCTCAAAACTTTTTAAACAAAAAATTTTTTAATTAAAAACTTTTTAAGTAGTCTGTGGACCCCTACTTTGAGTACAACCTCAGAATTATATTCGTTTTTGTGTATCTCTTACCGTTTTATAAATATCTTAAAATTTATGGCATCAAAAAAATTTTAATTTACAAAATCTTATTAGTGGATAAGTAAAATTAATCACTTAAATCGAATGTTGCAAAAAATTGATCATTTTTTGATGTTAGGAAAATTCTTATGAAAAAATTAAAACAGATTCGTAGGCGATTGATATATTCAAGAATTTTTTGTATGGAATCCGAAATTTCGCTCCGTGAAAATACTACTAAATAAGTTACGTGATAAACGATCATTAAATTTAATATATCTCAACTTTCTGTGCGTCTCATTTGATCAGCTTGCGTGCCCACATGAATGATCGCGTACTGCGACGCATGTGCGTCGCACTAATATGCCCCTCACGCCTATGGACAAGTGCGCGCGAGATTGCTGCATTCTCGTTCGCACACATGACCCGTATGGCGTGCGAGCGTCGTGCTGCGCACGATTGTTATCTGGGTATCGCAAATAATGCAATGAATTCAAATATTTAAAGAACTTGAAAATCGATATAAGAGTTTGAAATTGTCTACAAGGACACCTGTCGACAATGTATCCTATCTGATACGCGACTAGTGAACCTCCGATAATGTAGGCAGTGACAAAAATTTTAAACTCACCTAATTAATTTGAAATCAATTTACAGCCGCAAGTTAGAGCCACTTGGCGATATATGGAGATCTTCCTGTGTAGAATTAGATGTCGGACGCCTGTGTAAGCTCAGTGGTTAGACCAGTCGACCAGCAATCGAAAAACTTGGGCTCGAATCCCAGCGCAGTCAAAAGCGTCTTTTTTTCCACTGAAAGATTTTCAAATTCTTTATATATTAAATATCATTGATATAAGACCTTTTTTGATAATAAAACTGTTAATTTGTGTTAAAAATTTGAATAATATTGTATTAATTTTATTTATTTAATATTAATAATAATTATATAAATAATGTTAATAATTTCCTGCACAAAAAAGGAAATATGAAAAATTCCTGGAATATAAATTTAAATTTTGTAAGTATATTTTTAGTTTACCAATATCGACAGACTAATTTAAATATCAAATGTTCACAAGTTAGACATTTTATAATTGAAGTTTAAGTTACTTTTACTATTTTTAAAATGTTTTTCAATTTATTTCATCTCATTATAATATTCCCGCGTGATCACATGGTTGGAATAAACTTCAACATGGCGTATCTTTCTGTTGGTTAGGCTAGGTCGTTCATAATTTATTCTTAAAGTTTGTTAGTCTGACACGTGGTTTTTCTTATTTTAAAAGTACAAGCCACAATGTAAAGTTGACCACGCGTTGACCGGCATCACTAAATAACTATAATAATATAAGAAAATGTACTATTTGTTCAGTACTAAAAATATTTTGCTGTTCATTTTGATTCAACTATAAGTTGTATACTTATTATATTTCAAATGTATAACTGTACTAATATAAGAAACTACTTATTTATCGGCACTAAAAACATGTTCGCGTTCGTCGTTATTTAAGTATATTGAACACTTTATACATTGTTTATTGAGATTTATTGGATATATAACAAACATTTATCCATTGCCTGTATGTATAATATCGGTTTTCAACTTTAAATATAATGTTTGCAAGTACATTATGTATTTTTATTTCTTATTATGATTAATATTTTGGAAATAATTTTAAATTATACTTATAATTATTATTATAATTATCAGCGTCACAAATGCGAACTTCACTACGTGCCGGCGATATGCGTTGCATATGATGACGCATCTGCGTGGCGTGGTGAACGCACGTGTGATGCATAACCCGCACCCGTGCGAGCGGTAACGCTCGCACTGTACGCGCACTTTGTTATCTGGGTACTTGCTCTTTTCAGTCAGCGTTCAGATTTCACGGGCAAGACATTAGTGCTTTCCTCGCAAAGACATTTCTTTAACTTATTAAGCATAAATTCGTGCGTTGAAAGCATGCTATGACCTCGTAATAAGAGCGTAGATCACTCTCATGCTTCTAGAGCTCCCCGGTAAGAAGGTATGGGTTAAATTAGATAGAAACGTTTCTATTCAATTCAATACCGTTTTTGAAAATTACGTTTCAATCCAGCAGAGTATTAAAGAAGAAAAAGAAACGGATTGAAATGAATCCATCTACCGAATCGGGATTAAAACTTAGTCAAAAGTACCGCTTTAGTGGAACGGAATTGAATAGAATTAGCCTCAAAAAAGAAAGAAAAAAGTTTATTTATTCATGTCAAGTTTACACGTCATTTTAATTTATGAATTGAATTTATCCTCAATTATGTATAATTTTAAATTGATTAAATCAATGTGCATTCAATTTTTACAAGAGTTTATCACTTTTATTTTTTTCATATTTAGTAAACATAACGTTCATTGTATTATTTGATAAATTGATTTAAAATATATTTATTTTATATTTATTATTTTTCTATTCTGCTGTTTCAAATGAAAACGTAGTAAGTCGCATTCGCTCTAAAGGCGAAAGTCGGGCGATCCTTTGTTTACTCACGTACATTTCACACAGCCATACAATGTCCCGACTACCGGCGGAGATTCCCGAACATAGAAACTAATGAGACCTTTAAATTTTCGTCTTTCGCATGTTTTTTACTTTTACAGTTTGACATTTGATACTAATTGGTATTTTAAACTGTGCTAATTATAATAATTGTATTGAGTGAAGGTTTCCCAAAAGAAATTAAAGTAAGTATATTTTGAAAAATGTATGTGCGATACTACGTGTGACAATTATTATAATTAGCACAGTTTAAAATACCAATTAGTATCAAATGTCAAACTGTAAATCTGTTAAAAAGTAAAAAACATGCGAAAGACGAAAATTTAAAGGTCTCATTAGTTTCTATGTTCGGAAATCTCCGCCGGTAGTCGGGGCATCGCATGGTTGTGAGATGTACGTGAGCAAACAAAGGATCGCGCGACTTTCGCCTCCATAGCGAATGCAACTTACTACGTTTTCATTTGGGACAGCAGTATTGACCACATGTCAAAAACATCATTGAAACCGATTTATTAATCGGATTCAAAATGGTCTCGTCTGATTGAATCCGATTAATAAATCGGTTTCAATGATGTTTTTGAAATGGGGTCAATCGGATCAATCGCTCCCAATCGAGTCCAATTATTATCTTCTACAAAGGCACTCACAGAATGAAATTAAAATGACTTCAAATTCTTAGGTTATCCTACGTAATTAAATTTAATTATATTCTTTCACATTTTGACTAATAAAAACGGATTAAAATGTCTTTAATATTATAAGTTTCTTTACTAGAGTACACAGAATCAGCTTGACTGCTAATCTTTCACCCTTGTCAGAATTAAAACGTGTTCATTCTTCGTCGCAGGATTCGACGGGATTGAAACGAGCACAAACGTAGAGCGCTAAAATAAATTGTAGTGTTTACGTTCAAAAACGGTATTACTTTGGATTAAAAGAGTTGAAAAATCGCTCATATTCAAACTACTATTAATTCAATTTAATCCATACCTTCTTATCGGGTCGTTTTTTCATTCAGTGTGGGTATCAGATTTTTTGCAATAACATTTTAATAAACATTTTAAATTTTAAAGAGAGAAAAAAAACAAATGCTTTAACTACAAATGGAGGTTTGAAAAAGACTAAAGCTGAAAAAAGTCATTCTGGAAAGTCATGTTTTCTTGTTTGTATGTGATTATTATTAAAATAACAAGCTAGGGACTCATAAATCAGACAGGCTCTAAAGATCCTTGAAACCAGACTGTTTCAAGCTCCGTCTAAATAAAAGAGCATTTTTTTTCTGTACAGGCGGACTGCATCCGTGCATTTCGTTGATAATAAAAAATAATATTGCTCCCATCGTAAATGTATGGGAAGGAATCTTATTTATCAATTTCTGTAATAAAAATAAAATTATCCCACATTCCCATACATATTCGATGGGAGCAAACCACTAGTGTTATACGAGATGAAGTTAGCTGTATAAAAAAACTTGTACATAAAAAGTGCCGAACGTGATGATGTATGTGATATGTATATTTTTTAATAACTCCAATTATTTTCAACAAATTTGTAAAAAACAGTATATATAAAGGGTTTTTGCTCTGATTAATATGAATATGTACTTTAAAAAGATTGCAAATAATTCCATATAAGGTATCCACATCTTTTCAGACTGAATTCTAAGCATTTGAAAAACATTTCTATAAAAAAAATTTCCTGAGTCATGTACATGCTCATGTAATGTAAACAAGTAAACACATCAATGAATGCATCAGTACTATACTTGGCACCGGTTTTATTTTTACAAAAAATAAATAGTATATTACGACCCTAGGCCAGAAAGTTTGAGTTCCTGGCGTATGTGATATAAATACGTCAGGGCATCCAACATTCTGGTCGTATACTATTTTTCTTGATATCCAGCCGAAAGTACGCTCAAAACCGAGGCGAAGCGGAGGTTTTTGCTGGTCGGGGCGGGCATTAGAAACAAATTAAAAATAAAATGCAATCATAAAAACTGCAAAAAAAAATATTGAAAATCGAAAATTTTTTAAAAATTAACAAATACAGTAAAACCCCGTTTATTGCAACACCTTCCAATCAAATGCCTCCCGTTTATCGCAAAAACGGAGGGGTTCCCACTTCTTCGCCGCCAGCTTAAACAACTGATTATCAGCACATGCGCCTAAACGAATAGTTTCACGCGCTTTCGCTGTTTATCATTGTTTACAGTCGTGTTCCAATAACCTCCAATGCGTTTTTTTATTGTCATTATATGTGCAATTATAAATGAGTGAAAACGTGGAACCGAACGATGGTACGTAAACGACTAGTACAAACAATACATTTTAATTACTTTAAAGCTTACATATTTCTCTCATAATTTTCGAATGCTTGATTGAATTTTTTTCAGTAGAAATACTCCCGCATTTTGTAAAACAATTGATTCGCAATTGGTAAAGCGATTGCTGTACTAGGCACAATTCATGCTATAATTTGTCATAATAATATACATTGAAATGTGAAAAATTTATATATTTTTCTGTTACATATAAAACACAAATATGTAGCAATATATACATAAACGATAGTTTCATATCATATAAACGATATATTTCATATCTTCCTAATATACGAAAATTCATATAAATATATGCATCACAAATTTAAAAGTGAGGGGTATTCCCGCCTATCCTTAACAATCACGTGACCACTCCTTCTACTAATAAGAGGGGGAAAAAATGGTAAGGTTTATTGCGATAAACGGGAGAGACAAGTTGCAATAAACGGGAGTTGCGATAAATGGGGTTTTACTGTACCAGAGAAAATTTATTCTTAGAAAACAATATTAATATTGATCAACAGTAACTTTAACATCACACATCCAGTAATACTAATCTTATTAAAATAATTATTATTACTTTTATGAATATAATTATTAATATAAAATAAACCGTGTATATAAATGTTTTCTTTCTCTTTTTAAGAGTTACTATTTCGTGCAATTGCATGAAGTCAAATTGAATTAAATTAAACAAACGAATTATACGGCCAATTTAGCGACACTACTGAGCCACAGAAAACAAAAAAAGGCCACAAAAGTCGTTGTTTCTGGAGTGAAATGCGGCCGGGAGGACCGTACTTTCGGCTAGGAGATCAAGAAAAATAATTTTACATACATATCATAGGTTTATAAAATATCAGAGTAAAAAAACGAAGCTAAAAATAAAATAAAATCAAACCCTTAAAGAATTTGGAGATTAACTAACTTGTCCATATGTTTACACCTGACTGAAACTGACTGACGAAAATAGGAACAAAGAATCGAAATAACCTAGAGAAATACAATATGGTACATAATGATTGTTTATCAACAATTTTAAAAAGGTGAAATTGGAGAACAGACATACCTCGAAAAGCAAGCATTTTTCTTGCTTGCGCAAAAACTTAAGGTGCAGACATACCTTGTAAAGCATTTTGTGCCACTGAAACACAAGCGCCGCATTCGGGAAGATCTAGCACTTCAATGCACTATGTACTACCCACGGTAGTATAGACAGGTCTGGCATCTCCCGTGGTGGGGGATGTTCCCTTATCATGTCGAGTAGTTGTTTCCAAAGTGACAGCTTGGGCAGCGCTGCAATCGAGTAGTTAAAGGAATACCCGTGGTTTACAAAAGCCGTATGCATCAGCCTGTATTTCACGATTCTAACTTGACCCCCGTAGTGCACTGATCTCTATAATACACTGGATGCACAATGCCAATGGGAAAGTCCGCAAAGTCGTGTGCCCAATTGAAGGCTGAGCCGCCATATTTACTTAGGTTGATTACAAAGAATGTTGCGGTAAATTCAAATATAGTATAAAGGGAAAAGTGTAAATATTAAAGAAACAATATGAAAACCATGCTTTTTTACCGGTATTAGTATTGATAGTATACATAATTAAAATAATGAAATTAAATTTATTGAATAATACTAAAATATAACTCGGTAATTGTTTAAAAATCCAGGATCACGAATGCTGATGAGCACTCCGCTAGGCAGGTTAAGAAAAACACAATGTTTCATTAAAGTTAAAATATATTTCATTTGGTGAACACTATATAAATTACGTTTTGGTCTTAAGGACCAAGTGCGAATACTCGTTGTTCCAAATGAACCGACACGAATCACAAATATATGCCCCGAATGAGCATGCGAATACAAAGTGTTCGAGAACCTGGTTCTGATTTTCTTACCACTAAAACTATCGTCAGTGGGCCGACAACTAACTTTTTTCACCCAGAAACTACTCAATCGAGACAAAACCAAAACTTATGATTGGCTAACTCGCATTTCGCCTTCCCCCTTCTAAGCCTCACAAGGGCGCTCTCTATGCTCTAGTTCTGACGCGAGAAATTATCCAAATTTAAATTCAAATCTTTTCCCAACAGTAATATGTACTATTATGGTATATACTGTTGTATATATTTAAATAGGCATATGTATTCATTGCTTAGCTATAATTAAATATAAATTTATCAAATTTAGATTACAGAATTCAACAAGTAAACGTACCTTGGAGTAGTGTAAAAATTACCTCACGTTCTGAACGTGAACTATTAATAATAGTCACATATAATAACTATTTTTAGTATAATTAATACTGAATGCAGATATTACATGAAAATTATGTATGTACATGCTGTGACTAGTATGTTACTAAATAATAGAATCCAATTCTATAAAGACCTAAGTAATAATATAGAAGATTATCACTAAATAGTACAAAACATCAGGTACGAAAGTACTTCACAAGCAGCAAATCACTTAATTAAGAATCACCAGAGTATCACAAACAAGAAGTTTTAAATCTCAAACTAAAGTGGTGACTAATTCAACACCTTAATTTTTAAACTACATGCAAAAGTAATAAATAAACAATTCTTAAAAGAAAACACTGATTATATTTATTATTTTTTTATTATTTATTTATTATTTTGTTTATTATTATAATTATTATTGATTATTTTCTTTTAAGAATTATTTTTTTATTATTTATTTATTATTTTGTTTATTATTGTAATTATTATTGATTTTTTTCTTTTAAGAATTGTTTATTTATTACTTTTGCATGTAATTTAAAAATTCAGGTGTTGAATTAGTCACTACTTTAGTTTGACATTTAAAACTTCTTGTTTGTGATACTTAATATTTACACTTTTCCCTTTTTACTATATTTGAATTTACCGCAACATTCTTTGTAATCAACCTAAGTAAATATGGCGGCTCAGCCTTCAATTGGGCACACGACTTTGCATTGATTATGCATCCAATGTATTATAGAGATCAGTGCCCTTAGTGTCCTAAGTTGAATTTCTAAGTTTGTTTGCCGAACCGCCACACGCGGCGCTAACTGTACCATCACTCCCTGAAAATTCACAGTAACATACGAAGAATTTAATATAAAAAATAAAAATAAAATATTATTCAATGCCATAAACAAATAAAAGAGATCAGACTTTGAAAACAAACAAGAAGTAGAGTTCTAAAGAGTTTATGTGACCGAGAATATGTCTGGGAGCAGGGGAATATGACTGAGAATTTCTCTGATGAATGTGCTCTTCGAGAATCTATGAGAATTTAAAAATATTTTTCCGTAACGGTTCAAGTTTTCAATTGTTTTTGATAAATGCTTTGTTCTGGAAGTTCGTGTAACGTGCGCAATAAAAATGGGGAAAAAAAGAATATAGTTTGGAATTATTTTATAAAAATTATTGATATACAAAATAAAGCTTCTTTCAAGTGCAAATATTGTGATCAGGTGTACAGAAAGCATGCCACTCGACAAGTAGAGCACTTAAAAAAGTGCATAAACTGTCCCGAAACTGTCAAACAATTATTTAAATCAAAGCTTAATTTATGCGAAGAAAACTTGAATTACTTGTTCTTTATGTTTGAATTTAATAAAATTGCTATAAAAAAATTTTGATATTGAATTCCGATAAAACTTGACATTTTTCGTAGTTTTATTTTTATGAAACCTTCACTATTGCAATTCATAGTGTTTGGAAATAAATTTACAATATTATAATGTTCAATGATAATGAAAATATTGGTGAAGGTAAAATTCTCTTAAATTCTCTGTAAATTCTCAAGTTGTCTTAAAATGACGATCACAGTCACGAGAACGTGACCGGATTTTAAATGTCCGAGAAATTTAGAACTCTAACAAGAAGAAGAAGAAGAAGAAGAAATTAAATTTTCCCCTTTTTATTCATATTTATCTCGTACAAAAGCTATTTTGAAACATTTAGCTGATATCAATATTTAAATATTAATATCTCTTTTATTCCTTTATGGCATTGAATAATAACTTTTTTTAAATTTTCATATTTAATTGTCTACATATCACTGCATTTATATTATTTTTTTGAGGTAAAATTAAGTTGAAAAATGGAAAAAAATGAAAAATTCTAAACTAGGAACGAAGTTGATGAGAGTTGTAAATAGTTGGGAATCATTATGAATAATTAAAGAAAATAGAATATAAAATAAGGTGAATATTAATTTATATTTTTTAAATACTTAACTAACATTAATAAAAATAGTATAATAAGAGCAATTAAATTTTTTTCATTTTCAAAACCAAAAGTAGTCTATGTACGTCCGTTTTCATCTTCTCCAACATTCACGAAATTTTGGAAACAAAATTTTATGTACTTTGGACACAAATAACTAGAAACTGAACCAAATTATTCATATTAATTTGCTACTCTTCTCAAGTATGACATGCCCTTAAAGCTCATAATTTTAGTAATAGATCAAGTAAATTACATTTCTAGAAATCACGACAGAGGTAATAAAATTTTGCATTTAGTGACCTAAAAACGAAATGTTTTCGTGCAGCATTGACAAAAATAATGTAATAAAAGTCCAAATTTCATAGTTTTTACCATTTTTTAATAATACCTAAAGCAATGAACTTTTCAAAATTTTTGTTCATCTATCACAAAGTTAGTTTTACGGAAAATATTCGAAGTATATAAAAGAAACTGTAATTATTTCTACCTGGATGCTGTGAAAGTTTAAATTTAGGGAAACAAAGTTGTAATAATTCAAATTCGTGAAATCATTCATAAAAAAAATATAAAAATACTTTTAATGTATTTCTAAGTTACATATTTTCTATTTTGTTTCTGATAATTAATTTTCACAATTTGTAGGATCCGCTTTTTAGGTATGAAAATACTTTGAATTTTTACAACTTTTTGTTTCCCTAAATTTCAATTTTCACATTTCGTGACTGTTAGAGAGGAAGAAAACGAACGTTTATAGCTAGTATCGAGTAATGGCCCGAATCAGGGCAGGTCGACCTCTAATGTATTGGGTGTCCCGGTAGGATAGTTCATGTGCGGTGGTGTACGCGGCGCTAGTTGTCGGAAGCGGGCGGAGTGCGGCAAAGGGAACGGCTTCGTATGAGTTCCGCCATTGTTGTATATATGTATCAACAATTCGTACGCGATCGCGCTTTATAATCATTTAAAATGAATTCGAAGTACGAAATTCAGTGTGCTGTGAGTGGGTGTACCTCCAAAAGGGGTCGGAAGAACAATGTGTCAATTCATCGGTTTCCGAAGAAAGAAAATGCCGGACAACGATGGATAGAAGCATGCTCAAATCCCTACTTGTCGAGGTTAGGATATCTCGAAGTACTAGAAAGACAATTTTTTATTTGTCATCGACATTTTTCCGACGTTAAATTTACCGTCGTGTAGTGATGTGTCGAGTGGAAGTGATGTGAACATTAAACCGGCGAGTGTTTCTTCCCCATCAGACTTCGAAATTTTTATTCCCGAAGTAGAAAAACCTGCAGAAGGCACACGAGACTTTGAAGAAAGTAGCGTGCAGTTTGCACACGTAAGTAACAATATTTTTAATTTCATACGATATTGTATATAATTTCAAACTTTTCGACTCTGATCAGAGTCCTCATTAGTGATCTTTATTTCTAAAATTTTAAGTGCAATAAATAAAATATTACATATATGAGCCCTGTTTCGAAGTAAACTTTGAAAATGTGAAAAAATGTAAAAATCGTAAGAAAATTTACATAAAATAGTACAAGAAACTTCGATGAAGTATCTAAAACTTCCTTAGGAATGACAATAAAATTCTAGCACGTAATTTTGAGATACCAAACTAAAAAAGTAGTATATACACTACCGGTCAAAATTATTTATTCACCTGCTGTGTTAGCTATTCTTAAAGTGTCTTAATTTTTATAATTATTTAAATTTTGCATCTAGTGAGCCCAAGTTGAAGGCAAAATGATAATTTTATAAGAATCTATTGCAAAAAACGTCAAATTTCGATCTTTTTGAATAAATATTAATAACACTGAAATTAATTAAGACCTTTAAACGTTTCTGGTCTCATTTTGAAGGTTACTCTTCATAGTATTTTGTTAACTTATCAAGATATTTTTAGAATTTTTCTTTTGGATACTACCCTGGGGTCAAACATGGTACAAACATGTAGAAAATTTTCAAATGAAGACAGTAATCTATAAATTTTATTAAAATATGATACACATTGGTTTTTAAAAATTTCTTGAAAGTAGCTACACATTTTTAAAATTTTATGACCTTTTTGTATCATTTTTGACGCCGGGTAGAATCCAGGAAAAAAAATCTGAAAATATCTTGATTAATTAGCAAAATACTATGAAAACCTACCATTTAAATGAGACAAAAAACTTTTAAAAATCTTAATTAATTTCAGAGTTGTTAATATTTTTCAGAATGATTGAAATTTCAAGTTTTTTGAAATATTTCTTTATAAAATTAACATTTTGTTATTTTTTCTGATTTTTCTAAATCATTTCAGTCGATTATGTCGATCATTAGAAGAGTGTATCACTGTACGTGACAACGGAACTCTACTATATCGACCTTATCAACCTATGATTCAGAATTAATCCAACGTTATTTAAAACTAGATGGTATTTTCCAATATAAATTGAAGAAATTTTTCTGTGAAAAAAAAAATTTCTTCAATTTTGTTATTTAGTTTATTTTATTATTTTTTATTTTGTTTTATTTGTTATTTGCAAAATTTTATTAACTTTTGTTTTATGATAGGAAAAAAATTTCAACTTATTATCATAAAAATTAAGACACTTTAGGAATAGCTGAAACAACAAGTGAACAAATAATTTCGACCGGCAGTGTACTTCTGTCTAAATGTTACTGAAGATATAGATGCAAGTACATATATAGTATAAAATTACAAAGGATTATTTATGTAAAAATAGCTGAGAATTGCCAATACAAATTCCACAATGTCAGAAATTCCCACCATAATTTCGCGAAACATGTGACTGGAGTTTTATTTTATAAAATTTATTTTTATTTATTTTATAAAATACCTACGAAATAAATTTCAAATATTCATATAAATTAAATGCTTTTAATCTATATTCCAGAAAAAAGAATCAGAAGATATCCCAGAAGCAGGAAGCAGCAAGGATGTACTTGGAGAAGACTTTCACACAACACCGAAGAGAGCTATCTCGACCCCACAAAGTGTTCGATTATCTTGTAGTACAAAAATCAACGCAAAATGTGCTAAGCAACTATATTTTCTGAAAATAAAAATACAAATTACAGATATTTTTGATTTTTATTTATGACGAGAAAACCATGATTTAAGGCAAAATTGTGTAAATGTAATTAAAGAGTGAGTTGATATCAACATAACTTCTCACTCTTGAATTAAATTTTCACAATTTTGCGCTAAATCTTCAATTTCCTTTTAATTTTATTTAAATATATTCTTTGTAACACATTTAAAGAACCTACGTATGCATGTATATGCACTAACACGTGCACATATAATGGTAGTTCATGCGCAGTGCTGTACGCGGCGCTAGTTGCTAACGGTCCACCACCTTTCCATTAGGTTTGCACGGCCTGGCCCGAATGACCGCACCGTAGCATGTATGCATATATATATACTTAGAGCGTAATCAGCTGTGAAAGCTGTCTGTAAACCACGGGTATTCCTTCAACTACTCGATTGCAGCGCTGCCCAAGCGGTCACTTTCGAAACTACTACTCGTCACGATAAGGGAACATCCCCCACCACGGGAGATGCCAGACCTGTCTATACGACCGTGTACAAGACTACAAGATCGATAAAATCAAAATGGCCGAGACTAGTCGCGAAATATCAAGTGTAATGACTAGCGCCACAAACAAATACAATACTAGATTATATTCGAGTGTACGCATAAAAACTCGTATACGCACCGATGTCACATAAAATAGAATACGTGCCAATGCACACAATTCGAGAAATTAAGAGTCGCGGCAATGCTCGCAGGACTGATCGCGCCTCGACTATGTCCTGGCTTCGATCTCCTGCGAGCATTTTCGCTCGTCACGCAATAACCCTCATTGTGCGCCTAGGCACGTAATATACTATTATGTGACTTCGGTGCGGATACGAGTTTTTATCATAGAGATATTATAGATAGAGGAGACATGCCAGCCTGAATCCTGTCAGCTCGGGCGGGAGAGAGAGTGAATTTCGGATTAGGCTGTCTCTTGCTAACGCCGAGGCTAGCGCGGTACGCGTAGACAAAGACAGAAAAAACCACTTATCGTCTCTCTCTTTCGCTCTCACCGAGTTTGCAGACTGACGTTGCCACTTACAGAGCGGCCTATGGCATGTCTCCTCTATCTATAATATCTCTATGGTTTTTATGCGTACACTCGAATCTAATCTAGTATTGTAGTTGTTGCGGCGCTAGTCATTCACTTGATATGTCACGACTAGTCCCGGCAATTTTTATTTTATCGATCTTGTGTAGTAGTAATGGATTTTGATAGACGCATGCGCAGTTCAAATGTACAAGGCTTTGCCAGTAAGGTGCTAACGCTGTACTAAGAAGAAGAAGAAGATTGTGCTCCGTCGCATGGCTATAGGCACATGCGCAGTTCAATGTTTACATTTCATTCCTCCGTAGCGCAATATACTACATTGCGCTACTGTCAACTGTAGCGAAAAAACGAGTTTGCGTGCCGGTTGCACATAAAGTAGAATACGTGCCAATGCATACAATTCGGGAAATTACGAGACTTGCGACAATGCTCGCAGGAGCGATCGCGCCTCGGATTCGTCTCGGCTTCGTCACGGCTACACCTCGACTACGTCTTGGCTCTCGATTTATTGATTCGAGAGAGGGGGTTTTTTGGTTTTAACAGGTATGCCTAGACCCGTCCTAGGAGAGTCCTGTACAACGTCTATAAAAGATTTCGCCATTTTTCCTCCTCACAAAAAAAAAAAAACCCTCATTGTGCTGATGCATACCCCTGCCATGTATGAGTTCCAGCATTGTTGTTTACTAATCGAGGTTAGAATACCTACAAGTAGTGGAAAGACAATATTTTGTTTGGCATTGTCACTTCGATGAACAGTATTACTAACGAAAGAGAAATGGTGCCTTTCTTTTAAAGTGCGGTCTTTTTTCAATTTTGAAATCAAAAGTAGTCTATCTACGTCCGCTTTTATCTTTTCTACCATTTCCCAAATTTTGTAATCAAAATTTTATGTACTTTAGCCAAAAACATGTAAAAATCTAAAATTAATCAAATTTGCTATTTTCCTAAGTATAACATGCTTTTAAGGTTCGTAGTTCGTTGCATAGGAAAATTTTCTGTATATCTTCTGAAAATAAAAAATACAAATTAAAGATATTTTTTATTTTTACTTATTACGGCAAAACCAAGATTTAATGCAAAATTTTGAATTACATTTTCACAATTTTGCATTAAATCTTCAATTTCCTTTTAATGATATTCTCTGCAACACATTTACAGAACCTCCGTATGCATATGTATGTGCACTAACACGTGCACATATCATGATAGTTCACATGCACAGTTGTACGCGGCGCTAGTTGCTAATGGTCCACTTAATCGTCCATAAGGATCCTCTAGGGAAGTGGGAAGGATATGCTGAACCCCGTGCCTAATATGGGTTGGTCGAGCGGAATTTGTTGGAGAGTTCCGGTTTAGTTATTAAGCGGTTATTTATTGTTTAGTAATTTATAACGAATGTGAGTATATTCATTTAATAAGTATCTAATTATGACATATGCATCATAACTGATACATTTTGATACATATTATATACGGGAAAGTGTATTCGCTCCTAAAACTAACCTCAAAACGTGCGCCTTTAGTTGTTTTAGACGTTTTAGACGATCAAGAATGCGTATGAAGTTACTTTCGATCCAATTGTTATGGCGGAGGGCTCAGTGGAGGGGGAACATTGGCGCATTCTTCCCTAGAGGATCCTTAATCGTCCACCATCTATGCCAATCTCAGCCTCAGCCAATCTGTGCATGTCTGTGCATTAGGTTTGCACGGCCTGGTGTGTCCCCATTTCTTTGCTCAAAATTGACGAATTTGTTAATATTTGTATAAAATACTAGTTTATCTTTTATTGAAAGTGTGACATTGGTGAAAATTGAATTGAATAATATTTGTATCAAGTTCATAGATCGATTGAGTCAGTGAAATAAACATGGTGCGGTGTATAGTACCGAACTGTCAGTCAGGTTATGATTCGCAGCATCGTAACGAAAAAGTTCATTTTTTTAAAGTGCCTAAAGATTTGGTTGACGAATACCAGAGAGCAATTAAAAGAAAATGTTTTGTTGTAAAAAGTAGCCACTTTGTATGTCATAAACATTATCTTTCCGAAGATATACTCTGGAAGCGTGAAGTGAAGGATGCTGCTGGGAACGTTATAGCATCGGTATGTACATATATAAATAATAATCTAAATATAATACCTAGAATTATTTTTTTACATTTTTTTAAATTACATAAAAGAAAGTTCATTTTTAAGCCGAAATTTTATTCTTTCGACTTATTACAGATAGACTATGAAATACCCCGACTGAAAAAAGGTGTGTTGCCAACTCAGTTCCCGAAATGTCCAGCGTACCTTTCTAAGTCATCAAAAGATCGCAGATCACCTGAAAAAAGACAAGAGGGAGAAACTAACAAAAGGAACAAAATTGAAGCACTTGAAATTTCCTTTGAAGATTCTAATGTGCTCCCTCCAAATGTTCTACATTCAGATGTACTACATCCGGGTTTGGAAGATGAGGAACTCCAAAGAATTAACTTATTTGAAACGCTATTTTCAAACAAGCAGGCATTCAAGTTTCCAACAGCATGGACTCGAGCAGATGTTACCGACGGGAACTTTCAAGCGATTACATTTGTTCAGTGGTCAGGACGACTACAAGATGGCAAGTTTAACACAGTAAGCACAAAAAAGATTGTCCTGTATAAAGACATGACCATTCAGGCCTACGTCTTTGATGTTTCAATCGAAATGAGGAAACTTAACTTTACGAATAATTTTGTATCCTATCCAGAAGAAGTGGAAAACATAATTAAAACTTTTCATAAATTTAAAGTTTGTGAAGGATGTTTGACTCCAAACTCTATTTCAAATGTAGAAACCTCCTTTGCTTTCCGTGATAACTCAGGAAACTTGCGTCATCAGAAGTGCACAATGATCTTAGACGTAGATATTCTTCATCAAAAAAAGTATTGTTTACCTTGTGAAAAGACGAAAGCTACATTGGCTGTCAAGACTGTACGCCTTTAAGAACAGACAGATATAAAAGGATTAGTATTTGAAATTTGAAATTTACGCCAGATATGAAACTTCACTTCATAATATCAGTAGATGAAATTCAAACTCGAAAGAATGTAACGTTAAGTAAAAAGACAATAGAATTATTATATTAGTCAGCAGGTGGATCGTGGTTTAGTTATCTTATTGCAAACGTTAATGGACCATTATTCGCAGCCTATTGCAGTCTTCATGTACAAAGGGCCAATTGATGGCATAACGCTAACAAAATTAATTACATAAGCTATTATTTTGCTAGAAGAAGCTGGCGCGAAAATACATGACGTGATGAGTGGTGAAGCGACCACGAATAATAAATTTTGGTCGGAATTGGGAGTCAGCGGACAGCTAAATGAAGTAAAAAGTTCATTTCTTCATCCCAACGTTGATGGTCGAGAAATATATGTTTTTTGTAATCAGCCTCATTGAATGAAATGCATTCGAAATCGATTGTATAATAAAAGGGAATTAAAGGTGTGTACGTTAATAATATTTAAACCTCTGGGATATTCGAAATGTATTATATTAATTTTAAAATGTGGTTATTACTCTTTTTTCAGATCCATCCGGATGGAAACTCTATCGAGTGGAGTTACTTTTCTGTACTATTTGATATACATCGATTTGACTTCAGTTGGAGACTATGTCTTAATCTCACAAATGACCATATAAATCCGAGTAATTTCTGGAAAATGAAAGTTTTTCTAGCGTTGCAGGTATATTTTAATTCACTTAACCTTGTAGAAATAAATTGAAACCGATTTATTAATCAGATTCAAAATGATCTCGCCTGATTGAATCCGATTAATAAATCATTTTCAATGATGTTTTTGAAATGGGGTCAATCGGATCAATCGATCCCAATCAGGTCCAATTATTTTTTTCTACAAGGGTATTGAATTGCACGTATTAATTGGCCTTTTTGCACTCATTGTAACCGTGTTACAATGTTATTTGAGAAAGAACTGAAAGGCTGCAAATCGTAATCTTATAGTAAGAATCTAAAACAAAATATGTAAATATATCTGTTTCTATGATTTATACGAATCTCGTCGGTTTTTTTATCATCCTCATCTTCCCGGTAGACTGACTGAATCGTAATATTTCATAAATTCATACATTTTCAGATTTATTTAACGTCAAACTATTCCTACGATGAAGGATCCTCGTTTTTACCAACATTATTACTTTGAAATAATTTCTCTTTTCTCTTTATTAAGCGTTTTTCAGGCACCATACGATATTCTGAAGGATCAAATGACCACCCGTGTACAATAACCTTTCTTCAATTGTACAAAATGTTAGCGACATTCGGGATTTTGAAACCCCCAAAGTCAAGCAATTGTAACACTTTTGACTCTAATCCACCATTATATTGTCTAATATTTGTTCCATATGTAAATATATATTTTATTACTGTTATTTATTTATTACATTTATTACAAATACCTTATAAAATTTTGCAACAATATCATTCAGTCATTTATGTCAGACATTAAGATTCAATTTTTTACACAAAACACATTGATTAACTGATGTTATTCTATCAGTTTAAAAGATTTTTAATTCGCCGTAATATAGAAATTTTTTCGAAAGTATTCTACATAATTTTTGATTCCTACTTGGTAATAATATTAAATTCCATTCTTTCTGAAAATTGAAAAAACGAATAGAAGTAATCATTTGACAATTTATTCTATTTTTTTCCATCTACTTGATACTTCAACTTGAACTCTAGAAACAATTAAACAATCAAAGATAATGATTTCTGAAAGTAAGTCATCTTTTAGCTCCTGAAAAGTTTAGATTTTTAATGTCGGATGGGGCTGGCCAAGATCAAGAATTATCACAATTTTGATAGTAAAGTTGAAATTTTACTGTCTACTTCATCAGAGGGCACAAGTCTCGGTATCAGATAGGATACTTTCCCAATAGGTGTCTGCAGCCAATTTTAACTCTTGAATCATGAAAAAGTATCCTATCTGATCTGAGAATTTTAAATCACTTAAACATCAAGCAATATGTTTCTCTCGACTTCGTGTAAAAGAGGCGCGCAGTAGACGACAAATTCAAAATGACAAATAATATTACAATAATTACATTTCATTTGTGGATACTTTCAAAAACATTCACCTAAAATAAATTTTCCAAAGATTTTATAAAATTTTAGGATTATTCAAACATTCAGGAAATCATTTTCTTGTGAAATTGAAATCAAATGTTTGAAACTTTATAATAACAAGTCATGTAAACAATTTTACGTATTTTAAAACTTTTTTCAAAGTAATTTATTATAAACCTGGTAAGAAGGCTTGCATTAAAAACGAGTGAAGAGTTCAATCGATTCTAATTCGTGATTCGACATTTTTTTTGAATCCATAAAATGGACTGAAAAATGAGAAAGATTGAATCGTTTTTAATATCGTAGGAAAAAGTCGCCGCGGCATGATTGAAATCATAGGTGAGTATTCACAAAGGCATTGAATACATAGAATTAATATAAATTCTTCTCAAAGTGAAATACATTGGTTTTTTAAAATACCAGTTGAGAATTTTTTTTACATTCTCACCATAAATGAGAAGGTATTAGTTTTATGTGAAAAATGACTTTCGAAATTTCCATCAAATCTTTACGTTTTGAGACCTGAGTCAGAAAAAACGGTTTTTAAGAAAGTTTTAGTCTGTCCGTAGGTCGTATACTCGATAACTAGAATTTTAACAATAATATGTGAAATACGAAAAAAACGCAAGTTTGCAAAATTGTTCTTTTCAATAAGATCTACAAATTTTGTCTGACATAGTTTCTAATAAAGCGTATATTTTCCATTTTAATTTTAAAAAATACGATTAAAACTAAAAAAATCCCATTATTTAAACAAAATATGCAACATACGAAAAAAACGTTAAGATGAATAATTATTTGCCTAATTGAGGTCTTCATATTCTCAGTAGGACATTTTTTGACAAGATATATATTTTATGCTTTGATTTTAAATGATTTCAAATTAATTGGTTGAGTTTGAAATTTCTGCTACTGCCTACATTATCGGAGAATCACTAGTCAAAAAAAGAAATTCAAAAATCGATTAACCCGTTCTCGAGAAAATCGCATTTGAAAATGTCACAGTCGGCACAATGCGACCTTGAGCCGAGCTGCGACTTTCACCTGTTGCACCATCCTCGGGACAAGCGGCCAACATTCGTGAATATAATATTTTTATGGTCACAAGCTTCCGCTCCACGTAGGAACACAAATCGTTCCTGAATAATAATATGGAGCGGAGATATGGATTTAAAAAAGAAAAAAGTTACTTTTCACGCAATTTGTTATAAAAAAAACTTTCATCTACATTAAAATTGAGGAAACAATTCGCTGATTCCAATGCGCTTTTTTCCGTTTTGGAAAAATTAAAATAAACAAAAAAATTGCAATTTCTTGATTGAAAATTGAAGTCAAGTGGCCATTGGGTGGATTCGAACACCTTACCACCATTTTAGATTGTTAACAAAAAAAGTACAAGGGCCTAAACAGGGACACTTTCGTTAAATTAACAATTTAATAATTTGAAAAATAGAAATCGGGGAAACTTGAAATTTTCAGACAATTTTGGCATATAGGTGGACTATTGAATTTGAAGAAACCAACATTGTAAATTTTTTATTTGCGGCTACACGATTGAAATAAAAACAGGTCAATTTTTTGATTAAAGATTTCATATTTCGTAAACAAATAATTTTTTCAGAATCGGATTTGTGCCATTTTTTTCATTAATCATCTGGCTACAACTTTTTCTCCAAAACTTTTTTTGACCGACTCATAGTTTTTGGTCGGAAACGCCTTGAAGACAAAAAAACACTTTTTTTTTTACTTGAACTCGCCACGAAAAGTTGTGCAAACTATTTACAGTATTTTTTTATTACTCTATATGTTTCTAGCTAATTCTACTGGATTATACACAACGAAGGGGTTAATAGTTATATCGATTTTTCAGCCCTTCAAATTATATTATGATTGTGTTTAGTGAAAATCCATATAACTTAATTCAACTACAAGATTTCCATGTATATCATATATCATCTACCAAATGAGAATAACTATAGAATCAATGATTTAATAATTAATAAATAGACTTATTGATACTGTCGGTAAGTAGACTATTATATCTTGCACGCAAAGAGAATGAATGTTCTTTAATTGGAAGATAGTTCATTCGTTCATTCTTTTCGATAATAGAAGTTTGCATTGTTATGTTATTCTCTTTCAATTTCTTCAACTTGCTTTCGAGAGCATTTATTTGCAAGTAAATTTCGGATCCGTTCAAACGATTCTCAATTTCATTGAATTCCATCTGCACAATCTCTAACTTTCGGTCGCAAGCAGGTTGCTGAATCTTAAGCTGCTCCCTTTGTCCTAAAAGTTCTTCACATTTTGCTTTAGACTTGCTTTTCAGCCCACCCAAGTCCTCCAAAATAACAAGTTCGCTTTGATATTTTTCAATTTTTCCTGCCACCACTTTCAATTCTGTTTTAAGCTTCTCATCAAGATTCTTAATTTTTGTTAGCATTTTCCGCAGTCTAATATGTTCTTGTCGCAGGCCATCAAAACCTTGGCCTTCTTTTTGTATCTCATCGTGTTGAAAGTTGAAGATTGATAGCTCGTGATTATTTGACAGTCGGAATTCTCCATCCATCTCACTGGATATGTTTTCCAGGTAATCCACTATCGTTGCTTCCATTTTCTTCATCTTTTCCAACTCCTCCACTTTGTTTTCTTCAAAATTTGCCATGAAGTCCTCCATTGCTTCCTCACGCTTACGGAGTTCCTTGTATTTGACGAGTTTTTCTGATAGATCCTCGTCTATGTTAATCTCTATTTGTTCTAGTTCCTGTTCCACCTCAACTGTTCGCTTCTCTATTTCGAAAATACGACGCTCAGAAGCCGCTATATCGACATTGTCCTGCTTAACCTTCTGCAAAATACGATCCTTTTCTACTTCAGGTAAAAGTTTGTTTCTATCTTCTTCAAATAATTTAGCTCGTTTCTCAGTGAGTTCTATTATTTTTGTTTGTAATCTGACAGCCTCTTGTTTTACTTGAGAGAGCGCGATACGTCCTTCTAAGGTCATTTTTTCAATAGATAGAGAAACCGATTGTTGCTGGATTTTGTCGATCATTTCTTGCAATTTGGTTTTGTGATAAATCAATTTGTCATACTTCTCTCGTGCATCCTGATTCATATTTTCTACGATTTTTTCAGCGTTTTTTCTCTCCAAAGCTATACTTTCTTCAATTGTACGCATATGTTTGTCTTTGTGCTGACGTTTCTCGAACAATTCTTCTATTTCGGTCAAGGTGGCATCGTTTGAGCGACTAAGTTCCTTTGCTTCTTGCTCGATGATAATATTGTCAGTATCTGATGCCATTTTGTCTATAACAATGTTATAATCTGCTAGTTGACATTGAAGATCGGTCAGTTCTGCTGCTAGATCTTTTGCTCGTTGGTCATAATGCAAGAAAGTAACTCTTTCTTTATTCTGCATCTCGATTTCTCGTGAAATGACCATTATTTCTTGAGTCAGCTCCCTTATTTTCAGTTGCATTAAACCTTCATAGTATCGCTTGTCTTGAATTTGCCTAGAAGTTGAAGAAAAACAAGTATTGAAAACATATTCAATTTACACTTTTTCGAACATTTGAAGTTAATGGTCACAATAGTATTGAAGTAAAAGGGGCCTTTTCAGTAACCAGCATAACCATAAAGACCACTTAAGGAATTTGAGTTACATGATCAACTAATCAATTTTTTTCGTCCAAATAACTTTTTATATATACCACCCTGAAATTTTGAGGACACACATATTGACTTTTCCTTCAGTGGACCTTCGTTTCGAAGAAAAGAATTTTTGGAAATCGCATAGCGCGCGCACGTTCGGAGTTTCTCTCGGTTTGGTCCAATTGAAAACAACGACAACGCAGCGATAAGTCGTCGAACTGGAAGTCTCGATGTCACAGATTTGATTTTTTTTTGCCATAATTTTTTTTTATTTTTCCATTTCATTAAGTTTTGATGGAAGCTGTTAAATTATAATGAAATGAAAAACTTTTGATCAAAATCATTATTTCTTTAAGGCATAGTACATTTACAATTTTTTAAAAACAATATAACCCAAATTAAAAGAAATTAATTCGACTTGTTTGGTTTTACCAAGATGGAAATAAAAAAATGCACTTTGCCTTAAAGAAATAATAATTGTGATCCAAAGTTGCTCGTTTCAATACAATTTAACAGCTTTCATGAAATTTAATGTAATATAAAAAGAAATAACACGAAAAGTGTAACCGTAAAAAGAGATTTTAATATTTTGCGAAATCCCTACGTAATCCGTTAGAGAATTTATCTGAAAAGATCTTTGCCAAATTGGAAGTAGATCGGTTCAAAATTTCAAGAGTTATGCTTTACACCGCTATGAAAAGCGTCCTAGATAATGAACGATGTGATGCATACTACCCGCATCTTTAGCGAGGCAGTAGGTGCATGCGAGATAGCACCACTATGCCCGCACTTTGTGATGGTCGCACTATTTCGGCATGCATCACCATGTGTCGAGAATACACGATGCACCAAGAATTTCAAGTAATTTGAGTGAAAAAAAATCCTTGTGAAAAGTGTATTTACTGATTATAGACGTCATAGCTGCATTTTCTACCCAACGAGTTATGGTTAGCACATTGTCTTGTCAAGCTAAAATCTAAGTATGATTGCATATTAGTCTCCACAGTAATAAAAAAAAGTCATTGTTAGAGATATTTAGTAATGATAAGTGACCGATGTGCATAGCGAATTCAAAATGATCTTCCCTATTTTCATATACTTTCAGGATTGAACTTGCATTGCAAAGGCACAAAGCCAGTAAGAGGAGGTTGATTGAAATGAATAGAATGGGATTTAATATCTCAAACAAATCAATTTATGTTCAAGTTGTTTTATTTTAACCAAACGCACTGCTCAATATGAATGAATGCTGCTTAATGCCGTTGACCGAAATTCAAAACGAGACAAAGCTAATGCAAATTGACCTGCAAGGTGACTATAAAAATTAAATGCTTATCCACGCTATATGCGATGCTATAGGGAACTATTAAAAATATGCTGAATAGATAAGGTTACAAATGAGGAAGTTTCAAACTCAGTGAAAGAAAAGAGAAGCTTATAAGGTAGTATAAAAAGGGGCCGCGACAGATTGATAGGATACACACTTCGATATGAGGGACTAGCGGAAACAATTCCAGAAGGTATAGTAGAGAGACGCAAAAGGAAAAGGAGACAAAGATTAGAATCTGTGATACAAATTATAGATGACGTAGGCCTTAGCGGATACTGCGAAATGAAAAGACTCGCCCAGGATAGGAATGGATGGGGAGTTGCATAAAACCAGTCTGAGATTCTAATGTTGCCTTGCGTGTCGGCTCTGTACTCGCGTTAAATGGTAAACACTCATTGGATGCTATTATATACTATTATGTAAATCGAATTTACCTGCCAACAGTAGCCAATGAGTATTCACCCTACTGAAAATCCCTGTACAGGAACATGCAGAAGATCATGTAACAATAAAGGAATTCTCACGGGAACCTTTACATGCTCATGGATGTCCTGAATGGCTACCAAGGAATATGAACAGGGATTTGTAAAGGATCCAGTACAGTTTCATAGATTATTCAGTAAAAAAAGTTTCAAGTTTTGTTGTTTATTTATTGTTTTGCATTGATTTGAAATGGAGATTTCAGATGGTCATTTTCGTCACATTTTACTTTATTACTTCCCAAAAAGGTAAAAATGCAGTGCAAGCTCGGAAAAAGTTGTATGATGTTCATGGTGAAAAATCATTAACAGAACGCCAGTGCCAGAATTGATTTGCTCGTTCTCGTTCCGGAGATTTTGACCACAAAGATGCACCACGCTCTAGACGCCCAGCTGAAGTTGACGACGACAAAATAAAAGCAATGATAGAAAATAACTGGCGTAGTACGACACGAGAGGTCGCAGAAAAGTTTAACATATCACATAAATGCGTTGAAAGACATTTAAAACAACTTGGTTACGTTAATAAGCTCGATATTTGGGTTCCTCACAAATTGAACGAAATTCAACTCACCAAACGAATTTCCATTTGCGATTCACTGCTGAAACGTAACGAAACCGATCCATTCGTAAAACGAATCGTAACGGGCGATGAAAAGTCGGTTGTTTATACCATAACTTCGTGCAAAAATCGTGCACAATCGACATCAAAAGCCGATATTCATCAAAAGAAGGTTATACTGAGTGTTTGGTGGGATTTCAAAGGTATTTTTTATTTTGAGCTGCTCCCAAGGAACAAAACTATCAAATCGAATGTCTACTGTCGCCAGCTAATGAAATTGGACAAAGAAATCAAGGAAAAGCGGAAAGAACTGGCAACTCGTAAAGGCGTCATCTTCCATCAAGATAACGTCAGACCACATACATCTTTGGTCACTCGCAAAAAATTATTGGAGTTAGGCTGGGAAGTGATGCCTCATCCACTGTATAATCCTGACCTTGTACCATCCGATTATTATTTATTCCGTTAACTTCAAAAGCATTTGAATGGAAAGGCATTCGATTCAAATGAGGCTGTCAAAAATGAGTTGATTCAGTTTTTTGCCTCTAAGAACTAAACTTTCTACGAAAGCGGAATTATGAAGCTGACTGAAAGATGGCAAAAGGTCATCGAACAAAATGGTCAATACGTAATTGATTGATTTTTGTTATTATTATTAATAAACTTGCTTTGAAAATCATGAAAAAAAAAACGAAATGACTTTGTTGCCAACCCAATATAACCCCCCTAGCGAACCTTTTAACGTTATTTTTAACGTAGAATAAGGATAAAAACATTTTGAATATTTATTTTGCCTCATTCATGAGTTATAATGCTACTTTACGCTAGCTTTACGCCACAGCGTAAAGCTATAGCGTTCAGCCAGTTCGCTAGGGCTGATATTCCTGATAGAATAATAAAAGTGATTAGAAAATAGATTAACCTTGGTGTGAAGAAAAAAGCATTACTCACCAATTTGTAAAATCAGAATAAAATCGCGTAACCCTGAAAAATGTGCAAGCACAAAGACGCAAAACCTAATCACACACGGACCAAACGGGGCAATTCCCAAATACTTAGCCAACTGAGTTAACGCAAGACACTCGGAGACATGCGATACAAAAAAACTGGTGCAAGAAAAGAGGAAAACAAGTCCTTTGGGTTGAATAAGAAGCAGTTCTACCACGATTGGTATTGGGGTATTGGGGCTAAAACGAACGAGAGTGATTTGAAAGCATCGAAGTTCAATCTCGAAAAGCAGCGAGTATTCGGCATTTGAACCGGGAATGGTCATCCTAAAATGTAAATTTCTCAAACTATATATTGCATTTTACTATCTTATGAATTCTATATAAAAAAACAGTATTTAGTATATCATAGGAACGTCGCATTTAACTGTTTTAGAATTAAACAGCTATTTTTCCAAAATCACTCTTACTTACTAGATTTTTACAATAAATTTTGCAAATATTAAAAAAAGGACGAAAGAAGGAAAAAGAACAAAGGGGTTTTGGAAAGTTGCCTTCTTTTTTCTTTCTTTCTTTTTTGTTGCTTTCTCATAATCGTTGATAAAATAGGAGGTTTTTCCTTGGTCCCAAGGTCGTTTTTTGTATTATGAGAGTTCGAACGGTTTCGAAATTTTGAATTATACTGACATCGCCAAATCTCACGTTACCCAACCATCATGCACATTTGACGATTTAAAAGTAAGAAGCAAAAACGCATCGCCTGAGAAACTCACCGCGCACTCTAGGCGCGCTTCACGTGTGTTATAAATAACTTACTTATTTAGAAAACTATTGATCCAATAAATTTATGATTTTCATGAAAAATTGAGGTGATTCTTTGCGGGAAAATCTGCGGGTTCAAATTTTTTCGATTCGAAAATTCCCTTGTCACTTTCATCGACAGAACGCTAGAAAATGCAATTCTCGTACGGCTCCTATTTATTATATAATTAAAAATAATATGAACACAAAAAAGTCTAGTTAAAACAACGGGAATTCCGGTTAGGCCATATTTAACATTGTATTCTGGTTATTTCAACCAGAATAATAGAGTTTCAATGTTTGCTGTGACGGCACGCGCCTGGACAATACTTCCCAGCGTTTTTGAGCGCAAGTGCCCTCATTGCATCTGTCGGTTCAATTGTGAAAGTTCACAGGGGATGAGTTGAAATTGTTATTTACAATTACAGGATAAATAAATTTCTTAATAAAATATGAATTTTAGCATCAATTTTCTGTTCACCTTGTCATTCGCGGTAATCCTCTTGTAGAGTTTGGGCGAACTGCAGCTATGCCTTGTTGAGTGACTGGCCGATCTATACTGCTAGCGTTTGTTGTAAACGAATTTGCAGATAGGCCAGTATTCAAACGTGTCATTCGCGAACTGGCAGTGGAAACTCGACTTGACGAAATTGAAGCAGACAGAGGTCTTGATTGAAAAGTTCTTCCTGGTATTCCTGCATGTGATGTACTTGACACCAAACTTGAATCTTGAATATCTTTTTTCAGCCCCCTGCGGGATATTGGCCTTTCCACTCTACTATGCAGTCTCGGAACACTAGTTGGAGGTCTGTCGAATGCACTTTGCAAACTCCCAGATTCTTGTGTATGTTTCTGCCAAGAAGTAGCTGGTCGTTCACCATTATTTACTGCAGTCTTTATTTCTGATTCCATTTTATTGAAATTTTAGCTTCTCAATATCAATCTGCAATTTCACAAAAATAAATTATGTGTACTAAACTCGGTCTGTATGATGTATAGCACTAAATTGGAATTTCATCTCAACTATTATTAAAATTAAATTAATTGAACAATTAATTAAATTCAAAAATCAATTGATTAAAATTTAAGTTTGATATTGATTATAATTTGATTTAAGTTTTGAAAAAAAGTATTGTTTTAAATATTCATAACTAGTTTAGCACTTTTGGACAAGCTTTTAAAAATTTTAAATTTTCTAAAAACTCCGGTAAAAAATAGTCGATTAATATTCAGAGACAATAAAAAACAGTTCAGGTAAAATTTAGCAGCTATTCATGCGTACCCAGATAACTAAATAGCTATTTTAGTTTCACTTTTAAATTACCCATTTCCATAATCCATAGGCGGCCAATTTCACACTCGCCTAGAAAACCTATTATCCATGGCACACTCGAGATTTTTTTTCATGCAGATATAAATTTGGCGAGTTTACCATGCTTGTAAGAAGGAGACAAACTACGCGTGAAGTGAGGAATAGTGAGAGTAAGAAAAATATACAACATTTATATAAAAATATACAACATAGTGTATATACAGGAAACCAAAAGGGTCATACCATGGTTATATGCAGTTTGCATAAAACGAATCAATTTGGTCATCATTCAAATGTTGTGAAAATATAATATTATCAGAACCTCGTCCAAAAGTGCTGAACTATTCATGACATTTTAATTAATGATTTTTTCCGTGTAAAGGTACGGGAAAAGGAGGGAGTCGTTACAAGGTCAGTAGAGCGACGATGCACCGAGCAGTACACAGTAAAAGGATGATTGAAATGAATAAAATGGAATTGAAAATGTCGAACAAATCGATTATTCATATTAATGCAGAACATTTCAGGAAGGAATTCCTTCCTAAAATGTAGTCAGTGCGTTTGATTGAGTTCAAGTTCCCTGCTTAAAAAAACGGTTAGTACCCGATAGAACCCTGTTAAAACATGGGTTTCTACCTGGGTATAAACGGAGTTGTACACAGTTATTGCAAATGGGTCCTGCCCCGGGTTTTATCCGGTCCTTAGAAGCATATTTCAACATTGAATAACTCTGTTGTTTTTCAGCCGATTTTGAAAATTGAGCACGATTCTGAAACGTCATTCAGTACAATTTTAACCATGAGTCAATACACACCGAAAGAACGTGCTGAAATCGTAGCGTTTTACATTGAAAACAATCGTTCAATTGTGAAAACTGTGCGTGCTTATCGTAAAAAATCCTCGTTCTCCGGATTTAACTGTACCCGACTTTTTTCTTTGGGGTTATTTAAAAAGCAAAGTTCATGCCAGCAAGCCAAAGACAATTGACGAACTTAAATGTAACATACGAGCCGAAATAGCTGCTATAACGCCCGAAATTCTATCGAATGGAGGTGGTCATTTAATCGACGTTGTGTTCTAAAACTGATTTGAAATAAATGGTAAAGTATATCCTAAACAAATCTTGCTCATTTGCGAAAATCGTCTGGAAAGTGTCATAGTTATTCAATGTTGAAATACCGAAGGTCTAAATGGCGCACCCTGTACACGGGTTGCAATCAGGTTGTACCCGAACCTACGAAGGGTTCTAAATGGTTCCAAAAATTGTTGGATTGGTTGGATTAAAATGAAACAACTTGAACTCAGTCAAACGCATTAATTGGAATTCAAGAAGAAATGGGATTGAGGGTTCGGATCGGATAACTTAACGTTTAATAATATTTAATTGCAAATTGAAGCCGGTCGGTGAACATGTTGTTGTAGCTTTGCCGAGAAAAAGTATTAAGGGAACTTCGGAGTTGAAATACAACTTCTAGTCAGACAAATCATTACAACTATATAAGGAAAATTTCTGGAAATTTCCAGATCAATGCAATGAAAATTGGCGGAAATTTTGATTTTTTAATAAAGCACTTGAAGCCAGAAAGGATAGTTCTATAAGCAAAATGGTAATGGATAGTGTGTTCTAAAATGCCCGAGAATTTGTGTTGAGCAAATGCTCTTGAGAATATGCTCAGCATTTAAGCTCATACGAAGCATTTAAAGAGCATTTATGAGCATTAAAAGCATTTAAATTTAACTAATGTTTTGAAGGTTTATTAAACATTCAAATGATGTTTGTATTGATGAAAATAATAATAAAAGTTTATTTAAAATAATGATTATGAAAGTATTAAATAAATGTGCAAAATAAGGTACAAATAATAAAATAATGCGCTTATGTAAAGTACGTAAGATAAATACCATGTTTTATTCATTTGAATAGAAAGATTAATTCAAAATTTTTGTATAAAATTGAAATATAGGAGATAATTAAAATAAAGAAAATCATAAATCTCAAAAACTTAATCTCATAGCTTGCAATTCAAAATGAAGCAGTCCAGTATGCACAATGGGTCAATATAATAGCAGACGTGTTATCAAACATGTCACTTCATAATAAATACTATTATTTCCATATAAACTTAGTGTAATTTATTTTCTTCTGATACGCTATGGATACACAAATTTGATTGACCATAAAACTTACAATACTATTAATTATAAGTCTTTTTAGGGATTGAATCACATCTGTTTTGCTTTAATAGCTTTGTATTATGTACGTCTATAAAATGATTTATAGTGTCAAGTGTCCTTTACTTCGGCAAACGCGCAACGATTTTTGGTAGATTAGGAATTTAAATTTTAAATGCTTTAACGATTGACGACAGTAAATACCATAGACCTAACAGGAAAATACATCGAACCAGACTATTTTCTCTGAAAATGTGCTAAAGAGTGATTGAGAACCCTTGGGGAAATAACAGAACATGACGTAAAGAATATATTTTAAATGCTCAGTAAATACACAGAGCACAAAAAGGTCGAGCATATATGCTCGTGCTCTCGAGAAATTCTCAGAGCATTTAAAACTTTTAGAACACTACTCATGGAGCTACTGTTACCCAAAAATGATCAGCTGTGGCAATACTCGCGATTGTTCTTTTCAGTTCTTTTGTTTTCCTAATTATATATTGGTATTTAAAAGCAAAGCACTGCCAATTTCATTATGGATATATGAAATTGCGTCATCGTGTAAAGGCACCGATGCTCCTTCCCTTCAATCGTTTCAATGCAACGGGATATTCCGTATAACCTGAGGGTTTTTTCCAAGTGTAGGGTTGTGGTGCAAAATCAAAAAGATCTAAATCTGCTGTCTCATCGAACAACGACAGATATAACAATGTTGTCCCACGCGCGTGGTGCAGTTATATAAAAAGAAAGTCTTATTTAATTGTTGTATAACTTGTCCCTTATGAAAACATTAATGGTAAGTATTGGATCCCATATTTTTTCGCGAAGAAATATTGCATTTCCAATAAACAATTTCTAGAAATAATATTGGATGCAATACTTACCAATATTTTTTTCATAAGGGTTGCATAACAAGAAGATCAACACGTGCCAATTTAAGTCAATAAGTAAAAGAACATAAGAGAATCAAAGCTGAATTCGATTAGAGTCACGCCTCTTCGTTTGTTAGCCTATTCTATATATGTACGAGACGGTTACATCTTCTATTTTACTAACTTTACATCGACATAAAAATTATTTATTCTCAACCTACCTATTTTTAAATCTTAGTTAACTTTGTTTGATTAATAGAACAGTTCTACATTTTGCGAGAAGATAGTTTTATTTTGGATATTATATTTTAATACTGTCACTAAATTTCTAGCTTGCGATGTCCATCGTTGTCATGGAAACCATACGCAAACCTCTCGACTAGAACAAAAGTTGCTTTGTTTCCCTCTGTTATACATTGCTTAAATATGAATGTTACTATGTAATTACTGTATACAATAATGTATATTTTTTTATATTCATTTTTATACATTTTAATATTTAAATGTATACTTTTTTATATCCAATAAAGGGTAATTCCAATTCTATCTGTTCATCCTGGTAAGAAGAGGTGGGTTGAATAGCATTGAAATATTTCAATGCGATTGAATTCCGTTTTTGGATTTACAAACCAAATTCCCCACAATCCTTTGAAAGAAACTGAAACGCATTCAAAATAATTCGATCGTTGAAACGGAATTGAATCTCATCAATTTTAATGTTCTGTTTAAAAAGGACGCTTTTTAATTCATCATTAGTTAAAATAGCCTAAAAAATAGAAAAATTAATAAAAATCTGTTGCTACCCGTGGGAAGGTACATCAGTTTCTAGCAGCCGAATCTCAAATATTGGTATTTGAGTCGAATTTTTATTCACTTGTAAGAAAAAAGCAATTAATGCACCATTGTCAACAGTTACTCTAGCAGTTTACACCTTGTTCAATTCATAATTTGAGATTCTATTGGAATATTCATATTTTCGATATTCTTCGGAGTTTGGTACTTTTGTGTGAGACCATGTTACACTTACGCCATCACAGTAAAGGAGGAATTTCAGGAATTACACCTCTGCATGCAGGTTACCATGGTAACATACAAGAGAAAAAGAGACTGACACTGACAATTTTCCTGGCCGTGTCCGAATTGGCGAAGTATGTTCTCAAGTAAATGCTTCGGGTCTTACTTCGGGTTAATTTTAGACTAAAGCTGGTGGCGCCGTCGACAGTCGTGTGTCATTTTCTGACACTGTGTCGGTATGGAGATATTACATGAACGAGAAACTGAGGTTAGGTGCTTTTGAATACTTTATTTATTTATTGAAAGTTCAATCCATGATTCATTGTGTATTAATATTTTGCAGTCTGTCAGTTGAGGTAGGAAATATGTTTAAATATTTTTATAGCTATTTGCTTCTTTTGACATTGTAAAAAGTTTACAGTACTTAAATTTATGAAGTTATTCGTGAATACGCAAACTATTTACTGTCTTTTCACATACATTTTAATCTGTCGGGTTTTTAAGTATATTTTATTTGCATTTTTTATTCACAGAGTAGAGAACGATAATAGTCCAATACATTTTAATTAAGCTATACTGATAAAACGATGTTTGTTATTTTTGTAATGTATGATTTTTCTTTTTTTCAATTAAATTCCGTGATAAAATATACAAATAAGGACATTGATAGATTAGTGACTATTTTCGTTCTCTACTCTGTGAATAAAAAATGCAAATACTGAAACGGACTATGTGTACTGTTATTTTACTGTATTTATCAAACTCAAAATAAGTTAAACTGGTCATTTGAAATAATACAAAATTATAAATTAGTTATAAATAATAATAATATTAATAATAATAATAATAATTTAGTTATAAAATAATGATAAATATTATCATTATAAATTTAAAAAGAAAAATGTTATTGCATAGGCGAAATCGTCAGTTTAAAGTAAAATTATATCTCATTTTCAAAACAATATTTTACCTCTTCTTACAGATTTGTGAATAATATTGTCGCCTGCAATCAATATTGCCCTGTTAACAGCTCTCCATTTCCATTTTGGAAAAAACGACATCCAAAAGGACGTAGGAAGGTATGCCAAAAACGACGTCAATTTCCACGTCAAGTTTTGAGTTCGAAAACGACGTTGTTTTGTGTATAGTTAATAACGACGTTTGCGACCTGGTTAATTATTTTTTTCATTTCGAGATAAATTCATCGATGTATTGATTATACTGTTGTGAAATATAAGACATCAGTAATTACAGATCTGTATGTTAAAGCTGCATACCGTTAGTAGCAGGTACTTTGAGGTGTTCACCTCATCTGATATGGAATTCATACGCATCTTGGAAGAACAGGCTGTAGCAGCAGCTCATGCAGTTGCGCTTCACCAGATTTTAGAGGAAGAGGAACTGTTATTGGATCAACTGCTGTTTCAAATACTAGAACTTTATTTACAGAGAAATGTAAGTTCCGCTCAATTACATCAAACTTTTTTTCTTAATATTTATTTATATAAAAAAATTTCTTATTTAAAAATCACATGTTTCAGCTAAGAGGTGCATACGCAATTCTACCTCACGAAATGCGAATAATTCAATTGATACTAGGCGGAAATTTGAAGGCGACAAAAGAAAATTTACGTGTAACACCAGGTTCTTTCCAGCATTTCGTAATGATTGTACCGTACCGAAAGCGCAGTGGTTGGCAAAAAAATTTTGAGGTACTTATTTCATATAGTTCTTTTGTCTTCGTCTTCCTTCGTATTTATATGTTTATTTTATCTTTTTTACATGGCTCTACAGTGTATGGTTTTCCTCTTTTGATTGGCATCTGGAATTAGCTATCGAGTTACCTGTTCCGTTTTTAACATCGCTAGATCGACAACTTTTGATATCGTTCACCGTTGTTTAGAAGCAACTATTAGATTAACGCCAAGGGCCATCAAAGTACCAGAGGAGGAAGAATTACTCCAAGTTTGTCGAGGATTCCGATTAAAAGCAGGGAATGCGGCATTTTACATGTGCGCTGGTGCACTAGACGGTTGTCATATCCGCACCCTATGCTCGCCTACTCTCCACGATCAATACACTAATAGAAAACTGTTCTGCTCAATCCAGCTTCAAGGTTTAGTTAATGCTAAAGGAGAATTCATTGACGTTTTTGCAGGGTTTCCTGGGTCAGTTCACGACAGTAGAGTTACAGTTACAGTTGAGCAGGCATTTGGTCAAATGAAAGTGCGCTGGAGAATTATATTTACAAAAGCTCTGGAAGTTTCACTAAACACAGGTGTAAAAGTAATTATAGCGTGCGTTATTATGCACAATATTTGTTTAAGTGAAGGTGACGTCATTCATCGGCTACCGAGAGAGAACCTACCACGCGCAATTGGCCATGCACAAAATGATGCTGCAGGTGAAGCCTTCCGCAATCATATATTACAACTTTTTGTACAAAATATGTAACATCCATGGAACCATCCATTCTGCAATGGTAAATTCTGAAAGCATAACTTTTCTGTATTGGGCTTTGAGCACAAGATCAAAGCAAAGCCGAAGCTACCTCATAAAAAGAGAAGCAGAGGGGTACAAATTTAGAATCACTGATTTAAAGCACCTACAACTTGCAGCTTCTGTAAAACTGGATGTAATTTGATGTAAAATAGCTACAAGCTATTCAGTTTAGAAAGACTCATCTAGGATCTGTTTACATCATTGTAAGTATGACATTTTTAATAATATTATTAAAAACAGAAAGATCGAATATGATAAGAGAATTTTCTTTTCTCAACTCTTTATATTGGTTCCCAGGTCGAGAGGGAAACGTAACTGAGCACAGGATTAAATCAAAACGGAAGCTACATCATAAAAAGGGAGCAGAAAGGCACAAATTTAGAACAACGGATTTAAATCACCTGTAACTTGCAGTTTCTGTGAAACTAGATGTAAAATAGCTACAAGCTATTCAGTTTAGAAAGACTTATCTAGGATCTGTTTACATCATTGTAAGTATGACATTTTCAATAATATTATCAAAAATAGAAAGATCGAATACGATAAGAGAATTTCCTTGACAGAAAACTTTCTTTTCTCAACTCTTCATATTGGTTACCAGGTCAAGAGGGAAACGTAACTGAGCACAGGATTGAAACAAAGCAGAAGCTACATCATAAAAAAGGGAGCAGAAAGGCACAAAGTTAGAACAACGGATCTAAATTACCTATGAATTCCAGTTTCTATGAATCTGAAAGTGATTCGACGTCAAGTTCAATTATTTTATTCAAAATTTAACAAGTGACTTTCATAGCCTTTAAGACAAAACCCTACTAATTCTGTTTAAAACTACATAATTTTTACCAATTGGAGACATTAAGAATTATAATAGTTTAAAATTGTCTATTTTTAAATCTGAAGTCTCAAATATTCTTAATTTTGTAAGCAAATTAAAGTTTAAAACATTAAGAAATTAATAACTTTGGAACAAGTTTTACCCGTTAGAAAACTTGAATATTTACATAATTATCAATTCGCACATTAAACAGTTCGATTTTTTTATTCGGTAGATTCCAATTTTGCTTTTTGTACAATTTTTAAATATATAACCCCGTAATCAAACATGATTTTGACTATGGATATCTTTTTCAACTGTCCAAACCAGAAGTACGTAAACAAAATTTCTTTTACTCATAAGCATGTAAGAAATTAAAACCAATAAAATTTTCTAAGTATCACATGTCCTTAATTTTAGTAATCAATGAACAAGGTGCTTTCTCATCGACCTCCACAATTAATAACAAGGGTTTTCTCTTACGAACGTTAGACAAAACAAGTCTGTACATTATCATACGTTTATTAGGCTACAGAGATTTTTTAAATACACGAATTAACTTATTTTTACAATGTTTTTATAAAATTGTTATATCAACTTGTCTTCTCTTCTTCATTTTCTACGTCGCTCCACAAAAGATTACGATCATGCAATTCCTCTAAAATTAGTTTGAGAATTGCATAATCGTAATCTTTTGTGGATTTGTCCAGTAGCAAGTCCTGACAAATTTTTCGGACAGGATGTATGTTCACCAGGAATTTAGAGTCCCTGTTATTAATAAATTCCATCGCTTTTTGCTTTGCGCTGCTTTTGATGCGCATGATAAAGTATCTTTTCCTGCCCTCAAGCGTCTGTAGAAAGGACGAAAAAAATTACATCAACCTCAACATTATTATACATTGAAAAATTAATGATATAATATCTCCCAGAAAACTTTTTAGAAAATAACTACCTGTTCATATAACGCCACCGTAACAAGTTTTTTCTTTAAAAAAGTAACGCTTTCGTAGATTAGGCAGAAGTTCGAGACGTCACCACAGACGAAATTGAAAAATAAATTTAACAAATTCAAATAAGCACAAAAAAGTAAAATGACCATAACTAACACAAATTCCATGCTTTTGCAATAAAAAAAAAATATAAAACAAATTGAGTCTCAATAAAAGAATTCGAGACGGTCGTATAAAACACGTATTTCAAATTTATGAAAAAACGGTAACCGTGTCTTATCTATATATTTTGGCCCGGCTGAAAGAATACACAAAGAAGTGTCGTTCACAACTTGTGCTTCAAATTTATAAGAAAACAACAAGCTGGTTCTTTTTCATATTGTTTGGCGTGCACATATTTTAAAAACTATATCAGTTTAGAATCTTTCATCAGGAAAATTTTTAATTACGTAAAGAATATACATTATGTCCTGCGTCTTGTGAATTGAGCTGAAGGATCGTATAGCATCGCATCAAATTGCTTCAAGCATGTCGGGATTCTAAAGATGGCTTCTGATGCCATGAGAATTATTTTTTGGAATATTAAATTATAAAACTTATTGCTGTACAAAAAATTTCGTTGTGCGTTTCCTCTTCTCTTAAAAAAAGTTTTATCTTCCACCGTTCTAACAAAAAGCACTAAAAAGTGGATTTTCGAACACTAAAATTTAATTCATATTTCAACTTTATCTCACTTTCAAAGATAGTGTCCCAAATGTTATAATATGGAAATTAGAGAGATAAATCTTTAAACTGTTCTTAAGTTGACTGGCTATTTCAAATTATTCTTTTTACGTTAGAAAAATGTTATTAATTTTTTCAACAAGAAATATTAAAACTATGTTATAAAATGTTCAATCGATTTGTATATCGAGGGAATTTTGAGTAATCGCTTACTCGAAGCAAAAGAAATTTTCATTAGTATGTAATAAAGTTCTATAAAAAGAATAATTTGAAATAGCCAATCAACTTAAGAACAGTTTAAAGCTTTATCTCTCTAATTTTCATGTTATAACATTTGGGACACTATCTTTGAAAGTGAGATAAAGTTAAAATATTAATTAAATTTTATTGTTCGAAAATCCACTTTTTAGTGCTTTTTGTTAGAACAGTGGAAGATAAAACTTTTTTTAAGAGAAGAGGAAACGCACAACGAAACTTTTTGTACAGCAATAAGTTTTATAATTTAATATTTCAAAAAATAATTCTCATGGCATCAGAAGCCATCTTTAGAATCCCGACATGCTTGAAGCAATTTGATGCGATGCTATACGATCCTTCAGCTCAATTCACAAGACGCAGGACATAATTTATATTTTTTACGTAATTAAAAATTTTCCTGATGAAAGATTCTAAACTGATATAGTTTTTGAAATATGTGCACGCCAAACAATATGAAAAAGAACCAGCTTGTTGTTTTCTTATAAATTTGAAGCACAAATTGTGAACGACACTTCTGTGTGTATTCTTTCAGCCGGGCCAAAATATAGATAAGACACGGTTATGGTTTTTTCATAAATATGAAATACGTGTTCTATACGACCGTCTCGAATTCTTTTATTGAGACTCAGTTTGTTTTTAATTTTTTTTATTGCAAAAGCATGGAATTTGTGTTAGTTATGGTCATTTCACTTTTTTGTGCTTATTTGAATTTTTTAAATTTATTTTCAAATTTCGTCTGTGGTGACGTCTCGAACTTCTGACCAATCTTTTGTAGAAACTTTTTTATGTAGAAATCAATGTATATATACAATTTTTATGCAATACAGTACTTAACTTTAACGCTAAAATGCACCGAAAAAAAATTTGTTTGATTCGAAAAAATTATATACCTTTATTATACGACTGAAAAACTGTTTGTTTGATTAAAACAAATTCTTTGCTTGACGATTTTTGTTGGATTCGTCTGTTAATGTAAAATAGGTTTATAGTCATAAACTTCGTTATTTTTGATGTTTTATGTTTTATAAGGTTCAAAAAATATTTTGAATTAATTTTTAACCCAATAGATAAAATTAAAGGGGTAAGTCATGAGTAATTGCAGTTGAAAAACATAACTTTATAAATGCAATTAAAAACAAATTCTTTTTTCTGAAGATATTTTTATATTTCCTATCTTTTTATCCTTAACGCTTCGTAAAGTCACTTTAACGAATTCTGATTCTCCTAACACCTTTGAATCGTGTAAAATCATTTAGAAAAATTTGTGACACAAATTACATATAAAATCAGAATCTAAAAATATATCCATTGTTAAGCCTTCGAAAAGGTTGCTTCACCTAATTACTATTTTTTCGCACTATTTAAGGTTGTAAAGACTCGAGATTGAGGATAAATTTTATTTTTTAATCTAAAACAATTGGGAAAATTATTTATATAGGTATAATATAAGTAGCTACTAATAGGGCAAAATTTGCCAAGTGTACCGGCCTAGAAATTCTTTGCCTTCAATCTTTTTGAAACTCCACTGAATTGTAGTTCTACACTGAGAAAAATGGATTGTAAACGGTAATGAAAAATATGTTACCGGGTATAATCTTGGACTATTAACTATGGGACAGCGATCTAGATTATTAAAACCATAATCTGTAGATGTTAAAAACAAAGATAGTATCAGATAACATCTTGGATTATAAACTGAAACATACCAGATTGAACGCGTGCAAAACAAAAGAAAGATAGAGGGCGAGCTTTGGCAATCAGAAGAGGGGAGGATCCACTGGGAATACGTACACAAATATTATTATCATACCTTATTTATGTTCACATATTTAAGTACACAATGCTACACTATTTATTATCGCATACACTTGAAATTAAATTTCAGAATCGCTTTTGGGTTCGAACCCTCAAACTCTACCTATATCTACATTAACTAAACGCATTCCTAACGCCTAAAGCCTCTCGGCTATTCTCGCTTGCCATATTCCGAAATAAATGTCGCTTATAAACCACTACTGAGTTGGGCAGACTTGGATTCGAGACTACGAAGCTATTCGGATAACGTCGGAAGCATTCGGACGACATTCTGAAACAAATTATATGAAAAACCGTGAATGAATGTTTTGATTTTTGCTGCTCGTCGCAAGGTTTCTGGCAAGTTCATATTCATAATATGAATTTTTCAAATATGGTTTCTAGGTTATAATATTCATTGTTCGACTTATTAAATTTATTTTTAGAAAACTTAGTAATCATTCAATCTTATCATTTACTCTAACAAAAAGTTTCTCAGTGTAGGTTTATAATCTTCAGATGTTACGAATTATTTTCTGAAGATTATAATTTTTGAAATAAAAAGCTTTATTTTTTCCCTTCAAAATCATCTAATGTAGAAAGTTGGGTTAAAATTGCTATTTTGGACTTATAATCTTGAATTTTGGTGAGCTGTCGAAGTTTTCAGTTCCGGAGTCACGTGTTCTTCATTTTTTTTCAATGCCTCCACTAGAAACAAATGAAAAGTATTTAGTTCAGTCTTTACTGTAAATAATTATAAAATTTTGTTATGAAAAACAATTTTAAATAATGAAAAGTTTTAAAAATATATGAAAAGAAATAATAGACATGTTTGAAAAATGTACAATAACTATACTTATTTTATAATAATATGAATGGGCACAATATACAATAGGACCTACGAAGTACACTGTATAGCGGCTCGCGGCGCCGCAACCGAGCGCCATTCCATTTTCTACTTATCCCCATTTTCTACCTTAGATGTTTTTGTAGGAAAAAAATAAAGCTTTTTATTTCAAAAACACTCATATAAAAATTAAATTGATTAACATTACCATAAGTTATGATTGATTGAATAATGGTGCGCGTGTGAAAACGTCGAAAATTTGAGCCTTTTTATGTTGACAATCAGAAGTACTAGAGCTGTCTCCTTTGGGGGATTAAGAAGAGCCTACTAGAAATACAATTCAGTGGAGTTTCAAAAAGATTGAAGGCAAAGAATTTCTAGGCCGGTACACTTGGCAAATTTTGCCCCATAAATGAATTGTTATACGTACCAATGCCAACATATTTCTAATTGTTTCTTTGCAACAGTACATTAATTTAGACTTATTTTTCTCGTAGAAGCTCAAGAGTTTCGATATTTTAAATTTTAACTGCTTCTCTGATGTGCCTATAAAAAGTGTATATTACTTTAGTACACATAATATTATGTGAAAAAAATTACAATTATTTTCAACCACATCGCAAACTATAATAATATTTCAAATTAATTAGTTGAGTTTGAAATTTCTGCCACTGCCTACATTATCGGAGAATCACTAGTCGCAAATAAATGCTTCTTTAATATAATAATATTACTTTTAAATGTAAAACACGATATAAAAGATCATTTACTTTTTCTTCCTGAACGTTTAATATCTGTGTATAAATATTTTTCCATGTTTTTGTCTAATTCGTCACCTAATATTGGCTTTGCTTCTTCGCCACTGATTGTTAAAGTTTGTTCCTTAAAATCTTGTCCAATCATAAGTATAAGATGCCGGTCATGAGGTTCGTTATATTTCTTATATAAGCTATAAAGTATATCAGTCACAGGATGTCTAAGGTTGTTTGACTGTTCCGACACAGGAAGAAAAAATGCGTTTCTCATGAAAAGCATGATTCTCTTTTTGTAAATTTCTTTGAATTTCAGATTTTAAATAATGGAACCTTTTTGGATAGCCACTGTAATATAAAGAACGAAAGTACATCACATTTTCTAACAGTATTCTGTCGTTATTTTTATGGAAAACCTTGTGTATTTAAAAGAATAATTTTTTCAAGAAGAACTTTGTTAAATAACGAATTTGAACGTACACACCTTTCCTAACTCAAATTCATTTTCGTCCAATGTATCGCCATATAAATCCTCATTATTTTCGTACTGCCAAATGAAACATGAAATTCTGAATCTTAATGTTTGGTAGACTGAAAGAAGTAATTTATTGCATATTGAATCGACTTTTCTTAAATATTTTTCTATCAATTACGCGTGCTTTATAGTGACATTTTCATTTTGCCTGGTTGAAGTTTGCAGTTCTTTTCCGCAGGGAAAAATTTAATTTCAAACGAATTTCTGAGAAAACATCATAAGTGTGAGGAATTATTAACAATAAATGTCCAATGCACGAGATATTTGATCATGTACATGGTATGCTTAGGGAGAGAAAGCAATATTACCAATATTTTATACTGTTTTCACCACTTTTCTAGGAACAATATAAATTATGATTAAAATTGTTCATAAATATTTTACATTTTGATTAATAAGATTTCTAACCAAAAACAGGATAATCCTAATGAGAAGGTTTACAAAGTTAGTACAAACTTTTTTCTTCTCAAATTGAATTTTTAATTATCTGAGTCTTTATGTAAGATCAATTTATTAAGAACAACAATGATTAGCCACAAAAATCTGTTAGATATTAAATTATAAATGCTTAATAATCTTAGTCGAGTTTTTATTGAACTTAAGGCAGCTGAAAAACATAATTTAAAACTCAGAACATGAATCAATTAATTTGTTATTTTACCTGAAGCTCGATCAGAGAGCTCATATGTGTTTTGGTACAAAATATATTCCAAATCAGAGTTTAATTCTCCGCTATTGCTTTCGTCGTCTGAAAAATGCATCCCTGTAATATGTAAATTTTGTACATTGAGAAAAATGCTATTGAATCTATAGCAATTTCTGCCAAAAGCATGTATATTCTTTTGATTCAGAAAAATATTCTATAAGAAATGATACATATGCTACCAATTCTATAGCATTTTGATTTAAATCAATGATAAACATGCGCTTTCGGCAGAAATGCTATATAGATTCAATAGCATTTTCTTATATGCTCTGCAATACGCTATAATTTATGCTATACTTTTTCAGGAAGTTATAAAAAGTTGACGCGATTGAATGTCATTTGAACGAAGAAAGAATATTTAATAAGCATACATTATAGTTTATGCTTTCGAAATGGAAGAAATATATCTCTATAAGAGATATGAAAAATACATCTACCGAGAATATTTTTAATTTTAAATCATTTAGAACATTTCATTGAGCAAATTTTTGGTAAAATGTATATTTTTCGTTTCATTTGAAAAAATAATATTTAAAATTAAAAAATTCTACTTTTTAAAGCAAACTATGGAATGTAAGTAAAAAAATTAGCAAGTAAAATGTTTTTAGCCTGGGGAAAGATTCAGTTAACTAATGTACAGAAGAAGTTGTATTGGGCCAAGTTTTTACTCATATACTTCTAGTGGGATGACAATTGTTTCAAAATAAAACGTTTGCAAATATTATACTTACTTTAAGTTTAAAACAGTGAATAATATGTTCTTTATTCAATTTACACAAATTGTCGAATTTAATTACTCAATTTACGTGATGTCTTTTCTAATATAACAACTGAATGTGTAAAATGCGCATTACAAATATTTCATTTAATACTGCGACAAAGTACAAAAGAAAGAACGAAAGAAAATACGAAAGAAAGTACGAAAGAAAGCACGAAAGAAAGTACGAAAGAAAGTAAATTTGTTTTGTCTGGAGTGGGGACAAGCAGATTGCAAAGCTTACTTTGACCCGAAGCATTTACTTCGAATTTCATACTTCCAAATGTTGCTACCAATGAGGGAAAAAAATTTCTCATGTTACATAAACGGTTGAATAATTAAAATAAGTTCGAAAACCTTAAGTTCTGAGAACGCACGACCAAAATACAGGATTCAATATTACTTAATGTTTATATATACATATAATATTAATATAATTTAAATAATATGTATATAAAAGGGTTTATAATTACGAGAGAGGGCAAAATGTATGTATAGGGTCTAAAGTTTCGCGAACGAACGAGTACCGGACCTAAAGTATAAGAGTTTTGTCTAATCTATACATATTCCTAAAAACGATTAGAAAAAACAGTAGTGTATACGGGAATATACAGTTTGAGACCAATTCTGGAATATTCAAATTTCACCGCCCCAGTGCACTGATTGGATATCGCTGAATGGTAGATGATTATATAAGTGGTGAGGTGGGGCAAAATCTTTCCCCTTTACTCAGTTGGTCTGTCCCCCTGGACGCCCTCGTCTAAATTTGGTGTGCAATGTGTATATGTTTTGTTCTTAACACAAGCAAGAAGAAGAAGAAGTATTTAAGCAACTCATTTGTCGGCCGGTTCATTGGATATAAGCACTTTGAGTGAAATTGAACTCCTATGACTGTTAGGAAAAATGGAAAAAAGACAACGAGTACAGGCAGTAAAATGTAAGTGAAATATTTGATCGCCATGCAAAAAAAATATTTATTTGTACGTTTAAGAATCAAAATGTCATAAATACACTGAGAAAAAAGATTTGATTGAATCAAAGACAATAATTTGTTTAAACGACTTTCTTTGATTTAAAGAAATGATTTGTTTAAATGAAACAAAATTTGTTTGATTCGGACCAAATAAATATTTGTTCGAATCAAATAAATTTCTGCCTTAAATCAAACAAATTATATCTTTGACCATATATCAATACATTAATTTCTTTGTTTTGAAGAAAAATTAATTTGATTCAAACAAATATTTATTTGGTTCAAAGATATTTTGTTTGAATGAAACAAATTTTATTTCATTTAAACAAATAATTTCATTAAATCAAAGAAAGTCGTTCAAACAAATTATTTTCTTTGTTTCAATCAAATCTTTTTTCTCAGTGCAGTGGTTCTGTTTAACCCACAAAATATTTTTCTTTATAAAAAAAGTATATAATAATCCCTTCAATTTTGAACAGAATCATCAAAATTTCGCAGAGGTGGTATAAATTAATTCCCAACATTTTTCTATTATTTACCATTGTGCGTGTAAATTTACTGTTTATAGCGTTCGAAATTAAATAATTTTAAGTTTGATTTTATCATTATTGTACAATATTGAATTTGATAATTTTTATATTATACAACACAGTAAATCCTATAGTTGATCAATTTGATCCCAAAATTGGATCAAAATGATCTGCAACACTTTGATACAAATTTGAAGTTTTTTTTTTAAATTCGAAATTGCGAATCAAAATGATCAGATTATCGGAATCAATCGCCTGTTACCAAAATAACACAGTAAACAAAAAAGAAATAAATGAACAAGTAACAATTTATTGCCGCTCGACAGATACGAGTGAACTTGTACACATATTTATTTTTTAACTTTCAAAAGTGGATCATTTTGATCCCAAATTAGTAACCAGTTTGGTCTGCAACAGTTTGATCTTTTAAGGTTTACTGTGAATTTTAAATTCAAGACATCAAGTATTAAACCTACATTCGGAAGATATGTTTTGATATTAGTTTCTGATCAAAACAAATCTTTATATTCTATCTTAACAATATAAGTAGGAACAATTTTGTTTATAAATGTATTTCATCACCGGTTATTGTTTTTATTTGAACCCTCTTCTAAATTTGAAGAATGTATTTGCAGCTGAAGGAATTGAAAGTTAAAATTTTCGTTTAAGTTAAAAAATTATAAATTTTTACGGATTACAATTAAAATCCTTTACAGTTGTGAAATTTAAGATTATATACAATTTATGTAATATTGAAAGCTAACCTTGTCAAGATATAGCAAATCCTCTTCGTTGCCGTCCTCGTGATTGCCGCTTCTCCTACAACATCTGTGACAACAGACATGACACATAAAAATGTTTTTTTCCCTTTTTTACCAAGGGGACCTCAAAACGTCGAGTTTCAATTAAAATTCAAAAAGCCCATTTTTGCACAGAACCAATACTTTCTGATGTGTGATAAATATAATAACTAAAATTTTTCTATCGATTCGAACCATAAAAATCTACAATTTTTGTGAAGGCCGTGATGAGGCCTGTCATCACCAATTATATATATCCACTTTACTAATAAAATAATAACTGTAATAAATTTTCGGGAGAATACATCAATGCAGAAAATTCTATTGCATTACTGCCCTGGTGAAAAAATTGGTTTAAATTATTAATTTAATTACAAAACGGTCGTACACTACTGGTGTCGTCAGAGTCTACCATACGGCCGTAAAATGAAACATTTCCATTAAAATATCTCGATAAAAAAGTAATTATAAATTGATCAAACTGAGGTAATACATAGTCGATTTGATTTTGACTCGATTTAACCACGGGCGACCAGGTCCAAACCCCCGGTTGCGGTATCAGTTGAATTATAATTTTGCGATTCCTGTGCTGGGCCACAGAAAAATTTCAGCATGAAAAATTGTTACATTTTCATTTTGGAATAGGACAGTTTTATATTAGGTGTACTTGAAATGGAGAAAATGTGAACTTAAATAATATTGTACAATTTCAAATTGATAGTCTTTAATCGCTCAATTATTTTCAATGCTTTTCTAAATCTGTTAAATTGCAAATCCTCCAAATGTGTAATTATTTAATTTTGAATTTGCTACTCACGTATTGATTGAATTAATTGATTTATTATAAAAATTTCTTATGAAATGGAAAAAGTTTTGAAATATCTGGAGATGAATAAATTGATGTACAACACATTATGTATTGCATTTACTGCAGGGTCGGACGAAGATACCAGTAAGCTGATCAACACTCGGTTGAAATACAATTCTTTATTCTCTGCCAAAAGAGGAGGAACAGCAAAAGATCGGTGGAAGTAAGTTTCTGCAAATAATATATTGTGTAGATTTTGATTTATTATTTCATTTATTTATACTTTTTTAGGTCCTTTATTCTCTATCTTCTCCATTTTTTCTTGCTGACTTTGCTTTTCCTTATGCACAAAACTAAATTATTATTTTTATACTATGAAAGTGCTATTATTGACGTTATAAATTTATTTACAGGATAATATCAAAAGTTTTCAACAAAAACTTTACACAAGATCAAGTAATGAAGAAATGGAACAACTTGAAACAGAAGTATAAGGTCTTAATATTAATATTATTGACTCACCTTATCTTTGCGTACAGTGTCGTCTCCTAATAATTGCAATTAATAATATTAAATAACCCCCTGTATTCTCCGTAGGAATTGACAGCTCCTCCCACTGGAATACAAACTGAAGACGGAGAGGAAACTGCTACCTCTTGGATTCATTACAACGAAATGCATAAGATTTTAGGATCATCTCATATCATAAAACCTGTAATGCTTATAGATTCTTCAAACTCGAATCTTATTACAGTAAATAAAGCAAAACCAATAGTTCAGAACAACACATTAAGTACGCAGAAACGAGTGAAACTAGTAGTGGACAATTCATCGGTAGATACATTGAGCTTTAAAGTTCCGGGAGTAAATAAACCACTAAAAGTATTATCAACGACAAACGTATTTCACTCATCATCATTAGATTCAATTTCATCATCCGTTTTAATTGAAAATCAGCCTCCACAACTGGAACAAACTCTAAAAATCAGTAATCAGTCGTCGAAGAACAAAAGTAAATTATTAAAAGTATATTATTTTTACCACTCATTCTTCTTACTTTTTTACAGAAAGTATGTGATTTTCATTGAGGGCGTTTTGAAATTCTTTATAGTTATTAATATTCTTGAGTAAACTTGTACAGTTTAAAGTAACTAAATCATCAATAAAAAGACAGGGGTAAACTTAATATTTTAGGATCAACTTTAAAACAATATAATGTTCTGTGATCATCAATTACAGATTCATCATCAAGTACGGATTCATCATCAAGTACTGCATTTTCTCGACCATCAGATGTAACACTATCTGCTGTGTCATCCACAAACACTGATCCTCATCGATTCTATCAACAACAGGTTAGAAGAAAATTGAAAAATTTTCACTTGAACATTTTTTGGTCGTTTTTGCGCATACCAAAATTCCAGTATCAAGACCCAGATTTTTTTCCGGTACGAATAGTGTGAACATAGTAACTAATAATAAATCGGAAATGTAGTAAATATATTCAGGCTGTACGTAAATATTGCATAAACAATCTTTTTCGTTAAATTATGAAAAAGAACATGGTATTTTGTTTTCTTATTACTTATCTGAAATTATTTGAATCAACAGATTTTTCTGGAAAAAACATTTGGTGAAACAAAAATTTGTTTACATTTATTTATTTGTGCTAGCAAGACGTTTTTATCGTTTCCTGAAAAATTTTCCAAATGTGGGATACGACATATTAGAACGTAGGTATCGACATGTTAACGTAATTCGTTTTCTGAAAAGGGAAAACGAAGGAAGAAGGACAGAGAGGGAACAACCCTAAAAGAATGAAATACGCAGCCAAAAATTCCAAGCCAGCTAGATGTGAGAAGCAGCATTGCTGAACTGACAAAATTATATGCGGTTGGTAGTATACATACTTTCATCATTTTTTTCAAATTTAATAAACTGCTAATTTATGATTATTTAAAGTATCACTATCTTCAAAATTTAAGAATTATTTTTCCATATTATCAGGTACTTCAACATACTTTATAAAGCACTAAATAATTTATAAATCATCGAAGCAGTTTAAATTTACTTTTCAAATAAAAAGATAGTGTTTCATACAAATATTTCATGAACATTTGTGTATAATGATCACATTAGTGAAGTCAACAAACTGATAAAACTGATGTTTAGAAAAAAATATTATTGAAAAACTGTCAACTTTCATTTGTGAATACGTTTCTATTTTTATAGTTACACCGACAAGAAACTCAGGAAAGGTCAAAGGCTCTCCTCGAATCACTGAACAAAATTCAAGAAAATCAAAAGAATTTAGCGAAGAACTTTTGGAAATGAAACTTGGAGTGAACACTTTTTTCAAAAATTATATTATTTATTTTAGTATCACTATAGTATGTAGTATATATTTGGTTAAAACGTTAGATGAAAAAAAAATTATTTGAATTATTAGTTTATGACTAAGTTTACCTACAAGAATTGGTTACGGGACACTTTAGTACATGTTTTTAAGGCCATGGAACAACCAGATCATATGATCAATATGGTGATTATTTTTTCTGTATACCTTTATCTATGCAAAATAAGATATCAAGTCAAAAACTTGTGAGATCAAAGAAAAGGCACTAAAGAAGGTCTGTCAAATCATCAATTTTTCTAATAGTAAAAAAAATATATTTCAAAGAAATTTGTTTTTCAATTCAAAAAGCGCGAGTTGACATGTCTTCCTTAGTGCCTTTTTTTAGATCTGAAAAAATTTTGACTTGATATCTTATTTTGCTTGGACAAAAGTATACAGAAAAAAAATGACCATGTCGATCATATAATCTGGTTGATCCATGACACCAAATTAAGAAATTGAAAAAAAAAATTGATCAGCAAATTTTTTACAAGGAAACTTCAATTAATAATTTACATTCACGAATTTTCAATTTATCAGTAAATAGAGAGGAAGATACGAATAATTCTGAAAAGGAAAAATATGTTTAAGGAGCAAGCTTGGGTGTTCTTACAAATTTTGTAGCTGTCTTCAGAGTATGTGATACTTAAGAAATTAGAAAATTTGATTGATTTCAGGTTCCTACATGTTTTGAAAGACATAAAATTTAGTTTTCAAAATTTGAGAGACAGTAGAGAAGATAAAAACAAACGTAGGTAGACTACTTTTGGTTTTGACGATGAAAATGAATTTTCCAATATAAGTGGCTAAAATTAAACCATTTTTCAATTCCAAAACGTCATTTTTTAACTTCTCTACCATTTTCCAAATTTGGAAACGAAATGTTATGTATTTTGGACACAAACATGTAGAAACTGGACTACATTGTTCACATGCACTGACTACTTTTCTCAAGTAGTACATGCCCTTAAAGCCATGAACCAACCGGAACATATGGTCCGGTATTGTCGGAATTTTTCTCTGTAAACTCCTATCAATGCAAAACGAGATATGAAGTCTCATCTTGCATAGACACGAGCACTGGTGATCTGAAATAATCGTCTGTTACGTAGAATAGAAAAGTTTAAAACTTCCAATATTTTTTAACGAGATGAATTCTAAATCTAAAGATTATAATTTTGTTACTCACATCGTTTCTTTATTTTTGTTGGTGTTGTGAGTCAATAATGTGGTAAATCAACATTTTAATGTACCTTACCATGCTACGTTATATTTTTAAAATATAAAATGCAAACGTGTTTAATATCTGAGATTGTGAATTAGAAATTCTGTTCATTTAATGATTTTTCTATGTCCTATTTCATTTAAAACTTTCATGCGGAAATAAATATACGGTTATTGTTCTATTATTATTTATTTCACTTTTTACGTCTTATTTTTACCTTTCCTTGATAGTAATTTTGAAAATTTGTTACAGTGCTATTCTATTTATAACATTTTAAATAAATGTTCAGATATTGTAAAATGTTCTTTGGGTATTTTAAAAGCTTGATGCTTTTTCCTTCCAACTTATTAATTTGATCACGTCCAAGTGCATATTTCGAAGTACATTCATTTTTTGACGCAACCCCTTCTCAAGCGCTAAAAAATGGTGTCTGCAAATAATTTAAGTCTCAATTGAGCCGCTGAAACAAAAAAAGGGCATGTAAACTTATTTCGCTAAGAATGGAAAAATTGAGTTACAAATTTGAATTTTTTAAAAATAGATTCCGATAGTAAATTTTATTGCGCATAGTTTCCTTCAATTACAGTTTGTAGATTCTACCATTTTTGAAATATGCATAAAAACCAAGTTTTTGCAAATTCAAAAAATTCTTGTTTTCTTTCGATTTATTAGGAATACAAATTATCTATCATTCAAGTCGTAATCAGCGATGAACAATACAATAGTATTTGAAGGGCAACAATAACAAAAAAGTGTAAATATTGTTATAAACAAAAAGTTACCAACCTTCTGTTGGTTGATCGTCTGCCAGCAGACGCAAGGAAAGAGGGACATATAATTCTACTACATACATTCATCTTTATTCTATTTGCTTGACTTACGTGTCCCTCTCTCTTGCTTTTACTGGCTGAAGACTGACCAACAGAAGAAATTTTACAAAACGGAGGCAGTTTATACATATTTATTTTGCTTAGTCATAGACAAACTTTTCGCTAGATTTTGTCCTCGTTCCTTGAAGCATAAAATAAAAGAGTTGCTTTGTTGTTTGGCATATTTTATCTTCCATCTGAAAATACAGTCTAATATTATCAGTTTCCAGAAAGTTGCTTAAAAAACTTACACATTAACTAATAAGTTAGGTCCTCTATTTAACCTAAGGTTGAAGCCTACCTTAGGATAGTCACAAATTATAGATTTAGTGGATTAATTCTGGATTGCTATTACCATATGTTCTTCCACAAAACAGGCTAGTTACGTTAGAATTCGGAGCTCGAATTGACAATAATCGAAAATGCTTAACTGAATTTGTTGGCGTTTTTGCAAATGTGATTCACCAAAACATTTTGTGACTATGGATTACGAGCAAGTTACAAATCCACGAAGCCGCATGCACGAATTGAACTTTCAATAAATCGAAAATCACATATTAAATTAACTGAAATACTACATGCAATTCTTAAATTAATTGGAACGATTTACAAAAGTAAACAAAAGCACTTAACCTCAGTTTCTCATTCATGTAATATCTCCATACCGACACAGTGTCAGAAAATGACACACGACTGTCGGCGGCGCCACCAGCTTTAGTCTAAAATTAACCCGAAGTAAGACCCGAAGCATTTACTTGAGAACATACTTCGCCAATTCGGACACGGCCCCTGTTTCCTTCCCATTAATATGTTACCATGGTAACCTGCATGCATAATGCCTGCATGCAGAGGTGTAATTCGTCCTTAACTCAGTGATATCAAGGGTGGCCTGCAATCCTTCATATCGGATCTTCATTTCCGTTAAATGGTGAAGACTCATTGGCTTCTGTTGGCGGGTGATTTCAAATGACATAATATTAAATAATAGCTGACAATGAATATTCACCATTTCACGCGAGCAACGAGTCGACAGGCAGGCGATCTTCAGAATTACTGCAACGACTAAGGACCATGACCCATGAAAGACCACATTGCAAAACACTCAGTGATCCCAGATCTGAAACCGACGCAGTGTCTCGCACTCTCAGCCTGCCTGTCGAGGTGTGAATCGGGTAGGGAGCGAAGACGGGGCACCTTGCCATTTTTCTTTCCTCGTCACTCTTGCATGCGAGAACGACTCGTCCCATTTCCCCTTATTCTCCTCGCTTCTTCGTTACAATGCATGCGTTTTCAACTGTTCCAAGTTTTAGATTTCAGGCTGTCGTTTATCGAGTCGAAATTGAGAAATGTGTTTTTCTCGACTCCGTGCAAAAGAGGCGCGAAGCAGACGACAATTTCAAATTTACAGAATATGTAGTTATGGAAATAATACTTCTTTTTTCGATATTTTAATCAATTTTTCCCTAAAATAAACATCTATAAGATTTTAAAAAATGGTGGAATCATTTTGAAAGTCTAAAAATTATTTTTAAGTGGAAATTTGAAATTAACAAATATTTACAATTTGAATCTATATATAAATTGAAAATATTTGAAATTTTTAAACGAAAGCTTAAATTATAAATTTCGAATTTCCATACTTTTTACCAATTTTGTACATTTAAAAAATTTTCAATTAGCGAATTATTTAGCATTAAGAAGAGATAAACATAAAATTTAAGATTGAATATTACATTCTCAATTTTATGTTAGACATATTGTCATCTCACTGTTTGCAGCACATAAAAAATGTGTTCAGTGATATTTGCATATGATCACATAAGTATTTATTGATTTCAAATTTTACATGAAATTTTTTTTTTCAAGTTCGTGTTTAAATCTTGTCACGATTTTACAAGATCTTATGGGCAGCTGCAATCTGTTAAATGAAATATTTTGTAATTTTTAATTTGCCTGTTCTTCTGAAATCGTAGGAAAAATTCAAAGTCGATAAATGGTTAAAATTTTATACCAAGATTTAAATTGCAAAATTTTAAAGCTTTGTGAATAAACTGCTTCATATTTAGAAAATACTTCAACTCTGTGAAGCATTTTTATATTTTAAGTGTAAAATCTGTGCTTAGGTCACGAAAAAGTAAGATAAAAATACTTTCATTATAAAATGAAGAATGTAGATTTAGCACTCATTAGGTCAAATGTTTATTACTTCTTCATATAAAATACTTTGCACATAATTCTCTGATTAAATATTTTTAAAATGTTGGAACATTTAGGAAATTCATAAATATTTAACCTATTTATAAAAAATAAAAATTTACAAATAAAGTTTCGACTGAAAAATCTAAGAATTTGTCAATTATTGATCTATTTTCTTCTAAGTTTGAACATAGGAGAACTTAAAATTCCACAATGACTTTATTTTTTAAGTGATGCTTAAACCTTTCTTTAATCTTGAGAATTCTTCCAGAACTTTATTTCAGGTGAGTGACTTTTTTTAAATGAAAGATTTCGTAATTCTAAATTAGGCTCATCTTGTAAAATTGTAAAAAAATTCTAAAGCTTCAAAGTAAATTTTTCTGTCTAATTCAAAGCTAATAAGTATTCAATGTTTCAAATCAAAATATTAAATGAAAGATATTCAATCTCTAAATCTGAATCAGTCAAAATCTACTGATTATCAGTAAAATACGACTGATGCAAATAGCCAAAAAGAGGTTACTGTGAATCAGTCAAATTTCACTGAATACTTTAGTGAAAATGAACTGATTCAACAGTGAAACATAATTCTTCACTTATTAAATCAGTGAAAATGAACTAATTTATCAGTGAAAAATATTTTGTTTACTGATAAATCAGTGAAAAGGCAAATCCCAAGTTTTAGTCAATGGTATTGAAGAAAACTCATTTATATTAAGGAGTGGGTTAGATTGAAATGAAGAAACTTAAATTCAGTCAAACGCATTAACTAGAATAGACCTTTTTATCCTGAAAGGCGCTGGTGCGCATGTGCCGAAATTTGACGTCATTTCCGGATTTTTCGTCAAGTTTTGTATAGAAAAACGATATTTACTGTTATAAATTAATATACTAAACAAATAAAAAAGCATAAATATTAAGAAAACGAAAGAGGCGAAAATCTACAACAAACTGAAAAAAAATCCGGTGAAAAAACAGTAAAAAGTGCGGTTAAATCGTCAAATAGGTGCGAATGTTTACTACACGTTATAGTAGAATTTGATAAATATTGTACCTGTGTTACGTACATTCCTTCACTAGTTTTTAAAAATTTACATTAAACTTAAGAAATTACAAAATACATGTTTAAAAAAGTATATTTTAATTTTTTTGTTAAAGCTACAAAATATTTTTTAATTTTCAGATATTTATTACTACATACTACAGTGAAATACTATGCTGTAGTTACAAAAATTTTCTTAATATTATTAACTTATTTATTACTGCAGGCTATAGTAAAAGTAAGAAAAAACATGTCAAACATTAAGTTTATTTCATTTTAAAGAGTTACAAAGATGTTATTTTTAATATTATTGAGGTATTTACTTCTACATAGTATAGTAAAAGGTTGTTTTTATAAATGAATGTCAAAATGTAAAAATGAAAAAGTACATTTAAAAATGTGCTGCAATGTGATACTGAAGGATATAAAAGTATTGTATGGTAGAAATTCTGTTTCAAATGTTTATGATATGGTTATAAAATTAATCGTATTCAATAAATTTTTAATATAGTACAAAAATTGAATTGATTTTTTTCCAAAATAACTTTAAATATCTTTTCTGCATACAAGACTTGACGAAAAATGCATTTGTCAACAGCAGTCAACGGGGTCAATCGATGACAGATGTAAACATTCGCACCTATTTCACGATTTAACCGCACTTTTTACTGTTTTTTCACCGGATTTTTTTTCAATTTGTTGTAGATTTTCGCCTCTTTCGTTCTCTTAATATTTATGCTTTTTTATTTGTTTAGTATATTAATTTATAACAGTAAATATCGTTTTTCTATACAAAACCTGACGAAAAATCCGGAAATGACGTCAAATTTCGGCACATGCGCACCAGCGCCTTTCAGGATAAAAAGGTCTATTCGGCAAGAAACGGAATTGTTTCAGCATTTATATGAATTGATGTGTTTGTCATTTTAAATCCCGTTCAATTCATTTTAATCTAACTCTTCTTATCGAGATCTTTCGTTTGCCGTGGTTATCTGTGGACAAGATAACCTTTAAAGGAATTATCAAATTGAACTGCACATTGGTACACTTTATCAGAGCCTAAATATTAAGGGCAATTTTGATAACTGGTCAAATCCGACCGAAATTTGGAAAATTAGAGCATTTTAGGTATTTTTGAAAATTACTTTTCCAAATAATCCAAAATATTAATACTATTCACTTTTTCTGTCATTTTCCTGTCATTTTTGTGAAAAAATAACAGAAAAAGATGCCATCATCATTTTATTATTTTTCTCAAAGCGTAGTCCCTTTGATGAGGTGAACAGGTTTTTTGGAGGAATAGGGGGATAGGAATCAGCGCATGAGATTATTGGGAGTTTAAAATTAGCATGCGACACCACCGGCCGCAGCATAAACCAATAATAATGTCCGACAGTGGTATACATTCATTAACGTTGACATATGGAAATTTAATATTATTCTGCCAATAAACTTAATAAAAGTGTTTTTAAAAGAGCATATATCTTGTGGCCTATCTATCTTAATTCATTCCTCTTAAGTTTTCAAAATGGAATTTTCACCTCAACAGCGAAAATCGGAGTGCAGAACAAAATGTTGTGTAAAAGGTTGTGACTCGAGAATGAACAAAAATAAGAACTTAAGTTTCCATGAAGTGCCAGAGAGTGGAATTAATATTGAAATCAAAAATTTGTTCGGAAGCCTTGAAATTGTCGACAAAAGAGCAGAGTGGCTTAGAAGATTAAAAATAAAAGATCAGAGCAAGCAAGTGGTAATTTGCTCAAAGCACTTCTGTCCAGATAATTATTGTTCAAATCGTTGATTTTTAGTGTGCCAGTAATTGTGTGTGTCCCTGACGTTAATGCACTTGTTTGAAGACATAATGCGAACAACTCAATGCTTTCATTGCTTCTGCTAGTCACGCCACTCATTATAATTATGTCAGAATTCACCACTTTCTGACCTTCTATTAGGTTTCTTGAGGACGGTATGGCATTCGCAAATTCACACAGTGTATGTAGCTGCAGAGTTAACATTTTTTAAAAACTTAACCATTTTCATTAAATGTTTTTTGTGAACTTATCCATATGCAGCTGTAGAAAAATGTATACCACTGCCGGCCATATTTGTTTCGCGACACGCGCGCCTCTTTGCCCGCGGTGGTAGTTTTCATTGCCAATTGCACAAACTCACGCGACTATCTTATTAGTTACATCCTGTTTTCCTATTCCTTTATTATCCTATTTCCCATGGAGACTAGATATAAGGAGACCAATCTCTTATGGCCGTACTTCACAAAACTCGAAATTATGTTCTGCCAAGTACTTAGTTAGGAAACTTCCCGATGAGGGCACGTGTGTTCCCTGAGTGCAAAATAGCGGCATCCACGGTTTATAAGCTTCGTGTCTTGGGCGTCGCTATTTTCTACCCAGGGAACATACATGCCCTCATCGGGAAGTTTTGTAACTGTGTACTTGGAAGAACTTCATTTCTTATATCTAGTCTCCATGCTATTTCCGACGACATGAGATTGCGCCCCAGGGCACAGTGCAGTCTCGTGCAGCCCTATCCGACTCCCTGCCTGCAACGGCGAGAACTTGGTTCCCTTAATGATTATAGTTTCTATGTGCGAAGTTTTCTCACCAGAGCGGCGCTGCACGCGGCACGCTCTACAAAAGCATTATACTAATAGACAAATATTTAAAAAATTTTTAATAATTAAGTTTCTGAACAATATGAAATGAAAAAATGTTCATAAAATGATTCAAGGACATACATTACACATTTAGCTTAAATCAATTAATATAAAATAAAAAAAGAACACACTAAACTTCGTAAAATATATACTGTGGATACGCATGAAGAATTCGTGAGACCCTGAACAAAATTTTTTTTATGTTATCCCCATATAACTGAAAATATATTTAAAAATAAATAAAAAGCTTAAGCTTCTAAATAGAAGTATTTTCCATTAATATTTTCCAGCTTCAAACGAATGAAATGAAAAATAAATATTTTGTTAAGCCCTGTGTTCAACATAAAAAACCATGTGAAGGGAAATATATACTCAATTAAAAATTTGTAAATGTAACAAAAAATATTCATTACTATAAAATTTGCTAGTACATATTTTTAACATATTTTAAATTTTTAACATGTACAGATCGATGATGACTAGTTAAGTGTCGCAAAGCTTGGCTGCTTTTTTCTTCAAGACGCTAACTTTTTTAATCTCAGCCATTTCCTGTCTTATGAATTGTGTCATTCTTATTTAAAATAAAATTAAATCACATATGCTAACATCTCTACAGCTTCATTGGCATGTTCTTCGCATTGAAAAATAAATTTTGTTTCACATGACAAAAAATGTTCATTACTATAAAATTTGCTAGTACATATTTTTAACATATTTTAAATTTTTAACATGTACGTATCTGGAAATAAAATATTAGACCAGATTTTATATAATGATATCTGATAAAGTATCTAATATATCTATATTCCCTGTACGAAATATGTCGAACATAACCGTAGACATATATACATATGTATTCATTTTAATATGACGTGTTTTGCAGGAAGGATAAACTACCGTTTATAATAATAATATTAAAATATTTATTTTAATTACTTTATACGTAGTATTTTTTACGCGTATAATAAAATATAGATACGTTCCTATTAATCATCACGGTACTTATTTAATTCCAAAATATAAATATCCAAGAAAGCACTTTTATATTTTTTTACAAAATGGATTTGTATAAGAAATATAGTGTCGTTGATGTTGCATTCAAAATCCATTTAGTATTTCTTTAGCTTCCTTAATTTCAGAAAATTTAACTGAACAAGATAAAAATATTTTATTCAGTATGAGATTTCGAATGGAATATTATCAATACTGTATAAAAGTTTCACTAATTTTTTGTTCCTTTCCTTTTGTTTAGAGATTTTTTGGCACTATCAGATTAGCTGGAGGAACAAATGATCATCCTTGTACACCAACCTTCTTGCAAATATACAAGATATTAGCTGCCTTTAGCATTTTGAAACCTCCAAAGCTTGGAAATTGTAGTACTTTCGATGGCAACCCTCCACAGCCCTTAATAACAATTTCAAAATTGAAAGAATTACATCAGTCGAATAGTAAAAACGCAATTCAAGAAATTCGAGAAAAGTTGAAAGCAATAATTGATTGTGAAGACACTGATTTTAGTGATTTTGTAGATGCAGTAGCACACGATTATGCTTTACCAGCTGTTAGAGATTGTTTGATTTTTACACAACTGGTCGTATAACTGCTTACATTAAACAGCACACTCAGTGTTCGACATGCTTAAATGCATTTTTGACTACTTCTGAAATTCATGCAGATACAATAACTTTTTCTTGTGATCAGTTACCTGAAAGTTTGAGTAGATTTGCAAAAATAAATAAAGATTTCATAGATCTAAATGTTAAGTTATACAAGCTTATTATAGTTGTCGAATATCTATTTAACAAACATTCTGGTCTAGCAATTCTTTTGATCTAATTCTAGACGATTTCATTTCACCTGAAACAAAATTTAGGTTTCAATGCAAAGAACATGCCAATGAAGCTGTAGAGATGTTAGCATATGTGATTTAATTTTATTTTAGATAAGAATGACACAATTCATAAGACAGGAAATGGCTGAGATTAAAAAAGTTAGCGTCTTGAAGAAAAAAGCAGCCAAGCTTTACGACACTTAACTAGTCATCATCGATATGTACATGTTAAAAATTTAAAATACAGTAAAACCCCGTTTATCGCAACACCTTCCAATCAAATGTCTCCCGTTTATCGCAAAAACAGAGGGGTTCCCACTTCTTCGCCACCAGCTTGAACAACTGATTATCAGCACATGCGCCTAAACGAATAGTTTCACGCGCATTCGCTGTTTATCATTGTTTACATTCGAGTTTCAATAACCTCGAATGCGTTTTTTTATTGTCATTATATGTGCAATTATAAATGAGTAAAAACGTGGAACCGAACGATGGTACGTAAACGACTAGTACAAACAATACATTTTAATTACTTTAAAGCTTACATATTTCTCTTATAATTTTCGAATGCATGATTGAATTTTTTTCAGTAGAAATATTCCCGCATTTTGTAAAACAATTGATTCGCAATTGGTAAAGCGATTGCTGTACTAGGCACAATTCATGCTATAATTTGTCATATTAATATACATTGAAATGTGAAAAATTTATATATTTTTCTGTTACATATAAAACACAAATATGTAGAAATATATACATAAACGATAGTTTGGAAAGAACTGCTAAATAAAGACTTTCAAAAATATTTATGCATTTCATAAGAAAAAAAATGTACCTCTCAAAATAAGTACGGATTCCAAAGACGCTTAAAAAAATGTAATAAAATCCTTTTAATAAATTAATGGCTACAAATAATTTCATATCTCCCTAATATACGAAAATTCATATAAATATATGCATCACAAATTTAAAAGTGAGGGGTATTCCCGCCTATCCTTAACAATCACGTGACCACTCCTTCTACTAATAAGAGGGGGAAAAAAATGGTAAGGTTTATTGCGATAAACGGGAGAGACAAGTTGCAATAAACGGGAGTTGCGATAAACGGGTGTTGCGATAAACGGGGTTTTACTGTATGTTAAAAATATGTACTAGCAAATTTTATAGTAATGAATATTTTTTGTTACATTTACAAACTTTTAATTGAGTATATATTTCCCTTCACATGGTTTTTTATGTTGAACACAGGGCTTAACAAAATATTTATTTTTCATTTCATTCGTTTGAAGCTGGAAAATATTAATGGAAAATACTTCTATTTAGAAGCTTAAGCTTTTTATTTATTTTTAAATATATTTTCAGTTATATGGGGATAACATAAAAAAAATTTTGTTCAGGGTCTCACGAATTCTTCATGCGTATCCACAGTATATATTTTACGAAGTTTAGTGTGTTCTTTTTTTATTTTATATTAATTGATTTATGCAAAATGTGTATTTTATGTCCTAGAATCATTTTAGGAACATTTTTTCATTTCATATTGTTCAGAAACTTAATTATTTAAAATTTTTTAAATATTTGTCTATTAGTATAATGCATGTGTAGAGCGTTCCGCGTGCAGCGCCGCTCTGGTGAGAAAACTTCACACATAGAAACTATAATCACTAAGGAACCGCCATTTTGTTTTTAGTCGGACAGGGCTGGTCTCGTGTCGGCTTTTTTACACAGCGTAACGCGGAGAATGATGAGAGTGAAAGAGACACATAGATACACCGTACCCTTTCACTTTTATTATATTGTGCTTTACGCTGCGTAGAAACGTCGATATGGGACTGTACCCTGAGGGTGCCGTCCTATCTGGGCGCAAAATGCAAAGCAGAAAACGAACAGCCAACTGCAGAAAAGCTTTAAATTTCTTTCTTCATAAAGGTGTTTTGTAATTGGCTGTTCGTTTTCTGCTTTGCATTTTGCGCCCACATGAAACGGCACCCTGAGTGTGCTGTCCTATTTTAACATTATTTCATTATGTCTATTTTTTTAATTTAAACTTTGTATTACATGCCATTAGTAAATATGTAATTTTTTTACTAGATTGGCTGCCATGACCTTTTTTAACTGCAATAAGGTACTGTATTAAATGGGAATTCGCACCACTGCATTTTGTCTCCTGGTAGTTAGGGCGCCTTTCAAACCTATTAATGCTCAAATACATAATTCTATGGATTTAAGGTACCGTCCCATAGAAGCGTTCTGCATTGCGTCATAATACACTATGAATATACTGAGGACGCTGTCTCATGTGGTCGCAAAATGCAAAGCAGCAGACTAACAGCCAATTACAGAACACCTTCAAGAAGAACGCAATCTTAAGCTTTTCTGTAATTGGCTGAAGTTTTTAAACAAACTACTTGGTAAAATTCGAAATTCCAGCTCGTGTTTTGTTAAGTAACCAAACAACCAACATGCCAACAGCGAATTTGAGTTGTAACAGGCTGCACCCAACCCTGCCCGTCAGGCGACGTGGCCTGCGAAATTGCGGTTTCGTTGAACCCATCATTAAGTTGTCATATTATTCAGTTATAAGTAACAAATAGAAACAAAATACTAACTTTAAACTTTATTCCGGACTTGATATTCATTTAAAAATAGGTTTTATTTTGTTTCAAATAAGAAAATGGGACTTTGTAAGTGCCCGTGGAGAAGGGTTACCAATCAATTTTGTTTTGAGCACCGAGTGAACGTTTGCGAAAACTGTATGGTTACAAATCACCCTAAGGTAAACAAGTACTTTTCTTTCTAGTCAACTACCCTTTCCAAAATCACGTTTAAAAATGTACTGTATTTTGATATTGCCAAGGAGACATTGGGAGGTTCAGTTTTATTTTATTATGATAATGTAAATAATATATCTTTTGCTATAATAAATAAAAAGATTATAAAAATTTTAAAATTTTCTTTCACTAGGAATTAATTGCTGATGCGTAATAATTAAGTATGATGAAATATTTTTGGTTGTCTTTATTCGAATTGCGATCTTGCTCAATTTGCAGATACATCAAACTCACAGTGCCACCTTGAAAATTGCCTTATACAAAAACATATGTAAATGGGAGTCGCTAACATAGCCAAAAATTACATTATGTCCTAGTATAATAGATATCAATTACTATAATTTGTTATATAGTGCTATAAGCTCTCAAAAATATATTTCATTAGGCTTGGATCAAACGGGATCACATGACCAAATTTATGCGTAAATATATTTTTGTGAGGTAACTGTTTTTTATAAAATATCTTATTGAACTGTACAATTTTTATTGAATGAAACCAAATAGGTGTTCCTTACTGTATTCTGTCGTAATTCTAAAAATTTGAAGAAAGAATTTGTGTGCAAAAATAGTATATTGAGCATCGAGTGCGGGGTTGGGAGTGGGCTAGAGATCCTCAAAGGAAAGTTAAGTCACACCGTGTCAACTTTTTGATTGATAGACGAACTGGAATTGTAAGGCGTGCGGAATGCACACGTCTTTTAAATTAAAATTTGTATTTAATTATCGTTATTATACAGAGAAATGTAATAAAAGTTATTCAAACCTTGTAAATTAATTGAAGATATGTGTTGATGTTCAAAACTCAAAGTGTTTCATAATCAAACGTTTTGACTCTGATCGGAGCCCTCACAGTGATTTATTATGGATCTTGAGTAAGCTGTTTACCAGCTCCAAGCTATTATTTGACGAAATCTTTTCGTTTTATCAATTAATTTAATTTTTCAATTACAGCAAACCCATTCTCATTAAAATTGTTATTATTATATTTAAATAATTTGAAATCTTTCTGTGTAAAAAGAGACGCTTTCAGTACGACCCACAAATTAAGCGTCAAAGTGCGGAATGGAGGTCAAAAAATTCAACACAAGCCAAAAAAACACGGAAAGTTCCATCAAAAATAAAAACAATGCTGATTACATTCTTCGATAGCAAAGGAATTATCCACAGGGATTTCGTTCCAATTGGTCAAACAATTACTGGCACATATTATCTCGAAGTTTTGAAGCGTCTGATGGCCAGAATCCGTCTTATTCGACCCGAATATCGTGGTCCAGAGACCTGGTCTCTGTTGCACGATAATGCACCGAGTCACACCTCACTCATTGTTCGTCAATTTTTGGGTCGAAATCAAGTCTGCGTGTTGAATCATCCGCCTTATTCACCTGATTTGGCCCCATACGATTTCTCTTTATTCCCAAACTGAGGAAGAATATTTTGAATAAAAAAATCGAAAAATATTTAGATATCTTGTTTCAATGATGTTCTCCACTGCCAGTCTCGAAACTTATTTGTCGTACTGTGTAAGTTATAATAACATCCTCTACTTTGAGATTTGGCTTAAGAGTAAAAACTAAGTCTTCTTGTGGACATAGCATCTCAACTAAGTGATTCGAATTGACATTAGTTGTTAAATTGTACGCTTCTTGAATGTCTTCGGGTATATACAGTTTTCCGTTATTCAAGATGTTTGTTACCGTATTTTTTAACAAATAAGGCACGTCCGCAAAAAAGTACAATTTACAATCTTCTCTTTTTTAACTTTGCTTAGTCTTCTCTTCAAGTAATCAATTGACTTTTATTGATTAAGGAATATCTTCTCAAATTTATTACTATTCGGTGGGGTTGCAGTATGTGAATTACTTGCGGCGATCCAAACCCCATCAGTAGGTGATTTGGTTTGAAGACAAAGGTAATAAATAGCAGGGATGATTTAGGAATTTGCACAAATGCTGATGTGGCTATTGCACCATTTGCTGATTTTTAGTTGTAAAATATTTCTCCCTTCTTTCTACACTTATCGTGAGAAAGGAAATGCGCTAATTGATTTTTAATATTTGATGCATTGTCATCAAATTGTAGAAACGATTTTAATTTACAATATATTTCAGAGTAAATTGAAACATATTCAATTAGTCTAGGTTTATAATCATTATATGGATTAAAAGCTTCAACATAATCATTTAAGTATTCAGATGAGTCTTAGGTTTTAGTTACAAAAAGCACGTGGCCTTTGTTGCGAGAGATCATCTGGCTAGAGCATCTAAGCAAGAATAGGCGCACGTAAAGGAGATGTGATTATGGAATGCATGCTAGCCTCGCGATGTACAGCAGAGCACATCAAGATATTCCTAAAAAAAGACGGGTATATTGGGCATGTTCATGGGCGAACGAAAGGAGGAATTGACAAACGGCAAAAAGCTGTAGTGGCATACGGTGCATAGATGTACGTGCGCTGGACATCTCTCCCTCTTTCTCTCTTCCGTTCTCCTTTACTCTTTTATTCTTTCATTCTATTGTAATAACATAATTACCAGTTTGCTATTGTATTTGGGAGGGTAAACAGCTGATTTCCGTCCTGTGGTTAGGTTGGTTAGTAATCGAATCGATACTTTTTTTTGGTAAGGGGAGATAGAGAATGCTTTTACGCACGCTATGTGGGACTCGGCCGAAGCAATACCATCTAAAGTCAAAACTCCCCTGTTTCACTCGCCAGCCCATGACGCCGGAACCGACGTGAGGCATTACTTCAGGGTCATGTTCTATAGGCGCAATTGGTCGGACCTTGGCGCTCTTTTAGTTAGCTTGCATGGCTCCTCTTGCAGCTTCTCACGGCCTCCTCTTCGGGGCTGCCTCTCGAAAAGCCGCAAACCTCGTAGTCCCCGATAGATGGTCGATCCGGGGGTTTCCTCTTCTCTCGGCGCAGAGGTAGCATTGCGGTTTGCCCGTGTAGGCAGCCGCAGTGTGCCCCTCTGTGCCGCACTTCCAGCAGCTCCTATCCTCCTTCGTACCCTGCAGGAGACCCACCCGATCTTGATGTGGATCCCCTTCATAAGCCTCAGGGCACGCACTTCCTCCAGTTTTATAGAGGCCTATCTTATACCTCTGAAAGGCCTTTTCGTCATTGACACCTTCACATCCGATGTCGACGCCCCATGAAGGCAATTCCTGACTGCCTTTTCGACCTCTATGATCTCCGCGGTGGGATCGATGTCCATGATCTCCACCTCGACCAATCGAATCGAAAACGTCAATAATAATCATAATCATACATTCAGACCATTCTACATAGATCTTTAAAATTGAATATTTATGCAGTTTTATTGTGAAGAAGTTGGACAATTCCTCAAACCCCCCTTTTCCGATTTACTCCCTAAGCCCCCCTTTAGGAGTCTCGTTTCCCTCTACTATCGATGAAAATAGAATATGCACCTGGAAAATAAAAGGACCAAAAATTCTTACTTTTAAAACTTTAATTTATAAAATGTATTTAAATAGCTCGAACAGGTTAATTTAGAAATCACTCTACGTCTCAAGACCAGCTCGCATGTCTAGAAATGCTGAGTTGCATCGGTTATTGGAATGCACTCAGGTTACGAGCGCCAAAAAGTGTGAATTTGATTCACATCTGAAAATTAATTTATTTTGCATAAATTAGATGTGTATTAATCAAAACATTTTCCAAAAAAATATTACACATTTTGGACCGCCCGTTACACCTTAAAATTTTGTGTAATATTCCAAACTATTCTTGACGTTTCTTGAAATTTCTTAAGTTTTATAGAATTTTCTCTAGAGTACTGTGCAATTTATGTTTTATATAATAATCCAAAATCTTAGTGTAGAAAAAATTATTAGAAAACCATCTAGAAGTATTGGACAAAAATAGAAAAAACAACAATCAAAATTTATTCAGAGAATTTTCATATTCTTCAGGTAAATCTAAATATACAGACATATGTTGTATTTTATATTACATATAAAATTCCAACGAACTTGCAATCAGATGAGTAATGTGCATAATTGAGATGAATATGGATATAAGCAGTTTTTTTTACTTATTGTAAAATTTTTAAATGTATTCTTATTTTAATAATTTTAAATATTGAATAAATATTGGCTTTTATGTCAATGACTGTCCAATTCAACCACTAGACTAGTTTTAAAGCGTTTCAATTAGCTGGAACATTGATTGTATTTATGTCCTGTATATTATTGTTTATGTGACCCACGTCATCCATGTTTTTTTGCAGTGCATAGTTCAATCGTATCTTCAATGGCTGCAGGACAGCGATTGGAATCCTATTTGCACATTGTGCTCAGAGAATTTGCGCGATGGAGACTGCATACGATTAATTTGTTATCATGTATACCATTGGGCTTGCTTAGATAAGTATGCTAAGAATTTACCAGCTACGACAGCACCTGCAGGATACACATGCCCATCATGCCAATCCCGAATTTTTCCACAAGTGAATTTAGTTTCTCCAGTGGCCGATGTTCTCAGAGAAAAACTAGCTGGTGTGAACTGGGCAAGAGCGGGTCTTGGATTACCCTTAGTGAGTATTTTTGAAAATTTTCCTCAATTTTTGAGGTTTAGAATAAAAATTGCAGCTTTTAGAGGGAAAAGTAACGTAAAAAATGAAAGTTCTTTTTTTAAACTTAAAAGTAGATATTCATCTTCTCAATTGCTTATTCTAGTTAAGATTCATAAAAATATACTGCAATGATTTGCATTCAAGACTCGCTTAATTTATCTAGTGGGCCAACAACTCTCTCCACTACTTTAGTTGGTCACATAAATTTGAAACTCACACATTTTTCAAAAGTTTTAAGGACTAATTTTGCTTTGAGTTTAATGAAAACTTTTGATAATTCGATGTAACTCATCGAAAATTTAATTAATATCCTTGACATATAGAGAAGGTTTGTTTCGTTCAATAATAAGTATTTTATATTTCGAAGTTTTATGTATTTACTATCAGAATAATTTATAAAAATCACCTTATTTTTTTAGTTGGCTGAAGAAAGGGAGCAGAATTCCCTCCAAGAACGTAAAATTACAACGACTGATAATTCGGCTTTCCAAACTCACAGTCCTTCAGCTCCTCCGGCATCACCTTCGACGACAGCAACCTCCCGAATAAACAGTACAGTAAATTCTTCTAACTTCAATATAAATAACGTGCATTCAACTAATCAGAAGATAGGACCACCTTACTCGGTGGTGAACATCGATGCTACGCTGACCAGCCAAGCACAGAGGAAAGTTTTTGAAGCCTATGATGATCAAAAAGATATGTCTTTCGATCACGATGAAAATAAGTATCAGCGGAAGTCTGCAATCGAATGGTTCTTACGTTGGTGGAAATTAATTGCAAGACCGCCAGCGCGTAGAAGAAATACAGTTGGGACTATGTATAAAAGATATATAATGCTTGCAGTTAGTGGCTTTGTTGCTTTTATCTTTATTGTAATCATATTTTCTTGGCTTGGAAAAATGGCAACTGATGGTGATCCCTCTTTTAGCGTCTTTGAAAACCGACAAATCAATGTTCAACGTGATGATGTTGTAAAGTAAATTAGTTTATGCTGACTGAAAATGTTTTTCAATTGCTATGAACGATATTTTAACGTAGAGAAAAGGTGAAGTGAAATAGTGCTCCTTTCAGTTTCAAGGTTTACATTTTTAAGAGAGTAAACTGACAAATAACCATCAGAAAGTGGAAATGTTATAATTATTAATCTGAATATTTTGTTCGCTGGGTGGAAATATGTACATTAATTTTCTAAACCTCGAACTAGAACCGTTAATTACACCGGTCTGCAAATAATGGGTTTGTATTTGTTGTTGGAAAACGAAAGATCATTTCCGGGGTCATTTTTTATGTAGAATCCGAATCCGGAATCAGAATCAGCCTATCACGTCAGAATTTTGAGGTATTTGAGGTTAGGTGCTCGAAAAATGGGTTTTTTCACTACATTTGAGGTTATGTACAGGACGCAACAAATTATTTTGGTTTTTTTCTTAAATGTCATCATTTAGCACTACTCTTTCCCTTCAAAATGAGCTATTGAACAGTTACGAGCGATTTTTTTTCACAAAGATACGGCCATATCAAGTTTTGACATTTATCCGAACAACCTTATGAGCATTCACATTGACTCTTTGGTGCATACCATTTTGCATTCGAAAATTTATCTTGAAAATTTGTGCTTACGGGTTTTGATGGTCTGTGAATAAGAATTTACAGTCAGAAAATTGACATTTCCATTTCTAAGATGGCGGATCGAAATTTACGAAGTTAAACGATTTCGCTCTCTAATGTCAATTTTCTGACTTTAAATTCTTATTCACAGACCATCAAAACCCGCAAGCACAAATTTTCAAGATAAATTTTCGAATGCAGAATGGTATGCACCAAAGAGTCAATGTGAATGCTCATAAGGTTGTTCGGATAAATCAGGACAAATGTCAAAACTTGATATGGCCGCATTTTTGTGAAAAAAAAATCGCTCGTTACTGTTTAATAGTTCATTTTGAAGGGAAAGAGTAAAGCTAAATGATGACATTTAAGAAAAAAACCAAAAAAATTTGTTGCGCCCTGTACGTAACCTCAAAAGTAGCGAAAAACTCCATTTCTCGAGCACATAACCTCAAATATCTCAAAATTCTGACGTGATAGGCTGATTCTGATTCCGATTCTACGTCAAAAATTACTCCGAAAACGACCCATAGCTTTTCAACAACAAAACCTTGCAGACCTGTGTCATTTATAGCGATTACTGAAACTTAATACATTCATTTATTTGAAAAAACATGAAATGTATCGAAAGGATTTCACACAAACTCTATGAGAAAAAAAAGGGTATTTTCGCGAGTGAAAGTTTTACTGATAAATCGTAGCTGAAACAAGTATGAATTCCTACTCATTTTTGATTATGTTTATAAAATGTAAATAGGATAAGACAAGAAATCCAACAAACTCCGTTTCTCATATTAGGATCAGTGAACTATTCTTTTTGAAATGCGAAAATGAAATGGAAAGTACATATATTGAAAGAAAATACAGAGAAGTTTATAGCTGTATAATTTTTTTAAGTAAAGTCAAGGAAGAACGCGCATTATGATTTTGTTTCATATTATAATTTTTTAAACGAAAACCTCTAGTCAAGGCTTATTTATACAATTTTAACAAATTTGCCAAATCAAACAAATGTAAATTAATTTTTTAAAATAATCTAATAAAACGACAAAACTTCCAATCTTATTTTCATGAACAAATAGCCGCTTATAATAAAACAAAAAAAATTCAGAAGTGCGATTGACCGAAATCATAATGAGTATTTATGTATATTCCAGTGTACTGTATGAAGAACTAAACATTTATAAAATATATTCCTCATCCTATAAACTACTTTTTTTTCTTAGCATACTTTTCAATTACACCCTTTATGATACGAGTTTTTATATGTCATTTTCATCAAGGGAATGGGTTAACTGGGCCACGTGACGTCGGTACTTTCAATTAAAGCATTTAAGGTCATTAAAAAAATAATAACTAAAATGGATTTTTCGTACTAGTCAGACGTGAATGAAAGAATGATGAAAGTCTGTCTGGTATTATAAGTCTATGTTATAAATTTTTGAGCAATCTTACAAAAAAAGGACTAATCTTATTTTTTAATGAAATGGTGATAAAACAATACTTTCGACCGTAATAATGTCTCAACCGAATGACAAGTTTTGATTATTTTTTTAAAATTAAAGTTGTAATGTCTCGTAAATTCATCGTATTTTGAACTCATAATGGTTTTCGTGAGATTTCACTGGATTCGGAATGGGACAGTCTTATGCTCTATTCTATTCAAGAAAATCTAAAAAATGTTATTCATATGTATACTTTTACTATTAAAAAATGAATTATGGAGACAAATTTAAAAGTTATTAAACTAACTGACAATTTTCTCTGGTTTACAATTCTATGATAAGTTTTGTTCAATATTTCATTCTTTTTTTTTGGGGGGGGGGGGGGGGCTAGATTTATGACCGAAACATTCTGGCGTATCGGTCCATCATGCTTAAAAGCTGCCAATAACCGTATTTAATAACTCATAAGAATTTATTCAGTTTTCAGTAATTATAACATATTCTTAAATATTTTATTTATACTTTATACCTATGCTTTATTGTCGTTTCATCAAAGTATGTGTTGAACTTTTTCCACTTATATCGTTGGTGTGGCTCTTTCCTTCTATTTGCTGGAGCTAAATTGGGCATCAAACCTGAAAGAAAAATTAAAAAATATTTATTATGTTCATAATTTTGTTAAGGGCTTATGTCCTCTGCTACAAGGCGCTCATGAAACGAGCGAACGCATGTAGTAGTTAAAATTCTTTTTAAAAACATCCACGACGAAATATTAGCTTTAAAATGAGCCCAAAAGCTGAAAATATCTCTTTTGGTTATCAACTTATCACAATAAATGTGCAATAATCGTGTTTCGTCCGATACTAGGTAATAGATCAATATTTGTACACGGAGAAAAATGAAATCGAAAAATTGGATTTTGAAAACTAATATTTGAGTAACTGATTGCTGAACTGGTATAAAATAAATTCACGTTCAACAATTGGATACTGAGTGAAATGAAATTGAAATAAACTAGTACATATTACAATGAAGGCATGGCCACTTTATACAAAGTGTAATTTATAAATTATAAACGATTTTTAAATGCGTCAATCTATGACAATACTAGAATTTTTGTTCCATTTTACCAACATAAATCAATCAAATTTTTGTATACAAAATGAGAATTTTAATGACCCTAAATAAACAATAATATTTTTATGGACCCTAAAAGTCAATAAACTTTTACAATTATATTATAAAAGATGCTGGTTTGCGATCAATGAGGGTCAAATATAAAGAAGAAAGCTCTTTATAATGTCAAAATTGTTGCGACGTTTCGCTGGCTATGGGTTTGCCAACCTCATCAGGCTTTATTAAATTTTACAATTATACATATTACTCATGACACCTGATTCCTATATACTTCATCATACGAACCGCAGTCATTTACAATAACCGATAGCCCAATACGCAATTGAAATTCTAAAAAGAAACTCATAATTAAAACTGTCGTTTTAATCACATCTCAAAACACATGATATACCAAGTAATTATAATGGTCTGTTTTACAAAGATTATAGTACATAAAATATTTTATATTATGATATAACCCGCGCTTATTCTTATTTTATGTTTTACGTAATACAGGAATGCAACAGTCTCATAATATTTTTATAAATACAACATTACTGTATAAGTTCAAGAAAACAACATATTTTTTGTTGATAACTGTAAATGTATATTGTGTAAAAATCTAACTATTCAATATTGGTTTATATGTTTTTCCAATAGAAATAATTTTAAAATTCAATTGTGATTATTATAATAAAACTCGTATGTTGTTGAAAAAATTGACTTTAATAATTGTAACTTCTTAGAGTGAGTTTTGGTGGATAGTATGTGTCGGTCGAAAAAACCTTTCAAGAAAAAGAGGAAAAAAATCAACAACCTCGGAAGTTAACAAGTTTTTAAAAATATTTCTCTAACTACGTGAAAGATGAGGCGCTTAGAGCAAAAGGAAAGTAAATATCGTTGTCATAGAAAAGTGAAATATAAAAACGGTTGGGGCAAAAGGAAGAAAAATCTTTTTTAGCGGTAAAGCGAAACAAGATAAAGTTGGAGCAAAAGAGATACAAGTTTACTTCAGCGGTAAAGCGAAACAAAATGAAGCTGGAGGAAAAGAGCGACTCGGTTGTCCAACTTTATTTTGTATCGCTCTAGCGCTGAAGAAGATTTGTCTTCCTTTTACTCGAACCGTTTTTATGTTTCACTTTTCTATGATAACAATATTTACTTTTCTTTTGCTCTAAGCGCCTTAAATTTCAATAAAGATCATTGACGAGGACTCCGATCTAAGCCGAAAGGTTTGATTAAATCGACTTAATAATTTATGAACCCTAGAGCTTATTTTGTCAATAAAGTACCAATTTTATTAAAAATTGAGGGTCAATAGAACTGGCACTCCTGATTATTATCTCTAGCATATAAAATATTGTTAAATGTATATGAAATAATTATTAATTTGAGATATTATTAAAATGTTTAGGATACATTGGAAAATTATTGTAATCATTCACATAAAAATAGTTATTTGTGAGAAATTTACGTAATCTCTAAAAAACGCCGTATTTCATTTTTCTCCGTATAAGTAAATACTAACCTGCCTTTTGAGCCATGGTAACCATTTTGCCGATTCTTTTTTGTTGAATTCTGCATAAACCAGTGAGTCTTTGTGGTAACATGCAGCCATCTGATCTTACAAATTGTTTTAAAATGAGCACGTCCTGCAATAATAAATAAACTGTAAATGGAGACCGACTCAAAAAATTATATTATGACAAATATATACGGTGTCCTACTACATTTGTGTGCCAGCCAGCAATAGCAGATGGAGGACGAAAAAATAAGCAAAAAAACTCAGAATATTTTTAAATCTGAAAACTAATTCGTATTTGCATATTTTATGAAAATGTGACTGATAATTTTACCGTGTGTTTAACGTCAAGACCAGTTGAGCAAATAGGACAAGCTCCATTCTCCTTGTGTTTAAAAAATAAATGCTCATTCTCTGGCTGTAAAATTTCACCTTTGATAGTCAGAACATTTCCTTCCTTTGCCTCGTTTACTGTAAATTTAAATTATTTTTTCAGGTTTCAACAATTTTTAACCCTTATTCAGCCATAGTTATATATTTATGTATGTAAATTAAACTTGTGCTCAGTTGGAAAACTGAGCGAATTTTATACTTTTTTGATACTTTAAAAGCAAAAATTAATAATTGTTTTTAAAATCCATTTCCTTAATCGTGTAGATCTTCTCAGATGATCTTTTATAACATAATTTAGTATTAGTTCTAGGTATTTTATAACCAAGAAACTGATTTGTACGTATTTCAAGCTACAAAAAAGTTTATTTTTCTTTGATGTGAAAGTTGATTTTGAATATAAACAAAAATTAGGAGCTTTTTACTCACATCAAAAGGTAGCTCTTCCACTTAATTAAAATTTCACAAGAAAAAAATTTCGTCGGCTTTTTCATTCTGAATAGCGCCGTTTATACGAAGATAATTCCATATTAAATAAAATAATCAATATTATTTATTGATTGACTATAATACCACCGGACACTTGTAAGAGTTTTTTTTTTTTTTTACAAAGGATTCAGTCAGATAAAATTAAAAATTAGAAGAGTACTTTTATAGGCACATGAAGAGATCAGTTGAGGCTTTGGATGCAATAGACATACAATTATTAAAGTCAGCGTACTGGTTCTCAACTAAATTTAAAATTGTTTCTAAATTTTAACGTTTGAAACAAAACTTTTAGTAGCATAGTGTAATATGTTCCATAAAAAGTAATCACATAGAATATTTGGCAGTGATGGACCAGTGCGTACGGCTTTTATAATTTTATACCCCTTAGTATAGTCTACATCACAATTGAGGTTAGGATACTTAAAACATTCGCAGAAATTACATTAAAAAATTTGAAACAAGTCTAACATTTAAGTTTTGATTGAAACATACTTTCTTTTAATCTGGATGTTACTGATAGTGATATATTCCTATGACTCTCCCTAAATGTAATGTTTTTCCCGAAGGCTGCAATTAGGCGACAAATCGCAGCCATGTCTTATTTACACCCTACAACCACAAACCATGAACTGATAATGAGTCGCGCTTCTTCTTCATCTCCTTTCTTAAGGGCAGTGTTTGCAGAACGTGGACGTAAACGGCCCCCACCACTGACCCGTGTGGATCCTTACACAACCAAACGCGGCGTGTCGGTGTGTCCCCACTTTCTAGCTTCGATTTCATGCTGGCGGCTGTCGAGCTAAGATCCAGAATTATGTTCGCGGTGTGCCCACTCCTATAGGCCAAGTGGCGAAAGAAAAATAGTAATTGCTACGTCCCCTAGTCGCCGCTAGTGTGTCATCGAAATGAACGTCGCGCGCAGTCGCGCGGAGTCGACATGTTGTCACTTGTCTGCATGTTTTAATTGATTAAAATTCATAGCAATTTCAAGTAATTTTAATGAAATTCGATCTATAAAGTGCTAATACCTAATGTGCCAACAATTAGCAGTGCTTTACTGTTTGCCCTCCAAATTAAAATAGTTGTAGCTGCAAATCGGGTAAGTTACCAATAACTTTTGTTTTTAATCTAAAATAAAACTCGTAAATGCTTGGTTTCTCGTTTTGTGTATACAAATTCATTACGTATTATCATATTGCAAAACCCGGCAAGAAAGCTTGCATTAAAAAGTAGTTTTGTCCTTCAGTTTTAAATCCGCATTTAAGTGTCGATAAAGATAAAACTCCAGTCCCCTTGAAAGCCGATTTAGGCCATCCAAAGTAACCTCGAATATAATAAAATCTGAATTTTTCCTTTTTCGCATGGGATGGGGAAAATTTCGCGCCCTTCATTACTGGATCTGAAGTGGAGGGGGGATGGGTAGTTTTCGTGCAATCTAGTTCCTGCTACGTCCCCTAGATGTCGCTAATAAATTCATTCGCCCCGCTACCATCTGTAAGTACCCCTTCAAAATACATGGGAGTGGGCACACCGTGATTATGTTTCTCTCGACTTCGTGTGAAAGAGGCGCGAAGCAGACCACCAATTAAAAATTATAAAATATATAGTTTAAGATATTAGCTTTCTTTTTTTGATATTCTGATAAACACTTACCTAAAATAAATATCTGAAAGATTTTTTTGAATTTTAAGATGATTTAGACACTTGAGAAATAATTTTTTAGTAAAATTTATCACGTGACTATTTGAATATACAAGTGTGAACAAAAGGTTTCTATTAATAAAAAAATAACTAAATTATATCTAATTTTGCACACAAAATTACACATTGAGATTGCTTTGTTTTGAAGTAAAATTGACAAATTTTATAATAATGAAATATTTAAAAAAAATTTTTTGAATACTTAGAAACTTTTATATGGCAATTTCAATATATAAGCGTGAATAAAAGGTTTGATTTTAAAAAAAATTGATAAATGTATTTTATTCTATAATTGATTTCAAATTAATAAGGTGAGTTTGAAATTGTTGTCACTGTCTACACATTATCGGAGGTTAACTAAAAAAGATTTCCAAATTCTTTAAATATTCATTTTATAATACTTGATACGTTTGCATTGGCTTTAAGGTCCATAAATGAAAAAGTCTATTTAATTAAACGTTTCGGCTCTGATTGGAGCCTTCATCAGTGATATTTATTAAAATCTAGAAAATACAAAAAAGATGCGTATTTTATTATTATATTGGTCAATTTTATTTAAATTGGTCGAATTTTGCTTCATCCCAAAGAATTCTCAATGTGTGATTTCGTATACAAAATGAGATATAATTTATTTAATTTTTAAATAATCAAACCTTTTATTCACAATTATGTATCGAAAAAGTGGCTCTTAAAAAGTGTTACGTATTTTAAAAGCCTTTTGAAAGTATTTTATTATTATAATATCTGTCAATTTTGCTTCATACTGAAGAAATCTCAAGGTGTAATTTCGTATGCAACATTGTATATAGTTTATATATATTTTAAAACAATTAAACCTCTTATGTATACTTTTATATTGAAGTAGTCATGCGAAGGATTTTAAGTATTCTGAAAACTTTTCCAAAGTATTTCATCCCAAAGATATATTTTTCAATTTTACTTCATGTCAGGGAAATCTCATGATGTTATTTCTTATGCATATTTAGATAAAATTTATTTTATTTTATAACCAAACCCTTCATTTATACAGGCATGGAAATTATTTTATAATTATACATCGGTAATTAAATGTTCGCCATTTGTTGTTTTAGCTTCTGTTCAAGTGACTTAATTTTTATAAAAACAATTAAAATTTTTTCAGTTCACCTTTTGTTTTATTTATATTGAAAGTGAATTGATTTTGATAATAACTCAAAAAAAATTCCTAATAATATCATAAAAGTTAATAAAATTCTGCATCTAATGAGCTCAATTTGAAAGAAAAATGTTAATTTCATAAAAAGGTTTTGAATAAATTTCATATTTACAATCGAAAGACCTGGGTTCGTATCCCAGCGCAGTCGAAAGCGTCTTTTTTTCCACAGAAAGATTTTCAAATCCTTTAAATATTGAATTCATTTGCATTTATTTGCGATATAAGAGTTTGAATGTGACGAGCGCTGAATTAATCCAGCCACTCGTTTTTCACACTAGAGGGCAAGCGCGTGCCGATTCAACCTGCGGTGGACGTGGAGGGGTCCTTTTCGACTTTGACGGAACGTCAGATTTGGTCAGATTCGCTTTTACACTCCCAATGAGAAGCTTGTATCGCTTTCTCATTTCTTGCTCGAGCAAATTAAGTCATTTTTGTAAATGTCGAATCTCTACAAATTTTGTATTATTCGAATAAATAAAATCAATGTGTGCGATGTTTTAAATTCACTTCAAACTTATCCCTGCTTAAAATGACGGATAGAACCCAGATAAGAAACGAGTAACAGTCGTTCTTATCCGGCGCTAATGGATTTGTACCCGGTTTTTTCCCCGGTTTGTACCCGGAGATTATCGGGTTCTATCTGGGATCGCATAATATCTTCACCCGGTTTCTATATGGTTCTTACCTGGGACCTTTGAGATTTTTATCTGGTTTGTATCTGGCTCCTTAAAATACTTATACCCGGTTCTAATCCGGCACTTAATCGTATTCTATCTGGGTTGATATAATATTTTGTCCGGTTTCTATATGGGTCTTATCTGGGCTCTGTAAGAGTTTTATCTTGTTTGTAGTCGGGTCCTCGAAATATGTATACTCGGTTCTTATCCGGCGTTACTGGATTTGTACCCGGTTTTTGTCCCCGGTTTATACCTGGAGCTTAACCGGGCTCTATATGGGATCGCATAATATCTACAATGATAGAAAAAGTACATCAGGCAAAATTCGAATTAAGACTAGTATTTACCGTTTTTAATGGCAATGGAGGAATATTCGCTTGGAAGGTTAAATTTATTGTTTTCACAGTAAAAAATCTGTTTTCAAGCTGGGAAATTTTATTTGAGTAAATTGACAGTACTTTTTTATTACACGTACACCGAAAAAAAATCTCAGTAGGTTTGACTACTTTTTAACTTACTTTTCGTAGTTCGTAAAGGCCCCAGTGTCATTTTTGAAGTTAAGTGAACTGCAGGAACATAGGTAAATCAAATAAGAGCAGTAGTTGAATCGATGAATACTCTTGGTATATTTCAAAACTGTATTTACTATTAAGTAGACACTTAACTTACTATTTTTATATACACACTTACCTACAAACACACACCCCCCTCTACACAACACAAACGCTCGTTTAGACAGTATTAAAAATTATTCTTAACGCTGCGGGTTCGAACCCTCTCTACTTATAATTATCGCATTAGTAACCTAACGACTAAGCCTCTCGGCTGCGCACGCTTGGAATACAAGAAAGGAAATAGCGCTTATAACTTGCAACTACTGCAGGGCCGTGTAAAAAGGGTTTGGGCCCCGTTATTGTTACTACCTCGACACAATCAGATATACACACATACACACACGTGCTTGCATATGATTATTATGATTACATTACATAATTGCTTGCTGACTCCCGAGTTTTTTTAACCAACTCACAGCAAAAGTCGCTCGTATAGGAATTGTATTTCTTTAAACACACTAACGGCATATTTTTCTGTTAGGCTTGTATTTTATAACTGACATCAAGAGAAACTTTTAAAACATCGTACTGTGAAAATTACTGAAAAAAATATTGCGGTGCAAACAAGTACATTTTAAGGATAGTCACAGAAAAAAAATTACGGGACAGTAAAAGTTCTTGGTTTTAATAAATATCCTTGCTATACCTCCGAAAACCGTAAAATAACGTGATAATTTTCTCTCAGTGTACCCGGTTTTCCGGATAAGATCTTATCCGGGACCTTTGAGATTTTTATCCGGTTTGTATCCGGCTCCTTAATAATTTGCAGGTCGACAACTGCCTTATAGAAACCGGATAGTATCCGGGTAGAAACATATTTTTGTATTTTAATTTGCTGGATCCATATGCGAGATAGGAACCAGGTAGGGCCGGGTAGCAGATGCAATTTCACCTTAACAATTTGCAAGTTAACAACTGCCTTATAGAAACCGGATAGGATTCGGGTAGAAACATATTTTTGTATTTTAATTTGCTGGATCAATATGCCAGATAGGAACCAGGTAGGTCCGGGTAGCAGATGCACTTTCACCTTAACAATTTGCAAGTCTACAACTGCCTTATAGAAACCGGATAGGATCTGGGTAGAAACATATTTTTGTATTTTAATTTGCTGGATCCATATGCCAGATAGGAACCGGGTAGGGTCGGGTAGCAGATGTACTTTCACCTTAACAATTTGCAAGACGACAACTGCCTTATAGAAACCAGATAGGATCCGTGTAGAAACATATTTTCGTATTTTAATTTCTGGATCCATATGGAGGATAGGAACCGGATAAGACCGGGTACAATATTCATACAACTTATTTTCTGTCACCACTTCCCGGATAAGGACCGGATAGACCCAGATAGATCCCGAAAAATGAAATTAGAGTCCAGATAAAAACCGTAAAGAACCGGGTAAAACCCGAATGGGTTTACATCCGGTTTCTTTCCGGTATCTACTCGATTTCTACCAGACATTTTAAGCAGGGAGGTATTATGTTTCTTTTTTTAATTTTTGACGCTAAAAAATAAGAATATTGTATTGGCATTGATACTTTCAAACTTAAAATGTACCGCAGAATCATAATTCAAACCTATTGAAAAACTTGTCGTAAAAAATGACGTAAAAACCTATCCCAATTTTTGACGTCGTTTTTTACGTCATCTGCAGTCAAGATTTTCAAATTCAAGATGGCGGATCCGGAATGGTGGTGATGCTGCCCAGAATCTCGTACTAGACTAGTACGAGATCATCTGGAAATTATGACTGCAGAATTTTAATCAGCGATCCCGAAAATCCCCCAGTAACCATTTTTAAGCGGTTTTGCGAGATTTTCAGGAAATGATAAAAAAGTTTGAAACAGGACATTAGGCTATGATGCCAGATGCTTACGAAGAACTATAAGTTGAAATTGGTTTATCTGGAGCAAGAAAAATCGAATCCGATAGTGTTACGAGCGTATCAAGGCGACGGAATTTTTCCAAAAAACGTAATAATAAATCATTAATTAAATTTGTATGCTACTTGAAGCGCCTGTAACCCGAGCACCTTGAAAAGAGCGCTGATGCAGCTCATCATTGCTCGGGTCGAATACTTTAAAAAATGGTTGGTTCAGGAACGAAATTCCCAATCTTATTACTTTTACGCCAAATAATTTATTAACTTATAGTTATTATTATATATCTTCATCGTTAAAAAGTTATTTATTTTGATGTACTTTAGCATATAAAAATGGTAAATATCAAAATTAAAGTTAACATTATTAAAATATATACATACGTATATATCAAAATTCAAATTAAAAGCCGTATTCTTCTTAAGATGAAAGCATTATGAAGTATTCATAAGTATAACGTATTTCGTGATATTTCTAAACCATTTCAGTCGATTATGTTGTTGTATTAGAAGAGTTTATCACTGTACGTGATAACAGAACACTACTATATCGACCTTATCAACCTATGATTCAGAATTGATGTAACGTTTCGCAAGACTATATATATATATTCTTCAATAATGATGTTTAGTTTTTCCATAGTTTCTAAATAGTTTCCATCTAGTTTTCCCATAGTTGTCTCTATATTCCCTACCAAAATTTTCTATTACGCATATTTACTACGATACTTACATATAAACTATAAATACCATAAATGAACTTGGATAGCTACAAGTTACCATATCCAGTGCATACGATATTTCTGAAAAGGATCTGAACCATTGTTTTTTCTAATTATGAAAAATATTTAAGGTGTCAGAGTCCAGAATTAATAATCAAAGGAATCGATTTAATTATTTTATATCGATATTTGATTTATTGGTGTCATGAAATATGATCCAAAAATATCAACTATATCATAAATAACCATTTCATCACAAATTTCACTTGGCAACAGTTAATGACAAGTAGGCTACAAAGTAATTAGGCAATATATAATAACAAGTAGTAAAAAGACCTAGCCAGGGCTACGAATTGGGGATTGCAATTGAGCGAACGTTAACAATAACAAAATCTTCTCTCCGACGGAAGCCAAACGCGGGATCGTGCCACTAAGAGTATTCCAAAATACTCCTACTACCAAAAATCGAGTTTTTCCTACATAGAAGCTCGCTGGTAGTCAATTGATCGCAAGTATCAATAGTGTGTCGTGATCTGGAGCGGAAAATATGGTTAGTTAAATACTAACTACCAAAGAAAATCTACATCTCGTCGAATCTCAAAACGACGAGGAGTTTATTTTCTTATAACCAGAAATACGTTTATTGTGAGACAAGAGTGGCGAAGTACAGGCAATTTAAAAGTACTGCCTCCCTTCTAGTGATCAAGTTTAGCCCGGATAACCCAGGACTTCAGCAACAGGAACGTGTTCTCTGCCTTGCTTCTGCTTCCAGGACATCGGGTAGGATAAAGATCTAGAGTAAAAACCATAGGATGCGGTAACGTATAGAACTTGAATATTGTATCGTTCTCATTTGTTTTTATTCCGTCTTTTAACTCTTCCACAAAAATGTTTACATCAGTTTGTTTGTTTTTTTTCCTTAAGAATAAATTATCTTTTTATTTATGTGGATTTTAGCCGCTTAATTTAAACTTATTTGAAGAATCTTTCCCCTTTTATTTTTCAAAATTAAAAGTGATAAAGCGTAGGCGCGTGTAGAATACACTGTCAGTTCGAGAGTAGAAGACCAACGACGTACGTAACAGATAGATCGTAGATAGATTTTGAAGGTAAAGAGTAGTAGTAGATGATAGCATAGGCAGGAATGAGCGGAAAACCGTCTTTTTGGCACTTTGAGGTTGGGATATCTTGAAATTCTGACGTGCTAGAGAAATTTTACGGCCGAATTTGGATTCAGCGCCAAAAAATCTACAAAAAATATGTTTCATTTAGGTAGCAAAAAATAAACCCAATTTTGTCGAACTGTGTTACATATCCCAAATTTAAAATCAAGGAGCTGCATTGCGGTGATATGATTGTCAGTCAGAAATAGTTGAAGAATAACGATCTTACAATAAAAGGGGATAAGATTAAAATCTTATCCTGCAGTTTGGAGCTTGCGCGATTATTACATTTAAGTAAATAAAAGTCAATTTTTTTATTCTTGAATTTGAGAAGGTCGTACATAACACTGGACGAGGTAATATAATTTTGCGCTTAAGCAAACAGTTGTGTATCGTTTTGTTTTCGATCTACAACTATTTAATATCATGGAAAAAATTATGACATCTAAAATTTCTAGTGTGTGATGCATTTAATAAAAGTAATGTTTCTTTTGAAAAATACAACTGCAGACCAAGCTGTCTTTTTAAATGAAAGATGAATAGTTTCTTTTTGGACAAAAAACAGAGTTTTTTAAATTCACTAACTGCTACACATTTTCTATAAAATCTTTTATTGTCATGTTTCTATTACTATGGATTTCGGTTGTCTCAGTTTTAAGAAAAATTGGTGATGTATATCCCTGCAGCGTATGTTCAGTTTGGGATCTCTGTTTTGAAGGACTTTCTAAGTTCATTGGTTCTGTATTTCCAAGCCTCTCTGTAATTTTCTTCCTCTCTTCAATGGCACTGTGTAAAGCCGTTTGCTCGGCAGAAGTGAGTAATGTCAATCGTGGATCCATGGCTACCCAGTCGCTGTGAATAATTTGATCCATTCTCCATCGCTTATTAACATTCGGCTCAAGAAGATTCCTTACTAGTTTTTTGACATATTCAGTTAGTGTATTAGTAACGTTACTCCGAAATTTCCAACGTCTGTTAGCTTGTTGTTCGTACAGCCGTTTGATATTAGTATCATCAAAGGGCATTGCCTTATTCAATAATATATATAATATTACACCAACAGACCAAGAGTCAGCAAATTTTGGATTGTAAGGTGTCCCTCTTAAAATTTCTGGAGCAGCATATGATAAGGAACCGCAGTATGTATCACTTAAAATGCGTTTACCACGACGATCAACCACATATCGAGCGAAGCCGAAGTCTGCTAGTTTCACGTTGTAATTTGAAGTCAGCAGCACATTCTCACATTTAACATCTCGATGAGCTATTTCCATCTCGTGAAGATACTGTAAAGCTATGTAATAAATCAAAAGCTTGAGCCAATTATACGATCCTGAGCGAGTCTGAAATAAGTTCAAATTTCTGGTAAGAAAAGACGAGTTAAGAAGAAACGAGAATCATTTTTTAGAGGCCATGGAACCATGTACGAAAGATCATCAGGTATACAATTTTCAAGTTCATTCGAATAATTGTGGTATGCAAAAATGGTCTTAGAAATTTTTTTTGGATCGCTATATATGCCCGCATTTCTACCTTGTGCTAAGAAAATAAATATTTTGTGCAAAAATATTTATTTTCTGATAGGTAGAAATGCGGTGACTGGACGTCCGTGCTCCGAAATACTCTTGCATATTTAATTTGTTGTGCCCAAGTCCGAAAGTGGAAGAGCATCCCTAACAAATACGGGGAATTCTAAAACTCCTGATTTTATTTTTTCATAAGGGATCCAAAAGAATCAGAACTAGTCCAATCAATTCCGAAATCTGTTTCGGAATCATTCCAAACCAATCCGAAAAACTTGTTGGATTTCATTCGATGCAAGTCGTTTAAAACTCAATCCGATTTTTTATGATTCAATCCGAGACTTCAATCAGAATGAATCCTAATCGAGTTCTCAGTCCGAATCAAACCGAATGAACCGGTTCGGATTAATTCGAATTAAACTGGAATGAATCAGATTGAGTTGGATTGATTGTCAACTGATTTGCATCAATTGTGATTTAAAAAGTTTTTAAAGTGGTTTGGAATGATTTTGAAACAGATGAGGAAATGGTTCAGATTTGCTTGGATTGAATTTCTTTCTAAAAATGTTGTCATGACTTACTATTCGAAAAAATAGGAGAATAATCTAGTTGATTCGCCTGTGAGGAAACCTCATCTAATGTTGAAAAGCATAGAGGTTGAACTTCATCAAAAAGTGTCCGGTTCAACAATAGCAGAATGTTAAACTAATGGTGCAGCAGAGAAGAAGTGTTCAGCCAAATTTAAAAAGACATTGAAATTGTTAAAAATCAATTTCCGATATGGAAAGGATGTTTCACACTTCGTGTCATATAAGATCGTTAAAAAGTTTACCGTAGCTTCTAGGAAGATTATGATATCCGAACTTAGAGGTGTTTTGATAGAGACTCGGGACATGTACCCTCCCTGAGGGGCTCCTCTAATACCAAAAGGCCATAGAAGCTTAGCCCAGCATTCGAATTCATTTTGAAAAGGACCAAAAATATCAGAACAGGGAAATCCAAATCGAATTCGATAACCTAACCCACCTGAAAACCTCGCAACACTGTCCGCGACCTCGTTGCCAGTAATACATAAATCAGGAGGGATCCAAAGAAATTTGTACTTCCTACAATATAATATTCAAGTTTGGAAAAAGCAGAACTACCCCCAGAGCCACCTGATGAGAAAATTTGATCAAGGTTTTGAAAAGTATTGTAAGTCCTAATTTGACGGAAAGGGGATTCAGAAAACAGCTTCTAAATGCACTTTGTTTTCTAGAAATAAAAAGAATCTCAAAAGTCATTGTTTGAATGCCCTTTTTCAGATTTGGCATATCTAATCCTTCCAATACAGCACTCGGATGCTCTGTCAAAAATCGACCTAATGTGTGCAGCCCAAGTTTCATTCACATTTCTGTCACACCTAGAATATCTCATATCTGCTGGTATAATTCATATCCTTTACGATGGACAAAGAACAATCTAAAAAAGGTCAGAATCCTAAAACAGTTACAATTGTTCAGTAAATAGTAGCCTATTTACAAAACCTGATAATTTTTCGTCACGTGGTTCCAACGCTCTTTCCGGTGAACAGGGGTTGATTGTGCCGCAAGGACTGGAATAAAATATAACAGCACTTTTGATCGAGTATCAAACTATCTATTAACAAGTTTAGCACATAGAAAAGAATATTATGTTCACCCATTGTTTGTTATAAGAAACTCGTTTCGTTGTTCTAAAACATATTTTTAGGATATTTTTAAGATTAAATTAGGAAAAATATTTTGTACAACATTTTTGAATCATTAAATATATGTATAATACATTACATACAAATATATTAAATATATTTATAATTATCATTTATAATTCAGTATCTTATGCAGTCATGAACATAATATAAATTAACAAATACAAACGCAATATTCAAATGATTACTAAGGATTCGCAACAAAAAAGTCGAAAATCGTGAGATAGCTGGAATCGTATCTATCTCAACTGAGAGTGTGGTCAATATTTTGCATACACATTTGTGCATGAGAAAGCTCTGTGCAAGAAGGGTGCCGCGATTGTTCACAATCGACAAAAACGTATTCGTGTGAACACTTCGGAGCAAAGTTTGGCCTATTTTAACCGCAATCCGAAAGAGTTTTGTGTCGATTTGTGTCGAGGGATGAAGCATAGATCTACCACTATACTCCGGAATCACGTGAAGGGTCAGAACAGTGGGTTAAACCTGGTGAAAGTACACCAAAGCGTCCGAAAACGCAACAATCGGCTAGGAAATTTATTATTAGTGTTTTTTTTGTTGACAAATCATATTATTTTGAAGGCATAGAAAAGTGGAAAGATCTTTGGACTTGTTGTATTGAGCGAAAAGGAGAGTACATTCAGAATTAAAACCGATTTTTGCCAAAAAAATTAATTCTTTTCCATTTTATCACGTCAATATCAAACACCCTAGTATGTATTCAAATGAAGTTTTGTAAATAATAATTTTCAAGACTCTTGTCGACTGCATGTTAATTTTCAACATTTCAAGTGATGATTTTGCGCTATTTGTTCAGTTTACTGTCTTTTTGCCAAAATGTTACCTACGCGTTACCGAAATAATACCCAATTTGATAACAGTTCAGTTCACATGACCCACCAGAGCACACCTGACAAGATGGTTTTTATTCTAACAGATTAAAAATTTATCATTTTACTATAAATAAAGGAATTATTCAATGCGAATATTATCAGATGTCTTGAATTTTTATGCCTTCAAGTTGTCATGTATCGTATTTAACTTTTTAAAAGATGATTGAAATTGATTACATTTTTCTTATTTTGTATCTCACTTCATAAATTCGAAAAAATTCAGTATTAAGCATTGAAAAATATTGAACTTCTTCTATCGTTTTCGATGTAAGCATTCTCGCTGGCCACGGTACTTAATCAAACATGGTGTAATTGTCCCTGTATGTAAATTTCCATTTGACACGCTAAGAACAAAAATGACCGTTAAAAAAGTACGAAGAAGCGCGTTAAAAGTATGCGAGATAGTGATAAGCGATATCGATGCGATACTGTCGATTCTCAATACTAGAATTATGTACTCGATGTGTTAGGTATGGATGTTTCTTCTTTGAAAGTATTGATCACATCGATACTCAAATTATGTCTTTTATGCAGCCAAAAAATACTCCATAGCGCACTTTTAGGGATCTTTTATACTTTTTGCGTGCAGGCGATAAATAAAACCTATGCAATATTTGGATGGTTTACGAAAACAAATCAGCAAACCTAACTCTATAATAAAATTACTAATTCCATCCATTTCGACATTAAGAAACTGATTAATTACATAACCCGTTATTTTGGGAGTATTCGAATAAACGTAATCTAGTAATCATAATTTGATGTCATGACAATACATGTAGCGCGCTCCTCCGGGACTGCTCAATTGAGGGTGCGCATGCAATAACCGTCTAGGCGCTAAGCCAGTAGGCCGAGTGGAGAGGAGACGCGACAACTGATTAGCTGAAATTTCATTGCGGGAAAAATTCGGCTTATCAGTTGTCACGTCTCCCCTGCACTCGGCCGAATTTTTCCCGAAATGAAATTTCAGCTAATCAGTTGTCGCGTCTAGACGCCTAGACGGTTATTGCATGCGCACCCTCAATTGCATGTATTTAAGTAACCAATAGTTGGGGACCGCTTAAATACATGTAACACGCTACTGATGGATTAATTAACTAATTTGTAATCCCGTAATTCATTATTTTTTAATTACTTCATCACATGCAATTGGTTAATCACGTTAAGATGAATTACAAGTAATTTGTGATCTGCAATCATGGATTAGTAGTCCCACTCATCTCTGGTACTGTCCCCCAATTCTGTTCGTTTCTGCTTCAATGCTTAGTTTAATTTTATCAATTGTTGTCGGTAGCGATCACCAGTAACCGTTTTACCAGGTTTTAGCAGTTCATAGTACACAGTTCTCTTCTGATCAGGCCTAATCCCACCAAATACACAGCAAAGGCTTCTTTCCATGAATATTTCGTACTGGTTGTGATGTTGATGGTTGGGCGGAGTTTACATATGATTTTTTGCGCTGAGGATTGTCGAAATAGATGCACTTTTCATCGCCAGTAATAATTCGCTGCAAAAGTGACTTTCTTTTAAATCGATCAACCAAAATTTCACAACTGATTCTTCGCTTCTCGCTGTGTCTTTGTTTCAATTCGTACGAAAATCATTTCCTTTGTTGGAGATTTTTCCAATGTCATGTTAACGTCTGGAAATAGTTTCCTGTTCAACTTCCAATGATTTTGCCAATTGTTGTAGGGTTTGACTTAAATCTTCGTCCAGCAATGCATACAATTCTGCATCTTCAAATTCTTTTGGTGGTTTTCCACGGCCTTTGTTGCTGAGGTCGAGATCACCATTCTTGAATCGTCGAAACCAGTCTCTGCATGTTGTTTCTGATAGAGCATGTTCACCATAAATTTTCACAAGGATACAATAATGCCACTAGGTCTATTAGATCATAAAATAGGAGACTATCCCCACTACTGTAGAGCCCGACGCCTTTTGCCTACCCGGCCGTCTGTTATTGTGTGATATAGACTGTACAAATCAGTGTTCGCAGAACGTGGACGTAAACGGCCCCCACCATGAACCCTACCAGCTCATGGCTTCTTCCTCGCTTCACTGCCATAGGTTGGTTGAATGAGGAAGACACAATGAGCTCGAAGCATCTATGGTGGGGGCCGGTTACGTCCACGTTCTGCGAACACTGGTACAAATTAGTACCTTCTTTCTCTATTCTGACGATTCGTTTCTTTTAATTCTTCAAAAATTTTTCGAACAGTTCTTTAACAAATAATTTTTTTCACATATTCATGAATCTTTGATATTAAATTCATTCACTAGTAGCAATTAAAATTATTCACAAGGTAACGCTTTGAAATTTGAAAAATTCAAAAAACCGAAAATCAAAATTTGAATATTTTTTGGCAAATTAGAAAAAATGTAAGTTTAGTTTTCAAAATTTAAAAACTTGTAATTCAAATGCAAAAGTATCAAAATTTGAGAATAATTAATCATTTTAAAGATTATTCGTCTCTTTTAAAATTCTTGAATTTCTATTAAACACATTAAGTTGCGAAAAATTGTATATAAATAATTGTACATAAAAAATTCATTTTATATTATGAAATTTACATATCCTCTTCTTCCAATAATTCATCTTCTGTTTCTTTATTAGATTCATAAACTGACGTAAATTTAAATGGATTTCGAATTTCTTCTGTACAAAATAATCGTCGTAATATCAGATAAAATATCTTGTGAAATGAGTAATATTTTGATAATATTATTATTTTAAATTGTTTGTTTCAATGACAATATAACTTACAATTTTCGGACAAATCCATATTTTATAACTTCAACCAAGTAATAGTGTACGAAAAAATTATTGTGTTAATGCACGTTTTTTTTAAAGAAAATTGGAAAATGTCAATGTGTAGCTAGCACCTGTTAATAAGTTTGAGAGGGTGAACATGGCTTGAAAGTGTCCAGGCACGAGGGGAGGGCGCGCAGGTACGACCGAGTTGTATAAGGATCGTTTTTGCTCTTTCGTGCTTTCAACGGACTTCGTACGTTTATTTTTCCGTCCTTTTTTGTTTTCAGCGTGCCATATAGAAACCCACCTTGATTTCCATGTGGAAATGGACACATGAAATAAAATTAATTTTTTGTTTCTTTTTTTTCGTACAAGCCAGATTTTGAAAAGGTAAAACATTTAACTTTATTTTTTTTAAGTTCCATAATTTCTTCTAGTTAGTAACCATGATACTTATGCAACATTGCGTTCACGTTTTATTTATATTCATGAAATACATAATTACACTCGAAAGATGTATTCCTTCTTTAATTATTAGGTGCGCAACTAAGTTCCCGCGGTTTGTCAATGGATGGCTCCAGCAGTAAGTGCTGTTCGATTTTGCCCTATCCAAAACGTCCTGAACCACGCTTAGACATATGATAAACAAACCGTTTTGACACATTAGTGATTTTGTTTTGGCATTATATACTTTTGGTTGTGTGAAAATATCTCATTTTGTGCCAAATAATCGTCATTTGCGGGAAGTGTTGATTTTCTTCTTTCATTTGAAGAAAGCGGCGGCTAAAGTGCATCGAGAGCTCCAAAAAGTTAAGACGGTGATTTCGATGTTGACGACCGTCCGCTTGAAGGAAGGCCAAAAACCTTCGAAGACGCTGATTTTATTTATTATGAGCTGTTGAAACCGAACGAAAACATCATTGGGGAACGGTGTCTTTTGCGCTGAATCCGAATATGACAGCAGAGTTTGTACTGAACAAAGGCCAAAAAAATGATTAGATAAAGTCAAGTAGTTCCAAGGAATTATAGGAGGTCGAAGGCTAAATGCGACTTTTTATTAATCAGGACATTGATTAAAAATTGCTTTTTTGTATAAATAAAAAGTTGAAAAATCTTTATGTAGATTATTAGTTTCTGAAAAGAGGGAAAGAAAATTGAATTGAAAACAGTCATCACGTTTTGAGAAAATGATATTCAAAAATTTTGTTTAAAATTTGTATTCATTTTTGTTATTTTGGCATAGAGTCAGTTTCTTATTTTCTTCATTTAAAAGTTATCAATGGTAAACGGAGAAAATTCTACACGATTCTGTCGTGTAGACAAGAAAAAGAAGTTATTACACTACTAGTTACTGTCTACTGGTAACCACACGAACGCTGCAACAATAAAGAGTAATCCGTCCACACTAATCCGTACTTTTTTTACACAGCTGAGTCGTGTGGGCTGTCCGACTGACGAAAAAGTCCGAATATGCCCGGACACATCGACATGCATCAGCTGGTAAAATATTAAAAGCTATAAAAGTTATTTCGAAATATAAATATGAATATATAATATATAAATATATAATATATAAATATATAATATAAATAAAATATATATACATATAATATAAATATAATAGTATATTGTGTATCTAGGAGGTAAAGTAGGTCTTTTGGGGCGAGGACCAATGTATTCAGGCCAAGTATGGAAAAGTATAAACTTTGGTTAGATTAATTAAATATTTTTGTGGAACGTAAAATGTTTTTTCTTCAAGTTTACAAAATTTTAGGTACAATTTTTGGGGTATTCAGTATTTCAAGAAACAAATTTGATTGAATTTAATAACGTATGGAAAAGTATAAACTTTGGTTTGATTAATTAAGTATTAGCACTGAGCCCAGAACGTGCGAGATGGCTCCCTGGTGAGCAATGAAGGAGTTACCTTAATCCCTGCTGTCGCCATCTTGCGGTCCCATCAAGTATTTGCTTGGGGGGAAATATAATCCATTTTTCGCAACTGTGCAGAGGGCGTAAGGAACAAAAGTAGGACATAAGGAACGAAAGTAGGACTTAAGAAAGAAAACAGATACAATATAAACATGCTGGTCGTAAATGGACAACTTTACAGCCGCTCTACAGGGTCTCGAAGTACTACTTTAGTGCCTGTTTTGCAAAATGATTGTATGCTACCCCAAATAACAATGTCGTTTACGATGTCGTATACGATGTCGTATTTTACAATAGGGTCAAGGGGTTTTTGGGTCACTGATTACGATTTTCGAGTCAAGATTCGGAAATTTAAAATGGCAGATCCAATTTCGCAGGTAATATGTCGAGGTTAAATACAATTCAAGAAAGCAAGGCGAAGTAGTAGCCTTGGCGGGTCGCGTGAACCAAACTGTCACCGAACTGGGTATCATTTCGGTAACGATTGGATAACATTTCGTAGCATGACTGTAAACTGAATAAATGGCGCAAAGTTAACACTGTATATGATTAATAGTATATTACGACCCTAGGCCAGAAATGTGATATCAATGCCGAGGCGAAGCCGAGGCATTTACATCACATACGCCAGGGCATCAAACATTCTGGCCGTGGGTTGTATACTATTTTTCTTGATCTCCAGCCGAAAGTATGCCCGAAACCGAGGCGAAGCCGAGGTTTTGTAGGGGGCAGGGGGAGGTCCGCCCGACTTTTGCAAAAGCGAGGCGAAGCCCAGGTTTTTGCTGGTCGGGGCGGGCATTAGAAACTTTAAAATAAAATTCTATCATACAATAACTGCAAAAAAAAATTTTAATCAAAAAATTTTTAAAAATTAACAAATACCAGGGAAAATTTATTCTTCGATAACAATATTAATATTGATCAACAGTAACTTTAACATTACACATCCAGTAATACTAATCTTATTACAATAATTATTATTACTTTTATTAATATAATTATTAATATAAAATAAACCGTGTACATACATTTTTTGTTTTTCTTTTTAAGAGTTACTCTTTCGTGCAATTGAATGAAGTTATATTCAATTAAATTAAACAAACGAATTTTACGATGAATTTAGCGACACTACTGAGCCGAAAAAAACAAAAAAAGGCCACAAAAGTCGTTCTTTCTGGAGTGAAATGCGGCCGGGAGGACCGTATTTTCGGCTAGGAGATCAAGAAAAAGTATTATCAATTAGAACAATTTAAAAATAATTGAAACGAGTATTACCCATGTAATCACTTAACAACCAGAGCTGTACACAATCAGTACTTACACTTAGAGATATCAACCTGAATATAAAACTTTATTAGGAATCAAGTAAACATATAATTGATTATAAAAACTGGTTAATGCTTTTTTATATTTTTTTCAACACTTCATGCGAAACTTCGACTTTCGATGCCTATGACGAAAATCACCCCCGTTTTAACATAGGTGAGACAATGAATGACGTCAGAGGTAAGAAAGTACTATTTCACCTCTGACGTCATCAATTTTAGAGATCTGTATGGTCGAAAGGACGGCATCATACATTAGATGGCGCCATATATCAATTCTCAATCCTCATTCACCATAAATTATTTCTCAGAGCCGGAAATAATCGAATGGAACAATCGAAAAGTATTAAAGAGCTATTGGCATTGAAGTCGAACTTCCCAATGAGGTGTTGTGGAAAATAGTATGAGCACCACTGGAGGAAGGCGGCATTTATGTATCAACTTGTATAATTGAAGTACTCGCTTTCGAGTCGTGTTGCAAACTTCACAATCATCGATACATTTTCCGCCTTTCCTACCTTGGCGCACAAATAACTATTAAAATGATATTTACCAGTAGTTTTACTTTGTTAAAATGAGTAAAATGTTACGAAATTATTTATTGGAACTAAATATTACCTAAGGCGAGTTGTCGAAGCCATATGCGAGCCTGGTTTTCAGATATCGGCCCATGTTTTAAAATAAAGTCCAGTAAGTCACCATTTTCAGCAAAACGCATAAATATAAAGTATTTAGTTCGTCTTTGGAAAATGCTGTGCACATGTACAATATGAGGATGATTTAATTTCACTAGAATATCTATTTCTCGAGGTAGGAATTTACGAACGAAATCTTTAGGCGCTTTCGACGTATCAATAATTTTGCAGGCTAATGAACTTTTTCGTTCTGGTTCGCTCTCCGGATTGTATTCCCCAAGATATACCTGTAAAAAATGAAATAACTCAGGAAACGATGAAAAAAACCATCTGAATCATTTACAAATTAATTCAAAGTCGCATTCGAAATTCCGAACCGAACTAGAACGGATTTGACGTATATTAAAAACTAACTTGATTTAAACTAATTCAAAGAAAATTTCAAAAAAATTAATATTAAATTGAGAGCCTAGTATGGTCCACAAACATTCTTGATTTACCGAAAATTGATTCAAAATGTTATGAAAACTTTTAACCTTTGCGTAGGATCCCTCGCCGAGTTCTTTGAATAGCTTATATCCGCGTGCAAGTAGAGTGGACTCTTCAGATGATGTTTGGTTCAAATTTGCATGTGACATGGGATAAGATAAAACAAAGTCATTCTAGAGGCTTTTTTTGACAAACTCTATTTACTATGAATTTAATTGATTCATTTCTGTCTTGCTTATATCATTTGCGCAACTGCATCTCATTTATGCTTCTAAAGAAAACATGAGAATTTCATCAGGTTACAATCTCTATCGTTATCAAAATTAAACACATGTACATATGGAATACGATGTTTACACTGAGAAAACAAACCGTTAACCAAGTTTAAAAATAGCTCGGTTAGAAAAATTATATTTAAAGATGTCCGAAAATGTTTACAAGTAACCATGTGCTTGTTGCTGTTACAGCCAAGCTAAAACATTTAAATTAAAATAGTGGAAAATAGCTCACTAAAGGATTGTCGCGAAGAATTTAAACCCTGAACAATTTTAACTTTTAACTTGCATTACAGCAAAGACGCTTCTGCGGTTCTGCAGAGAAGCATAACTGTGATGCACACAGGTATCTCACTTATCCAAGAGCTTTGCATAAATAAGGATACCAATAGGGGATTACGGGGGCTTGGTAGTTGTTACAGGTACTCCGAGGTGCCCAACCCGAAGTTATGCATTCCGGTGAAGGGAGTCCTGCTGGTAGAAGTCCGCTCACTAGTGGCCTACTGCAAGGGAAAAGGCCTGCCCCTTCTCTTGGGGAGCGATTCCAAGTCCCATTATAAGCTGTGGGGTAGCACGGACATCACCAGTCGATGTAAAGACGTAGTAGACTATCTATTCACTGCTGACTTGGATATTCTTAACACCAGCTCAACACCGATATTTTGGAACTCAGTGCGAGAGCAAGTAATCGACATCACCTGCACCGGGAGCATCTTTCGGGCCCTACATGGGCCAGAAATCCGAAAAAAGCTTCACTCCAAGGGATAACTAAGCTTTGTAAGGAACCCATAGAAAGGTTTAGACGTGCCAAGAAAGGCAATACAAAAGAACTATAGATCTTTTCTAATGCATTCATAGATGCATATAGTGAGGCAATCAGAGAAGCCAAGAGTAAGAGCTGGACCTCCTTCTGCTCAGACATAGATAAGGGTGCAAAGGCGGCCAGGCGAACAGGCTACTGGCGCGCAACCCAGAAGCTATGCTAAGTGGCTTACGAGTTACAAATGCTTTGAAATATCAAATTTTAGAATTGAAAGACTGTGAACAAAATTTTGAAACCTCACATTTTATACATTTCCATATTTTAATCCAACAGTTCTATTAACAATTATATTTATCTAGACCATTTGAATTCACAACAAAAGTCAATATCTAAATTCCATTTTTCAGTTAAATTATACGAGATACGAAAAAAAGTTATGAAACAAAATTGTTTACTACATAAGATCTATCAATTTGAATTGCACCATTTTTTCATAAGATGTATATTTTTCTTTTTAATTTAAAATATTGAAAATCGAAAATTCGATTTTTCAACCATAATATGTGAAATACGAAGAAAACATAAGAATGCAAAATTGTTTGTATTAATAAAGTCTACAAATTTTTTTTGACACAGTTTTTAATAAAACGTATATTTTTCTTCGTTTTAATTTCAATAAATACGATAAAAACTTAAAAATTCCATTTTTTAAACAAAATATGTTAGATACGAAAAAAACGCTGAGATGAAAAATTATTTATCCAAATTTCACTAATAACTGTACACTAAATATGCAAATTGATTTTTAAAATTTTCAGGTCCATTAAGACGCTGTAAACGATTAGAAATTTTAAAAAACTTTATACATTTTAAAATTTGCCAAATTTGGGTGGATAAGTAAATATTAGGAAAACTAAAATTTTGTGTAACGTATGTGGTTGAATTTTACAATAAAAGTAAATTTTGTGCATGAATACAATCTTAAATTTTAAGTTTAATTATCACAATTTCTTTCATTATTAGTTACATTACTAACGGATAATAAAATTCTATTTATGGCTGCAAAATATCGTATGCACAATACGAAAAAGAGGTGTACATTTGAAACTTTAAATTAATCTAAAGGAGAATAGTTTTATGTAGGGCGTAACTGAGTGTCACAAAATAGAATAAGGCAGTAAAAAAGTAAAAAGGAAATAACATAAATTTTTCTATGATTCTTCTTGCTTATTCAGTGAATATAAAATATTTACTGAAATATTAATTACAAACAACTTACGTAATATCAAACCCATTAAAACAATCAAAGAATATGAAGATTTCTAATCAAAGGTCATGAAGCACTTTACTTATATATATTTTGACTGGTCGAATTTAATTACACTATAAAATTATTATACTGAAATATTTATTATATATTTTAGCGAATGTTTGACATCGTCTACATATTTCTAACCCATAACTGTCTGTAAACCAAAGAAGTGTTACGCGCATGCACTGTAAAGTCCCTCAAAAGAAAGTCCATTGCCAACTAGAATACATTACAAGAGACAAGTATTAGATTCAATACTTTTCTACAAAATCCAATACCTAATGTATGCTTCATTTGTAAAGAAAGTAAGGATTCAATACTTGCTAATACTGTCTTTTATAAAGTGAGAAAGTAGTGTAGTAATAAAAAGGGGCACTGGTGGTCAGTGACTGTAATTTATTTAATCAATTCATTACATTTCTTACAATGATTTACCATAGTTACGGTAAAACTAGTGAATCGTGATTTGCATAAAAACTATAAGCATGGTAGCGTGATGATTCCCTGCTTCCCTGGTGCAGACAAAATCCACGGTTCCGGATTATACTAAAGTATCTCGTACTTCATACTTTCTTTAGAAAATTGGAGGAAAAGAGAATCCTATATCAGGTGCCAACAAAGTGGCAGCGAATGTCACCATTCTAGGATATTAAAGTCGTCAGAAATCGCCAAACTTTAAAAAATTGAAGATCGCTACAAGTCGATAACCAATTAACTACTTTCGTCATAAAGTACCTATTGAGCGCTAAATTTGAAATGAATTGGTAAATAGAAAATGAGAAGTAAATACTGAATATGAATGAATATTAAATTTCTTTAACTTGACAACGAAAGAATAAATCTTGATTAATTTAATTTTCTAAAAGCATCACTTTTGTACATTGCATTTGATGTAAACAAGCACATATGTGTAAACTCAGAAAAAAGATTTGATTGAATAAAAAAAAAACTATTTGTTTGGAAAACTTTCTTTGCTTTAAAAAGTGATTTATTTGAATTAAATAAAATTTGTCTGATTTAAACAAAGTATCTTTGATCCGAATAAAAATTTGTTCAAATCGAATAAATTTCTGCCTTAAATCAAACAAATTATGTTTTTGACCATATAACAATGCATTAATTTCTTTGTTTTAAAGAAAAATTTGTTTGATTTAAACAAATATTTATTTGGCCCGAAGATATTTTGTTTGAATTAAACAAATGTTATTGAATTCAAATGAATCTTCTGTTTGAATAAAAAAAAATCTGCCCGCTTCGCGGGCACATTCTCATCGCGCGCAGCTCGCTTCGCTCGCAATTTCTTATAATTTAATACTGAAGCTCAAACCAATTTTATAATATTGAAGATGATGTGAATTACTCATTTTCTCAAATTCACTAAATTTCTTTTTCAGTTTAAGTGAAACAGGAAATTCAATTTACTTAAGGCTCTATCGGCCTTAAGGAACACATTCTCATCATGACACTCGCGCTTCGCGCTCGATTTTCTGTATACATTTCAGTAACTTTTTAATAAATTATATGATTAAAATAATTTATTTTCTTCCAAATCTCTCAAAAAGAAAAAATAATCGTAGACTTTATTTAAGGTAGTACGATCACGAAAATTAGACCTCAGGCTAAAATAGATGATTTTTCTTTCAAGAATAGCAATATTATTTTTGAAGGGCTAATTTGAAAGAGAAAAGATTATTTTTCATGAAAAAAATTTGAAACACAAAAATAATGTTATTAATAAATTTCATTTTTGCCCAAACTTATTTTCTTATCGCTTCGAGCCAAATTTTTAAAAATGATGCGATTATAATAAATCACGGTTCATTTTTTTAGGAAAAAGATTCTCTACAACTTGACCGTTTCCGATTTTTGAAGATGAATTCTTTAATGGCTGAAATTATAAAAAAACAATTTTTCAAAACAAAATTTTTATAAACAAATTGCTGTATTTGATAATAATTAATTCAATTTCAAAAATAGGAAACGGTCAAGTTGTAGAGAATCTTTTTTCCAAAAAAATGAACCATAATTTATTAGAATCGCATCATTTTCAAAAATTTGACTCGAAGCGATAAGAAAATAAGTTTGGGCAAAAATAAAATTTATTAATAACATTATTTTTTTGTGTTTCAAATTTTTTTCATGAAAAATAATCTTTTCTCATTCAAATTGGCCCTTCAATAATAAAGTTGCTATTCTTGAAAGCAAAATTATCCATTTTTGTCTGAGGTCTAATTTTCGTGATCGTACTACCTTAAGGAAACGAATATTAAAAATCAAAACATAAAATATACATCCTTTCGAGAAATTTCTTAATAAGAATGTGTAGACCTCATTTAGGCAAATAATTTTTCATTTGAACTTTTTTTATGTATCTCATATATTTTGTCTAAAAAATGGAATTATTGAATTTTAATCGTATTTTTTGGAATTAAAACGAAAAATATATGTTTTTTCATAAACTGTGTAAGACAAAACTTGTAGATATTTTTGAAACGAACAACTTTGTATTCTTACGTTTTTTTCGTATTTCACATATTATTCTTAAAAAATTGAATTTTGGATTTTCAATAGTTTTTTTTTGAATTAAAAAGAAAAATATGCATCTTATGAAAAAATGTTATAATTCAAATTTGTAGGACTTTATGTATTCAATAATATTGTATCATAACGTTATTTCGTATCTCGTATAATTTAACTGGAAAATGGAATTTTGATATTGACTTTTTTCGAATTTGAATATGCTGTAACATTTCTAATTTTGATTTAATCAAAAAACGTTATGAAGATAATTTTTAGAGATTTATGAGCACTATCTAAAACCAGTATTAAAATTTTTGATTTTTTCAAAAAATTATTTTCAAAAACACAAAAGTAGTGCTCAATCCCTCAATTTTGATTGGATGTGGCTGGTTAACGAACTTGTCCTTACTTTTTCGGTTCCGATAAAGTGTACCAAAGCTCAATTCAATCTGATAATTCTATCGAGAGTTATGCCGCACACGACCTACAGACAGACAGACAGACAGGCAGACACTTTCGTAAAAACCCTTTTTTCGGACTCAGGGGGTCTCAAAACGTAAAGATTTGATGAAATTTTCGAAAGTCATTTTTCACATAAAACCAATACCTTCTCATCCGTGATGAGAATGTAAAAACCTTTAAAGAAATTGTTTTCTTTACTTCAATCAAATCTTTTTTCTCAAGCAAGTTGTCCTGTAGTTGATGCTTTATTATAAGGCTTTATGGAAAGAATCCATCCTCCGTCGTGATTCGGAGGTATTTTTAGATCACCGTAGAGGCAATCTGGACAAGTGTGGCAAACAGGATGAAACGGAATGGACTAATCATTGTTTGTAAATGAATATGTTGGCTCGTAGCCATGAAGGTATAAGTAACTTAAAGGCACATTTATCCGCGACCCCTGAGGAGCACCACATGTCATCTCTTCTTTGAGAGACCATTCGTCGCCCTCGTATATCGCCCACGTGTCGTTTAGATAGTCATCTATCATCAGCAACGGGTAGTCTGGAAGCTTCTTCTGCACCATCGCCTCAATGCAGATCTTCCATCTCGCGGTATTGAACGCATTGCGTATCCCTCCCAATGGGCACACAATATTATAAACGTTTATGTAACATTCTACAAACGTTCTAAGAACATCCGAATGTCCAATGTCCGAAAGACGTTCCAAAAACGTTCTAATAACGTCTTTCGGACATTAGGATGTTCCTAGAACGTTTGTATAATCTTACATAAACGTTTATAATATCGTGTGCCCATTGGGCTTACGCTTACCAGTTCCAAACTGGTTCTCCAAAAGACCGTTCTCCCTGACCAAGAGACTTTGAAGTCGTTGTAGAATCAACTCCACCAAAAAATTCCCGATCGTATCTAATAAACATATTGGTCTATAGGATGAGGCATCCTCTAGAGGTTTGTTTCCTTTCCTGAGCAGAACCAACCTCTGCTTTTTTTAGTCGTCGAAGAACCTCCCCTCCCCAAAACAGGAGTTAAAAGCTACTAGGAGGATCTTCGGGTATACCGCGATCACTTCTTTAAGATCTCGTTTGGCACCCCGTCGATCCCCGACGCCGTATTTGCTTTAAGCCTCCCACCCGCTCTCTTCAGTTCTTTGAGAGTGAAGAGCTCTTCGCACCGGACCACGCAGGAACTTCGCGGTCCTGTCTTTGGAATGACTCCACACGTGCAAACAAGCTTCGCACAACCCTAGCGGACCCGGTTGAGAGAACAGTAAGAGTATTCGCTGACCGTACTCTGACTTTTCTCTGACCGTTCTCTGACCTCGAATGATTATGGCTGAGAACGATTAAAAAAACATTTAAAACATTGCAATTATGATTCCGTGGCGAAATTTGGAATAGAAGGCGTAGGAATAAATACAGTAATTTTATTTTTCAGCGATAAAAACTAGGAAAACATCAGGTACCTGACATTGAAGGCAGTGCAGTGGTTCACCATTTGAGGAACGCCTCCGCCAATAGTAAACCTTCACGGTGGAGACGTTCCGCCAATTGTGAACCACTGCACTGCCTTCAATGACAGGTATACGATGTTTTTCTAGTTTCTATCTCTAAAAAATAAAATTATTATATTTATTCCTAGACCTGCTAATTCAAATTTGATCGCAGAATCATAATTGCAATGTCTTCAATGTTTTTTTATCGTTCTTAGCCATAATAATGCGAGGTCCAAAAACGGTCAGAGTATTCTCTGACCGTACTCTCAACCGGGTCCGCTAGGGAATGTACTTGAATTGATCGGGATGTTCCGGGACCGGGGTCGTTCTTCTAATCACCAATCAAGTTTTTCCAGCATTGAAGAAAGCTTCTCTTTATGCCTCGCCTCAAAGCTGCTTTTGCTGTTTTCCACGCCTCATGCATCAGAATATTCAGACCGGGTGAATTTCCGCCACGCTGCGAGGCATTCACGACGTCGGGCAGCCAATTAGTCATTCCACCAGTACATCGAGCCCTTGAGGCTGGTCCCACAATGTGTCCCAAGATTCGTACATATCGTCGATGCGCGTACTTTCAACGTCTTCAACGCGTTGTTACGAACCGTTGCATGTTTCGTTGATTCGCGTTTTAGTGCACTTCAGCGTGCGATTCCACATGCGACTGTTAGTAAGAACGCCTTGATGACATCAGAACGTACGCGCATCGACGATATCTATGAATATTAGGACACATTGTGGGACCAGCCTGACTTTGACTACCTCCCCGCCTCGCCCATCCCACTGTGTCTTCCAACGACCCAGCAGGCTCCAACACTTGTATTATAAAAGTAAAAAAATAGGTACTGCATCATTCCTAATATTTTTTAGACAAGAAACCATTTTTTTAACTTATTTATTGTCCATTCATTTTTATTAATTTATTAATAATTATAATTGTTTATTAACATCATTATACTCATTTGTTCATTCATTAGTTTATTTAAATTGAGTTTGCTATTCGAATATATTGAGATTACAAAAATTTGCAACTAAGATTCAGGGGAATACATTTGAAATAGAATGAATCTTCAGCAATGTCACTGAAAGCAATTTAGTCAGCTGAAATTAAAAGAATAATTTCACTTCATTGGAAGTTTTACCTATAAATTACATTGGAATTAATTGAATGCTAATATTCTCTGTTTGGAATGAATAGTATTAGCTGATATTAGATATATCCGAGCCTAATCGTGTTTGAAGATGTCCAAATTAATTCAGAATAAATAATATCAGATTTGCCCGAACCCAATCACTCTTTAAAGCATTCAAACAGTTTCAGAAAAATGTCGAAGTCTTAAGTGTATTAAATTCGATTTAATTCAAAACCTATATAAAGCCTAATATAATAATAATTTAACCTAATACCTAAACCTATATAAATTCAAAATCCTACATCTCGATCGCGTGATCGATATACCTGGATATTAAATTTTAAAATCAATTTTCCTCCGTGCAGGCTTTCAAAAAATATAATTCGCTAATAATATTAATGACAAAGAAATCGGTGTCGCTAGGAAAGCGCCCAAATAAAATTGAAATCACCGTATTTGTCGTCAATCGCCAAATCCCGGAAAATTGATCGTCAATTAGAAAAAAATCGCTAAAGTTGGCAACCCCGAATTCAAAAACAATTTGAGATGCCTATAAAGATTGAGAAAGGTTATAAATCTCCTTTAGTCAACAAACTTCTTTATTGAGAATATTGTAGAATTATCACCCTCCATGATGTGTATATAGTAGATGTATATATATAAGTCGATCAAGGTGTGGGTTAAAAAAATATTTGAAACACTCAACCATAATTTGTCATGAGCGACGTTTCGTTGGCTTGGTTCGCCAACCTCATCAGGCTATATTTGAATGAAAAAGTTCATATAAATTAGGAATCACAATAATTTTTACAAAATTTTTTACAAAACAGTGAAAAAACACTTTCTAAAGAGTCACAAAACAAATTTTACCTTAAAATTGAAGTCTTTACATTTAAAACATTTAGTCAATTATTAAAATCTAATTTAATTAGTCACATTGTTTTGTCCCGAAGTGAAATATTAAACTAACTATTCGTAATTTTGTTTCCTTATTTATAATTAATTATACTTACCTTATTTCTACTAAGGTGCAGAAGTAATGACGTAATAACGATACATATTCAAAATTTATATAAACAATATTATAATGTATCATTTTTCAGTAAAAGTTGTAAAAGGGATTTTCATAGATTCAACAATTATTCCATGAAAAAATTGTTGAATTTTGAAATTAGAGACATTAATTTCCATTTAATTTTCTTAAAGAAGTCACTTAAAAAAATAGAAAAGGACATTTCTACTACTACTATTGATTCTAATACCAAAAAAAAATTTAATTCTATTTTATCTAATCACAATTTTATACATCATGAAAAGTTCACATCCTTGTTACCGAAAAAAGATAATCCTACAGTAAGTTGTAAGGATACTTTTGTTAAAAATTTATCAGAAGTTCAATTACTTTCCGAGGTTATTGACACTGTATCGCTGGGCTCAAACTTTAGCGTTCCTTCCAAAATATCTCAACAACAGATCATTGACATTGTTAAGAACGTCGAAACTTCATTACAGCTATTAGATATAAACAATGACGTCAAGAACGAAATAATGGAAATAACAACTAAAATTGTTAACAACTTTGTCAAGAAAGAGTTTCACATCTCAAAAGAGGACAAAAAAATTTCTAAAAATCTAAAAATCACCAAAAAGTTCCTTAATGACAATCCGGATATCTTTTTTACTAAAGCCTATAAAGGCAATGTTACAGTCTGTTTGAAAAAATCTGAATATATTATTAAGATGAACAATCTTTTATCTGATACTTCCACTTACATTTCAATTGATAAAAATCCACTCAGGAAACTTCAGGAAAAAACTTCTAAGATACTAAAAAATTTTAACGATAATGAATTTTTAAAACAAAAATACCATAACAATCAATTAACTTTAACTAGTACAGTCCTTCCTAAGTGCTATGGACTTCCAAAGATCCATAAAAAAGATATTCCGATGCGTCCAATCATTTCCTCAATTAACAGCCCTATACAATTTTTAGCGAAAGTTATTAATGAAGAATTAAAAAATATTATTAAACTTCCGAAATCACATATAAATAACAGTTTTGAACTAAAAGAAAAATTGAAAAATATTATTTTAGACGATGACCACGTTATTTTTTCTTTCGATGTGAATTCTCTTTTTACTAATGTTTCTTGCAACTTAGTTTTAGACAGTTTAGATAGAAGATTTTTTTGCATTAATGAGAATTGTAAAATCCCGTTTGATGACATTCGTGATTCTGTTAGATTTTTGTTTGACAATACCTTCTTCGTATTTAATGATAAGTTTTACAAGCAAATTTATGGGACACCAATGGGATCTCCTATCTCTCCGTTTTTTGCTGACATAGTTATGGATGATTTGGAGAACTATTGTTTATCCGTTTTAAATAAGGATTTTAATTGTATTCCTGTATTTTATTATAGATATGTCGACAATATTATTCTATGTGTCCGAAAGAAACATATTGATTCAGTGATTAATACCTTTAATTCTTATGATTCCAATTTACAATTTACCTTTGAGTTAGAACAAGATGAAAGAATAAATTTTTTAGATATGACCTTAATTAGAAATAATAATATGATTATCACTAATTGGTTTCGTAAACAAACATCGTCTGACAGAGTTATTAATCATTCTTCAAATCATCCAACTCAACAAAAGAAAAATATTGTTTTTAACCTTGTTGACAGAGCAATTTTATTATCTCATCATGAATTTCATCATGAGAATTTGTGTAAAGTTTTTCAGATTTTAAAACATAATAATTATCCTTCAAATTTTATTGAGCAGAATATTACAATCCGTCTGGAAAAAATTAGATCTTCTTTTAATTCTACCCATAATGAAAGCATCAGTAATAAAAATAACTACTTTTCTCATAATTTCAATACTACTATTTGCTTGCCTTTTGTTGAAAGAATTTTTAAAAAATTATCTTCAAGTTTGAAAGTATTCAATATTTCAACTATCCCAATTGTCAATAAAAATTTGAGCTCTGTCATCAAATTAGGTAAAGACAGCACCAAAATAATGGATAGAACTAATGTTGTTTATAAAATCCGTTGCAAAGATTGTGAAGCGTGTTATATTGGTGAAACAAAAAGAACTTTAAAGACACGTATAAAGGAACACATTAATAATAAAAATGACGAATCAGTTGTTTGTCAGCATCAAACTAATTTTAAACATGAATTTGATTGGAATAAGACTACTGTAGTGGATTCCGAAATTATTTATAAAAAAAGACTTATATCAGAAATGATTCATATTAAGTGTCAAAAAAATAGCATAAATAAAAAAGATGATATTTATACGTTAAATTCTAACTACTTTCCACTTTTGAAGAGTTTGAAATTATGAATACTGATTCTTGTTTGAAATTATTATTTAACGTTTGAATACTCATTTGTATAATATACAAGTTTTAAGTTAGTGTTAGTTTATTAATATTAGTGTCCTCCGTCTTATAAATAAGGAAACAAAATTACGAATAGTTAGTTTAATATTTCACTTCGTGACAAAACAATGTGACTAATTAAATTAGATTTTAATAATTGACTAAATGTTTTAAATGTAAAGACTTCAATTTTAAGGTAAAATTTGTTTTGTGACTCTTTAGAAAGTGTTTTTTCACTGTTTTGTAAAAAATTTTGTAAAAATTATTGTGATTCCTAATTTATATGAACTTTTTCATTCAAATATAGCCTGATGAGGTTGGCGAACCAAGCCAACGAAACGTCGCTCATGACAAATTATGGTTGAGTGTTTCAAATATTTTTTTAACCCACACCTTGATCCACTTATATATATACATCTACTATAAACTTCTTTATTATTTAGCTATTTCAATAAAATTATTTTACACATCAAAATGCTTAATTTGTCTATTATTTTGAAAACACTTTTCTGTGTATCTCTTAAAGTATGTGAATTAGCGGTTGATTTGTAAAAATGTCAAGTTATTTGAATAGATAATTTTACTACAAAATCCAATTACATTATTATATTGAAATATTAAGTATTAGTCTAATTTTAGGTATGCGTTTTCAAGAATTGAAATGTAACGGAGTAACTGTTATATCGATCAAACGGATTCATATATGCGACCAGAATAGTTAGTATAGAGAACCAGATGAAAACAAGTAATAGTAATTTGTACACCATCTACGGCAGGTAATAATTCTTCGATATCCATATTTGTTGCATTTGATTATTTTTATTTGTATACACTATTAGGAACTTCTACTGCAACTTTTTGTAAAATACATTTAATTAAAATTTTACGCAGTCACGATTTTCCACCGGACGTATTACTTCAATCGGTAGTGGCATGGTTCTCTTGAATAAAAAAAAAAAATCTTACCACGAGCCTGCCATTAGTCATCCGATACATACATACATAAACATCATACAAATAAATTCACACCATTCAGTCGCGACCAATCATATTTTAATCACAAATACACTTAACATATAACCTAACATATGTATATAAACCTAATAACTACAGTTTCATATAGGACGATACACTTTCGTCGAATCACGCACACGTTCGCTTACAATTCTGAAACATAAGATTTAGAAGTTTCTTATATAGTGACTGCAAGAATTATTCGAAGCTTGTGGACCAGTATCGAATATATATATTTAATACATCACAAATAATTATAGTGATATTAAATAACTTATAACTTGTCCATATGTCCCAACTTTGATCCAAAGTTGAGTAAAGTTACTTCAAACATTTCCCCCCGTGCGAATTTCTATAACAAATTGGATGGTATAATAATGTAATATCCAAATAACATTGGAATTCGATGTAGGAAAAATTAAGATTTTAGAAATGAATAACTCAAACTATTTCAGAGTCGACAAGAATTCCAAAATTAATTCAATATCCTCCAAGTCGAAATTTTCAAAAGTTTTATTTGAGGTACTCGTAAGTTTTCCTTTTCAACTAGTGACCTGTAACCTGTAAGTTATTCAAAAGAAATGTAATACTACGCCATTTAAGTTATTAGTGAGTCTAAACTTTTGAAGTATTGTTGAGGCAATAGACAGTTCTTTGTTAGGAATTGAAATCTCATCCCTAGAACATTACAAGTTACTCGCGAGTAACTTGTAAGTTCCCCCATTGTCACTGAAACTTGTTAAAAGCTTTATAAAAGTCCCAACTAAAACTGTTATATAAGAACCTAATACCAAAAATGATTGATGAATTCTTCGATATGGGGCATAATTTCTCAAGTGATACCACCCCAAAAAACGAATTCGTCCGATCGGGCTTAAAGTTTGGAAGATTGGAGTCCTATTTGATGGTACTTCCTACAAGAACATTTTTTTTCGTTTTGACAAATATTTGCTGAAATAGGGGGGGGGGGGTGCAATTTTCAAACTTTTGATGGGAAGCCTCTTCTTCAAACGAATATAACTTATTTCTTTTTGCACAAAGCAAAATTGTACTACATATGTTTTTTTCAGTCTTTTTCGTAATCTTTCAACTGGTTGTAACCATTTTTGAAAAAAATCAAAATTTGACCTCCATTTTGGAAAATCAAAAATAAATTTGACTTTTTCTCAAATTTGGACCCATTTTATTTTTTTAAAATCAATTACTTAAAAAGTTGAGATTTTTTCCTACAAAAATAGCAAAATTTCAGGATGGCGTTTTTTTCTGTTTTCGAGCAATTGTGCGATGAATAACCGGATGCTCCGCCGGAGCTGAGGCCGCGCGACCGTTCGCTACCGTCTTCATGCCGGGGAACCCGTAGAAAACCCTCAAGCTAATTTTTTACATTACATAATATCATACGCGGTTAGTGTAACTACTCTTTGTGAAATACATGTGGGATGTTTAGAAACCTAACCCAAAAATTTAAATATATGATATTTCATCACGTGACATCAAAATCACGTCACAGGGTTTGTTTCTTCATTTGTCTTTATTTGTTTCGTCACTTCTACCACTAGAGTTACACTATTTTCGTTTCCCATAAGAGAAACTACTTTGACTCAGCATCATATCCCAGCATACGAGTTGGGTACGTTATTTCCAGATTTTATCTGAGAAGAGTTTCTTGAAGCAGGTTTGTCTTTAGAAATAATTCAATTTCATAATATAATTTTGTTGATTCTGTTGAATTATTTTAATTTCAAAAATCAATTATATCTGCGGTCGCGATATTCCATTTTTTCTCCTTCTGTTTTTCTTTTCATTTTACTTTGTATATTACTTTCTATTTCTATTACTTTCTATATTACAATTTATGCGTAAAATTCCCAAATTTACGAGAAGATTCACAAATTTGTAACACATGCAGATTTGAACTTACCAACTTAAAAGGAAGATCATTCTTGAATTGCGACAATACTGCAAGGATTCCTAATTAAGTTCAATCAGATATTGACACTGTTGTTGACGATGATGATGCAGATAATAATGAATGTGATCCAGATTTTTCAATACCTTTAAAGGTCAATGACACAAAGATGCAGTGTGATGACGAGTATCATAAAGCGAGTGTTGAAGTACTTGATAAAATTATTGAAAAATTCAACAATTTAAAACAAAATTCAACAAGCAGTAACGATTCCGGGTACACTGCAATACCACGCTTTCATTTTTACTCAGTATAGAAAATTTTTAATAAAAAAGTTTCCATCTTCTGCAAAGTATGTAATCTTCCGAAAAGGCCAAAAAAAGAAACCACAGAAGAGGCCCGCGAAATTACCTCCAAAAGCGAAAAAATCGCCAAGAAACACAATTCTACGAAATAAGCTATGTATACCAGGGGTGATAGTTGAAATTTTCCGGTTTTACTCATAGATGTCGCTAGAGATATGTATAGATTTCTATGATTTGGCATCTATGTCATATTTTTCTATGGACATTAACCTTCAAAAATACACAATTACATCCTGCCAAAATAATAGCATCATAGTTGTTTACCTCAGTGAATATGTTGAGTTTCGTTCCAAGTAAATCGCATTTGCGGCATTCGTTGCTTTTCTTATTTCATTAAAAGAAAAAAGCAGTTGAAGCTCATTGATTGCTGGTAGAAAGTTATGGTGAACATGCTCCAGTGATTAGAACATGTGAGACATGGTTTCGGCAATTTAAAAGTGGAGATTTCGATTTAACAGACAATGAACATCCTGGTGCAGGGAAAAAGTTCGAAGACGAGGAATTGCAGGCGTTATTGGATGAAGACCCAACCCAATCGCAACAAAAATTGGCACAAACACTAAATGTGACCCGACGAGCAATTTGCCAACGTTTAAAAGCCATGGGAAAAATCCAAAAGTATGGAAAATGGGTACCACACCAACTGAACGATAGACAAATGGAAAATTGAAAAACCATTTGTGAAATGCTGCTTCAACGGTTCGAAAGGAAATCTTTTCTGCATCGAATTCTCACGGGAAACGGAAAATGGATTTATTTCGAGAACCCGAAGCGAAAAAAATCATGGCTTTCACCTGGTGAGGCCGGCCCATCGACTCCAAGGCCAAATCGCTTTGGCCGTAAGACAATGCTCTGTGTTTGGTGGAAACAGTGTGGTATGGTATACTTCGAGTTATTAAAACCTGGTGAGACGGTGAATACGGATCGCTACCGACAACAAATTATCAATTTGAATCATGCGTTGATCTAAAAACGTGCGGAATGGGCCCGAAGACATGGCAAAGTTATCCTACAACATGACAACGCACCGTCTCATACCGCTAAAGTGGTGAAGAACACATTAAAAGCATTGAATTGGGAAATATTATCGCACCCGCCGTACTCTCCAGACCTCGCCCCGTCTGACTATCACCTTTTCGCATCGATGGGACACTCACTCGCAGAGAAGCGCTTCGCCAATTTTGAAGAAGTCGAAAAATGGCTCGTCGAATTGTTTGCCTTGAAAAAGAAAAAGTTTTTTTGGAATGGTATCTGTTACGTACGGATGGTAGGTGTGGGAAATAAATAATTAAATATTATTTAGCAACAATTTAATATTTATTTAGAGATGAGAGATTGCACGTGGAGGCTCACAAACTGTGGGACACTTTCGTGTCCCTTTTTTTATTTTTAAGCGGGATCGTTTCCCGGTGTTTTTCTCTAATTTTGACTCGCTACCGAAAGAAAAATTTTTAAGAATGCCGAAATTTATTATTATGATGGTTTCTACACAGTGAATTTCGATTATAAGGTTTGATACACATTTATTATAAACAAAAGGATTTTAAAATTGCACGATACAGCTTACCAATCGATGTTCTTAATTCTACCAGTTGGTAGGACAAGGGCTGGAGAAGAAGGCTGCCTTCGACGTCACCCTTAATTTACTGACCCAACTGGGCTTCAAAAACTTTGTTAGGCGTGACTAAAACTAGTCACTCTTGTTCGTTCTTTTCACCAGTTGCACGTGGTTGCAACAAGCACACACGCACGAATTTTCGACACTCTGGCCTTGTTAATTTTATAAAAATTAAAAGGCGGATGGCTTTGAACCAGAAAGAAAACAGTGCTTTTAAAATTTTTTCTTTCTCCACTTTTAATTGTTTATAACCTTAATATGGCTCCTCGAAAAATATCTTCTCGTCGTTTTGAGGTTCGACGACAGGATTATTTTTCGGAATTTTTGTTTTTCAGCGCCAGGCTGTGCACGCACAGTCAACTCTTGCGGCTGACCGACCACAGACGCACTCAAAATATTATTTTGGCGCGAAGCGTAGTGGTAAAAATACGATAGATATTTTTTAGCGCGACAACCCCGTGAACGGCTTTCGTCGGAGGAAAGATTTGGAAATTATTTACGTCCGCCCAAGTGTGTGTACTTTAACCAACTTTGTCGATTCCTAGCAACACGTATGTTCCGAACCGCGGACGGGCATAAGCAAAGATCCGTGTTTTACTCCCTAGAGTTCTTACCCGGAGTAAGAAGCTCGTCAGACTGCGATTTTGATTTGAAATTAATTTACCTCGTTGGCTCGCATCGATGTTATTCAGATGGGGAATAATGATGACTTAGAATTATTTCTAAGTTCAAAAGTTAATCACAGGGGAAACTGGACAAGTTTTATTCCAGTTTAGCTTGTAATTGTTAAACTTACAAATAACTAACAAGTTCCTTGTGAATATTTTCTTACTAGTTTTGACTTACTATTAACTAATTTTTCTTCATTGGGAGTATAGTTCTGCAATACGAATTCCGTTTCAGATTAGGTATTTGAAGGATAATTTAAAAAAAAAGTTTTTGCAAAAAAAAAATGAAACAGTCTTAAATGGTCCATCGAAGATTGAAATAAAGGACGTTTCTTTTAACTTCAAATTAAAATGAAACATTGGAACATTAATAGCATAAATTATCTTAATAAGCATTGTAAATATATGTAAATCAATTAAATGTTGCAACACTAAATGGAGGGCAGTATGGCTGATAAATTTGGTGGAGATGGTAACACTTTTTGATTCACGTTGGTAATTTGATCAATAATATAGATAACTAGAAGAGTTAATTATCTTTGAGTTCAAATTATAACGTATTCATAAAATGTACTAACACTTTTGAACGCTCATCATCATTCAATGAACTTTCAAAACTGTAAGTAAATTCTGATAATTTGTGAAACGTAACAAAATGCAATAAAGCACGATTGTTAACTTTTCTTTAGTAAAAATTTTGAGAAAAAATTAGAAGACTTATCGATAATTACAGTTCATTTTTAAAAAAATTGACGTAAACGCAGTTGATAGACGTTTTTATCGTCTTCTGTTGTATTTTTTCAAATTTTCATCCCTCCTTTTTACAGAAACTAAAGCGCATTCAAAATAATTTGATTGTTGAAGCGGAATTGAATCATATCATTTTCAATACCCTAATGAAAAAGGACCTTTTAAACTTTATCATTAATTGAAATATCTTAAAAAATATAAAAATAAATGACTAGTAAGAGAAAAGCAACTGCATTCGTATCAAGGCGGGTAAAACTGTTTTCGATAAAGGACATTTTCACAAGAAAAGATAAATTCACTTTACACTATCAAGTTCTACCTTGTTTAAATCACAGTTCACTTACAAGGTTACCAATATTTGAGATTATATCGGAATATGTATATTGACGTTATTCTACAGATTTTATAGCACTTTCGTGTGACACTATGTGGCACCATCACAGTGACTCAGTGTTATCAAGAGTGGTCTGCCTATCAGCTACTCACTTCCGTTAAATAGTGAAAACTCATTGGCTTCTGTTGGCGGATGAATTCAAATGACATAATATTACATAATAGTAGCCAATGAGTATTCAACATTCAACATGTAACGCGCACTTCTATCTGCTCCTTGCTCAACTGAGTTCGGTTTTACAATCTCGACCGACTTGTCAACTTACTGATGTAGGAAAGGATTCCACTGTTCTCATGCTGCTCTTCCCACGTTCTTTTACTTCTCACACTATTTCTTTGCTCCGAGAATATTTACAATATCGTTCAACCTTAATGAAGATCAAGTAATAAGTTGAGCCTAAAGTTCCCAATGTTACAGATTTATTAAAAAGAACATGAGGAATATATAAAATTAAAAATTCACAAATGTGCATAAATATATATTAAGAACGATACCCGTACTCAATCATTAGTAGTTTTTCAATCATAAAAGGGTGTCTAAACGGGTCTACCGTGACTCTATCAAGGATCTCTCGAATCGAAAGTACGGGCGTCTAACAGTGTCTAATCGCGTCATAGCGGGAACATAGCTTGACACATTTGGTCAAGTGCGCTCTGCGTGTCTAAAAGGGCATAGCGTAACAATGTTTGGTTTCGTATAGAACCCTGTTATTGACATACAGAACCCTCCTTAGGGCCGAATATGACTTGCTTGATACCCGTTTAAGACCATATACGCGGAATAATTTCAGTTCCTGCATAAAATCCGGATAAAACACTTTTATGTCCTTCTTAGAACCTGCTTGACACCCATATAGAACCTGATTGGCGCACAATTTTTTGAACCATTTAGAACCCTTTTTAGAGTCGGTAAAACATGGTTCCAACCCGTGTAGAACCCGATAGTCGCACACTTTTCGTATCCATTTAGAACCCTTCTTAGGACCGGATAAAACCCGGGGCAGGACCCATTTGCAAAAACTGTGTACTTTACACACAGGTAGAAACCCATGTTCTAACAGGGTTCTCTCAGGTTCTAACGGTTTTTTTAAGCAGGGGATTATGTCGATCATAAAATGAACCTCGCACTAAACTATAACGGCCGGTCATGACATTGCTGAAAAGCAATAAAGTAGGTGCATATAGTGGTTCCCTTGATGCGTGCTTGGGCGAAAAAAGAACAAAAGCAAGCCGACGGCAGAAAAATTGCGGTGGCATATAATTTTCAATTTTAAAGTGACATGTTTGATAACATGTCTGCTATTATATCGACCCAATATTCATAGAATTTTTTGTTCATTTCTCGTTATTTTGGCATAGGGTCAGATTCTTTTTATTTTCTTCGATTAAAATTATCACTATTAGATATAAAAATACTCAAAAAGAAAGCAAGGCAAACGTTTCGGCCACATATGGGAGCCCTCTTCAGTGCCAAAAATTCAAAGATTAATTCAAAATTTCTGTAAAACATTACATTATAGGAGATAATTAAAATAAGAATTGTCATAGAATTCAAAAACTTATCTCATAGCTTGCAATTCAAAATGAAGTAGTCCAGTATGCAGCATCACGAATTGAAAAATTATTTAGAGTTCAATGTGAATCAAAAACCGGATAAATGAAAAAACATGAAAATTTTTGCACACGAACCGACCGGAATTTAAAAAAAAAAATTTATTATTAAAGAAGGATGCCAAATTGGTTATCAATGGAAAAACGCGAACAAGGTTTACATTATTTAAAACTTTTGGTGAAGACTTTGTTACCGGAGTCTCTCACAGAATGATCTGAACTGTTTTAAAAACCGACTTGGGACATGTGGCTTTGCTGACCGACAATTATTTTTATACAACACAAGCATGTTTTTCTCGCTTTTTGACGCGTGTTTTGCGGGCATAAAGTTTGTCATTTAAGCCCTAGGGCGTAAATAGGGATGCAGTGCTTAAAAGTAGTCATTTAAGCACCCCCCACTCCCTATTTACGCCCGCAGGGCTTAAATGACAAACTTTAAAAAAAGCGAGAAAAACATGCTTTTGTTGTATAAAGTACCTTGTACAACACGGGGGTAAGATCATTTAAGTTGAGTGCGATGTTTACTTTTCTCGGCTTCGGCTCGCATTGTGCACTCGGCTTCGCCTCGAAATGTAAACATCGCACTCGCCTTAAATGGTCAACTTTACCCCCTTGTTGTACAATGTACTATTTTATATAAGCAATCCTGAGAGGTTCTTTTCCTCCTTAAAGAATTCTATGACAATTCTTATTTTAATTATCTCCTATATTCTAATATTTTACAGAAATTTTGAATTAATCTTTGAATTTTTGGCACTGAAGGGGCTCCTATATGTGGCCGAAACGTTTGCCTTGCTTTCTTTTTGAGTATTTTTATATCTAATAGTGATAATTTTAATCGAAGAAAATAAAAAGAATCTGACCCTATGCCAAAATAACGAGAAATGAACAAAAAATTATATAATTTTTACTTGCTCCCTATGTGGATGATTATCTATCTCTCTTTCCTTCCTCTGCATTTCTACTCTATTTCGCTCTCTTTCTCAATGAATAGGGGAAAGCAACTTTGCTCCCATTACGCAGGCATCGAGAAGTGTCATAAACGTGCTTTTTTGTTTTAATTATACTTTCATTTTGCTGCCTATTTATCATCATTGACAGAACATTTTATCATCTTTCGTTTATTCTTCGAGTGTCTTTATCTGACTTTACTTGTTAGTTATCAACTTTACTATTTCCTCTAAAAGTTTTCTTTTATCCACGCCTTTTCAAACAAATCAAAATGTATTCTACTCGACTATGTATAATATTTCATTTCACAACTTTTTTTCTGTTAAAGGTTGCCATCTACAGGAACAAACACAATGAAGGTTACATTCTGTACGGATATGGAAAAATCTGTGATACTTCATAATTTCGAAAAGAGGGGTTGGATGCAAATTGCACCAGAAGATGAGTGGAATTTTTATTGGTAGAGGTTTCTATTACTTATTAATATCTTGAAACTTACAAAGAATATGTCAACAATAGTATATTGTTAACCAAGTGGGGGATCTAGGAGATTCATATCTCGTATGACTAGTCCCCTACTTGATTAACATACCATTTTCTTTATACAACACAAGCATGTTTTTCTCGCTTTTTGACGCGTGTCTTGCGGGCATAAAGTTTGTCATTTAAGCCGTAGGGCGTAAATAGGGATGCAGTGCTTAAAAGTAGTCATTTAAGCACCCCCCACTCCCTATTTACGCCCACAGGGCTTAAATGACAAACTTTAAAAAAAGCGAGAAAAACATGCTTTTGTTGTATAAAGTACCTTGTACAACACGGGGGTAAGATCATTTAAGGTGAGTGCTCGCATTGTGCACTCGGCTTCGCCTCGTGCGCGCTCGTCTTCGCCTCGAAATGTAAACATCGCACTCGCCTTAAATGATCAACTTCACCCCCTTGCTGTACAATGTACTGTTACATACCGCAAAGGGGAATGTAATTTCGGGGCCTGGCGCTAAACAGCAAAAATGATCGGTTCCACGATCGATTGATGCAACCACGACATCAACAAGTACGTGGCATTTTTTTTAAACAGAGCGAGGTAAACTACTAATTGAGGTTGGAAATCGAATATTTCCATACTTTTCCGTCGCTAGTGTGGAAAAGTAAATTTTATAACACGGATTCATTAGTGAAGGTGGAATCGATCATTTTTGCTATTTCGCGTCAGGGCCCCAAAATCGCATTTCCCGCGCGAGTATCAAAAAAAAAAAAAATCGCGATTTTTCAATTTCCCTTCTACTATTGAAGTTTAGATTTCTATGGTAAAGCAATCTTTCGTGTTTTAATACGTTCATCGCCACATCACCCTTGTTTGGGTGACGTTCTTCTTGTTCAAGTTAAATAGGATTTTAAATTGAAATTTAATAGAATAAGCACTGAAATAAAAAATACATAAATCAGTCGCACTTGGGCCCCGTGAGAAACTTAACTGAATCACGCTGGGCGACGAACGTGTTGATGATCGTCTTGTAGAAAGAACAGTCATAATCTAAGGAAAACGATATTACTTTATTAACTTTAAATTCTCTAGATGTATTCATCTATATTTATTTAAATCATCTATCTTTGATTTACTCTTAAATATAGCCTACCTTGCTTTATTGTTTTTCATGTGAGTCTACTCGCATTTTTCACAAAGGTATTTTTGTCTGAGCTTGCGTTGGAAGTCGCAGATACCACTAAAAACTAGTTTCGTGGCAAACTCAGTGATACATTGAATTAAAACTTTTGTATATTGCAAATAAACCTTTTTAGAATGACTATATTGATATAGATTCAACCAACTATCAATATGGGGTCAGTAATAGTCTTTTTAACTAGCTGATTTCGTTTATTCGTGAGCCGTGTGTATCAATTTGGACTATAAGTTTCATAAAAACAATATAATATAATCGAGCTGTCATACATTTCACATTCAATTTTAATTAAGTTGCATTATTTTTGTATTTGTTCATTCATTCCAGACATATTCCCTCTCTCATGAAGGTTCAGGATGTTACCATACCCCTTCTTCAAAAAGTTTGAGATTGTGTGAGATTGATACCGTCTAGCCCCCCCCCCCCCCATTGTTTTTACACTCGAAATTGACCAACAGTCCTCAAACGATAGGTATCTCAACATGAAGTCTTTCTCGCTAGAAGACCGCTAGCCTATTTTGAGTCTCATCAAAGTCGTCTAATGACATCCCACGAGCTCCATGGGAGGTCACTAGACTTTTTTGACGAGACTCACCACCAAGGCTCTTTTAAGTAAGTTAAAATAATAAAAAAATACCGCATATTTACGCTGTATTTACCGTAGTTTTGGTAGCGGTAGCACCGGGTTGCCTCCATTTTCTTGCGGACTACATGAAATACAACTAATCTTGATGTGAACCGCCTTTAGTAGCTTCAATGCGCTTGTATTATTTATTTGGGAGTAAGCCTTCCGCGTTTCTCTGAAATGACATTCAGTGTCCCCAATTTGCCGATGTGGCACCGACTACAACTAGAAACTCTTTTTTAGTGTCCAGTTCTGCTCTGTGCTTTTCTCTATTCGTATACATTTCATGAAAAAGGAATTCATTACACTGAGTATTCATTTTTTATTACAGGGCTGCAACACAATCATGCAGAAATATTTTTAGTGTGGAAACTGGATACAGAATGAACGATAATCAGTAAGTTTTTAATTTATATGACTATGAAGTTGCAATTAAATTTATAAAATGCAATACAACCAATAGGACTTATCAACTCCATATTCTTGTGAATAGGAAAAGAAATATAAGGCCAGTGGATCGTTCTCAATATGAGAGTTTACATCCCTGATAAATATTCCCATTTGAAGGCAAAAGAAAATTTTTTGACACCTTCTAAGACATAGATTTTCTACTAGGTTTTAATTGGATTTAAGAAAATATTTTTATGATATTTCTTTAAGTAAATCTGAATGCTTATCAAGAGTTTTTATACAGATCCGCAAAATGATGATATCTATTTCTTATTTAGTTTTATTCGGAACGTACCCAGTTTTTATCCCAAATTTATACCCGTTGCTTATCCGTTTTTTTTTTATAATGTAGCATATGAAGACCAAATAGGACCCGGATAAAAACCCACGCTGGTTTTTTCTAATAATATTCCATTTCTGGTTCCCTGTATACGAGGGTTGGCTGGGAAGTTTCGATCCCCACTATGAAGATGACTACAAGTTTCCGCTACTTCAATACTACGATTTGACACGTTTTGGAAGATACTTCTGAAAATTTCTGCCAGTTTAAATTTCCACTTATGTGATAGACCGATGTGAAGGTAGGCATTAAATGGCATTGAAATGTCAAGATCGGGAAGGAAACGGAATCGAGAATGGAACTTTTTAATGCCATTTAATGCCTAGGAAGTAAAGTGCATTCTAAAACTTTTATTCTCAATTCCGTTTTATTCCAGATTTTGACATTTTATTGCCATTTAATGCCAACCTTCTTACTGGGAGTCGTTTATGTCGTTGGATGTCAGTATATTTGTAAAAATAGAAAAAATCGGATGCCGTGCCGTAATTAAATACTCCAATTTAAAAAGCCATACGCTTGCGCAAATGAAAGCCGAATTAGATGCTGCTCACAAAGACTCTGCCCCATTATTTGACACCGTAAAAATATGGGTGGTTAAATAAGTAAAACGTAGTCATAGCAGTTTACCTGGCAATGAGAATCCGAGACGATTAACAACTACGACAACCATCGATAACATTGAATAAATCCACCAAATAATCCAAGGAACGGGTTAAACATATTATATTGCAAGATTAACTGGGTATGAGAAAGTTGACTGCGCATTGGGTGCTGCGTATGCTGACTTTGGACCAAACACATGTTCGAATGCATTTGAATTTGGAGTTTCGCTGAACTAAGTATTTGTTTTTTCCTGAGGGCACGATGCTATGTCCTACATTACGTGCGAAAAGTCATTTGAAAGGTTTAAAAATGAAAATTTGTTGAGCACCAGGTTATATGGGTGGAAACAACCAAAAATTACGAGATATTAAACAGATTGGATAGGGGTAATAGGACGATTTGAGATGAATCATCATGTACATTCCCTAACGCGAGCTACCGGGTTGCTCAGATTACCGCGGAAAGCGCGGAGTAAGGAGAAACGTCGAGCGGCGATGAGTTGCGGACGGCGGTTACGTCTAGTAATTGTACCCAAATGATGCACCTCCCGTATCCCGTCTGGGTCCTAAACCCGCGCGGTTACAGAGTTCCCGCGGGTGAGCGATAGCTCGCCAAACAAAGCACAAAACTAATTCCCGGACACTGACTCGACCTTTTAATTTAGCAAAACCCCTAGAGTTTGTCGGTCGGAAATCTACTTTGGCAATGTGGCTATCATTTACCACGTGCTCCTACTACATCGTGTACTCCATATCGCAACTCTAATTTGCAATTAATTGTTAGCTACCAAAAGCAAAAAAGGGAAAATTAATTGCTACCTGTAATTAATCGCCGACTACGCCAGCTGCCACAATCGGACATCCACCTTTTGTTATTTTAGTCCGTCTTTTGAGAGGTACTCTCTGGTTGGGCACGTGTATCGCTCCCAATGTCGAGCAGATAATAAGAATAAAAATGTCGAGATCCGCTGCGTGGTCGAAATCGGAAGACGGTTGGGCTAACATAAATTACGCACTCTACCGACATTTGATACGAGTATGTAACGTGTGAGCAACAGGCGGCAAAGGTGCGCCAATGTGTGTCTTCACTACAACGTGGTGAATGGTGAAACTGACCTTATCACAGAGATAAGTTTGTTGGCAACCTGTCAGCATTGCGACCAGTTTCTCTCCTTATTTCTGAATAATTAATAACGTTCAAAATTATCTTTCGAGACAAGCCGGAGTATTGACGTGTTTACCAGTTCTTAAGCTTTTAAGAGTTAAAAGAATGTTTTGCAGTAATCTTTTGGACGAGGAGACCGTTTTTCAGATACTAAGTTTTGTGTTTGCATCTATTAAGGCCAAGTCAATGAGATAGGCTTGCTTACTCAAACTCCTGTCAATTCCGTTCAGAGTCTTAGTGGGCCTAACCTGAATCCTAACTCTAACCTTGAAATATCTAGTAAAAAGGGAATACTATATTTATTTGTATTCTATTAGGATTCAAAGAAGAATTTTCTGCAAGGATGGGTACAAATTACTGTTAATTCATTAGATTTGTGGGATCTGAATTAATTTCCTTTCATCAGTGTTAATGTAGAAGAAATTTTCACTTGCATTTATTCATTTTCAAAATATTGATTTATCATAATTTCTTAAGTTAACATTTGAAAAATGAGTATCACTTTTCCTCTTTCTTTAGGAGAATTATTTCAATAACTTTGTTTAATAACCTTGTTTCAATATTTTATAGAACTATCAATCATTTCCCAAATCACTACGAATTAACACGTAAAGATCTTCTTGTCAAAAATATCAAGAGATATCGCAAGGATTTGGAACGAGAAGGAAGTCCTCTTGCTGAAAGAGGGAATGGTCCAGGGAAATATCTTCACTTAGATTTCATACCTATTACCTTCGTATTACCTGCAGGTATTACATTTAGTCTAATTTATTACATCTATTAGTGTTTTATCTAACAATAACCCAATGGGCACACGATGTTAGAAACGTTTATGTAACATTCTACAAACGTTCTAGGAACATCCCAATGTCCAATATCCGAAAGACGTTCCAAAAACGTTCTAAGAACGTCTTGCGGACATTGGACATTGGGTTGTTCCTAGAATGTTTGTAGAATATTACATAAACGTTTCTAATATCGTGTGCCCATTGGGAATTCATTAACATAATTCATATTTAGAATTTTAAAAGCTCATTCTAATTACTTTTGTTATCTTTTTACTAATTCAAACATCGCTTTCTTTTTTTTATTTTCTTTTCCTTTTCCTTGTTGCTGAAAAAAAATATGGTTTGAATTATTCATACAAAGTTTATTTTTCTGAGTCTTTTAGCGGACAGGAAGACATATGTTCAAAAAATTTAAGTTCATGAAATTACTGCAGAAATCATTTTGCCAACCCTTGGATAATAAATATTCACTCTTTTCCAAGCATTTGCTTAGTAACGAAACATGTATCCAAAATTCAAAATCATTACATATCCTTATTGAAACATATTTCTGTCCTTGAGGACTTCTCTATGTAAATCTTGTTTCATACCTAAATGTGGATTCTTTTATAAAATCACGTCAGAGTTACCATACTTCTTTACGGAAAATCTCAACGTTGGCATCTATGTTGGACAAGTGATGTGAAAGACCCAAGCATTTTACTTCTGCGCGAGCGTGAAAAAGAGGTGAAGAGAAGGAGAAGAGGCAATCATATTATTTAGCGAGCTAATTAAAAATTCTAAAAATATGTAAAATTAATTATTTATAAAGTAAAAATGACAATATTCTAAGTTTCATTTTCAATTTTTTTATTGACACTTTCACCTTTTAATATAATCAACTATTGATTTTATGTATTTTCAAAATTTGAATTAGACCGCTAAATAATATGATTTACTCCTTTTTCCTTATCTACCCCATTTTCTTGCATGCACAGTAATAAAAGGTCCAGGTCTTTACATTACTACTTTGGATCAACACTTGAACCAAATTCTAATCTGGATTCGGCAACGAGACACCGCCAAGGACAGATTTCCGGTAAGAAGAAGTGGAGTGAAATGAATTGAACGGCATTCAAAATGTCAAAAAAATCAAATCATATGAATGCCGGACAAATTCCATTTTTTCACGAATTCTAGTTGATGCGTTTGACTGAATTTAAGTTACTTCACTTCAATTCAACTCACTTTTCAGTACAAATGAACTCTTTTTAATACCACTGACCGGAATTAAAAAGGAGACAAAGCCAATGGGATTCTGCGAGTCCCTTTTCTTTAGTCTCAAGCCTTTGGTCAAATTCGCGGGTTCCGTCATAGGCTACTATCTTCACCATCCCCTCCTGCCAGCCCTGTCAATCTGGAAACTGTGGAAGATATGAATACCTATATCCAGAAATTCCTTGCCATGTCAAATGACTTCTCTAACATCAACATCCCACATCTCCCTAGTAACTTTCTGAATAAGACTCCACACTTTGACTCTGATGTTGACATTAGCACTGACACTGAGATTAATCTTGCCTACTTGATATTCTTTCTTTTGATAAAGAGTCTTTATTAACTGCTCACTTTGATTTTGAGGAACTATCCATGGCCCTCGAGTGTGCCAAAGTGGCCTCTTCACTGGGTCCTGATAAAATCAGTTCTGTAGTCATAAATGATTTTCCCAGAGCAACCATGCTACACCTTATTCATATCTATAACAATCTTTTTCGAAAACCTCTTTCCAAGTACCTGAAATAAGTTCCTTATTTCTCTATTACTGAAATCTACTCGTAAAAGCCTCCTTCAGGGGTGCATACTCAGTCCAATCTTATATACTTTAAACACTTGTGACTTACACAAGGCCATTTATCCTGAATGTAAAATCTTAGAGTATGCAGATGACATAGTCCTCTACGTCACTGCTGATAACATTAACGATTGTATTGGAATTCTCTGACAGTCAATCTCCCCTTCAAAATCGAGCTTGGTAGTTTTCCCTATCTCCTTGGTGAATTTGCCTGATAACATATGTATTTCTATAGATAATTACACGATCCCTCCCTCGGAAAGCACAGCCTTCCTTGGTATTAACTTTCACCGCTCTTTCTCTTGGATTTCGCATTTCCTGAGATTGATAAATCGAGGTATTCAAGTCTTACACCTTCTTGAATGCTCGAGTGGCATTTGATGGGAATCCCATCTCCGGGTCCGCCTATTAGCAGACAAATTTTGAATAAAATCTTTTCACATACCCAACCGCCCAATACACCCTACAATGACTGAATTACATGACATCACTAAAATCAATCTGACCAATATTAACGTAGACAAGGCTTATTTCCTTCTTCGCTCTTTTTACAAACCAAAAGTTTACACTGACAGAATAGTCAGTTCCACCTTCCCATTATTTTATCCTGCAGCTTATACACAGCAGAAGCCTCCGCAATCTGAGGAGCAGTGCAATATATTTTGGATCACAAGATTCGTTTTTCAGTTATTTCCTCTGATGTTAGAAGCGTCCTCCGAACTTGCCATAAGTTTAACCCCTTATCTGCCACATTCTATCTCATTAGTCTGGATTCCAGGGCATAAAGGCATACCCAGTAACGAGACAGACGACAACTTGACCAGGTTGGCCACAGACGAGGGTTCACTATTGAACATCAAGCCTCCACACACCGATATCTGGGCGGCTAATCTACCTCAATACCTTTTAAAAACCCTTAACAACTAGAATAGATCCTCTGAATCCTAAAAAAAGGTATATACTACTTTCGCAACTTCTTTAGCAGTACAAGACCCTTTAAACCTTGTTATAATTCTACTAAACTCGACAGAAGAAGTATCACTACCTTCGCGAGATTGCGGGCTACTCACTACTATCCAAAATAGCCCAGATAAGTTTTGCAGATGACCCTGGATATGCTTTTTGTGAAGCTGATTTTCAAGGTATTAATCATTTACTATGGACTTGCCCAAATTTTTCTGAATGTCGGAAACAGTTAGAGAGCTCCTGTATTCAGCGAAAAAATTTTCCACCATATAATATTGAACTCTTCCCATTCCACCCAAATAGTCATTATACCTCTCTCATTCTCGATTTTCTAAAATCAAATGATCTCTTTATCTAGCTGTTTTTCAATTTTCATCCATCCTCCTCCCGGGGGCTCCACACATTACCGGCTTTAAAAATAAGAGCAAATAAAAGAGAAGTAAAATAAGGTAAAATAAAGTTACAGTCTTCAAATCTAAACATCTGTATCCATAAGCCTTCTTCTTTCATTGCATCACTCGAATAGGCGACATTCTTCCTACAGATACACTCCACACAACAGTGCAAGGAATATCTAACTCCACACCTAGGCTACTATTCATCTCCCAGTCTGGGAAACCAAATAATAATAATAATAACAAAATAATTTATATTATTATTATCATTTTACAACAGATTACAACATGTTTGTTGAAGAATACCGTAAATCTCCACAAAGCACTTGGATTATGAAACCTTCCGGAAAATCTCAAGGAGCCGGGATTTTTTTAATTAATAAGCTGAGTAAGTTAAGAAAATGGTCAAGGGAAGCCAGAAATCCTTTCAATCCCAATCTCAATAAAGAATCTTATGTTATTTCAAGGTAAATATGTTATAAAATATATTTAGAATAACTCAGTATCACTTAACAAGTTACCAGAAAAAGTTCTACCCATAAAACGTTTGAAAATCTTAAGAAAAAAGAAAATAAATGCGATGTATTATTCCTATACAATAGGACTATTATCCTAAGATGAATTTTCTAACTTTATATTGTTGACATTATTTTCCAAATATGTTTTATAATCATCTAAGACTTCGATTTAATAACAGTGAAAAGTTTATAAATATTTATGAGATGACGTAATTTTAAACCTATTGACCATATCACAGTTCAAAACCAATGATATTGTAACGAATGCCCTGATGACGCCTTCAGAGTAGAGGTCAAAACGTTGGTAAAAATTAAAATCTTGGATTTGTTTGAATGAACCAATCTTCTTATTCAACATATTTTTATATTATGTATAAAATACTTATATCTATTACTATTCAGACAATAGAATGTGTGCACAATGCCATGCAAAGTACGCGTTGTATTCGTATAACTAAGTTCCCGCTGTTTTTTTGATGAAAATGCAACTTTATTGTGAAAAAATGGTTACAAATTAATCATTCAAAGTATTGCCCATCGTTAGCTACAACTTCTGCCCATCTTTTTGGTAGAGCTCGAATACCGTTACGGTAAAAGTGTTCATCTTTTGAGGCTATCTACGAATCAAGCCATTTTTCGATGTCTTCATATAAGCGGAACTGCTGATCAGCCAGACCATGTGCCATCGACCGGAACAAGTAATAATCGGACGGCGCAATATCTGGGGAATACGGCGGGTGGGGCAGGACTTCTCATTGGACGTTTCCAGGTAGGTTTTAACGGGTTTGGCAACGTGAGGCCGAGCGTTGTCATGCTGTAGAATCACTTTTTCGTGCCTCTGCTCGTATTGTGGCCGTTTTTCGCGCAGTGAATGTTTCCCAACGCATCCAATCGCTTCGATCTTGCGTTTAGCACGGATCATGATCAAGCAATGCCTCCAATTCAGCGTCTTCGGAGGTTTTTGGCCTTCCTTCACGCGGACGGTTGTCAACATCGAAATTACTGTCTTTGAAGCGACGGAACCAATCGCAGCACGTTGTTTCACTTAGAGCAGCATCTCCGTAAACTTTCCCTTTACTTTTTGTTTACCATATGTCCAAGCTTGGTTGATGACATTTTGGATAGGTCACAATCGACCAGCAATTACTGCTGGAGCCATCTATTGACAAACAGCGGGAACTTAGTTGCGCACCTAATAGTATAACACATGGATCAATAAGTCCCGGGACTAACTAGGAAAAACACATTTTTTTGGCAAAACTCGACTTAATTCATCAACATAGTCTTACCTTTTTCAAGGTAGTCGATGAACAAAACTCCATGAGCATCCCAAAATACTGAGGCCATAACCTTACCGGACCATATTTGCGTTTTTGGCCGCTTTAGACGCTTCTCACCGACTGCAGTCCACTAGGCTGACGACCGCTTTGACTCCGGAGTGTAGTGATGGATCCAGGTTTCGTCCATTGTCACATACGGACGCAAAAAATTCGGTTTATTTCGGCGAAATAACTCCAAACAGCGTTCGGAATCAACGACACGTTGTCGTTTTTGATCCACCGTGAATAAACGCGGCACCCACTTTGACAACAGCTTCCTCATAGACAAATGTTCATGCAAAATAGCGTACACACTGCCGTATGATATCTTTAAGGTGTCAGCTATCTCACGCAATTTTAATTTACGGTTTTCGAAAACGATTTGGTGGACTTTTTTTATGGTTTCCGGTGTAACTACTTTCGGTGAAGCAGAGTCCCCGTAGCACTCTTCAAGACATTGCTGAGCTTGCACTGTGTTTTTTTTTCATCAAAAAGCAATGGTAAATCAGTACACGAAATTGTTTCGAATCCATTGTTTTGAGAATATCAGGACTAGCGTCACTTAAATCACTGTAACTCGTGGACCAAACATCAGAATGTCATGAAATTTTGACAGGTATCTTTTGAAGGTTGGTACTCATGAAAAATCATACAGAACTTTTGTTGACAACGCCATCTATGTGTCAGTCCCGGGACTTATTGATCCACGTGTTACATACGCATAAACAGTGAACAATATTTTTATAAAAGAATTTAAATAATATGAATAAGAAGAGCATAAAAAACATTAACATTTTTTAAAATTATGATTCTGCAGTATATTATGGGCTTCAAGGTATCAAAGTTAATACAATAAGTTTATTTTTTAGCGTTAAAAACTAAAAAAACATAATACCTGTCATTGAAGGCAATGCGATGGAAACATTGCTGAACCTTCGTTAATCCCTAGAGCCAACCAGTTTTACAGCAGCTCCAAGTCGCTAAACTGGGATAGAGAGGCGATTTGTCTATCCAGCCAGTGACGGTTCTGATATACCTCTAGGAGATGTATTATAGTTAGTGTTGCCGATTGAAAAAAGTCAATTGTACGAAATGTACTTGGTTCAGTTTAGAAATTACGTGGCAATAACCAACTTGAACCAAGTAGAGTTCCATTTCTACTTGGTTCAACTAGTTCTTTTATGTACGGAAGTAAACAACTGGTAGTTGAAAACAGTATTTTAACATTGTCCAATTTAAAAAAAAAGTAGAGATTAAGCTCCTGAAACTAAGAAATTGATTAAGCCTTTACACAGTGTGATCTGAAAATAACCGAATTTTTAATTTAATTTATAGAACACGTAGCGCAATCTATTAAACGTTGGCAGCGTTAGAAAGGTGCATTTTTCTTCTATCAAGCGCAATCAAGTTCAAGCAAATCAGTTTGCAGATCACAAAATTACGCACGTTTTAATGACAGTAGTTTTTGTGGTTATGTCATAAAAACATAATGGAACAAGGAGCAAATATTAAATTTTGTTTTAAACTTGGTAAAAAATATGCTGAGACTTACAAATTATTAAAGAAGTTTATGGTGATGATTATATGAGTTATATGAGTATATGATTACACGCGGTTTACACGATTTAAAAATGGCCGCGACGATTTAAATGATGATCCAAGACCCGGACGGCCAGAAGCATCAAATTGTGCTGAGTTAGTGGAAAAAGTACGTGAAATAATCGCTAGCGATGCAGATTTCACTGTGAGAATGCTGGCAGAAGAATTAAATTGATCTTACTGTACAATCTACACAATATTAACTGAAGATTTGGGTAAAAGAAAGGTCAGTGCACATTTTGTTCCACATCAGTTAAATGAAGACCAAAAAAGTCAACGAATTTTTGATGAAAAAGCAGATTTGTATCATCGACCACCCTCCGTATTCGCCTGATATATCACCGTGTGACTATTTTCTGTTCCCAAAACTGAAAATTGCAATGAAAAGGACTTTTTACAATGACGTTCGAACCATTCAAGCAGCTGTAACAGGTGCTACAGAATATTCCAAAAATCGAGTTTAAAAAGTCTATGGATAAATTGGTTGATCGTTCCAAACGATGTATTGAGTTTAATGGATCCTATTTTGAATAAATATTAGCTTTGAAACATAAGACCATGCTTGTTCTATTCTATAACTAAAAAGTTCGGTTATTTTTAGATCACACTGTGTATATCTCGATGATGAAAGTAGTCTTATGATGCCTAGCAAGAAATATTTCGCTAGAATTTAAAAAGGGGATGACTCCCACGGGCACTTCCAAAAGAAGTTGATTCTGACAAATCTTTCTAAATTATACAGTAATCACAGTTCACGTATTACTTAATTGATTAGTGCTATATATGGTTATATTTACTGATGTATTGTTTTTGATGTTATAGATATATAGATAATCCCCTATTGATTGGAGGTAAAAAATTTGATCTCCGTCTTTACGTTCTTGTCACATCTTTTCGGCCATTAAAGGCATACCTTTTTAAACTTGGATTTTGCCGTTTTTGTACTGTAAAATATGACACCAGTATACAAGAATTAGACAATATGTATGTACACCTTACAAATGTCTCTGTACAGAAGCATGGGGTGAGTACACATGTAAATGGATTTTCACGTGAGTAATAATTTGTATAAAAAATAACGGAAAGGAGTCATCATTTTTAAGAAATATTAAAAATTAAATACATGGATAATATGAAAATATAAATAATATTCATCAAAAACAGTATTGTTATGAAAAAAATTATTTCAAACAAATAACTTTAGAAAAAAATCTAATTACTGAGTAAATTCATACCCGTATTGTAATTTCATCATTCTAGATTTTACATCAATTAATTCTTTATAAACAAAACTAATACATTATTCATCAGTTATTAAGAAAAAAGAATAGTGAATCTATAATATTGTATTTTTGCTAAAAGTATGTACCATATATCATTGATTTAAAAATGATACAATAAGGCTGATACATGTATGCTACCAATCCTATTACAAATTGATTTAAATTAATGATGTACATGCTGTCGGCACAAATGTCAAGCGACATTATGCTTAATTTTTACGACTTTTTAGCACACGTTTCACATATTATTTTATGCAAAAAATGAACAAAAAGCCTTCCTTTTCATGTCGATGCTTCGATAAAAAGTAACTACACTGTAAAAAAAGTGTGCGTGAAAGTACCTAGCATATCAGAGAGGCTATAGTCGATTTACGCATGCGCATTACGTTATCTCCTCATGCCTTTTCTAAAAAAACGCTACTTTCGGTACACTTTACAAGCACGAAAAGGAGGATTTTTTGTACATGTGATACAAAAATACATTTAAAACTATTCACGTCAGCTTTCCCTAGCGGACCTGGTTTATTGAATGGTTAGCGAATACACTGATCATTCATTAACTTTGAAATGTTATAAATAAGAGCGGTTAAAAAAACATTTAAGTCATTACAATTATTATTCGGCGATCAATTTTGAATTAGGTGTAGGAATAAAGACAATAATTTTATTTTTTAATGATAAAAATTGGAAAAACCTCGTATATCTGTCATTGAAGGCAGTACAGTGATTCACTATTCGCGGAATATCTCCGCTGTCAGGATTGGCCATTGGTAAAAGCGAGATAAAAGTAATTATGTCTCACTCCAAACAATGGTCAACCCAGACAATGCAGACGTTCCGCAAATGTTGAATCACTGTACTCCCTGGCGGACCCGGTTGAGAGTAAAGTCAGAGGATACTCTGACCGTTCTCTGACTGTTCTCTGACCGTTCTCTGACCTCGCATTATTATGGCTAAGAACGATAAAAAAACATTTAAAACATTTCAATTATGATTCCGTGGCAAAATTTGGAATAGAAGGTGTAGGAATAAATACAATAATTTTATTTTTCAGCGATAAAAACTAGAAAAACATCGTATACCTGTCATTGAAGGCAGTGCAATGGTTCACAATTGTCGGAACGTCTCCACCGTCAAGGTTGACTATTGGTTGGAGTAAGACGCAACTACTTTTTATCTCACTTCTGCAAATGGTGAACCACTGCACTGCCTTCAATGTCAGGTACATGATGTTTTCCTAGTTTTTATCGGTGAAAAATAAAATTATTGTATTTATTCCAACGCCTTCTATTCCAAATTTCGCCACGGAATCATAATTGCAATGTTTTAAATGTTTTTTTAATCGTTCTCAGCCATAATAATGTGACGTCAGAGAACAGTTAGAGAATACTTTGACCGTTCTCTCAACCGGGTCCACTAGGGCTGCCTTCAATGACAGATGTATGATGTTTTCTTAGTTTTCATCACTGAAAAATAAAATTAGTGTATTTATTCCTAAACCAAATTCAAACTTGATCGCAGAATCATAATTGCAATGACTTAAATGTTTTTTTTTTACCGTTCCTATTCATAATATTGCAAGCATAATGAATGGTCAGTGTATTCGCTGACCGCTCACTAAGCCGGGTCCGCTAGGGTTGGGATAGGTCAATTTGTAGGAGTACAAACTTTCAAAATATGAGGGATGCAGCCTGTTTCACTGCTTCAAACATTCCTGTTATCGAATCTCATTCAATAACATTAAATATCATTCAAGCTAATACGAGTTCTTGCTTTAAAAAAGGATTCATTTTTCATATAGTTCTTGTTTTCGTATTTAGATATATTTAAGGGTTATGCTTCTTATTCCTAGTATTGCGTTGAAAAGTAGTGGCTTTTGATCCAATACGAGGTTTCTGAAATGCAGATTGAATGACAACGTTTCGTAAATACGAAATAATACTTCACAATAGAACATTTTATTCAGATAATCTGCACGGAAAAATCCACGTTTATAATTTTTATCAGCAAAATGTTAAAGTTCAGACAAAATTTGTAACTTTAACTAGAATTATTTAATATTTAAGAAAGTCTTTGAGAAAAACGTGTCGGGATTCTTTATACCATTTAGTATTAATTTTCATACAAAAAATTCGATCATAAGGAAAAAATTAAATTACTTTGTTAAGACTCACTATAGTTTTATGTTAGCATCAAACTTAGCAAACACCAATTGAATATTTTTAATTAATGATAAATTTATCGTAAAATTTAATTCATGAATTTAATTTAATTCAAATTTTTATGGATATGTCTTTATTTTGCAATAAACAGGACGAGTACAACAGTTTACACGGTGGAAAATTAAGTGTTCAAAATTTGCGTCTCTATTTAGAAAGCACTCAAGGAAAAAGCGTTACTGAAAAATTGTTCGCCAACATTTCATGGTGCATTATCCACTCGTTAAAGGCAGCAGCTCCTGTTATGGCTAATGACAGACATTGCTTTGAATGCTATGGCTATGATATCATCATTGATAATAAATTGAAGCCATGGCTTATTGAGGTATAATTTTATTCATTTATATTAATTTCTTGTAAGAAGGCTTGTATTGATAAGTATTGAAATTTCCAATCCCTTCAAGGCCTTTTTCTGTCCATAATTTTCAAACCCGCGAGCAGAAATTGGAAATTTTTTTAGCCAATCCTTTTCAATGAAGTTTGAAGAGGTAGAGTATACTCTCCAATGAAAAATAAGACATAATCCTTTCCTACTAGCGGGTCATGAAATGCATTTTATTCCCTGTGTGGGGCAAACAAGTCCATTTTTCGACCCCCCAATAGGAAAAAAACCGTGTGCAACACGGGAAAATTTTTTTTTCCCTAGTTGTACAATATACTATTATTGTCGGCCTCAAAAACACCCCAAAAGCTTAGATTTTATAAAATTTGATAAGATTATACATAAAACTACATCACTTTGTTATAAAAGAGGGAGTAGAGTTTAAACTGACAAGTTACTTTCTAACGGAAAAAAAAGTTAATTAAATCTTGCCGAATTATTTCAAGAGTTGCGGATACCAACGATTCCTTACGAAAGTTTTACGTAGTTTACAAATCTTACAGGGTATAATGTATGTATAACGATTTAGGAATAATTCAAAAGGGTCCTGTAGTTTTTAGAATAAATATTGTAGTTGTATTGTATTTGTATGTATTTTATTATATTTATTTGCATTTTGGCCATAGAGAAGAATTATTATAATTATTAGGGGAGATGTACCAGTTGCGGGACAGCTGATTCTTTCAATATGTTAAAATACCAATATGGCCAATTAAAGTAGTGTTAAATGTTTCTAATGACAGTAGCTAATTTTTGGTAAAACACCGATGTGAATATTCGCATTCCTTGTGTTAGCTCAAGACATCGTGTGTGAAAATCATTTTAAAAAGTTTTGTCGAATTATTTTCAAAGTGCCGTTATTCCAAGTTATTCAACAGAACAAGGTGAGTATTTTGTATAAAAAGTTAGTATTTTCCATCTATTTTATGATGAAATGGTGCATTGAGCCAGTTTGCGAACATTTCATAAATTTATGGCGTCATCTAAAAATGGCGTCATGTTTCGGGTGCGGGACAGCTTGTATCACGAGGTATGGGACACTTGTATTTTTTACATAAAATGTATTTTTGGCATATTTACTGTCATGTATCGACATTTTTATCGCACTAAAGTGTTTTTAAACAATAAAATTGATATTTTGATTCGGTTTTGTCCATTTGTCAATTAGAATGAAATAGTGAAAAAACACCATTTTTTATATTCCTTTTTGCCACTGAAATCTTTCAGAATTAATAAAAATTGACATTTTCTTTATTTACGGTGTTTTTACTTCATATTTTCTCATTTTAGCGGATTTTTCTAGGTGTCCAGTACCTGGTGCCAAAAATTTTTTGGTCCAGAAAACATCACTTTACGAAAATGGTCATAATTTTTTTTCTGTGTATGATATCAATATACCATCTCGTGATAAAAGTTGCAGAAATACATTTCCGCTTTAATTTGATTCTTATATGAACTCAAAATGTTACCTCAGTCAAAAGATATGGCCGAAAAACAAAACCCGTCCCGTACCTGGTACATCTCCCTTACATAATGTGATATGATCCGCGCTTAGATGATTGTTATGGGTGGTTGGGAGGTGGATCGTAGGTGGGGTAAAACAAAAAAAGTCTCGCGGGTTAATCTGTATTTTTCAAATCTATATTTACCCTTTTCTACAAACTCTCAAGGTTTTACATACAGTAACTGGGCTGGCTCCTTTTAGTACCGTAACTTGGCGCTGACTCGGGTTTGGCCGGAATTCCAACGATCCTAGTCGTGGGCCCCCGCGGCTTGGTCGGTGGCTTGCTGGGCCGGGTAGCCCTCTGGCGTGGGGGAATGAGGGGAATCTTTCCCACTGGCGCTGACCGGGCCCCAGCCTGGCGGAACGCTTTTTGCGAATCCGTGATCTTCCGGCGTTTTTCCTCGGGGAATAGGCGGCGAGGATTAATTGTGGCCCGATGTAGGCTGGCCTGAGGGTTTTTTTGCGGAGTCAGCGGAATGGGGGAGCAGGTGAGCTCGAGTTCCCAGATCGGGGATTGTAGTAGCTCCTCGAAACTCCTTCCGTGTTCCTAAGTAGGCTGTGCTGTGGCGGTTCTGGACCGGGCGGCACACTGGTCCGCTACCCGGTCAAACAGGGCGGTGAATTGGCGCTGTGGAGTGCCCGGGTTGGCTACAATCCTGGAGCGTTCAGCGGAGCTCGTCGGGTTTGACGCAGCTGGTTCGGTTGGCGTCGGGGTGGTTGGCGAAGCGGCTGGTACGGTCGGCGGCGAGGCGGTCGACGTGACCGGCGGTGCGGCGACCAGGGTGGTCGGCAGCGTTGGCTGTGGCAGGCACCCCTGCAATAGGGGCTTCGGCGTCGGATCGTATTGGAGTGCCTCGATGGTGGCTATCGCGTCTTGTGTTGCCCCAGCCTCATAGCCAGGCTTCTGGGGATCGTAGGCCTGGGGAGTATTGGCGGCCTCCCTTTTCGCCTTCAGAAATGCTTCGATCCTGGCCTTCGCACGGCGCTGGTTGGACGGGCACTTCTTGTTCTTTGACTTTCGAACCTGTGAGGGAAGACAGGCGGGAATTAGCACGAAGAAGGTCTCGTGAGTTCCGGAAGGGGCCATGGGGGTGGGGGGTGGTGACGAGTACGCCCGAGAAATCCCGTGCTTCTACGCGACTCCCTAGGAATCCAGAGAGTGGATGGTTTAGGGTAGGTGGTCACGGGAGGGGGGGGGGTGACGAGTACGCCCGAGAAATCCCGAGCGTTTACGCGACTCCCTAGGAATCCAGAGAGTGGGTGGTTAGAGTGAGTGGTCACGGGGGAGGGGAGAGGGCTGTGTAGGTACTGGTAACTTACTGCCTAGGAGAGAGCGAGAAAGCATGCGTGAGAGAAGAAGAGGGTAGAAGCTGACGTGTATACTCAGGACTTTCACTTTCTGCTATTCAAAAGGGTTTCGAAGCGACTTAAGCTTATGGCCAGAGCAAGCGGCTTCATAATATTTACTGCCTAGAAGAGGCGCGTATAACAAATGTTTGGCATTCAAAAATTATAACTAGGACATTTCTGAAAATATTTCATATTATAGGAAACCAATTAATCTCAAAATTTAAACTATAATATTTTAATTAAATGATTTTGATACAAAAATGGTGTCCAGGCTTTTTGTGAAAGTATTTGATTTTATAGAAAATTAATTCAATCACTGAAAATCAAAAAATTTCCATCCGATTATTCATAAAAAATTACTGAAAAAAAGGTATTAACAATGGTTTTTAGATAGCTGTGGCGAGTGTAAATCCCCTTACATGATACACATGAGATTTTTTTGTAAAAAATATATTGGGTTGTTCGGAAAGTAATTTCGTGAAGCTCGATATATTCATAAACGAAATACATTATATTCAGTTATATATTGACCATTTTATTCCACAACGTTTAGCCATCGTTCTGGCAACTTGAAGATTCCCAACGTAATAAAATACACTTTCATAATCTGAAGATACTAAGTTGAAGATCTAGCAGTTCACCATTAATATCTATATATGAAGGGCTAGCGGTCAAAAGGGGATGAGGCGCATTTTAAAAAAATTTCAGAAGAGCGAAAAAACGTCTATACTTTTTCAAGTTCCAATAGCTACTTAGCTTTTCGACAATTTTGCGCCTTATCTTGTTTTCACCTATAGGTCTTCATATCTAAATTTAAAATCCAGTAACCCATTTTTCTCAGTGAACCATCCAGTAAAATTTTTTTTTACAAGTCGAGCATGGAAAATTCGATATTCGACGTATGTAGAGCATAGCCAATTTGGCCCATTTCACGTTGCTTTTTTTTCTTCACTCAGTTGAGAAACACAGTCAATATTTTTAAAGATTCTTTAGCGTTATTTAGAGATATGGATAGTATCGATACTCGATTTCTCGCACCCTACTCTGCAACCAACTTCACATTCAGTCCAGTCGTCAAGTGTGCCGAAAACTGTCTAAACAATAAAGTGAAATGAGGTTAGAATCGAATAAAAAAACACAATATTAAACATAATATAGGTCGTTGTTTCGCTCCTGCTTTACACACGTCGAATATCGAATTTTCCATGCACTCGTTGTCAATAATAATATGCACAATTCATTGCAGATCGACAGATTCATTACGGCCTCGCGCCGCCAACTTCATAATCCTGGTAAATCTCCCGCTCCCAAACTTGTTGTGCATTGTACTATTATTTAATTTCTAGTGTATAAAAATGAACAAATATATCTTTCAAATTTAATATCATATACAATTTATTCTTAGAGTTTGTAAATTCGCGTTATTACTGCTTTACTAGAAAAAAGCAAAAGACTTGTTTTTGCTTAATAGTAGGTAATAGCGTAAATTGAAGCTTATATATTTTTTAAACCCATTTGTTATTACTATTTTCCAATTAAATATATGCGAAAATTTATATTTCTTTATCTATTAAGGTAAACGCATCGCCATCTTTGACTTCAACTACAGTGAACGATCGTATTCTAAAATACAAGTTGATTGATAACATACTATCCGTAGTTTTACCACCTGATGGAGTACCCGAGTGAGTAGCAAATGTATATCTATAAATCTAAATTCATTAAGAAATGATTATCCTGAAACCCTAACGCTGCACTGCCGTTTTGTTATTAGCGTTGATATACGGAGAAAATTTGAATAGTAGCCTTTACAGTAAAGAATATTAAAAATAGTGTATTGTGACATTATCGTAGCGTTTAACATTTAGCACTGTAATAGCACTGTAACTAAATAAGAATTTAATAAGGTAGATATTAATATTTGAAAAACTATAAGAGATTCTCTGAAATGCAGAGTAAACGCCATAATGAAGCAGATTAAAGCGTTGATGAAAGCACTGGAACGCTTATGATTGTGGATGTGAACCATTACAATCCGTTTCAGAAGGTTACGAAGAGTTACATAAAAAAAACATTTCCGGTACTAAGTTTTCGTAAGCGTATCTATATATTGCACACGTTTTCATATATCAATATATTCATGAAGGAGGTAACTTGGGACGCTAAACTATACTATACGGAAAAAAGTAAACATCGGTGGTCAATGTCCGGACGTTGCTGACAAATTTCCAGATGAAAACTAAAAACAATTCATCCGTCTACAATATTCGGACATCGATTACCAATGTCCCGCGCATTGCGACGCAATGTTCAGGGAATTTGGCGTCTGAGCATTGTCTTGCGATGTCCGGAGATTAAGCTTGCGATATCTACGCAGTTTTTAATAACGTGCGATACATTGTTCATCACTTTACTGGGCACGATTCTTCGATATTTCGTGCATTAGTGAACAAAGCGCTGGAAATTGGTGAGTGATGTCCGGGCATCGGTAATTGTTCTGAAAATTGCGTCGCAATGCGTGGAACATTGATAATCGATGCCTGGATTTTCATCTGGACATCTGTCACCGATTTTTACTTTTCTCCGTGTACGCATACGTAGTGTGATTAAAAAGTAACGAGAATTTTAATTTTATCGGGAAGTATGTATTTGTTCTTTAAGGTTCATTCCGTTCTCTTCGAAGTAGTCCTCTTGTAATATTATGCACTCATTCTAACGTAGCTTTCAATCTAAGAAACATTGGTAGAACGCCTCTTTAGGTAACGTCTTTATTTCATTTACAGTTGAAAAACGTTGTCCTTTGAGTGTCCGTTTGAGTTTGGAAAATAGGAAAAAGTCACAGGGGACTAGGTCTGGAGAAAAGGGTGCTAGCGGCATCACAACAGTTTTTTGTTCAGTCAAGAACTGTTGAATGAGTAACCAGTTATAGTTATAGTTTCGTCACCAGTTATGACGTGTTTGAACAAGTCGGGGTCGTCATCGACATTAGCCGGCATTTGTTCAGCGAATGTTACGCCATGCTTTTTTTGTTGAAAATTCAACAGTTTTGGAACAAATTTAGCTACCATTCGTTTCATATTCAAAACATTAGTAAAAATTGTTTCGCATGAGCCGTATGAAATTTCTATTTTTTCATCAACCTCTCTAATAGTAGTTCTACAATTAGCAAGCACCATTACTTTTACTTTTTCCACATTTTCATCAGTGATGAATGTGCTAGGACGCCCAGGCCTTGCGTCATCTTTGACGCCTTCTCATCCTTTCCGAAAGCGTTTGCAGCACTCATAAATTCGTGGTTGTGACATCGCGTCATCGCCAAAGGCCTTTTTTAACATTTTGAACACTTCGCTGCACTTAATTATTTTTTTAACCCAAAATTTCAGACGAATTCTCTGATCAGACATCAGTCGGACATACGCTGTTGGACAATCGCTGAACATACGTCAGTACGTCTTTCTTTTTCGCTCGCTAAACACAAATTATGTGCCAAATCAGGCTGACAATTGACACGTACGTCACTGACAGAACTGCCTATGTACAGGAAAAAAATCAAATCAATTGAGAAGATACAAAATTCTCGTTATTTTTTTACCACCCCACGTACGTAATTATAAACATAACACTAATACACGCAACACTAAACTCGCTATGACCTACTATGACCGATGAATCGCACAGACTACGCTGGGAGTAAAGATTCGAACAGTCCTTATATACTCACTAGACAAAATTCCATCGCTTGTGGATTGGATAGTTTTCTTCATAACTCGAGAAATAAAAATGGTAAATTTATTTTAAAAATTGCAAATTATTTTTCAGAAACAAGGTCAATTATTTGAATTATAAATCATTAAAGTTTTTTGTTTTTTTGATACTTGCAGATTGCTTGCAGATCGCTACCGCCCCCTTCAATAACTAAATTATACTTAATGACTAAATCCCTTTTTTGGAAACGTTCTTAAATTACCGAATCCATTTGTTAAGAATATATTGGCAGCTCGGTAATTTATGAATCGAGGAGAGAAAAGCTTCGATAACACTGTCAGATGATAGAACATTCAAAGAGGAATTATTTATATCATGTTTCTCATAAGCATAATAATGTTCATTAAAAACGGTATCGTAAAGATGCTTGGCGATGATCTGAAATTTGTTATCTTGATTTATAATTATCGCGTGAACAATCTGCAATTGCGAACCTTTTTCAGTAAACAAGACGAATATCGAATTGCGGGTAATTTTGTAGTCGAAAAAAATTACCCAGTTTGTTGTCAGCAAATTATTTTCCGGTGATGACTCCTATATTAATTTCAAAAATTGATTGATATTTTTCAATTATCTGTAGGCAATTGGTTTAGTTGGACCAATAGTGAAAATCGTAAGACGATTTTTAGCACAAAAATCGATTATTCAAAATTAATTGATGTTTTGGCGCAATTATACAGCATACGTAAACGTGGCTAATTGCAGAATGAGATGTTCAATTAAGTTCAATGAGGTGTTCAATGTGAAACAACAAATATTTATTTATGATATTTCCCAGTAAATAAAATAAAACCACGTCGAAAGTTATTATTTAAAATAAGTTATTGATTCGTTAAGGTTTAAAAATTTTAAAAGCCTACGGGGGGCACGTTATACTTGCATTTGCACTTGAGAAAATACCTTGAGCGTTCGGCTAGTCGAGATTGTAAACCTTACCGAATGGACATTAGCCAACATTATCTACACTGAAGCGATTATAGAAATAGGAGTAATATTACCCTCAAAGATATGAATGTCAAATAAATATCTATTGGGTCATAGTTACAATCCTCAAAGGAATGCTTGTTATTTTTATCTTATTTTTTAACAAATTTTATATCGTCCCTTATACTAATTGCCTCAGCTTTTACTGTCTACTGTTCCAGTCTAAGATTTAAAAGAATACAATCCTCACTTTTCAGTGTTACGATGCAGATCACGTATACTCTGAAAATAATGTTAAACATTACCATGATGTCACGATACACTATTTTTAATATTCATTATTGTGACGGCTACTATTAAAATTTTCTCCATCTAAAGGGTTTTCCAATAGGGACATAAAAATTTTATCTATGAATAAAACACAGAAATATTTGAGATATTGAGTTCAAATTTATTGTGGGTGTAGTGCAAGCATTATCGAAATCCGATATCGGTCATGTGACCACCACGAGCCCGTTTACAGCGGTCGATTTTTGGACCCAATTTTCCACCATTCTGGCACACATTTCGACCGGAACGTTGGCAATTTCGCGTTGGATGTTGTCTTTGAGGTCGTCTAAAGTTGCTGGTTTGTTGGCATAGACCAGTGACTTGATACGGCCCCATAAAAAGAAATCTAATGGCGTTAGATCGCATGAACGAGGCGGCCATTCGACCGGACCATTTCTCGAGATAACACGTTCACCGAATTCGCCTTTCAATAAATCGATTGTTCGGCGTTTCAAATGATCAAGTGGCTTTAGTTCTTGAGTCAATTTAATCTTGAAAGCATTATTTGGCTCATTTTGAATCGATGCATTTACGGCTGCGATTATTTCTTCGCTTCGAGCAATACGACGTCTTTTTGGCACCGGAACGTCTAATAGTGTAAATTTGGTCTCGAATTTATCCACTATAGCACGCACAGCCTGTCGGTTGGGACGATTATTACGGCCGAAAATTGGAGTAAGCGCTCTTAAAGTTCCAACTACCGACTCAGAATTTCGGTAGTAATTTTTAATAATTTCCAAACGTTGCTGGTTCGTGAACTTTACCATGATGGAAATGTTGACTTTAACTAACGTTTTGACATTGACAGTTCATTCAAAAAGTTTAAGGGTGCGTTCATATAAAGATACGAAATTGTTATGTCCCTATTGGAAAACCCTTTATTTATCAATGGCTAAATTATAGAAACTTTGAGATTTTCAAGGGTGGTTCGATAAGTAACTTGGTTTGATGCGAAAGACAAAAATTTGAGTTTTGTATTGTTTGGACATAATCTCCTCGAAGTTCAACATACTCGGCCCAAAGTTTCAGAGAATATCTGAGCACTGCTATAAAGTTCATTAAAATTTGCTGAAACAATTTTCTCCTTGTATTCGAAGGTTCTGTAGATCATTTTTGTAAGTATTTAATGAATTCAAGTGATTAATTGAAAAGTTACACTGCTGTGCTAAAGTCGTCGGACACTTTTTTTAACCATTCACATTCAAGCTTATAATTAAGAAAATACCTACCAATAATTGTTTTCTTCAGAATAACACGGAAGGTGAAAAAATTCTGCATTTAATGACACCAAAACGAAGTATTTTAGTCGATCAATAACAAAGATATTGCGAAAAACGTCAAGATTACAAAATTTTCTTGATACTGTTAAAGTGAAAACTTAGAATAACAAAGTTTCATAAATTTTTGGTTTTGAGCTCAAACTTTGGCTGCATTCATGAAAAAATTATTACAGTTTTCCTGGTAAGAAGGTGGGCATTGAATGGTATTGAAATGTCAAGATCAGGGAAGAAACGGAATCGAGAATGGAACTTTTGAATGCCTTTTAATTCCTAGGTATTAAAAGGCATTCAAAAATTTCGTTCTCGATTCTATTTCTTCACAGATTTTGATATTTCAATGTCATTTAATGCTTACCTTCTTACTGGGTGCTATTTACATTTCTAATATTCTACGTAAATCTCATTTTGTAATGAGTCAAGAAAAGTTAAAGAATGTTCATTATTTCGAGAGTTATTCAAAATTTAAGGGAATTTCGCCGTTTTTGGCAATATGTTCGTTAATAATTGAGCCACCGAATTCTATAACCCCGCATGAAGTAGGATGTTAAGAATAGGCCATTTTTGGCCTGCGAGTGTAAAGTGAATATTCACCAAAAAATTGTTTTTTGGTTTACTCTAGAAGGGACAGTAACATTTATTCCATTGTGAGGTACTGGGAACATTTAAAATAATGAGCGAAGTAAAGTTCGTCTTACCCCGTAACTAAGTGAAGCATGTACGCATATCCTCCGCTCATATTTCATTAATTTGTGGCTTAATTTTCAATAAACTTGGTATACAAGGGATTTCGGTGATATTCTTTTGAATTTCAAAGTCAGGAATACGAGATTCAAGATGACGAGTCCAACACGGCCGCCGCCAAAGTGGTTCAGACATGCAAATGTTTTTCAAAATACATATAGATCATATTACAAAGGGTCTTCATGGTGCTCCTCTCGATTTTGAGCAGGAAAACTCTGAGCTCAAGATGTCGGACCCAACATGATTACCGTTGGAATATAATTCAATATTGATATTACATAAGTTTTCGATGGTGCTGTTTTCAAATCTGAAGTAAAAAAAATGCATGATAACGGACACAATATGGCCGATAGTAAAGTTGTCAAAAATTGCAAATGGTTGAAACTCATTAAATTCATATTAAAAAGATTTCTTATAATTCGATTTTTTGTTACAAGTCGAAACTGATATGCAATCAATGTTTCTCATTGAAGCCAAACATGATGCTACTTCTTCAGCGTTCACCGAAACAGGAAAGTGAGAAGTTGTGAAATCGTCTAGAATTTTAAAAAAATCGCCTTCTCCATGTTGAGAACAGGCGTGTGCACGATTAGGAACGTATACATTATTTTTTCATTGTCAAATGAAGGCCTCTTTGATCTTTTTGTATTTAAATAACATTTTTTTTAGAAGTATACACCATCCATTTGATGTTACTCGGAGCGAGCCCTTTCTTCCAAGGATGGTTCACACATAGAGCAAATGAGTATGGTAGTTCAATACCAGAATATCCACACAGAAGTAGTTGAACCAAACAGAACAGAAGTTTGGATCCAGAGCGTCAGACATCTGGATCTGTACTCTTATGAACGTATACTTAAATATTTAGAAAGAAACAAATGAAGATAGTACACTAAAAAGATAGCGGCAACTGCTACACAAATAAATAATGGGTGAATCATGTCACCAGTCCTTGGATAGCACTCAAAATATTCTAATCTAATACTTAAAAAGAAACAAATGAAAATCGTACATCAAAAAGATTGCGACAACTGTTATACAACCAGTCTGGGTTAGCAGATTAAAAATATTCTGGTCGAATACGCGTAAGGTACACATGAACCCTTCAACAGACGCTATTATTCTTCTGATCTTCATGTATTTTGAAAAATATTTGCATGTTTGAACCATTTTGGCATCTTTTTCCTTCTTGCAAAAATTTGTTTTCCGTAATGTTTATGAAAAAACTCAAAGAACTGGATTTTTCCGAAGAGAAAATTTAATTAATATTTAGTCTTCAACTCGCTCTCGAAGACAACGTTCTTAATATTTTTATATGAAAATTAAAGAGGTTACTCTTTATACTATTATAAAATGTTGAATCGCTTTGTTTATCGAGGGAATTTTGAGTAAGCGCAAACTTCCTGCGGAAGAAATATTCATTAGCATGTAATACATTTTTCTAAAAAGTTTTTGGGTCATTAAATGCAGAATTTTGTTGCCTTCCAACTTCCATGTTATCCTAAGGAGAATATGTATAATTAGATATTTTCTAAATTAAAAGCTTAGTGTGAATAGTTAAAAACAAGTCTCCGACGACTTTTACACAGCAGTGTATGTAAAAGAAGAAGACTTTTATTGTTGCATTATTGGAGTGTCTAGCAGAAAGACGTGTATTAGAAATCATTGATTAATTTCTACGTCCAATAATTAAGTGATTATTATTCAATCCTTTGATATTCTTTTTTAGTCTTTAATTTGTTATTTCAGCTATCAGAAATCTTTAACTTTTGAAATAATTCCTTTTATATATTCCCTAGTTGACTTTATTTACCATACACGTACTATTCTTCGAATAATTATTATGTAAAAAGATTTTATGATTGTAGAAGATGTTATTTAACGTCTGGGATTTCTAATATTAAAATAGAGAAAATGATCGGTTCTTCCAAACAAATAAATGAAGAACGAGAAAAAAATTGCCTCGTCCCAGATTCGAACCGGGGTCGCCACTTTACATGAGTGGTACGCTAACCGATTACGCCACAAAAGCGTCAGCAGACACTTCCTCGTTCTTCCTAGTCTCTCACAAGCTGATACTCTCCGTATTCATGCCTATAAGTTTTAGTGCTAGATGGAGACAAAACGTTTAAAATGTTAAAAATAAAGAATTGAAATTCACCTCGACCGCGAGTGAACTTAATTTATTAGATTTGGACTAAAAGACATCGGGGAATTGAAGTGAAAAAGAAAACTGATTAAAGGTAGATAGAATTGAGTAAAACTCTCCTAGGACGGGTCTAGGCATACCTGTTAAAACCAAAAAACCCCCTCTCACGAACCAATACACCGCCCGCGGAACCGCCTTTCGGCTTTAAACTTCGCGGGCAGTTGGTCCGCGGGTGCAGGCCCCGATGCGATTTCTACTGGCCCCCGTTGTTGCCGCGCTCTGCACGTCCATCGAGCTCCCTGGTCTTCATCACCAGGGTGACGAATGACTCGACAAGCATCCATATCTGTTCAGACTGGAGCATGAGAGAGACCATCGTCTCAGGAGTGAGTTGTGCGCCCACTGCCCGACCGACAGCCTCCCTTTTCGCACCCCACCTGGCATAGACAAAGAGTGTGTGCTCTGCATTTTCCACAAGGGAACCGCAGTAGCGACACGACTCATTGTCTCTTTTCTTGAAGCGCTTCAAGTACGCATTAAAGCAACCATAGCCCGAAAGCGCTTGCGCCAGGTAAAAGCCGACTTGACCGTGCTTTCTATCCAGCCAGGTGTCGAGCTCCGGCATCAGACGGTGTGTCCATCTCCCGGAATGGTCACCATGCCATCTCGTCTGCCATTTCTCGACGAGTCTGTGCCTTCCATCCTTGCGGATGGTGTCGAAGACTTACTGTTCGCCGATCTCTCGTCAGGATCAGATTCTGGCACGTCACAGCGCCCAGAGATCCGCCTTCATTCTCCCACTCTTTCGTGACTAGCCAATTAGTTTCTACATCTAACTCTAACTCCTACTCTTAAATTCTATTTCAATCTCTACCTACTCTTTAACTATTTGTTAGATGACAAACTTATGGCATGTTTTTATGGGCATCGCTCGACCCTCAACATAAGGAACGTCTTGTGTCCGAGTGGTTCTGACCGTCCTTTTATGACACAATGCAGCTTAGACCGTTATAAGCCTATAGTTTTATAGTTTTTTGAACACTTAGGGTTGTTTGAGTGATTTATTACATTTCCAGTCCTTTTCCGCTGAAAGTCTTATTTTCTACGTCGTAAATAAAATAGTTAGTAAAGCTAAAGAAATACAGTCTACGCTCTTCTGAAAAGTTCTGTTTTATATAAATTGTCATTCCTAATTCTACAAAATTTAAAACCCTGAACTAGCATGCTTTGGACTAAGTAAGTCCTCTTTTCAATCCCTATATTAACATAAATTTCCTGGTAAGTAAACTTTAGAAATAAACTAAACATCTGTTGAACACTCCATGCCCAATGCAAAGAATATTTTACTATTATTCTATTCATTCTATTCTATTGCAAGGCTAGTCACGTTTTACTACGAACATCCTTCCCATATTTCCAACTCAGTCTCTCTTTATATTATAATATACTTATATCGAATTGCCCATTTTAGTAGTACCAATTTCTCTATATTTTAATCAACAAACCACATTTACCTAGATTATACTTAAATCCTATGATTGATTTCCACTTTATTCGATACCGTGAGGTGCTGCCTCTTTAGGTGCATTGCGTAACGATCGCTCATCGTTACAAAAAACGGTACAAACCCTATAGGCAATATAAATTATAGGCATGAATTCAAAAAGTATCAGCTTGTAAGTGTCTGCACTAATATCTTAGATATATGCTCTCGTATAATTAAACGATCTGATTGGTTAGTCATTCTCATTAACTCAAAATCGACGATTTTAATGCACTATTAATGTTTATTATAACAGTGTTAGGTGGAATAAATGTCCTTCACCTGAAGCAATGGGCAATTTTGAGCTACTTTTAGACGAAGAGTTAGCTGCACAAGACGAGCGAGACAACTTTAATGGGAAATCAAAATGTTCAGCAAGCAAGAGAAAATAATTATGAACATCAAACAATATACGTATTTTCCTAAATTTTACGTACTTTTGCAATAGCTACCTTTGCATTAAAACTACAAGTTCTTACTTTCAATAAAATGTTTCCATTATATGAAAGGCAAAATTTTCGTCTCGATTTTTTGATGGTATTTTTATGAGAAATTGGCAAAGTTAAATCAAATTACATTGATATTTCTAAGGCTGTTGAACAAAACACAGAAATGGATAACGACAAATTCAAAATGAATATTTAATTTTAATAATTGTTGATAATCTTGAATAGTCAATACTTGATAAGTTTCCATTATGAATATTATTTTTACATATTTCAGTTTCTCCAATAAAGAAAAGAACTTCGTTCTGCGGTTGGACATATAATTCTTAGATAATTATTATGCCAAGGTTATTATCTAGGTAGAATATGATGAGCATTACCTCATGTCGAGAGATCTTTTAATAGCCCTGAATACAATGAAACGTTAAACTCTACCGTTTTAGTATTTTGTATTGGCATTGGGTCAGCTCATTTCCATCACGAATAAAGGATTAAAAGAACATGTCCTAGATATAGAAAACAAGAAGCATGTTTAAAAAAGATAAAAAGGCAAACGTTTGGGCCACAAATGGGGGCCCTCTTCAGTGCTGGTCAATTTTCTGAACTTAATGACTAAGCTGTAAGCGTGCAATAGTATATTATGTGCCTAGGCGCACAATGAGGGTTATTGCGCGACGAGCGACAATGCTCGCAGGAGATCGAAGCCAAGGCGTAGTCAAGGTATAGGTGATGCGTAGTCGAGACGTAGCTGATGCAAAGCCGAGACGAAGCCGAGGCGCGATCAGTCCTTCAAGCATTGTCGCGAGTCTCGTAATTTCCCGAATTGTGTGCATTGGCACGTATTCTATTTTATGTGACTTTAGTGCGTATACGAGTTTTTATGCGTACACTCAAATCTAATCTATTATAATTTTCTTCCATTACACTTGATAATTCGCGACTAGTCCCTGCCATTTTGATTTTATCGATCTTGTGTAGTAGTAGCGTGTTGTAATAGAGCATGCGCGGTTCAAATGTACAAGGCTTTGTCAGTAGGGTGCTAACGCTGTACGAAGAAGAAGAATAAGAAGAAGATTGTGCTCCACTGTATGGCTATAGGCGCATGCGCAGTTTAATCTATACATTTCATTTCTCTGTAGCGCAATACACAATATTGCGCTACTCTTAACTGTAGCGAAAAAACGAGTTTACGCGCCGGAGGCACATAAAAAAATAAATTATTTATAGTAAAACTAGATTTTTTTGTTTGTTTTCTCAAGTATGATATTTTATAAAAAACGTGCAAGGAACTTATGCAATGGGGCAAGATTCAAGTCATTCTGGAATCAGACCGCTCCAAACCTTTAAAAAATATAATATTTCCCTTGAATTCAAATTGCTTCTTCTGAAGGATTCTCTAAACATGTGGTCTTAGACTTTTTTTCTCTCTCCTCTCTTCGAACACTCAAGTGTATTTGGGTCTCGAGTAGCCAGGACATAGACTGTGTATGGGGTATGTTTATGCGTTTTGAAACTTGACCCTTCACAACAAATGGTCAGTGTATATATTAATTCTTTACGCTATTTTTTAAACTGTACTGCTCTCTTTTCAAAGCAGTTTCATTTTTGACACCGAACAGAGTGTGCGGCTAATTATATCTGCTGCCACTGTGTCTAAAAAGGAATCAAGAAAATCATAAATTAAAAATTAAAAATCTGTGTTCTGTGATGTGCATACTTCTCAAAGGTGTTGTGGGCCTCCCTGATGGATACTGGTGTTTTTCTTTACAAAATTAGTATTTCAAAGAAATTTTTTGCATAAAAATATCATTATTTATACGTGGTTCTTGTTTGTGCCTTTGAGCAGAAGTAATTTTGTGGCCACAATTTTCATGAATTGGCTAAACAGGAGCCTTTCTTCTCGTTTTTTGAGGACTGTGGTTTGGAGCGGTCTGGTTCCATAACGACTTGGATCATGCTCCATTGCATAAGTTCCTTGCATATTTTTTATAAAATATCATACTTAAGAAAACAAACAAAAAAATCTAGTTTTACTATAAATAATTAATTTTTTGCACGCTTACAGCTTAGTCATTAAGTTCAGAAAATTGGCTGGCACTGAAGAGGGCCCCTATTTGTGGCCCAAACGTTTGCCTTTTTTATCCTTTTTAAACATGCTTCTTGTTTTCTATATCTAGGACATGTTCTTTTAATAATTTATTCCTGATGGAAATGAGCTGACCCAATGCCAATACAAAATACTAAAACGATTAAATTTTAAGACATGAACACAAGCATGTCACAAAGTTGAACTCTACACTTAAGTTCGTTATGGTATTTTTGTTATTGGCATTGGGCCAGTTCCTTTATATTACAAATCAATAATGAAGGAAAAATATTATATGGATAAAAAGGCAGGAAACATATTATCTAGATAAAAAGAGAAACGTTTCGGCCTCAAATCAGTGCCAGATAATTTCGTGAACTTAATAAATAAGCTGTAAACGTGCAAAAAAATTAATTATAGTAATATTAGATTTTTGCTTTTCTTGTTTTTTTTTTATTAAATAACATAAAAAAATAAAAATAACAAAAATCAAAAACATGCAAGGAACTTATGCAAGGGCAAGCAAGGTGGAGGAGAGAACTGAATACATTCTGTCAAAAAAGTACCGGGAATTGGTCAATAAAACACAAACTATTTATTATTCATCCAAATTTATTCTATCGCTCTCAAAGTGGGCTCCTCCCGAAATAATACACTTAGGCCAACGAATAATCCAATCATCAAAACATTTTTTAAACGCATTCTCCGGAATCGACTTTAGTTCTTGCTGCGAATTATCTTTCATGTCTTCTATCAACTGAAAACGGGTACTTCAAAGTGGTAATTTGAGTTTTGGAAAGAGAAAAAAGTCGGCCGGAGCCATATCAGGTGAATACGGTGGTTGTTCGATGATATTCGTTGAGTTTTTGGCCAGAAATACGTGATGATGATTTTCAGTCAGCATTTCCTTCACTTTAGCGATGTTAACTTCAGTTGAAGACGTTGGTGGCCGACCAGAGCGAGGCAAATATTCCATCACATCTTGACCACTTTGGAATGCACTGTACCACTCATATGCACGTGTTTTTCATAAAGTCGATTCACCGTAAGCCTTCTGTAACATTTTCAGCGATTCCGCACACGAAATTCCATTTGCAATGCAAAATTTGAGACAAATTCCTTGTTCTATATTCTTATCCATTGGAAAAATCGCGAAACATACTTGAGATAAACTGACAACATTGAGCACTGTGAACAAACTAAATGACAGATCGCGCTCGAACTCCAAGTCCGTATAGAGGACAGTGGTGCCAGCGTAGCGTCAAAAAGGTTTTTGATAATCTCTTTAAGCGGGCTTTTTGAATGATCAAGTCTCAAGTCTCGGATATCCTGTGAATTGCAAAAAAAAAGGAGGATAATGGAGGTAATGGAAGGACAGAGGGTGCTAAAATAGGTGCGAGCCTACTTGCCAAAGGAAGAATTACGAATTCTTTAACATCACAAGCTTCTATTTATCTATCTTTCTGAACAATGGATACTTTTCATGGTTTTATCTAAAAGCAGTTCTCCACAATAGAAATGAATATAAAGGGTGATAAATTTAGAGGTATAGAATTTTAAATTGAAATAAAACAACGAAAATTCAAATTGATAGGGCCATCTTTTCTATTTTTGTGTAGAACCATTCACGACATTTATTTTTTAAAATAACCCCTTTCAAATGTTGGCCGCAACTGCGCTTTAATTCGTCCATCCGTAAACACCAATATTGAATGACTCGCTCGAGGACTTCGGTCGGTATCTCGCTAATAACTTCAGTAATGTTGGCTTCCAATGCCTCAATAGTAGCTGGTTTATCCACAAAACATTTAGACTTTACATACCCCCACAAATAAAAGTCCAAAGGTGTGATATCACACGATCTTGGAGGCCAATCCACCGGTCCGAGAGATAAATTGCTCACCGAAACGACTACGCAGTAAATCCATTGTTTTACAGACTGTATGACATGTAGCGCCGTCTTGTTGGAACCAAATGTCGTGAAGATTACGGGCTTCAATTTCCGGCATCAAAAATCGCCCAAGTAGTACCATAAGATAGGCCAAGTTGTTGAGATCGGCGCCGAATCGATTCTTCCGAGTCTTCGGCAAAACTCTCATTTACAGCCGCAATATTCTCTACACTTCGGGCTGTACGTGGTCTAATCGGTCGAGTATCATCCAATAATGTTAAATTATTCTCGAGTTTGCCGATGGTATGCTGAATAGTGCATTCGGTAGGACGATTATGTACACCATAAATTGGCCTGAGCGCGCGATAAACACTTTTCACAGAGCGTCCATTTTCGTAATATAATTGTACGATTTGTAAACGTTGTTGAGGCGTAAGTCTTTCCATGATGAAATTTCAATAAAAACTGAATAAAATTGTGTATTTAGTTTGACAGTAGTCACGCGTGACATGTCAATAAAACCCTATTGGAAAAAGTACCTCCAATTTGATCATACTTTACATATATTTTGCTTACTCAGGCAATCCATCTTAGACACGTATGATAATTTCAAAAATCTGTTTAAAGCAATTGATTTAACACTTTGCCTCCGTGACCACTGTTAAATAAAATAGTGGCCATGCGGGAAAAGTTTGATTCTAGGTTCTGGAAATGTCACCAAATAAGCCTTATTAGAATGGAATCAGATTTTTATTACATATTAAGCTGGGTTTTGCGAAGAAGTTTGTCAAAGCCTTGGATAAGGAAGAAAACAGCTCGAAGTACCTTTGTGAGAAATTCCATTACCTAGGTGATTATAAAATCAAGGAGAGAATTATTGTGGAACAGTGTATCAGCCTGCTGATCTAAGATACAAAGTTTGAAGATGCACTAGGATGTTTAGAAACGTGAGTGAAGATCAGGATAAAAGGTTTCATTAAGAGTTGGAAGAGATGAATAAAAGGTATCAAAATAGTTGGAATGCTTGAATGTTGGGTGGTTTTTTGCTAGACTCTGAAAAGTAACAATCCTGAAATGACGCACAACTGATCAATTTGATTTAAAAACAATATTCTCACATGCATATATTTTATAAATACTTTATTTCTAATTAACTGCAATAACAGGCCGTAATTGTTGAATTAATTCATAACAATTTTGAAGACGAATACGATCGCCTACTCTTTCAAAAGTTTTGGCAGCTTCTGTCAACATTCCTGCACGCTCTCCAGGAGATGCAAGTAACAATACAGGCAAATGCCGGCACGCTAAACATAAAGCAGCAGCATGCTCACGTTCCCCGCTAGCTTGTTCTTGCGATCGATCTTTCCCACAAATTAAAGATGTTCGTGAATTTCGTTGGTGGACGCTGCGATCTAGCAAATTTTGGGTCTTTACTGGTGCTGCACCTGCCATAAGACGAGCTGTTGCTTCATATAAAACAACTCTGGAAAACAAGGCCTAAAAGACAAGTTTACATAAATAAGATCAATAAGATTTAGTTTCATATCATTTTACGATTTAAATTTTCACCAGGAATGGGCATACTACTGAGTCCAATTGAAACATTTTATACCACTTGAATGTTCTTGTTTTCGATAGAGCCTGGTCACCGATGGCCTTCTGCAACATCCTCAACGTTTCTGTAGCAGAAATTTCATTCCGCACACAAAATTTAATGCAACTTCTTTACTCAAAAAAATCAGACATTGTAAAAATCGAAAAAAAAAAACACTTTTTATTGTTCACAAAAACGAGCGTCACTTTTGAACAAATATTTTTGAGATTTTATATACCCGCGTAATTTAAATTCGAAGTTCCCGGTTTCATTTGGACACAGTAGTATAACATACATAGATATGTTACACGAGTTTTCTACATGTATATTACCGTAGAAAATCTCAAGTGACCATTCTGAAGATAAAATACTTCCAATTTTTACTATTTTAAGCAGGAAAACATTTTTACGGTGTAGGAGTGAGAGATCTTTAGTACTACACCGGTGGTATTTTCTAGAATTTTCATTTTGCAACGAATTTAAAAGCAATTATATTCAAACCCAACTTGTTATTTAACATTTTTTTCGTATTAAATTCAAAGTTTATAAACTCCCTCAACATTTTCGGCATATTTTTGTTCTACTTGCACTACACGAATTAGAAAAGATCAATAATAATTGTTATTAGTTATTAATTATAAAACATGACCTCATGTAACATTCTATAATCTGCTGTTTAATGCTAAAACTACGAAGTAATAGTAATAATACTCTTACTTCGTGGCTAATACAAACCAAAAAATATCTTACCGGAATACGATGATAGAGTTGTTTGAGACACATTAAATCTCTTTGGAATACTGGAAGATATGGACTAATAGATGAAATACGAGTTTCATTATCTTGTTCTTGCCACATCTTAGTTCTCATTTCTAGTAGCCAATCACAAATCCAAAGTTGAGTTAGCTATAAAAAGAAGTAATTGCTGAAATATAGGACCTCTTTTAATGCAAAACAAAGTTATGATTTTTTGATACTGTTGTTTCTCTAAATTATTATCAAATAAAAATATACTGGCGGAGTTTATTTTTCTTAATACTATTATATAATGTTTTTGCTTACGCAATGTTTTATTTAAACATGACTTTTATCATTAGGCACGAAATAATTCAAGTGCACAATAGATATAAAATTTTATAATATAAAAAGGAAGTAAAAACACCTAGCTAAAACAAAAAGAGGTTTCTGACTATTCCAGAAGCAGATAGCTGCCATCTGCCTGATTATCTAGAAACATTCTAACTGTGCTCACGTTAAAAAAAACAACTTCCTAGAACTTTGAGAAAAGTCTCAATATATACACTGCCCTGCAAAAGTTTGGACTCACTTAGAAAAATCGTTTTTTTTGTTGTATTTATCGCTTTAATTATCGTTCTCAGACAGTTTCATACAACGTATTTGTTTAGAATAACATTTTATTAATAAGTAATAAACATTTACTTGTGATATTCTTGAGTTTCTTTCTGGAAAAAAATTGAGAAAATCAATCCAGCCGTTCTTCATCAATATGTTGGCCTTTCGATTTGATGCTTGCCCTACAAATTCTGGGCATTCTTTTCACCAATTTCTGAAGTCTTTCTGGTCGCAATCGTTGCCAAGCCTGCTGAAGACATTGCCACAAGTGAGATTCGCTGGTTGGATGCAGTTTCCGCACTTCTCTGACCTGCTCATCTCACAAGAGTTCGATGGGATTTGCATCCGGCGATTGTGGTGGTCATTCCATGAATTTAAGAGTGCGTGCAGCTTCTTTCGATCTTGAATAGTTCGTACAAAGTTTTGAAGTATGTTTAGGGTCGTTATCTTGCTGAAATACAAACCCCTCCCCTATCAAATCGATGCCAGATGGAATAGCGCTTCGCTAAAGTATCTGGTGATAGTCTTCTTTCCGCATTTTTCCGTCGATTTTTACCAAGGCGCCGACACCAGCATAGCAGAAACAACCCCTACCATCAAACTACCACCGCCAAACTTAACTGTTGGCTTTACACATTGAGGTGCGTGCCGTTCATCAGATTTTCTGCGGCAGTACATTCGCCGTTTGCTACCGAAAATTTCAAATTTGAACTCATCGGTCCATAACACCTGTTTCCATTGTTCGATAGACCAATTTTTGTGTTTTTTTGCCCATTTGAGTCGTTTACGGACGTTTACCGATCGCAACAATGGTTTTTTGGCAGCGACCCGTCCATACAAACCGACATCATGCAACCGACGTGTGACCGTTGTATCGGAGATCGGCTTAGGTAGCGTTTGATTGATCTCGGCTCTGATATCTGGCACTGTTTTGAGTCTGGACCGCTTACTAAACACTTGTATAAGTCTATCATCACTTTTTGTCGTCTTTCTGGGTCAGCCCGAGCGTTCCCTGTCGGAAAAAGATTTGGTTTCAGCGAATCTCTCCAATGTTGTACGGACTCCTTTCTGTGAAGCTCCCAGTATTTGTGCAATTTTTCGCTGCGAATGGCCGGTTTCACTTAAAATTACTATCTGAGCACGTTTTTCTTTCGGTATTCGCTTTGCTCTTGCCATTTTCAAGACTATAGACACAATTTTGAAGGAGCAATATTGATGAAAATATTGTGCAATGAGCAACTGTCTTTCAAGTGTCAAAGTGACGAAATTTGCGGTTATTGTACAGACAATCGACGGCAGATAGGGTTCGAAGTCATTGGTGCGCATTTTGAAGTATCGATGCATTGAGCAAAAATTGATTCGAGGTAAAAAAAATGTTGAAGTAATTAAAAATGATATATTTTAAAATAAACATACTTTGATACAATAAATAAATGATAATTGAAAGAAAACGCTCAAAAGTTATCAATACAATATTGTTCTGAACAAATACGTTGTATAAAACGGTATGAGAACGATAATTAAAGCGATAAATACAACAAAAAAAACGATTTTTCTAAGTGAGTCCAAACTTTTGCAGGGCAGTGTATATATATATATATATATATATATATATATATATATATTATAAAAAATATATATACTATAACTAGGTTGTTTGATATTGACATGATATTTTTATGAGAGGTCGCCGCTAATAACAAACGGCTATCAATGTTGAAAAGTTGCATCCTTCAAACCTCTTCCGTCAAAATTTGAGCCAAATCCATTCATTATTTTACATGTTACAGTGTCTGAAAGCAACCAAACTCCTAATTATTTACCAATTTTTTACTGGAGCATATTATTTTGCATTATTGAATTCGTTGGTTGACGAAATCAGGAAGAAACTGCCACATCGAACATTGCACAGGCCAAAAAGCATGAAGAAGTTAAATGAGAAACAAAAGGGTATTTTGGAGGGTTTGACAAGTCGTATTATTTTGAAGGCATAGAAAAGTTGAAAGATCTTTGGACTCGTTGTATCGAGCTAAAAGGAAAGTATATTGAGAAATAAAACTGATTTTTGCAAAAAAATAAATTCATGTTCATTTTATCACGTTAATATCAAACACCCTAGTATATAGATATTACAAAAAAGCTTCAAATTCCGATCGTTTTGGAAAATATTAATAACTCTAAAAATAACTAACATTTTCAAAAGATTTTTGCCTCGTTATGAAGGTTAGTTTTTATAGAATGTTTCTAACTAATCGAGATATTTTAAGAATTTTTTCCTGGATTCTACCCTGGGTCAAACATGGCACAAAAACGTCGTAACATTTCAAATAAAGACTGCACTATATACATTATATAAATAAATACAAAATATCAATATTTTTCTGAATATTCTTAAACCCTATTAAAATATGATATACATATTATAAAAAATTCTTGTAAGAAACTATACATTTTTCAAATTTTACCACTATTTTGTAACATGTTTGACCCCAGGGTAGAATTCAGGAAAAAATTCTAAAAATATCTTGAACAGATAGTAAATTACTTTGAAGACTTACCTTTAAGACGGAACCGAAAACTTGTATAAATGTTAGTTATTTCTAAAGCTATTAACATTTTCCAAAAAGATCGAAATGATACGTTTTTTGCAATTCATTTTTATAAAATTAACATTTTGCCTTCAACTTAGGATCATTAGATGCCAAATTTTAATAACATTCACGCTATTATTGAAAAAAAATGCCAACTTATTTTTATAAAAATTAAGACAGTGGCTTAAACAACAGGTGAACTCAAACTTTTGATCGGTAGTGTACATACATACGTTGTACACAATACATAAGGTCCATGTGTTTTTTAATTCTTTGTCTTCTCAGTCCTCTTTTTCATGAGAAGCTTTGTTGTCAATTTTCTTATTTCAAGGGTATTGAAATAGTATTTTTTCTGCCTCGAAGTACGCAGCTTCCAAATTGATTTTTTCATATGCGTAACCAATCATTAACCGTTTTTTTGTTTAGAGTCGTTTTAATGGTTCGCTCCACTCTGCAATAGACTCAGCATGACAGAATCTTCTTCAGTTGGGCTCAGTTAGGTTTTGAAGTATTATGTCAGGTTTGGTACCATTGATACTAGCGGATTTGTTACTGGCCATTTTTCTTATCAGGCGCAAATTCCTCTCACGTGTATTGCAGAACGGGTCTTTTATAGATACCATAGCAATGTTAAAGATGGTAATATAGCTTTCAAAGATCCACACAGTGTCTTCCCATGTACCCGCAACGTGCATAATACGTGCATCCACTTAGCATATGAAGCATGGAAGTTCAAAAGTTGATAAACGACATTTTTTTCAAAATCATTTTTTTTCATTTTGATCATCTAAATTTAAACGCCAACACGGAATAATTATTGAAAATTTATTATCGCGTTCTAATGTACAAAAAAAAATGATCCATTTCCCACTTTTGATAACTCCAATGGTATCGGAAGTTCAAGACTTAACAAGTGCCTATTGAGTCTTATGGGCGTTGAATATTTGTCGGGTCAGTTTCAAAGGACAAATGAGACTTGGAATGACATCTATCATACACAGAAAAAATGTATTCTTAAAGAATTCCCGGGTTTAGAAATTGAAGATATGAGAAAAATTCGGCCGATTTTTAATGATTTTTCAGTGAAATAACTCGAACGGTTCCAATATAGTTACTGAACTGTGCAGTAAAGCTTTTATTTGAATATTACGAATGTCTTTGAGAGAAAATATGAAATAGTACGATTCAATATTTTTTACAAGACGCCTTAGGGGAATTTATAGTTCTTCTAAAATGAATTTTCATAATTCTTTAACCGTGGGAATTACGGTTGTCAGTCTGTAAAAATTCCCGAACTCTGGAATAAAAGCAGGGTGACCGTTTTCATCAACGAAAATAATTCCCGGTCATTTCCCGGTCATCGACAATTTTTTCCCGGTCATTAAAAAAATAGTTTCCAATAAATAACAGTTGATACAATGGGTTTTTAAACTTTTAAAATATATTTTTTTTAATATTCTGAAATGAAATTTCTCCTGGTATACTGAAATCACGAAATCATACGAAATGGACAATTGTTAAGGTCGCTGTAACAGTCAACAAGAAAAAAATCTCCTGCTCCAATGGGCATAATATTATATATATAGGTAAATCACTTTATGTAATACATTTAAAATAAATTAAAATCGTTTTTTATTAAAAATTTAAAAAAATTTCCAGTCAACAAAAAAATTCCCGGTCCAGCGGCCACCCTGAAAAGAGAATGCGCAATCGGCATTGCGCAGCACCTCGACGCGGACCGGCATTTGCTTTGTTAGCTGTTATATATATAGTATAAAGTATGAAATTGCGTTAGCGGAAAAATAATTTCGACCAACGGAAAACTGCATTGAGTAAGTACTTTTCTAAATAATATGTTTATTAATTATTGCATGGGCATGCCATTTTTCACCGGGTTGGATCGTCTCGTACAAGTATAACGAATGAAATTAAATCTGAGACTTAGAGCACTACTAGCAGTAAGAGAGGTTATGCTATCGCGTAGCACATGTTGCTACTATCTTATCGTTTCTTTGTAGACATACAAGTATCATGGAGAATTTCAAAGAAGAGGTAAAAAATTACGAAAATAATTTTTAGATGCATAAGTTCAGATGAATAAGAAGGTGACATTTACAAAACACAAGTTTTTGATGGTTATTGCATCCTGCTTAGATTTATTTCGACGTCACAAGCATGAAGCCAAACATGACTGGAACTTTCCCCAAACTCGGTGGGATTCTCATCGTATAGACCCATAAAATTTATAACGATCACTGTAATCATTGCTGAACTGAATTCTAGAAATTTTTCCGAACTACACTGGAATTTCTATTGTTGTTAAGAGTGGGATTCTCCCCGTACTTAAGCCCATAAGGTCTCAAAGATTACTACTATAATTTGTGCTGCACTGGTTTCCGGAAATTTTCAATAGATTCTCATTAAGAATATTACTGCACAGTTCGGGAATTGTTACTAAACTATTCTTGATTCTTCTACAAAAAGTTCTATAATATTTCTAAACGAGTAAGTCCATAAATTCTATGGAATTTTTCTCATACCCTCAATTTCGGAAAAAATTCGGGAATTTCTCAAAACCAAATTTTTTCCGTGTAGAATAAAGGTACTACGGGATCATATTTTATGTACCTTTGTATGCTATTTTTTTCTTTGTGTACAGCTGTATTTGACTCCAGGCTGTTGTTTACATTGGATTATTTTTTTGCGCGCTCCATTTCGCGTTAAAAAAAAGTAGTGCAAAAGTAAAAAAAATCCTTACAACAGCGAAGCAATTCGAACAATGGCAAATGTAATAATGAGAATGTAAAAAATTACGCCAAGACGCACGGCGAGAAGGTCGCGAATATACTACGAGGCGTGGCAACAACCAATTTTCGTAATTTTCATCGGAAGTAGTGTTTCAGGACAATAAAAAATTTTGTTCACACTAAAATACTCGTTAAATTTATCAAGTTATTGAGATCACTGATTGATCAAATTTCTTTTCAATCAATTTATTTATTTATTAAGTAATCGGATTTTTGTTATATCATAATCCTGATTGATCTATCAATCCGATTTCTGCATGATCAATCAATTGACCAATCAATGGAATTATCGATTAATTAGATTCCTGATTGAATCTATCAATTAATCAGGCTTCTGATTAATCGGATTTCTAACGAATCGATTATTCCGGAATCTGATGAATCGAAAATCCCATGAAGCAATAATTAACCACAGACCGGGAGTTATGATCGAACACATAACAGCGAAATAATCAATCGCCGGTTGGAAATATCAAGTTTTGAACTGTTAACACCTGTGGAGTTAGTATTGGAAATAATCTAATCGCATGTATCTTTATAACAAAAAATACATGTCGAAAACTTTAGGACAGCACAAAAATGATAGATTACTACTTATTCTAAGCATCGATTGAAATTCATAGTAATAAAAACCAAAATGCGAACTTTTTTCTGCGCTCCTGTAAAATTTCAAAATTGGCGCTTATCAACTTTTGAATTTCGATGCTTCATATGTTCAATGTAAAAATGATAAAAAAAAATTTTATTGAACCGCAAATTCAACAACTAATGAAACATGATGGATTTCAAAAACAGTTTAATGAGAAAAAGTCTGTATGGATGGTTTTCAAGGTTGTGAAAGCAGAATACTTAAAGAGAAAACGCGCGGAATATTATCAACTACTTGTATCTTACTGGACTGCAATATTGACTATCTTGTTAACTGTCTACGAAGCTATGAGCTGCAATATGTCATTCGATACCCATTTATTTGACTCTCATCAGAAATTCTTTCTCGAAAATCGTGGAGACGTCTCAGGCAAGAATGGAGATCAATTACAACATAGATTTGACTTTAATTCAATGGAAATTTTGCATACCAAAGAGAATTATTTAACACAAGATTTTATTTTAGTTGTCATGTTAAATAATTGTCCAAACTACGATTTCCTTATTAGTGCATTTTACGGATTATTCAAAAACATAATTACTGAAAATAATTAATATTGAAAAAATCCAAATTCATTTAAAACCTATTGCAACAGCAGAGCCTGTCCTACAGGATAGTATTATGTTTAAAAACCTACTTCGCAGTGCCATACGATTACACGTACGAAATAAGAGTTTAGGTATGTAAATCTTTATTACTTGTTGAAATCACTTATCACAAGATTTGCACTATAGGAGTATTGCACTGTCATTTATCATGCAATGCAACTACAATGCACACTTGTAACAAGTATATTATTAAATTTATTTCATCTCTAGATTCTCTTTAGATGTTGCATGCTCAAGGGATAGTGAACAGCTGAATACACGTACAGTGTTTTGTATTTACATTTGAAAGATACACTACCTTTAGGTATGCAAAATTAGTCTATATTCATCGAGGCTTTATTTACTTTGAGAATCTTATATTCTATTCTATTATTTATCTGATACACAGTGTGATCTAAAAATAACCGAACTTTTTAGTTATAGACTAAAAAAAGCATGGTATTATGTTTCAAAGCTAATATTTATTCAAAATAGGATCCATTTAACTCAATACAACGTTTGGAACGATCAACCAATTTATCCATAGACTTTTTTAACTCGGTTTTTGGGATGTTCTTTAGCACCTGTATCACAGCTGCTTGAATGGTTGGAACGTCATCGTAAAAAATCTATTTTTTCATCAAAAATTCGTTGACTTTTTTGGTCTTGTGAGGTGATGTGGAACAAAACGTGCACAGACATTTCTTTTACCCAAATCTTCAGTTAATATTGTGTAGATTGTACAGTAAGATGAATTTAATCTTCTGCCAGCATTCTCACAGTGAAATTTGCATCGACAGCGATTATTTCACGTACTTTTTCCATTAAGGGGGGTTTCTACCTTGTTGGGTCAAAAAAATTGATTTTTTATTTTTTTGCTTTATCGGACGGATATATGTTCCAAGAATTCTCTCAAAAATATTTGAGTCGCAATCTGTAGAATTAGAGAAGTTATCGGCCGCCGAAGAGAGTGGTGTGGAATCCCGGAGAACTCGGCTCAGCGGGGAAACTGATTCCCACAGGAGTCGCTTTCTTCGTTGGGAAATCTTGTCGTAAAGGGATTGTCTTTTCTTAGATAATGTTTTTGGGGATGGAGACGCAAAAATTTAACCTTTTGATGTTGATCACGCTATCGGCGGTTTCGCTCAACGTAACACAAATACTTTCAAATCGTTCAGAAGTGTGAAAATGTCTGGTACCAGAATCAACAAAAAATGTTGGAAAAGTTTTGTTTAATAAACAATAATGTGAAGAAAAAAAGTGCAAAAATCGATACTTTAACTTTAATAGCTCACAACTCTTTCATTTTTAAAGATTTTTGAATGATTCTGGTACAGGACATGCGTAATGATATGCAGAGACCTGCCAAATGATTTGCTTGAATTTGGTTGCGCTTGAAGGAAGAAAAATGTACCTTTCTAACGCTGCCAACGTTTAATAGATGGCGCTACGTGTACTATGATTTAAATTAAAAGTTCGGTTATTTTCAGATCACACTGTGTAGATTACCTATGCTTTTCATTTACACCGAAAAAATAAATAAAAATAAGTTTCAATAATAGTTTTAAATAAAGATCTCCAAAAATTACAAGACCTTCTAAAATGTTACTTCTGTCAATCACACTTATTTTCAAGATCTGGTACTATTTTGAAGTTAAAATACGTTCCTAAGAATTGTGATCCTTTTTAAATGAATGGATTTCACGTACTTATTTTAGAGTGTACAGGTTAAGTGAGTTCATTGCAGAAATAGACATAATTTATAGAAACTTACCAAGAAATTTTGCGATGCTCTCTGCTTAAAATGGTAGTACACCATAGATTGTTCAAGTAAAGCTCCAGCTCGATCCATAAGATTAATTAAACCTTGCTTCGTAGGAGTATTCATAGCACGAATCACGAAAACAGCAGCATTTTGTAAAGGTTTACTGCTATTGTGGGAATTATTTGGTTGAACATGTTTTTCAAAGAAAAACTTCTCTTCAACAATAGATTGTGCTGAAGAATCATCCTCATCCAATCTCCATTTTGCTGCGGCATATAGTACAGCTCCCCACCAAAGTCCAATTTCGTCCTCACATTCTGAAAAATTACATTTTATTATATTACTGAAATTTAATACCAGACGATCTAATTTTTGTTAGTGGTGTAGTTTCAATGAAAAAGAATATTCTTATAATATTTACGATCTTTAAATATGTACAGCAGTAAAATTTGTTAGAAGGTGAGCACGTGCTATTAAAAATTAGACCTATCTTTGAACAGTGATAACGTTGCGATAAAAACCATAAGCTTGCCTAGGCAGTGTGAAAATATGAATGAAAACTCGAACTTGAGCTTATAATGAAAACTGCTGTCAAAAGTTCGGTACCTACAATATTGTTGTACTTCCAAAATTTTTTCTCTTATAATTGTAGATACCATGAATGATAAAGTTCGAGCATTAAAGAGTTGGGGAATTTGTATTTTGGTAAAACTATCAAAGTAATTGTCAGCTCTGAAAACTCCAACTTTTCTTATTTGAAAGCTTAAGATATGGTAGATATTTTTGTTAATGAGTATTCGAATCAATAGATTAAGCGGTGAAATGGTTAAAAATTCAAGTTCTTATAAAACTTATAGTGTTTTTCACACCTCATTTTCCTAAAACCATTTATAATTACTTTTTTTGAAAACTTACTTGTAAAATTAACTCCTTCATCACCTAGAAAAGTGACATCAACGCTAGCGGAATTCATGATATTTTTTGCAATTTCCACTACTGCTGATGCATGTGTATCACCAGTTGTGCCAGTCAAAAGTCGTAATCCTTGTTCAATAAGATATTCTCTATAAGCACGAGCAGCATATGATAATGGTTCAGATGTGTTACTTTGCGAAGTAAATTCACTTTCCACTGGTTCACCATAATTCCAAACTTGTGATACTAAAAATCGAAAGCCGTCATCTGTTGTGATCCATTTAATCTTTGGAGGAACAGTGCAAGATGATAATAAAGTACGTGCCTTTCCCAAATAATATTTATGAACGAATGGGAAAATTGATTGCTTGAAGCATAGAGCAGCATTAATGTATACTTCTGCTAACATCGGTTTAGAAATAACTTGTCCTGCATTTTCTGCATAATTGAGAGCAGAAAGAGCAAAGAATAAAGTAGTTTTATTTGAACCTTCAGAACAACGTAAACGAAGTAAATGCTGATATATAGCTGCTAATTCCATTGCAGAAATCTCAATTAATTTACGTTCCGATTTTTCAGTGAACCATTTACCAGCAAGTAATATCCACTTGCAAGGCCAAATATTATTCAAAATCTGCCTAATACTTTGCCATAAAATAGCAAGACAAAGTTCGATTCGAGACGAAGGTATAGAACGTCCAAAATATTGCAAACATTTATATAAATCACGGTAGGCATTTTCGTAATCTTGTTTCGATGTATTAAATTCAGCTTGTCTCCTCCAGCTTCGAAGTTCAAACATAATTTTATTATCAGTAGGTAACACCGGGTCTCCAAATAATATCAATCGACTCAAACCACCAGCTAATAAAGCAATATTTGCAAACCATAATAATGCATGAATCCATATTTTGTTTTCTGCATTTTCATTATCTGCAAACAAATTTAAACACACAGAAAAATAATTTGATAAATTAATGAAAATTTAAAACTAAGGCAAATGTAACAAGTGAAGTCGCCTAAGACTTTTCTTGGATATAGTTCAAACTTGAGCCAATTAAAGAGTAAAATCAAAGAAAGTCAGATATAATTATCTCTATTAGATTTAAACTCCTTTGATAAATAGGAAAAATGAAGTTGGCGATTTAATTCAAAATGTAAAATGAAAAACGATTTTTTCCAAACAAGAAAATAGCTTCACTTGGATTATTTGATCTAAAAAATTTTAGTATTATATGAATTAAAGAAAATATAATGTAGTTATAAAATAGTTATAGAAAGAAGTCATTTCTGCAAGAATGTCTGTATCAGTTGAATTTGTTTGTAAAGGAAACTTACGCCAATACTTTTTAAAATAACTTTTATATTTCAAAATTTGTGGATATTGTAAATAGCTTTCTGAAAATGTAAAAAAAGATTGTATACGAACCTTGATAATTCAATATCGTTCTTCCATCTATCTTGGAGTTTGAGTAATCATAATTCATTTTTACCATTTTATTCAAAATTGATCCAAATGGATTAAATGCTAAGAATATGAATAAGACCGCACAAAGAGTGAGACGTGTATGATCTGGAATTCCTCGGTTGACAGGAATAGAAGAAGCATTTGAATTATGTACTAAGTCCATCTCATCTTTAATGGAAACAGGTGAAGGTGGAGATGATGGTCCTGATGGTGGAGATAATGGCGGTTCACTTGCATCTGAGCAGGGAGGCGTCAATTCTCCAGATGAGAGTACATCGCGCAAATTTTGCCGTTGAACGGCCATTTTTAAGGATAATATCTCATTCTTCAGTGTTGCATTTGAATTCTGTAGATACCTGTATCATCAAAGTAAGGATTTGCATACATTGCAGCGCACCGAGTTTCAAGTGTACTGATTTGAAAGAAGTTTAAGTATTATGCAATATGTATATGTTAATAGAAGTAGTAAAATTCATATTAATAATTTCAAAATTATAAAATTTATTCTGTAAAGAAGGGAAGCTTTGATGCCGCTAGGTATTGAGTCCAGGAAATATCGATTGACAGTCGAGTGCTATACAATCTGAGCTACGATGGAGGTTCCAGACAGCTTTGCTCACAGAAGTTATTTCACCTCATTTGGCTACACTTAATCATTGTTTTATTATATATTCATTGAAATATATATTACATTGAATATATGAAAAATAAAATATTTATTTTTTCAAGTCTTGAAAGACATATAACATATAAAAATATCTTTTCGCCCCCATAAATGTTAAAGCGCTATTTTCAATATTTCCAAAATGCTATACAAGACCATCGAATAATTTCGGTCTTCTAATCTTCCTCACAACGGAAAAAAATAAGTAAGTAAGCTGTTCTTTTTTAGTCCAGTTATTCAGAAATTGACTTACGCGACAATAAGCGTCGGTTATTGATAAAACACTTCTGATTCGGTGTGGAGCGTAGCAATTCCTGCTACCGTAGCATATTCACGTGGAAATTTTTTTTTCTCTAGCCCAACATAATAATGTTTGTTATGTTTAAATTTTATTGTATCAAAGCTTCAATTTTAGCCCACTTAGAAGGTTTTATCAGGTTGCGTTATTTTTTTGAGATTTGGGAGAAAACGAGGGGGTGAGGAAATTCAGATCACGAGTCAAAGAAAAATACGGAAATAAAATTACACTCGAGTCGTGATACTGCGAACATTTCAAGCAAGCCCGCTCTTAATACTAGAAAAACTTGAGGGGCTCCCACTCCTCTGTCTATTCAGATCTGTGTAAACGGTACATGTGTGTATCCGTGTAGGCACGTGTTAGATTATTTACATCCTGACTAAAAATTTCGTGATATGTAAAAAATGTAGATCTATTTTACCGTGGAAATTACCGCAGAAATAACCGAATTTATTCGCGGAAATAACCGCATAAACAATCAAAATGGATAACGCAAGGGGAACATTTGAAAAACATGACCAATACGAAATCTTTGATCGTAAGTATGGAATTTAACCTATATCTTATTGAATCAATTGTAAACGCAAAATGTATTTTCGTGAATATTTATATATTCACGGTATAATAATAGTAACTTTTAATATTTAAGGAATAATAATTTTATTTTGAGGAAACTTTAACTTCGAATTTTATTTTCAGGCCAAAAAAAAATGCCTTTTCATTCAAAACAAAATTATTGATCCTTAATAAACTTGAAAGTGACATAAAAGATTCGGATTTGTGCAAAGAATATGGCGTTAAGCCATCGACGATTTCCTCGATTCACGCAAGAACGAAAGAAATCAAGGAGAAAGCTTCAAAAATACAGACGAATGAAGGATCGCTAGAGCAGAAACGATTGAAGACGAACAATTTGAGCATATTAGAACACACTGTTTATGCTTGGTTGTGTATTGATATAGTGTTTGAAATCCTGCAAACTGGTGGTTCCGTTCCGAAAGAAGTCAAATTCAACGCCAGCCAAGGCTGGCTTGACAGATTCAAGAAACGTCACTCTATCAGGACTCTCCAAACCAAAGGTGAAAAGGCATCAGCCGATGCCGAAAGCAGCCGAGTTTTTAGTGAAGAGACGACAATGCTGGTTCGAGATCAAAAATATGCCCTCGAAGATTTATTTAACGCTGTCGAAACAGGACTTTAGTACAAGTCGTTGCCCGAGAAAACCCTTGCTCTTAGGAGTGAAACCGAAGTCCCTGGCCATAAACCGAAAAAGGAACGCATGACAGCGATGTTATGTGCAAATGCATCCGGCTTATTTCGCGTGCCTCCACTTTGCATTGGTACCGCGCAGAAGCCCTGATATTTTACAGCTGACGTGATTTTGCCTTGTGAATACAGAGGAACCAAAAAAGCTTGGGTGACGAGCGAAGTTATTTTAGACTGGTACCGCGTAACATCTTTTTGAAATCCGTCAAAGCATGGAAGCCCCATGGGAGGAATAATAACAATTTTTTAATTTAAACATTGAATCGACTCGACTATCTCCTCGGAAGAAGCATTGATAAGTCATCGCGAAAAAACGACTACGAATCAATGTTGCATCAGCATCGATTCGTTATTCACAATTTTACAAATTATCAATTCGAAATTGATTCAAGGTCGCTTTGACGTTGATAATGCGATGTCCTCTCGATACTTTTTTTAAGAGATAGTCGAGTCGATTCGGTGTCAATTTCATCTCGAAGCGACATCGTTTCGACGACGATTTTTAACGCCGATTTAATGTTGTATCAACGAATATGTTCTCTACGGGAATAATAGCTTCCTAGTAACATTTTTCAACTCCATTCTATTATTCATTACATTATTGCAGGTTCATTCTGTTTCTAGACAACTCGAGAACTCATCTCACTGCTGAGAAACTAAATGAAATTAACAAACAATGCTTTGTTGTGTTTCTTCCACCCAATTGTACGAGTCTCATTCAACCGATGGACATGGGAGTAATTTCTGCCGTGAAAAGGCTTTACAGGATAGCATTTCTTCGAGAATTATTGGTCTCCGAGTGCAAGGAGAAAAACGAAGTTGAAAATTTCATCAAAAAGTGAGATGTGCTTCGAACGTTGCAAATTTTCACTGAAATTTTTTTTTCATTTTTTCATTTCATTCATTTTTTTCAATCTGAAAAATTCCTGGAGTAAACTTCTTCCTGATTCAGTTGAGAAGAATTTGAGCAATCAGAGCGTTCAACATACGACTGACCTTGACATGGTTGTGGATTTACTTCATCGTATTCCAGAAGGAGAACAAATCTCTTTATCGAACGCTTAAGAGTGGATTGAAAAGGACGAAGTATTTGGTGACTTGCAAAACAAGAAGTGACGAGCAGATAATAAACGAAATAACGGAATTGAATTTAACGATTTCTGAAAGCGAAGACGAGTCAGCGAATGAAGCTGAGGGGCCTGAAGGAGAAGAGCGGACGATGTTATCGAAAAATGACATACAAAAAGCCTCTCAAATCGTTCTCCAATACAGCAGAGATATTAACATTCGGTTTAGTTTTTATACAGAAGTTAGGCACGTTTTCCTTGAAATGAGGCTGTTATTAAAAGTGTACGTGGACAGAAAATAAGAGTATTTCTATATCTTAATACGCTGTGACTATTTGTACAAAAAGAATCCATGTAATTTGAGTGCAAACATTTGGTTAAAGAGTATAAGACTTTTTGCAATAAGATATTAGTACAAATACATTAAAAAATTTATGAAATTATATAATCGAACTTTTTTTTATTAAACATATTTTTTTATGAGGGAATTTACTCTTAGAAAAATCTTTTTCATTTTTTACATTTGAAATGTATAAATGAGTAGTGGGGGAAGAGGGGTTATGGCGTTGTTCTCAATATCGGGAGTTCGCAGTATCGCGACTCGAGTGTACATTATTTAGAGGGGGCTTTGGCGTGTCTGGATTTTATGGTGTATCTAAAGTATCAAAAGGAAAGTGGGAGGATAAAGTAAAAATAAAAGAAATGGGTAAAGACCTTGATATGTGTATGTACAAAAAGTACTCGAAATATTCAAACAATTAATATAAATTATGGATTTTTTCAACTTACCGAATATAATCTATTGTTTTCCTTAAAATTGCTGATTTGTTGAGTTTTGCATCAACACCTACGACGATATTTTTTAATTCGACAATTTTATCATTAATTGAAGTTCTGTATCTGCGTTCAATAGCATTATGGGCACTACGTTTTACTTCCTTCACTCGAGGTACTCCAGCAGAAGTCCCAATATTAAGACGATTAATTTGCACTTTGTCAGTATCCAATACAACAGGGATACCTGTAATATAAATATTACATTTAGTTGAGTTCAGAAGAGGGTGAAAACTTTTTCAAGATGAATTTATAAATAAGATTAAAATTATAAATATCGCAGACAAGCATAAGATTAAAAATTTCAATTTGAAGTAGTCAAAGACGGCTGAAATACTAAAATCTAAACTTTGAATCAGGTACAACTAGGCGAGGATGCAACCAACATCTCTTTCAAGCACCTTTTGTACATCATCGAACGGAATCATGCTCAAACAGACTTCGCTCGGCATTCTGTTTCAACTGTTGTGCTGATCACATGGCTTCTTCTAGGGAATTTCTGGTCATTTTATATGAGTTCGAGATCATGAAGGTGTGCTATTGGAATAACTGTCACTAAGAACATGAACTGGAGGGGATTTTGCAACCGGGTAAATTGCCTGATCCCGAGATTCCTTCTTGATTTGGAGCAGGGAAGGGACCCGTCTACCATCAATACCGATTTCTTGGAATTGATTTCTCGAGCACTGGAAAGTAGTGGTACATATCGCAAAGCTCAACCGCTTTGGTGGAACCCCGAGTGTGAAGAGTCTGTCGCCAGGAGACGTGATGCGCTCAAGTCATATATAGCGGACCAGACTCGAGAGAAGAGGGTGACTTGCAGGAGGGAGGCCCTGGGAAGATGCCGATCTAAAGGCGAGTGGAATCAAAATGCTCCAAAGGATACTGAAGGCCACGACGTGGATCCTAGGTAAACTGGGCTCTCGTGGTTTTCAACAACAGGCCCTACTACTACTTCGGCCTGGTCAATTTCAAGGTTGCTGGTCGGGATCTAGTGGAACCTATATGAATAGGTGGAAACCAGGGGCAGATGTAAATGTCTGCCCAGATCTCACCATTACCTAAATTAACTTGCATTACACCAAAGACGCATTTGCAGTTCTGCAGAGGGTCATGGCTCTTAGGCATATAGGTATCTGATGGTGGTGTCTACAGACCTTAGAAGAATAGGGAAGTTAGTCATTGGATCTCTCAGTTATATCCATCAAATGATTTCATTTTTATTGTCGATTGAAGCAAACAACTTTTATGTATTCAGAAAAATCGAAAAAAGTGAGTTTGGAGCCGTGATTAAACACTTAAATTTAAAAAGCTTAACACCGAATGAGTTCAAAGCTGAGTTGGATGAGGTTTATAGCACATCTGCTTCTGTGTTTGCAAATATTAACAATTGGGTAAATGAGTTTAAACATGGCCGAACATCCACAAAATAGTAACATCGTACGGGAATAACCCTGAAATGATTGACAAAATCCACGATATGGTTTTGAGTGTTCGACGAATCAAAGCGGACGAAATAGTTGAGGCCACAGGCATATCGCAAAGTACAGTGTTTCCACTTTTGCGTCGATACATAACTGTGGACGAACCATGGATACACCACTACACTCCAGAGACAGAGGAACAGTCAAAGCAGTGGGTTTTTGAAGGCGAACGGACTCCGAAGAAGGCGAAGACAGTAAAATCGGCCGGCAAGGTGACGGCCACGGTTTTTTGGGATGCACGCAGAATCATCTACACCGAATACTTGAAAAAAGGATAAACGATAACTGGAGCGTATTAAACGTCGTTATTACAACGGTTGAGCGAAGAAATTAAGAAAAAACGTCCTCATTTGAAAAAGAAAACGATCTTCTTCTATTAAGACAATGTATGGGTGTACACTAGGGTGATCCAAAAATTCATTGCAAAAATCTTTTTGATGCTAGATGCAAACGATCCCCCCAAAAAGTTTCAAAATCCAAAAAAATAAAGGTCCTATTTTTTCTTTTTTCAAAATTTTGATTTTATATGGTGCCTGTTGGGACTTGAAATTTTTTACCATAAATTGCAAAAAAGTAGTAAATTAATAATAATTAATTGTTTAAACAATAGAAAGAAATTAATAAATAAGTAAAGAAATAAATAAAGTTACTTTCAGATAATAAACTGCCATTCCGATCTCAGAGAACAGGTTTAAAACGAATTTTATAGAAGAAAATGTTATTTAAACAAATAGAATTTATTTAAATAAATGGAAATTAACTAAAAAACATTTGTAAACATTCCAATAGACCTATAGTAATGATTTGTAATGACCTATAGTAAGAATGTACATTTTTCGATTTAAGGGTAGTTTTCAGGGCATCGTGGGGGTGTGTTAGGGGCGTCAAATCCATATGTATGATAGGTCAAATTCTTCGTTGGAAAGTACTCTAGAAGCCTTATAACTTTAATGTCAACTTTTCCCTAACCCTGAACAATTATTCGAAAAATACCAAAAAGTGACTTTTTCCCATGCAAATTTCAAGTCCCAACAGGCACCATATAAAATCAAAATTTTGAAAAAAGAAAAAATAGGACCTTTATTTTTTTGGATTTCGAAACTTTTTGGGGGGATCGTTTGCATTTATTTAAAAGTCGCCATTTTGGACCACCCTAGTGTACACCTGCGCAGTTTCGATGGCCAACACTATGGGATTAAAATCCAAATTATTAAAACATCCACCGTATACACCGGATTTGGCTCCCAAGTGATTTTCTTTTTAATTTCCAAACTTGAAAAAATGGCTCGACGGACAACGGTTTACGTCGAACGAGGTTATCGCTCAAACAGATGCCTATTTAGAGGATCTTCCGAAATCCTACTTTTTGAACGGCCTAAAAAAGTTGAAGAAACGCTTGGAAAAGTGTACGGAGTTAAATGGAGATTATGTTGAAAACCAAGAAAAAATCTACACAAAATAATTCGTTTTTCTATCTTTTTCTAAGGACTTATTGAACGACCCTCGTATTGTAGATTCCTATGTACATAATAGATTTTTCCACTTTAATCATAATTTAGACAAAATCAAACTTACCTGTGGTAAGTACAGTTCCATTGGTGGTATTCAAAAGAGTATGTAATCGATGAGACACTGGGGTGGTTGTAACTGACTGGGATCCTCCAGAATAAATAACAGAGTCCGATTTAAGTAAATTTGATGGCAAAATCAAATGGCTCTGGTGAGCTGGAACGGATGTAAGGGTTACCATTGGAGTTGAAACATTTAGATTTATGCCTTGTGGCACAGCGTAATGTGGGCTAAACGACGTTTGTGTTGTAGACACCCGTTGATGCTTTATTTCCATAGGAATGGAATCAGGAAGCTGCGTTTTCACTTCTGCTATTGAATTATCAATATCTGAAACCACAGGTGACCCTGTGAAATTTGAATTTTCAAAAACAGTAGCATCTTTAACAGTTAGAAAATCAAAATCATCATTTATTTGTCCTGGCTCCTCGGTTTCAGTAAGTAAAGCTTCATCACTAAACAGGTTTTCATTTTTCAGTAATTCGCTTTCACAATTCGTGAAGAGATCTAAAAAAAAACAAAAAAAACAATTTAAAATTTACAAATATTAAGTTTGGTGACTATAATACTATATTATTTATTATAATATCATATTATATATTATGAATGTCCAGAAAAATAAAACTGATAGAAGAGGGTGGATTCTTTCTAGTTCTTTAGTATAAACTCGTTTTAATGATAGTTACAGATGAGTACCCTAAATGCGGTTCCTTTCCCAGTGAACACTCACAGTTGTTACGTAATTGTTACATAACAGTTCTGTTAATATGTCGTCCCATAAGTCTCGCAGTTAAATAATCCTCAAGACTTCCTCGATAAAACCATAAATCATTTTAGGCATGTGATCAAGAACAGTACATTGTTAACTAAGTGGGAGATTAATTAAATGGTCTGTCCCACGATCAATTGATGCTACCACGATATCAACAAGTACCTGACATTTCTTTTACGCAGAGCACGGTAACCTAGCAGTTCAGGATGGAATTCGAATAATTCCAAACTTTCCCGTCATTAGTAGGGAAAAGTAAATTTTATCATACTGACTCATCATCGATCATGGAAACGATAATTTTTACTATTCCGCACCAGGGCCACAAAATTGCATTTCTCACGCGAGTATCAAAGAAAAGAACTTTAGCTCCTCTAACATTTTTCCACAACAATGAATATTTTTGGCTGGAATTTTGGAACAGGACAAAGGACATATTGGGTTGGCAAATAAGTTCGTTCGATTTAATTTTCAAAATAAATCTAAAAATGAATAAAATAATATTAAATCTATAACTTAATTCATGCGGTTTGCTAAGAGATGGCGTAACTTGATTATTATTCCATCGTTCCAATATTCCGAACATGCGTTGGAAAGCTACTGTCATTGTGCGTCTTTTTCAGTATATGTCATTCATTTGAAGCGTAAACAACAGTAATTTTTTTTTACTTAAATATGTCGAACTTTGTGCCTGAAAAAGTGTTTTTGCGGGGAGTTCTTCTTCATAACTTTAATATGAAGAAAACTGCTGCCGAAAGTCATTGTATTTTGGTGGAAGTGTATAGTCAACATGCTCTAGCTGAGCAAACGTGCCAAAAGTGGTTTGCACGTTTTAAAAGTAGTGATTTTGGCTTCGAAGACGAAGAACATCCTGGGCAGCCAAAAAAGTCTGAAGATGAAGAACTGGACGCATTACTCAATGAAGATTGTTGCCAAACACAAGAAGAGCTCGCAGAATCTTTGGGAGTCCGAAATGCTGCTGGAACGCCACAAACAGAAGTCATTTTTGCATCGGATTGTTACTGGTGATGAAAAATGGATCCATTACGACAACCCCAAGCGCAAAAAATCATATGTGAAACCCGGCCAACCAGCCAAATGAACGGCAAAGCCGAATATCCATGGCACGAAGGTAATGCTCTGTATTTGGTGGGATCAGAAGGGTGTGCTGTATTATGAGCTGCTAAAACCGGGTGAAACCATCAATGGAGAACGCTATCGAACACAATCAATCCGTTTGAAGAGAGCTCGAAAAACGCCCAGAATATGCGACCAGGCACGAGGCAATAATTTTCCATCATGACAATGCTCGGCCCCATGTTGCTATTCCGGTTAAGAACTATTTGGAAAACAGTGGATGGGAAGTTTTACATCTTTTTGACAAAAAATTTGGGAACGTTTTATTCTTTACATTGTGTATCATATACATCGTTCATTTGTTTCTTTTTTCTATCTTTGTCTAACCGGCGGATTTCCCATCTCTATTGCATCTTTCTTGCACCGCAGAATTCTGCGGAAACAAATGAACGCTGATCAAATTCAAATCTCCTGAATTTTCTATTACGTTTTTCAAAGTGTAAGAAATTGTAAAAAAATTAGTAATAATATCATATGATTCTCCACACTTCACTTTATTAGGCAATAAGCAAAATTCAATTCCGATAAAAAACGTGTTACTAGAGATTTCAAGAAACCTGAAGAGATACTACACTTGTCCAACGCATCAGAGAGATATTATACTTTATACGCATTCGATAGAGATACGTCAAAATAGCTCGGGGGCATCGATGTATACACAGGGTGAAGAAGGCTATCATAAACCAGACTGTTACTGAGGATCGACCCATACATCCTGATCCATAAGTATGTGAATATCACATACATTGCAATTCTTTAAACAACCCAGCGATGTCCTTATAAAAAGTCCTTGAAGCTGGAATTACAACACTACTACATCAACATAGGAACTACTTCTGAATTTAGTGCCTATTCAATCCTAATTTGTGCCGCATGAAATGAATTTTGTGCTGCGCAATTTTTTTTAATGTGTAGTAATGCTAGGTTCCGATGAAGCCACAACTCCAGTATATAAAATTCAGTAACTAATACTCACATTGAATTATACTTTACACAGGAGTTTAGTGCTAATTGAGTGCTCTCGATTCCCTCTATGTATATTAACGTAGCACTTTTATTTTTTCAAAAAAATCATAGGAATTCTAGCTTCCGCTGAAGCTACAACTTCGTTATGTAAAATTCAATAACTAATAATCACATTGAATTATTCTTCATATAAGAATTTAGTGCTAATTAAATGTTCTCGATTCCCTCTATGTACATAAACGTAGCACTTTTATTTTTTCAAAAAAATTGTAAGAGTGCTAGCTTCCGCTGAAGCTACAAATCCGGTATAAAAGACTAGGAAATTATAATTCCAATTTAATTATACTCTCCACAGGAATTAAGTGCTAATTAAGTGCCCTCCATCATCATTGAGCACATAGTCGTAGCACTTTTATTTTTGAAAAGAATCGTAGGAGTGCTAGCTTCCGCTAAAGCTACAACTTCGGTATAAAAAAAAAATAATTCCTTTAATTTTTGTCTTACGGAATTGGAGTTGAAGTCATTGTAAAGGCTTTTATTTTCATACGAATTCATGGAAAAAGTTTATTATTTCAGGATAATTGGCGGAGGACATCATTTTTTTATTTGTAATAATTATTGCAGCTTCAATTTTCAACATATATATATCTCAATTTTGTTCAAAAAGCAGATGAAAACTTATTATAATTAAAGTATAATTTTGAAAGGTATTCAAAGAGAACAGAAAGAAATCAGTTGTCAATTTACTGTTCATAATTCAATGCCCGGATCAAATAAGGGGACACGACGTTCTATTGTCTCTATATCTCTTTGATGTACGGTCAATGAAAACATTTGTTTGCATTAAAATTACACTGAGAAAAAAAACATGACCCAGTAGCGTCCGGAAAGGAGTAGTTCATGTCCGGAGACGAAAATTGGAAATAGACATCACTGTGTCCTCGCTAGACATGAACCACTCATGTCCAGAGCGTACACACTAATGTCTTAGGCATTAATAACGCGCACAGGACTCAGCCCTGTCTAGACAGTAGTCAGTCATGTCAAGCACCGGAACGACACCGCGCTAAACATTACTGTATATTGTGTCAGTGTTTGAATGTGGAAAGTTTCGTCGATTGTGTCTATTGATGATTAGCAGCAAAAATTTTCAAATATAAAGTACAAAAGTACACTACATTTAGTGCCACGTATTTTTCATGATTATTGAGTTTCGAGAGCACGATTCCAATCATGGAAACGAGAGGTAAGTTCGAAATTCCTCCCATAACCTCACTTTTTTGACATATGCCAATTCTCGTTAATGACAAAATGATTGGAATATTCGCCGAGGACGGACACTTCTACAAAATAATAATTAACAATTTATAAGCAAAGCAGAATTGGCATATGTCAAAGAAGTCATGAACCTCAAAACAATCGGAGGAATGGGTGGAGGTCCCTGCGAGGAAGGACCTCCAGAAGAAGAAACCCAAGCCGGCGACAAGGAAATCAGAGCGGCCAAAACGTGCCCGCTCTGAGGCGGTACTGATAAAGCCTACAGTGGGGGTCAGCTACGCGGCGATCCTGAAAAACCTCAAGAGCCGCGGAAACCCTGAGGAGCTTGGGGCCACGATCGGGGGTAATAGGGAGACCAGGTCGAAGGACCTCCTGGTGGAAGTGCGCCGCGAGGGAAAGAGGGAGGTTGTGCTCTGCCTTCCACGACGCAGTTGGAGAGACAGTATCCGTGCGCGATCTCGTCTTTATGGTCGAGGTAGAGATCCTGGACATCAATCCCACCGCGGTGGCCGAGGAGGTAGCAGAGGCAGTTAGAAGCTGTCTACAGGAGGAGACGTCATCGGAAGTAAAGGTATCTATGACGAAGAGCCATTTCAGAGGCACAAGGACAAGGCTGTCTTGGCTTTGGCCATATGGCGGCAGACTGTCGGGGGCCAGACAGAAGCAAGTGTTGCTGAAAGCGCGGCGAGGAGCGGCATGTTGCGGGGACTTGCACAAGGAAACCGTGGTGCTACCTCTGCACTGCACGAGAGGTGAAGCCCCGAGATGACCATATCTCGGTTAATATGCGATGCGTGGCTTTTCGGAAGGCAGCCCAGAATAGAAAGCCTTAGGTAAGCCGCAAATAAATGTTGAGCAGGCAAATTAATAAAATCACTTCGGTTCGGCGTATTACGTCCATAGACAATGACCCTGAAGTAATGCTAACGCGGTTATAGGATCATTGTCTTGCAAGAAAAGAGAGGAGTTTTGAGTTTAGTGGGTATTGCTTCGGTCGAGTCCCACACGGCGTGAGTAAATACATTCTCTCTCTCCCCTGCAAAAAAAAAAAAAAAGAACAATGATAGTCCAACTATTTATTTTAAAGTTAGGATTACAGTTGAAAACAATAGTAATGTAAGAAACTCTGAAATTTTAAGACAATTTAAGATAAAACTTTTAAATCACAAGAACAACTAATTTCGTCTATATATAAATTCATCGAGCTTTAATCAGTTCATGAACTCACAATCTATTTAAAATTTGGCAAACGTATTCATAAGACCTTCATAAGTAAAACTTTTCATTTTCATTAATCTCTGATCATTTAAAGTAACCGAATTTAATATAAAATCAATGTCGATATGCCGTTTTAACTTAATTTCCATAAGATTAAATGTTAATTTAGATCGTTTTTTTCGTGAACTAGACTCCCCAATGCTGAAAAATGCTGGCAGCACATTTTGATTGTTAATATCTTTTAATTTGCAATGTTCAAACAAAATCTGATCCTTGGAGGTTTGGGGTCGCACTTCCATACCAAACAGCCAAAGGTGAAGCTAGTGTTGTAGTGTGCTTGGACTGCCGCGGAGATTTTTCAACCTCGAATAAGTCAACCAGATAGTGGTTGGAAACAAAAGTATCACAAAATTAAAATTTTCCAATTTTTGAAATATCTCAAAAGCACTAAGAGATATGTAGATATTGACAAAATTTTGAGAATTCAGTAGATCAGGATATCCTTGAATATACTGAAACTGTCGTATTTGTCACCACCTACTACTTCATTGCTTACCGTTATACAAAATCTTTTTGAAAGATGAAAAAAAATTTACGTTTGCAAAAAAACTCACCTTTAATGAAAATTATATATACTTTTTAAAAAAATAACTTCATAGTGATTTAAATACCTTTTGGTTTTTATAATTGAATGTAAACATAACATAGTGCAGTGGATAAACTAAAGTTTGTGAACCTGCGAAATCTGCGTTCACGCCCACAATCTCAAATTTTTTGTTATTACATGACTAATTCAATACAATATCACGTTTTACCTGAGCAAAATTAAGAATTTATTTCTAACCATCTAAAAATAAAACGATGGGAAATATAAACGTAAAAAATCATTAACAATACAGATTAAAGCTCCTTGAGAAAAAATAAATAATTTTGATACCAAGTAAAAATGTAACAAATTTCAAATTAGATTAACGCAAAGTGTAAATTAAAAAATTGAACTGTTTTCCTATTCTGAAAAACATTTTGAAGAATTTATCCAGGCACCCCTTCCAGACGGAAAATATTTGCTATTTAATTTTGATAACTCGTGATAAAAAATTAGTTCATATATTCTCAATGCCGAATAACTAAAGATGTACTTCCATACTTCAAAATAGACTTCAATTGGGATTAAGAACCAAGAATAATTTTTGAAAAGAGTCGACGAATAACATCTGATCACAGAATATATTATGTCTTCCTCAAACCAATATTGCAAAAAAAAAGTATTGGAATATTCTTAAACACGACTCACTCAGGATACATTTCCAAATTTTAAATTATATTTTGCGTGGTATTTAGAGATGGCAGAAAATATTGAAATGTGTTCAACCTTAATCTCCGGGCATTAAAGCTTTGATAATTCCCTTAAATCAATAATTTCAAAAGAATGTATTGGAATTTTCTTAAAAACGACTCACTCGGGATACATTTCCAAATTTTAAATTATATTTCGCGTGGTATTTAGAGATGGCAGAAATTATTGAAATGTGTTCAACCTTAACATCACACCTTAACCTTATCTTTTATAATTTTCTCAAATCGATATTGCAACAAAAATATATTGGAATATTCTTAAAGACGATTCATAAAAGATTTCATCACCGGAGGTCAAGGTTCAACATATTTTAATAATTTCTGTCTCTAAATACGACGCGAAAAATAATTTGAAATCTAAAAATGTATCCTGAGTTTATCATCTTTAAGCATATTCCAATACTTTTTTTGCAATTATTGATTTAAGGGAATTATAAAAGATTTCATCCCCAAAGAATTTGGTTCAACAGATTTTAATAATTTCTGCCGTCTCTAAATGCCATGCAGAATATGATTTGAAATCTAAAAAGGTATCCTGAGTTTGTCATCTTTAAGAATATGCCAATACATTTATTGCAATTATTGATTCAAGGGAATTATAAAAGATTTGATCCCCGGAGGTTAAGGTTCAACACATTTCAATCATTTCTGCCGTCTCTGAATACCACGTGAAATATAATTTTAAATTTGGAAATGTATCCTGAGTGTGTTGTATCTTAGAATATTCCAATACATTTTTCAGATGAAGCAACCTTCCAGCTGAACGGTATCCACGACAGGCACAATAGTCGATATTGGCCTGATGGAAACCCTTATTATATGCAAGAGAATAAGACTCAATATTCGTAAAAAGTCAATGTCTCGGCAGGTGTACTGAGTTTGTGGAAACGGATAATAGATGGAACAATGAATCTTGTTAGCAATAAATAAAGTATTAAAATACAAATATTACAAATTGCATTGAACCTGAAAATTCTGTTTTGGACAAGATTTTTTTAGAATAGATTAAAAAAGGTTTAATATCTGCACCCAAGAAGGCTTTCATTGAAACAGACTAAAGATTCATCATTCTAATATGAATTCAGTAATTATTCAATGCATAAGAATCCTTGATTCTGCATTTTTTTAATCCATGAAATAAGATATCAAATGGAAAGAGTTTAATCTATTTCGATCCAACATAAATGTTCTGATATAATATGATATTTTTTTTTATACTAACGGGTCAGATAGTGCACTTTCTATCCTTTGCGGGGTATACAATAGTAAATTATGCACCTAGGGAGAAAAAAGTTTATTTTGCAAGTGTAAAGTTTGATGCCCGAGCAAAGCGAGGGCAATAATCACACGAGTCAAATAAATTTTTCTCCCGTGTTAAATACGTTTTTTTTCCCCAGTGGTAAAAAAAATCGTATTTAACACAAAAGAAACATTTATTTTACTTAGATAGATTTGTATCGATCAGTAAGGGTAAAAAAAAGAGAAGAAACGAAAGACAGGATGTTCCGTTGTCAAGAGCGACGTTTCGTTGGCATGGGTTCGCCAATCTCATCAAGTTTAAACTTTATTAAAAGAAAAAAAACACAGAAAACACTTTAAAAAAACACATCTTATAAAACCAATAACAAATAAATAAGAAAAAACAAACTATAGTTACCATAATAAAATAAGTTAAAATGATTTTTCGTGTCACATATCGTCAATTATTAAAAGATGATTCCGTCATTATTATCAATGTGTATTGTAAGTAAACGACGTTTGTATAGTAAAGGACTATACCGATGAGAGTTTGTTGTATAAATTCTAACGAAGAAACCAACACTAATAAGCATTACCGTGTAAGAAGTTCAAATTGAAATTCAATCACGAATTTAATATTTTTAATAATGGAAAGTAAATTCTATTTAAAGTAAATATGTCCTCCTTTTGTTAATACTAAATTGGTTGCATTTTATATGGATAATCTCAAATGTTAATCTTTTTTTATAATCAGATTTGTAATCAATAATTTTTACATGTTCCCAATCAAACTCGTGATTAAACTCAGCACGATGTTTAAATACAACAGATTGGCTATTTTTTGTTATCCTTATGTTCATTAATACGAGTTTTTAGAGATCTCTTCGTTTCACCTATATATATCGCAGGACAGTTCTTACACTTAAAGCTATAAATAATGTTAGTTTGCTGACATATTTCTGTAAAATCCTTTCCCAATTTAAAAATTAAATTTAAACTTTTTTCCACTAAAGGGATAGTAGAAATGTTGTATTTTTTCAAAATTTTGGATAATGTAAAAAAATTATTATTTGAAAAAAGAAGACAAACTTTTTGTTGGTGTTTGTGTGGGCAGGAAGAGTTATTTCTAATATTGGAATTGCTAGATGAGTGATATTTAATTTCGTTCATACGTATTTTTATGTTTTTATCTATGAAACTAATTGGTAAGTTGGTTTCTGAAACCAGTCAGTAATGATATGGTTGCCGCTAGAGACGAGAGTCATATGTAAAAAATTGATTGAATTATTTTGTTGTAATTCGTAAGTAAATTGTAAATTTTGATGATAGGAGTTAAAAGTATTGATGATTAAATCAATGTGTTTTTTTGTACACACAAGATGATGTCATCGACGTATCTGTAATAGCAAAGGGGGAAGCAATAATGGTTATCTTATAAAATTCGTAAACAATCACTTTCCAAGTCATCCATTACCATGTCTGCGAAAAGTGGTGATATTGGAGAACCCATGGGGGTACCAAAAATTTGTTTATAAATCTTGTCGTCGAAAGTAAAATACGTGTTGTCAAAAAGAAGATCTCCTCAAACGTGACGTCTCGGTTACCGATTTTCCGAAGTCAAGAAAATTAAATAAAAAAAATCTGCCCGCTTTGCGGGCACATTCTCATCGCGCGCTTTGCGCGCAAGTTTGAGCGCGCCTAGGGCGTGCAATTTGATCGTTGCGCTTCGCGCTCCGTTCTTTCTGGACCTTGCGCTTCGCGCTCGGTCTTGTGCTCTTCGCACACATTTCAGTTTATTTATTATAATTTGATACTGAAGCTCAAACCAATTTTATAACAATATTACAGATGATGTGAATTAAACATTTTCTCAAAGTCACTCAATTTCTTTTTGAATTTAAGTGAAACAGGAAATTCAATTTACTTAAGGCTCTATCAGCCTTAAGGAACACATTCTCATCATGGCGCTCACGCCTTAATGAGAATTTGTAGACCTCATTCAGGCAAACAATTTTCCATTTAAACGTTTTTTTTGTATCTCACATATTTTGTCTAAAAAATGGAATTTTTGAATTTTAATCGTATTTTTTGGAATTGAAACGAAAAATATATGTTTTATCAGAAACTGTGTCAGAAAAAATTTGTAGACTTTATTGAAGTGAAAAATTTTGCATTCTTACGTTTTTTTCGTATTTCGAATATTATTGTTAAAAAATTGAATTTTGGATTTTCAATAGTTTTTTTTGAATTAAAAAGAAAAATATGCATCTTATGAAAAAATGTTACAATTCAAATTTGTAGGACTTTATCTAGAAAATAAATTGTATTATAACGTTTTTTCGTATCTCGTATAATTTAACTGGAAAATGGAATTTTGATATTGACTTTTTTCGAATTTGAATATGCTGTAACATTTCTAATTTTGATTTAATCAAAAAATGTTATCAGGATAATTTGTAGAAAATTATTAGCACTATCAAAAACCAGTATTGAAATTTTTGATTTTTTCAAAAAATTATTTTCAAAAACACAAAAGTAGTGCTCCATCCCTCAATTTTGATTGGATGTGGCTGGTTAACGAACTTGTCCTTACTTTTTCGGCTCCGATAAAGTGTACCAAAGCTCAATTCAATCTGATAATTCTGTCGAGAGTTATGCCGCACACGATCTACTACAGACAGACGGACAGACAGACAGACACTTTCGTAAAAACCGTTTTTTCTGACTCAGGGGGTCTCAAAACGTAAAGATTTGATGAAAATTTCGAAAGTCATTTTTCACATAAAACCAATACCTTCTCATCCATGATGAGAATGTAAAAATACCATCATATTCAGCATTATTTATTTTCTTGAGTTTGGAAAATCGGTAACCGAGACGTCACGTTTGAGGAGATCCGAGCGCTAAGCCCCTTATTGCATCCGGCCCCTCAATTAATAATTTCATTAAACAGAATATTACAATTGTTATGTATATGATGACATCTACGCTCTAAACTCTCCAGAACCAAATTACAGGGTATGTTTGTAAACAATGAACTAAACATCGAGTGAGATTAAAACATGATCATCGACAAGGTTGACATTTATTAATTTACTTTTTAGTTTGAAACTATTTTTTATATGCGAATTAGGGACTTTTATAATCTCTTTTAGTTCATGATATATGATTTTTGCTAAAAAATGTGTAAACCATAACATTTCGCTAATACAGTATTCGTTAAGGTGAGTTGGTTATTATGAAATTTATGTTTTAAAAAATTATTATCATTTTGACCCTTAAGAACCTGTGAGTATTATCTTGCAACTTTTTTAGGGGATTCTTTTGAATTGGAGTGTAAGTAGAGGCAACAGAAAGAAGGTTGAGCATTTTTGTATAGTAAGTTGATTTTTGTAAGCATGCCGTGGCATTACCTTTATCTGCATTTGTAAAGAAAATGTCTTGATTATTTAAAAAAAAAATTTTGTGGTTTTTAATTTGTTGGCAAAAATTCTATTATATTATATATTTTGTTTTGAAATTTTGTGCGAAACACTATGGTTAAGACCTAGGGACACAATGTCAATCACTTCAATGGGTATAATTGTTTCAGTAAAATTCTTAGCCCAGTCATCTTGTTTTGAGTTACTATGGTTCTGTTTTTTGGATAAAAGTAAATCAAATTTCTTATTGTGTTTATCATTACATATTTGTCGAATCGAGTTAAATTTTTGTTTCGTAAGGTCAAAAAATCTTCCTTTAGTATTAGGAAACAAATCAGAGAACATTATATGTTTTTTAGTTTTTTCAATTGACTTATTTAAAAATTCAATGTGAATGTGAATATCTCTAATTTCTAAATTTTAAAGTTTCTTATAAAAACATTTATTTTACTTATAATGTGACATGTTTGAGAACATGTCTACTATTATATTAACCCAAAATTCACAGAATTTTTATTCATTTTTTGTTGTTTTGGCATAGGGTCAGTTTCTTTTCATTTTATCACGATCTCATTTTCTTTTCCAGCGATAGAATTGGAATAAAGAAAGTATTCATCAATAGAACAATGTGGTTTGATGCCAAATATCAGATTTTTTGAATTTTTATGCTTCAAGGCTGTTACCGAACGTATAATACTAATAATATTTTGAATTTTGAGATTAAAATTTTTGGAAGAGGATTGTAATCGATACAATTTTTCTTATTCTATATGATTTTATAGTTTTAAAGAAAATGTAGGATAAAGGATTAGAAACAAGTGAACTTTTTAATTGTTTATAATGCAAGCCTTCTTACCAGGAAACTTACATAGTTTCAGAAAATGCACTGACATTCAAATTTATTCTGACCTTACGGGTTAATTACAAGAGTTACTTTATCGCGTTTATGTAGGAATTTACAGCAAAATTTGTAATGAACGAAACTTAAGAAAAATTCATACAATAAAAATTAAACTACTATATTGTAAATAAAAATTTAAAAAATTTGTTAGCTCGAAGCTTTATACTCTCCGAGGAAATCTTCAAGAGATAAAACATATAATTTCTAAGAATCGACAGCTTTGTTTAGGATTTTTTTCAGCTTCATTAATTTTTTTACATTGTCAAATACTGTAACATTCTTTTAATCTTCAAGTAATTCTTTTCTTGTTTTTTATTTTTCATAAGAAAGCATTTATAATTATGTCCCAATACTTAAAAATGAATTTTAATATGTACGTACCATAAAATCCATTCATTTCATTCAAGTTAAAACTGTCACTTGTAGAAAAATTCGAAAATGCATTATCTGGAGTTGATGTAGAAGTTTCAGAATCTGACATTTCTAAAAATGTTTTTTTATTTGTTGACATTATCTAAAAAATTAACGTCGATCGATATTAAATGTATATTAGAAGCAAAAACTGGCCTATTTTATAAACCAATACAACCCTTGTAAAATGTTACATTCTGCGTAATAATAATAATTACCCTAAACAATCGTTCTAGGAGTACTACAGCCAATCAGCAAACGGCTTTAAGATCACGCGATATTACATCATTTGCATCCAGGGGTGGGTGCGTCCTGGAATCTGAGGCAGAGTTGGGTATGTAATTTACTTTAGGTAATTTACTTAGGGTTTGACAGTATTTTACCAGGTATTTTACGTTTCTAATTTTTACACAATCTAGAGTTCTGACTCGGTTATTTTACTTTGAGAACGGTAAAGAAAATGAGAATATTACCAAGAATATAACCGGCAGATAAATTCTTTTAGAATTTATGAGAATTTTGTTATTTTAGCTTGTTAAACGTGTTAAACAATGAAATAACTATTATATGTATATTATATATATTACATCGTATAATAAAGAATTTTATATATAGTCTATAATTATAAAGATAATGTTTTTTAGTATTCAATGTATTAAATTCAAAATGAACCTAACCTCCAACAGTATATAATTTTAATATAATAAAACTAAAATTATTATTAGGTTCTTCTTTATTTATAAATATATTTATATAGGTGAGCGCCTCGTATTTAAATATAAAGATACTATTAATATTGATAAATAATTATTCAAACGATAAATTCTTCAAATTCCCTTTATATTCTTCAACTTCTGTAATGTTCTCGGTTATATTACTTGAACTTAAATTCTCGAGAATTTAAGAACTGTAAGGGTGCCATCCCATGTGGGTGCGGAATGCAAAGCAGAAAACGAACAGCCAATTACAGAAAATCTGCAGATTTCTTTATTCTTCAAGGTGTTCTGTAATTGGTTTTTCGTTTTCTGCTTGGCATTTTGCGCCCACATGGGATAGCACCCTAAAGGTGAAATCCGATGACAGCAGAAAACGGACAGCCAATTACAGAAGATCTTTAGATTTCTTTCTTCTTAGAGCTGTTCTGTAATTGGCTGTTCGTTTTCTGCTGTCATCGGATTTCACCTTAAAGGTGAAATCCCAAGATAGCAGAAAATGCAAAGCAGAAAACGGACAGCCAATTACAGAAAAGCTTTAGATTTATTTCTTCTTAAAGCTGTTCTGCAATTGGCTGTTTGTTTTCTGCTTTGCGTTTTCCGCAGTCATGGGATAGCACCTTAACACAATCGTATTTTATCTGTGGTAGAGGTAATTTACGTAAAGTATGTATTTAAATATTTCCACCATAGGATGAAAAGAGTCAGTTGTTACGTCAGCAAACGTCGGTCTCTTTTCACCCTATAGTGGGAGTATTTGCTTCGTAATGTACTTCACCAATTCGGACGAGGTCCATATCTCATTCATAATCAGCTTTTTCAAAATGAAGAAAACAAATTACTGCATTTGCGACATGAAAATCGTCTTTTCTGTTGCATTTTTTAATCCATAATTTCCTTCTTTCTTCATCTTCCGGGAAGGCATAAAATGAAACTTTATTTTTATTTGGATCATTCAAATCTAAAGTTCCGTATGTACTATGACAATTTTCAAATGCACCACGGCGAGGCATAATTATATAAAATAGTTATTGATTAATGTCAAAAATGATATTTTATTCATAATAAACTACCTACTAGGTAACACTTGGTTCTATGTATTTATTTCCCAATGTACCTATCAAACAAAGTTTTCAACACCTGAATATTACTTTATTTCACATAAAACAGTAATGCTTTATGATAATTTAGAGAGTTGTGATTACATTCTGTAAGAATATGCTAAATAAAAGACAAAGCATTATAGTCTAGGTTAAAAAAAATTAAAATTGCAATGAAAAAAAGGATAGACTGATCCAAGTAATCCCAGTAGGTCTACGGATTTTAGAAGGTCCATAATAAAAATACGGATTTTCCTACGGATTTTAGAATTACTACGGACTTTCTGTATCCAGATCGTGTGCAGAACTTGATTGGTTCAATTTATGGAAAATACAATGCTTTTAAGAGAATTAACTATTTAAATTCTTCGTTTCCGTATAAAATCAGCGAATCAGTATTGAAGTGCCCTTATTAGTCTATACCAAGCGCGCCTGGGATTCCACTATACCTACGAAATGACAAATTTTATATCTTTAACTTTAAATTTTATAGCGATTACTTAAAAAACAATTATTGATGTTTCAGATATTTGAAACAACTAACAATCACAACATGACTTGGAAACCTGCACCGTGTCCACTATACTTCCACTATAGGATGAAAAGAGGCCGAAGTTTGCTGTTGCTGACGTAAAAAATGACTCTTTTGATACTATGGTGGACGTATTTACTTCGTAATGTACTTCGCCAATTCGGACACGCCCCTGGATCTGCTACAATATTGTATGCATGCTCACGAATCACAAAATGTTAGTTGATTAATGGTGCTTTTATACCTCTCCGGCTGCGGGCCGAGAAATTCATTTAGAGTACTTTATTGGCACATTCCGTTGATCAACAATCAGGATTTAACAGAATGAACCAATCAACTTCTGTAGATGAATTTGCCAGCCCGCAGCTGGAAAGGTATAAAAACTCCTAAAGAGGGAAAAACACTGTAATAATTCATTTGTCAAAATTCAATCAAAAGTTGAGCAAAGCTGGGACATAGTGGCTTTTGGTGAAAGTCTAAAAATTTTTTGCGTATTCATTCAATAACGAATTATAGATTGTGTTAGAGTAAACTCAACCGTTCAATTAATCTTTCTAATTCGTTATTGAATAAACACGCAAGTAAAATTTAAACTTTCACCAAAAGCCACTATGTCCCAGCTTTGCTCAACTTTTGATTAAATCTTCACAAATGAATTTTCTCCGTTTAGGCTGAAATTATTGAAATAAATTTGAAAAAATATTTAGTCGCCGCTTTTCGCAGAAACGAGAAGTCCAAAGTCTGCTTCTCTCTTTCTCTCTCTGTCTCTCTCAGTCTCGATTTCCTCGAGCGTTCCTCCCGCCGCTACCCCATGTTGTATGTCTCTCTTGCACATATGCATCTTGGCCACGTTCGTTTATGCTGCCCTCTCACGGCCATAAACCTACGGAAAATACGGATTTTTTCAGGCGTTTCCCCACCATTTCTACGGATCATCGAACGTTTGGAACAAAATCTGACAGCACTGCTCCGACTATATATTCTTATGTTCATGGTTCTATGTGAAGTTTGTCGGTTGTTGACAGTTATTCAGATTCGTGGCGTCTTTTTTTTTATCGACTTTCAAAAGTGTTCATTATTTTAGCGTGTTCGTTTGTTCGCATCTTCTAAGTTATACGCAACTTGTGTTTGTTCAAGTTAGATGTCATTAATTATTTCAAGTAGTGTTCCAGTTCACACTTTTGAAAATGCCCTTTTAAGTCTCTGCCCTGGGATCTTGTGTTTGATTGTTAATTTTCAAGTGATCCAAAAGTCGATTTTTGGACAACAAAGGATGTTTTTAACACTGTTGCATAAATTATTGTTGAAGGTAATGGTGATATATCTTTTCATTTGTTCAATTCCCTTAGAAATGCATTCTACTACGTTGTCCAACCCGTAAAAATTGAAAACTGCCTCTTCTGTTTTTCTTGTTATTTCTTCATGGATCTAGATGGCTTGTGAACCTTCGTTGTCTAAAGTTTGCATTTGCCTTTTTGTTTTTACTTCATATTCAGGTCTATTAGGCAGTGATATGAAAACGTGTTAATTTGTTAACTCCCATTATGTATGTGGGGGAATTGATGTTATTTATTGTCGATACCCAACTATAAACAAGTATAAAATGGGGATAAATATCTTTCGCCCGTATTAATATGTCGCTTTTCATTTAACCAGTCGTTGGCTATAAAACAGCCGCGGTGATACGGTACGCGTGGTATTGTCCCGCGAACGAAGAAACATTAAAACAGACGCTAGAAACATAGCGATCGGCGCTATGTTACATAGATATTAAGGTCATAGCGACTTCTCCAGTGGAAAATTGGAACGATTCCAATGTTACATTGCCGCTACTTCCAATATTTCTCTCGCGTAGAGAAACAACTGACGACCGTTGGTTTATCAATGTTGTATACACTGAGAAAATATGAATAACCTGAAAAACATGAATTTAATATATAAAAGAGCCTATATAACACGGAAAAAATAGCAAATATAGCAACGATTCCAATGTCGCGCATTTATACCATTTCAATGTTACAAAGTAGAGACCCCTTTATCATCGCTCTCGTGCGACACAGCTTTGTTTTAGAGGGCGCACGGCTATGGATTATAGCAGCGTGAGCAATGTTGTCTCTGTGTAGGCATTTATTTTCTAGCACCATGCCCGTGAAGTTGGCACACTAAGTCTAAAATATCCAATTTTTAAAATGTAGAATCGTTTGGTGGTGTTTAATAGTCATCTCTGGACGTTTGGTAGTCGAAATTATAGAAAATATCGGATTTTTTAGAAAATACACGTGCTGGGTCTCTGCGCACGCTTCTGTGCACGTGTGATTGGCGCCAAATTTAAATTCCAAAAATCTTTTTCAATGTGGACGCCGTTTGGTAAGTATAATTGTATATAATTATAGTTTTTCAGTTGCCGAACACAAAGTTTTCTTATTTTTTAAATCTGCACTCTCTTAATATTTCATGCCTTGCAATATAGTAACTGTTTGCTTCTCAGTCAGTCTCGTTTGACAGAAATGACATGGGGTGATACATAAATAGTTATTAGATTACAAGGCATACATGCACTTGACTTAACATTAAAATATATTCCATTACTATAAATTAAATGATTCTCACTAAATAGTATATTATGCAACATGTGCGTAAAATGCGATTTTACACACGCGTAGTGATAACGTGCACGAGTGCCCGGCAAAGCCGGGCACGAGTTCATCGCTATCACCACAAGTGGGTAAATCGCACGCACGAGTTGCATACGACATTTTTTGACACAGTGTGCGTAAAATGCGTTTCAATGATATGAGACAATATGACAAAAGTAAGGTTGATGGAAACTAAAGGGGGTGACGGGGGGCGGAAAAGCGGGTCCAGGGCTGTAGGCCCTGGTGGGGGTGAGGGGGCGGAGCCCCCCCCATATAGGGATAATTAGAAGGGTAATTAATTACATAATTCTTTAGAAATACAACTTAATTTAATTCGCAAGTCAAGCAAAACTATATTAGAAGGGTAATTAATTACATAATTCTTTAGAAATACAAGTTAATTTAATTCGCAAGTTAAGCAAAACTATATTAGAAGGGTAATTAATTACATAATTCTATAGAAATACAACATAATTTAATTTGCAAGTTTCTTTGCAGCTGGAACATAATCCTCATCGTTGATTGCATTAGAAATTCGCATTGAAATTTTTCTTTTATTTCCTATTGAGTCTTCGATGTAGCCTTCTGCTACTTGTTCCGACTTCCAACCACCATGGCGCTTCAGCGTTGTTATATTAGCACCGCTGTTAGCGAGGAGCGTAGCGGAAGAGCGCCGAAAAGTGTGTCCGGTGTATAATTCAGGATTTTCTAAACCAAGCCACACAGCTATAGTTTTAGGCATAGCACCGATGGTATTTATCCCAATAGGCTGATTGATGCACGAGCTCTTACGGTAGGTGAGGAAAAACTTGTTTGTTGTCACTTTCGAAGGTCGTTGTTGTATATATTTCAGGACGGTCACAAAGAATTCCCCTTCAAGCGTGAACGATCGTGTTATGTGCGTTTTTGTTTCAGGAATCGTCACAATAATGTATTTATCATTTACTTTTACATTATCCGTTGTAATTTTCTGTAATTCCTCTCTCCGCAATGCACCATGTACGCCAAGAATCAGAGCAGTCTACATGAAAAGTTATTGTTTATTGCGATTTATTTTTTATAAGAGATAGAATAAAAAATTGAAAACTAATACTAACCTTGATTGCTAAATATGTAGAATCTGGAGCTTCAGTTATAAATTTTTTTATTTCGGTTGATGTGAAAATTTTTGCTTTTTTTGGTACGTGACCAATGTGTTGCTTTTTAATAAAAGCAATGAGTTTTTTATAATTTCCGATATCAATGTTATTATCCATCTTACAGATTGTTTTTAACATTGAAAATATCGACCATAACGTGGAAGACTTAAATTTATGCGATAAGTTTAGAAAATATGCCAAAAACACTTTTTCGTCAAAAGATTTCGTTCCGTTCGCTTTTTTCTAAATGATAAATTCTTCATAGCGACTTTGATAAATAAGTCTCGATTTATCTGGTAATGATTCCTTCACTACATTCTCAGCAGCTGCTAATATACTCTCAGGAATGAACTCGTCGTCGGAAAAATCACTTTTGCTACCAGCCATTTTTATATTTGCTTTGAATAATAGGAGACGTCTGCAAGGAGCCAAACCACAAGCCGTACTGAAGCTTATCCTTCACACTCTATTGCGCTAATAGAATTCTACTATTCTAGACCCTAATATAACGATAAATTTTTTTTTTATTTTATGCACATGTATCGTAATAAGCCGTTTTACGCACTCATATGGGTGTGTAAAAACGCATTTTACGCACACTGTGTCAAAAAATATTTTTCTTACTACCCTAGTCGAAAGTACGTGGTTTCGGCACCAATTTCACGGCAGAAAGTCTAACTTTCATGCATTGGTCAAGCTATATGCGCACCCTCTATAATAGCGGGAGTAAAAACGTAAATAACCTCAAGCGTCAAAATTTGTCCGCTCTCTGCTAATGCTTATTAGTGGCAACGAGTGAATATTATTTAGAATGTAATAGTAGTGACTGAAGTGTAACAAAAATAAAAATAAAAAAATGAATGACATATCATCTGATGAATCGACAGATGAAGAAGAAATTAATAAAAACTTTGAAACTGAAGCTCAATTAATAGTAGAAACTGACACCTTACCCAAAAAGTCCGTTGACAGATACATGCTAGTCTATGATAATTACCAAAGATGGAAACAAGGAAGTAGAAATCTAAACCTTAATTCATAGATGTATTTGATGCCTGCCCCCCCCCCCCCCCCGACCAGCAGCACTCGCTCTGCTCGTGCCGCAAATGTCGGGGCAGGCATCAATATATTCCAATGGACACATGCAATTGTTTTCGTACTTTCGACCGGGCAGCAAGAAAAATAGTATACACTACATGGGCAGAAATTTGAGAGCCCTGAACTGCGTGCCATGATGCCCTCGGCTTCGCCTCGGGCATTATGGCGCGCAGTGCAGGAATCTCGACTTTCTGTCCTTGTTATGTAATATACTATTAAAAGTCAACTGTATAAGTAAGGACCATAATTCAGTATCAATACGAAAAAAATTAAGGATCTTTGAAACGCTAGCTGATAGGTGGGTGAAGTTGGCAGCACCATAACGTCACATTGTGATTTCTTCTCGACTATAATTAAGGGCTCATTCAGGGCTCATTTAATGCCCTATTGTCGAATTTTGGCTCTGTATTTTTTTAAAAATCGGTAGTTTAGTAGCACCATTGTTGAGAAAGGGAGAAGGAATTGAAATTTCGAATTTTGATTTCGACAAGAATTTCCGGCTCATTTAGGGCTCTAGATATCATTTGAAAATAATTTTCGACCCCTTATATTAACAAAGCACTCTCAATGGCATAGGACTCTTATTTCAAATGAACGTCATATTTTTGTTGAATAATTGAGGGTTCTTTTATGGCTCACTATGTGTAATTGCCTATACTCAATCTTTGCACTTTGGGACGATCTACGGTACGCACTATAACTGGTACGAATTTTCACCAAAAAAAAGACAGTCACTTGTGAAAAAATATTGTTTGAATTAACAAATCAAAAATCTCCTACGTGGTTCATTTTGAAATGTTATTCCAAAGTTGAGATTAAATTTTCAAATAAAAAGATTGAATATTGTTAGAGTTATGCTGCGTGCCGTTTTGAAAAATCATATTTCAAGAAAAACGCGTTTGAAGTATTGAAATGTGTTACAGACGTGAACACATGAAAAAATTCTACTCTTAGAAAACTCTTACCATTAATCTGCTATTCCAGGACTGTTTGTCCCATATTTTAAAAGGTTCAAAGCATCTTTTAAGCCAATAAAAGAAAAAATGATTTTTTGAAAATGTAAAACTTATACGAGTAAATATTTTATAATTTGTAAGTAAATTGTAGAGAGTGTATAAAATTAGTAAATTTTTTTGTATAAAGTATGAAAATGAACAATTATTATAACATTGTTTAAAATTTTAAAATTGATTGAATTTAGTTGATTAAACATTTTTGGGAGTAAAATCTTATCCGTACATATGTTTAAATAGAGTCTAATTCTGGTTACGTTCAATGAGAAGACTATCTATTTCTTTTCTTTGATCTTCCGATATTTTAACCGGATAATCCTGTTTAAATTTCCCCTGTAAACATTCGTGCTCATTTAAGGGCAATGGTTTATATTTTTTTAATGATTTCAAGTGGGGTTCTTTCCAAAGGCATTTGGTATCTGTAGACGAGACTAAATCCAGATCATTGATGTCCGTTCTATATAAAAACAGGAAAAAATGTGTGAGAGATTATTCGAAATAGAATGATTTGATTATTAGTTATTTCTTTTTATAAAATATCTATTCAAATATCTATTCAAATATGATAAAAAAAGTTCCTGAACAAAAAAGTAAATACAAATCAAACCTAACCTCCAACGAGGGAAGTGTTGAAGTATTTTCTTTTATGTCTATTTAAAAGGATTTAAGTGAGACTTTTTGACGATTACATTATAAAATTAAGAATAAAATATTTTATACATAAATCAATTTGTTTTAAATATCATTACCAAAAAGATAAATAATGAAAAACTAATCTGCTCAAAAACAGGATTACATTTTTTGCTCAGCCCAGCTTTGCAAGAGCACTTTACATCAATAATTTTACCATTGGTGGATATTGATCCTTTTATTTCGTGAGGATGACTTCTCAAATTAGAGGGTTGCATGCAAAACGCAATAAATAATTTGCAAACATTATCCTGCTGCTCACTCAATCGGCCACAGAACATGACGTGCCCGGTATTTAAAACACTTTCACCTTCAATAAAATTCCGACAAGAAGGTGTAGACTTCGTGAATTGATATAATTCATTTAATGAAAGTCTCATTTTTTCAAAAAAACTTTTTGAATTAAGAAAAAAGTGATTCTAGCAAAGGCGTCTCGCCTTGATCTGACCTACTCTTCGCCCTAGACGACGGTGTTCATTTTCATTACGTTTGAGAACTATTATTTTGTTGCAGAATCAAAAATTGTGGAGAAATACCTGTATAAACTAAATAGCTCTTATGATACCCGAGTAAAAAAAGTTATATATGATTATATATAAAATAGGATGATCCATACATGAAGATCGCATATATGTAAATTGACCATATATTATTTTACATAATCATACATGTTTCATATATATCCATGTCTGTACCGAAATTGTAGTTTCATTCTCATACATAGATATATATGACAATTCATTAATGACGCATATATGTTGACCAACTCTTTGATTTATTTAAATTATTATTGAGATACATTACTGTTACAAATTTTGACACATATTTTCATTTGTTAGTATTTTAACCAATAGCGGATTTATGTTTAGGTTGCAGTTTCAATTCTGTTAATCGCTGAGTAATAATGCTATTGATTATTCTTCGATTAGGAATTCCCCAATTTTTTTCTTTAGCAATCTTCAATGCAAAATCTGTAACATCAAAATATTATTGTGGCTTACCATTCTTCAAAAAAGGCATGAGTTCTGAATTAATGTGTTGACTACGTACCTATGATTATTTGCTTCGCATCTAGATGCAGTAACTCATATTTTTCTTTCTTCTGTTCAGTCGGTACTGCTCTCGGAGCTTGGCCTGATGCAGTGACATTTTCTAATTCATTAGGATTAAACACTCCTGTCATGAGCCTGCAAATCATGTGACACTTTCTTATCGGCTGATTAACTTTTTCAAGCTCAGGAACCTGAACCGACTCGGAAGCCATAAAAGCAGATTACATTTGAAATATTTTCGAAAAAAACTACTCAAATAGCAATTATTTGAAAAAAAATAGATAATCAGTTTGACTAACCTTGTTTACAGAATCCTAAAACGGTTTTCATTCTCTCATCTGTAACTTGGAAAAGTTTCTGTAAAAAACTTTTGCAAACTCTGTCTTTTTTTCATTTTGTGTTACGTAATAATGCCCTGCAAAATTTCTATTTTTTGTTTTTGGTGCTTTACAAGCTTCTTTGATATTGAATCTTTCTGTGTGATTCATTTAAAAAGCATCTTGATCTTGTTTATGCAATTTATAAAATGATTTGAACTGAGTCTTTTGATCTACTACATTCATAGCTTTGTAACGTCCTGGTTACCTACCCCTTATTATTATATTTAATTTGTTTGTCCTCGTTTAGAACGGTAAAGAAATCCAGAGGATTTCCAAACCGTAACTGGGTGAAGGAAGCCAACAACAAATAATCACTCAAATAATTTGCAATTATCAACTTTATTCATAAAACTCTTTTCAAATTTAAATATAAATGTGAGAGAGAGAGAAAGAGAGAGAGATTTCTAAATATAAATTCCTTCTGTGTTGATGATTAAAGGACTTACTCGTTGTTGAATCCTCTCAGGAACCACTGATAATCCAAAATATTGGGAACTCACGACTGGTATACTCCGATACTTGACGAGAACTTGGGGAGTATTATATAAATTGTCTTAACTGAACAATTTGACTGAGAAGTGATGATACTCAATCGGGGTTTGAAGAATACTGACTGACTGACGATACTTGATGGAAAACTAGTGCCGGACGAAGATTGAAGAAGACACTCTGAGTGCCGGGCGAAGATTGAAGAAGGCACTGACTTTTCCCAATTTGCAGCTAGTTTTATAGGACCTCATCTGGGGCAAAATCCCCTCTATTAGTTGATATTATGAGTCAAGAACAACGCGTTGACGCGTTTTCTAAGAATTGTTTTGTTAAATGCTGGCTTATTGTTCGGCACGTGCTGAACTTGTCTCTTCCTGTGGTCAGAATTTCCATATTAGGAAAAAGATCTAGCGCAGTACTTCTCTTTGGTTTCTCCGATTGTCCTTCTTTCCGTAGCGGCAGACCCCCCGCTTAATCTTCTACCTGTGCCTACAGGTCTGGGAGGTGTGTTGACACAACACGGTTAGACGGAGTTCCTCTTCAAAAAATAACTAATACCCTTACTATCTTCATTCATGGTTTCTCACTCCTCTCTTTCCCTTTACAACTTGTTTACGTTACGCATCCAATGCTTCCGCGTACTTTACAATTGTAGATTTATTCATTAATATAAAAGTATTATTATTATTATTTATGTAATAGAGATGGTCACAGGACGTGACAGCTTTATAACGCTCTTTCTTACAACAATTTGTAACAGAAACAAACTTTTTTTGCTGGAACTTCACTTTTACTCTTTTCCGTAACATAGTCTTGCGCATGATCGCGCTTTCTTTTTCGTCGATTTTGCTCCCAATTTTCACTTTTTACGCGTTTTTTCAGTCCTTTAGGGAAGCTTGTGTTTTAACTTGAAGTTTCTGTCGTTGATTCAACCATTTTTAGTAACTTTTAATGAATCAATAGACAGTAAAAATCAAAACAATAACACATGGAAAAATGAATAATGCGTAATTTTTAAGTCTATATTTTATAATCGTTGAAAGTGAACAAATGAAAAGCAAACAAAATTTGGGGTTAGATTTTTTCGTGGACTTATACCGTTTCAACTATTTCACTATACGCCTATTATATATATAGTATACGAGTATATAGTGAAATAAAATGAAAAAATCGCGGATTGATTTAGATAGACGTAACGAGTACTTACGAATCTGCATTGAATATGAAATATACGGACGTTAAAATATGTTTTGTTGCTGCTTCTATTCTACCATCAGTAACGAGGGTAACAAGATTTCGACATACACATCACTCATCATCACCACATGATCACGTATTGAGAATGACCAATTCAAAAGATACTAACGCGCATCTAAAAAAGGCGCAAAATTAAAAAAAAAAAAGAAACAGTTGCTTAATGTGTACATCTTGTAAAATTATTGCCATCACATCGAACTCACTTATGATGTTAAAATTATAAATTCACCACGAGTGCGTTACGAACTCACTGATGAAAATCATAAAGTTACGATCATATGATACATCATTTCCGAGTGCGTATCTAGCTCACATTGTTTTATTTTTATAGCAGAATTACGTGTGAAGTACCTGTAATAAGTAATTAAACAATCAATTCAATTAAAAAGTATAACATTACTCATGAACAAAAGGAGTCACTTTTTCCAGAAAACCCTTGAAGGATCGACGAGTTGAAAACGGGTGCCTAGAAGTGGTAATTTGAGTTTTGGAAAGAGAAAAAAGTCTGCCGAAGCCATATCAGGTGAATACGATGGTTGTTCGATGATATTTGTTGAGTTTTTGGCCAGAAATTCGTCCACAATGATATCCTTGTGAGGTGGTGCTTTATCGTGGTGCAAAATCGATGAGTTTTCTTTCCACAAATCAGCCCTTTTTCGATGAATTTGCTCTCTCGAATGCTTCATAACGTTCAAATATCATTCTTTATTTACCGTCTGACCTTCTAGCAAGAATTTCGAGTGCACAACACCGCGATAATAGAAGAAAACAGTCATCATTGTCTTGATTTTTGATCGACTTTGACGTAGTTTCCCTATATCATAGTGTGTATAGTTTGTGTACAAGCGCGACCGTGGATTCTTTAAGACGGGTCACGTGCACAGTACATATGCAATGCAGTGTGTCTGCTTCTTGGAATAAATAACGTTCAGTGACGCTTGTCGGTAATACGTAGGCCCAAAAATATCGTTGAACTGAACGTTATAATTTCGAACTCTCACAAATCTTAATTTTTCGTCAGTAACAAGGTACTTTTGCTGCAGATAGACAATAGGACCATTCGAATGGGAGTGTTACCATTTCCCCTGGATGCTCTATTTGCACGGATCACACTACCAAAATAAAATTGTATAGACTTTTAATTTTTATTTAAAAGCAAAAACACAGCTATTCTCATTGTTATTGTTGATAATTATGGTATCAATTTATAATAACAAACAATTAAGCAGATGATAATTTATTAATTGCTAAAAATATCATCTCTCCTTCATAATAATAATTATTGTTTACGGAATGAAATTCCCTAATTAAAAAATAATAATTATTATTTTTATTATTTATTTTTATTATTGATTAGGCAAATGATATTTCCAACAAAAAAATGTTAATTGTTAATTTTTCTAAAAATAATATTCATATAAATAAAAATGTTACAGATAATACCAATATAATTGAGCGTGCGCATGCAATAACCGCCTAGGCGCTCGACCAGTAAGCCGAATGAAGGGGAAATGGAACCTCTGACAAGCCGCATTTGTCCGAAAGGAAACTTCAACTAATCAGAGGTCACATTCCCCTTCCGCTCAGTCTGCTGGCCGAGCGCCTAGGCGTTTATTGCATACGTACTTTCAATTGCGATTCACATTCAGAAAGGAAACATAAATTTTTCAATACCAAGTTAATATCCATATTGATAGAAATAATTTCCCCAATTTCAAAATAAAAAAAAGAATAACAACATTAACTAAAATGAGCAGCGCTCTGTTCGAGAATGAAATTTGGAAATTACGAAGGAATAAGATTTTTTTGCACGTGCACACCCGCATAGTATATATAAATTTTTGTATACATTTTTAGTATATATAATTTTTTATAATAATTTGTCGAATTTACACAAAAATGAAAAAGAGTACTGTCAAGACTGTACTTATAGAATGCATAATAATTCACTTCATGAAAGTAGATACAATTTACAACACTTTTCAGCGTTTCTGACAATACATAAATAATTGTAAGATTAAGAGTATTGATATTTCTATACTCAAATCTATAGATTGACTCTTCTACTCTTTTTTTTAAGCAAATGTTTTGATTATTTCTGATAAATCGAGGCTTTAGGCTAACTCGTTTTGAAATGAGAGAATCGATACAGAATTTGAATTGTCTTGAGCTATTGTAGACCGTAAGAATGTTTTGATCAATTTCAATTTTGAAAAACTTCTTTCGCCGCTGGCCACAGAAACTGGCATAGTCGACGTCAGCAAAATTCTCAATGCAATCCATATATTTGGATATAAGTCTTCGAGCTGTTTTTCTTTAATGAAATTCAAAATGCCAAGAGGATTTTTTCTTCTAGAATTGGCAAAATTTTTTTATTATAATCTGTCTTCAAAACTTGCATAACTCTTTCGAATCAAGACGATTTTTTTCTAGCATCAAGAAAGTAGACGCATTGAGTCCAAACTTGAAATGTTTTAATTCTAAATAAACTGTCTCGACTTCCTCGCGTTCAATCTGGTATTTTATTAGGATTTTAAAAATCCTTAAAAAATCCTAATGTAATTTTTTAAATAAAAAATCACATCATTACATCGAGCTCACTTAGTAAATGAGCTCGACTGTTGAGTCGATAAAACAGACTTGCATGAGAAAACGGTGCATCACGTGCTTTTTTATTAACTTTCATTACGTCAAATTAATAGTTAATAAACATTCATTTATATTCTTTAGCATTTATAATATTACTTTTAAAAAAATCCCATTTTCGCGTCTGTTTTGACGCCGCAAACTGCTATTTCTATTAGGATTTTTAAAAAATCCCAGATAGAAGGCGAGGGCTTGAATGATATGTTTCAAGACGGTTAATATTTTGAGGCTAATGGATTATTTTCTAGAGTATAAAATCATGATTTAAATTTACCGGTTGTTTATTCGATTCTGAGGAAGAAGATTCTACTTTTTTGACGGTTTCAAGGTCGGGGTGTGAATCAGGAGTTATACTATTTGAGGCTCCACTCGAAGACAAAAAATACTGATCTAATTGTTTGCATTTTCCCACAACCCTTTGAAATTGCGCATCTTTCTCAACCTTTCTTTTTCACAACTCTGCACCAGATGGTTTACTCAATCTTGGTGTTTTGTCACACGTATTAATAATAACAGTGTTTCAGGTGCTGCGGAACAGAATTGTCATGAATTGAATAGATATTAAAATAAATTATTTTTTTTTTACAAAAAACATTTTTGTTTGTTGCTTACATATACTTCTGTGCAAATTTCAAAATTTAGGAAATGATATAAAACATAACCAAGCATTCGTTGGCGAACTTCTTCTCAACTAAAGAATTCCCTTATGGAATCCTCCTCTCAAACATTAAAGTTATCACTTTCTAACACTTCCTCAACCACTACTTCCCTAAACACGGAAATATCAAAACTTATTTCATCAAGAAGACTTTCTAACGAGAAATCCTCTTCCGAAATATTTCCGTCTTAAATAGTCGCTATCAAAGCCTCTTCTGAAACCTGTGATATTTTGATCAATCCTCCACCAACAATACTAAAATCCACAGAATCTATTAATTCCCATAATGGGACTTCACTGCTGTTCATTGCAGAAGCACTTTCAGGTACCAATCCTTCAACAGGGCCGATTTCCATTGAAAATTCACCAACATACAACATCTCAATTCCTTATGCGTTTGCTACGTCCTGCAGATGTGACTCATGAATTCGTAATTCGGGTTCGTTTTCTAAGAAGGGATACTTCATTTCTCTATCCTTAACGTGTTGCTCTCCGCGATAGCTGTGACTGCACCCACAGTACCCGTTATGTTATAGTCGGTTTTGTAATATAGTCTGAGCAATAGAATCGGCAACAACGCAAATCGGTTTGAAGCTTATCGTAACTTCCTTGCCTTCATTTGAAAATTTTACGGTAATTCCTTCTGAATGTAGACGATTTGCTTGCTTAGTGAATTCATTAATGGATAAATTCATTAAATCTGGTTATAGTTCTGTTTTTACAATCATTATACCGGCTAATAATATATTTGAATCGAAAGTGTACAGGAAAATTGCGTAACAATATTTGCAGAGCCCAGAGACCCCTTTTAGACATATTAAACATAGAGACATTTTTTGAATTGCAATATACATACATATTCCATTGTATCAACCAAAAAGACTAAAATATCTTTCGTTTTTAAAATATTATATTTTTTATTCTCTTTTTTTTTAGTCATCAATAAGTGTGATTGACAATGTGTTCATTGAAAAATAAGAATTTGTCTCAATGTTCCGTGTCAAGTAATTTTATAGCTATCAAACAAAATTCTTAAAATTATATGCCTTAATTCTACCAATTTCCATGTGCCTACAGAAAAATATTTATTGAGAATTCTTGTTTCAAATTCACCCTTATTGAAACTATTTTTGGTCTTTTGACTTACCTGGGATACTTGATATCTCTTCACCTTGTTTTTAAATCAAGAACACTATTTTTTGTTGAAAGTTTAATATACATATATGGGTCATTCTACGGGAGATTTACCCAATACATTTTTTTTTTCGTGAAATATTTTTTTTTTCGTTCTTTGTTGAAAAATATTTGATACGTATTTTTTTAATTCAATATGATATGCAAAATTTCCGAGAAATAAATTTTTAAAAATTATCGTGTTGAAAAAAGTGATCGTCTTAACTTTTTTGTAACTAAAAAAGTATTTATCAAAAAAATTTCAAACATTTTATCCAATATGCGGTTGATCCCGAACTTTGAAATGAAACATACTGAAAAATTGCTCCAATGAATGAGATTTGAATTTGGATATGTGTTTATACGTCACATTGAAAAGTGATATGTTTTTTCCCATGCTATTTTCTTTAATGAAACAAAATACATGCTTAATAAAGAAAAACGAGAAAATTAAAAAACGAATGTAGAATTTTATGGACTCCTGAAAAGAAAAGTAAGTATTTGTTTCTTAAAATTCAAGATAATTTTTAGCAACAAGTGAAGGATACTAAATCTGTAAAAGTTGAAGGTCAAGGATTTTGAGGTGTAAAATTGTTGAAGACTTTTTTGTCAATCAATCTGTTTTTACGAATGTGAGTTTGACTTTCAACTTTTACAGATTTAGTAACCTTTTGACCAGGCATCATAGTATTAACGTCATCGCTTTCGTAGAATTGTTGCACTTTGAGAATTATTTCTTATGAAAAAGGTAAATCTGTAGAAACGATGTAACATCGTAATATTATTTTTTGACAAAGTGTGCGTAAAATGCGTTTTTACACACCCATATGAGTGCGTAAAACGGCTTATTACGATACATGTGCATAAAATAAAAAAAAAATTTATCGTTATATTAGGGTCTAGAATAGTAGAATTCTATTAGCGCAATAGAGTGTGAAGGATAAGCTTCAGTACGGCTTGTGGTTTGGCTCCTTGCAGACGTCTCGTATTATTCAAAGCAAATATAAAAATGGCTGGTAGCAAAAGTGATTTTTCCGACGACGAGTTCATTCCTGAGAGTATATTAGCAGCTGCTGAGAATGCAGTGAAGGAATCATTACCAGATAAATCGAGACTTATTTATCAAAGTCGCTATGAAGAATTTATCATTTGGAAAAAAGCGAACGGAACGAAATCTTTTGACGAAAAAGTGTTTTTGGCATATTTTCTAAACTTATCGCATAAATTTAAGTCTTCCACGTTATGGTCGATATTTTCAATGTTAAAAACAATCTGTAAGATGGATAATAACATTGATATCGGAAATTATAAAAAACTCATTGCTTTTATTAAAAAGCAACACATTGGTCACGTACCAAAAAAAGCAAAAATTTTCACATCAACCGAACTAAAAAAATTTATAACTGAAGCTCCAGATTCTACATATTTAGCAATCAAGGTTAGTATTAGTTTTCAATTTTTTATTCTATCTCTTATAAAAAATAAATCGCAATAAACAATAACTTTTCATGTAGACTGCTCTGATTCTTGGCGTACATGGTGCATTGCGGAGAGAGGAATTACAGAAAATTACAACGGATAATGTAAAAGTAAATGATAAATACATTATTGTGACGATTCCTGAAATAAAAACGCACATAACACGATCGTTCACGCTTGAAGGGGAATTCTTTGTGACCGTCCTGAAATATATACAACAACGACCTTCGAAAGTGACAACAAACAAGTTTTTCCTCACCTACCGTAAGAGCTCGTGCATCAACCAGCCTATTGGGATAAATACCATCGGTGCTATGCCTAAAACTATAGCTGTGTGGCTTGGTTTAGAAAATCCTGAATTATACACCGGACACACTTTTCGGCGCTCTTCCGCTACGCTCCTCGCTAACAGCGGTGCTAATATAACAACGCTGAAGCGCCATGGTGGTTGGAAGTCGGAACAAGTAGCAGAAGGCTACATCGAAGACTCAATAGGAAATAAAAGAAAAATTTCAATGCGAATTTCTAATGCAATCAACGGTGAGGATTATGTTCCAGCTGCAAAGAAACTTGCAAATTAAATTATGTTGTATTTCTATAGAATTATGTAATTAATTACCCTTCTAATATAGTTTTGCTTAACTTGCAAATTAAATTATGTTGTATTTCTAAAGAATTATGTAATTAATTACCCTTCTAATATAGTTTTGCTTGACTTGCGAATTAAATTAAGTTGTATTTCTAAAGAATTATGTAATTAATTACCCTTCTAATTATCCCTATATGGGGGGGCTCCGCCCCCTCACCCCCGGCGGGGGCTTCGCCCCCTGCACCCCCACCAGGGCCTGCAGCCCTGGACCCGCTTTTCCGCCCCCCGTCACCCCCTTTAGTCTCCATCAACCTTACTTTTGTCATATTGTCTCATATCATTGAAACGCATTTTACGCACACTGTGTCAAAAAATGTCGTATGCAACTCGTGCGTGCGATTTACCCACTTGTGGTGATAGCGATGAACTCGTGCCCGGCTTCGCCGGGCACTCGTGCACGTTATCACTACGCGTGTGTAAAATCGCATTTTACGCACATGTTGCATAATATACTATTTTACAATCACTTGTTGCTAAAAATTCTCATTGAATTCTGAGAAACAAATACTTACTTTTCTTTTCAGGAGTCGATCAAATTACACATTCGTTTGTTAATTTTCTCGTTTTTCTTTATTACCAGGTCTAGAAGTATGAAACCGGAATTTCCCTATAGATGGTGCTTGCCATCAGTTTAGGGACCGTACGACCGCTTCTGCAGCGCCATCTTCTCCCTCTAGCAGCTGAGAAAGATTTTCAGTAGACAACAACCCAAGTTCGATATACCAGTGTATTTACTATTTACAAGCATCAACATGTCGAGTTTTGTGCCTACGAACTACGATTTGCCGACAGCACTGGTTTTTTGTTATCGCTTGAAGAAAACTGCTGCAGAATCGCATCGAATGCTTGTCGAAGCTTACGGTGAACATGCTCTTGGAAAAACATAGTGTGTCGAGTGTTTAAAAAAATTCAAAAGTGGTAATTTTGATGTAAGAAACGAAGATCGTGGAAAACCACCGAAAAAGTGCGTTTGGTCGGATCAGAAGGGTGTTATCTTTTATGAGCTGCTAAAACCTGGTGAAACTGTCAACACGAATCGCTACCAACAGCAAATGATCGATTCAAATCGAGCATTACAAGAAAAACGACCGGATTATGGAAGAAGGCAACACAAAGTCATTTTTCTCCACGATAATGCCCCATCACACACAGCGAAACGGGTCAAGGAAACGATCGAGAAGTTAAGTTGGGAAATACTGGCGTATGCCGCTTATTCTCCAGACTTGGCTCCGTCGGATTACCATCTGTTCGCATCACTGGGCCACGCTCTCGCTGAACAACGCTTCACTTCGTACGAAAATGTACGAGAATGGTTGGATAACTGGTTTGATTTAAAAGACGAACAGTTTTATTGGCGTGGCATTCATCACCTTCCATGAGAGGTGGGAAAAATGTGTAAATAGCAATAGAGATTACTTTGAATAAAATATTTTTGATTATTTTCATGCAGCAGACGTGTAACTTTTGCAAAATAATTCCGGTTTCATACTTCTAGACCTGGTAAGCATGTATTTTGTTTCATTAAAGAAAATAGCACGGGAAAAAAAATCACTTTTCGATGTGACGTATAAACGCATATCCAATTTCAAATCACATTAAGAGAGAGTAGCATATTAGATAAACTGGTTGAATTTTTTTTTGATAAATACTTTTTCAGTTATAAAAAAGTTAAGACGTCACCTTTTTTAACACGATAGTTTTTAAAAATTTATCTCGGAAATTTAGCATATCATATTAAAATAAAAAAATACGTATAAAATATTTTTCAATAAAGAACGAAAAAAAAAATATTTCACGCAAACAAAAATGTAGGGGGTAAATCTGCCGTGGAATAACCCATATATATACTTCGTTATTTTGAGTCGTGAAGTATTATATATTTTTTTTTATTTCAGGAATTGAATTGTTGATTGATATAAGTCATAAATGATTTTTGAATAATTCTTATAGTCACAGAAAAAATATTATTTTTTTTTTGACAATACACAAAAAAAAATTTATAAAATTGTACAGAACTTTAGTAATGCAAGATTGGTCAAGCCTGACTCAAGCACAACTCCTTGGTCAATCTTTTGCAATTAAAAATATTCTGTTAGTTAACAGAGTTGAAATGGAAGCTATGAACGATACTGCACGAGCACTTAAATTTTGCCTTACCCAATTGATCGTAATCAATGGTGACCGTTCGACGAATCTAAAAAGGACTTATACTCTCGTGTACTATTTTGTCTCGTTTTAAACTTGAATTAGAACTTAGTTAATACTTTAGAATTTAAGAAGTACGAGATTAGACAGGCATGACTTAAGCACAAAATCCTATGTAATCGTTGTACTTTAAAAAATTCAGATTATAAAATTTCAAATAAAATAAGTCGTTTATTAACTTATGTTATCCTCAAGGTTAGATCCCTTCGTGATTTTATCAAGTTTATTTTATTTTAACAAAATATGTGTAAAAATTAAAATAAGATAAAATAATTATTCAATTACTTGTGTTAGCCTCAAGGTCAAACCCCTTTGTGATTTTATCAAATTCATTTTATTTTAACAAAAATATGTATGAAATTAAATGAATTATAATTTTAATTTATTAACTTTTCGTTCCTAGTAATTATTAAATTTCCGATTTCCCATTCACTAACTTTAGTGTTTTCCGGCCGATGCACCAAAAAAAGAGATTGGGTATGTTAAGTCAGAAATGCAACACTTCTCTTAAGAGATTTCCTCCTTTTATGTCAGGATCAGAAGGATCCTCTCTAAGGGATGAAGAATAAGTCAGTGAACAGGGAGGGTTTAATTATATGAAATATATTTATTGATATAAAATAGTCGGTAAGTAAGCACCATGCAAATGGTAACAATATAAAAGATTCAAAGTTGATTGTAATTACCCTTGTTTGAAAGTAAGTTAGTTATGATGGAGTCCAGTGAGTTCAAAATGTTCAAAATACGGCTAAACATCCTGCTCGCTTGCTTGAACTTCTTCCGCTTCGATTGTTTCAAATTCTTGGGGCAACATTTTTGTAAGGAAAAATTCACAATATTTAAAGAATTTGAAATATTTTCAAAATTTTACAATTTTTTGTATTAAAATTTCTATTAAAATTTACAAAATCTTTTATGCGTGAATACATGCGTGGAAGGTACATGCCTATAAATCATGCAGGGATGTTTCTACCAGAACTTCGTTTCCTTGACTAATTTTGAATTTGTTATTTAAATATGTTTCAATGCATTGGTTACAATTATGTGTTCTTTATCGCGGATTAATTAATAGTTCTTGACAACCGTAACAATTCATGTATATGCATTCCAGTTTACAGATGGAATGCCATGACGTAAGAAAATTCACAATTATTTTGAATGCCTTGATCTAGTTTTTCAAATCAGAATTGACAATATCTTTTTGTGGTTTGGTGATTATTATACAAAAACAATGTCGAGGGTTCTAATTCGAAGCAATAACTCTGTAATAAGTGCGCGTATGCTATCGGATATTCTTGCGGACATACACCGTCTATTGGTCCAAGATGGTTAATAATAGGTTCAGCTGCAGTTGGTATCGTGTCTACGTTGAATCGGGTGGTTTTATTGTTATTATTATTAGTTGATTCTTCGGTTTTTAAATAATCTGTATTTCTATTTCTTCGCAGTGCAGAATTTGCAGCCAAATTTCGTTCCATAACTATTGTATCATTAATTACTTCCTTGAATGTGTCCCTTTTAAGGTTTTGTCTAAAATTATTGTCTACTTGACTATTATTATTGAGTTTGTGAGCATCTTCGATTTTGTCGGCAATTTCTTTTATCCTAGCAGCATAGGAAAGTACATTTTCTCTTTCCCACCTAAATGTATTACCTAATTCTCCCTGTAACTGGTACACGCTTTTTGCAGGGGCATATACTCTTCAATTTTTCTATCAATTCCTCTATTGTTGCATAAGTTGAACCAAAAATGCATTTTCTAGCTTCTTCAGATAATTTTCCTCTTAATAATCTTGCGAGGTTTTCGTGAGCTGCAGGTGTCGGTAGCATTGCCTTTACATCCATACAATCCTCAATAAAGTGTGACAATGGGAGGTTACTTCCGTCGAACAATGCGACAATTATTCTTTTGATACTGAGTCTAAGATCCTTCCAAGGATAGAAAATGGACCACTGTGAATTTATGACTAGTTAACTGCACTGAACGAGTACTTCACGCTGTGATTCCTGTTAACTTTTCGAAATTTGCCGAACTTAATTCTGCTCACAATACTAGCTTTTATTATAATACGTCGAGGGACGTGACAATAAAATCACTATTTCAAATAAAATTGAGTGATTTGCATCATTAGCTTTTATACAAATAGGCCTAGTAATTCCTTATAAATAAAACATATACGTAAACTTCCTCTATCAAATAATGTTTGAAAGTAATATTAATTTCATATTGAATTCTTAAGATTTCTACATTTTTGTAATTTAAAAGTGTATTATTTAATATGTATGGCCTATGCTATTTTCTAAGCGGAGGATACATGTTACTTTATTTGTGTTTGCCTGGGCGTAGTACCGACGCAGGCCCTTTTTGACCGATAGCTTAAGCTGTTTATGGTTTTTCGAAAGTGGCTAATCCTTAAGCTGTATACTGCTTGTAATTCTATGCAGTTTTATATCTTTATCTATAAAAGAATTGTAAATAGAAATATTTGAAAAGGAATACGATTGTGGACGATGTATTTTGGTTGAAATTTCAAAGTATGAAGTTTATTACTTTTACAGATTACTAAGCAAAATTCAAGTATTTGTATTGACGCAACTGCGCATTTATCTTACAAGGTTTTCGAATCTATATAATATTTGAAAAATATATTGAGATTTTAAGGTATTTACAACTCCATGAACTGAAGTACCAGCTTTTTCCAATGACTGGAACATTAGAACAAGACCATGAGCTGCTAGGTCCTTTATGTCCGAAACTTTTTGTTCATCTTCTCCGAAATCAGCTACACTCGTGTACGTTAAATTTTTCGTGGAAACGGCTATCGTTTTCCTAAGACCAATTTCATCCAAGAGAAGTACTCCATGACGTTTAAAAATATCTTCGGATTTAAAGGATTTTGTTAGAATTTGAAAAAAAGCTTCGTTAAACCTACAGGTTGTTCCGAGTAAAGAGATATAATGTTACGTCACAACTACGTACATACTTACTTTGATCGAAGGTTCCTCGTTTTAAGTTAGGATCAAGTGATCCTCGCTTAGGGATGAGGATAAGTCAGTAAAGAACACAATGATTAGTAAAATAATACAAATTGAATTTATTTGAATAATAAGGTTAATTAATATTATAAAATTATGAAGTCAAATTACAAGAATCTAAATATCAATCAATGCATATAAGTATGGCACGGGCAATCGGTAAAAATAACAAACGAGAGAAAAAAGTAGAGAAAGGGAAAGAGATTCGGTACCTTTATATATATCCTTCAAATTTTTCTTCTTCTATTTCTTCCAAAAATATGTATCTTGTGGAAAGCATTTCCAAGATTTTAACTGCTGTGTTTTGCTTAGCAGCTTTCTTTTGGGAAGCCGGTTCCCTAATACAGGCGTAAGTTGTGTTCTTTTCAAAAATTTCGAAAGTTGCTTGGAACGGTGGCAGTTCTTGGTGTTTGTCGAGTGATTTTACAATATATGAGGGTTCGGAGGAATCATATTCTATGTTTAACTCGTTTAAAACATGTACAGCAGTACCTTTCGATAGGTCTCTTGTTTGTAAGGCCATTGTCCTGATTAAATATATATATATATATATATATATTTTTTTTTTTTCATTTGTTATTATAAATAATGTTGGATGCTTCGGAATCGACGTCGTTATAAAATGCTTCTTGTTGGCATAAATAAATTACACGTTCGGCACAAGTTACGCATAAATCTGCTCTTTGCCGCATGTAAAAAATTTATGTATCGCAAAGGGAGCAGTCGAGGCTGGAGAGCTTTAAGGTATAATATTAGTCTTTAGTGACTATGTGATCTATTCGGACAGGCAATGTTACTTCGGCCTCAAAGAAGCTAAGTTTTGTCATGTAACAATCCTCGAAAACAAGATTTTTTTCGAGGACGTTCATATAGAAATTTTCGATAAGGGTTGTGCAGCAGTATTCTGACCACAAACGATGTTCAAAATACGGCTAAACATCCTGCTCGCTTGCTTGAACTTCTTCCGCTTCGATTGTTTCAAATTCTTGGGGCAACATTTTTCTAATGAAAAATTCACAATATTTAAAGAATTTGAAATATTTTCAAAATTTTACAATTTTTTGTATTAAAATTTCCATTAAAATTTACAAAATCTGTTATGCGTGAATAAATGCGTGGAAGGTACATGCCTATAAATCATGCAGGGATGTTTCTACCAGAACTTCGTTTCCTTGACTAATTTTGAATTTGTTATTTAAATATGTTTCAATGCATTGGTTACAATTATGTGTTCTTTGTCGCGGATTAATTAATAGTTCTTGACAACCGTAACAATTCATGTATATGCATTCCAGTTTACAGATGGAATGCCATGACGTAAGAAAATTCACAATTATTTTGAATGCCTTGATCTAGTTTTTCAAATCAGAATTGACAATATCTTTTTGTGGTTTGGTGATTATTATACAAAAACAATGTCGAGGGTTCTAATTCGAAGCAATAACTCTGTAATAAGTGCGCGTATGCTATCGGATATTCTTGCGGACATACACCGTCTATTGGTCCAAGATGGTTAATAATAGGTTCAGCTGCAGTTGGTATCATGTCTACGTTGAATCGGGTGGTTTTATTGTTATTATTATTAGTTGATTCTTCGGTTTTTAAATAATCCGTATTTCTATTTCTTCGCAGTGCAGAATTTGCAGCCAAACTTCGTTCCATAACTATTGTATCATTAATTACTTCCTTGAATGTGTCCCTTTTAAGGTTTTGTCTAAAATTATTGTCTACTTGACTATTATTATTGAGTTTGTGAGCATCTTTGATTTTGTCGGCAATTTCTTTTATCCTAGCAGCATAGGAAAGTACATTTTCTCTTTCCCACCTAAATGTATTACCTAATTCTCCCTGTAACTGGTACACGCTTTTTGCAGGGGCATATACTCTTCAATTTTTCTATCAATTCCTCTATTGTTGCATAAGTTGAACCAAAAATGCATTTTCTAGCTTCTTCAGATAATTTTCCTCTTAATAATCTTGCGAGGTTTTCGTGAGCTGCAGGTGTCGGTAGCATTGCCTTTACATCCATACAATCCTCAATAAAGTGTGACAATGGGAGGTTACTTCCGTCGAACAATGCGACAATTATTCTTTTGATACTGAGTCTAAGATCCTTCCAAGGATAGAAAATGGACCACTGTGAATTTATGACTAGTTAACTGCACTGAACGGGTACTTCACGCTGTGATTCCTGTTAACTTTTCGAAATTTGCCGAACTTAATTCTGCTCACAATACTAGCTTTTATTATAATACGTCGAGGGACGTGACAATAAAATCACTATTTCAAATAAAATTGAGTGATTTGCATCATTAGCTTTTATACAAATAGGCCTAGTAATTCCTTATAAATAAAACATATACGTAAACTTCCTCTATCAAATAATGTTTGAAAGTAATACTAATTTAATATTAAATTCTTAAGATTTCTACATTTTTGTAATCTAAAAGTGTATTATTTAATATGTATGGCCTATGCTATTTTCTAAGCGGAGGATACATTTTACTTTATTTGTGTTTGCCTGGGCGTAGTACCGACGCAGGCCCTTTTTGACCGATAGCTTAAGCTGTTTATGGTTTTTCGAAAGTGACTAATCCTTAAGCTGTATACTGCTTGTAATTCTGTGCAGTTTTATGTCTTTATCTATAAATCCAATTAGAATTTCATCTAAAGTACAATCGCGACTTGGCTGATAGCAGTTCGTGCATTTCGTAATAAAAATCCCTCATATTTCTCGAATAGGCGAGAATCGATCATCTTTGTTTCTTGTATTTTTATCATCGAATCTCGAGCAAGATGATAAAAACATGAAGCGCGCTCTCGGCATAACACATCTATAAAAATCCACGCCATTCTGTTTACTCCACAGATCATGAGTATTCACACCATTCGACTTCCAAGCACTGATATAATACAATACTGCTAAATATGCACGTAGTTCTTCTTCATCAGTATGATGATGGTAGGTTTGAGTATCACTATCTAACGCCATCATTTCAGCACAACGGTTCTCAATTTGTGAGTTAGTATGTTCTACAATGATTTTTATAATGTCCTTTGAAAAAAGGCCTTCCCAAAATCGAATAATTGTGGCAAGTTTCTGGTCGGCTAATGTTCCATCGTTTGATTTTTATTAGAATAATTGGTTTCTTGTGCTTTGCGTTTTGTGAAATTTCCCCGGATAGAATTATTATTGTTGTACACAGATTTTGTCACGGAAGAAACATTAGGGTAAATTATGGAGTCCTTCCATTTCGATGAGTAACCTTTAACATCTGTTAAACAGAAATAACCATCATCGATATTGTTCTGAGGTTCTCTCCAAGAAGTATGGGAAGTAAATTTATTTTTAATGTTAAAACACGTTTTTTGCATACATTTAACTTGGAAAACTATTTTGTAGTATTTTAATCATCCAATAAATTAATAAGTACTAATGAAAAAGTGAAGAAAACATTATTTTTATGATTATATACGAATACACTTCTCACAGAATACCAATAATAATTCTACAAAAATATTAAATTTTTAGCATTGACATGTGTAAATATTGTAAACTATGAAAATTGTTAATTTCAATTAACTTTTATTTAATTTAGACATTCATAATTATTATTGAAATTAACGTTTAATGCAACTAAATTATAAAAGTTTATATTTCTTTTCAAAGTTAGAAAATAATTTATTTTACTTATATTTTATTCATAAAAAATATCTATTGTTACAAATACGTTGAATATTTCTAACGATCTATATTATAAAGAATAGGATAGGATTTATATAATAAATAAATATTATAAAGTTGTAGAATTAAAAAGTGCATTTGTGCACAATATTATAACTACAGCATTAATAAAAGTATATAATTATTTATGTTTTGTAATTATGTACATTCTTAATGCACATGAAATTTAAATTATTTACATTTATATACATTGGCGAATTAAAAATTCAAGTAGTAGCAAGCTTTGCCCGCTTCTTTTGCTCCAAGTTAGTCTTTTTCAACTCAGCAATTTTTCCCTTAGCAAATTGTCGCATTCTGATTTCCAAGTAATATTGGATCAAATAAGCTAAAACGTCTTTAGCGTGATCGAAGCATGGAAAAGCAAAAGTTTCTTTGCACAGTTCGGCAACAACTAAGGCGAATACATTGCTGTGTTTACAGTTTTTCTCAAAGGATTGCTGTATTCTTTTGAAAAAATTAAAAATTTTGTAGTTAGGATGACGAAGGAGCTGGTCATCATCGTACACTATTATTTTAGCAACTGGGTGGTTCTGGCTCATTTCGTTTTCTGTCTAAAAAAATCCTGAGCTACAGACTTCGCATTGTTGGAACTTTGAAAAAGTTTTGCATACTTGTCCGGCCAGAAACCATCAGTAAAGTCACTGAAATCACAACTTTCTTCTGCGATAATGATCTTTAATTTGTTCTTAATTTCAGCAACAATCGCTTCTTTATTGGTCTTCTTTGAGTTGTATATTTCATTTAATCTTGAAGTGGATATTAAAGGCGTGGTAGGAGCATCGGGAATGGTACAATTTCCGCATTTTGGTGGTTTTAAAATACCATAAAAAGCTAAAATTTTGTACATTTGTAAAAACGTTGGAGTACCTGGATGATCATTGGTGCCAGCTGAATATCTGATCGTTCCAAAAAGCCTCTAAACAAAATAAACATACCAAAATATAAATTAGACAATGGAATCATTAATTTATTTGCGCGTTCCAAGGTAGCAAGAATTACGATTTGGTCGGTTGGAATAGCAATTTGTAGAAATAGCAATTTGTAGAAAATAAATAAATAAATAATTTAATTCATCTTAGACTAAAAATATTTATTTTTAATACATTGCCTGGATATTGCCTGGACTTCTGAAAAATAAAAATCTTAAATTATCTCGGGATGCATTTTTTGTTGACGATTACATTAAATCGTGTGTGTGTAAATAATAAAAGTCGTGACAATAGACGGCATTTTTGGGCATTTAACAAAAAATAAAATGTAAAAAATGAATGTTCAATTAACGTGAAGAAGATCAAATTTATAATAAAAATGGATCTAATCTTCATATATTCAAAATTTGAATAAGAATTAAGAAATTAGTTTTAATAATTTTGGTGGGGTCGTTTTCTTTTATAGCTTCGGGGTCAGCAAGAGGTAAAGAAAGATTTCATTTTTCATCAAACGGAAAACAATGTATAAATGAATTAATGATATTTATTTATGACATTTGAAATTCATGAAGTCATATAGCTAATTTAAAGATATTTAATCCATAAATCAGGGATGCTGTTGGCGGTTTCAAAATCAAAAAATACTTTATTGAAATATATTTTAGTTTTGATGATTTGATTTTTCAGTATTTTTCCGTTTTAATCATAAATTTTTTCCCGTGCAGAAGTAGCCAAAACTTCAGATAAAAATTGAAATCTTTCTTTATTTTGTAGAGACCTCAAAGGTGCGCTATGGCAATACCTCGAGAGGATCTTGATTAACCCTCAGAGGCCATACCTCTTCCCAGTAATACGTAATACGGGTGCAAATCTGGTTTTCACGATTTTAATTGTTTATTTCTTTTGGCATATGTGATAAATATATAAGAATCTATATTATTCTGGGGTGAAATTTTCTGGGGAATCCGAATATGCTATCAGAAAAACCGTCGGAGTAATTTAACACATAAAAAAATGACAGTTTTTAAATAAACTTTTTTGACATTTTCTTTTTTGCCAAAAAAATTGTACTTTCTTTACAAAGAAAGATAGATCAATGAAACTTGGGGAAAATGATAACGGATACTTGAATAACAATAAAAAAAATTACTCATTTGCTCATCACATACACGCCGAAGGCAGGAGGAGCACTTCAATCGCGTGCGTGTTGCTTGCTCCCTTTCACAGATCGCGCACTTAGCTCGCGTTTGCTCTTTTATGATTTGAACAGTGGGAAGTATCTTAGTAACTCCCAAAAAGTTGTCAATTCTTTTATGCAAGTCCAGTCTCAAAGATTGCGACTCCAACCGTCGGCGCAAATGACTTTCAACTAAGCAGAATCCTAATTTTTTCAAAAATTGGCATCGATTGAGTTTTTCATTCGCAGCATTCAAATTATACAATACAAAGGCGTTGATTCCTGCCTGATCTAACATATTGAAAAAAAATTTGAGTGGCCAACGTCTAGTGCCTCGAGCCGTCGTGTACGTATGACATTTCTGATGAAACGCGTCAGTTCCGCCTTTGCTTTTGTTGTATGTCATAATCATTTCTGGCTTTTGCGTCGTTTCATTAATCGCTGGTTTGTGATGCAGTGACGAGAGTAAAAGAACTATTTTGTTTTTCTTAGGCACAAAAGAAAGCAGCGTAAGTTCTTGTGTAAAGACAAAACGAGACGATCCTACTTCGGCTTTAGCTTTCAAATTCGCGGGAATACCGCGTCTGTTCTTTCTTACGGTTCCGACAGCACGCAATTGATAATCTTTCAACAACGTTTTGAAAAGAGGTACAGAGACGAACCAATTGTCCATAATTACATTGCGCCAAGTATTTTCTATACCTGCTGAGGTTACAAGTTCGCGCACAAAAAACGTTGGGACGTCATCACCTGCTTTAGGAGCAACTTTACCTATATAAACTACTCCCGACATCATATAGAAAGTAGAACTATCATTCAACATGATAATTTTCATTCCATATCGGTCTGGCTTACTTTTCATATAGATCTTGAAAGGGCAGCGACCGCGGAATGCGACAAGTTGCTCGTCAATAGTGCACTCATTACTAGGCTCGTAATATTTCGTACAATTGCTCAAAAAGATTTCCCAAATCTCGCGTATAGGTGCTAGTTTATCGGTTGTCCTTCTTTCTGCCCTTGTAGCCTTATCATCAAAACGTAAGCAAGATAGCAAAAATTTGAAACGCTGTTGTTCACTCATGATGCAACGAAAAATGCCGCAACCAAACATTTCGGACCACATATCTCTTGTATTTACATTACTTTGTTTCAACGCCGCTGCAAAGTATAGAAGGCCTATAAAAGCTTTCATTTCGATATCATCTGTAGGCACGTGATACGCTTGCAAAATACGATTATTCTCCCGAAGACGCGACTTTTCCCTTTCAATTTCCTCGTTAGTGTGTACAACTAAATTGTCGAAAACAGGGGGAGAAAACAACAGCAAAAATGCATCGGGCGGTGTAGCAATATTCAATGCGTCCGATTTCGGACTTGGATCGAAATTCGGCGAGCCAATGGAACGGCGGCCTACTAGATTAGGCGGAACCTCTGACCATTTTTCACCTGTGACCGTTGTGATAGATCGTCTTGGTCGGCCTCTTGATTTTTGTCGTGTAGAAGAGTCCAACAAGCGTCGTCGCTTTGAAGCAGTCTCAGCTTCCCCTTCCGCCAATCCTTCTCTCTCCTCCCGCTCGTCTCCCTCTTCAATGCCCGAAAACTCACTGTCCGTGTCATCGTCGATAGACAAAGTATCGCTTTCAGATGCGTCAGATTTATCGTCGTCCGGCAAATGATCTTCGTCTTCTAATAGGAGAGCAGACGAAACAATTCTAGCACTGCGCAAATTGTAATGGTCGGACATGGCGAAACTTCAGCTGAAAAATAGATAAAACAAAATTATAATATTTTTCGGTGCTTCTATTCATTGAACGCAAAAAAACATTAGCGTTACAGGTAGCATCGTAAAAGTATACTATTTCGACATAGTCCGCCGTGATTTGTTGTTGATGCCCTCTGACGAGGTTAGGGTTCTCGAAGCATCGTAAACAGGAAAGAGAATCGTGAAAATAGTATATACTTACTTGTTAGATGCTCGAAACGCTGCTCGTCGCATCACATAAAAAAATTTGGAGCACCGAATTTCCGACGCCAAGGCCAACCGGGTGCAAATTGGGATTTACAACACTTTTCGGTGCTCTCAGCAAATCAACTATGGAGCGAATGATGTCGAACTTTTGCTCGATGGTTAAGACAGTGTATCGACATAATTCCCGTACAACACAGATGGCGCTGAAGTGCGTATTCTAGCAGAGAGAGTTATCCGAAATTTTCGGCCTGCCCGATTTGCACCCGTATGGCCTCTGAGGGTTAATCCTGCCTGTTAAGACGAATTCAATTTTCAAATCTTCCACCAAATACTTTAATGAATCTAAAGTTGAAGTTAACGTCATCCTGAGACCTTCTGCTGTGTCGTTAGTAAGAAATTCATCTTCACTCAGCAGTCCTTCCATGACTCGATCTTCCCATTCGTTTAGCCACTTTAAAGTATCCTGTAGAACCTATTGAAAAAATTAGGAATATTATAAAATGAAAAAAACGTATTATGTGATAATATAACTTTATTGATGAAAACATTCACCTTAATATCTTCACTTCCAAGGCGAACACCTGTTTCTGGAGATGTCCTGTTTAAGGCATCGAACATTTTGTTTAAAATTTCGCAGAACTGTGCTGTAGACTCGCAAGTTTTCAATCTGCTCTCAACAGTCCTATAAAATCGAAGTCCTCTAGCAGCGGATTTACTGAACAGCTGTAAAAAACATTATTTGTAAAAAGTTAATTAACGAAACATAAGTGATATTTCTAGACAGTATTTACTAATATTTTAATGGGTCATTTTAAGTTGAAATGATTATTTTGAATATAATGTTAAGACAAAATATACCTGAAGTGCGAGAAATACTCGCATCTTAAGGAAACTTATTTTCCAGATTAACGTGAGCGTCAGTTATCTTGGAACAAAGTCTTTTTCCAGCTTTTTGCAATGAATCAATTTCGTGCAAAATTTTGAAATGCTCCCACTCGATATAATCGTCGTCTGGATTTACCTGCAATAAACGAAATGTTTACATAAATATTTTGTGTTGAGTTTTGGGAATTTAAACAAATTGAAAAAATTCTTACTCTTAGTTTTCCGTTATTCGCTAAACGATTCCGAATAGTTTTTATGAGCTGAAGTGCGTCGGAAAAGAGAAAAATCTTTTGATTGCACCTATCGTTATTGACCCAATCGTGCTGATCGTTTAAATTGTCTGTAGGATGTTGAAAAAAATTTTTGAACGTGGCCCTTTTCCCACTACAACCCAATTCGCTCTACATTTTTCTATTCGGTTTTCCTCCATCCGCAACAACCCCATGTATTTTTGCACCTGCTTTTTCTAGCATAACAATGGCTTGGATGACTAGTACAGCTAAATCATCGCCAGTCGCTACTCCCTTGGAAACAAAAACTGCTATCGGCTGGGAATAATTGTCATAGAGTGGTTGAAACATTATAACCAGACCGTGATCTGCCATTTCTCCATCAACATTTTTTGGCAGATCATCGCCGTAATCTTCAAGACCTATGAACGTCATTGTTTTTTGATCCAGTAACAAAGTCTTTCGAGTAGACATTTCGTCGAGTAATATGATTCCATGGAGTTGTAATTCTGACTTCTCGGCGAAATGACTGCAGAATTTCGAAGACACGTGGATCAAATCCACATGGACAATCCATATTTGAAAGATATCTGGAATAGTAATATGAAACATGACACAAAAAATTTCAATTAAAACAAAAAATAATTTATCCTCAATTTCAAGTTTTTGAAAACATTTTTATTTAAACTTTTGTAAATACCTACCGGCGAATTGTTCGTACACAGGGCACTGGAAGCATTTTATTGTCGAGAATCATTCGATAGGCTGAGCGTAGCTACGCGCGCCGCCGGCAGAAAGCAAAATTTAATTAAATTTTTAAAAAACCACGGTGTTGCTCAAAATTTTTTTTTCATACGATAGTTGCTCACTATTTTAGGCTTCTTTTCGTGTAAAAAATAAAGAAATATTGCGTGGAAAAAGCAGTTAAAAATGCATTTGTTTATGAAATTGTTATAAAAAAATTGTTAAATAAAAAATTTTTTCACATCGCATTATATCATTTAAAAGGGCCATAATTCATTTAAAAATCCTGAAAGTTTCATCAAATTCGTGATAGAATTATAATTGTTATGAATATTTCAATAAAATGGTGCATAAATGTTTAAGTTATGAAAAAACTATTGAACAATTGGAATATATGCACAAAACTTGGAGGAAATATTTGTGGGTGCTGGCCCTCCAAAATGGAAAGATCGATTGCGCGATTCGTAACTATGCGAAAAACGAGGGGGCCACTTCAGAAATTTCGACTCCAAACAAAAAAACAACGAATAAAAATAAAAAGGGAAAATTTTCAAATGAAAGTTATTAATAGATATTGTTTATATTTAGAAAAAAGAATATTAAAAAATATGATTTATTTATTTTTATTCCTTCTTATTATAAATAATGGTGGATGCTTCGGAATCGACGTCGTTATAAAATGCTTCTTGTTGGCATAAATAAATTACACGTTCGGCACAAGTTACGCATAAATCTGCTCTTTGCCGCATGTAAAAAATTTATGTATCGCAAAGGGAGCAGTCGAGGCTGGAGAGCTTTAAGGTACAATATTAGTCTTTAGTGACTATGTGATCTATTCGGACAGGCAATGTTACTTCGGCCTCAAAGAAGCTAAGTTTTGTCATGTAACAATCCTCGAAAACTAGATTTTTTTTGAGGACGTTCATATAGAAATTTTCGATAAGGGTTGTGCAGCAGTATTCTGACCATAAACGATGTTCAAAATACGGCTAAACATCCTGCTCGCTTGCTTGAACTTCTTCCGCTTCGATTGTTTCAAATTCTTGGGGCAACATTTTTCTAATGAAAAATTCACAATATTTAAAGAATTTGAAATATTTTCAAAATTTTACAATTTTTTGTATTAAAATTTCTATTAAAATTTACAAAATCTTTTATGCGTGAATACATGCGTGGAAGGTACATGCCTATAAATCATGCAGGGATGTTTCTACCAGAACTTCGTTTCCTTGACTAATTTTGAATTTGTTATTTAAATATGTTTCAATGCATTGGTTACAATTATGTGCTCTTTGTCGCGGATTAATTAATAGTTCTTGACAACCGTAACAATTCATGTATATGCATTCCAGTTTACAGATGGAATGCCATGAAGTAAAAAACTCACTGTTATGTTAAGTTTCGTGATCTAATTTCTCGAAACAGAATTGACAATATCTTTTTGTGGTTTGGTGATTATAATATATAAACAATGTCGAGGGTTCTAATTCGAAGCAATAACTCTGTAATAAGTGCACGTATGCTATCGGATATTCTTGCTGACATACACCGTCTACTGGTCCAAGATGGTTAACAATAGGTTCAGTTGGAGTTGGTATCATTTTCTACAAATTGTTAGAATAGATTTATTTTATTAAGGTCTGATAAGGAGATTGAATAATAACTTTTTGAATATATTTTCTAATCAAGCAAGGTAAAAGATTTTGCTAGAAGTATTTTACTTTCCTTCAGAAAAACAACTTTTGTATTACAGTTTGTTGTATAAAGGCATGAGTACAAAAACGGTCCTTCTGATGATATAGAATTTTCAACGCTCATGCAGGTGGGTTTGAGGAAGGGAAGGATGGAATGTACCTGTATCTGAAAAATTTTGTGAATTGACTTCAAGTATATTAAAGAAAAGGGTGAAAGATGGAATAAAGGAAAGGTCAAAAGTTGAATGTCAAGTCGGTCAGTAAAGGTTTTGTCACTGAGCTTAAAGGAGTTTTTTGTACAAATTCTATACGTTTTTTCGAAGATTGATAATGGCATGTTTTCTTTTTGCTGAAGAAGAAGTAATACCTTTTTTAGTAAGTGAGGCTCTTAAATAGAAATATTATATATAAATGGTGGAATTATAGCAAGTGATGTGGTTGATTTGCTGACTGGAATTGAATTATCTATTATATTCAAATGCTTTTGGAGATGGTAATATGGAGTTGATGAATCTAGATTGCAATCTGACTTTGTTTGCAAAATTCCTATTCCTTAGAGTGTAATTAAGGTCTTAGAGTTTTTTAGACATGATAAGAAAATTTGTCGGGGGAAAATTGTTGAGTATAGTCATCCGTGATAAAATTGCAATGGTGTTAGAAAAGGATATTCGCTAAAACTGATGAAGATTTTACATTTGTATGGTTGACAATTTAGAAACATTGATGTTCAACAAATAGGACTGTTATCGATATTAGAAATAGATCTTGGTGGGTGACAAAATGTTTGGAATCCATTTTGATAACATGCATTGAGGAAATTTTCATTTGTTGTAAAGTATGATTGGTTATTTAAAGAAATAGCCAGATAATAATTTTGAGGTTTTATGTAAATAGAGGAAATTACGTCAGTATTAAAATCGAGATGTATTGGAATTGGATGTGGTTTAAATAATTGAAATTCTTCAGCAGATGGTATTGGTATAGTCATAATAAAAATCAAGTACTTATCGAATAAGAAGTATTGTATTTTAGAAAATGGAAGGACCATAGTAAAAAGGGATGTTGAAAGGTGTGGGTCTTCTTTGTTAGATTTGAATTCTAAGAAGGTATCAGGAAGTAGCATAGGGTGCCATAAGTTAGTTGCGGCATGGGTAACAGCTTCTGTGAGTTGGTCAAGGAGTAAAAGAAAAGATTGAGCAACTTCATGCAGGTCTTTAAGCCAATTTGCTGCTAATATTCGATATAGGTGAATATTTGGATCTTTTTCAGAATTATGCCATTTTTTGTAGGTGATAATGTTGCCAAGTTTTGAAGAAAGATTTGTAGCTTTTCTGTCTCATTCTCAATTCTAAAAGTACTTTTTGTATCTGTTGCAAGAATGGATCATTAGTTTTAGAAATATTCGTCATATTACGAGCTTGTCTAGATATAAATGATATTTCTTCAAGAAAATAGTTGATTCGTTGTTCTATAAAATCAAGTTGTGTTTAATGATCGTATAAATTTGAAAGTATGCAATATTTATATAATTTATGTGAGGAATCGATTATTTTGTATTTAAGTAAGTCTGGTTGAAAGATATCGATATAAGATATAAAATGATATTTTTCAGAAAAAAGACGAACTTTTGAAATTGGTTCAAAATAAATCCCTGAAGAGTGAGAAAATTGTGAGTCTATGAAGTATTTTTCTGCTTTGGAGAAAAGGAGTGTAATTAAAATTGAATACACTGCGGATGCTAGTTGATTAAGGAAATTCATTAGGCTTCTCGGAAGGCTGAAAAAGAAAAGTAGGATTAATGTTGGAAAAAATAGGATGCTTACATGTGGTTGAATTTAGGTCCAGAAGTTTTTTGGAGAAAAGGGGGAAAAAGTCTACTAAATATTGAGGAGTTTCTTGGTGAAACTGGAGGGGGAAATTGGGTTGATTTGTCTACTTTAAAAATACTTCGTCTACACTGAGAAAAATAGGCTTTGGTTCCTGTGCACATAGCACATAAATTTTTTGTACAGTAGTTGCCTTGACCAAAAAAGTTCAGAGAAGCTACTACTTTTATAGTTATCATGACAGTAATTCGGACTTTTTTGAGTATTCGGTTGTTCTGACCACAGTTGATGATTAGAATCAGCTCCATACGTACCCCAACGGTTAGTACACATACATTTTCTTTATATGTACTGCCAAGCTCCTTTGGTTACTACAACAGCAGCGTTCGCTGTTGCGCTAGACAAATCAAGTATAACTTTCATTTTTTACAACGAGGTAAGCCTGTCGTGACAACTATTAAATCTTGTAATAGTCACACAATTTAACTTGCACTGCACTGGAGATAAGTAGTTACTTCCAAAAAGATATATTTTGTGAAAACTATAATCAGTCAAAAAAAGTTTATGGTGATGAAAAAAGTGACAATTTTTTAACTTAATCGACGAAAGTTATCATAAATATCATTATACCGGATTATTTTTCTAGATCTTTTCGGTGAAACTTTATTTTTTGTAATCAAATTGAATTTGTATTTTGATAACTAGGAAAACCATACCTATAACCTCCAAAATAATTTTGGCTGGGTATTTACTGTCCATAGACAATTCGTTACAAATTAATCTTAGAAAATGATCATAACCTAGTGATTCTGGTTTTTATGCAGAAAACTTAAAAAAATAAAGATGAATTTTCATAAAATAATGTAGATTCTATAAATAAAGCAATTTGATAAGAACTGTACTTGGTCATTTTAACTAAACTCTATACGCGGCTTAACGATGGACTTTGGTTCCTTTAACCGCAGCTCTTACGGTATTTCAAGTACATTAGAGCAGTCACCCCGAACACATTAATCAAGTTTCTGCCACTCGGTCTACCAGAATCGTGGTCTCAGTAACGTTCCTTGCAGTTGGAGTAAACACTTTTCCAAAGTATGAAAGCCACTACCATGATTTTCATGACAACTTTAACATTTTTTGTAAAGACGATTTTAACAAAAAAACTTTGGTTTGTGAAAGCCGAAATTTCTCTCAGTGTACGGCACTCTTTTGTAGCATGCATTTGAGTGTTACAAAATCTACAGGAATTTTCCCAAGGTATTAATTTTGGTCTTGGATCGGTTTGAATACTTTGATTTTTGGTTTTTTGCATTTTTTTATCATCATCATTATAAAATGTTTCGTCGCAGAGGTCGTATGATCTTATTAGTAGTAATAATAAGATTCGATATATGTATAAATTGGCTTTAGGGTCCAGAAATAATGAAAACTCAGTTCTCACATTCTTTCAAACGTTTCGACTCAGGTTGGAGTCCTCATCAGTGAGAATTTATTTCTGTTATTTTATTAAGTAGACATACAAAACGACGATAAAAAAATTAATCCAAGTGACACACACAAAATTCCTTTTTTGCTCTTTTTCTTTCGTCGCGAACAAGATAGGCATATAATTTTGTCAAATAACTCTTGTCACTACGGATTTTACTTGAAAACTCCTATCTCCTATCTATAATTAAGTAATAATAATTTTAAAGCTGCTTGGTTTTCTGCTAATTCACTAGCAGGGCCGGCTTGTATAACAAAATGTTCATTTATATTAATTTGTGCAAGAAAAAATGAGTGTTTTCGAATTCGGATCAGGATAGACCGTATATTGCGGTAACGGCAGTCCATATTTTATCGTGAAATTTCTTAAAATTTCTACATGATTTAAAAATCCCATGGAGTCTGTTCTGTATTTCTTTTTTTGGTAACTTGGTACGTGGGAAGGCTCGTCGTAGTAATGCTCCATTGCAGTTGATTTCCTGAATCGGTATGGAAATTTTATATTAGAACTTATTGTACTGGTTGGGAGGTCTATACCCGCATTTAAAACATTTTTCAAAGCTTTTTGTAGAGGAAGATGATGTAGTAAGATTATAATTTTTTTTTCATTTGATATGAATTTGTATTTTTAACACGGTTGTTATTTGAAGTAATAGATTTTGTTATTTAGCTACTCGTTGAAGGTTTTGGATCGTTTATAGATGATTCTTGAATTGTTACATGCAAATGTTCTAGTGAGTTTATCAAACTTAGCTGTTTCTATCGAGTTTACTATTCCTATTTGTTAAATGTTGTTAATGAAACAAATTGCTATGTATGCTGAATCTTTTGATGAAGTTTTTACTCGTAATACCGTATATTTTGGATATGAAAATTTGTTTTGAGTGCAAATTTCGTTTAATTTCTTGCAATTTTTACTAATAAAATTTGGTTGTACATTTTGATAGGTTTTTTCTGATGCATTAATTAAGGTTTAATATAAATTCCTTGCTACTCTTCGTTTTACATTATCTTTATCTTTGGCACTACTCATAATTATGTAATTTTTATATTGTAAATTTACGTGAAATAAATACTCGTTATTAATGGTTTGTTAAATGAGCATTTCGTAATTGAGGGGTGGATCTCCTCTTTGTTGAATGAGTTTGTTCAATAAATTAGTAAAAGGAACATGCGACATTCTGAAGATGTTAGATTTGGATAGAGCAGTGTGTTCTACTAAGGTCTTCTTTTAGTTCAGAGTGAGGATAAAGAGTTGTGTTTGTATTATTGTGATCTTTACCTGAAGTGTTATTTGCGTTGTACGATGAACTTTGAGGTGCTTCTTTCGAGCTTTGTGGCGCTGAAGCTGTTAGAAGAAGTTGATGGCTCTCAGCAGAAGGTCCAGAAGGTCGATGGGTACCTAAGTGTAATAAGAGGTTAGTGACCGAATCCCAGAAGGCGCCTGGTAGATGGAGAGACCATCCAAATAATCTGTGTAGTGCATATCCATGAATAATGGTATCCGCTATCAATTTAATCCCTCTAATTATTATAATTAATCCAATTAGGCCTGCACTAGTAGTTCCAAAACTTATAAAAATTGTCCAAAATCTACCCCATGCGGATTCAGCAATTTTATCAATGACATCTTCATTAAATAAATTCGTTAATGATATTCCTTGATGAATAGTTGGATTTCCTGTTATTTCTCTAGCTACAGAATTTAGAATCATTGGTTTTTCTGCTGGAAATATAATATGATCTCGCAGTTTATCAAGATCAGATTGAGAATAAATGCCACTTGTTGCTAAGGATGAAGGATTTGTGTATTTCCAGGTTGCTTTTGTGAGAGGTTTAACTATAGTTGGTGCTATGGATTCGACAGGATTTGGAAGTAATTTGTACCAGGTTTCTCCAAAAAGGTACATTGGTGGAAGGAAAAAATTGCAATTTATTTGGATACCGGATTTTGTTAATGTATGCGTTCGTGGAGAAAGGAAAAAGGATTGATTTCCTCTAAATATTGGTAGTTGTAGATAACATTCTTCAGTTTTGCGATATTTTACTTCAACCGGTATACATTTTACGATATGTACTACTTCTCCTGCAATTACTGACATATATCCAAGGTCTTTCATTAAATGATATGCAAATTCGTCTGGTGATTGGGTTGCTAAGGTTAATGTATTTCTAAAAACTTGCTGTTCAAGTATGCATCGTTGAGTAAGAACATCGTGATAAAGTCTATTTACTTCAGTGCGTATGTGTCGTTCCACATGTATAAATTTAGAGTTAACGTATGTAAAAATGTTCATATTTTGAACTTCTAAATGTTTATTTTCTAAAAATGAAAATGAGTTTCAGAATTGTCTGTCGTGTTGTCATATGTTTTATTTGCTGGTCCTTCATAGATAACTTCATATTTATTAAAATTACATAAGTCATTAGGTAATGTATTCCAGAATGTTTGTCCATATTCTATGTCTGTACAGAATGTGTCAGAAAGTGTGCATCTTATACCAGATCCTAATTGAATTTTATTTGAATTTAAATGGATTGTTGCGTACCAGTACACACTGAAAAAAATGTTTAGGTGTATCTGAAAGAATTTTAGCTGTCGCAGCTAAAAGGTATCGCTGGATTTCGTAACTCCTAAATATTTAGCTGTGGTACATAAATTTTCTAGCTGGAAAAAATATTGCTGGGGTAACTGAAAAATTTAGCTCTCATATCTATATTCCTATTCCTAAACAAGAATGGAGTTGCCTAGGTGTCACACCTAATCAGGTTTAACTGGATATTCTAGGTGAAGAATATAGCTGCACTTGACAGACTTTCTAGGTAGGATGCTAAAAATATATAGGTGCTATATTTATATATATTTACATATTTATATTTATTGATTTATTTATTTTAAAGCAGTGGTTCCTAAAAAAGAAAGAAACAAGTGTAGTTAGAAATTTTATTTAATTTTAATAAAAATTTTTTGTACATAAAAAAATATTTCTTTCAACATTTTAACATCTTAATTTGGGTATTTGAACATTAAAATTATAATGATTGATGCAAGGTTACATAATGATTGCCATCAAATCCTTTACATTACATTACAGGAAGATAGTCCATTAAATCATTGATGAGAATAGCTTTAGTTTGCGAAGTTTTAGTTACAACATATGCATGGTAATGACTAGAAAAATTAGTACTTAACTGAATATCATAGACTAAACAATCATCACCTTCAGGATTAATTAAGAAAGATTTCTCTAAACCGAATTCAGGTCCGCCATCTACATCTGGTCCTATTATAACACACGAGTCGTGTTTGTACATGGTACCCTCATAATTAACATATGCATATTTTGCAACTAATTCACTTAGTGAATCTAAAGTAATGTCTTCAGCTGAAATATTAAAAAAGTTCGGAATTCAGGTTTAGAGGTTAGAAGTTAGAGGCGTTTTTTGAAATTTTCTTTCTGAGGCAAGAACATGCTCTATTAACCTCAAAGTAACTTTTTCTACTTTCTTTCGCTATTCTCACATCTACACGAAATAAGATATCAAGTTAAAACTGTGGGAGCAAGATTAAATAAAAAGTACTAAAGAACGTCTGTCTACATCCAAATGTTTATAATTTAAACGTTTAATTTAAATGTTTATAAACAGACGTTCCTTAGTACCTTTTATATAATCTAACTCTAAGAGTTTTAAATTTTGTATCTTTTATTTTGTACGGACGTGAGAATGCCGAAAAAAAATTTTCAGGTTAATACAGCAAGCCCCTAAGAAACTTGAGACCGAATATTTTTAAAACATTCAAAATACTCGACTACTTACCCTGAAAAATTTTAACATATTGCTCGAGATTCCAGGCCTCCAACACGTCCTCAATTTTGAAAAGAGGGCTTGACTTTTCCATTGGTTGAACTTTTATCACTTACACCACGTGGAAAATACCGGCCGGCGTTGGTATTTTAAAAATTGTTGTGGCCTTGGGGGACGCGAGCGACAAGCGTTATGCGCGATTAGGCACAGTAGCTATAACCGTATAGCTGTGGGATAAAAATTTTCTCACTGCTATGTTATTTAGACATTACAGCTAGACGATATAGCAAATGGTGCTAGATTTGTCTCCTAAATTTTCTGTCTGCAAGAGATAAATGGTTTATGTATCTCAGATATATAGTTTACTGATCAACCTAAAAAGTATTGCTAATTCAGCTATATTTCCTCAGTAATATATTTATAGCTACAACACCAAAACCATTTTTTTCAGTCCAGTCTCCGTTAGGTGTTACAAAACCTGCTAAAGTAACGCTATGAAATGAAGTTTCGTTTACTTTTAACTTTGATATCTGAAGAGAAGGGGTTACTAAAAATGTTCCTATTGTGTGCATTTGATTACAATGATCTCGTGTAACATTAGTTATATATTCACTGTGGCCATTTGCAACTATGGAACTGTGAGAATGCATACCACAATGAGAGATGGCGCGTCGAATTTCTATTTTGCATTGTATTACTTTTGTATTTGAAAATCCAGTTGATTGTAAATGTTGTATATAAGTTCTTTCAACATGTACTTGAGATCGAGGTAGATCACATTCTCCTACCTATAGTAAAGATAATGTCGTAATATTTGATTGATTTGAACCGCAATCGAATCCTATGATGGCGTAAACTGTTGTTATATAGTTGAAGTTGCAAGTGAGCAGTGCCAAAAGGAAGCCTCGTAATCCCATCTCTGGAAAAAGGAAGTTCCAATTAGCAGCTTGCTTTGTAATATAAGAATAGAAAAAAAATTTTATCGTTACGTATGTATATTTTTGAAGTTATTGATTTACTTTTTGTATTTCGTGTTCCTAGTTCATTATATCCAACATGCCGGCTATGACAATGTGATTTGATAGCCATAAACTGAGAATTAAATTTTTGTATGCGTCCGGTCCTCTTGTTTTGATAGTTGAAAAAATGTCTTTTATTATATCTGGATTGTTTAGGTTTCTGCTCCATGTGGGAATATTACAGTCATCTTGCTTAAAAATTCCAGTTTGAATTAAGTATGGCCAGAGAGCTACCATGTCGATAAAACAGGGAACTATTTCAATGAGATCATCTATGCGTTTGCGATGAATTTGTTCTATTATATCTGGATTAATGTGTTTTGTCTGAAATTTCATTCTTATTTTGTTTTATATATATATTTTTTATTTTATATATAAAATATATATTTTCATAAAAAAATTGTATTGTTTTAAAATATTTTTACCATTTATCGACAAAATAAAATTTCTATATCTTTATTTAAATTGTATATGTATATGTATATATTTTTTTATAATTAAAGTAAAGATATTTTATTTTTATTTTTAATCATTTACTTTTGTACTTGAACATGCGAGCGTTTTATTCTATTAATGTGAACTACAGTAGGTTTGCCTTTATAGCTTATTTTGACATTCCCTTTTCCTAACACTTCCAATATTTCATAAGGCCCTGTATAATAGCTGTCAAGTTTTTTTATTTTACCTCCTTTCAATAAAAATACGTTATCTCCAATTTTTACTTCTAAAGGATTTATTTTTTTATCATAATATAATTTCGATTGAAGAAATTTTCTGTGAAAAAAGGAACGCTTCCACTCCGCTGGGTATCGAGCCCAGGTCCTTTCCTGGCTATATACCAGGAAAAGATAACACTTTTCATAAGGCAGCAAATTGAGAATTTCTTTAGCAGTTTTAATCCTGCTTTCAACTCTCATCTGAATATACTGGGATACAAGAGGTGAGCTTAGATTTTCCATTATGACCTGTCTAATGATCGACATAATCGACTGAAATGATTTAGAAATATTGATTAAAATAATTTCGAGTTTTCTTTTGCTGAAATAAGATTCTCTCTTGCTTGTGTTCGCATTTCATGTAGTTGTGTTACGAAATTAATTAAATAATCGTCATATGTTTGTAATTTTTCTTGTTGTGATAAAGATTCACTGAAAGGTTCACGAGCTAGTTCACCAAAAACCAATTCATAGGGTGTACATTTTGTGCCTTCATGTACACTAGTATATTCTTCTAAAACATGATGTGAACGTTCTAATGACCCGTTTGCTTGAGGGTGAAAAGCTGTGGTACGAAATTGTTTAATTCTAAAACGTTTTGCCAATCTTTTTAATAGGTTACTTAAAAAATCTCTGCCTTGGTCAGTAAGTACTCCTTTCGGTGATCCAAATATGCAAATACATTTTTTCACAAAAGCATCTGCTATCGTACACTGGGAAAAATTTAAGGTTCGCTCGACCTGATATCCATGTTACCAGAACATGAAAAGTTAAAGCTAGCCTTTCAATGTTTCCGTAACGTTGTTTCCATGTACGTTGGACATTAGGTTTTTACGTCGTCTTATGAATTTGTGCCTAGAATGGGAAAGCGTGGAATATCCACGATCAGAGATCATGACAGATCAACTTTCGAACTATTTTGATTCAGCAAGCTTCATTGCATGTATATTTCTAGATATACTTGCCGCTTTTTATCATGCAATAATTCTTGAGGACATATTGTTAAAAAAAAAATATTTATTTTCAATGCAGACTATTTACATATAAAATGAATATGAAATAACTTTGAATAATTTTTTAATACAAAGGGAGTTAGATGAAAATTTATTGCGTGTTTTGCAACCGAGAATCAATAATTATAAATTATTATCATTATTAATTATTAATAATAGATTTATTAAAAAAAAAATTGACAGATTTTTCTATTTCTCGCGATAGTTTCCAAGAATTACATGAATATTTGTTATATTTTTTGTAATATGTAGATTTATTTTAAAAACATATAATAAATTTTGAGTCTTTATCCCTGGTTATGCATGTATTTCTTTTAATGCAACTGAAAATTGCATTTAACCATGTTATTGACGGAAAAATTTTAGAACGTTAAATTCACGAATTGTTTTTATTTGTTAAACATTTTAGAGAAAATGGAGGTAATTGGTTTTACATAAAAGAACTTGTTCATGTTTTGAAAAACATTTTCCTTTTTTAATTCTAAATTTTGGTTTTATACATAAAGGAACTTGTTGTTGTTTTGAAAAACACTTCTCTTTTTTAATTCTAAATTTTTTGTAATGTCCTAATCATCCTATTTTTAGAAATCAACCAAATCGCAACAAATATTTGTTGCTCCGTAAACATTTGAAATTTTTTAGTAATGAATTTTCAGGCGAATATTTGTTTTGGAAGAACTGACTGGTTATAGGATTCAAAAACCAGGCATACACACTTTACGATTTTTATTTGTTTACAAATCTATTTTTATTAATACAAAAATTACAATGTTCATTGCATATTCGCAAAACATGTATCAATAATTATACAAATCCACTTAAACTTTATTGCTCAATCACAGCACGTGCTTACAAACTACGTATCCTTTACCGTCTTTTTGAACATAAGAACTCATAAATGGACTAGATAATGTTTCGATCGCAATTACAAAATTCTCTTCAGGATGAACGTAATTAACACGATAGGCATGGCAATGGTCATAAAAAAAAAGCGTGCGCAAACGTCTTACAAGCATCATTTGTGTTCTGTTGAATGGGAATAATGATACAATCATACCAAATTCAGGCTCTCCATGACAGTATCGCAAAACCACAATGCCATTGGAACAATATTTTTCTCCGTGGACGACAATTACTGAATATAATTGTAAAGCATCGCGTGTCTGATAATGAGCTGGAATGAGCGATAAAACTTCACTTGAATTTTGTAGTCTCTTCACATAAGTTACATCACAATATTGAAAACTTCGTGCATTATGAAAAATGTTTTTTTGTACGGTCGATGCAATTGACTTGTTCGTGTTCACAGTGCCTGCAAGTTGATTGAATGTGTTTTTTAGTTCTCGATGCTTGGACTCATAACGCATTGTCCAATGAGACACGGGAGGACCAAATTGCCGAATCAACTGAACGTAATGTTCTAAGAAATGCAATTTCGGTGGCAAAGGCCCGACAAGTTGACCAATATTTGAATTGTGTTGTTGGAGCGTCTAGTTCTTCAATGAAATCTCCGAATAAGATGCCAAAGTATCGAGTGAAACATAACATTTCGTTAGCGCTCATTTTTAACCGATCTTTACTTTTTATTTCCGGGGGGGGGGGGGGGGGGGTTTGATTCTTTAATTTACTTCATGAAGAGTTAATTTTGTGGTCTTTAATACCGAAATGAAAATGTATTCCATACTGTAAACAAAAAATTGGAAGTTTTCCTATGAAAAAAAAGTGTTATCCATATGCTGACATTACATTTTCAAAGAGAAGTTACGATTTCAGGGTTGCCACAAGTCAGGGAAGTCAGGGAAGTCAGGGAAAAGTCAGGGAAATCGTAGTGGTCTGGAAAAGTCAAGGAAAAGTCAGGGAATTTAAGGTTTAGTCAGGGAATCGCTGTGGCCAGATCGTGCGTTACTGCGTTTCACTGTGCCGCGGTCAGTTTTTCCAACTCTTCTTCCTTCTTGCTCGGTTAACTCGCCGCAGCAGACACAGGCTAGCAAAAGTGTTCTCAGATCCTGGAACTGACTGAAATATGTAACATTTTTTATGAAATGTCGTTTTCGAATCCCAAATGCGAATAAAAGGTGTCATTGTTTAAAAAAAAATCATGCCTAAATTTGGATACGAAATTACATCATGAGATTTCTCTGCTATAAAGTAAAGTTGAAGACTGTTTCGTTTGAATAAAATGCTTCGAAACAAATTTTGTTTAAATAATAGTTTTGTCGATAAATATTACGGAAATGCCTGTTAAAATCAACATTTTGAAGATAATTGCTTATTTTATTAATTTTACTGGCATTTTGGTAATGATTATCAGCAAATGTATTATACTTTCCAAAAAGCGGTGAATTGTATTAAAATATCTACTAAATTTGCAAAAATGTTGTGCTATAACTATTTAAAATTGTTGACTCAGTAAAATTATGTATGTTTTTCCTGACTCCACGCAAAAAAAGCGCAAAAGACACGCCAATTCATTATTTATGGAATATTTAATTTAAATTTAAATTATTTAATAATAACTTAGATTATTTGATTTCATATATTTTGAAAAATATTTGCCCAAAAAAAATACCTGAAAAATTTTGTTAAATTTTTAGAATGATTTAGACACTTGAAATATGATTTTGCATTAACATTTGAAAGTCAATAAATGTTAATAATTAAAAAAATATATATCGATTTAAACTTTGTGTATCTTTTAAATCTATTATTGTAATTTAAAAATTATGCACAAAATTGTGTTTTACAATAAATATGAGGTTCAAGTTTAAAATAAATATTGTGTTTTTGTTGTATATGCAGAGACTCTTAATTTGAAAATTCAAAAACTCTATAGAATGGAAAAAAAATAGCTTTTTAGGAAATGTATTGAAGTATTTAAGAGCTAGGTATTTTCTGCTCAAAATTTGCGAAATGATAAAGACGATAAAAACGGACGTAGATAGAATACTGCGGTTTCGAAATTAAAAAAACTTAAATTAAAAAAAAAATATGTATCAGAAAATTTCGTTTCTTTGTCAAAACCAAAAGTAGTCTATCTATGACCGTTTCTATCTTCTTTACCATTTCCAAAATTTTGGAAACAAAAGTTGATGCATGTGCATGTATACATATTTTCTGTACGTTTCCCTTAGCATGCAGTGAAATCTATCAGATACGAAAAAAATCAAGTTTGGTAGATTTCACTGGAAGTTAAGTGAACTGTACAAAAAAACTGTTCATTGCACCAGATTTCTGGTAATATATCTACTCAAAATTCAATTTGTAAAAATAAGTATTGAACTTCCTGTAAATTTTACTAAAATTTTTTCTGATGTGCAACTTATAAATTCGCTAAGGAATGCCTGTTAAACTAATAAAATAAGAAATTTTCTTCAAAATGTTAATTTTAACGGGGATTTCCGTAATGTTTATCGATAAAACTATCATTCAAAAAAGTGCGTTAAATAATTAATAATTTTGCTTCATACCAAAGAAATTTCAGTTTTATTTTGTATGCATATTTAAATATAGTGTATATGTATATATTTATTAAATATTTTAACCCTTTATTTACACTAATATATTGAAAAAATATAATAAAATATATATTAAAAAATTTTTTTTTCGAAGCACTTTATTTGAACGAAATATTCTTCAACTTTCCTTCACAGCAGAGAAATCTTATGATGTAATTTCGTATCCAAATTTAGGCATGATTTCTTTTCAAACAATGAAACCTTTTATTCGCACTTGGGATTCGAAAACAACATTTCATAAAAAATGTTACATATTTCAAAAACTTTAAAGAATATTTTATTGGAATTTAATGTTTTTTCATGTTGCTTTCTATCAAAAAAATCTTATTGTCTAATTTTGTGTGTAAATTTAAATACAATTTATGTTTTTTATATTTATAACATTTTAATATAAAGTATTTTAGGCATAATTTTTCATTTTAAATAGTTTATTTACAATACTAAAAAATATATAAATCTATATTTTGTTTTGAAGCTTTTAACATTTATTGAACTATACATTTTACTGAACATTTTTTTTCTCAAGTGTTTAAATCATCCTAAAATTCGAAAAAAATCTTTTAGATATTCATTTTAGGTGAAGGTTTTTTAAAACATCAAAAAAAGGAGCGTAATTTCTTAAATTATCTATTTAGTCATTTTAAATATGTCTTCTGCTTCGCGCCACGTTTGAACGAAGTTTGATTGTGTGCAGATCCACACGGGTCAGTGGTGGAGGCCGAAAAAATCCACGTTCTGCGTATACTCGCGTGGTTTCACATTCTTACGGCTAAGTGACAGTAAGTGCTCCTCTTGCTAGGCAAACATGGTTCGGCCTTTGCTTCTGGACTAGTGATGTGCCGATACCGCCATTTTTTGGTCACTGGTAATTTCTTACCGTAATTCGGTAAATAGGCAGTAAAACTGGTAATTTGTTATTTACTCTGTTATTGGGGAAAATTTTTGAAGGATGACGTGCTGGAATACTTTTTTTCAAAAGAAAAGTAGCTATAATAAGAATAAATGTCTGTAAAGTAATTTGGAAGTAAGAACAACGAAGCTTTATTACTCTATTCTGTCAAATTGATTTTGCAGAACAAGCATGTATAAACTAATTATGAAATGAGAACTTTAAAAAAAAAATAATATAACATAAACTTTTATTGTAACTTATATAGGACATTCCTTTGCAAATCGTACGGATTTCAAAAAAAGAAGATTGTTCACATTTTTAAAAGTCTTAAATTTTATTCTGTGGCATCTTTTTATTAATTTAATCGACACATATATCAGGATTTTCGAAAGAAAATTTTTTTTGAGAGATATATTAATTTAAACTTTTGATAAAATTGGACAAAATGCTAAAGTCTCTTGTGCTTAAAATTCATTATCTCCGGTTGAAATAATTAAATCGATTTCGGATTTTTTTCATTTTTTAGCTTATTACGTTAGGTTCCAGATAAATATTTTTATAATTTTTATTTTCTTAATTAACTACAGATATTCGTAGTTTAATTGTTTAAGCAATTTTCGCATGTTTGCCCCCTCAGTGAAAAAATATGGAAAAAGAAGTATCATATGCGCTATGTCACAATGTAACTAGCGCATATTTAATAAAAGTGGAGACTCAATTAGATCGGAAGATGTTAAATATTTTTTCACTGAGGGGTCAAACATGCGAAAATTGTTTAAACAATGAAACTACTAATATGTAAGATTGATCTCTTTAAGTTGACCCCGCTGTGATTGATATAACCAAAAAGTTATAAATTTCCTATGATGCCATTTTTTATGTTTAACGTTCGATAGCAACATGCAAGTTATGGCATACCAGTTCGTTTCCTTTTAAGTTTTGATAAAAAATAAATAAATAGAAATACGTTGTTTCTATCTTACCTTCTCTTATTTAACATCCTCTCTGTTGAAAAATAACAGGGAAAAACACGCAAATATTATATAATAGGAACATAGTTCCACCGAGATGAGTCCTCTTACGATAGATTTTGGTCAGGGAAATCAGCTTGAAAAGTCAGGGAAATTAGGATACTCAAACTTGTGGCAACCCTGGATTTAGTGACAAATCATCCAAAATAACTTGTTTCATAATTATGCTCAATCGAAGTGGACGGAATTTGCATGCCAAGGGCGTCGTGACGTGTGGTTGGGGTACCCCGACTTATTACACGGTTAGATGTTAGCAGCGTTAAGATAGGCGGGCTTGCCAACGAGGTAGCTGATTCGAAAGTTCGGTTGGTATTAGCACCTACAAGTCCACTGATGGACGGTGTTTGAGGGGTCGTGGTTTGCAGAATTAGAGATGTGTTACATACACTTGGACGAATTAGGAGAGGTTGACTTCTTGGTGCTCCCACGATTGATATCGGTTGGCTTCTTTGAGCATGCTGCAAAATACTGCTCCGCAGCGTTTTTACAGCGACTGGCACTTCAGAATGCTCGATTCCGTAGACAAACTTCTCCACATAAATCCAAGCCAACTTGCTATCGTGTGAGAACGCACAACCCAAGCTCTTGATAATTTTGAAGCAAATGTCAAGTGCACGGACTGGGTTACTCACAGAGTACCTTACACTTTCAACCACAACGTAAGATTGCAAGTTGTCGAGTGGTCCCTGGAGTACAACGTAAGGCCTCGGGGTCAATTGCCTGTCTGCGTAGAATTTCGTTTTTTGGGGAATATAGTCGTCCAAGCTTTCATCGTTCTGCAAAAATTTTGAGATGTGTAAAAATGTGAATGTGTTTTGTGTACGTTTAGATTGATAAAGAAAGTCTATTATACCAGTAGATGCTTAACGAAAGTATTTTGAGCCTCATAAAGTTTGGGCCTCCACAAGGTACCATTGTATTTGACATTAGTTATGCCAGGTTTCATCAATAAGGGCAACACAATCAGGGCTAATACTTTCTCTACCTCTGCAAATATAAAACAATTAGAATCAATGTGTGGAAATTATTAACCTTCCATTTGATATTGAATTATGTACCGAGTGTATTTTGTGCAAGTTCAGCTTTGTACTGCTTCGAAAAATTCTGCACAGTTTTTTTCTTCGCGTAAGCAATAATATTGTGCGCTACATCGGGCCAATACTGTCCAAATGCTGTCTCATGTCCAACAAACAGTTGTGCAAACTCCCATTCTAACTGGAAATGAAGAAAATATCAAACCATATACATTACTAGAACATTAAGAACATAGGATAATTTGAGAAGAGATGGTAGTTCTTGCAATGCACTTATAAGGATGAAAATATCTATTTTGGCAATTCACAGTTGTAAAATGCAAAGTATGAGAAGTGTACTCTCTTCCTGACTATCCTCAAGTTTGGACAACATGCAGTAGAACCTGTCTTTACCAACTGATAACCGATTGGAAGTCTGAGGCCAGAGAAAAATTCAAACATTCGTGCAATCGTCCATTGGGCACATATTTTTCCACGAGCTTCTCCTTTGATTTTCCACTTCTCGAAATAAGCGAGAAAATTGTCTTCACCATAACACAATGAGTTCAATACATTCTCATCGTATTCTGAAAAAAAGAAAAATTAAAGTTCATTCAAACTGTTACAATTTCACAATGTATTCATCAAACTGAAAATCACTAGTCCCTCTCCCCCTTGTATCCGCCACTGATTTGTTTTAAATGTTTTCCAATAATGTCTACCTTCTGTGTTATTGTCATTGCTTTCCTCTTGACACGTTATAAGGCCAGCTTTATAGCACAACTTTCTCTCATACGCCAGCCTGTTCGATAATTTTCCAGATTGATTTCCGTTGTTAGACTTTGAGAACCAAATATCTTTGTCTTCGTTTTTGACTAATGTCACCACATCATTTGCAAGGCTCTGCAGTCTGGTAAATATTATTCTTACTGGCATATGTGAAGACTATCCTTTATTTCTTCATAGATAATCGCCCGAGCCAAATAGGTTCTCCACTCATCATTACCTCGCCGGAAAAATCCAAGAGCTACCTGCCCATCTATGGTGCCAAAAACTGTTTGCCAATAATGTGAAGCTACAAATAAAACAATGAATTAATATTAGATGAGATTCTTCGTTCGCAGTTATCTGTCTTCACAGTACCTCGTAGGATAGCCGCTTCAGCTGTATTTACGAAGGAAGCAGGTATTAGACCATTATATTTTTCAAGGTCATGGTTTCCTGGAATGTTTGTAGACTTTCTTCCTGCATGTACAAATATATTTATCAGAACATAAAAATAAATACATTGCTCTGAATGAAAAATGTTCTAATTAGAAAATAATTTTTTGGCAAGATGAAGTAAAAAAGATTAATGCAAAATATACAAAGGAACATGAATTGACTCATGTAACACAATTATGACATGACATGTAACACATTGACACAATTATGTAATATAGCACAAATAGACAAGGCTAATATCTTAATTGTATTATTAATACATTTATATTCTTCAGAAATTAAGATTTAGGCTAGCCGAGAACTCTATCAGTCTTGGACGGTTATATACTTCTTAAATTCTACTAAAATCTATTTTTAGAGTTCTTTCAGTCCCTGAAAATATACTGGAGCTTGCTTGAATTGGAGCGCAGAATGATGAGCTTTGATCGCCAATATCTATAATTGGAGGTGTTTCAAGGATTTGAGGCTTTAGTCTTCCGGTTCCCTCGAGAATGGTTTTTGTCTCATCGACAGTTCTTTCTAATTTAGTTATACACCTTTTAAGGTCCGGTAAGAACTCTTGGAGTGATGATGTTTCAGTAGTAAGATGAATTAGTGCTTTTTTGGCTACAAGTTCCAGTATTTCTTTATATAAATCCGGAAACATTCTATCTATGTTAATTGATTCCCTTCTTGTAACCAACATTCTTAGTATTTTTGGAATTACTATGTACTGTTCGATTAACATACATTTTTCAACTCTTGATTTATCTGTGTACTCGTTATAGAGGGACGGTTTTAATTGAAACTCCGTCATTATCCATTGATTTAATATGTCACTTTTGATCATGTCTCCAATCAAATATGTCCCTTGTAAATCTTCGAGATCATTAGGACAGTCCATGCCTAAACATTCATTGCGTCTTTCTGTGCTTCCACTCTTAGGTTTTTGTACTGGTGGGAGCTCGGGTGTAGTGTCCTTTTTAGTATCTTTATGACTTTCAGAGGAGGTGGGACAGCTCTCATCATTTATTGACTACATATCATTGCTCAATTCTAAAAGAATGTTCATATTTGATTTATATAATTCAAATTCTAGTATGGGCTTAATTCTTTTATCATCTGAGTTGATCCGCTGAAACGTCAAAAATAAAAATGCATTTAACGAGGCGGACCCGAGGATTCGGGATTACCCTCGGTGTCACCGGCGTTACTAAGGCGGCTTCTAAATTGAGCGCCTGGCGTCTCTCGACGCCATATTTATAAATGTAGGGTCCCTGAAAATAAGAAAAACTTGGCATGCGAGAGAACAAAAAGAAGCGAAGCCAAGCAGGGTTTCCGGCTAGGGTGATTATGGATTTGGGAGTCCGGATCAGACAAGGTTTTAGGTTAGGAAAGGAATCTTAACCTAAACATAGAAGCTCTTATGCGAAGAAAAAAAATAAATCAAGCCGCGCACCATTTAACGAAAGCGACAATTTATTCATTTATTGGGCAAGGCCCTGGCTCGATACAAATTCAAAGGAACTAACAAAAAGAATTATTAAAATATCATGGCCAACATGGTGCGTGGTACAAAGAAAGGGCAGAGCTCTGTAATAAAGTCTCAAAGAGTTACCGAAGATCTGGCCGCGATGTCGCGCCTTACTTCCTCCAAATCGAAGTTTGCGTTAGCGTCTATTGAAAAAAATAAGACTAGACAGTTTTTCCTCTTTGGCTGTTTGCCACTCGGATCGCAACGACAGAATAAAGCTGCGCGCCAAAGGTGTCGCGCAGTTTTATTGCATCAGCTGGAAAGGCTAGCGCATGTGCGTGGAGCTCAGGTTTGCGCGGGCGACTCGCCTTGTGAGGACGACGGCGCCAGGCAACCAATGAGCTGAAGCGTCTATCGGTCAGCTTGCCCCATTGGCTTAAAACGTAGAGGGGTGCGTTTAAACTACGTTGAGTTTGTACTGCACAACACAGCAGTTACAAATAGACAAGGCTAATATAAAATATATAATATAATTTTCAATTGTTCCATCTCGTCATGCTCATTTTTATTTTAATTATAATTATAACGGTGTGACGGTGTTGGAAACCATGGGCTGCAGCACGTGGTCGTTTCAGATGCCATGCCTGTTGGGTGATGCCCTCTGTGACTTGCCGGTGAACCCCTCTGACGTGCGATGGTAACACAGCGATCTCTTTTTGGCGGCGCCTTTCAAGCTGGTGTTAGTGATGAAACAAAAAAAAAAAGAGAAACGGCCAGAAAAACAATAAAAATAAAGAATTTTATGAGTAGCTCTCAGACTATCCCTGCCAGTGTTGAGTTTTGATTAAAAAAGGGTGGTTTGTGCTCGATCCTGTGGTTGCCGGTCGAGATAAAAAAATTAAACGTAATCTACCACAACACATATTGTGAAACATTTGCCTTTTTCCGCATTTTTTATGTTAACATAAAATGTTGTAACTGTTCGAGCTGGAATAGTAAATGTATTGGTAGATTTAAAAGGGTAACAGTGATTCTCAATTTCTTAGCATTTTGAAGTATAATTTATATTTAATCTATTATCTTGAAAAAATTCTGATCCTAATACTCCATCTTCTTCTACTGAGACTTCATTCGGAATAATGTTAAATATCGTTGGATAACCATAAATGTTCATTTTTACTTGTCCTAATGTGTAAAGTGGTAAATCATTAATTCCTGTAAGTTTTAATACGTTTTGGCTATTTATTGGTACTTCAGGGTTGAGAACCTTTTGTTTAATTGAATTTCGAGCAGCACCAGTATCAATCATCATGTGTGTTGGATTTTTTAAACCTTCCGTTTATTCTTTATATACCTATCACATATACACACATACAACATTACGGGACGTGACACCTCCCCCCTTTTGTTTGAACATGGGGTGAAATTAACATGTTCGAACTTATTTGTCTACTTTACAAAAACTTTAAAATTTACTCTACAAACTTTTTATTACACTTTTGACCATGACAATTTACTGGTTTGTGACCTCTTTGATAACAACGCTCGCATGTATCCGTCCATTTATATAGTATAACTTTCTTGGAGTTATTTTCTACAGGTATTTTTGTCATTTTCGGGCTCTCTTTGTTCGCTAAATAAATAGTCTTTATATAAAAACTCTAACAGCTTCCGTGCTGAACTATGCTTGGCTTCTTTTTTTGTTTTTGAATTTTCCCCTGTGCTTATGTATGTATTTGATCCTTTTTGGATTTCGCATGTTGCTACAAAAATTGGCATATGGCTCGACGTATTACATTTTATAATTTCGAATTTTGGGTCGCTAAAGTTGTATTCTAGGCTAATTTCGTACATAGTTTGTACTGGACTATTGGTAACTGTAATATCTCTGGCTTTAAGGGGGGAAGCACCCCCAGAGGCCGAACAAAAAGGTCCCCCCTGCAACTGATCTGTAGGGAAATCAAGACAGCCCCCTCCAAATCAGTACAATATTTATCCCAGGCGATGCTCGAGGTTGAAAAAAAAACATACTCCACAAAAGCGAAAGTTGAAAATCAACAAACCCCTCAAGGATTCTGAAAGCCATGTCGCCATTTCCTATTTCCATGTGAGTCTAATTTCTTTGGTACTATCCAAACAGGTGTGTTATATGGTGATTGTGAAGGTTTGATAATTTTATTATTGATCAGTTCATTTACTTGTCGTGAAATCTCTTCTTTATGTACTGGAGGAAATCTATATTGTTTTGAAAATATAGGTTGATCATCTGTTGTCGGAATGTTATGTTGTAAGACAGTTGTTGCTCCTAAGGGTTCTCCGGGTATATGAAAACAATCTGCATATTTTTGGATTAAATTTTAAACATGTTGCTTTTCTTCTTGATTTAAATGATCCAATCTTAATAATTCTTTAATGGGATTTTCCCGATTTTTATTTGAAATGTTAAATGATTGATCATAATCATTTATTTTTGGAATCTGATTAATAAAATCATTGAAAATTTGTTGTGAAAAATTAAATTCTTTTCCGTTTCCTGAATTTGTTTTTGTGTTGGTTTTGCTTTTCTTCATTTATTGGTACTTCTTCAAAATCAATTAGTTCAACAGTTGGTATGGTTAACTTTTGAGGTGTTGTGTTTGTATTAAATATTTTCATGTACGCTTTATTGTTATTAGACAACTGCATTTCCTAAATAAACTCCATTACATAGATGTAACTGTGGAATAAATCCTTGTTTTTGTTCACTGTTTTTAATTCTTACATAAAAATCTGGCTGGTACCAATATAGTTTCTTGCATTTCAAATGGGTAAATTTTATCTTTTATTTCCAGCTGTTTTTCTGCATAATTAATTTTTGCGTTATTGTTTGTAAAAAATTCTGTACCTAGTATACCATCATGTTCGATAGGTACTTCGTTCGGTATTATGTTGAGGGTAGTCAAGTAGCCGAAAATATTGATTGTTATTTGGCCAAGTGTAAATACAGGGTGTTCATTTATACCTGTTAGCTTCAGACATTCAAATTTATTTATTTTTACGTTTGTTTCGATTGAAATTTTGACCTTGATTGAAGTTTTGACCTTGAATAAGATTTCTATTGAAATTTGAAAAATTTCTGTTTAAATTCGAATTTTGGTTAATATTTCGACTTTGATTATTTTGGGTAGGATTGCGATACATATTTTGATTATTCCGAATAAAGCTTGGGTTTTGGTTGAATCTATTTCCTTGTGAAAAACTTGGGTGGGTTGGGAAAATATTTGTCTCTATAATCGTTTTTACCTCCTTGTTGATTTAGGTTTTGCATCTGATATCTCTGTGAGGGTCTCCACTGAGTTCCCTGACCCTGCCTATTTCCCTCGTATTGATTATTTTGTCTATTTAAGTTATTTCTTGACTGATTCCCTTGTAAACTTTTATTTGTTAATTGTTGAATATATTGAAAACAGGTTGCTGCTGTGTGACCTATTTTCTGGCACATTTGACATTTAATGGGTTCTTCTCGCGCTAAGTTAATTTTATTTGTTTTTGCAAATTCTCTGTTATTATGTGTTGATTTTTCAGCTTCTTGAAATAATGAATGTTGTCTGTTTCCTCTTCGCAGTTCGTTTCTGGCTGTTAAATTTCTTTCTTCTCGTATTGCTCTTTCTACTATTTCGTCAAATTTATTGGCTCTTCCTATTCGTATTTCTAATTCTGGATTTAGACCTCGGACAAAACAATCGATCACGTCTCTTTCTAAGTTGTTTTCAAATTTAGCAGCTTCTTTACCATTATTATTTTGTTTATGACATTCGAGGATTTCTGCTGCAATTTCCTGTATGCGTGTTGCATAAGATAAAACACTTTCATTTTCCCACATATATATTCTGCCTAAATCTCCTTGTAGTTGGTATACAGTTTTTGAAGGGGCAAAAATTGTTTTTAATTTCGAAATGAAGTCTTCTAAATTATTAAAATAATTTCCGATTATGCATCTCTTGGTTTCTCCTGTAAGTTTACTTCTTAACAATTTTACCAAATTTGCTTCTGCATAAATATGGAACAATCTCTAAAGCATCTCGTAGAGATACTTGTTGGTTTGTCGGTAAATTCATTTCGGTAGGTTGTGTTGATAAATTATTCGGCAAATTATTTGGTAAATTATTTATTAAAACTTCTTTATCAGATTTCCTAGAGGTTGATAAGGGGTATGAAAATTTTAGTGAATTAAGAGCTTGTTCGATATTTGCAGAATCGGCAAGCGTACTTTGATTGATTTGATTTGGTAATTCTTCTCGGATTTGCTGCAATTCTAAATTTGGGTTGTTAAATATTGTTGTTTGGTTCAAGGATTCTGGAGTCCTATTTAGTTGCGACTTTGTTGCAAATGGATCTATTAATTCGTATCTTTTCTGAGGTGGGGTGAAAATTTTATTATTTGAAATATCACCAAATTGATCTGGGCATAAAGTTTTATCATACAAAGTAGAATTTGCTGCGATGCTTTCAAATATTGATTCTTCTCTTAATGTTATATCTCCTGCGGTATCGTCAAATGACTGGTTAATTTGTGGTGTATCGTTGTACTTATCTCCTGCAATAATGATGCTATTATTTGGTCTGATGAAAGTTTTTAATTTATCAAAAAATGGACTTTTTGTTTCAATTATTGATTTATTTTGAGCACTGATATCGGGATCAGAAATACTTCCAGCGCTGATGCTTAGAAGATCAGTTTGATCTAAAGCACTCGATTTTTCTGAATATTGCGAGAATTTATCTGTATCTTCTCGGGATTTCCGTTTTGGTTTAAGCAGACCTTGCGAAGTTTTTTTAAATTTCTTCCGCTAAAGTTGGATTTTTCTTAGCTTGGCTACGAGTTATAGAACCCTTTTTACTGGCGTCTTGGGGTGGAACCGACATTGATGTTTTGCATATTTTGTTGTTATAACAAAAAAAGGTGACTTATTTAGTTTTATTTATTATCAATATTATAATTTGTTTATCAATAAAAATAATTTTCCTTTTCTTATTTTCTCTGTTTCTGATCCTGAATCTGAAGATATGGTTATAATTTCGATATTTGATATTTGATCTTCATTGGAAACAAAGTTATTTGAATTTTCTTCAGGTTCCGAGTCAGAGCAAATACTTAAAGTTTCGATAATTGGGGATAGATAATCAGAAATTTTATTTTCGGTTAATATTAATTCAGGTTCGGAATCTTTTGATTCAAAGTTTTCTGGTACAGATTCGATTTCTGGATCTTGGTTCTTTTCTAAATTACGCGAAATTTTATTTTTTATATATTTGCTTCTTTTCTCTAACAATTGTTCAAATAGCTCTGAAAATTCAACGTCGTTTTTTATTTCTCTTATTTCACAAGTTGGTAGTTTCATCTCATCTACATGTTTTCCTGCTCGGGAGCGTTTAAGGGTATATTTAACTGGGGGTGAAGACATGTAGAAATACAGTATTGTACAAAATATGACTTATATATATTTTGGTTTGTGTATATATATTTTTTCAAACAAATTTACAGATAAACGTATTTTATTATAGAATTCATTTTAGTTGTTGTTTAATTCAAAAATTTTGTTTAATTCTGATTTCTAAACAAATATTTTGTTACATAAATTTGGTGTACAGTGTACTTGTGCAGTTTTTTATAGGAAAAATTGCAATTTTGGTATTCAAAAACTCTAATTTAAGGATAGCTGAGCACGCAATTCGCTAATCGCTGTTTAATATAACTTCCCACAAAAGTGAAAAGCTATATCCCAAAACAAATTTCAGTCGCAGGAATGAAAATCAATAAAAATAAATTTTTATTTTAATATCCTATTTTGTGATTTCAATTATTCGATCTTTCTGCGGTGAAAAAATTAGCCAAGCTAGACTCAAGCACAGAATATTGGGTAATTATACGACTCACAGAAATCACGACAGTCAAAAATCAGAATTTTTGCAATACAAAATTAATCAGGCCTGACTCAAGCACAACTTCCTTCTTAATTCATGTAATTTACAAAATTCTGATAATCGTCAAGAAATTGAAGGTGTCAGTTTTTTTTTGTTAACAAAGGAAAAATAAAAGTTAAAACAGTGAAATACAAGCACTTCGAGGTTTGCCTCACCCAAATGATGGTGACCGTTCGACGAATCCAAAGAGGACTTATGCTTTCGCGTGCTTAATTCCTTTTCTGTTTTAAAACTTGAATTTAATCTTAGTTACCAAGTGACGAATTTTTGAAGTACCGGATTAGACAAGGATGACTCAAGCACAAGCCCTGAATAATCTTTGTACTAGCAGAAATTCGAGTAAAATAAAAATGTCTTGTGTGTTTTTTGTTAAATAGAGAAAAAAAATAAAAGTTGAAGACAGTAAAATGTAAGCACTTCGAGGTTTGCCTCACCCAAATGATGGTGACCGTTCGACGAATCCAAAGAGGACTTATGCTTTCGTGTGCTTAATTCCTTTTCTGTTTTAAAACTTGAATTTAATCTTATTTAACAAATGATGAATCCTTGCAATACCAGATTAGACAAGGATGACTCAAGCACAAGCCCTGAATAATCTGTGCACTTGCAGAAATTCGAAAAATAATAAAAAAAAAAGTTGTGTTGTAATAATATTTGATTTATTAATTAATACAATAAAATTGGGAAAAAAATTTATTTGAAATTTGCGAAAAAAAATTTTAATTAAATTTTGCATAAAATTTAAGAAAAATATTCATTTAAATTTACAAAAAGAATTTATTTGAAAATTGTGAAGATATTTTTAATTAAATATTGCATGGAAAATATTTATTCATTTCTTTTCAATTTATTCAAATTTCAATTATTATTATTATTTGTGTAATAGAGATGGTCACGGACGTGACATCAACTGCGTGTGCCCTTTATGTAAATTAAAAGAATTTATTTTATTTATTTATAAATTGTTTATAACGATTTAACAAATTTGTTTATAACAATGATCATTCGAAATATTTGTAACGCCCCAGTCACATACCTATTTTTAATTTATAATAATTAACATTCCTCGTTTTTGATCAGTAAAGAAATCGTTCAGATTTCTAAACTGAAACAGGGGCGAGGATAACCAATAATAAAATTGTGGTGTAAAATATTAATGCAATTATTCTTTATTGAATATTACAAAAGTGGAAATCCTTAACTAGAATGTGACTGACCTTTGTGACTCTGGAATCGGCTGGAACTGGAACCTGGAGCCACTGATAATCCTTTTTATATTCCGGGAGGAATCTCCGAACTTAATCCAAATCGTGGTACCACTTGACAAACTCCGAACGAGGGATTGACTCTTCTGAATAATCGACTTAAAACGGGAACGGGATTGAATTTCTTCGAAACTTCTCACGAAGTGTGGTAGCTTCCGGGGCAAAGGTTCTCCTTACCCAATGATCGTAATCAATGGTGACCGTTCAACGTACCCAAAAATGACTTATACTCTCGTGTGCTATTTTTTTATGTATGTTTTAAACTTAAGGGGGTCGTCTACCTTCGCGCCTGAATTTCGGGCGTATTTTCGAAGATGGATTGCGAAAAAACTACACATGATATTGACACAAAGTTTTTTAAATTTAATTAGTACATTATTAAAATTAAAAAAAAAATATTTATTTTTTTTTCGCTTTTTTGGCCTTGACGCGTCCTTGAATCGATCTCTGCCGGCGCGACATAGTAGACTTTGTGACACGATTTCTCAGCTTCAGAACCTTGAAACATGAAAAAAATCATATTTTTGAACTTTTTACTAATCCGACTACGATAAGACACAAGTTTTTGAAAGATTTTAAAATTTAACAAAATGGCAGCGATTTGAAAAAAAGTTCTATTTTCTACCCTGTTTTTCTAGCCTAAAAAAGCTGTAGAAAATTGAAAAAAAAATTTTGTTTAAAAAGCTCGTGTCTAATCGTAGTGAGACGTTTTTCCAATACAAAACAATTTACAGATTTCCAATATCTTCGATAGTTCCGTCAAAATCGCGCCAACAATTTTTAAAAACACTACTTTGGAGAAAACGCGTTTAAAGATAAATGATTAAAATAAAACATGATTGGCTGAACTTACAATTCAATCACCTATGCCAGGTGCGTATAGCTCTCCTTCCTCGTCATATAGAAGTTCTCGGTTCGCTACTTGCTCCTCTCTTAGCTGAATTCGGGCATTTTTCGCCACATCACTGAACCTTCGCTCCGAGCGCTGTATGCTTCCTCGTCCAGTCGTGCAGCACATGCCTCCGCTTCTGGCCCCAAAGTGATTCCCAAGACATCCATTGTTTTGAGAATCGCCGAAAATCCCTCATTGAAGATTATCACAGCGAGATGAGTCGCAATTTCGTCCACTTCTTTCCCCGAATGAAGATGTTTTGGTGCCATGATCCAGATACAACTGTTAAGAGATTCGTTGTTGTTTTGAGTGTGTGCACCCAAGCACCGTTCCAATAATGTGTTCTTTGACAAGTCCTCATAAATTGTTTTCAAAATTTTCACAATCGAGGGATCAATGGGAACCCTATCATGAATAAAAGTGTTCAAGGTCCCGGTTCCTTATGCCCGACGCCACTTGCACCAGCTGCTTTCGCCTGGGGAACACTTGCTGTATTTTGGATTTTTGTCCGAGGAACTACAGGGGTCCAAAAATGCCCAAATTGCCGTTTTCATTTTTTCAATTGAATCAGAATTTCTACGAATTGCAAGACCATAGAATTTCGTTAATTCTCCAATCAGTTTATCAGTCAGTTTGCCTTTGCCTTTACCCCTAATGCCTTTGTTCGCTTTTTTCAAATTTCTAAGTCTCGTCCCCATTCTTTTTTCAACGTGATCAACGCATTCCTTTTTTGTAACAATCAGTTAATTACCATATGGGTTCAAAGAAACTATTCCGTTGAAAGTTTTACTATCTCCGTCGTCAATATAACGCGCATATTTTATCCCATGCCTCGCGACCGATCTTTCAAACATTTCAGTTATAGCATCTATTTCCATTTTTCCGGCGCTTCCCGAATGATTAATAGAGCAATTACTTTTGTGTTCTTCGTACCAAATATCAAATTCGTCAATATTCTCATTCCGCAACGACTTTTTTTGAACGCAACTTTGACAAAAACTGGATTTAACAATCGCATTGATTACTTTACACTGTATATTCCCATTAGAGTGGAAACGCCAAATAATGAAGAAAAACCGCGCTTTTTCCACGTACCTTCCCCCAAAACAGTGAAATTATCTATCACTTGTCCGCGTTCTGAATTCAATTCTTTTTCTTTGTCTACGGCTCTGTTCAACACGGTATCGAATACGGTGCTCGCGGCGGAATTAATTCGTTGAAGGCACGCGTAATAGGTGTTTTTTGCAAGCCCGCCACAAATATCCATTAGCCCACAAAATTTATTGACACCTTCAAGACCAAGACCCATCAAACGAAACACAAAGATAATCCGACGATTGATTTCATTAGCGCGATTGACTTTTGGGCATGAATGGACAAATTTATCCTCGAACTTGTCGCACTGCATGAGAAGGGTAAACCCCAGTCCTTGTTTTCCGGTGCGTGAAAACTTGACCCTTCCATGGCTCGTTTTGTATACAAAGTTTTCGGAAATGGCCGAAAAAACTGAAACGAATTCCAGGATGCAATAGGCAAAGCCCAGCGTTATCGCAGATAGGAGATACTGGCTCCCTTCCAGCTTCTTCGCTGACGCGCTGACGTGCGACGTCTCCTTCTCTGCCCCAAACGGATTTGGCGATTGTTTGGAGTGTTTTGCGATTAGTTCGTGTTGCAATGTATTGACAGACTGACTACGTAGTGAAATTCAGTACGAAAAGTCGATTTTCACACACTCACACTAAACACATTTCTCAAAAAACCGGTTCCCCTTGTTAATGAGGAAAAACAGGCGATAAGGCTGTCTACGGCTGAGCGGCGTAAAAGGTGCGGGCGGGGGTGGCTAAGGAGGTCGGTAGTATTTGAACCAGCATTTTTTCGAATAAATCCTTCATAAGGCATGTTTCTTATAGTCTCTAGCGTGATTTTTCAGACTTATTTTATTTTATACAATTTATGTAAATTATAAAATTTCAAAGAAATGATTTGAGTATTTAATCATTAAGGTTAGCCTCAAGGTCAAATCCCTTTGTGATCTAAGAAATCTATTTTATTGAAATTTTAAGTGGTCAAGTTGAAATAATATTTCATAATCATTTATTAATAACGAATGTGTTAAATTTCATTTGACTTGTGTTTCCCGGGCCGATGAACCAGAGAAGGAAGGAAGTATGTTACGTCACAAGTACGTAAATACTTACTTTGATCGAAGATTCCTCGTTTTAAGTTAGAATCGAGTGATCCTCGCTTAGGGATGAGGATAAGTCAATGAAAAGACAATGATTATTAAGTAATACAAATTAAATTTATTAAAATAATTATAAATCGGAAATTATAAAAATGTCGATACAATTGGTTTATAATTGGAGGCACAGGCTGGTTGGTAGGAAAAAGACATATGATAGAGAGAGAAGTACGGTACCTGTTGTTGACTTAGTCGAATGTTTCCCTTTTAATTCGCACAGGTGTGAGGAAGACAGCAATATAATCTAATTGGTGTGAGGAAGACAGCAATATTATCCAATTGGTGTGAGGAAGACAGCAATATTATCCTCTTGGTGTGAGGAAGACAGCAATATTATCTCACTTAGGCACTGACACTAAAATTCTTTCAAGGATTTGAAAACGGACCATGGTAAATTTATGACTCTCGGGTCTTCACACTGGTAAACTGCACAGTACAATTATCTCACGCTGAGAATCCTTTTAAAGTTTTCAGAAATTTTCCGCACTTAAATTCTGCTCACAAGACTAGTTTTACGCTTGGCGGCGTGTCCTTTTTATATTATATTTTCTGGTGACGTCACGCATTGCGCAGTCTTCCGCTGTGTGTGACGTAGTTATACCTCTCTTTTCAATAGGTGGTTCTCTCTCTTTTTTAGTAATTTCCCCAGATTTTTCTCTAGACCTAGCCTGTGCCTATAGTACATTCAAATACGTCGCGGGACGTGACAAAGTTAAACCATTATCATGCAGATATGACGTCTGAAATTGTTGGTGTATGTGTAATGCTAACTAACTTCAAACAAAACATCATGAAGCCCAAACAGTGATATATAAAAAAGTTAACTTATTACAAATTGTAATTGTTAAAATTATTATTGATACTGATGGAAAAAACAAATTGTATATAACACTAGATTTCGTGCATAAACGCATTTATTTTTTATACATTTAGCAAATACTGTAATTACATCACATTAATGCATTTATTTTGCAGGTTCCACTTTTTGTTTTATGGACATGTTACTGTTCGTTCCTCTGGAAGCAATCAAGTTCCTAATATAATTATTGTACCAAATTTTATAATCTTCAGTTGGTTCGTCACAAACTGGTGGAAATTGTTTGCGCCTAAACTTTTTCAGCCTTCATAGGTGATCCTGAATATTTCTTTCCAGGTTAATGGAAAGTCTGTAGTTTTTGGGTACACGTCTGTTCAGTTACTATTGTTTTGGTCTAAACGAAATCTCTGATTGCCAATAATACTATTAACACATGTTTGTAGTGATCTTCTTTTGATTGTCCAACAGGACATTCACAAGAGCTGCCTTGCACTTCTGCATCCATAGTTAAGCATAGGTCAACTGAATATTTCATGTGTTTTTTCATTTCAGCCCTGCAGCAAGCTTTTACATAATACATTGTATCTAAAAAAAACATGTTGGCATTTACTTTTTCAATCTTTCTAATTATCAATGTTCAGAACAGACCTGTACTTGAGTATCTAATATATTTCATAAATCCACTTTTGTACAACTTGAGAGCTTTCGCTTCGGTTGTCACATATTTATTTAGAAATACTTTGAAATGATTTTCTGTAAAGGTAGGGCATGGACTTGATGAATTGATATCCTTATAATTTGTAGGAAGTGGAGTTTCAATAATATCATCTGGTTTCACTTGCTCAAATCCAAAATTATTATTTTTGTCATAAAAAATCACTCTAAAAAGTAAAACAATGATTGGCTATAAAGTAAGCACATAAAATAACCTACAATTTTATCTTACCTGTCAACAAATTCTGTTTTTCTTCTACCAAGTTTTGCACCCTTACTTCTCAAAATGTGTTTTAGCTCTTGCACTTTTAAACCACCGTAAAAATCTTTCCTATCATCCTGCTTATCCATTTTGAATCCAGCGCGACAATATTCCCTTTACTTTTACACATCCATACAAAACAACAGTAAAGTTGTGTGAGTGCGGCAGCCATAACAGGACTGGCGTAGCCTGGCGCCACCTGCCTCTAGCTTGACAGTGAAAGAACCTCATAAACTTACTCTTCTGATTGAATATTTATGTAGTTCTTCTTAATTGAATTAAAATTACTGTAACATGGCCTGGTATGATATCCAATTGATGTGTCACAATTCTTGGGAACCGTCACATCAGCATACTGTATTTTTGCTTTTTGCCTTATAAGGGAAGATGCTCTGCACTTAGCAAGCGTATTTTCTTTAAATAATGTGACATTTTCACCTTTCCCACACACAAAACAAATAGGTGTTGATTCTTGTGCGTTCATCATGAAACTAGAGGGAAAATCTTTCGCCATACAGCATAGAAAGTATTAAAGTAGTAGAATTGCCCTGTGCTCCGAAATACTGTGCAACAGTAGCGCTGGCGTCACATTGACTGGCGTGTAGTAGAAATTGGAACTAAAGTATTTTTATTCGTTGATTCATTACAATCTGTTTAATCTTGGGTTTCTTGAAAAATAATTGTTTTCGTCAAATTGTAGTACAGTAATTTTAATTTTCAATGACTGTGAGAACAGACACTTGACTGATTTCGTTATTAATGTCATTTTTACAGTGTCTAAAGAAGTTTAGTTCACATCTCGTGTGTTATTTAATTTTAGTAATATTATATAATGTGAGATAATAATTATTGATTGAGTGGATAATGGCCTTTCTGTGATGTATAAGATTTTATCAGTGTTGGACAATCAAGAAGATATTTTAAAATTTTGTCACATCTTAAAAGCTCAACATGTTTAATATCACCTTGATGTTTTAATCCATGAAACAAAATACCACAGTGGTTGTCATTACATGCTTCAGTCTCTCCAAACACTGGAAAAAAGGTGTGTGTGACGTTAAAGTTATTTAAATGGATGTTAATTGGCCATCTTTCATTTTGTAGGCATTCTTTCAGTCCATTAACTGAAAATTTACGTTCGATTGTTAGCTTACTGTTTATGACGCTACATTTTGGCGTCTCATCTGTAGGTAACTTTTCAACAGGTCGCAGAGTGGAGTACGCATTATCACTTTGTTCTGTACTGACAAGACCACTTTCATTACAATCTTTAAGTTGTTTAAAAATGTGATTGTTATGATATCCCATTTCTATGAAATCTGCACATTCGTCTTTTGAAAATGAACCGAGATATTCAAACTCTCCAATGAAATTATCGTAAAATATATCTTTAGCGTGAGTTGAAATTGTGACGTTATCAGTAACACTTAAAAGTTGGGTATTACACAACTCTTTTTCATCTGCTTCTATTATCACGCTTACTGGTATTATTTCTCTTGTTACTTTTTCATATAATTCGTCAATCTCTTTGTCGAATGGCGTATAGTCTTTAATATCTTGACCATATTCTATGCGGAGCTTCGAATATTTGTCTAAGCTAGTCAAAGCAATCTCGTTGTTCTTTGCTTTGTTATAGTTCCGCAACCTTTCTTTATTATACAAATAGCGCTTTCTACTTACGCGCTTCTTCTTCTTCTTTCTCTGTGGGATAGTAGATGTTGCTGCGATGTTCCGTTCCTCTGATGCGATCGATATCTTGTCCATATCTGGTAGGATTATAGCTTATGGTTGTTGAAGATAATCGATGTAAGTAAATTTTCAAAAAATGCGATTTACATATTTACATATTTCACATTACTATACACTGGCCCTAAAACACATTTCATCAAAATGAATATATACATATTTCACATTAGTTAGATAATAATATTAATTTTTTCCCTCTATTGCAAAATGACGAGTAAGCGAGTGGGGCAAATATAATAATAATTGTTTTTCATTGGAGTAATTGTTGTTGAAAGCGTTCAATCAACGCATTGTTATATACGAATTCTTGCATCATCAACAGTGTATGTTCACAAAATCTACAGACATCTGTAGCTTATTAAAATTACGCAGCATATAAAAATTATTCAAGATGTAACGATTTACCCTACTACTAATGACTCCGTTCGCTCTATAATTGTACCGGATCGACTAAAGATGGCCGTCATTGCCTCTATGATGGTGAATCTCGGTGAGTGCATAAAAATAAGAAAACCAAAGACATTTTAACCTCAACACCAAACACTATTTTACAAAAATTAGCCCATGGAGCGCCGAGCGATATTCCCGTGACAATCATGTAAATCACGCAGATCACGTAGTTAGTAAAATACTGCTTTAGGTAACTCAAGTGGTCAATCAGTACGGCGTTCAATGCCCCCGTCATTACGTGCTGGAAGGCACAGAATGGCATCTCGCGTCTGATGCGAGGATTCTCAACCTCTAGTTCGATGTTTTGTGGTATTCCAGAAGCATCTCAGGTATTCCCAAGGGAAAGGATTCACCGCAATCTACCAACGGCCAATCTTGAATCGAAGATCAATCCATTCACGATTCTGTTCAATCGTAGCGGTGACGAGCCGTGATGAGACGAGGGGTGAGGCATAGTCATACGTTGACTACGCGTCATTGGCGGTATTCCAGCCGGTAAATTTTCGAGCATCTGCCCCTGCCTGTTCATTCCTTACGTAAAGAAGATATTAGCAAAAAGCGACAAATCATAAGCGTGGGTAAACGGCTTTAAAGCGGTAAGGCGCCTTGGCTGTTGCTCGATGTGCGTGGCGTGCATGCTTACGCTGAGCCTGGTTAGGTTTAGACCACATAGACTGACCGTAAAAAGCAATAGCTTTAATCAACCGATCCCAAGTATTTGGGTAAAGGGTATTGAACGTTGCAAATGATATGTGGTAGATGTGGACGAAAGTTACATCGACCGTTGCTCATCAAAGGTTGCATAGGGAACTTGATAACATGAGTACTAAGGGGAGGAAGGAGCCACGACTGTCCGGCTTCAGTCGCCTTCCTCGTTTGGTGTCATCCTCTTAGGGGCGTGGCGCTGACTTGGGTGGAAGGTTTTTCGCTTAAGACTTCATGCGTGCATGGAATTTATGTCCCCAGACCCCTCCGGTCGGTCAAAACTATGACTCTCTTAAGGTAACTCAAGTGGCTTGATGATCGTTTTGTGAGTTGCAGAAAATCTGCAACGTCACAGCACCGATTGGAGACTATTCATAGATTCCTCTAAAAGAAGCCTCAAAGTTATACTGCTTCACAATGGAAATGTGTTTGCGTCCATACTCGTTGGACATTCTGTTCGTTTAAAAGAGAGGTACGAGAATTTAGAATTCATTCTCGATAAAATCAAGTACGAATAAGGCTTGATGAAGCAATTTGTCAAAGCGTTACTAAAAGAAGGCAAATGTTTCAAATATATCTGTTACGTCCTGCGACACTCAAGTAGATTAGTCACTAATTGTTTTAAGTCAACGTCCATGTGTAACGTCCCAGTCACATACCTATAATAACTTATAATTGAGTTTCCCCCGTTTTTGATCAATAAAGAAATCTGAACGATTTCTAAACTGAATCAGGGACGAGGATAACCAATAATAAAATTGAAGGAAATATTAATATAATGGTCCTTTATTGAAAATTACAAGTGGAAATTCCCTAACTTGAATATGACTAACCTTAGTTAATTCTGAACCGACTGGAACCGAAGGCTGGAGCCACTGATAATCCCTTTCTGCTGAATTCTCGTACTGGAAGTGGAAACTGGAGAACAACTTCAACGATGAACACCTCGACGTCGATTGTCACTCGATGTGGAACTTAACTGACAACAGAACTTGACGATGGGAACTGACGATGTGTTGGACCTTCCGGGTCACAAGTCGAACTGGAACTGAAGAACTGGCCAACTGCCAACTGACAACTGCTAACTGCTGACTGACTAACTGACTACTGCTGAGACTACTGAGACTACTGAGACTACTGAGACTACTGAGACTACTGAGACTACTGAGACTACTCAGACTACTGAGACTACTGGACTACTGAGCTCGTCCTTAGAATCGGGCTCCTTAAATATCCTGGGGGTTGGTCATTTCACCCTATTTTATGATTTTGTTTTTCTCGAACTCGCCCCCTTTGATATTTTCTAATTTCAATAAATTTCATTTCTTGTCAGTTTAGTTCTTTTTCTTCTGAGTAGACGTGCTGTCAATCCGTGTATATGACATGATTCATTGATTCGGCTTCAGTGTGTATAAGAATTTCCATTTCGGTTTATTACCAATTCTGCTGCCTAATTTTGTTAGTCCCCAAATTCAATTTTCCTTTACGGCCCTTTTTATAGCATTTTTATAGCCTTATTTGTGTAGTGCCTCCCACGCAGTGTTAAATAGTAGGGATCACCCATGGAGTCTAGGTCTAGGCTTTTAACCTTTACTGAGCCTGCGTCGGAATTTTGGGACAATCGGTTGTGTATTTTGGATCAATACTTCCCGCATTCCTGAAGTCTACTTGTTGCTTCTGAATGACCCTCGTAAAATTGGGGTGCGATGACATCCCGCGGTGCATCTTCTGTTGTGTATCTCCATTTCCGGTGAGGGTGGAGATATTGATTTCTTACTTGGCGATTCTGAATACTATCTTCTGTGTTTACTTCTTCGTTTTCTCTTACAGTATTTTGATTTTTCCTCTCTGTAGATTTTTTCCAGTCGATTCTTATTTTTTCCTTAAACAATTTAGTTACATACATTAATGGTAAAAGTTATATTCAAGTTTTACATAATATAAATATTAACATTCATTATATTTATAATTAAAAGGTCACAGGACGTGACACCTCGCCCCTTAAGTTTGGACATGGGGATGAAATGACCATGTACAAACTTTTTCGCGGACATTAAATTTTGTTTTTCTTACAGATTAATCATAAAAAATTTTTCACGGTTAATAATCATGTTTCCATTCTTACATAAACTTGACTACATCAAAACATTCGCAATAGTAGGTTCATAGAAGCGATACTGATAACATTGCCATACAGTGTTCATTAATCGAATGCTGAAGCTGATTTATAAATGTTACGTATTTGTTACATAATTGTCGCACAATTGTTACTAAACGGTTACGTAGTTATAAGACCTATTGGTGCGTTATACGAAATCCAAAAAATATAATCCAAAATGTCGATTTCAATCTTTCTTACCCTTTAAAATATTTTATTTATTTATTTATTTTTATTATTTTTTCTTTCACCTTATTTGTTAATACAATGAACTTATTTCAGATAATACCTATTCGTAACGCAATATACACCTACGTGTCATAGCTGAATATAAATTGAAAACTACGCTTACTTTTTTCAAATACAGTATTCAGACATTAATTACGCACATACATTATTGAAGATTTTTTTCATTTTATCTTATTTTGACTGAATTTTTCATAGTAACGCCTATATTGTTTATCATAATTAATGTTTATCCTTTTCCATAAAACGGTAAATACGTACATACTAATGAATGGATGTATTAATGTATGTGAATGTAATCCCCTTAAATTGAACTTTATCTTGTGGAACAGAGGGGAATATTTATTACGCGCTTAAAGTTTTATTATTTTTCTATAATTCGTTTCATCAACATTTCTATAAGTAATCTGTATACATGCAGATACATTAATCCATTTATATCGAGCAATTCACATATTTCTAATTAAACTTTCACTTATCTTTTTCCAATTTTTATCGCACGGAGCAAAATTATCCTATCAAATTTGTCTACATACATCTTTGAGATATCAATTAGCACACAATTCAAATATAGAGGTACATCATACCTTTTTTCTATTATTGTTCCGAGAGAGAAAAAGGAAATTTTTTTGTACATTGTTTTATTATTATTATTTCTCTGATGGTACAAACACTCATATGCAACATTTAATACATTTATTACTTGTTCACACATTGATATAGTATTTAAACTTTTTGCGAATATTTCCTTAAATAGTGATTAAATTGAGTTTCGAATACGCCCTCATGCAGGTCATATGATTACATATAAGAGAAAAATTAACTTCGATCAGATTCATTTATTTTTCAAAGATATTGGTAAAGTTACGGGACGTGACACGTCGCCCCTTAAGTTTGGACATGGGAATGGAATGACCATGTTCAAACTTTTATATTAGCATATCAAATGAAAACTAGTCGGATATGATTTTTGAATAATGTATTTTATTAGATTTCTTGGAAGTTTTTATTTCTTTTGGGCCTTCTGCAATTATTCGATAGGTGCCCTCTTTCGTAGCATCTTTCGCATGCGCCTGTCCATTTATACAGTTTCTCTTTATCAGAGTAGTTTTCACTTGGGTTTTGTTTTATTTCTGATAATTTTTCTTCGGAAAAAGTGTATTTTTCATTTATTAATTCTAAGAGTTTTTGCGCTACATTTTGTTTGGATTCTTTCTTTTTGTACGAGCTTTCACCTAGACAAACATATGCTTTTCCTTCTCTTGCGATTGTGCCTTTAGCGAGAAATGGTTTTTTTGAATTCTGAAATGAGACATCGTATATTGGCTCGGAAAAGTTATATTCTATACAGATTTCATTTAATGTTTGCATTGGGCTACGGCTTTTAGTTATATCTCGTTCCATTTTAATATAATTGTTATTATAGACTGTCAAATAGATGATTTCTTACTTCTAATTCTAAACTCAAATTTGTAGCTAATGAATGATTTAGATATTCTTCAATGCAATCGAGACATTCGCAGGCTGGTTTATTTGGTTTTAATAAAATTTTATTACATATACCGCAGGTCGTGTTTGCTGTTTCTGGTACAATCATATAATGTCCTTCATTTCCTACATTATAATATAACTGATAACTGTTGGGTAAAGTGAAATAGCATTGTGTACAAATTCGCCAGCCTATTACTCTATGAGTGTAGACAGTTATTATACCTTCATTGAATGAATAGCAAGTATATCTAAGTAGTTTGTAGTAAGTTGTAGGAAAGTGTTGTGGTAATACTCCATCGATGTGTTTGGCATTGTTAGTGTCTGGTACTTTTGCCGTTGGAATCATTTCTTGAACAAAAAAGAAAGAAAGGATTCCAATTATTCTTAGTTTGTTAATTGATTATAGTTTATTCATGATTTTAAAAAACTATCTTTGAACTATTCTTTTTGCAATATATTGAAATTTTGCATCGAATTAGCTTAATAATTTTGAGATTGATAATAAAATAAAGTATGGAATAAGGAAAAGTGGATGTTAGTGATTGAGATTGTAAAAAAAGTAACAAATGCGTTAAGTTAAATTATAATGGACTTCTTTTAATGGATAGTAATAGGTGGGATGGTTATCATGTTTTGAATTGATTTATTTTATGGTTTAATCAATAATAATAAAATTGATAGTTGGATAAATCAAAATGTAGTAACTTTGGATAAAACATGCTTTGGAATTTTGTTGGAAAATCTGGATTAGGGAACGTACTTATGTCTCGTCAATTGTATGTCGTGTGTTAGTTTGTTTCTTTTATTTTGTGAGTTGAGTAGTTTAAGGTTATTTATCATTACACAAATATGTTTGATTCGAATGGTGTTTTTCCTAAGAATATGGCTGTTTGAGTGCTAATACTTCTTTCGAAAGGTGTTTCGAAGAGTCCTCTGTCGTTAGTTTCTAAGTTGTCGTATGGTTGTAATGGGTCTAGGTTTATATGCGTGTTTTCCTTTGATATTTTTTTGATTATTTGGTAATATTGATACATTTTTGTTATGAAAAGAATAAAAAGTATTAATATTATGAGGCAAGTTACTGCTACAGCTGCTATCAATTTAGTTATATTATTATAAAAACAATTACTTTTTGACTCAAAGTTTTCTTTTAATGCAGTGTTTATTTTTTCTGAAATTTTTATTTCGTATTCTAGTTCTTGTAATGAGATTTTCTTATTTTTGTAATTTTCTATTATTTTGTGTAATTCTAGGGGCTTTTCAGTTATAAATTGATTAAAGAAAGGGGCTATCAATTTGAGAGAAATATCAAATGGTGGCTTTGATATGTTTGGCTCTAGATATTTTAGTGGTTTCGTTTGATTTGAAAAGTTGTGCCTTTTGATTCTACATGATGGGTGAAGTTGTAAAATTCCTTTGTTAAAGATTGTTGTTGCGAATGTTGAGTCATTTTCGCATTGAAATTCTACTTGTTTTACCGTATTTGTTGCATATAGCCATCCATAATAAGATTCTAGCGGTGTAATTAAGGGGAAATCATCAAAGTTTATTCGATAGTTGCATTGATATGGTTGAGGTTGTGTTAGTAATGATATTTCACAAATCATATTTTCTTTTGAGTTCTGCAGTAGTGGTTGTATATTACATATTTCGGTATTAGCAATGGAAATACATTTTTCAAAAAATGAATCTTTTATGATGTGATACTTACTATAATCGTGAGAGAGAATGATGTGATTAATATTAGATTCTATAAGGATGTTAATAGATTTATTTATTTGGATGTTGTGGCTAATTGGTAATTTATGTGTTTTAAATAATTGAAACTTTTCTTCACTTATTACCGGTGTGTTTAATGTAAACATTAATTGATTACCAAATGAAAAGTATTCTATTTTTGATAGATGTTTCATGAGTGAAATTGTATAATTCATAAAATTTTTCTGTAAAACTTGTTGATAAAGATCTACTGTTGTTAGTGGAAAATGTTCTGGATGCCAGTTCATGTTTTCTGCATAAATTAGTAAGGTTAAAATATTTTGAAGGGTTAGTACATAAAAATCAAGTGTTTCGTGTATAACCATCGTTTGATGTGTATTGTATTGATTTCTGTTGGTTTTTCGTTTGTTCCTTTTAATATCCAATGTTTATGGTTTTCTAGATCTATTATTTTTTGAAAAAAGTTTTGGGTGGTTTCAATTATAGAGTGCGGAAAAATAAAAATATCTTTCTTTGTACAATTGAATTTTGAAGAAAGTGTTATTTGTTTGAATTCGAAATTTTCGATTAATTTTGGTGTTGATTCTGGGAAGATGTTAATTGTATGTTGCAGATAAAATTTAATTTCTTGAATAAGTTTAGTGATTATGACTTTTTGATTTTCAAATCTATCATTGTTCGTAATTTGTAAACAAAAGTGAATATTTTTATTTTTACAATTTAGGACAGCTGTTTTATACATTTGTGAAATAGAAGTGTATACGAGTATAGTGTCTTCTATTTTTATGAAACTTACTAAGTGGTATTTATTTTCTGTGAATTTAAGGTTTCTTATGGGTTCGAAGTAAATTCCTGGCGAGTTTTCAAATATTGTATTCAAATATTTTTCTGTATCTACTGTTACTAAGTTTGGAAGTATAAGAAAAAGTGTTATTACATTGGGTATTTTTCTTTTCATTCTGCTTCTCTTAGATGTTTTCTGAAAGAAAAAATATATTATATTAGTGTATGGTGAGGATAGAGATAATAATAAAAAAAAAGAATAACATTGGTTCGTATAATATAATTTAGTCCGTTGAATTGAATTGTTACTGTGTTCATATCTGCTTTCATTGTGTTAGTGTATGTTGGTTGTGTTAATTTGTTTTCTTTTGCGTAATTGTCTAACTTCCTTTTGTAATTAATGATTCCTATGGCAATCGGTTTTTCCTTTCGTTTTTGATTTTCCTCATAAATGTTCAACAGTCGTATTGTCCTTCTTAGGACTGCTGGTAATTCCTGCTGAGACATCCTGAAAAATGAAGGGTTGTTTGTTTAGTTTATTTTGTTCGTTATGGTTCTGTTTATCACACTCTCTACAAGATTGGCTGGGTTGATTGTTGATAGAGTTTGGGGATTTCATCGTATTTTCTACTTGTGATTTAAAGTTGTAGGGTCGATGACTGGTCTATGGGGTGTGTTCTGTGGTATTACGAATTTTATCTTCTGTTAAATCTATAAATATCTCGTTTTCTGTTGGGTCATAAGTTCTTTTAGCTTTTGAAGGTAAATGTAAAACATTCTCTATTTTTAATTTTTGTAGAGCCTTAATGGCTGCATAAATTTTTGCTGCTGGGTAAGTATTTGAAGTTCCGTTAAACGACAAATTGTGTACCTTACATATTGCTATATAAACAAGTTCATCTGGTGATGTTTTTATTTTAAGGATTGAAAATGTTGGTTGATCAATATTGTGATACGTGCAAAATTTATTTAATTCTTGAATTATTTCGTGTGGAAAAGTGGGCGAAGTGGGTGAATAATTTCCTGTTAAGAGATAATATAATTGCTGAGCTGCATTTTGCATTGCAGTTCCTTCCTTATCTGCAGTGCTTATAATAGTGTGACCTTGGTGTTTTAACGTTATTTTGAAGTATAATTTGCTATCGAAATCTCTTTGTATTTCTAATTGGTAATTTGGAGCTGGTGTTTTTTGTTGCAAGGCGAGTTCTTCTAATAGCGTTACAGGGTCTTTTTGTGTTTTGTCATTTGAGAGAGAGAGGATAGACATAATTTAATGTTATTATTATAGGTGAATATTATAGTTTTGATTTTCTTGAATGCTATTTAATTTTGGGTAAATGGTTGAATTTGTATGTGTTTCTATTTTACCTGAGGAATTTATTTCGGTGTAAGTCTTTATTGGTTGATTTCCTTCCAGGGGTTCTAAAGAGGTTCCTTCGTTCGGGTCCTGAGGAGGTTCTCGTTTTCCTAAATGTAATAAAAGATTAGTAAGTGAATCCCATATTGCTCCAATTAGGTGTATGGACCATCCGAATACGCTGTATAGCGCATAACCATGTATTATGGTATCCGCTATTAATTTTATTGTTCTAATAATTATTATTATTCCAATAAATCCTGCGCTTGCTGTACCGAAATTTGAGAATATTGTCCAAAATCTACCCCAAGCTGACTGTGCTATTTTGTCTAAAGTTTCTTCGTCTAAAAGGTTCATTAGTGAGATTTTATGATTTATATTAGATTGTCCCAGTATTTCGCGTGCTAGGGAGTTTAGTATAGCTGGTTTTTCCGCGGGGAACATTATGTGGTCTCTTAATTTATCTAAGTCGGATTGCGTGTAAATTCCACTTGTTGCCAATGAGGCTGGGTTAGTATATTTCCATGTAGGTTTGGTAGTAGGTTTCATTATTGAGGGTGGTAAAGATTCAATCGGTCTAGGGGATAGTTTATACCAAGCATCGTTTAAATAGTACATTAGGGGGAGGAAGATGTTACAAGTTGTTTGGGTTCCTTTATTCATTAAAATGTGTGTTCGTGGGGTGAGAAAGGATGTGTCGTTTCCTCTAGTGACTGGGATTTGTAAATAACATTCTTCTGTCTGTCTGAATTTTACTTCGACAGGTATGCATTTGATTATATGTGCCACTTCTCCGGCAATGATAGACATATATCCTGGTCCTTTCATTAAATGGTATGCGAATTCGTCGGGTGATTGAGTTGCTATTATTAATGAATTTTTGAATACTTGTTGTTCCAACCGACATTTGTGATTTAAAAGGTCGTAGTATAATCTGTTCATTTCTTTTCTTAGATGTTTTTCGACGTAAACAAATTTAGAATTTACATATGTGAATAGGTCCATATTTTCTATAAGAACATTTTTATTTTCTATGAATGTATTTCCCCGAGTAGTTTCGTATATTAGTAATTTAGGATGTTCTGTTCGTATTAAAACGAAGTTACATACTGGTTGTATTGCTTTTTGTGCTAAGACAAAGGTAATATCATCTGTTGTTAAAGAATAGATAATTTCTGGATTTAGAGTGCTATTATCATAAGTTCTATTAGCAGGTCCCTCGTATAATACAGAATACTTCTGAAAATTGCAATTATCGTTTGGTAGTGCATTCCAAAATGTTTGGCCTCCTCCTAATTCATCCGTACATTGAGTTTCAGAAAGTGGGCATATTATTCCGGATTTTAATTGAATTTTATCTGTGTTTAAGTTAATTGTGGCATAATATTCTTGTAAAGTTATGCGATATTTCCCGTGAACTATTACATTTTCCCATGTTCCGAATAAATCTGAATATTGAGATCCTGCGCATTGTCCATTTGTCTGTGTTGATCCTGCTAAGATTACTGAGTGAGATGAAGTTCTATTTACTTTTAATCCGCTTATTTGTATATTCGGTGATACCATAAAGATTCCTGTGTTATGCATTGAATTGCATTGTTCTCGTGAAATTTCTTGGATATATTCTCGAAATCCGTTGGTGACGGTTGATGTGTGTGAGTGCATTCCACAATATTCAATAACCCGGTCTACTTCTATTTTGCATTGAATTATTTTTGTTAAAGTAAAGCTGCTTAATTGTAAGAGTTGGACATATACCTTATCTACTTGTACGTGAGGTTCTGGTATGTCGCATTCTCCTACTTCTAATAACGATAATGTTGTAATGTTTAGGTGGTTTGATCCACAGTCATACCCGATGATTGCGTGTACTGTAGTTTCCCATGAAAGTAGACAAAGAATTTCTGAAGATGTTCTTGATTACGTGTTTCATTATCTGAAAAGCAATCAAGAAAATGTCTTGGTCAGCAGTTTGCAACTGCTTATAAATTTTTGAATAAAAAATAATTCATTTAGGTGAATAGGATTTACTTAGTTAGGCAATGTGAGGATATCCAGCTAGGAATTTTTGATTTGATTGTTCTAGGCTCCTTAATAATTCGTAAAAAGCGTAAGGTCCTCTTGTTTTTATTGTTAAAATTATTTCCTTTATTGTTTTGGGATTTGTTAAACTTTTGGTCCATTTTTGTACGTTGTAATCGTCATAGTTGTATATACCATTTATGAATAGATATGGCCATAAGGCTTGTATATCGATTTGTCGGACTATTAGTGCGCAATGTGTGTCGATACTTTGGCGATGTTTAGGTTCCATTGTAATCTGAAATAAAATTTTATTTTATTTATTTTATTATTATATTTTTTTTTTTTTTAGTTCCTTGTCCTTTTATTCGTTTCTGTAGGAGGTATATGAGAAAGCCTTAGTCTATTTATATTCACTATTTTAGGTTTGTTCTTGACTAATATTTTGATATTTCCTTTACCAATTATTTCGAGCACTTCGTAGGGTCCAGAATATTGATTTTCAAATTTCTTTAACTCTCCTCCTTCTAATAGAAATACGTAATCTCCTATTTTGAAGTTTTGTGGGTTAATCTTCTTGTCGTAGTAGACTTTTGATTTTTCTTTGGCTGCTATTAAATTATTTCTTGCTATACTGCGCATTTGGTGTAATTTTGTTATTAGTTTTGTCATATACATATCATATGTTTCTAATTTTTCGTGTTCTGGAGGGGGAATGCTAGAAGGTAATCGTGCTAGTTTACCAAATACTAATTCGTAGGGTGTACATTTGGTACCTTCGTGAACGCTTGTATTATAAGAGAACATTGTTAATTCGATCCAATCGTCCCACTCTGTATTTTTCTCAATAAATTGTTTTAAATATTCCTTTAACACGTGGTGTGATCTTTCTAATGATCCATTTGATTGGGGATGATAAGCTGTAGTCTTGAATTGACGTATTCGAAATCGTTTGGCCATTTTTCTCATTAAATTGCTTAGGAAATCTGTTCCTTGATCTGTTAGTACTGCTTTTGGAGAGCCATAGATACATATAAATTTTTTGACAAAAGCGTCTGCTATCGTACTTGCTTGATGATTTGGAAGGGGAATTGCTAGAGAATATTTAGTAAAATTATCTTGGATTGTAAGTATGTATTGATTTTGCGATGAAGTTATAGGTAGTTTCCCTACTATATCCATTGATATCTTTTCGAAAGCGATTCCTGGGGTGTCTGTAATAATCATTGGATTTTTAGTTTTGACTCGAACTAGTTTTTTAAGTTGGCATTGGAGACATTGTTGTATATATTTTTGTATATCTAACTTCATATTGATCCAATAATATCGTTGTCTAATTCTACTGTAGGTCTTCGTGACTCCTTTATGTCCTCCTATAGCGGATGAATGAGCTTCTTCAATCAATTGATTTATTTCTTCTTTCATAGGGTATTGTGTCATTCCAATACAAATTATTATTTTTATTGAAGAGTTCAGAAATGCTATTTTTAATGTGGCTAATATTTCTTCCCATAGAACATGATTTATATGTGGTGATTTGGCAATACTAATTGATTTTAAGTTTAATTTTTCTGCGGTTGAATGAAGGGAGTAAATTGCTAATTTAATATTTCTTGTTGTTTCTCCTAGGTTTTCTTCATTTTCCGATTCAATTGGGAGTGCTAAGTGATATTGTTGTCCTTTACGAACTTCTTTAACTAGACCTTTTTGAAGATTTTCAAATTTGGGGAGTTTGTTGCATTTTTCTAAAAGTTTAGCTCCTATATCACGAGGTTCTCCATTTGTTGTGATGAAATATGCATAGTTATCTTTTCTCATAGTCAATTGGTCTCGGCATTCAATTACATTTTTCTGTAGGTTAGACAATCCGGATGTTGAGGGTAAATCTGGGGGTGGTTCTGGGGGTGGACGTTCTTCTCTAAAATCGTATTCATCGGAGTTTTCAGAATTCTCTATTTCTAATTTATCGAATTGCTCGTTGTCACTTTCATTTTCTTCGTTCTGGAAATTTTCTTGAATTTCTTCTTCTTTTTCATCTTCACTTGATAAGTCAGAATTTGATTCAGAATAAATTTCTTCTTTTAATTGTTCGTCTTTATTTCCTTTAAAATGCTTCTTCTTCTTATTTTCTTCAGGCTTTTGCTTAACATCATAATCTAGATCAGAATCGGATTCGTCTTCTGATTCCATAAATTTACGTTTCTTATCATTTTCATGTGATTTATTTATAACTTTTCGGGGTCTACCTCTTTTTTTAATTGGTTCCTGTAATTTTACTTGTTGAATAATTTTTCGTGGCCTTCCACGCTTCTTTTGTACTTTATTTAATGCTTCAACATTTCTTACTAATTTATTTTTTATATTATCTTCATTCTCATCCATATTTATATTCCTTGAATTTTTTAATTTACTCCTTGTTTGCACAGCGTAGCAATTATCTTTATTTTTTAATGAACCTGGAATTGAATCCATTACATATTTTAAGATTTGGGAAACAAATGTTTCCGAAATGTTTTTTCTTCCAATAAGTTTATAAAGAGCGTTTCCATTTTCTTCATTTTTCATTTTATTCGTTATCATATTAATTAACCTTTTATTAGTAATATTAAATAAATCTTCTTCGTTTAATTGTTCAATAGTTTCCTCAGTTCCATCAATTTCTTCTTCATAAGTATTATCATAATAGCGTTTTTTATCATCAATATTGTCAAATATAGTTCCTTCATTTAATTTTTCAGTAGTTTCGTCATTATCTCCATAAATTGTTTCCTTCTTTAAATCCTTAAAATCTAATTCAGTACAACATTCTTCATCATTATCATCATTATTTTTTAATAAATATTCTTCGTTTAAAAATTGTTTAGTTTCTTCAGTTCTATCGATTTTTCTTTCATTAATATCGTCATAATAGCTTTTTTTATTTTCAGTATTTCTATATAAAGTTCCTTTGTTCAATTGATCAGTTCCCTTATAATTTTCATAAGTTTTCTCTTTTTTTATATCTCCATAATTCATGCCACTTTTACACTTTTCACTCTTATTATTTTTGAAAAAATGTCCCTCCTTTGTCGGTATTTGTTTGTTCCCTTTAAAATTACCAATATCAATATTTTCATTATCATTAATCTTATATTTAAATTTATAATAATTTCCTTGATTATCCTTATTTTTAATTAAATTTATCCCGTTCATTGTTTGTTCAGTTTCCCTTGGATTGTTCTCGTCAATTTTCCTTGATTGAGGTTTTTTCTCATATATTTTAAAATCTTCAGAATCATTTACAAATTTAATATTGTCAATTTCTTCTTCATTTAATTCTTCATTACAATAAAAGTTCATATGAGATGCTTCTTCTTCATCATCATCAGTTTTTGATCCTCTTGATATATTGTCTTCTTTGTTTAATTTTACTTGGGAGGTATTTACTTCCTCGTTATTGTCATTATCATTAATATTTTCAATATCAATAGGATTCCTTGATAAAGCATCAGCATTAACATTTGTTTTGCCTGCTTTATATATGACGTCAAAGTCGTATTCTGCCAGTTTCAATTTCCATCTTGTCACTCTTGAACAGGGATCTTTTGAATTTTGAAACCATACTAATGGCTTATGATCGGTAACTAAGGTGAATTTTCGTCCATAAAGATAGGGGCGGAAATAAGTTACACAGTAGACAATAGCTAGGGCTTCTTTTTCGTATGTATCGTATTTTTTCTCATTCTCATTTAAAGATCGTGAAGCATAGGCTATGGGTTTATCTTTTCCAATTTTTCCTTGGGAGAGAATTCCACCTATTGCATATCCTGATGCATCTGTTGTTAAAATAAAAGGTTTGGAAAAATCTGGTCTTTGCAGGAGTGGTTCTTCGCACAATTTTTCCTTCAGAGTGTCAAATGCTTCTTGTTGTTTATTCGTCCAGTTAAATTTCATGTCCTTTTTTAAAAGTTGATTCAATGGTGTTGCAATTTTAGAAAATCCTTCTATAAATCTTCTGTAGTAACCGGCAAGTCCTAAAAATTGTTTTATATTTTTAGGGTTTTTGGGTATTGGAAAATGTTTTACAGCTTCCAGTTTTTGAGGGTCTGGTCTAACTCCTTCCTTGTCTATTAAATGACCTAAATAAGCAACTTCTGGACGTAAAAATTCACATTTATCTGGCTGTAATTTTAGATTTGCTGCACTTAATCTTTCCATTAATTTGTTGAATTTTTCTTCGTGTTCTTCCAAAGAATTTGCGTATAAAACAATGTCATCTAGGTAGACAAATAACTCAGTTCCTTGAAGACCTGTTAAAACTAAATCCATTAATCGCTGAAAGGTAGCTGGTGCATTTTTTAAACCAAATGGCATACGATCAAATTCATAATGGCCGTAAGGAGTTGAAAAAGCTGTTTTATGTGAGTCTTCCGGACTCATTTTTATTTGATGAAATCCTGAAGCAAGGTCGAATACAGAAAAATATTGAGCTGATCCTAACTGGTCCAAAATATCAATAATATTTGGTAGAGGATATGAATCTCCAATTGTTTTTTCGTTAAGTTTGCGAAAATCGAGCACCATTCGCCATTTTTTATTTCCATGGGGAATCCAATTTTTTAGGTACTATCCAAACAGGCGTATTATATGGTGATTGGGAGGGTTTGATAATTTAATTATAGATCAATTCAATTACTTGTCGTGAAATCTCTTCTTTATGTATTGGAGGGAATCTATATTGTTTTGAAAAATAGGTTGATCATCTGTTGTTGGAATGTTGTGTTGTAAAACAGTTGTTGCTCCTAAAGGTTCTCCTGGTATGTGGAATTGATCTGCATATTTTTTAATCAAATTCTCAACATGTTTTTCTTCATTATTTAAATGATCCAATCTTAATAATTCTTTGATATAATTTTCCCGATTTTTATTTGAAATGTTGAAAGATTGATAAGAATCCTGTACCTTTGGAATCTGGCTAATGAAATCGTTGAAAACGTGTTGTGAAAAATTGAATTCTCTAGTGTCTTCTAAATTTCTTTTTGTGTCAGTTTGATTTTCTTTGTGTATTGATATTTCTTCAAAATCGATCAATTCAACAGTTGGTATGGTTAACTTTTGCGGTTGTGTATTTGTGTTAAATATTTTCATATACGCTTTATTATTGTTATTAGAAACAATTGCATTTCCTAAATAAACTCCGTTGCATAAATGTAACCTTGGAATAAATCCTTGTTTTTGTTTCCTATTTTTAATTCTTACATAAAAATCTGAAATTGTTCTTGCTGGTATCAATATTGTTTCTTCTATTTCAAAAGGATAAATTTCATTATTAATTTCGAGTTGTTTTTCTGCATAATTAATTCTTGCGTTGTTGTTTCTAAAAAATTCTGAACCTAGTATACCATCATGTTCAATGGGTACTTCGTTAGGTATTATGTTGAGGGTGGTCAAGTAGCCGAAAATATTGATCGTTATTTGACCGAGTGTGAATACAGGGTGTTCATTTATATCTGTTAATTTTAGACATTCAAATTTATTTATTTTCACATTTGTTTTGACCGCTTTTTGTTTAATTAAATTTGATCCTGCTCCCTTGTCTATCATCATTTGTATGGGGTTTTTTTAATCCTTCTGCAGATAAAATTATATGAGGAATTGCATTGTTTGTACTTAAGTTCACCTTTTCAGTTTTATTTTCCTTCAAATCAGGTGCATTCAATTGTTGATTCAAGCCCTCCTTTTGTGCACCCGTTCCAGGAAGGGCGTTGGAGTTTTCCTGTTTATTAAATTCTTGACTTTGTTGTTGTTGTTGTTGTTGTTGTTGTTGTTGTTGTTGTGTCAATTGTTGTTGTGGTGGGAATTGTTGATTAGTATTCACCTGTTTATTACAATTTCTAGATGTGTGTCCTGGTGTATTACATGAATAACAAATAACTTCAAAATTTTGACCTGGATTTGGATTCTGATTAAAATTTGGATTCTGATTTCTATTTTGATTGTAATTCATATTATAATTTGGTCTTTGGTTGAAATAAGGATTTTGATTGAAATTTCTGTTTTGGTTGATATTTTGACTTTGATTGAAATTTGAATTTGGATTAAAATTTCTGTTAAAATTCGGATTTGGATTAAAGTTTCCATTTTGATTATTTTGATTAGCATTACGATACATATTTCGATTATTCCGATTAAAGTTTGAATTTTGGTTGAATCTATTTCCTTGGGGAAAATTAGGGTGGGTTGGGAAACTATTTACGTTTCTATAATCATTCCTACTTCCTTGTTGATTTAGACCTTGCATTTGGTATCTTTGTGAAGATCTCCCTTGAGTTCCCTGACCTAGCCTTTTCATCTCGTATTGATTACTTGGTCTGGTCCAGTTATTTCTAAACTGATTTTCTTGTAGATTTGCATTCGGTAATTGTTGAAGAATTCGAAAACAGGCTGCTGCTGTATGACCTGTTTTTTGACAAATTTGAAATTTAATTGGTTCTTCTTGTGCTAAGTTAATTTTATTAGTTTTTGCAAATTCTCGATTACTATATGGAGATTTTTCAGGTTCTTGGAATAGTGAGTGTTGTTTATTTCCTCTTCTCAGTTCATTTCTTGCTGTTAAATTTCTTTCTTCTCGTATCGCCCTTTCTACTATTTCGTCAAATTTATCAGCTCTTCCTATTCGTATTTCTAATTCCGGTTTTAAACCTCGAAGAAAACAATCAATCACATCTCTTTCCAGATTTCCTCTAAATTCAGCGGCTTCTTTACCATTATTATTTTGTATATGGCATTCGAGGATTTCTGCTGCAATTTCCTGTATGCGTGTTGCGTAGGATAAAACACTTTCATTTTCCCACATATATATTCTACCTAAATCACCCTGTAGTTGGTATACAGTTTTTGAAGGGGCAAAAATTGTTTTTAATTTTGAAATAAAGTCTTCTAAATTATTGTAATAATTTCCGATTATGCATCTTCTTGCTTCTCCTGTGAGTTTGCTTCTTAATAATTTTACCAAATTTCCTTCTGCATTTGGAACCATTTCTTTGGCTTCTTTGCAGGCTTCAATAAAAATAGTTAGCGGTACCTTACTTGATCCGTCGAAATAGGGAACTATCTCTAAAGCATCTCGTAAAGATACTTGTTGGTTTGTTGGTAAATTCATTTCGGTAGGTTGTGTTGGCAGATTATTATCTTGTAAAATATTAATTACTGTTTCGCTGGGTGAATTATTTGTTGGATTTTTTTTATTGAGTTTTCTAGAAGTTGAATATGGATGCGAAAATTTTAATGAATCAAGAGCCTGTTCAATATTTGCAGAGTTGTTTAGCGTAATTTGATTTATTTCTTCAGGTAAATTTTCTTGGACTTGTTCCGATTCTAAAAATTGATAGTTTGATATCGCTGATTGGGTGAAAGGTTCTGGGGTTCTATTTAATTGTGACTTAGTTGCAAATGGATCTACTAATTCGTATCTTTGTTGAGATGGGGCAAAAATTTTATCATTTGATGTATCACTAGAGTTTTCTTGTGGGCACAAGGTTCTATCGCACAAGGTAGAGTTTGCTGTAACACTTTCAAATATTGATTTTTCTCTTAGTGTTATATCCCCTACTGTATCTTCAAATGAACGGTTAAATTGTGGGGTATCGTTATACTTATCTCCGGCAATAATTATACTATTATTCGGCTTAATAAAAGTTTTCAACTTATCGAAAAATGGACTCCTTGGATTTTTTACTTCGATAATTGATTTATTTGCAGTACTTGTTTCGGGATCAAAAATACTTCCTACACTGATATCTAAAAGATCAGTTTGGTTTAAATTGGTTGACGTTTCTGAATATTGTGAATTTTTATCAGAGATTTCTCGAGTGTTTTGTTTTGGTTTGGGTGGGCCTTGCGAATTCTCTTCGATTTCTTTCGCTAAAATTGGATTATTTTTTGCTCGACTACGAGTTACAGTGCCCTTTTTACTGGTGTCTCGTGGCGGAATCGACATCGATACTTTTCATATTATTTTTTTTTCTTGAAAAATGATTTACTAGGGTTTGATCCTATAAGTTTTTCTAGTGATCTTTGACTAATTTAACTTTATTTTTCCCTAAACTACGAATTTCTACTATTTTTGGCAAACAATTTTTATGAGTATTGTACGCAACAGTGGGTTCCTCTGTTTCCGTTTCAGATCCTGAATCTGATGATATATTGAAAATTTCGATATTTGAGTGATTTACCTTATCAGGGATAAAATCACTAACGTTCACTTCATGTTCCGAGTTAGAAGATATATTCAAAATTTCGATAATTGGGGATAGATTTTGTGGAATTTTATTATCGTCAGGAATAAAGTCACTTAAGTTCACTTCAGATTCTGAGTCAGAGGATATATTTAAAATTTCGATAATTGGGGGTAGATATTCAGAAATTTTATTTTCGGTTAATATTGATTTAGATTCGGGATTTTTCGATTCAGAGTTTTCTGGTTCTGGTTTGGTTATAGTTTTTTCAGTTTGATCTTTTTCAACCTTATGGGCAGATTTTGAAATTAATTTTTCTGTCTTTTCCAACAATCGTTCGAAAAAATTGGAAAATTCGATATCGCTTTTAATTTCTTTAATTTTTATTTCTTGGGCAGATGTTTCCGGCTTAATTTTCCTTGCTCGAGGGCGTTTGAAAGTACGTTTTCGAGATGGTAAAGGCATGTGTTTCTCGTTGTTAATAAAATATAACTAAATATACTTTTACTTACAAACCGACTGAATTTTTTGTTACGTTTATTCTTATTTTAGCTATGGTTTGATTCAATTTGACTTAAATGTTTATTTTCAAAAACTCGGAAAATGAATTAAAAATAAGAAATAGTGATAAAAATTTTTGTTTCAAAATTATTATTATTATGGAATAAACAATGATAATAAATGTTTGATTTGGGATAAATTTCAATTCTGATTCAAAAAATTCTAGTTTGAGGATGGCTGAGCGTGTTACAACTAGCCCTATTCAATATAACCCTCCTCGAGCGACTGGTTACGCTATGAGGGGTTAAATCCTCAAACAAATCTTTTAAATTTCAGTAATTGAAGTTTTAGGATGAAATTTATTAAATTACTTCCAAATCTACTTTCGAGATTGTAATTTGAGGACGGCTGTACGTTTTACTGCTGGCCCTTGTTCAATATAATCCTCCTCGAGCGACTGGTTACGCTATGAGGGGTTATGGTCCTCTACAAATCTCAATCGCAGGGTTGAAATTAATTAAAAATAAATTATATCTTATTTGTTTGTGTCTGTGTTTTATATTTGTGTAGGATAAATTTCAATTCTGATTCAAAAAAATTCTAATTTGAGGATGGCTAAACATGTTACCGCCAGCCCTATTCAATATAACTCTCCTCGAGCGACTGGTTACGCTATGAGGGGCTAAATCCTCAAACAAATCTTTTAAATTTCAGTAATTGAAGTTTTAGGATGAAATTTATTAAATTACTTCCAAATCTACTTTCGAGATTGTAATTTGAGGACGGCTGTGCGTTTTACTGCTGGCCCTTGTTCAATATAATCCTCCTCGAGCGACTGGTTACGCTATGAGGGGTTATGGTCCTCTAAAAGAAGCCTCAAAGTTATACTGCTTCACAATGGAAATGTGTTTGCGTCCATACTCGTTGGACATTCTGTTCGTTTAAAAGAGAGGTACGAGAATTTAGAATTCATTCTCGATAAAATCAAGTACGAATAAGGCTTGATGAAGCAATTTGTCAAAGCGTTACTAAAAGAAGGCAAATGTTTCAAATATATCTGTTACGTCCTGCGACACTCAAGTAGATTAGTCACTAATTGTTTTAAGTCAACGTCCATGTGTAACGTCCCAGTCACATACCTATAATAACATATAATTGAGTTTCCCCGTTTTTGATCAATAAAGAAATCTGAACGATTTCTAAACTGAATCAGGGACGAGGATAACCAATAATAAAATTGAAGGAAATATTAATATAATGGTCCTTTATTGAAAATTACAAGTGGAAATTCCCTAACTTGAATATGACTAACCTTAGTTAATTCTGAACCGACTGGAACCGAAGGCTGGAGCCACTGATAATCCCTTTCTGCTGAATTCTCGTACTGGAAGTGGAAACTGGAGAACAACTTCAACGATGAACACCTCGACGTCGATTGTCACTCGATGTGGAACTTAACTGACAACAGAACTTGACGATGGGAACTGACGATGTGTTGGACCTTCCGGGTCACAAGTCGAACTGGAACTGAAGAACTGGCCAACTGCCAACTGACAACTGCTAACTGCTGACTGACTAACTGACTACTACTGAGACTACTGAGACTACTGAGACTACTCAGACTACTGAGACTACTGCGACTACTGAGACTACTCAGACTACTGAGACTACTGCGACTACTGAGCTCGTCCTTAGAATCGGGCTCCTTAAATATCCTGGGGGTTGGTCATTTCACCCTATTTTATGATTTTGTTTTTCTCGAACTCGCCCCCTTTGATATTTTCTAATTTCAATAAATTTCATTTCTTGTCAGTTTAGTTCTTTTTCTTCTGAGTAGACGTGCTGTCAATCCGTGTATATGACATGATTCATTGATTCGGCTTCAGTGTGTATAAGAATTTCCATTTCGGTTTATTACCAATTCTGCTGCCTAATTTTGTTAGTCCCCAAATTCAATTTTCCTTTACGGCCCTTTTTATAGCATTTTTATAGCCTTATTTGTGTAGTGCCTCCCACGCAGTGTTAAATAGTAGGGATCACCCATGGAGTCTGCGTCTAGGCTTTTAACCTTTACTGAGCCTGCGTCGGAATTTTGGGACAATCGGTTGTGTATTTTGGATCAATACTTCCCGCATTCCTGAAGTCTACTTGTTGCTTCTGAATGACCCTCGTAAAATTGGGGTGCGATGACATCCCGCGGTGCATCTTCTGTTGTGTATCTCCATTTCCGGTGAGGGTGGAGATATTGATTTCTTACTTGGCGATTCTGAATACTATCTTCTGTGTTTACTTCTTCGTTTTCTCTTACAGTATTTTGATTTTTCCTCTCTGTAGATTTTTTCCAGTCGATTCTTTTTTCCTTAGTTAATTCAGTTACATACATTAATGGTAAAAGTTATATTCAAGTTTTACATAATATAAATATTAACATTCATTATATTTATAATTAAAAGGTCACAGGACGTGACACATGCGTTATAACTTAGGAATCTAGGCCTATTAACCGTAAGAACGATTGCGTAATTACTCGAAGAATCGCGAGAATATTTCCCCCATCTGTGAAGGGTTGAAAACAAATCAGGACGATTAAACCAATTCAGAAACACCCTTAAAGGTTCCCATCGAGTTGGTGGGTTGGCGAATACGCCTTACTTAATCTAAATAAACAAATCTCTATCTATTATATGACCTTTAACAGGATTAATAATTGAGATTTAATATTGCATCGACACTGTCACTCCCGTAAAACCAATATTATTAAGGGGGTAGTATACCTTCGCGGCCTGTTTCTTTACCATGTTTTTTTTTGTACAAATTTTTATTTTTGAATGTCAAATTATTTACATGTTGTGAGGTATGTTATAAAGTACAAAAGAAATTTTTTCTGTTAAATTTTGATGACATTCCGCTGAGTTACGGCCGGCCCAATGACACTCCGTTTTTTTTTGCGTGTAGGATATCTCAAGATAGAATCGTCTGAAACAGAAAAGTTATAATGATTCTTAATGAGGGTATGAATGGTTATCGTCCCTAGCAGAATTGTGCAAATTTTTTTAAAAGAAACAGTCAAATTTTTTTGTTCTTCTTTAATTTTTGCCCTGTTTTTTAACATAAATGTTGCTACAATATTGTTAATAAACAATTGTCATTTATGTCCGTGCTAGGGACGATAGGTAGGTGTTTTATTAATATTTAAGAAAAAAGTTGAAGCAAATCGGTTAAGCAGTTTTCCCGGAATCGTGCACGTCAGTTGAAAAAATTGTGTTTCGAGAAAAACGAGTTTAAAGTTTGAGATGCAGAAAAAACTCATAAATATCAACATAAATGCAGTCAATTCAACTTACCCCTAATCAGCAATTCCTGGTCCATATAATACTCCTTCGGCGTCTTCAAAAAGCTCATTTTCACGAGATGTTTCGGCTCTAATTTGAGTCCGGCGCTCCTTTGAAGCCTCGCAGCTGCACTTTCCCGCCCTCCTGATTCGAGCCTCGTCGTTGCTCGCCGCGGTAGCAACTGCCACTGCTCCAATCGGCACGCCCATCGTCTCCATGATTTTCAACAAGGGTACGAAACCCTCATTGAAGGTACACGCGGCACAATCCGTCACCAATTCCACAATCTTCTTACCGCAAAAAAATGTGCTTGGGAGCCAAATGCCAGACAGTGGCATTGTACGATTCGTTATTGTTTTGGGTGTTAGCTCCCAAACACCGACTTAGCAGGTCATCGTTTGTAAGTTCTTTGTAAATTTTTTTCAAAGCAGGTCGAATTTCCTCGTCAAGTGCCGGGGGGTGGTGGAAATTTTGAAGCGTGCCTGCAGCCTCGGCAACTCGATATTTGCACCACGAGGTTGGTCCTGGAGGGCAGAACTCGTGCTGGGGATGCGCGTCGGTGGAAATTTTATGCTGGAAAGTAGCCCAGATATCACGTCGCATTCCATCGATGGAATTCGAGTTCTGTCGAATTGCTCGTTCATAGTAGGACGAAAGCTGGAGCATCACTTTATTTGTTAAAGCAGCAGTCTTCACATTCGGTTCTGTTTTCTTTTTGGATCAAGTTGCAACAGCTTTGCCCCTGGAAGTTCGTTTGGTTGCGGTTTTATCTATTTCATTTTTTTCAAGTATTTTACGCGAGTTCCTTTGCTGGGTGAGGTTTTTCTTGGCGTCTTTCGCGCGTTTGTACAATCTTTTCTTTACATGTAGAACACACTCCAATTTCTTTACTTCCAATTCGTCTCCGTATGGTAACGAGTCTCTTAGACATTTGAATGTCTTCGTATCCCCATCGCCAATGTAATTTTCGTAATAAACATCATGAAGTTCCACGGATCTCTCGAACATTTCCAGCACTCCGTGTACCTCCATTTTACCGGCACTGCCATCGTGATTTGCAGTACATTCTGCCTTGTGTTCTTCGCGCCAAATGTCCATTTCGATGTCGTCCTTCTCTGCGGCTTTACTTTCGCATATTTTTCAAACACTCGATTTGACGATAACGTCCAGAATTTTTCCGGTAAACTTTTCAACCAAGGATACGATTCCAATGAGTGAGGAGAAACCGCGCTTTGACCAAGAACCATCACCCGACACAGACAGATGGTTTCTAATGTTACCAGCAGCCTCGTTTTTTTCCTTTTCTTCATTCACAGCTTTTCGGAGAACTGATTCAGCCACTGTACGCGCCGCGATACGAATGTGTTCGAGAATGTCATAATACGCATGCTTCGACAGCGATAGCCCAAAGTCCATATAACCGCAGAAATTTTGAATTCCTTGAAAACCAATGCCAAGCAACCGCATTACAAAAACAAAACGACGATTTATTTCGTACGTACGTCCCACCAAAGGGGTACTCGGAATGTGCACTTCATCGTTGCATTGGCATTGAACAACTAATTGGAACCCCAGTCCCTTTTCAGCTCGTCTGTAAAATTTTACGGCGCCCGAACACACGTTGCACACAACACGATCCTGCAGAGCGAAAAACAAAGCAAAGTTTATGACGAAATATCGCACTGTATCGTCTACGTTGACATCGAAATCCCCATGTCCACTTGTAAGTTTTCGTGCCGATGCACTCGTGTTGGAATTGTCTTTTTCATCAGTATGCTGATTTCCGCGAAACTTCCGTTTTTTGGGACGAGACGGCCGCGAATAAGCACTATCACCCGATTTATGTTTGCGATCCATTGAAAAAACAGTAATCGCACGAACAATCAAAAACAAAACGTTTTTTCACGACTACTGTCACTTTACAGATCGAGAAAGAGCGAGTGTGCAATAGCTGACCGCTCAACGCGCTAGCTTGAGCGTTCCGCGCGGTGCGAAAGCTCGTTTTGGCCATTTAGAAAATCTTTTGATGGTAAAGAAGGCTCCTACATGAATTTTAAGGTTTCAAACTAAGTAGAAATGCAAAAAAAAGAAAATCGATTTTTTGAAAATCTGAAGGTATACTACCCCCTTAAAGAGGAAGATAAAAGATTTACTTCTCGAGCAATTTTAATTGCAACGACTGCACAATTAGACTAAAATACAGACAACGCTCGAATTCAATGAATATAAAGAGTTTTCCAATAGGGACATAACAATTTTATCTATGAATAAAACACAGAAATATTTGAGATATTGAGTTCAAATTTATTGTGGGCGTAGTGCAAGCATTACATTTTATGAATGAAATTCGATATCGGTCATATGACCACCACGAGCCCGTTTACAGCGGTCGATTCTTTGGACCCAATTTTCCACCACTCTGACACACATTTCGACCGGAACGTTGGCAATTTCGCGTTGGATGTTGTCTTTGAGGTCGTCTAAAGTTGCTGGCTTGTTGGCATAGACCAGTGACTTGATATGGCCCCATAAAAAGAAATCCAATGCCGTTAGATCGCATGAACGAGGCGGCCATTCGACCGGATCATTTCTCGAAATAACACGTTCACCAAATTTTCCTTTCAATAAATTGATTGTGACGCGTGCTGTGTGGCTAGAGGCACCGTCTTGTTGAAACCGCGTATCGTTGATGTTAAGTTCATCCCATTCTGGCCACTAATAATCTTCCAACATAGCACGATAGCGCTCTCCATTGACGGTAACATGACGGTCGTTTTCATCCACGAAAAAATAGGGCCCAATCACACCTCCGGCATGAAAACCGCACCAAACAGTCACTTTTTGCGGATGCAACAGTGTCTCAAAAAGCACATTTGGGTTTGTTGCTGACCAATAACGCATATTTTGCTTATTAACAAAGCCATTGAACGAAATTAATGTCCAGAGCGTAAAAAGTTGAATAATTTTGATATTGTCAAATAAACAAGGTTATAAACAAATAGGTTTAATGGACATTTACAAGCAATACACAATGAACGAAGTTATGTCCAGAGTGTAATGCGCTGTTGAAAAAGTAGAAAGTTGAGTAATTTCGATTTTGTTAAATGAACAATTTTATGAACAAATAAGTTGATCAAACATTTACAAGCAATACACAATGAACGAAATTAATTTCCAGAGTGTAATGCGGTTTCGGAAAAGTAAAAAATTGAGTAATTTCGATTTTGTTAAATAAACAATCTTATAAACAAATAAGTTTAATAAATATTCACAAGCAATACACAATGAACGAAATTAATGTCCAGAGTGTAATACGTTGTTGTAAAAGTTAGAAAATTGAATAATCAGTAGGAAGTACCAATCTGTTGTAAGGTTCTTAGGAAAAGAAAAGATTTGCATACAATGTTCAACTTACTTGAAAATTTGTTTGAAACTCTGTTGATCGATTAAAGTATACGTCGCTGGATGATCGTATTAACACTTTTATTATAAATTGCGTACAATTTCAACTATGTAATTATATAAACGTAAAAATCAAGAGAAAAAGAATTTGAATATAGTTGGACCAAGTCCAAGTCTGACGAAAATTTTATGTGTTCCCTAGAACCAAGTCTAGAATGAACTGATTTTTCATGGAAATTGTCGCCGTATTCATATGATTTGATTTCCATGTGTTCTATGAGTAAGACAAAGAGACCATGAGGGCTTTTTTTGGTTTATACCGAGTGTCCTCATATTAACTTTACCTTTTACAAAATTCCTTAAAAATAAGCGTCAATTCTAAGATTTTCTTATATTTTAAGTCCTATTTGGTAAATTTCATTTGAGTTTAACATGAATTGCTAATTTAATTTATTCGCATTTGTGAATTTCACCCCTTTCTTGTTTGCTTTTTGTACTTATAAATTTAACTTATTATTTAACGATACTAGAATAAAATTTTGTCATATCCTTGAACATATAATTTGAATTCATTTCGATTTTGCGCGACTTTATCGATAAAGTAGTTCAAATAAAAGAAAATTAAGAAAATATTATGTTGAAGAGAAACTGTAAAAATCTGTGAGAAATCTGAAAAGTACTCTAAGTGCAGTGCCTTGAAACTAGGGGAGCGTCCTTATCTTGCACTTTGACATGTTTACTGCACTCCTACAGTCAAAGTCAGCTGCATTCAAGTGTCTATTTCCCGTATATGCTAGGTGACCGAAAATTGTTAAGAATCGCTGTATTAATTTCTTATTCTACATGACTATTAGCAATATAAACTTATGCAGGATGTAAAATATCTGTAATAAATTTACGGCTTTATCAGGCGCAAAAGTAAAAGAGGGCATTTTCACTGGTTCTGACATTAGAAAACTCCTCAAAGATGAGAATTTTGTGAAAGAAATGAACGTTAAGGAAAAGAAAGCATGGAGTATTTTATGTACTTTGCTAGATGGATGGGGGGGGGGTGAACATGGATCAATAGCCTTGTGTAGTACCTTTTGAAATTGTAGAAAAAAAATTGAAATGGGTACGTAAAAAATAAATTTATAAAATAAATTCGTATCTTTTTTCATAGAAATTTTGATCATAATAGAGAACTCAAAAGTCTAATGAGTCAACACCCTCCCCCCCCCCCACTAGGCCAATCAAATGTTTTTCAGTGTATTAATGTCAGTCATAATTTATAATATAAGTTAAAAACAGTGAATAAATCGTAAAATAAACACCATCCAAAGTTTTTTATTCATATTCAATTTTCGCGATTTTTGGGTTTTTGGCCATTTCAAAATTTTTTAGGTTATCAGACATATTTATGGTTGGAGTAGCTAATAATATAGCTGGAACAGCGATATGTTTCTTTGTACCAGCTACACATTTTTTGTGTGTGTATACGAAAAACATGAATTTAAGTTTGGCCCAGATCATTAAGGATCTCAGTGTCATGAAAGTGTCTTCTTCGTTTTAACTATCCTGGTTATCTGGTAGGATTAAGAAAATCAACAATTTGCCTATCATTAGTTTGTCTAACATATCCCTAGATTGGTCAATTTCTCGTTGTCTCCTTAATCCAGCATGTTGGGCTTCATCTCTCGAAGGTATTACGTCTCTTGCAATACCACCTCCTCCTCTTGGCCATCCCCCATCGTCACCTCCATCATCTCGCCTGTCATCTCTTCTGTTGTCTTGCCCACCATGCCCACCTGCCCCTCCAGCTCCTCCTCCTCCTCCCCCATTCCCGCCTCTTCTTCCTCCCCCGCCTCCACCTGGTGGATTTTCCGGAGGTCCTTGACCATCTCCATCGTCGTTATCGTTTAAGCGTGCCCTCGTGGGAAAAACTGGTCCCTTAGAGCATTCGCCTCCTCGTCGTCCAGTGGGCTGGAAGCTCCCCCAATCAATGCTGCAAGTGCGTCTTGATTGGATCTCTGATTTAGTTTAAATTGGTTACAAGCATTGAACCAGTCGATACTGTAATCCTCGTACCCACCCACTTTCAACTGGGTAAGATGCGGGGATTGACACAGTGTAGTGGTTGTAAAAAACACGCGTATGAATGTGCCTATCCTACCAAGGTACTGCTCCATCTGTGTATCCGTGTAGTCATTTGCACGATTATTGCACAAATATAGAGCACCTACGTGGTACCTTGCTCGAGAGCCGTCGACGAGGTTCTTGAATGTAACTAGATCCCTCAAATTGGACACATCGGGACACAGTCTTGATATGCGATTCGCTATTAACTTTTTTGCCCCTTCATAGGTCACGGCTAAGCGGTGAATGCCAGCAGGAAAGGATGCAAATCTCAGTCTGGCGTCGTCAGAAAATGTTATGGGATACACCGGTTCGTTACCCCATGCAGGCAAAGTTGTTCTTAAACCCTCTACACCGGCCCTGGTGAGCACGTATATTGTGCTGCACCAGTGGCCAATCAGGTGCATGAGTTGCATCTTTATATTTATATTATTTGCAACCTTCAAGGCGTACCCTACCATCACACCTTGACCGGTGTGATGATTCATCGAACACCAATGTGTTAGGGGTTTCGCCATTTTCGCAGAGTGGTGTATAAACCTCCTATAATAACCTATAAGGCTTAGGAATCGTTTAATATTTCGTCGTGTTTTAGGTCGTGGGAATTTTTTAACGGCTTCTATTTTTCGCATGTCAGCCTTTACTCCGTCTTGAGTAATCATGTGTCCCAAATATGCGATTTCTTTACCCAAGAAACGGCGTTTTTCGTCTGTAGCAATTATTCTATATTTGACTTTATTAGTGTGACGTGGCTTATCAGTGGAAAGATGAAACCGATATGAAAATTGATTTAAAATATTCAAGAAACTACCTTTTTCTTCCTAATTTAATGTATTCAAATCTAAACTTTAAGCCATTTCACAAATTCTTCGCGTGTGAGCACTATCTTTATCAGTAAAAGGTTTTTTTATTTAAACAATTTTTTTGCTGTACAATGACTTCCTGTTTTTAAATCAGTTCTCCTAATTGGTAATGTGATAAAATGTTTAATACCAGAAGATAAGTGTAAGGTGGTGTGAGATTCTAATGGAATTATATCGTTTCCCGATATAAGTTCTACTTCTTGATTATTATTGAATGAAATTGTAGTTCTTTTGTGTTTTTAAAAATGTTAACGCCAAAATTCCTTCCTGCATAACTTGAAAATGTTCTGATACTAACTGGAATTTTATGTTTTATCTTTTATAGAAAATTCTATTTCACCTATAACTTGAGTCATTTCCTTCTCTAAGCCAATGTAAGCGATGGAAAATTGCTTGCTGAGTAACTCCGAGACCGTGTGCAAGTTTTTGTTCCGTTTAGGTAAGATTTTTATCCAAAAGTTGCTCAAGTTTCTCGTCTTCGAATTTTTTCGGCTGTCTGGGTCTTTCTTTGTTGGAAGGGTCAAAATCACCATTGCGAAATCTCTGGAATAACTTTTTACTCGTTTTATGTGTCATCGCACCTTCTCCTAAGGCTAAGCAATCATTTCTGTCGTCTCAGCTGCATTTTTTTCAATATATTGCTCTTTCTTATTGTCTCGCAAGTACTATAGTAAAGGCTCTTGTAAAGAAATTCATATGTATTTTTGGATCACTCAGAACAGTTCATACTGATCAAGGAAAAACAAAATTTTCCAAGCAGGTGTTATGTGTAAAAGACAAGGTTTGTATTTTTAAACAGTAGTAATATCCTAACAGGATATCACAGTTATTTTTATTATGTGACTCAGTACAAGGTATACAGTTTTTAGTAAATGAAATGAGATATGATCCTAAAATAACTGAACAATATGTTACTAAAACCTTATTGACAATGGTACGAAAAATCGATAGAAATGTCTCCATTTCGTATCAATTTTTTTAATCAAATGTTGACTTTCAGTATTAAATATATATATATATATATATATTTATAGAAGAAACTATTATTTTAAGATGACCATGAATTATGGGATCGATTATCAGATTAAACTGATAATCGATGCCATAATTCATGGTTACGCACTTTATACTTTGTTTGACTGGTCACTTTATTTGACATGGGCTATCTGGGACTCTAACTAATCTTTTACTACATTTAGGTAAAGGAAACCAATCATCGTCAGAAAGCCAAGTACAGGACCAAACTAACATGAGCTCAAAAGCCCCCAATATTGAAGCACATTTACTCGAATGAGATCAAAAGACATGTGAAACAGGTAAGCCGAAAAACAGGTTAACAAAATATAAACGACTCTTCTAGTTTCCATCCTCAAACTCAACTTGCAGATTTATCTAATACAACTCAGTCCAGAGGTTGGTTCAGGCAGAAGTAGAGTAGGCGTCCGCCTCCTGGTGCAAAGAGCAAGGGTCGGCCGCTTAACGAAATACACTTGACTTGCGCTAAGGCGGTGGAAAAATTCTCGGTAAAGCGTCGGGCGTTGCTTTCCCTTCACCCCTACCACGAACCATGAGTTACCAACGTAAATCTGTTTACAGGCGTAGACATCAAAAGTAAACGCACGACGCACAGTGTCTCCAGAACGTGGGATTTTTCGGCCCCCACCACGTTCCCATCTGGGAGAAACACATGCAAACGTGGCGTGTCAGTGTGTCGGCTCTGCTACACGCTGCGGTCACCAGCTTCGTGTAAAGCCGAAGGTGCACGAAGACGGACTTCGTTACAATGCTTGAGTTTTCAAGTTATTTTTAGATTTCACGCTTTCGTTTATCGAGTCGAAATTAAGAATTGTATTTTTCTCGAGTACGTGCAAAAGAGGCGCGAAGCAGACGACGAATTTGAATTTACGAAGTATATAGTTCAAGAAATAACACTTTTCTTCAATTTCTTGAAGAAAGTCTGCATGAAATAAACATCAGTATGATCTTGGAAAATTTCATGAGGATTTCAACACTTCAAAAATAAACTTTCAGTGAAATTTAGTGACAATAAATGTATAAAATTTGAATCAATATATAATTTTCCATTCAAATTTATATACTTCTTAATAATTTTGTACATTTAACAATTTTTCAATTAGAACAATATTTTCTATCAAGATAAAATGAACATAAAATTCAAGTTCATAATTTATATTTTCAGTTATATGTTAAAAATATTTTCATCTCACATTTTTGTAGCCTAAGCACAAACTTTTCATTCCAAAACTTAAAATCTCTACGGAAATGGAAAATTGTCTAATAGCAGTAGATAAATTAAAAAGCTAAAATATGTGTTTATTGGTATTTCCATATTAACATATAAATATCAATCAACTTTAAATTTTACATAAAAATGTTCGTTCGAAGTGTTCAAATCTTGTTACAATTTGACAAGATTTTATGGAGGAGTGCAATCTTTTGGATGAAATATTTTGTAGTTCTTAATTTGTCTGTCCGTCTGAAATCGTAGTAAGATTTGAACAGTAAACAACAAATTTTCCAATAGAATTCAGGATCAATAATAATTGATTCAGGAAATACTTCAACTCTGTAGAGCATTTTTGTATTTCGAATTCAAAATGTGTGCTTAAGCCACAAAAAAGTAAGCTGAAAATGTAGATATAAAACTAATTATGTCATGTTTATGTCTTCTTAATGGAAAATACTTTGCATATAATTCTCTAATTCGATATTTTTTTAATGTATGAACATTCAAGAAATTGATAAATATTCCATCTTTTTATAGGAACTAAAAATTTCCGGATAATGCTTTGATTGAGAAAGCTAAAAATTTGTCAAATATTGATATAAATTGCAATTTTACAATTGCATTATTTTTCAAATATTTTAACATCTCTTCAATCTTGATAATTCTTACAGAAGTTTATTTCATGTGAGTGACTTTTTCTTTATCTAATGAAAGATTTCGTAATTCTAAATTCGGCCCAATTCGTAACATTGTAAAAAGATTTTAAAACTTCATAAAAATTTTTTTTCTGTTTTATTCAAAGTCAATAAATATTCAATGTTTGGAATCGAAATATTAAGTAAATGATTTTTAATTCCTGGGAATAAACTGCTTTAATAAGACAATCTTTCTTCTTTGTGAGAAATCTCAATTTTAAAATTAAAATTCTACGCATAGGATACAAAAACATAATATGAAAATACTTTTATTACAGAATTTTGAAATATACAAGTTGACCAATTTTTAATCGAGTAAATCGGCTACTTTAAGCAAAAAATTATGTTAAAAATATTTTATCAAAAAAAATAAGACACATTAAATTACGGTTTAAAATCCATATTCATAGATTGATGGTAAAAGCAGTTTAAAGTTTTTTAATCTTACGTTTTAGTGATGTATGCACAGACTTTTAATCAGATAAACGAAATGCTTTATAGAAAGTCAAAATTTTCTTATTACTGCACTTAATCAAATTTATAAAGAAAAAATATTTTTTAATTGATGCTTTCACTCGATTCTTTAAACATTCATTAATTGAAAATTGTACTCAAAATTTAATCTTGCAGCGTTCCAATATTCCCACAATGTTACAAAATCTTATTAATCATTATTTTAGTCGAATTATTTTCAAAATATTTAAAAAATAAATGTAAATATTTTGATTAAATACTCTGTCAAATTTTGCATTTGACTGATCTTGCAAAATTGTTGAAAGTTTTGAATACCGGTAGAAGAAACTTTAAATGAAATTTTATGTCCATAAATGCTTAAAGTTCTATATAGAAATATCAACTACAACATTCTCAAATTTTATAAATAAACTACTAAATTCAAAAAGTTTCGGATTTTTTAAAACTGTACAAATTTCAAATATGAATCAGTCAAAATCTACTGATTATCAGTGAAATTTGACTGATTTAAATAACTAAAAACAGGTTACTGTGAATCAGTCAAATTTCACTGATTACTTCAGTGAAAAGTAACTGATTTAACAGTGAAAAATATTGTTTCCACTGATGATTCAGTGAAAAGGCAAATCACTGATTCAATCAGTGAAAATTTGAATGATTCAGATTTAGAGTGTATACAAATTTCAAATATAAAGTGTACTCTGTACATTAATCAAACAAATTTAGAAGATGAATATTTTAATAAATATTCCTAAATATTATTGGAATATGATACATATCGATTTAGAAAAACTTCTTCAAAGTACTCAGACATTTTTCTTATTTTACGACATTTTTGCACCATGTTTGACCTTTGGGTAGGATTCAAGAAAACAATTGTAGACATACTTTCATTACTTAGTAAAATACTATGAAGACTTGCTTTTTAAATTAAAGCGAAAACTTTTAAAACCTTTAACAATCGGTTGCATAGATTCTGCTCTAATCTTGGACGCAATTAGAGAAATAGGTTTTTTTGCTTTTTTTAGATCTAGTTTTTGCCTTAAACATAAAAGAAAGAAAACACATTTGAAATATTAAAATAAAAAAGCTGGTTCATTCTTAGAGAATCCCAAATATTCTGAAATAAAACTCCTTTCCACACCACCACGGAGGTAGAGTTTACTAGTAATAGTTCAATAAATTTTATGTACTCTAAATAAATTTTTTCGTAATTGCAGAAAACTTATTCCAAATGCAAAAATTGTATCTTTAAATGTACAGGATAATTAATTATAAAAATCGTTCGAATTTGAATTTTAAGGACTTGTACACACTTTCAAGGCACATCGTTTTTCCTTTTGCAAAAATTTTTAAAACTTCTAATTTTTCAAGTAATTGGGAGAAGTACATTTAAAAAAAAATTGTTTTCTCTACTTCCACTCGCGCTAGCTTAACAAATTTTCAGAATTTTACGATTTTATTAATATTGTATTAAGTGTCTACATTTTCTGAAACTATCTACAGGAGAAAAATTTTAATACTTTAGTAAAGAAAGTTTTCTGAAAAGTTGTAGCTCAATCAGATTAATAGCCAAAAAGTTACCAATGTTTTAAATCGCAAACGAACGGTATAGAGGTCAATTTGGAGACGAAAACAATTAATAATAGCAACCTTCTTTTGTTTTCTTCTAAGATATACTTGATTCTCGCTTTATACGTTATTTGAGAAGGCAAGAGTGTGCATTCTTCATATTTTTATCGTAATTCCTTATTGAAAACGGCAAAAGTAAGAATATTATATTATTATTTGGTGATTCGTGAGTGCTCTTACGTACATTATTGTTTGATGCTTGTGGGTAAGTTTATTTTGTGAAACTTAATTTGTGTGCAGATTACAAATTATTCACATTCGCTCAATTTTATCGACTTTTCATCTTATTAATTCTTTTCAAATAATTCTGTTTTCCTTCGTCGTATAATTTATTGTTCACAATGAGTAATCCGGTTGACCCAAATTCGAGTGTTTTGAAGGACAGCCAGGTTCAAACGAAGGTTGACCACCGTTTGAACTCTGGTTCAAACGAATGTCAACCCGCTAGAAAAGTCATGAAAAATGCAAAAAACTTTCAGTTGGGATGGTTTGAGGAATTTCCGTCGTGGAGAGAGTGGGTGGTTACATTAGCAGATGAAACAAGATTTCATTGCAAAATTTGCAATAAAACGTTGCTATGTGGCAAATCGGAAATTGAAAAGCATGAAGCATCTTTATCACACAGAAAGAAGCAAGAGTTTTCAAATAAATTAGAATATTATGGAGTAGTAAGTGAAAATTCTTCTAATGTAACTGCCAATTCTTACAGTGTTGAACCTTGTGTAGCAAGTTCTTCTGCTTCAGAATTCACAAATTCCACGATTCCGGAAAGTGTTACTTTCAAACAGAAAGTACAAGAAGCAGAGATTAGGATTAGTACATTTTTCGTAGAGCATAATTTACCATTCGCGATTTCATCAGAATTGATAGGACTTTTCCAAGATATGGAACCTTTCGGTTTTAAAAGACGTTAGATTGAGCCACACTAAAATGGTCCTAGTTGTAAATAACGTCGTATGTGCTGCTGAAACTGATCGCATGGCAAATATTTTGCGTAAGCAATCATTTTCAGTGTACGAAGACGAAACGACCGACAGGACTCTAGAAAAGTGGCTGTCATTAATGGTTCGATATGTGGAGCCAACGACATTTTCTGTCAGGGTGGAATTGCTCCAGCTTATTAATGTAAATGCTTCGGATTGTTCTGCCTCTAAAATTTTTGATGCGTTCGAAAAAGCATTGTCCGGGCAGAAAATCCCTTGATCTAATATCTGTGCTTTAGCTTGTGATAATGCACAGGTGATGGTCGACAATAGGTCCTCATTTAAAACAAAATTAAAGGAAAAAAGTCCCCGTTTAATTGTTTTCCCGTGTGTCTCGCATTCGTCAGCAATTGTAGCAAAATATGCTTGTGCCACAATCCCAGATGTAGAGGATTTAATCAAAGATTTGCCAGCTTTTCTTAATGCTAGCTCCAAGCGAACGGCTATTTTTCGATCGATTGTTTTGGAATTAGGAAATGACTATCAAAAAAATTCCTAGTCATTCTGAAACTCGCTGGCTTGTCCGCTATCGATGCATAGATATTATAATAAAGAATTGGGAAGTTATTCTTCAGTATCTTATGGTCCTCGTATCTGAGAAGGTAGAGAAGGCCAAAGACTTGTTAGGAAAAATGCAGAATCCTTTGACACTCGCATATTTCCTATTCTTGAAATTTACTTTGAATAGGTTCAACGTATACAATGCGAAATTTCAAAGTCGCGAAACAATGGTTCAGGAACTCCAGCCAAACTCGGCTAAATTCTTCGTATGGATTCTTAGCAGTTATTTGAAAGAGGGTCTTCTTCAACCGAATTTATTCTTTCAAATCATTAGAAATGTTAACTTTGCAGATCCTAGTAATCAAAAGCCGCTTCAAGACATTGACGTTGGTAAGGAAACGCGAGAATATTTCCAGCAGCAACTTACAAACAAGAAATTGCAAATAGTAGAAGTTGATCTATTTCTTCGTAATTGCTTGAAATTTTATGTCACAGCAAGCGAAGAAATTCGCAGTCGACTTCCTTTTGATGACATATTTTTGTCTTGCGTTGCTGTTTTCCGGCCTCAAGTAGCTTTCTATGCTGATCGAAGCGGAACTTTTCCTAGGGTCTGGAAAGTTTGTCAAGATTTAGGGTCGTTTGATAGAATAGGTGTACAAAAAGAGTGGGATTCTTTACTCAAAATCAGACAGGAACTCAAAGAAAAGTGGTCGAATTTATCTTTTGACGAAATGTGGTCTAGTATCGGTGTATCTTCGACGAGTACAGGAGAAAAATTTTTTCCAAATTTGACCTCAGTATTGAATCATGTTCGGAGTCTTCCTCATTCAAATGCTGAGGCAGAGCGAGGTTTCTCCATGCTCACGGACGCGAAAACTCCCAAAAGAAATCGCTTAGGAAACAGGACGGTCAACTCAATTTGTGTTACTCGATCAGCCCTAAAGGCGAGAGCTGAAACAGCCAGAACAACGAGCATCACTTCGAAGCATTTGCAATTAATGACCGAAAATCTATATGAGATGGCAGAAAGTGATAGGAAAAGTGGTTTGTCGCTCTTCGCTCACGAAAGAGAGGATTAATTCTAATGGCCAAGGCATGGCGTTAATCAATTTCAAACCCCTTTCTTACTCACAAAATAATGACATTTTATTTCTTATATCAGAGATACGTTCTTTATTCCTTTCTTCGCGTGCCTCGGGTATGGAAATTGTTTAGTTTTAATTATTATTTTGTGAGTAAGAAAACATACTGAAATTGAGTAATATCACGCTTTGGGCATAAGTGAGAGGCAAGGGGACTCACAATAATCAAGCACCCCAAATCATCCCGAATTAATCAAACTTCTTCATTATTTGATTTAAAACAAAACATTTTTGTTCGACGTATACTGGCATTTGATAGAGGCAAGCCTGAAGTACGGGCTACATTTGTAGCGTTTTTTACCACTGCTTCATTTTTTTCCTTTTTTCTTTTTGCTTGAAAGCAAAAACCCTTTTCGTTTCGTAGGACGTGGACTACGCCTACAGGGGATACCACGTAAAAAAAACAAGCCTTAAACTCTACCTCCGTGGTGGTGTGGAAAGGAGTTTTATTTCAGAATATTTGGGATTCTCTAAGAATGAACCAGCTTTTTTATTTTAATATTTCAAATGTGTTTTCTTTCTTTTATGTTTAAGGCAAAAACTAGATCTAAAAAAAGCAAAAAAACCTATTTCTCTAATTGCGTCCAAGATTAGAGCAGAATCTATGCAACCGATTGTTAAAGGTTTTAAAAGTTTTCGCTTTAATTTAAAAAGCAAGTCTTCATAGTATTTTACTAAGTAATGAAAGTATGTCTACAATTGTTTTCTTGAATCCTACCCAAAGGTCAAACATGGTGCAAAAATGTCGTAAAATAAGAAAAATGTCTGAGTACTTTGAAGAAGTTTTTCTAAATCGATATGTATCATATTCCAATAATATTTAGGAATATTTATTAAAATATTCATCTTCTAAATTTGTTTGATTAATGTACAGAGTACACTTTATATTTGAAATTTGTATACACTCTAAATCTGAATCAGTCAAATTTTCACTGATTGAATCAGTGATTTGCCTTTTCACTGAATCATCAGTGGAAACAATATTTTTCACTGTTAAATCAGTTACTTTTCACTGAAGTAATCAGTGAAATTTGACTGATTCACAGTAACCTGTTTTTAGTTATTTAAATCAGTCAAATTTCACTGATAATCAGTAGATTTTGACTGATTCATATTTGAAATTTGTACAGTTTTAAAAAAAATCCGAAACTTTTTGAATTTAGTAGTTTATTTATAAAATTTGAGAATGTTGTAGTTGATATTTCTATATAGAACTTTAAGCATTTATGGACATAAAATTTTATTTAAAGTTTCTTCTACCGGTATTCAAAACTTTCAACAATTTTGCAAGATCAGTCAAATGCAAAATTTGACAGAGTATTTAATCAAAATATTTACATTTATTTTTTAAATATTTTGAAAATAATTCGACTAAAATAATGATTAATAAGATTTTGTAACATTGTGGGAATATTGGAACGCTGCAAGATTAAATTTTGAGTACAATTTTCAATTAATTCAAAATTCTGTAATAAAAGTATTTTCATATGTTTTTGTATCCTATGCGTAGAATTTTAATTTTAAAATTGAGATTTCTCACAAAGAAGAAAGATTGCCTTACTAAAGCAGTTTATTCCCAGAAATTAAAAATCATTTACTTAATATTTCGATTCCAAACATTGAATATTTATTGACTTTGAATAAAACAGAAAAAATTTTTTTATGAAGTTTTAAAATCTTTTTACAATGTTACGAATTGGGCCGAATTTAGAATTACGAAATCTTTCATTAGAAAAAGAAAAAGTCACTCACATGAAATAAACTTTTGTAAGAATTATCAAGATTGAAGAGATGTTAAAATATTTGAAAAATAATGCAATTGTAAAATTGCAATTTATATCAATATTTGACAAATTTTTAGCTGTCTCAATCAAAGCATTATCCGGCAATTTTTAGTTCCTATAAAAAGATGGAATATTTATCATTTTCTTGAATGTTCATACATTTAAAAAATATCGAATTAGAGAATTAAATGCAAAGTATTTTCCATTAAGAAGACATAAACATGACATAATTAGTTTTATATCTACATTTTCAGCTTACTTTTTTGTGGCTTAAGCACACATTTTGAATTCGAAATACAAAAATGCTCTACAGAGTTGAAGTATTTCCTGAATCAATTATTATTGATCCTGAATTCTATTGGAAAATTTGTTGTTTACTGTTCAAATCTTACTACGATTTCAGACGGACAGACAAATTAAGAACTACAAAATATTTCATCCAAAAGATTGCACTCCTCCATAAAATCTTGTCAAATTGTAACAAGATTTGAACACTTCGAACGAACATTTTTATGTAAAATTTAAAGTTGATTGATATTTATATGTTAATATGGAAATACCAATAAACACATATTTTAGCTTTTTAATTTATCTACTGCTATTAGACAATTTTCCATTTCCGTAGAGATTTTAAGTTTTGGAATGAAAAGTTTGTGCTTAGGCTACAAAAATGTGAGATGAAAATATTTCTAACATATAACTGAAAATATAAATTATGAACTTGAATTTTATGTTCATTTTATCTTGATAGAAAATATTGTTCTAATTGAAAAATTGTTAAATGTACAAAATTATTAAGAAGTATATAAATTTGAATGGAAAATTATATATTGATTCAAATTTTATACATTTATTGTCACTAAATTTCACTGAAAGTTTATTTTTGAAGTGTTGAAATCCTCATGAAATTTTCCAAGATCATACTGATGTTTATTTCATGCAGACCTTCTTCAAGAAATTGAAGAAAAGTGTTATTTCTTGAACTATATACTTCGTAAATTCAAATTCGTCGTCTGCTTCGCGCCTCTTTTGCACGTACTCGAGAAAAATACAATTCTTAATTTCGACTCGATAAACGAAAGCGTGAAATCTAAAAATAACTTGAAAACTCAAGCATTGTAACGAAGTCCGTCTTCGTGCACCTTCGGCTTTACACGAAGCTGGTGACCGCAGCGTGTAGCAGAGCCGACACACTGACACGCCACGTTTGCATGTGTTTCTCCCAGATGGGAACGTGGTGGGGGCCGAAAAATCCCACGTTCTGGAGACACTGACGACGCATGTCGTGAAAGTGAGTGGGATCCACTCTCCCGGACGCCCTAACGTGAACACTCGGTTTAATCTGCGTCGCCTAAGCGCAAGTCAAGTGTACTAAAAACCTTAGTACTAAGAATAATAGAGGCGTCAAGGCCTCCGAGCAACCTATAGTCTGAAGCAGCCACTGACACACTCTCTCCATTTCTAAGTCAGCATGAAATCATATTATAAACTAAATCAGGACAAAAAGAATAAATAGCTATTTAAAAAAATTGCCGAAAATTAGAAACATAAAGTATCTGGACTCGAATATATACACATTTTTTTAGCTCCTATCAACCCTTTCAATTAGCAGTCTATTACAGTGTGACAGTCCAATTTTAAACGTAAAGTTTGCAGTGGCTGAAATCGTTAAAATAATTTTAAAATAAAATATTTGAAAATCCTTCACTTACCTACCTCTTTTAACATTTACTATAATTTAATATATGTTTCGTTAAAAATTCACTTCAGCCTTTCAAGTATATCCACTAAATTATGCAATAAATTAGTAGATTCCAATATTCCTGCAAACTTTATTTTTTGTGTGTTTCAGAACAAATTATAATTCCATTCCAAACAATAAACGCAACCTGAGTCGCCAGTCCAATGCAACTGCTTAACGAATTGAGCATAGAATACGAATTCATGCCTCCCAAATATGAAGCTACATCAAGAAATTTACAAGCAAAACATGACCAAAAACGCAAAGTTTAAGGATTGATGAACAAAAACTACGTCTTGAGCATATAGAATGGATTAGGAACTATCTATCTATATATTCGATACAATATACGCCTAATAATACCAGAAATGTGCCAAAATGTCATCAAAAATTAGAATCATCGTTTGATCGTTTGTAGAGCAGGTATGGGTGCACATATGCCCGAGATTATCTTTCAAGTATAATTGTAAAGGACCAAAATTTCATACCAAATAAACAATACGGCACAAATCGAAGGAAATATATGTTATTTTTTCATTTAAAATCTGTACACTTGTCTTGGGACACCCTTTATTTATATATATATATATATATATATATTCCCAATTTTAAATCTAAAATCTAGCTCGTTGTACGTGTATGATTGGCCTTATGCAGATTCTAAATGATTCATATCTGTGCGCTCGCCACTATAATATTAATATCGTTATAATGTATGTATGCGTGTTACGTCTTTCTCTTTATCAATTTTTCAAAAATGCATATGTAACCAAAAAAATTAACTCATTCTTTTCCTCTTCCGAGGATTCGATCGTTACCATTACCATTATTATTAATATTGTTTTTGACTAATTATTATTATTGTTTAATCAATATTATATACAACTGTTGTCAATATTTCCATATTCATGAATTCATCATTATTACATAGAAAAAAATGTAAAGCTGTCAAAAAGATTTGTTAGGTTATATCAGCCATCTTTCTGCACTGAGAAAACTGGAGTGTCAACCTAAACATTTGGAGGGTGAAGCAGACTATATTTGAGGTTAAACTATAGGAAAGCCTTCTAGATAGTGTAACTTATTACCTGTGAATTGTGAAAATAAGATGGTCAACTTGAATACTTTAGAGGGAAAAGGTAATCATCGCAGAGAGAAAAATAGATTATCGAAGAGGGAAAAATAGACTATAATCTACCTCTATGGCTAACCTCAAAACTATTACATTTAAGCTTTCACAATTATTATGTTATTATAGCAAGTGAAATAGGTACTCAACAATTAGTTGGCAAAAATAACCCTCGTGACACTTTAACACGTAATGGACGCGAAACCGGCAATGAGGTTAGAGTCCACGCTGGTGATATTGGAGGAAAAATAGGCGAACCCACGTGACTTTGCAATTTTGGCGCGTATTTCACCAATCGACACTCTTTATAGTGATTCTGACCCTCTGGTAACAGTTAAGCAGAATATCAAATGAGTGTCTCCCTGACCAAAAAGAAAAAATTTCGGAGAAAGTGTTGTACTATCTAGAAGTTCAAACTGACTATCTACATTTTGACACTCAAAGTTTGACACTCCAGTTTTCTCAGTGTGGTTAGAATAGATAATAATATAGCTGGACCAGTGATACGTTTCTTTGTACAAGCTACACATTTTTTGCGTTTATTATATATGTAGTAATTATATAATTATAATAGTTATAAATTACATAAGAGGCCATCAATATGCCACGTCGACAGTTTGGGGGGGGGGGGATTCCACAGCTGTCAACGAGGGGGGTGAAAAAGTGGTGAGAATTTGTCCACATGGTATATGGATAGCCCCATATAATTTTACATGTATATTTAAGGAGATCTTCCTGTGGAGAAAGAGATGTCGGACGCCTGTGTAGCTCAGTGGTTAGAGCAGTCGACCGGCAATCGAAAGACCTGGGCTCGAATCCCAGTGCAGTCGAAAGCGTCATTTTTTCCACAGAAAGATTTTCAAATTCTTTAAATATTATAATTATACATCACAATTATTATCATTATTACTATTATTATTATTTTTGCCTATTTGAATTTATTATTATTTAATAATGCGTTCAGATAATGGTTACATTAGGAAGTAAATTCAGGATCAAACATATATGCGATAATCAATAGAAATAATAATCTAGAACAAAATTTGAAAACTAAATAAGATCGGAGACATTATCGATATAGACCGTCATCGTGTACGAATGTATAAATATATATATATATTTATATGTTATATATATTTGATTGACTAATAGTTGTTAATGATTAATAATAGTAGCTCAGTAATCACCAATTGAGTTCTTTAAAATTCAATTGGTACATAGTTTGGATTATGATAGTATCACTATTTTACATCCCATTTGCATACAATATTCCTCCATTGGATATAGTTCATTAATAATGATAATATCACGATCAAGAGAATTAAGACTTGAAAATCTTATGCGTTAAGAGGTTAATCGCAGTTGGAGGAGGAAGAAAAGCGTATTTTTTTAGAATATCTTTCTCTTCGCTGTATGTATATATTTTTTCAATCATTTTAGCACCGTACTTTTATATATTAACCTTTTGAGTGCTGAATACTTGCGGCCATGCGATCTGTATTGACGACGAGCGGCCAGCGCTGATGATCGCTGTGGACGGAATACTTTTTCGCTAGACTAAACTCTGTTGATTAGCTATTCAAGGCGCAAATAGTAATAAGTTATAGTAATTCCTTTTGTACGGGATTAAATGATTAAAGAGCGTTATTTTTTAGAAATAAGACTAAGACAAAACACATATATGCGTCCTTAGTCCACACTGATAGCTTTCGCCAGACGCATATATGCGTTCATAGCGCTCAAAGGGTTAAAGAAGCCTGTCAAATTCAAAGTGAATCGTTTAAGCGATTTTCGAGTAATCGTGGACACCGATTTAAAAAACGTGGTTTCGAGAAGAACGCATTTAAAGTTTTAAGTATAGCTTACATGTGAATGAAATTGTTTGTCTACGATCAGTCCTGCGAGCATTTTAAGCGAGTCTCGTAATTACCCGAATCGTGTGCATTGGCAAATATTCAATCAATTTTTCTTGGATTGACTTCAAATTTGGAGTGCATATTTTTAAGGTGTTACTCTATAAGAATATGCAAAAACGCAAAAATCGGTTTTTTTCAAATTCTGACTGCGATTAACCCCTTAATTAGTCGAAATTATAAAACTATTCTTGACAGAATTAAAGGAGATTATCAATACGAGTAATATCAATATCATAATATTATATCACTTATTAATATGATGTTATATTAATATATACCTTAACAACTGGTATTATGTTATTCTTATACATGTATTCCCACTGTTATATTGTCATATTATCTTTGCACTAATTCACAACTTTATGTCATTAAAAGTAATTTAAATTTTATATAGGTAAAGGATGAGAGAATGAGCGAATGGAATAATGAGAGAAATTAAAATAACTCAAATTTGTAAGGTCATACTAATGAGTTAAGCAGAAACTTTAATCAATGATAATGTTTTCATATAAATATAAAATATAGGAGCGCATTGTAAATAGTTGTACATTTAGAATGATAGAATTCAATATAGTATTAAAAACGATAACCAGAAAGCAAAAGCGAAAAGGAAAACAGTAATTTCGAATAGAATAAACTCTTATGAAAAAAAATATTGGTAAGTATTTGATCTAATTTTCTTTCGTTAAAAAATATTGAATTTTCAAAGTCAATCATGATAAAAATATAGGATCCAATACTTGCCAATATCTTTTTTCATAAGGGAAGCTAGTAATTGTAGCACCAAAATCGCACGCTAGCGCATACACCCATTTGCAGCTCTATCTGGCTAGGTCACATGATATACACTTATAATCAGATTCACTACCCGCCAAACCTCTCAAATACTGGTATCAATGATGCATACCTTTATAAATTCCTATTTTCCTTCATTATATGTAAAAGTACAAACATACATTGATAAATTTAAAAAGTATAACTTGGATAGCTATGAAGTTATTACAGTCAGTGGTAAACCATTTCTGAAAATGGATCTGAACCATTATTCTTTTAACAATGAAATATAGCCTAGGTATCAGAAACCATAACTAACAATCAGAAGAATCGATTTAATTAATTAATATCGATAACTGGTTTATTAAAAAATCTTGGTATCATAAAATACGAACCAAGTATTCCATCAAGGCCAAAAAATGCCCACACCATTTAAAGTCCACTTGGCAAGGAGTAAAATAAATCAGGCTACCAAGTATTTATACATTCAATGTGTACAAATTTCCGATCAGCATGACCTTCCTTTAGTATTGGAAAGGAAAAAGGGATTTCCAATCAGTACAAATTCCTTTTCCCAATATCGTCTCAAATAAAATTTCCTAATTCATCATAAATCCCCACCTAAGCATCATCAATACGAGTTTTCGAGGTTAATTTCGTCTAAATTAAAATCGCAGTAGCTCATGCAACCTAGTACGAACTAGAACTAATCAGACCGTGGAAAAAAGATTTTTTCCACTTTGCCTGTCCGTGGTTTATAACAAGTACTTGGGCGGACGTTAATAATAAAAATAGAAGCTTGACGGTAGTAAGTTGAAAGAAATTATTAACAGTCTGTCGCGATCTGGAGCTTAACATCTAATTAGTTTAAATACTAATTAGTCAAGAAAATTCACATCTCGTCAAATCTCAAAAGGAAAAGGAGTTTCATTTCTCATAATCTATAAACTATTACGTACCGATTAAAAACAAGGGTGTGTACGTAAGTTAATCACGTAAGCAGACAAGAGAAATTTCTCTGAAAGCTACACGGAAAAAAATCTATAGCTGTTACAAGGATTTTTTAGGTTATATCAGACATAATTATGGTTGGAGTAGCTAATAATATAGCTGGAACAGCGATATGTTTCTTTGTACCAGCTACACATTTTTTGTGTGTGTATACGAAAAACATGGATTTAAGTTTGGCCCAGATCTTTAAGGATCTCAGTGTCATGAAAGTGTCCTCTTCGTTTTAACTATCCTGGTTATCTGGTAGGATTAAGGAAATCAACAATTTGGTAATGTAAAAATACAATTTTATCGTTCCGATTCCTGTATTGTTTTATTCAAGAATAAATATTGTGTCAATTTAGTAAATTTGGGCCTACATAATTTGACGTTATTTAAAAATACCTTTCTCTTCCTTCTAACATTTTTTAAAAGATAATCGTAAACGTGTGAAGAATACACTCTTAGTCCGAGAGTAAAAGATCAACGACCTCATATTTAGAAACGAACTAGTAAAATCATTCGGCAGTCGATTCCGGAAAATGCATTTAAAAAATGTTTTGATGATTGGATTATTCGTTGGCATAAGTGTATGGTATTGTTTCGAGAGGGGCCTACTTTAATCGTCCGTTATCAAACATATGAGGGATTCCCTCAGTGGGGTCAGTTTTTCCGAAATAACTTCTGATTTGCGCTTCACACAGTCTGGTCCGTTTGAATACCTTTCCACGAATTATTCCTGAACCTTTTTGTAGCAATAAAAAATGTTCAAGTAGAATACTCATTCAATAATTACTTTTCAAAACCAAAGGTGACGTGAATTCTGAGGGAATCCCTCCATAGTTTGGCTTTCGACCAATGGAAATAGCTTGAGTTCTTGAGTGCGGTGTTGCCACATTTTGATGTTACATGTTCAACCAAGTAGTCGCAACATTTGGCAACACTTCAGATGTTCTAACACGCAGAGGGAAATCCTCTAGGGTTTGGTAACCGTTTAACAATTTTTAAGTCTGGTAACGGAGGGTTAAAGGCGATAAAATAAATTTGGATGAATAATAAATAGTTTGTGTTTTATTGACCAATTCCCGGTACTTTTTTGACAGAATGTAGGTATGCAAATTATTAGTTGGTTAGACCTATGTACAGTCAGTGCTACTCTGTGACGAAATTCATGTGACATTTTTATTTTACAGGCTAGGATAAGAGATACACGGGACTGTTCAAATTTTTGAATGTGTATAGGCACTACCTAGAGGATTCCAAGGGCATACCTGCCAGGTGAAACAGTTGCTTCTACACACCTAATGCTAAATTAGTAGAATTTCAAGTTGTCTGCCATTTGACAATTACCCATATGTCTATGGGTTTGGGGGACCTGGCTAGAAGTAAGCAAAAGAAGAAAAATTGATCTCACCAAAAATATCATAGACTGAGCTCAGAAATGTATTATGACAACGGAAATGATTATGAAGATGAGTATAATGATCATGATTATGAGTTGGAATACGAGGAAGGAAGCTTATCAGCATTATATGATCTGTGCCTTGTACCCACTTTAGAACATACGATAAAACATCTAATCCCTCTCATAGCCGCATCTTTAATATTCAAAGTAGTCGCACAATCTAGTAAGTCCAAAATTTCAATTTACAATCATAAAATTGCTCCAATATAAATTAAGAGTAGAACTACCTGGTTATCTGTAATTAATTTGAAAAATAATTGGGATATGACTTTTGTATTAATTTTAAGCGTTTGCGTCCTTGAATATAATTAAGGTTGAGTTTGAAATTACGTTTATTATAACTAGTCTACGAAACTCTGAACAGTTACAGATGCTCGTAAATTACAGAGAGAGCCTCAGACATGTTTATTTTTGTTTAAATTTATAACTTTCCTAAAAAAGGCCATGATCCTAAATGAAAACTGCGGAATTGCTAAGAAACAATATTTGACCAGTTTTAAGAAAAAAGGGTTTGTTAATTAGACTCTGAATATACTGCTGGCTATACGGACTCAAACTTAAGTCTTTCAAACGCTGGTTCAGCTCCAGTGGTAGCTTGAGAGCTCAATTCACGCTGCTTTTTCTTCTTTAAAAATTGTTTTTCGTTCATTATTGAAATGTTTATATAAATATTTTGATAAAGAATAAAGAAGTATAAAAGAAGGTTTATTCATGTATTTTTTGTTTTGTTTTATTTTATCATTTATTTTATTAATTCATTTGATTTTTATAGTTTATTTATGTATTTTTAATTTTGTAGGCAAAAGATGAGAAGCTCGAGTCTCGCTGCCTCCATTTTTTTGAATTTTATTTTTTTATATGAAAAGTTTAATGAAGAAATTTTTAAAAATAAATTAAAAGAATGAATATACTAAGTATAAATAATAAATAAAATTAATACACTTTTACGTATTGATCTTAAATATTTTCTCATCTATCCTTGGATGTCTAACAACCCAGTAAGAAGACGTTTATTAAATGAGACTGAAAATGTCAAATGTGGACAAAAACAGAATCGAAAAAGCATCTTTTAATTTAATTTTAATTCCAAGAAATTAAGGTACATTTTAAAATTGCTTTCTCAATATTTAAAGAATTTGAAAATCTTTCTGTGGAAAAAAAGACGCTTTCGACTGCCCTGGGATTCGAGCCCAGGTCTTTTGATTACCGGTTGACTGCTCTAACCACTGTGTAGGCAGTGACAAAAATTTCAAATTCAACTAATTAATTTGAAATTGCTTTCTCAACTTTGCTTTTTTCCAGATTTAGTATATAATGCCATTTTATTTATCATTGTTTGTCGGGTGCTGAGTAGTATTACATTATAAATTTATTCATTAATTAACAAATTTTTCAATCAACAGCTTATACTCCAAGGAAGTTGATGCATGGCTCATCAATAATCATTGGATTCTTAATACTTTACCAGTATGTACCCGAAAGTTTGTATCTGCTCACGACATTCACTGTATCATCTTATATATATCTGCAACTACCGAAGAAATATCGATGTGGAATTGGAACTTTTATTCCAAGTATTTTCATCATTTCATATTGGTACATCATATTAGTATACCAAAAACTCTTTTGTCAAATTGAATTTATTAACTCACAAGATATGTATATTTAAAGTGATCTATTATTTTCTTACAGTGAATTCTCAATGGAACCTATTTCATGGCATAAAATACGCGGCGTAGTTATGATAGTAGTAATGAAAGAAATCAGCATAGCTGTCGAACAAAATGAAAGCGATGAGAAACCACCGGTGCTTTGGGAATACATTGGATATATAGTTTCTCCTATGACTTTAGTATTTGGACCTTGGATATCCTTTAGAGACTATGCTAATCTTCACGGACAAAAGTTTTGGGTAATTTAGTTACTATTTTCCTGAAATTCTAGATTTCGTAAAAAAATTGAAAAAGGGTTATAAAAAGACTAAATTTTTCTAAATGAGACAATATTATAATGAAAAATTGAATTTGATGAATCAATCTAAACAAGAGTCACGGGATCTGTCTTAGAAGTCCTTTTATATTATTCAAAAATTTTAGCAAAAAACAATTATTATTTTAGAAAAAAATTGATTACCTGACGAGCGACAATGCTCGCAGGAGATCGAAGCCGAGGCGCGATCAGTCCTGCGAGCATTTTAAGCGAGTCTCGTAATTACCCGAATCGTGTGCATTGGCAAATATTCTATTATATTTGACTTCGGTGCGTATACGAGTATTTATGCGTACACTCGAATCTAATCTAGTATTCATCGTGATAAATTTTTCAGAATCTTCAATGGTTACTTGCAACAGCAGGATATTTTGTCCTTGCCCTCCTTTTTATTAGCTTATCAAACTGTGGAACAAATTGGATTTTAACAGATAACTATGGAAAGTAAGTCTAAACTAATGATATTCTAGTCTTCTTTGTTCTCTTAAACATTTCAACAAATCATAAAGTATTATTATGCTGTAAGGAAATTTAAATTATTTTTCGTATGATTTTACACGGATAGAAATTTGGTTTTATGTTCTTAGCATACATTCAAGTTTATTTCATGTAATTTAATACTAAATCCGTATTGCTTACGGCCCTGAGGGAATTTGTCCACATCTTAAATACGGGTTCAATTTATGCGGAAACGTATTTAATATGTATTTAAGAGGTGGAAATGGCTGGTAAATTAGGTGCCTGGTTTATCTTAAAGTGCGTTCAAATGATCCCATTAAATACGGGTTTGGCACGTATTTAATTTTATTTTGATCGCTCTTTGAGATGCACAGGGCATCTAATTTAGTGGTCATTAAATACGTTCCCGCATTTTATAAAACTTGTCGATGACCTCAAATACGTGCTCGACATGTATTTAATGCGGTCATTTTAAACGCTCTTCAAGATGAACCGGAAACTTGATTTAGCGGCAATTTCAACCTCTTAAATACGTACTAAAAACACTGTTAGGAATTTCGGTATTAAACTTCCATTACAAAACAAAAAATTACAAAAGTGTTAATTTTAAATTAAACCCGCATTTGAAATGTAGTCAAATTTCCTTGGGATCGTAAACAATACAAGTGTTTGCTTTAATCAAAACAAGAAACATACATCTTATCAAAAAAATAGCTGGTTGATGAACGTGTCCTTACTTTTTACACGAATATAATACCTTCTTACATGTTATGAAAATGCAATATCATAACAGGTAAAAAAAACTGATAACAGGGAAAAAACGTATCATAACGAGATGGTCGCTAGAACTTACCTGATCGTATTAAATCAGTGCGAAGAATTTATGTTCAGACGAGGGGCGGTGGGGTCAATTATTGACCTCACGATTGCTGCACTCCGTCTTGCCTCAAGGATAGGCGACTGGTCTGTTCTCGAGGAGACAACTTTGAGTGACCACCAGTGTATCGCGAGCGAGACAGTGGATAAGGGCAAGGGCGATAAAGAAAGGAGCCCCTCCTATAACACAAGACGATTTAGCAGGGATAGACTCCGAGAACATCTCGAAGAAACCAGGCTCATTGATGAGCTTAGTTGGGTTAGGCCTGCTACGTCGTTGCAAGACACAGTGCAATGAGTAAGGCGGAAGATGGTCGCAGCATGTAATCACTCTATGCCTCATCGAAAGCACAGGCATAAAGAAAAATCAACTTCAATGCTGAAAAGACTTGATTGGTGGAGTCGAAAAGGCGCCATGGGGTCTCACCTTTAAAATAGTTACTTTGAAGAATGGAAAAAGCAGAGGTAGGTCCTGCTGAGGAAAGGAAACAAACCTGTGGAGGATGCCTCATCCTATAGACCAATATGTCTACACTGGGAAAAAAACATGGTGAAATCAACGGGAGGGAGTACCGTCGCCAATTTCACGTTGGCCAACGTAAATTTACCTAAAAATGATCAACTGTGGCAATACTTGCGATTGTTCTTTTCAGTTCTTTTGTTTTCCTAATAAATGTTTTCCTAATTATATATTGGTATTTAAAAGTAAAGCACTGCCAATTTCATTATGGATATGAAATTGCGTCATCGTGTAATTTTTTCAAATCACATGGCATTCCAGCGTTAACATCCCCAGTGAATTGACGGGGCTGACGTAGCTGGATTAACGTGAATTTTCAACGCTACATTGGCGCTGGCAGCACGTTAACCTAACGTTGTAAACGCGCTGATGCTCCGCCACGTCAATGTAGTACAATGTCAATGTCAATGTCAATGTAGTAGTTGTATTCTACAACGACTTCAGAATCTCTTGGTCGGGAAGAACGGTCTTTCGGAGAACTAGTTGGGATTCAGGAAAGGCAGGTGCACTTGACGTCATCCAAGTTGTGGTAGACATCGACACAAAAGCAAGAAGAGGTACTGGTTGCGGATAACAGATGACTATCTAAGCGACAGGTGAGTGATATACGAGGGCGACAAATTGTCGCCGGTGAGGCCATTTCTTTAGCATGTTATGTATGACGATTTCCTGTGCTTGGACCTACCTACTGGAACGAGCATCATCGGCTTCGCGGATAACGCACTTGTCGCATGTGCCGCTGAAGACGTTAGAATCCTTGAGCTAAAGATCAATGAAAGTCTGTGGCGCGTAAAGCGTTGGATGGATAGCAGAAGTCTCAAAATGGCCCCTGAGAAAACCGAGGCTTTGTGAGTCAGTTCTCGGAGAACATGAGGTTGAGTGGAAGAGAAGCATCAAGTACCTGGGGGTGCAGTTAGATCGAAGGCTTAGCTTCGGCGAACACCTACAGATCGTGACTGCCAAAGCCATCCAATGTGGAGCTCACTTCGTTCGGCACATGTTTAACTCATGCTATCTAGAAAAGACTGCCCTCAGCACAGAGAGGTGTTGTGCTGAGAAAAATCTCAGCAGACAGAACTGTGTCGAAGAGTACTGTATTTATTCTGTCGAGCGTTCCGCTAATAGACTTATTGGCGATGGAAAGGCAGGAGACCTTTCAGTTCTATAAGAAGCTTACCTGTATAACCGACCTACAGGAAATCGCTCGCGCGAAGCAGGCCATCCGCAAAGATGAAAGGCACAGACTCGTCGAGAGATGGCATGGTGAACAGAGCCTATGGATGATGCAGAAGCACACACTTTTCGTCTGTGCTAAGTAGAGCGTGGCTAGAGAGGCTGTTGGTCGGCCGGTGGGAGCTGAACTTACTCCTGGCACGATGATAACGCGCTCCAGGCGAGCTGGGCCGTCGCGTCGATGGGAGGAGGGGTCCCTTTCCTCCCCTAGCTGGCGTGGCTGATCGGTTTGCCTAACGGGCGTTCGGCCGCGGGGGCGGGTTCCGGGCGAACGGATGACGGAAGAGTCGTACTCAACTATAAGCCGGAACCAACCGCCCATGAAATTTAAAGCCGAAAGGTGGTTCAGCGGACGGTGCATTGGTACGAGAAAGGAGGTTTTCGGTTTTAACAGGTATGCCTAGCCCCGTCCTAGGAGAGTCCTGTACTACGTCTATGAAAGATAAAAAAGATTACGCCATTTTTCCTCCTTACAAAAAAAAATATTAAAATTAATATTATTAATTACTAATTTTTACAAATCATTTCAGTCGATTATGTCGATCATTAGAAGAGTGTATCACTCTACGTGATAACGGAACTCTACTATATCGACCTTATCAACCTGTGATTTAGAATTAATTTAACGTTATTTAAAACTAGATGGAATTTTTCAATATAAATTGAAGAAAATTTCTGTGAAAAAAGGAACGCTTCCCCTCCGCTGGGTATCGAGCCCAGGACCTTTCTAATGCCGGTCGAATGCTCTATCATCTGAGTTGTGTGGAACCTCCGTAGCTCAGATGATAGAACATTCGATCGGCAATCGAAAGGTCCTGGGCTCGATACTCAGCGGAGTGGAAGTGGTCATTTTCACAGAAAATTTCTTCAATCATTAATTACTATTAATTTTAACATTATTTTATAAAAGCTAATTTAAATAGAAATTCTCAAATTTCTCTTATATTCTGTTGGGGCATTCAAATTATAGCAATATTCTCGGTTATATTGCGTGAATTCAAATTATACACTAATTATAAGTATTGAAATAGTATATTATGCAACATAATTCTTTAATTGGAATAAACATAATTGGAATAAATTAATTGAAATTATTTGTGAAAATTATTATATTTAATTATGTGTTACTTTCAAAATGAAATACACAATAAATGTTTATAAGGCGTTTCGTAACTTTATACAAGTTAATTTAATTCGCATGTTAAGCACAGTTCATAATAATGGAAAAAAATTAATTAATTAATGAATTAGTTGTTGAAATAAACTATTGCATTTCATGAATTATAAAATATATATAAATATATATAATTTTTTTTTTATTTTACGCACAGTGTATCGTAATAAGCCGTTTTACGCACTCATATGGGTGTGTATAAACGCATTTTACGCACACTGTGTCAAAAAAATTATTTTTAATGTTTTTAGATGGATTCTGGCATACAGGGATGCTTTATCATTCAGGATGTCGCACTATTTTGTATCATATACAGCATCATCCATGTTACTTCTAGGAGGATTCTCACTTAGTTCAAGTATGGTTACAAAACCACTGAAAATTGAATTTCCAAGATCACTTGTTGAAGTTGTTACTTCCTGGAATATTCCGATGCATACTTGGCTGAAAACCTGTAAATTTCTATTTCAAATTTATTGCACAAAAACTTAATTTATCCTAGGCTCTTTGTACTTTATTTTTAAATTTTTAATTTTTTTAGATATATTTCGACCTGGAAGAAAACAACTGGGAAAATTTGGAGGTATACTCCTAACATACATTGCAAGTTCCTTGCTCCACGGACTAAATTTCCAGCTTGCTGCAGTTCTACTTAGTTTAGGCTTTTATACCTATATAGAGTTTAAATTAAGAGCTGTATTGGCAACAATTTTTGATGCATGTATATCATCAAAGAAATGCGCAGATAATAAATGTCCACATCATAGAACATCTGCTAATTGCTGGTGGGTTACTGGAGTAAATATCGCCTTTTCAGCTCTTACAATCTTTCATTTGGCTTATTTAGGTCTTATGTTCGATACTTCAGAAATACAAGAAACAGGATATAGTTACTTGCACACGATTGATAAATGGTCTCAACTCGGATTCGCCAGTCATTGGATTGTATTTGGTACATATTGTGCTTATTTTTTAATTATGTAATATATATCTGTGGCTGTCCGGACTAACCAAATAAGTCCATTTTAAAAAAAAATTAGTACTAGAATATATAATAAATTTTTGTCTACCATATATCTTACCGGGGAATCGTTTTTGCTCAAAAAATGGAAATAAATGAGAAATATTTCCATTTTGTCAAACCAAATAGGTCTGTTTTCTATGTACAATCAAATTGTCATGCATGAATAACAATATATATTTTGTATTTTCATAGAATTATAAGCAATCTCATTGTCTATACCCACAATTGGGAAAACCTTTAGCATAACACTACGCACTCGTTAAAATTTTTAACTCATTGTAAAAAACTGTCAATTTTTCAATTCTTCTTTTTTAAAAATGTATTATAGTCGGAAGAAATTCCAAGGAAAAATCTATCCTCACGTATATAATGTTATATGGTATATATATTTTTTCAGATTTCACTTCATACCAAAGAAAATTTGGTTGTATAATTTCATGGAAGAATGTAAAAAAATGTTATATCTACATATTTAAACGGGAATTGGCAATTTTAGCCTTTAAGAGTGTACATTGTTTAAAAGTATTTTATCCTGTGACAATTTTGCCTTCAACCCGCTATACAACATAGAAAAATTTACTGATATATTTTGATATTTAGCTTCATATCAAGAAAAGCCTATACGAGAAAATTTATAAAAAATCAAGTTATTCATCTCACTGTATATACGCATAATATATCACGTTTTTAAAAAAGTTTCCTCATTTAATTTATACAGAAATATTGTTTATATCAAATATTAAAGAATTTGAAAATCTTTCTGTGGAAAAAAAGACGCTTTCGACTGCGCTGGGATTCGAGCCCAGGTCTTTCGATTGCCGGTCGACTGCTCTAACCACTGAGCTACACAGGCGTTCGACATCTAATTCTCCACAGGAAGATCTCCTTATATCGCCAAGTGGCTCTGCCTTGCGGCTGTAAATTGAAGTGGTTAGAGCAGTCGACCGGCAATCGAATGACCTGGGCTCGAATCCCAGCGCAGTTGAAAGCATCTTTTTTTCCACAGAAAGATTTTCAAATTCTTTAATATTTGAATTCATTGGCATTATTTGCGATATAAGAGTTTGAAATTGTCTACAAGGACACCTGTCGACAACGTATCCTATCTGATACCCGACTAGTGAACCTCCAATAATGTAGGCAGTGACAAAAATTTCAAACTCACCTAATTAATTTGAAATTGTTTATATCCTTTCAAATTATACTTAATACCAAAGAAATTTCAATCTACAATTTCATGCAAGAATTTCAATTTAAATTTTGTACTTAGACATTTAATTCCAACTTTTCAAAATATTTTTCTGGTATATAGAGATTTACGTTATGTGAAAGGAATATTTACCTTGAAGTAATTTAAAAGTTTCTTTACTTACATGTAAAAACGAGGACTTGGGTGGATGGCGCGAGAGCGTGCACGTGTGGCTCGAACATCCTCTTACCGATATACAGGTTTTTGAAAGTAATTACCCGCGAAAAAAAGTTGATCTTGTTAGATCTGGTCAGATCAAATTCCTAGATCTAAGCAGATCTTGATTTTGTCGAGATCTGGCCATATCTACTTCAGATCTAACCAGATCTACTTTGGATCTGATCAGATCTACTTAAAATATGACCAGATCTACTTCAGATCTGACCAGATCTACTTTGGATCTGATCAGATCAACTTTAGATCTAACAAGATCAACTTTTTTTTCGCGGGTAGCGTTTCAATATAAAAAACACATTTTAGAAAGTCGCAGAAAGAAGTGTAGTGTGTGAATATTAATAAAGTTCCAGTCAAAAAAAGAAAGAAAGTGAATAAAGAAAGTTTGGAAACCGTTGGGAATTTTGAGGTTAGGACTAAGAGAGAAAAGTGTCTGATATGGGAAGCAAAGGTGTACCAGCGAAACCTACAAGCACAAGACAATCGACACTCGATGCGGAATTGAATAAAAATGCAAAAAAAGTAACGTTCCAAGACGTAGACTCGAAAAACATGCACGCCGAATTTGAAGATCTGCATGAACAAAATAAAAAGTTGAAAGAGAAATTACAAAAACTGTGCAAGAAAAGTGAAGAGGAGAAGAAAGAGATCGAAAGCAAATGTGCAGCACAAAGAGATGAAATAGATGAACTGAAAGATAATTCTAAAAAGTTAGAGGAAAAAGTAGATGATTTAGGAAAAACAGTGAAAGAATTGTCAGAGAGGTTAGATGCGGCATTGGGCGCAGTAGCGGAAACGGAATCATCGGAGGACTCGCAGCTGGGAGATGTGGCGTCAGAGGGAGCCAGTGGTTCTGTATGGAGCTTGAAGAGTGCCATGAGTCGCAAAAGCCGAAGGAGCGTTACGAGCGGAGGCAAAAGTGTGACCAGCTGAGCCAGCGGAGCGTCGGATGGACTCACAGAAAGAGAGGTATTTAAGGTGATGAAGATGTACTAAAAGGACAGGCTAGATAGGGCTTGCAATATATTTCTTAAAGGAGTAAACGAACAAATAGGTACAATTGAAAAAAATAAAAATGAAGAGGGGCAAAATGACTTCAAAGGGTGGACTGAACAATTTTTAGCCATGAAATTAGGCATACAAATAAAAATAGTCAGTGGAAGGGCGAGTGGGGGCAGAGAAAGAGTTATAATTGCGAAACTAGAAAATGAAGAGGAAAAATGAAGAGTTATGATGAACAAAAGCAAACTAAGAGGCACTAAAATTTATACTGAAAACGATCTAAGCTTTGAGGAATGAAGAAAACAAGAAGAAATAAAAAAAATGGGCTTTTGAAAGAAAAACTAAGGGATGGAATGTCAAGATAGGTATAGGTAGAGTATGTGTGGAGGGGAAATGGATAAAGAGGGAAGAGAAAGAAAAGATTAGATAGATTGAACTCGAGGAAGCGGAAAAGGAGTTAGAGAGGTTAAATCACGAGAAAAAAAACAGAGAAATGAAAAAGTTAAAAATGGAAATATGAAAAATCTAGAGGACGGAGAAGAAAATATAGGCAACAATATTAGGATACAGAAAAATTTCGACAAGCCCAGGAATGGTGTGCAGACAAATGGAATCGTGGCAGAATATTAGGGGAAAAAAACGTGAATTATATTCCGAGGCCAAATGGAAAAAGAAATAAAGGATCCAAAGAAATATTAAACCAAAGTGAAGTGGGTATACAAACAAAAAAAACTAATTATAATAGAGAAAATAGAAGGAATAGAAAAAATAGGAATACGATAATTGAAAATGTAAAAAGTAGGAAAAAGTTTTTATTTTGGAATGTTGCAGGGATATTTAATAAAGACACAGAATTTTGGGATTACGTGGTAGAAAACGATTATGTTAGTTTGTCTGAAACTTGAGTCGAGAATAAAGATATAGGATATGTAAAATCAATGTTACCTGTTGACTTTGAATGAGAAATAATTGAAGCAACGAAAAAACAAAAAAGGGAGGGCAGCAGGGGGTTTTATTATAGGAATAAAGAAAAAATGGGAAGGGAAAGAATATATAAAAACATAAGAAGTAGAAAAGGGACTGATAAAAACAGTGATTAAAGATCAGAGAGATACGTACAAAATATGGTCAGTATATAATTCGCAGAAAACAGATAACATTGTGAAGAGACTTGATGAAATAGAAGAAATAGAGAGACAAAAAACTATAATAGGAGGAGATTTCAACATAAGAATAGGAGAAGAAGGAAAATACATAGATTTTGATAGAGGTGGTCAATATGTATATAGAAAAAGTAAAGACAAAAAATGCAGTAATGGCTGAGAAAAAGTAGTTGATCTATGCGAAAATAAGGGATGGAAAATATTGAACGGTAATACAGTAGGAGATAGAGAAGGGGAATACACATTTATAGGTGCAAAAGGATCTACTGTCACTGACTATGTAATAGTTAATGACGAAATATGGGATGATGACATATTTTTTGAAATTCAAGAGAGGGTAGAGTCGGATCATTTGCCATTAATTTTGGAAATAAAAGGAGAACAAAAGGCAGAACATACAAAAAAAGTAGAATAAGAACGGGAATTAATAAAAGAATTTATAATCTGGAATAATGAGACAATTGAATTATTTAAAAAAAAACACGAAAAAATTATGCAGTGAAATAGAAGAAAAAATAGAGGATAATGTTGAAACTAGATTACTTAGCAAGAAAAGAATCGAAATTGAAATGTAAAGAAAGGGAGCTTGAATCGAAAGAAAAACAATTAATGGAATTGAAAATGCTTAAAAAAGAGAGTCAAGTATGGGAATACATAGGAAAATTTAGGAAAAAGAAAAAGAAAGGGACTTGTAAAAATTATATTTCGCTGGATCAATGGAAAAGTCACTTTGAAAAACTTCTAAAAGGGTCAAATAGTAGAAAAACAGGAGAAAAAAGAAATTACTGATAAAGAAAGAATTATTGCAAAAGAGATAAGAATGGCATGGAGAAATTTAATGAAAACAATAGGAAAAATTTAGGAGGAGGATGAAATACCAGACGGTTGGAAAATAGGAGTGATAGTGACAATACATAAAAACGGAGACGTAAATGACACAAATAATTACAGAGGGCTAACATTATTACCTACAGCGTATAAAATTTACGCAGAAGTGATTAGGAGTCATCATTTAATTAGGAAAACAAAAAAGAACAAACAAAAGTTATATGCATTATTCATAGATCCAAAAAAGGCTTTCGTTACAGTCAATAGGAAATAGTTATGGGAAATTCTAGAAAGAATGGGTATTAGTAAATATTTTAATGAAAGGTTGGAAGGCATGTATGAAGTAACAAGGGCCAGAGTTAGAACAGAGAAAGGTTTAACAGAAGACTTTTGGATAGAATTGGGTTTGAGGCAAGGATGTGTTCTAAGTCCAATTCTATTTTGTCTATATACAAATGAACTTGAAAGTGAATTTAGAAAGAGAAATATTGGCAGAGTTAAAATAGGGAATATTAGGATATGGAGCCTGGATTACGCAGATGATCTAGTATTATTAGCTTTAAACAGAGAAGCACTACTTGATATGATGGATACATTGAAATTTTTTTTGAAAATTAGAGATCTGATGTTAAGTACCGATAAAAGTAAAGTTTTATTCTATCACAAAAAAGCAAACGAAAAAAAAAGAAATTTGGAAATGGGACGGAAAGTATATGGAAGAGGTCAGGACTTTTAAATATTTAGGTTTTATACTCAACACAGAAGGAAACTATGAAGATCATATAAAAGAATTAAAAAAGAAAGGATTAGCGGCAGTTAAAGCAGTATGGTGACTAGAAGGAAGAGCATGCAGGTATGACATAAATAAGAGAAATATTGGATCTATAGCTTAATTCGTGCGGTTTGCTAAGAGATGGCGTAACTTGATTATTATTCCATCGTTCCAATATTTCGAACATGCGTTGGAAAGCTACTGTCATTGTGCTTCTTTTTCAGTATATATCATTCATTTGAAGCGTAAACAACAAGAATTTTTTTTACTCAAATATGTCGAACTTTGTGCCTGAAAAAGTGTTTTTGCGGGGAGTTCTTCTTCATTACTTTAATATGAAGAAAACTGCTGCCAAAAGTCATCGTATTTTGGTGGAAGTTTGTGGTGAACATGCTCTAGCTGAGCGAACGTGACAAAAGTGGTTTGCACGATTTAAAAGTGGTGATTTTGGCTTGGAAGAGGAAGAACGTCCTGGCCAACCAAAAAAAGTTTGAAGATAAAGAACTGGAAGCATTACTCGATGAAGATTGTTGCCAAACACAAGAAGAGCTCGCAGAATCTTTGGGAGTCACTCAAGCAGCCATTTCAAAACGTTTAAAAGCAGCCGGATACATTCAAAAGCAAGGAAATTGGGTTCCACATGAACTCAAGCCGAGAGGCATTGAAAGGCGGTTTTGCATGTCCGAAATGCTGCTGGAACGCCACAAAAAGAAGTCATTTTTGCATCGGATTGTTACTGGTGATGAAAAATGGATCCATTACGACAACTCCAAGCGCAAAAAATTATATGTAAAACCCGACCAAAACCAGCCAAATCAACGGCAAAGCCGAATGTCCATGGCGCGAAAGTAATGCTCTGTATTTGGTGGAATCAGAAGGGTGTGCTGTATTATGAGCTGCTAAAACCGGGTGAAACCATCAATGGAGAACGCTACCAAACACAATTAATCCGTTTGAAGAGAGCAATAGCCGAGAAACGCCCGAAACGTGCGACCAGACACGAGGCAATAATTTTCCATCATGACAACGCTCGGCCCCATGTTGCTATTCCGGTTAAGAACTATTTGGAAAACAGTGGATGGGAAGGTTTACCCCACCCGCCTTATAGCCCAGACCTTGCCCCTTCTGACAACCATTTGTTCCGGTCGATGCAGAACGCCCTCGCTAGAATACGGTTCACATCAGAACAGGGTATCAAAAATTGGCTTGATTCATTCTTGGCCGCCAAGCCGGCGCAGTTCTTTTGGGATGGAATCCACAAATTGCCAGAAAGATGGGAAAAAGTCATAGCTTCAGATGGGCAATACTTTGAATAATACTATTGTACATGTTTTTCTTAAATAAATGTTCAAATTTTGATTAAAAAAACGCACGAATTAAGTTATAGATCCAATATGTTATTTTGTTACTTCGTGGGAAGTGTTATAGAATACGGGGTGGAAATATGGGGTTGGGAAGAAAGGAAGGAATTAGAAGACATATTGTTGACACATTGGAGATGGGTATTGGGCTTAGATTTTTTGTACAGCTAGATATCTAATTTATAAAAAATTAAACATAGAAAAAATGAAAGGACGATGGGCTGTGAGAGCATTGAAATTTGAATCAAAAATAGGAAATGAAGATGAAAATAGATTAACAAGAATTTGCTGGAATGAAAAAAGAACAAGTGGAAAAGTAAACCAATATATGCTAGAAAAAGAAACTTACTTAAACAGCTTAGGCAGATAATGATAATAGGTTAACCAGAATATTTGACTAAAGAATTTATGAATTATAAAGAAATATCTAAAATGAGGTGTGGGAATTTAGAAAAAGCAAATAGGTTTTGGGAAACAGAAGAGAACAAAATGTGTGATCTATGCGGGGAGGAAAAAGGTACTCTGAAACATCTGATTGAAAAATGTAATGTAGTAAAGAATTGGAAAACAGGATCAAAAAAATAGAATATAGAGATTTAGAGAAAATATGGGAAGGGAAAAATAATAATGAAATAGCAAAATGGATAAAAAAAACTAGAAATAGATAGGAACAGGTAAATAGAAGATCAATTAGATGAAAGGAAAATCATAGAAGTTAGTCAATTAGATAATAATGTAGGGATAGAATAATAAGGATAAAATAGGAGAACTGATTTTCTATTATGTATAAAAACGTATAAAGGTATGGATATGTAACTATGTAATTATAAGCAATAAATAATAAATTATTAATTATTAATATATAGTAAATAATAATATATTAATAAATTTCATCGACTTTTGTGAAGCATCTTGAACGTTTGTTTACCCCAAAAAACCAAGACAATTCAGAAATTTTAATATTATTAAATTTTCAATATCAACTAATAAAAAATTGATGAATTTGAAATATTCAATTTTATAATATGCAAAGTTTATTTTCTGAATAGGTTGATTAAAATAATCATGTTCATTTTAAAAATACAAAAAAATATAATTCCTTGAGGGGGGGAATACGTGTAAATGGCCAAAATCGTTTCTGAACTTCACGCGTGGACTAAAAAAAAAAGCTTAACATCATGGATTAATCATGATAAAGAAAATCTGATCGGACCGCATCAAATCTTATTACTTTGTTCTAAAATATTGGATCCGCCATTCTAAATATAAAAATTTTAAAGTTATATTCGAAGTCAGCGGTTCTTAAAACCCTAATATACCAATTTTTATTGAAATCGAATGAATATTTTTTCAAATAAAATAAAAAGGAAAAAACGGTTCCTAAATTTACCACTCGTTACCACAATAGAGGCAAGATTAGAAGATAAACCAGCTAGTGAAAATGAGATCAGATGATAATGACATATATGTCATTTATAATCGACATGATTATTATGGAAGTCGAGTTGGTTTCCTTTTTATTCTTCATTTTTGACTGATACTTGTAAACAGAAAAGTAGCAACTCTATGCTTCTAGTAAAAAAATGCAGATACAAAAGGGTGGGTGTATTCAATTCTTTTATTGGCTGACATGGTTGTGAGCAATACCATGAAAAACGAGAAAAAATGCAAAATAGAAAAAGCGTAGCTGCAGCTATGTAGGTTTGCTTATATTTTGTAATGGGGTTTAGGATTAGAATGATGGACAGTTCTAAACATTTCAATAACTAAATTATCCTATGTGAAAATTACCATTGACAGGTTTACAATATCTGAATAATGTTGTTTGTACACAAATAAATTGAATTAGTTAAGGTTATGATCACTAAACATTTTGTGTCCTCCACGGCTACGTTTGCAGGACCATGCTCTTTCGATGAAATTTTTCATTACATTTTCGCACATTTGGGGCTCTATTTCGTCGATAGCAGCACTAATCTTCTCTTTGAGTTCATGAATTGACAGAGGAGCATCAGTATAAACGGTATAAACCTTATCTTTAACGTGACCCCAAAGAAAAAAGTCTAGAGGTGTTAAATCGCATGATCTCGGCAGCGGATTGTAATTGCCGTTTCGAGAAATAACTCGGTCTGGAAACTTTTCATGCAAAAGACCCATGGTTTCGCCCTTTTTGTGGCACGTAACGCCGACTCGTTGGAAATGAATATCGTCCACATCCATATCTTCCAATTCTGGTCATAAAAATTCATTAATCATGCTTTGATAGCGCAGTCCATTCACCGAAACAGCCGCTTCAGCTTCATTTTCAAAAAAATAAGGCCCAATAATCCCTCCTGACCAAAAACCGCACCAAACAGTTACACGTTGCGGATAGAGAGGCTTTTCAATAATCATTTTTGGGTTTTCTGAGCCCTAAATGCGACATTTCTGCTTGTTAACAGCCTCCAAGATGAAAATGAGTTTTGTCGCTCATAATGATTTTTCGGTGTAATTCAGATTCATTTTCATGCATTTTTGTAGTTAATTTTAACAATTTCAGTGCGTTATTGAAGCGTGTATCGTTCCATTTTAATTAAGGCATAGTTTTTAGTTGTCACTTGTCAAAAAATGACATCTCTTATTATGACAGCTGCCAAAATAGCAGTCTATTCAAAATTAAACCTCTATTTGGAAAACCCGTATATGCCGCTGGAATTAGAGATTAGCTGATAAGTTACTGAAATCATTATGTTTTCGTATTTCGAAACTTTAAAAACCTAACAACAATATTACTTTGAACATATACCATCTGATAAAATTTGACCCGGACTGGTTAAAAAAACAACGTTTTTATGTATTATAATCATAATCTTTATTATCGCCTTCAAAATAGACTCCATTTGAGTGAATACAAGCATGCCAACGGTTAATCCAATTTCCCATACACTTCTTATGGGCCTCGGCCTATATGGCCTTTAGTTCCTTCAGCGAATTTCTTTTCATGGCCTGAATGGACTCATGGCGCATTCCCAGGAGCGGATATTTGAGTTTTAGAAATAGGAAAAAGTCACAGGAAGCCAAATCCGGTAAATACGGTGGCTGAGCAATGACTTTTGTTTCGTATTTAGCCAAAAATTCAGTCACAATCAGGCTGGAATATGACGGCGCATTATCATGGTGAAAAATATATGAGTTGTCTGCCCACAAATCCGGACATTTACGACGAATCGTGTCAGGAGTGAGTTGTGCGCCCACTGCCCGAACGACAGCCTCCCTTTCCGAGCCCCACCTGGCACAGAAAAAGAGTGTGTGCTTTGCATTTTCCACAAGGGATCCGCAGTAGCGACACGACTCATTGTCTCTTTTCTTGATGCGCTTCAGGTACGCATTAAAGCAACCATGTCCCGAAAGCGCTTGCGCCAGGTAAAAGCCGACTTGACCGTGCTTTCTATCCAGCTAGGTGGTGAGCACCGAGATTAGACGGTGTGTCCATCTCCCGGATTGGTCACCATGCCATCTCGTCTGCCATTTCTCGATGAGTCTGAGCCTTTCATCCTTATGGATGGCTTTCTTTGCGCGAGCGATTTCCTACAGGTTGGTTAAGCAGGTGAGCTCCTTACGGAGCTGAAAGGTCTCCTTCCTTTCCTCCGCTAATAAGTCTATTGGCGGGACACTCGCCAGGACCAACACAGCACTCGTCAACACAGTTCGGTATGCTGAGACAATTCTCAGCACCACACCTCGCTGTGCCAAGAACAGCTTCTTGTGGATAGCATGGTTGTTAAGGGCACTTGTCCAGACCAGAGCTGCATAAAGCAGATTCGAATTTGCCACGCTCGCCACCAGCGAGGTGGACCCTGGGGCCACCAATGTTGGGCATAAGCCGAAACAGAGCGGCTCCACATTGGATGGCTTCGGCAGTCGCGATCTGCACGTGTATCAAATGGACAAATAGGTCTATAGGATGAGGTATCTTCTAGAGGTTTGTTGCCCTTCCTCAGCAGGATGAACTTCTGCTTCTTCCAGTCGACGAAGAACCTCCCCTCCTGAAGACAGGAGTTGAAGCCTTTCAAGAGGATCACTGGGTATGCCCCGATCACCTCTTTGAGGATCTCGTTTGGCACCCCGTTGATCTCCTGCGTTTTATTTGCCTTAAGCCTCCCACCCGCTCTCTTTAGTTCCTCGAGAGTGAAGAGTTCTTTACGCCGGACCATGCAGGAACTTCGGTCTTATCTCTGGAACGGCTTTACGTGTGGAAACAAGTTCCACACAATGTACTTGACTCGATCGGGATTATCCAGGCCCGGCTTCTTTCTTCTAGTCACCAATCTCTTAGTGACTATTTCGAAGGCGAGACCCCATGGGTCCTTCTCGACCTCACAGATCAAGTCTTCCCAGCACTGAAGTCGGCTTTTCTTTATGCCTTGCCTCAGAGCTGATTTTGCTGTTTTCCGTGCCGTGCGCAGCAGAAGATCACCCTTTGAGCGGGTAAATCTCCGCCGCGCTGTGAGGCATTTTCTATGCAGGACAGACAGCTGGTCGGTCCACCAATACATCGAGTCCGCGGTACGCCGTTGCCACCGGCGAGACATTGAGTGGTCACATGCTGCGACGACTTTCCGCCTCGCCGCCCGCACAGTGTCCTCCAACGACCCAGCTGGCCTTGCCCAACCAAGCTCATCTATGAGCTTGGTTTCTTCGAAGTGTTCATGCAGCTTGTGTTGGCTGAGTTGTTTTGTGCTCCAGGAGGAGCTCCTCACCTTGCCGCCCCTTCCCGCATTCACTGGGTGACTCCCTTCCTGGATGCTGAACTCAATACACCGGTGGTCACTCAAGGATATTACCTCGAGGACGCACAAGTCGCCTATCCTTGAGGCAAGACGGGGCGCAGAAATCGTAAGGTCAATAATCGACCCCCCGTTCCTGGTCTGAACGTGAAATCTCTGCCCCGATTAAACACAATCAGGTCATTTCTAGCTTGACTTGACCATCTCACCTACCAAGATTCCCCTCCTGTCCAGACGGGCTTCTCCCCACTCAAGCGACTTACTATTAAAGTTTCCCGCGATAAGGGACCGCCCGCCAGCCTCTCTGAGGCTTTCCTCAAGGAGGGAATCTGGGTTTCGAAGATCTCGAAAGGATCGTTGGGAGAAAAGTAGCCGCTGTACGTCGCGGCGGTCTCCAGAAAGTCCGCGATGCTCTAATCAAGGCTACAAGCAAGTGTTACGTACGAAAACGTTATAGTATCCTGTTGCAAAAATGATTTTTAGGTCAAAACTCGCGCTCTATAACCTGGGAATCAGACCTAACTATGAGAAGAGTGTATTTCGCAAAACGGCCCTTCAAATCGAAATCAGCGAGAAAACCCTAACGCTCTTATGTCACGATAAAACGTTTTGAATAACGTAAAGAGAATTCTATTAATTCCCTAATATTTCGACTGGTTAAATAAGTCAGTTTGAGTGAACTTGGTGCAAGCTTTTCTAATTATTTGTAATGTGGAAAATCAGTTAACTAACTGATTAAGGTACAATGTCAATGATCCTTGAGAAAATTGAGGTTATAGACTAATACAATTAATACTGAACGACAATAATGCTCAATGTTTGGTCGAAATTGCAAGTGCAATAACCTAAGTATCTGAACACTGAACTATGTGAATTGCTTAGAGTTGTGATTGAACAACTTGAAGTAAACCAAATGTATAAACTAACACTGAACGAAATCCATGCTCAATGTTTGTTGAAAATTCTAGACACATAACCTAAGTATCCGAACTCTGAACTATGATTTGCTCAAAGTTTAACTAAAGAACCTTAAATTAAACCAAATATACAAACTAACACTGAAATACTCTAATGCTCAATGTTTAAATAAGAATTTTATACTAAAAAGATAGAATAAGCTGCACTGAACTAAGTAAATTGCTCAGTGTGTAATAGAACCTTCGTATTAAACAAATTAAACACACTGACACTGAACTAAATGGAATGCTCAATGTTTCTAATTAATAATATTGTATTAAACTAATAAGGCAAGTGACACTGAACTAAGATAAATTGCTCAATGTTTTAATTACTCATTTTATAATAAACAAATCAACAACTTACACTGAACTAAATAAATTGCTCAATGTTTTAATTACTCATTTTATAATAAACAATTGACAACTTACATTGAACTAAATAAATTGCTCAATGTTTTAATTACTTATTTTATAATAAACAAATTGACAACTTACACTGAACTAAAATGATTGCTCAATGTGTAAATAAAACTTCGAAATAATCAAACAAACTCCAACACTGAACTAAAATGATTGCTCAATGTTTAAATAAAACTTCGTAATAATGAAAAAAATAACCAACACTGAGCTAAAATGATTGCTCAATGTTTAAATAAAACTTCGTAGAAATCTTTAAGTATTTGATCGAAATTAAGTGCCTTAAACGACTTAAAATGTTGAAAATAAAAATGGAAACATTGTTGGAAATACAGTTTAAAGAAATAGACAAATTTGTACTTACTTGGATTTATTTATAAAGCAGAAGTTCTGATACACAATTTTACTCTCGCCAATGAGGTTTCGACTGTACAAAATTTGAAAAGGCTTGATATGGGACTAAAGCCCGAGTCGAGTTGCAAAGGATCGTTGAAATATAAAACTTGAATGAGGGCCAAAGCCCGAATCGAACTGGGGCGAGAGCCCAAATCGAACTGGGACGAGAGCCCAGTCGAACTGAACTGCAATCTTAAGAAAATTGTCACCTATTTATATGGTTTTTACACCATAAGCAAGACGAAGAGAGTATGAGGATGTTTGGTTCAATTTAGATGACCTCATAATCACTTGCCCTTTACAAAATTAATTCAAAAAATTGGATCTAGTCTATTCTAAATGCAGTAACCTAAGATTCAGGAAGCGACCTTATCCCCTACTAGACATTTTTACTGCTCTCCTGCACTTTGGTCAGTTGCATACGAATGGTCATTTCCTGTATTTATAAAGTGATAGACAATCTACATATTTCTATTTTCTATTTGCTATTTAAATTATTGAAAATACATCCTGCACTTATGTACGACGTAACACAAGGATCTCAGCCCTCCGTGATGCATCCTGGTACCGAGCAGAGTTTTCGGAACATTTGTTTTGCTCACTAATGAGAAACACATCGGTCCTTCTCTCCCTGGCAGACTGCATCAGAAGGTCCTGGGCTCCCTTTCCGCTCCCGTGGTTGAGCTGTAGAAATTTCACTTTCCACCCCTCAACCTCCGGAGCTCCGCCCTGATTACTGGGCAATAACCGCTCCCCAAAGCATGGGCGACGTCCTTTTCGCCCCTATCAGCACAAGTCAGGCACCTAGGAGAAGCCTTGCACTCCTTGGCCACGTGCGACGCGACCCTGCAACTTCAGCAGGCGTCCTTCCTGCCTGGAAGCGCGCAGCCGCGCTACACATGGCCATATCCCTGGCACCTGAAGCACCGGGCTACCTCGGCATGCTCGCGGATGCGGCAGTTCACCCACCCCACCCTCAACTCACCGAGCCCGAGCAAGCTCCGAGCGTCCGCCTCGGTTAAACGGACCACCGCAGCCTGCACTGGTCCCCGAGTTCTGGCTTGCCAAGCGCGATGCGCAGCACGGCAACAACCTCTTCCCTTGTGACGGTCTCGTCGAGGATCTCCTGGTCCTTCGGATGGAGAGGACCTCCGCTCTCGAATTTTGGGGGCTTACCTTCGCCTGCATGGCTTTCAGGATCTCGGCGTAGGACTCACCGTCCTTCGTCCACACCCTGATCGCGTTGCCCGACCTGGCGGTCGGAGAGCGCCCTGGCGTCTTCCCTTTTTCTTTAGGTTCCTGCGCAGAGGTCACGGGAACCTCTTCTTCTTCTCTTTTTTTCCTTTTTCTTCTTTTCCACCAGCTGCCATTCCCCATCCTTTTGAGGAGTCTGGCCTCTGGTGGCCGCAGCGTAAGTGGGCGATGTTCCGAGCTTCCCTTTCTTGGGAAGCCGATCGTCGAGGGGAGAAGGAGCAATGTGTAGCGCGGCTGCGCGCTTCCAGGCAGGAAGGACGCCTGCTGAAGTTGCAGGGTCGCGTCGCACGTGGCCAAGGAGTGCAAGGCTTCTCCTAGGTGCCTGACTTGTGCTGATAGGGGCGAAAAGGACGTCGCCCATGCTTTGGGGAGCGGTTATTGCCCAGTAATCAGGGCGGAGCTCCGGAGGTTGAGGGGTGGAAAGTGAAATTTCTACAGCTCAACCACGGGAGCGGAAAGGGAGCCCAGGACCTTCTGATGCAGTCTGCCAGGGAGAGAAGGACCGATGTGTTTCTCATTAGTGAGCAAAACAAATGTTCCGAAAACTCTGCTCGGTACCAGGATGCATCACGGAGGGCTGAGATCCTTGTGTTACGTCGTACATAAGTGCAGGATGTATTTTCAATAATTTAAATAGCAAATAGAAAATAGAAATATGTAGATTGTCTATCACTTTATAAATACAGGAAATGACCATTCGTATGCAACTGACCAAAGTGCAGGAGAGCAGTAAAAATGTCTAGTACGGGATAAGGTCGCTTCCTGAATCTTAGGTTACTGCATTTAGAATAGACTAGATCCAATTTTTTGAATTAATTTTGTAAAGGGCAAGTGATTATGAGGTCATCTAAATTGAACCAAACATCCTCATACTCTCTTCGTCTTGCTTATGGTGTAAAAACCATATAAATAGGTGACAATTTTCTTAAGATTGCAGTTCAGTTCGACTGGGCTCTCGTCCCAGTTCGATTTGGGCTCTCGCCCCAGTTCGATTCGGGCTTTGGCCCTCATTCAAGTTTTATATTTCAACGATCCTTTGCAACTCGACTCGGGCTTTAGTCCCATATCAAGCCTTTTCAAATTTTGTACAGTCGAAACCTCATTGGCGAGAGTAAAATTGTGTATCAGAACTTCTGCTTTATAAATAAATCCAAGTAAGTACAAATTTGTCTATTTCTTTAAACTGTATTTCCAACAATGTTTCCATTTTTATTTTCAACATTTTAAGTCGTTTAAGGCACTTAATTTCGATCAAATACTTAAAGATTTCTACGAAGTTTTATTTAAACATTGAGCAATCATTTTAGCTCAGTGTTGGTTATTTTTTTCATTATTACGAAGTTTTATTTAAACATTGAGCAATCATTTTAGTTCAGTGTTGGAGTTTGTTTGATTATTTCGAAGTTTTATTTACACATTGAGCAATCATTTTAGTTCAGTGTAAGTTGTCAATTTGTTTATTATAAAATAAGTAATTAAAACATTGAGCAATTTATTTAGTTCAATGTAAGTTGTCAATTGTTTATTATAAAATGAGTAATTAAAACATTGAGCAATTTATTTAGTTCAGTGTAAGTTGTTGATTTGTTTATTATAAAATGAGTAATTAAAACATTGAGCAATTTATCTTAGTTCAGTGTCACTTGCCTTATTAGTTTAATACAATATTATTAATTAGAAACATTGAGCATTCCATTTAGTTCAGTGTCAGTGTGTTTAATTTGTTTAATACGAAGGTTCTATTACACACTGAGCAATTTACTTAGTTCAGTGCAGCTTATTCTATCTTTTTAGTATAAAATTCTTATTTAAACATTGAGCATTAGAGTATTTCAGTGTTAGTTTGTATATTTGGTTTAATTTAAGGTTCTTTAGTTAAACTTTGAGCAAATCATAGTTCAGAGTTCGGATACTTAGGTTATGTGTCTAGAATTTTCAACAAACATTGAGCATGGATTTCGTTCAGTGTTAGTTTATACATTTGGTTTACTTCAAGTTGTTCAATCACAACTCTAAGCAATTCACATAGTTCAGTGTTCAGATACTTAGGTTATTGCACTTGCAATTTCGACCAAACATTGAGCATTATTGTCGTTCAGTATTAATTGTATTAGTCTATAACCTCAATTTTCTCAAGGATCATTGACATTGTACCTTAATCAGTTAGTTAACTGATTTTCCACATTACAAATAATTAGAAAAGCTTGCACCAAGTTCACTCAAACTGACTTATTTAACCAGTCGAAATATTAGGGAATTAATAGAATTCTCTTTACGTTATTCAAAACGTTTTATCGTGACATAAGAGCGTTAGGGTTTTCTCGCTGATTTCGATTTGAAGGGCCGTTTTGCGAAATACACTCTTCTCATAGTTAGGTCTGATTCCCAGGTTATAGAGCGCGAGTTTTGACCTAAAAATCATTTTTGCAACAGGATACTATAACGTTTTCGTACACACACAGGCTCCGACACCTGTGTTCAATACGCACTACCTGATCAAGGTCACGAAGGGGCTGGCTCCTGATCCCGCATGGCTCACCACCTCCGCAGAGCTAGGCTCACAGCAGCCTCGCCTCCTCGTAGGCCGGGGAAGACGCCACTCGACGACGAAGCACTCCCAGTGAGATGCCATACGGAAACGATCGTTAGTCACAGACTGCGGAGGCTTTTCAGTGGCTCCCAGGAGATTCCATACACCAATTTCCTCATAGCCTCAGTCAAGAGAGAGCCCGCCTATAGAGTCTTTTCTCACATTCGTAGGGCACATATCACAGTCATGCGACGCTCACATTCATTCTGTTCACTCCTTCCTCACAGGCACTCGCAGACTCATACTCAGCGCCGCCGCCTAGAGCATACATACTTCTTCATGCACGTGGATAAACGCTTCTATAGCGTCCCCCGCTTTCAACCTGGGATAGAACCGTTTATAGGGCACCCTTCACGCATTGGGAAGATGCCCGTCTATAGAGCCCCCTGCATTTGTTCACCGATTCACCTGTATTTCTTTATATCTCTTTATCAATCTAGATTGATGCCTATCTATTTCAACCCCATTTTCTTTATCTCAGCCTAATCCTCATCCATCCACCTGTATCTATTTTTCTTTCTTTTCTAGCCATCACTATCCCTTTTTATCTCTTGTTTATCTAAATTTACATATGTGCCCATAATTATGAAAGTGGTCTAAGTCATATATTTCTTGTTTCGAGATATTTAATGAATTGCATTTGAATAAATTAAAAAATGTTTTACATTTTGCGACATTTTAATTTATAATTTTATTAGTCCTGATTTATGGAAATTTATTATGAATACGAAATTTTGTGTGAATTTCATACGAAAATGTTGTTTTTAAAGTTTGAACTTATTTAGACCATTTTCAAAATTAACTGAATGTCCTATAAATGATTTAAAGCAATAAAGAACTATGAGTTTTACTTGAAGCAATAACTTTAATGAAATAATTCATGAACATTTATTAATTATTTTTAAAAAGTAATCCATTTTTATCATTTCAAGTTTTTAAGATTCTTAAAATTCCGAAGAGCCCAACTGAATTATATCTTCAGATAAACCGGAATGAATTGTCGTTTCTGTTATTTTTTTATTGTCATTTATCGGCTTATTATATAGTTCAGTAACGCATCACAGAGGGCCACGCGCCATTTTCAAGTTATATTTATATAATTTCTTTAAATTTTTGACTTAGACCACTTTTACAATTAACACTAAATGAATTCCATATAATGTTGAAATTACAACCACTATCTAATGGTTCATTTTTGACGATATAGTAAAAATTACATTGAATAAATTTAGTTAAAAATAATGTGATGTGAAATAACTGATAAACTCATTTTTTTTAATTTTGACTTGGACCACTTTCATAATTAGGGGCACATATATCTCTTTTAATCCCCTTCTCCCAATCTCAGCCTATTTCTCGCATATTCACCTTTATCTCTTTACATATCTTTGTCAATCCACATTCACGCTTATCTCTTTCAATCCCGTTTTCTTTATCTCTATTCTATCCACCACTATCTCTTTCTATCTTTTGTTTATCCAAATTTACATATATCTCTTTCAATCCCCTTTTCCTAATCTCAGCCTATCTCTCGTATATTGACCTATATTTTTTTCTATCTTTTTGCCAATCCAAATTCACCGCTATATCTTTCAACGTTCACGCTTATCTTTTTCAATCCGTCCCTCCTTGTAGTTAGATCTTATAATCGTGTATATATTGTATCATTAATTGCAAATAATTACTTTTATTTATCGAATAGAAAGAAGATAGAAAATGACACCGCAAATGTACACGGTATAGACTTAAATAGAGAATAAAAGGGTATTCAAAGATTGGATTGATTTTGAATTGATGAAGGGATAGAAAAAGTTGGATGGTGATAGTCCAGAAATATACATGGATAGCGAAATGTATTTCATGAGTAACATCGAGATTTTTCACAGTAATCTCATGTTCCACTTGAGCTCAGTAGACTAAGCGTTTTGCAATATATCGATGCGTGCCTGATTAGGGTTCGAGTCTCGGTACATGCTGATTTTTCAGTCTTATACGCGTTAGCGACATATTTAATTTATTAAATATGTACAAAGTAATTTATTTAAAAAATTGTTGATTATATTTTAGGGGCATGAAAATTAACAAGCTTGGATCGAATACAAAAAGGGAAAAGGGAATACAATGTAATCTAAATTTTTTTCACATTGATAGAAAGAGATAAATTTTACTGGATGCAGGAATAGACGAGGAGACTGAGGGATAGAAAGAGATAGATATTCCTTGACACGGTGGATGTAATTTTGGAGATAGAAAGACAAAGCGTTCTGGGGATGCAAATCGGCTTCTTGGAAGAGATAAAAAAGGTTCTATCTCTTTCTATGCTGCTGTTTCTATCTCTTTCTATACTGCTGTTTCTATCTCTTTCTATCTTTTTACTTCCAGTAGAACATCTCACACATCGAACATTGCGCAGGCAAAAAAGCATGAATCAAACGAAGAAGTTGAATGGGAAACAGAAGGGTATTTTGGAGGGTTTGACAAATCGCTTTATTTGGAAGGCATAGAAAAGTTAAAAGATCGTTGAACTCGTTGTATTCTTGTTCATTTTTTCACGTCAATATCAAAATCCCTAGTAAGATTCAATTTTAAGGTTCAAAATGTTGATATTTTACAATTTCAAAATAATCTTTTTTAATTCAACTTTCAGTCGGAGTTAAGAAAATTGACTGCAAAATTTGACATCCTCCTAAAACAATCTTAAGGGGTCAGTGCCTGTTATCATTTGTTGAGAATTTTATATTATTTTTTATATTAATCTCAAGGGAAAATTAGCTCCAATGTGTACACTTTTTATCAGTAACCACTATACCAAATTGGATAAAATTTTGTATACTTATCATTCAATAGCAAAAGAAGACTTTTGATGGAGGGTTTAATAAAATCATTTCCTAAAAAAAAGTTGTGGAGTTTCAAAAATGACATTTTTTGGGACTATTTTTATACATCACTGTATATTTAAAAGAAGCCCTGCTGGAAGTAGCAAGCTTGAAAAAGATAGGAACTGGAGGACTGGAAAAGATAGAACATTTCTATCTCTCCTAACCCATCACTTTCCATCCCCAAAACTCTATCTTTTTCTATCTGCGCACTTATCCAGAGTGACCGGGAATATCTATCTTTTTCTATCCCTATGTCTGGTAATATCTATCTTTTCCTATCTCTTAGTCTATCCGCCGACTGAGGTAGTATCTACCTTTTTCTCTATCTTTCGTGATCGACCACTTGTACCTTTTTCTATCCCTCGCTTATCTCCCCATAGATGAAGGATAGAATGAGATATAAAAAGATTGACGTTGATATATGAAGGATAGAATGAGACAGATAAGGGGAGATTGAGAAATATAGATTAGATTATATAGATTATAGTTAGATTGACAGAGATAAAAAAAGATTGACGTTGATAAAAGTAGAATAGAATGATATAGAAAAGAGATTGAGAAGATAGACGTGTATTGTGATTGACTAAGAGATAGAAAAAGATTAAGGAAGATTGATGAAGGATTGTAAGGGATAGAAAAGTAAGTATTGGAAAAGATAGACATGAATTTATGTTGAAAAAGAGATAGACAAAGATTAAGGATGATAGATAAATGATTGGAGTGGATAGAAAAGTAGTTATTATAAAAGATAGACGTGAATTCAGAATGAAAAAGAGATAGAATTGGATAAATTATCTCTATCTTTTTCTATAATAAAGATGCAAAATGATTCAAAAGGATAAGATTTCTATCTTTTTACTTTCAGCAGGGAGAGGACTTCAATGAGTCAATTAGCGCCAAAGGGAAGTACTTTCATATTTTTAATTAAAATTTTTCTCCATTGATTAAACGTTTTTAAAATTGTAGTAAATGAAACCCTAGTGTTGACTAAAAACTGAAATACCTCCATTTTCAAAATATTTTTCAGGCTACTTCTAGTACTCAGATTTTAATTTTGATTATATAAAAATGTATTTGTTACATATTATTTTGCTTGCGTGGATGTTTTTCTAATCCTGAACGATAGAAAAGTGAGTGAAAAAATTGATCCTATCTTGCTCCCGTAATTTTCAGAGTTGTGAGTCTTAGATTGACCATTTGAGTCATAAATTAGACATAATTTTTGCGCATACTGCAATATTGACTCAATGGTAAATTTTTTAAGCCCAACACTGTTTAATTAGATGTGTGATATAACTTTGAAAATTTTAGTAGGATATCTTTTTCCCTTATATAGTGTCGGTCCGAACCCTAAATCTAATAAAAAATTTAAAAAATTTTCAACTGGCAAGATTTTTTCCGAATTCTTGAAGAATTAAGCAGGAAAGCCGTGAATATGCAAAGCCTTTAATTCGTAACGGGTGATAAATTATTGGAATATTATACAGATTTAATTCTGATATTTGGTTCAACTATGACATGTTATATATTTTCATAAGGGTTTTTAGTAACTTTTGTTTCTATTTCAAGGAGTCTTTCCGTAAATTTTCATGCAGTATAATTTGACTTAAGGTAGTTGATCCACGAAAATTAGACCTCAGGCAAAAATAGATAATTTTGCTTTCAAGAATAGCAATATTATTTATTGAAGGGCTATTTCGGAAGAGAAAAGATTAATTTCCATGAAAAAAGTTTGAAATACAGAAAAATAATTTTATTAATAAATTTTATTTTTGTCTCAACTTTGTTTCTTATCGCTTCTTACCGAATTTTAAAAAATTATGCGATTTTAATAAATTACAAATTACTTTTTCAAGAAAAAGATTCCCTACAACTTAACCATTTCCAATTTTCGAAAATGAATAAATTATTATCAAATTCAGCAATTTGTTTATAAAAATTTCGTTTTGAAAAATGTTTTTTTAATGGTTTCAACCATTGAAGAATTTATTTTTATAAATCAGAAATGGTGAAGTTGTGGGAAATCTTGTCTCTGAAAAAATGATTCATGATTTAGTAGAATCGCATAATTTTTTAAAAAGTTGTAAAAAGCGATAAGAAAAAAAGATGGGTCAAAAATAAAAGTTATTAATAAAATTATTTTTCTGTGTTTCAAATTTTTTTCATGTAAAATAATCTTTTCTCTTTCAAAATAGCCCTTCGATAATAATATTGCTATTCTGGAAAGCAATATTATCTATTTTTGCCTGAGGTCTAATTTTCGTGGATGAAAACTACCTTAAAGTGTAGGACTATTTATAAATATAATGCTTCACAATATCAATAATAGCTTTTTGTATGTATTCAAAAACAGTTTTTTTTTTCTCATTTCACAATTTTTATTTCAGGGCTTAGATGAGCAAAATTCTCACACTATATATTTACATAAATATTAATTACGCCTACAATTAACTATATATTTCTTCACTCATTTTCTATATATTTTTAAAGCATTAATTTTTTCTTTTCATTCTAATTCAAATTATTATAAATTCAATACATTATTATAATAACAAAAATTTTAATCGTAAATCATAAACATACTCTTGACTTCTACGTGTTTTAATAGCAATCCTAATGAATTGTTAAAGAAGGATGTCGAGCTAAAGGAGCCAAAGAGGAATTGGTAGATTATAAACGGAACAACCAAAGAGCTGTCTGTAATAAATTACACCAAGTTTATTCGCAGATTTCTCAATACGTTACTAATATTATCCTTTTTTATGTTAAGTGGATGTGATGTTGGTTGCTGGTTGTAGTAACATTATTAAATTAATTAATTAGAATAATAATGGCGCAATTAGTGTTTTGTCGTGTGGTGTTTGATTTTTTTACTGATATCACTTTGGAAATACAAGAAATGATACAAGATACTTTACATAAAAACTCCAATTCATTATTGCCTCCAAATATTTGTAACATAAGCACAAAATACTACATATCTTTAACGATGTTAAACAACTATAATTATATGATCTATTAAATTCTGCTTTTATTTTTCTCGAGGTGTATCTTGCGTGCACCGTTTTCTGTTCGCGTAAAATTGTTGCAATTTTATTGCACCTTTGAGAAAACATATTATTTGAGTTTTAATGATTTTTTTTGTCATTTTTTGTAGAAAGTACAATGAAAGTATTTGATCGATTATTTATAGGAATTTTAGTATAATGGTGAAAATTGATAATAAAGACATTCAATAATAACACTTCACAATAGTAATTCCTTCAGAATAAATTAGCGGGTGAGTGCAAAAGTAGCATATTTGTATTCTGAGTAGTAATATCATTTAACTGCTAAAAATACAATAATGTTATACTTGCAGCCACCTGCAGCTGAAGCTGCTGGTGTAGATATTTTTTATAAATAAAGTATCCCAAAATTCGCGATACACAGCTGGGAATACAACATACATTGAAATAAAAAATCAAAAAGTGCTTTTTAAAAATGTATGAAATGCCTAGTTTTAAAACTAAAATCAATTAATTCTCTGTAAAGATCACTACTGATTGATCAGCTCCAACAAAATGTAAATTTTAAAAATGCATTTTAGATTAATTTTAAAGAAGTATTTTGGGATTCTTTTTTTGTGTAGAACGCATCCTTCAAATATATAGCGCGAGTTTCAAGATACTCTGCATAATATATATGTAACAAACAGGCCTGTTGTCTTGTGCAGCCGCAGACAAAAAGACTTACAAAAAGTGGCACATGCACAATATACTAGACAAAAACTCTGGACAAAACAAGAGTCATCAGACTGCATTTTTCATAAGATTTTTATTCATTCCTAGTTTGCTCGCTTGTTTCTTTCTTCTATGAAATTTTTATTAATCATTCAACTTTTGCACCAATGCTTAATATTTATTTATGAATGGATATATAATGTATATGCGGCAAGGACGTTTCCGAAATAATTATGGGAAAACTTTAGTGTGACTGCGGCAGTAATATCGATCCGCATAAAAGTATTTCCACCACACTCGGCAACGTGACTTGTTAAAACACACCTTGTCTTTTTTTTTACCGTGGGTCTAGCCAGCATAAAACTGAGTGTAACGGATTGATATCGCTGTCCCAATCTCATTCAAGGTTTTTTATGACTTCTTCGATAACGTTCATACTATACGTATAATATTTACTAATATTTGCGGCGGCATATCTCATGATAACTGCTGGCCCAATTTAATTATATAAATCAAATATTAATTAATGTTCAATTACCTAAAACATTAAAACTTCCTCTGCTCGCGAGTTCTATCGCGCGTCACGTTCGCGGTTATGGTGGGGGGAGATGAGTAGACATTGGTCTCCCGGATCTTTCGCGAAATAAAAAATCGCTTTTAGTAGACATACAGGATGCGCCCTCGTAGTACATCGCGAAGTCAACGCAGTAGGCCTTTCTAATTAAGAGAAAGGTTGCACTTGTCGTAAGAGTAAGAGAGATATCGACACGGAAAGTATTTTTTCTCTTACGAAAAGATTGTGAAAAAAAATGCACAAAACATTTCAAGATGTTAATTACTTCACCATTGCAACTACCCTTAAATCAAAAGGTCTAACTATAAAATAGAAAACTTCATTACGTCTCAATCTAGTGTTGCCACTTTGTTGGTTCCGAGCCGACCAATTGAACATACGTATTAGATTAACGTAGCAGCAAGAAAAAGACGTTTCAGTAGGTCCTGTAATTTCTCCAAACACAGGAATAAATGAAGATAAACTTACTGAGACTAACTTTATTCATGCTGTGACGTTAAACTATAACGTTCTATCAGTTGAGATTTATTTTACGCAACCTATAGCAGTTTATAATTTTCAAACAGATACCACCAACGAGTCTCAACTGGCCCGGAATGGTAACTTTATCTAAATCGTAGATTACGTGGGGAGATTTCTTTTACAGAACTCATTGATATCGGCGTTAGTTAACAACCTCGTCCTCATCATCCTCTTCTTCTGTCGATTGCGCTTCCTCCAACCACATTAACCAACTGTTCACCTGCAAAAGGAAGTATTTTAGTTAACAGACATTTAGAGGACAGAAACAAAATATTCAAGAGTACATATTCGAAGAATACACACTACCCTTGGAAATTATGAGTACAAATTAATTAGTTGAATTTGAAATTTCTGCCACTGTCTACATTTTCGGAGGATCACTAGTCACGTATCAGATAGGATACGTTGTCGACAGGTGTCCTCGTAGACAATTTTAAACTCATATATCGCAAATAATGCAATTAAATTCAAATTTTAAAGAATTTGAAATTGGATGCTCATTGGATGCTGAATTTGATTAAAATTCGTGTTATTATGGACAATTTAATTTCAATTTGTATTTATAAAAATTAAGACACTTTAACAATAGCTAAAACAACAAGTGCACCCATGATTTCCGACAATAGCGTTAATGTTTCAATTCATTCTTAAATTTAAAATTAACGCATGAGGGAAAAAGGAAGTCCTCAGTTTTTAAAAGAAACTTTTATACGAATTTGTTTATTATTAAAATACTCGACGTTTCGCTAACCACTCCGGTAGCATCTTCCGGAGTAATCTGGATTCGAAGTAATAGATTTAATCCTTAACACACTTTTGTATTAATATTTTTATTTATATTAATATTTGTATTAATTTGAAGAATTTGAAGAAAGATCCGGGCTCGAATCCCGGCACATTCGAAAGCGTCTCTTTTTCTACAAAAGGATTTCAAATTCTTCAAATTTGATTCCGATTTGCATTATTGCGACATAATAGTTTGAAATTGTCTACGAAGACACCTGTCGAGAACGTTTCCTATCTCATACGTGACTAGTGATCCTCCGATAATGTAGGCAATGGAAAAAATTTCGAACTCAACCATATAATTTTATATTATCACCATTATTAATTTAAAATAAAATAAATATATATGTCATTAATTGTTATTCACTGCTATTTTTTGATTTAAGTAATATTTTATGAAGAATGCAAATATATATAATTAAAAAATAGTATATATTATACATAGTATATATTTTTTACGAACAAATTTATTTTTATGATAATAAAAAAAATTATTTTTTTGAAAATTTATATATAATTATAAAACTCATTACAGTATTCATATGTTATGAGTATAAAGCGATCATAAAACAATAAATAATCACTTTCCATCACTTTTTGATAATAACGTTCTCGAAACAGTATCACTTTACAAAAAAATTCATATTTCGCGCAATTTTTTAGTGCGTACCTTAATTACATACCATAAATTTGCGTAATACTTGGGGCTATCACTATGAATTTTTTTAGATTTTTCAAAAATGGCGTTTTTTCAAAAAATCAATTTGTTTGAAAAAAAAAATTTTTTGTTATTAAATTTGGAGTAAAATTTTTTCCGAAAAATGCTACTACATTGGCCATCTAATGATACGTTTGTGTAATTTTTTTCAGAATTTTTCCTAGTTTCAGTTTTTAAATAATTGAAAAAGAACAAAAGCATATATTTTTTTTGTTTATCCCATAACTTTGTGAATAATGCAAAAAAATCTCAAATTTTAGGTTTCTTCATTATTTATGTTAGACTATCAATCCTTAAAATTTTAAGTAAATTTTCCAGAAATTTTTCGATAATTAATAATTAGAAGCAGTTATACCTGAAATAGAGCTTCTCCTTTTCCGGGGTATGCATCGTTTACATCTTCTCTCCACTTTAAAAAGGCCTCTTCATCGATTATCGATAAATCGTAGAGTGCATTGAACCATCTCAGCAACATTCCTTTTGGGAAATTCAATGACAGGCAAAACACTTGTAGTGAATGTATGGCTGTGAGCTGAGACTCGTGCGTAGGAAGAAGATTGTTTAGCATTCGTTGATATTTTTGTAAAAGAGTGCGTTCCTTATCTTGTAGTGTCTTATCAGGAACGATGGTTGGATCGCTACCAGGTGGAAGAGTTGATTCCTATTGAAAATTTTTAACATTTTTAAATAAGTATTTACTAGTTTCTTGCTTTTAAGGTAGTTGATCCACGAAAATTAGACCTCAGGCAAAAATAGATAATTTTGCTTTCAAGAATAGCAATATTATTTATTGAAGGGCTATTTCGGAAGAGAAAAGATTAATTTCCATGAAAAAAGTTTGAAATACAGAAAAATAATTTTATTAATAAATTTTATTTTTGTCTCAACTTTGTTTCTTATCGCTTCTTACCGAATTTTAAAAAATTATGCGATTTTAATAAATTACAAATTACTTTTTCAAGAAAAAGATTCCCTACAACTTAACCATTTCCAATTTTCGAAAATGAATAAATTATTATCAAATTCAGCAATTTGTTTATAAAAATTTCGTTTTGAAAAATGTTTTTTTAATGGTTTCAACCATTGAAGAATTTATTTTTATAAATCAGAAATGGTGAAGTTGTGGGAAATCTTGTCTCTGAAAAAATGATTCATGATTTAGTAGAATCGCATAATTTTTTAAAAAGTTGTAAAAAGCGATAAGAAAAAAAGTTGGGTCAAAAATAAAAGTTATTAATAAAATTATTTTTCTGTGTTTCAAATTTTTTTCATGTAAAATAATCTTTTCTCTTTCAAAATAGCCCTTCGATAATAATATTGCTATTCTGGAAAGCAATATTATCTATTATTGCCTGAGGTCTAATTTTCGTGGATGAAAACTACCTTAAACAAGACAAAAAATAAAGCATACATGACTGATTGTGGGTCTGTATCTGGTGGTGTAGAAAAAAGTACTGCCCTGCAAATAAATTCAGATAAATCACCTCTCACTTTTCCGGGAACATTATGTATATCTTATGGCAAAATCGATTTTCATAAATACCACCATAACTGAAAATAGTTGAGTTATATTTTGAAAATTTGTTAGAGACAGGTGATTTATCCGAACTGAAGATATGGCTATTCTCGTTTGCAGGGCAAAGTAAATTAACGCAAGTAAAATATAATAAAACGCAAAATTAGGAGTCATAAAAACTTAAAATTATGACTCTAAACTATTAAAAACATAAATATATTAGACAAATCAATTCTGTCTATGCTTCAAACACAAATCCTTTTGAAGAAAATGGTATAAATTTGATTGAACAAATAAAGATTGCTATAAAAGAGAAAAAGCAACTTGTTTCTGAAGATTTTTTTATTTGAGGCTGTATAGTGGAGTCTGACGTTACTAGTTACATTTAATGGCTTTATTAATAAATTGATAATTTTAACGAGTTTTTGAAATAAGACAGTAATTGCAGAAAAAGACGAAGTTTCAGAAAATTTTCTCAAATCATCAATTTATATAAAGTCGTCAATCCAATCAATGACGTCAGAGCCTATCACACAGCCTTAACTGGAAATCTGTAGAGGTCGATTCCGATTTTGTAATAAGCGACCTAAAAAAAAGCTTCGAGTATACATTCTCAGGGAAAAGAAGTAATGTCAGATTTTTCATCAGCTATATCAGATCATCTACTTGCATTTTTTAGAAATAAAATAATATTTAAAATCAGCGACCTAATAAATCCTCTTATAATAATTTTGAATAAAGAGTTTTTAGAGAGCGAAATCGTTTAATTTCGTACACGGAAAAAAATAATTAGCTGCATTAGCTAAATATTCGCTACCACGGCTAAGAAAGTTACTTGATATACGGACAGCGAATGTCTTAGCTGCTAATAATAACGTCTATTCGCTACAGTACTTTAGCTATGCCAGCTAATTTACGTTAGCACTGGTAACAACGATTGTGAGCAGTAGCCTATCGGTCGTGTTATCTTCCTGTTCTAACAGCGTTTGAAGTACTAGTTAATTTTATTAGCAATTGCTGCAAATAGAGGTAGCACTCAAAATCATTGATTTTGAACTTCCAAACCTACATTTAAATACAGCTACACCTGGGTGCTTAAGAGAAAAATGATCTCGTAACCCTTCTATACTCACAAAAGTCTGCTGGCAAGTTATATCAAAACAACTAATTTCTTGCCACATATCGTAACCTGCAAAATTAAAAACGAAAAAAAACTAATTCAGTACTAACCTTAATCACAGCATAATTTTTCAAGAATAAGAATAAAACGTGAGCTGCTTTGATAACCAAACTTATAGCTACAAGTAGAAACATTACCGGGAACAGTAGCGACTTACTTGCCAGTCCAGCCTCTCAATTGTACAAGTATACAACACTTAGAATTAAGATAACCTCAGTAAGAAGATAATTAATAGCACAATAAAGAACCTATTACAAAACCTACAATACAATCTTCAGAGATCAGTTACAAATCAGTCATTTGCATTATAAATTAACGCGAATCGTCGAATTATTTATAAATTCAATTTAAAACAACGCGACAGGTGTACAACTTACCATTTACAGCATAACATCTGACTAGTCGCGCTTTGTGCGCATGAGCAGCACAGAAAACGCGGGATGTCTAAACAGCCGTTAGCAACCGCTGCTAACTTCTTACATATCAGCGCAAAATTTTAAAAGCTACGAGTACGAATTTTGAGATTTTCTAGGAGAGTAAACTGTTTTAGCAGCAACAACCAAATGATTAGGTACAACTCTTAATACGCTAAGGAGTCCAATACAAATTTTCAACTTCGATTGCAGCTAACATTTTTTAACTGTCCCAGCAAACTGTTAACTCTCTCAGCAAACTTTTTATCAATCACAATTAACTAGTCGACAGCTAACTGCAGTTAGCAGTAGCAGACATTTCATTTTTTTCCGTGTAAATTTCGATCCGCCATTTTGAATCCGCCATCTTAGAAATGGAAATGTCAATTTTCTGACTGTAAATTCTTATTCACAGACCATCAAACCCCGCAAGCACAAATTTTCAAGATAAATTTTCGAATGCAAAATGGTATGCACCAAAGAGTCAATGTGAATGCTTATAAGGTTGTTCGGATAAATGTCAAAACTTGATATGGCCGTATGTATCTTTGTGAAAAAAAAATAGCTCGTGACTGTTCAATAGCTCATTTTGAAGGGAAAGAGTAGTGCTAAATGAAGACATTTTAGAAAAAAACCAAAAAAATTTCTTACACCCTGTACATAACCTTAAAAGTAGCGAAAAACCCCATTTTTCGAGCACATAACCTCAAATATCTCAAAATCCTGACGTGATAGGCTGATTCTGATTCCGGATTCGGATTCTACGTCAAAAATTACTCCGGAAACGACCCATAGCTTTTTAACAACAAAACCTTGCAGACCTGTGTTATCAGTATTATGAAAAAATCCAATATACAAATGTACAGTATAGTAAAGAGTTTTTTTATTATATTGGATATTCTATGCCATTTATGATTTAAACAATATATCGGCCAAATGTCCCCCGAGACTTGAGCCAAAAATGCGCCTCATCAGAAAAGATGATTTTTTGATGAAAATTGGGATCATTTTCAATTGATTCCAGAGCCCAATCCGCGAACTCCCGACGCAAACGATGGTCATTAGGCTTCAGTTCTTGGGCCAGAATCATCTTATAGGGATGCAGGCCAAGATCCAATCGCAAAATACGCCAGGTAGTCATCCTGGACAGGCCAAATTCCTGAGATCGGCGTGGCACGGACAATTCACGGTTTTCCTCGATACTGGCCTGTACGGCGGCTATATTCTGTGTAGAACGTGCGGTACGCATACGATTTTTAGGCTTAGTATCCAATAGAGTAAATTCACTCTCCAACTTATCGATTATTCGACGAATTGAGAGCGCGGATGGAGCAGAATGACGACCATATTTTGCACGATATGCTCTTTGAACACCGACAAAACTTCTCGAATTTTGATAAAATAATTGGACAATTTCCAAACGTTGTGGAAGCGTGAAACTACTCATGATTAAATGGAAGACCTTACTGATGACAACTGACAACAGACGTCAAAAATTTCAGTTCAAATGAGCCCGATAGGGACATTCAAAATCATATCACCTCTATTGGGAAACCCTTTATATACTTGTACAGTAGTGAGAAGTGTGTTTGGGATCGTTATCTTGTTGAAAAATGAAGTTACGACCGATCAATTCAGTGCCAAATGGCAGCACGTGGCGCAGTCAAAGAAAGTGGTGAATCCAAATCTTCATTGATTTCGGCATGAATATTTGGCGTTGATTTCAATCAATCGGCTTTGCTAATAGCATAAATCTTATTGTCGACTTTCTGAGTTGTTTTTCGTGGCCGACCGGACGTTTTTCTGTCAGTATTTACGCCAATTTCTCGATTGCTGCACCCAAAGAAACCTTCAATATTTCAGCGATGCCAGCCAGGAAGAGCCTCCGGAAGAAAAAGCCTACACCGGAGGCTAAGAAATCGGATTGGACAAGGCGTGCTCGACCAGAATCGGTGCTAATAAAGCCTACTGAGGGAGTGAGCTACGCGGCCATTTTAAAAGACCTCAAAAAGCACCTCAAACCTGACGAACTGAGTGTCAAAGTCCATGGAATTAGGGTGAGGCGTTCTAAAGACCTGCTGGTAGAACTGAAATGTTCCAAAGAAGGCAGAGGACGGTTAGATACCATCTTGAAAAAGGTTATTGGTGCTAGTGGTACTTTCCGTCACCTCATCCCCAGGATCGAGGACGAGATCGCAGACATAGAACCTAGCATTGAAGCCCAGGATGCTGAGAATGCTGTAATAGGCTTTTTTGATCATGCATCGCCAAAAGATGAAGATAAATCGATGTTACCGCTGCCTTGGCTTTGGCCACATGGCGGCGAACTTCCAGGGGCCCGACCGTAGCAGAAGTTGCTGGAGGTGCAGCGAAGAGGGGCACGCTGCGGGCTCCTGCACAAGGAAACCGCAGTGCTACCTTTGCTCCGCTAAAGAAGATAAGCCCCGGGACGACCATATACCGGAAACAAAACGTTCCACGGCTTTTCGGGAGGCAGCCCGGAAGAGAAAGCCTTTGACAGGCTGCATATGAAGCCAAGCAGGCAGCAGATGGGGACGCCGACGCTCGGCGTAGAGCACCTATAGAATATGACCCTGAAGTTTGAAGCTAACGCAGTTCCGGGGTCATGGGCTGGTGGGAAGGAAGGGGAGTTTTGAGTTTAGTGGGTATTGCTTCGGCCGAGTCCCACACAACGTGCGTTAATGCATTCTCTATCTCCCCTAACAAAAAAAAAAAAATCTGCCCGCCTTGCGGGCACATCCCCATCGCGCGCTTCGCGCGCAAGTTTGAGCGCGCCTAGGGCGCGCGATTTGATCGTCGCGCTTCGCGCTCCGTTCTTTCTGGACCTCGCGCTTCGCGCTCGTTCTTGTGCTCTTCACATACATTCAAGTTTATTTATTATAATTTGATACTGAAGCTCAAACCAATTTTATAATAATATTACAGATGATGTGAATTACACATTTTCTCAAGGTCACTCAGTTTCTTTTTGAATTTAAGTGAAACAGGAAATTGAATTTACTTAAGGCTCTATCAGCCTTAAGGAACACATTCTCATCATGGCGCTCGCGCTTCGCGCTCGATATTCTGTATACATTTCAGTAACTTTTTAATAAGTTACATGATTAAAATAATTTATTTTCTTCCAAATCTCTCAAAAAGAAAAAACAGTCGTAGACTTTATTTAAGGAAACGATTTTGCAGAACAATGCTTATTTCGTAACTCACATATTTTGGTGAAAAAAATCGAATTTTTTTAATATTAAAAATCAAAACATAAAATATACCTCCTGTCCCGAAATATAATATATATAATATAAATATTTTTTGGAATTGAAACGAAAAATATATGTTTTATCAAAAACTGTGTGAGACAAAATTTGTAGATCTTTTTGAAACGACAAACTTTGTATTCTTACGTTTATTTCGTATTTCGAATATTATTGTTAAAAAATTGAATTTTGGATTTTCAATATTTTTTTTTGGAATTAAAAAGTAAAATATGCATCTTATGAAAAAATGTTACAATTCAAATTTGTAGGACTTTATGTAGAAAATGATATTGTATCATAACGTTTTTTCGTATCTCGTATAATTTAACTGGAAAATGGAATTTTGATATTGACTTTTTTCGAATTTGAATATGCTGTAACATTTCTAATTTTGATTTAATCAAAAAATGTTATCAGGATAATTTTTAGAGATTTATGAGCACTATCTAAAACCAGTATTGAAATTTTTGATTTTTTCAAAAAATTATTTTCAAAAACACAAAAGTAGTGCTCAACCCCTCAATTTTGATTGGATGTGGCTGGTTAACGAACTTGTCCTTACTTTTTCGGCTCCGATAAAGTGTACCAAAGCTCAATTGAATCTAATAATTCTATCGAGAGTTATGCCGCACACGACCTACTACAGACAGACAGACAGACACTTTCGTAAAAACCCTTTTTTCTGACTCAGGGGGTCTCAAAACGTAAAGATTTGATGAAAATTTCGAAAGTCATTTTTCACATAAAACCAATACCTTCTCATCCATGATGAGAATGTAAAAAATATTTCAGCGATGTCCTGGTATGAATTACCTTGTTATCGCAAAATAATGATCTGAGCTCGTTTTTCTACGAATAGTTCCTTTCGTTTTGCCATTTTTTACTGTCCGGAATTGATTTTTCATCAATATGTACATCCACCAAAACACTTGCTAAATTGACCAACAATACAACTACTCTCAAATGATTAGATTTCAGGTTATGTTGTGGCAATAGATTGATAATCAATTGTTAACCGATTGTTAATCGATCACGAACTAGTGAGAAATATTTGAATGTTACAACTTTTCAAATAATACCAAAAATTTGAGCCGACGTCATTAATGTAAAAGGTAGGTATTTTTAAGAAAATCGGTTAAAGTAACATTTTCATATCTTCCCTGTTCGAAATTGATTTGATTCCAGTAAAGAACATCAATAATTATCGAGAAATGTCTAAACTATGTTAAACACAATAAACTTATGTGATTATGGTTCATGTTTTGGGTATGAAGCGCGTCGCCGCCAGACTCGTACCGAAAAACCTGAATTTTTTGCAAAAAGAACGTCGAGTAGAGGTCACAAAAGAGATGCTTGCCAACGTAGCTGATGACCCTACATTTATCAAACGTATTATTATTGGTGACGAGACGTGGGTTTATGAATATAACGTCGAAACTGCTTTACAATCTAGCGAATGGAGTGCCAAAAATGAGCCAAAACCAAAAAAACCACGTCAAAATTGGTCAAAAATCAAGGTGATGCTCATCGTTTTCTTCGATTGCTGTGGTGTGGTTCACCATGAATTCGTTCCAGAGGGTCAAACGGTCAATAAGGAATACTACTTGGCCGTTTTGAGTCGTCTACATGAAGCAATTCGTCGTAAACGGCCGGATTTGTGGGCAGACAACTCATGGATTTTTCACCACGATAATGCGCCGTCATATTTCAGCCTGATTGTGACTGAATTTTTGGCTAAAAACGAAACAAAAGTCATTGCTCAGCCACCGTATTCGCCGGATTTGGCTTCCTGTGACTTTTTCCTGTTTACAAAACTCAAATATCCGCTCCTGGGAATGCGCCATGAGTCGATTGAGGCCATAGAAAGAAATTCGCTGAAGGAACTAAAGGCCATACCGGCCGAGACCCATAAGAAGTGTATGGGAAATTGGATTAACCGTTGGCATGACTGTATTGGCTCAAAAGGAGCCTATTTTGAAGGCGATAATAAAGATTTGTATTATAATACATAAAAATGTTGTATAATGTTGTATAAATATTGTGTATGTGTATAATATACTGACCTGAGTGATATATTTGAGAAGAACTGTCATTAGAGCGTTGATAAACCCAGGATCTGAATGAAGTAAGGGATCCAGCTTTTCTTTGATCCACTTATAAAAGCTAGTTGGCGAAGGGTCTGACTCCAGCTGTTTCCACATATCACCTTGGATTCTGAGCAAAGGATAAAGGAACGTTAGATCTCTATCCTCAAGTATTTCGCCAAGTTTTTCCTTTGTTTTATCTGCGTCCGGCAACTGCGTCATTAAGTTCACTTTGCTTTCGTTAAAAATACGAGTAAGTGTTATCTTGCCCTGGCTCTTGTGAAGTTGCTGGAGTGTCAAAAGGAAAAGTGGATAGTGTTGGCCATTTTCCGTGATTGAAGCAACGTCCGACAATTGAATCATATTATCAACGATGGCTCGGGCTGTTAGGAATGCAATGTGTGATGTAACACAAGGCACGGTACTCTCCTTCTCGGTAATGCTAGACACAAGTTCTTTCCAACCTTCAATCACTTGCTGCAGAGTGATAACATTGTCTTTTCTCATCTGAGCTATAAATTTGGCAGCGAAATCACGATCTGTGTCCCCTCGCTCTAATGTGTTGGAGTATAATGTACATATTGCATGACGAAAGAAACGCTCAGGAATTTTGAGCTCCTTAAAGGCCGTTATGCTATCTTGAATGTTACCATGAGAGACAGAATCATCCATTAACGCATGAACCCTCTTCAAGATTTCTTCTTTAGAAGGTCCTTTATCTTTGCGTTCTCGGGCTTTTTCACGTTTGTCTAGGGGACCCTGTTTAATTACGATTGATGGTGGTGTCTCCTTATGCATTAAAGGTGGAGTTGGTTTCAGTGTTGCTGAGCGCAGCAATGACTTTTCGTTTGGTCTTCCCGTGAACAAATCTATACCTACAAACGTAAAGTATGTGAAATTACTTTTCAAATCCACAGGCTGTTCTTTTCTTCAAAATCGACGTAAGAAATAAGGATGTTCTTACCATTATTTAAAGGTAGATTCGGAGTGATATTCGGTTGTTTGAACATCATTGAATTTGCTGAAGGTCTCAAAGAGACTTCCTCTGGATGTCCTATCAGCATTTTACTCTTATTGAAGCGTAATTGCTCTTTGTTGCCGTCTGAAACAAATTTGAAAAACTTTATTTGTCTTCCTTCATACGATCAATATAAAACAAGGCGGTTTGGAATATTATATTTCTCATATGATAATGAACAATGCTCCTTCAGCCTGGACAAAATAAAATGTTAAACCCGATAAGAGCTTGTATCACAATACATTCTAATTTTGTTCTCAAACAATAATTTTCGTGATCGTCTGTTTTGTTTATTGCATGAATATAAGTTTATTACTTTTAATAGTCCGAACTATCCAAAAAGTACAAATTTTTGTAATTATTTCATCTATTAGGGTGCTGACCTGATTCTATATCCAGCACCCCTGCAATAAAAGTTCAATTAATAAACAAAATAGAGGAGCTCAGAAAGTATTGTTTGAATATAATATTAGCACATGACTTGGGTATATTGAGGACATTAAATAATAACTTACTGTTATTGTAGTTTTGCGAAGAGTTATGCTGTTGTTGATTGTGTTTGCTTTGGTAATTCATCTGGTGACGATTCTGGTTTTGGTAGTAATTCGGTGGATTACGTTGATTGTGGCGTCCATAGCCGATCGTAGGAGAGGACGAAAAACCATTGGGACTAAAGGGTGATGTTATACCAAAGGAAGGTGAGGTGAGTGGAATACTGCCCACCATGTCCATATCCAAACCACTGCGTCCTATTCGTCGCAAAAATTCGTTACCAAGGCGATCTTCACGTCTGTGGTAACCACCACCCCTAGAAGATTCGTCGTTGTCGTTACGAACCTGGTTGATGGGCATGGGACCCTCGGTGCTAGTGGCTTTACGTGGTACCCAGCCATCGCGACGCAACTCAATTACGTCACGAAGCATGAATCGAATACGTAGAGGGAGATCGCTTCTCTCTGCCAGTAGGTTCATACGATCGAAGTATTGGTCCATGAGTCCGCGCCCCACATCCGTGTCAAGGATGCGGCCACAGGTACGCATAATCTGGCAGAGGCACTCAATGTCTTCTGCAATGTCCCCCCGGGATCTTCCACGCCTTCTCTCCACCAACTCTTTGATGCACAAGTGTAAAATGTTGCATGAAACAATCTTGAGTTTACCGAGCTCTCCAATGAATTTGATGTTTCCAAGCATTTTGCGTTTAGCCACCTGGCGGCGCTCTTCCTCTTCAGGTCCGAGTTCATCTTGATAATCGAATGCTTCTCTTGCTCGGGATCTGTTCTCAAATTCGACCTTGCATGTGTTGAGCAAAAGCTTCTCAAACGTTGACCGTGGCTTCCGACCATCGACGGTTTGCTTCGGGGGTTCAAAGTTCGGTGCTTCTTCGGCCAATCGCTTGCACAGCTGTGCGTACATAGAACTGTACTTGGGCTCATCGAGTGCTTTATCAAAGATCTGAAATGTCAATAATTATTAACAAACTGAACAATAAGCCACCCCTCTCTTACCCGAAATTCCTGTTAAATACGCATACAAAAAAAATAACAGATATTAAAATAAACACTTTTTAGAAAAATTTAACCTTATTTATATCTTTTTAAGACTTAAATATTTATGATCTACTGTTAGATTTTTATTTCCATGACCACTTTTATCAAGTTTCAAACATTTTGGCTAATTTCAAGCCGTTATTTTTAATTTAAAAAATCTGACATCGGATTCAGATTCAAAGACCTCAAAGACCTATAATACAAAAAGATAAGTTTCAGTTGACTGAAAAAGGGTTAAAGCCATGGATCAAATAAGCAGCATGGCAAAATTATAAGTTACTTTATTCTCGTAAGATAATATTTTTGTAAATAAAATATCTTTCTGGAAATTTTAGAAAGTTGATAGTCAAGAATTTATAATTTATAACAAATCATCTATAAAATTGGAATTGAGTTTCCAATATCTTTGCCTTATATGGACTGTGTGTTTTTGAAGTGAGAAATTTAGCAGTTGCCACAAAATGAAAAAAAAAACGAATTCCATGCTATCATCAAACATTTTAATTTAAAGAAGTAAACGGCTGAGTTGGATGAAGTTCATGGAAACTCTAAGCCAGCGTTGAAGAGTGCTTATTACTTGATAAACGAGGTTAAATGTGGCTGAATATGCGCTGAAGACGAAGCTCGTTCTGGATGTCCAGTTGAAGTCATCATGACATATATCGTTGGAAAAATCCATGGCATTGTTATGGAAGACCACCGTGCGAAAGTGCACGAGATTTTTGAGACTGTAATTATTTGAAATGAACAAGAGCAAAATATCCTGTATGGAAAATTACACATAAAAAATGTGTGTCTGCGATAGATATCGTGATTGTTAGTCAAAATCGAAGGCAAAAGGATATTTTCATGCAATATTTGAAAATGTTTAGTCACAATTCACAGGACTTTTTAATTATAGGCAAAACTTGGATTCATCATTAGACACTTAAATCAAAATAGCATTCAAAACATTGGACAACGACTGATAAGTAAGAACATTCATCTTTTTTTTAATCAAGAATGCACGTGAATGTAAAACTCCAGAGCCTCGGCCGGCAACGCTTATAATTTTTAAGTCAAGTATTGCTCATTTCATTTAAAGCAAGTTTTATGCATCTTTTCTAAATATAACGCTTAGCGAATATTTTTAGTCCAATTCTTTTTATTCCTAAACTGCAAAAATAAATTGTCATGTAATTTTATTACAGAAATCATATAACATAAAAGTATTAGTGATAACTGTGGAAAATTAACAAAAATGATGTAAAATTGCTGACAGATAGTAAAATTCCCGAGATGCAATTAAAGGATTTTAATTTGACATTCATCTTGTGAATTTACAATGTTGATGTTAAAGATAAAATAAAAGGATATGTATACGCTATTTTAAATTCCGATATTTTCAATTGAATGATCTAATTTAAAATTTAAAAAATGAAATTTAAATAAAAAACATTCGCAATTCAAAATTTCAAGAATTCGAAACCGTTCCAACTTTTAAAATACAAAAAACGACCAAATAACAAATTTTTATTTTTTTGTACACTACCGGTCAAAATTGTGGGACCACCTACAAAAATTGTATTAAAAACATGCTCGTCTTTGAAATATTATAAAATTTTGCATCGAATGAGTTCTATTTGAAGTATTTTCATTGAATAGAAGCCGAGGTGGCGTGTGAGAAAGGCCGCCGTAATTTCCGATTTTGACAAATTTTCACTTTTAAACTTCAGCTGCCTGCATACTTTAGGGAAGTGATAGGAAAAATTTGAAACTTTGCTAAAATAACGCTTCAAGCCTCAGCTATAAATTGAGCCCAAAAACATTCAAAACAATTTATTAGTTTCCTAGATATGACTTTATTTGTTGAGCGATACTCGAAAGATTTTTGAAGCAGCGTTTCAGCCGGTCGCTCGACTCACGAGACAATGTCAGGGCACAATAGGTGGTAGGCGCCAAACGGTGCACCACGATTCGAAGAATATTTATTCTTTTTTTATTCTCTTGTCACTCAAATACACTTTAATTGTTTCCAAAGTTTCCAAAAATAATAATAATTTTGTACTGCATCACAAAAATTGAATATAAACAAATTTTAAATAAAATATAATATTTGATGAAAAACAAATTTAATTGTTTGAAAATTATTCTCTGATTGTTACAAATTTTTCATTCCTAACACACAAATTATGCTGTTTTTTGTGAGTAAATTGATAAAAAAAAGTTAAATAATTAAAATGTTTTAACTATACTTCTTGATGATACCTACAATTTTTCGTAGAGGTCTACACAAATATTTTATTTCTAAATAAAGAGTCCTTAAATAAAGAAAGTAGATATTAACTATGTGAAAAAAATTCTAATTGCGAAAACAATTAAAATGTATTTAAGTGACAAGAGATTAAAAAAAGAATAAATATTCTTCGAATCGTGGTGCCCCGTTTGGCGCCTACCACCTATTGTGCCCTGACATTGTCTCGTGAGTCGAGCGACCGGCTGAAACGCTGCTTCAAAAATCTTTCGAGTATCGCTCAACAAATAAAGTCATATCTAGGAAACTAATAAATTGTTTTGAATGTTTTTGGGCTCAATTTATAGCTGAGGCTTGAGGCGTTATTTTAGCAAAGTTTCAAATTTTTCCTATCACTTCCCTAAAGTATGCAGGCAGCTGAAGTTTAAAAGTGAAAATTTGTCAAAATCAGAAATTACGGCGGCCTTTCTCACACGCCACCTCGGCTTCTATTCAATGAAAATACTTCAAATAGAACTCATTCGATGCAAAATTTTATAATCTTTCAAACACCTTTTCAAAAATATTTCTAACTTAATTTTTCACGGAGATAGCCGCTTTCAAAGACGAGCATGTTTTTAATACAATTTTTGTAGGTGGTCCCACAATTTTGACCGGTAGTGTATAGCTTTGAAGAGGGTGTTGGAAGATCATCGAAACGTCGGCGAGTTATTTCTAATGTAGATGGTTGTAGGTAGTAAAGACAAAAATGAACGAAAGAAAGAAAAAGAAGGAAGGGATTCTGGAAGGTTTCCTTCTTTTTTCATTCATTCTTTTTTGTTGGTTTCTCATAATCGTTGATCCTGGGAAATTTTTTTTATCCAAATTTGGTCACCTTTTGTATTTTGAGAGTTCGAAGGGTTTTGAATTCTTGAAATTTTGAATTATACTTTTGTTTGGATGTTAAGATGAATTTGAGTTCGTAGTGATACGGGTTTAAATTTAGTTTTGAAAGATTCGCAAATTAAATGGAAAATTTTTCGTTAATAAATACTTTCAACAATTGATAATTCATTTGCGGGAATTACAGATATTTTGACCTTTCAAAAATTTTAATATTAAACTTCATATTTCCTTTTGATGTAATGTAGTATAAAAGATATGATCAAGGTTTCAAAAACCATTATTTTTTATTGGTGATGCCGATTTCGATCTATGAAGCGTCCTGACCTTTTTGGTACCTTTACGTAGTAAAATTACATTTATTTCCTTGTAACTTTACCACGGAAATCACAGGATAATAGTTTTACTTGATTATTTTATAGTATAGTTCTCATTATTCTTTTAGAAAATTCTGTGGGACTCGATGACATTTTTTAACATCATAGCTCACGTATAAAATGATATTAATTATTACATTCTCATGACATACGAGAAGGTATTATTCACAGCAATTTTATCAATGCATTTTTCGGATCTGAGCAGGATGCTATGTTTGAATTGAATTGAATGATATTTCTCAATATTACTTACAAAAAGTGCAAATTAGGAATTCAAATAATCCTGTAAATTTCAATATATCTGATGTCCTTCAAGTGAACCGCTGAAGTCATGTTTTCTCTATATTTCCTTATTGATGTGTATATGTTGCAAGAAAATTATATACGGAAATTTCTTAGAAATGAAATATGTGAATCGCATCAGCCGAGACCACGAAGTTCCATGCCCGTATGCACTTGAACAATTCAAATTGAATACTCGTACTTTATACACAGTTACTACAATTGAAGCCAAACATAATTTTTGACGAAAAAATTAATAAATTCTTTATATAACAACAATTATTTATTTTAAGTAGTAGGTCGCCTTCAGAATAGTTTAAAAGACAATGATTCTATATATTGAGTTCAAATATTTATAATATCGCTTTTCAGTACCTGAACAAATTTCATTTTTAAGAAATATTTATTAAAGAGTCACAAGCTGGCTAGAATGGCTGTAAAAAATATTTATAACAAAACTGCAGTAAAAAACGTAATAAAACAGTAAAAAATGGTTTAAAAAATTAAATCAACCCTATAATCAATTTTCTTTATTTCAGTACTTTGACTAAAACGATTTTAATAACCGATTTACATTACTTTTAATAAATTTGTTTTCAAAGTAGATTTGATTTACTCCGTTTCGCCTCTGACAAGCGAAAAGCTGGCTACAACACGAAATGCGATCTTAAACTTGAAAAACAAAAGAAACAAAAATTTAAAAAAATAAACATAAATGAAAAATTGTAATATGCGAAAGTTCTTATCAAGTACCTATGTAAGAACAGTATCCGATACTGAAAAAAATGTGTTACAGTTTGTTTAGCTTTTTGACACTTAACGAAAAAAGTTCTTAATTTTTCTTACGAAATGTTTCGTGACGTAACTTTTTGTCTAGATTTTTTCAGAAAATAGAATCAAAAAATTAATAAAAGAATGAAAAAAATTAATATTCAGGGAGATACAAAAGGACTTTTTGGCAAAAATATCCTGAATCGATCCCTGAAAATTAAAATAAATAGAGAAAAAGATCGAGGAGTTGCTTTCTTTACCATCTGGAGCAATTTTTAAGGATACCATACTAGAAAAAATAATTATTATACCTTATATTTGTGAGGCAATGAAAAATAAAAATTAAATATTCTATTTTAAAACAAAATCTGATAATCACACTGAATTAAAAGTTGAAAAGACTTACCAGGAAAATAACACCTTTGAGAATTACATCGGTATTGAGCTCAACGTTGAGCAGATCGTTGCTCAACTTCGCGAACTTTTCTGGTGTGAGCTTATTAAGAATACCCCGCACCTTTCTGAAGATGAGATCATTTCTGCTTTCTGGGGTGAGTGCATCGCGTCTGACAGTTGAAGGAGGGATCCAGCGTTGCTCAGTGGATAGGGAGCGAATTTCGTCCCTGGAAGGCATCGAATCTTTTTAGTTTTCTGTTACACTAATTACTGTTGCAACACGCAGGAATTTGTGCAGTAAAAACGAAGCAGCTTGCGTTTAGACTCGCTTAAAAGCAAGGTAACTGTGTAAACCCAGACCTTCCTCCCGAGACACGAGAAGCACCCCCCGGTCCTGTGGGGTTGTCCGTTGTTGCGCGTGTTTTGGCCCCCTGAACGATAAATCACAGCACATAGATCTTCCACAAGGAAACTGAAACATAAAAGCAGTATTATTTATCAATCGTAATAAAGACCTACAATCTTCTTTCTTATATAAAAAGGGTGTCTCAAAATTCTTTGAACGTGATTAAAGTTCAAATTACTGGTACGAAAACAAGTTAAAATAATATCTTGTGATACTAGTGTAAAATAGCGGACCTTCGGCAGAAGTCCGTTTGTTTGCATGCTTGTCACACACTACTGTTTGTAAAAATGCAAAAAAGTGCTTGTTAAGTTTGCTGATATGGGACATTCTTTTGCAAATCGTACACGTATATCGGGATTTTTGAAAAAGAAAAAAATTTTTTCGACAGATTTATTAATTTAAACTTTTGATAAAATTGGATAAAATGCTTAATTCTCTTGTGCTTAAAATTCATTATCTCCGGTCGACATAATCAAATCGATTTCGGCTTTGTTTCATATTTTAGCTTATTATGTTAGGTTTTCAGATAAATATTTTTATAATTTTTATTTTGTTAATTAACTACAGATATTAGCAGTTTAATTGTTTAAACAATTTTTGCATGTTTGCCCCCTAAGTAGAAAAATTTGGAAAAAATACCATCATATGCGCCATCTCCAAATATAACTAACGCATATTTAATAAAAGTTGAGACTCAATTAGATCGGAAGATATTAAATATTTCTGAGCGCGCGACGTGTTTAATCATGTCCGAGTCGAGCCGTAACTATACGTGTTGGTTAATTTATTTAAAAGAAGCTATACAAATTTTTTTATGCAAATCTAAATTCTGAACTCAAAATGGGTGTACGATTTGCAAGAGAATGTCCCATATATGCAAAAAAAAGTATCTGGTGTGTCAAAAGTGTGCGGAAAAGTATCTAAGGTGTCGACAAGAAACTGTAGCTGATTAACACAAGTGCAGTATTTTTCTGCTTATACACAGTGTGATCTGAAAATAACCGAACTTTTAATTTTAATCATAGAACACGTAACGCCATCTATTAAACGTTGGCAGCGTTAGTAAGGTACATTTTTCTTCTTTCAAGCGCAACCAAGTTCCAGCAAATCAGTTGGCAGGTCACAAAATTACGCACGTTTTAATGACAGTAGTTTTTGTGGTTATGTCGTAAAAACATAATGGAACAAAGAGCAAATATTAAATTTTGTTTTAAACTCGGTAAAAAATTTGCCGAGACTTATGAATTATTATAAAAAGTTTATGGTGATGATTGTATGAGTCGTACTCAAGTTTACACGTGGTTTACACGATTTGAAAATGGCCGTGAAGATTTAAATGATGATCTAAGACCTGGCCAACCAGAAGCATCAAATCGTGCTGAGTTAAAGGAAAAAGTACGTGAAATAATGGCTATCGATACAAATTTCACTGTGAGAATGCTGGCAGAACAATTAAATTCATCTTACTGTACAATGTACACAATATTAACTGAAGATTTGGGTAAAAGAAAGGTCTGTGCACGTTTTGTTCCACATCACCTCACAAGACCAAAAAAGTCAACGAATTTTTGATGAAAAAATAGATTTGTGTCATCGACCACCCTCCGTATTCGCTTTTTACGATGGCGTTCCAACCATTCAAGCAGCTGTGATACAAGAACATCCCAAAAACCGACTTTAAAAAGTCTATGGATAAATTGGTTGATCGTTCCAAACGTTGTATTGAGTAAAATGGATCCTATTTTGAATAAATATTAGCTTTGAAACATAATACCATATTTGTTTTATTCTATAACTAAAAAGTTCGGTTATTTTTAGATCACACTGTGTACCTTTCTAAAAAAAGTATACTCTGGGTACACTTTACAGGCACAAAATGGAGACCTTTTTGTGCATGTTTTATAAAAATTTTATTCTAGGGTAGACCAGAGCAAAATGGTCCGCCGGGGCAATTTTATTTTTGGTAATAACATTACTATTTAACAATTTTTTTCTTTTTTTCTTGCATAAGATTTATCAATTTTATAGGAGGAATCATATTAGAAAAAAATCTTAAATATGAGTCGATATATTCACAGGATAGAAACTTTATATTTTCATAGAAGAAACATTATTTTATCATGTAATTATGAAAATTAGGCTTGTTGGAGTTCGAACTATTTAGATAATAATTGAGGGGTCACGGTTGGAGCAAAGTTGTTAAAATGAAATATTTGAAAAATTCTTGGACGGTAACGGAAACAAATAAATAATCCGTGTGTAGCAGAAATTTGAAGAATAAAAGACTCTACTACAGATATAACAATTTTTATTTCTTATTGCATATAATTAATTGTTGCTTTTTTAATGCATAAAATGGCAATGAATAGAACTTTTTGGAAAGCAATGAATGTTACCCCGAATAGTTTGCCCTGGTCTACTCTACATAATTCGAATGTCATACATTCACGTTCAAAATCTTTCAATTATTTCTAAATAAATTTAGCATTTTCCCTAAATGCCTCATGCGGGTGTGCGTGTGTTCTGAAGATCTCTCAAAAACGGCACGGGATACGAAAAAATGTCACGAGAAATTATTGTTTGGCTAAAGAATGCCTACAAAATGGTGCAATTTTTCAGTCTTTTTTTTTAATGCCTTTGATCTCATTGAAAAACTAAATGACGTATTCTTTTTAATATTAATGTGTATTTACATTAATAATAATACACTTTCAGTGGAATGTAATTTTTTCCATAGGTTGCTGCGAATAAAGTTTGATGGAAAATAGAGCTAAAATAATATTTCAGTTATTTGTAAATTATTTTCAAAAATCTAAATACGTCCTGAAATGAGGTATCTTACTTTATAAAAAAAGAGTCAAAATATAAAAAATTACTATAAATGCGAATAATGTTCAATTAATATTTTAAAAATCATTAACATCAAGCACAAAGTGTAAATGTAATAATGAGAAAGTATTTGCCAATCTTGAATTAATATTGAAAACATAATATTTTGAAAACAAATTTAAAAAGCTGCATAAATTATAAAAATAAAAAAACTTGATTTGGATTGGTTTTCAAGCTGTCAAGTATAAATGAAACTCGATTTTAGAATGTATACAGAGAAGTAAAATCTTGAACTATTTTTCTTTAACTATCCTACAAGTATTTCCGTGGATTACTCCAAACAATAAAATTTTTAATGAATGCTCTAAAAAGTTAAGAAATGTCTATCATCATGATATTCATATTATTAGTGGAAAATTATTGTCGATTTAGTATTGACAATGCGCTAAATATCATAAAAATGATTTTGATCTTGAAAACAAGCGAGGACATGACAATCGGCTAAAACTTCTGACTTGTCTTTATTTTTTGTTCGTGACGAGATGTAAGCGTAAACATATGAGAGTAAGCAAGACCTGATGGTATGCAAAATAAACGCTGTTTTTCCATATCATCGTGTTTTGCATTTTCTAATTTTTTTACGTTCATAGATGCTCACGAACGACAGAAAAAGACAAAACAAAAGTCTCCGCCGACGGGTGTGACTGCTCACATCAAACCACAAAAAGGTGAAGTACATATACAGATAAACGTAAAACCGTATGTAGGGCGCGGCTCATGGTCAGATGGTCACTGAACTCTTTATTCAATCTGGCGTGGTTGTGAACAACTCAGCAAGGGTCGAGGTCGTTCAACGCCGCACAGTCAAGAAAAACGTACCACCTCTAGATAGATTTTAATGCAAGTTTATTAAATTGCGTATAAATAGATCAACGCTGTTTTTTTAAAAAGGATTTAAAATGTTTTATTTGAGAAAAAAATAAAAATAAAAACTTTCATTGGTAATTTTAAAAAATTTAGAAAACATTTAAACTATTAGATAGTTGAGTTCAAAATTTTCAAAGACCTAGGCTCGAATCCCGGCACAGTCCAAAGCGTATTTTTTCCACAGAAAGATTTCAAATTCTTTAAATTTATAATTAAAGCTATTTTTAAAATTATAATGAAAAACAAAGGTAATATTTTGTTTGAAAAATTGTCGAATTAACGATTATTATCAAGAAAATTAATTTTTTTTTTCTTTTTTCGTCGATTAAAGTGGCCACCCTGAATGCAAGTTACACACGAATTAAACAAATGCAATACTCATCTGTGGACTAGGAAAAAATAAAATTTAATCCAAGATGGGATCGAAAGCTCACTCAATACAGAGGGAAATAGATTTATGTTTAATCATTTCATTGATTTGTAAACAAGTGAACACAAAATACTATAGCTCTATTTTTAAGGGCGCTATCACTTTCGAAAGTCAAGTTTAATTATTGATAGTGCGCGCCCCGAGGCGAAGGGTCGACCACTCTGTTTGCGTGTACGTCACAATATTTGAGAATAGATGAGCATTAGAAATATCTGTTAACACAAAGAATACTCAGGATAAACAGTAATATTTCAGTTTTAGAAAAACGATGACTTTCTATATAAATTGCATGAATAAGATTCAAAACAAATGGCTATTCTCAAAGTAATTTATCGTTTTTTCGAACCCTAACTTCAAACCGGAAAAAAGGCATTAAATGAACGTTAGTGTATGCGAAGATTAAAAATACTTCAGAATAATTAAAAATAACTGGCAATACATAGAAATTGGTCCGATACTATTATCCAATTGGAGTCTAAATTAAGGAAAAATGTCATTGCATTATAAAGAAAAAAATTGGTATGAAATATACAAATTATATTTTGAGTTTCAAATAATCAATAATTAAGAGTCAATTAATAATAATATACAATAGTTAAAAAGTTCCAAAAATCTAGAAAATTAAAATAATAAATTGAATATTTGAAACTTGAAATTTAATTATTTATAAACCTTCAAACTTTCTAATTTCTATAATTTTGCCTTTTCTAATTTTGCGAAATTTAACTCCTATAATTAAAGCGTTGGGGTGATTTATTTCAATCTTAACAGGTGATTTTTTCAAAAATTATAAGTTTCATCAAATGATATCAGGAAAAGAAGATATTTGAATCAGAAGGAGCTAAACATGAAGAATGTAATTTGACCTTGTGAATATCACTTGAAGGTTACCTTGTATTTTCCAAATAAAACTCCTTTTTTATTTTATATTTTTATAACTGTTGCTATGGCGTTTCCAAATTCGTGTGATTTGGACTAAGGGATCAAATTTACGAGTTAATATATCCCTTTTTCACAAGATATTTTTGAGAAAATCTAGGAAATATAATACACGGAGAAAATTTATACATCAATTTCTGTGATATTTAATTTCAAATTTTAGTATTATACTTTTATTATTTTAGAAAATATGCAAGTAAAATTTGAATGCAAAATTTTTTCATAATTTATACTAAAACGAAGTTTTAGGTTGTTTTGAGAAAAATAGATGACTGTGATCTTTCATACTGTCTGATCCGTTTTTGAGAAATATTCATTTTAGAAATTTGATTTTTTATTTTTAAAAACTTAGATCGATAAAAAAAATGGAAATCTTGATAGTCGCAGAGTGGACTAGATCTAGAATTTAGTATTTAAAGAAGTTTTAATTCTTTATTACTATTTCAGATGCTTATTATAAAATTTCTCTGAATATGAAATTTTATAACGTGTTTAAATGCAAATAATATACAGAGACATTAAATTTCATACACAAATGTAAATGAAATTTAATAATATAGACAATAAAGATAAATATTATTGCGGTATTTCTAAAGAATTAAGATTGATAAATTTATCAATATTATTGCTTCGGAAATGTTACAATAATATTTGTTTTTTAAATTTAATAAGAATTCACGTTCTCATACTTTGACAAATCTTGATAATCATTTGTAATTTGTGAAACCATCTGACGTACTATGAAAAAAGAACTCAAAAAAAAATTAATGGAATTATCGCATTCTACTGTCAATTTGCAAATATTTATTTATGTTTTTGTTTAACGGAAAATCTTTTCGACCGTATAATCTTGGGCTGTGAATTTGTTCACTCTATTTGTTTATAACAATGAAACAGGTTATTATTGGATTTGTTTTAGTTTTGGAGGTATTCTAGTCTTGTTTTGGAACGATTATATAAAATGGCGTTGAAATATGTAAACTTATTTGAATAGTAAATTCCAGATCTGGGCCACTGTGCTGACTGTCCGAGAACGTGAGCGAGAGCTCTGCTCCGATCGAACAGTATATCTCGGACACTATCAAGATTACCATTTTTCCGATCTACGTTTTTTAAAATTAAAAAACCAAGCTTCTCTTCAAAATAATATTAAAAAAAAATTCAAAAAGAACAAAGATTAATATTTCAATTTGTAATTTGCTCATAAATATGAATAAATTCTCGAAAACGGATCAGATAGCATATGACATGACAAATGCTTTCAAAATCACGCCTATCGAAATCGATTTGCTTTTGTGGAAAAGAAGTTGTGGCCATTTAAAGATAAGGGTACAAGTGTAGTAGATGGATATTCCATCCCCTGTAGTTTGACAAGGGATGGTCGGAGAAGCCTATAAATTGGTGGGTAAACTTGTGTCGTATAGGTAAAGAAACTTTGAAAATTGGAGGACGATCAAAATAATGTCCCATATTAATAATAGAAATATTGAAAATTAAAAAAAATGATAGAAAAATAGGACCTTAAAAAATTGATTATTTCAAATTTAACTTTTCAACATATTTTGTGTACTTAAAGTTTTGAACGCTTACTGAACGATAAACATTTTTTTTCAAAACGAAATGATCGGTTTTTGCTCCAGTAAATTTATAAGCAGCGTATACTTCATGACGGATTGTATATTTTGAGATTCCTGAGATTGATATAATAGAAAAATTTGTTTTAAAATAAAAGTTTTTTTTCATCATTCAATGAACGTTCAGGATTGTGAGTACATAGACATTATCATTTTTTAAAGAATTTCAGTAAAGTTTCATGTCTATTTAAAGACGAAAATTTACAAGTATATATATTCAGAGGAAATTTTACTGTCTTATGTCATTTTAACATGCTCCCTCAGTCTCATAAAAAAAGATAATTTTTCTTAAAAAAATGAGAGAGTTGAAGTAAATTCTATATGTTTCAAACACATATAATTTGTTTAATTCGCATTATACTCACTAAATCTGAACCAGTCAAATTTTCACTGATTGAATCAGTGATATATTTGTCATTGTTGAATTAGTTAATTCTTACTGATTCATCAGTGGAAAAAATATTTTCCAATTTTAAATCAGTTCATTTTCACTGAAGTAATGAGTGAAATTTGACTGATTCTCAGTAACCTCTTTTCAGCTATTTGAATCAGTCAAATTTCACTGATAATCAGTAATACTTGGTATTATAAAATACGTGGGAATTTAGAAAATTTAAAGGTTTCTGTGATCAGAATTACATGCTTTTTAGTAAAAAAATTAAGAAACAAAGAACCTCGCAAGTTTCTTACCGACAGGTTCCGCCCCCGCATAATGAACCAATGAACAGTCTCACCCGACAAAGAAATTATTAAACGATGCCGCCCGGATATCCACAAAAAAAATCTTATCAGAACTTGTGTTTTGTAATTCGGTTAAATGCATAAATTTTTCAAAAATTATTATTGCAGAAAGAGTATACGAATGAAAAAATAAATTGCATTCAGTAAATTAAAAGAGATGTCAGTTGCTCTCAATAAGATGATTTTTAATAAAATGTTTTCGAACAATCAGCTGATCAATACCACTTCGAGTTTGAAACAAAGAAGCCATCGCACCTTAAAAGTAAAATTCAAGATTAAACATTATCATAGAGTAAGGTCTGACACATCGCGAAAAAAAAATAGTTTTTTTCATTATCAACAAATCCGTATGTTGAGAAATGAATTTATTTTACAGCAAGGTGAGTGAGAAAACGTTTCAAGTACGTCAGGCATTAAGAGAGAAGCCATACTTTCGAATAAAAAGTTCAACTTGATGAGACTAAAAATGCATGACAGACGTCTCTAGAAACCTAGAATATTCGGAGCAACTGACATAAAATGTACAGCAACGCCCTTCACTTTAATGGAAATGACGAGAAACGCGTTACTGATGATTGTTTCCAAGGAAGCAACTCGACACACAAAAAAAGCCGTAATGATTGTCAGATTTGTCAGTCTCGCGCAACCTAGAAACGTCAAAAGTATTTTCATATAAAGGTATGGGCCTATATCAACGATACCTCGATTTTACCTACATATTAGACAAAATAATAGGAAATCAAACTAGTGATCTGAATGCAGTATAAATTGGCAGAGAAAACAGAAGGTCGACAATGGATTCGCTTTGCTGCCAACATGACGCACCATACGACGTACGTAGGTACGTGGTGCGAGCAGTCACGAACCACGCTCGACAATTTTTTCTTTATTTGACAAATCTGAGCTGAATTTATCGTTACAAAAGTACACATCTACCACTGGACGTGGGAGAAAATACTTAATTACCCGCATGATTTCCCAATAACAATTTTAATCACTTAAAATGATCGAAATCACAGGAGGATTTACTTACGGTCGACAGTTGTTGTTTGGGAAGGCTTTCGCAATCTATCGGTCACACTCGGCAACTTTCGTAGACCTAATGTCTCAGCTTCATCAAGCCTGCGTCAACAATGCAACTGAATCATGGAGGTAAGAATATATGGAGAGTGCACAACACTGCAGGAAATGAAACCACTAATATCTATAAATACTCTGAATATGGTATCTAGTCTAAGAAGCCTATTCAGAGATTTGTCTAAAATTTATTTTCTTAGGGTGCAGTCCCATGTCAGCGTTTTTGCGCGGCGTAAAGCAGAAATAATGAGGGTGAAAGAGATACATAGATCAACCACTCTCTTTCTGTCTCATGATTTTTTGCTTTACGCTGCGTAAAAACCCTGGCATGGGACTGCACCCTTAAGATCAGCGTTGCCAGACCGTACCATAATTTTGACTCTTGTACCATGTACCATCCCTCGTGTACAATACCTCTTAAATGTACCATAATTTAAAAATATTTCTATTTTTTATGTAACCGAAATGAAATGACGACAAAAGCAGAATAGCCATTATCCAATGAGAATTGTTTTCTGCCCTATATGAAACATGTTTGACCAATCAATCATTTTTTTAAATGAAGGCAGATTAGAATTAATTTTCATGTGATTTAGGTAAAGACATTCCAAAAACAATTACATATTATGCTTGCGTTTTATAGATTATAAGCTGTTTAAAAAAAAAATGTTCTTTAATAAAAGTTACTCTAAGTAAATGTAAACATTTTAGTGCATATCGATATTTATAAAAATATTTTAAATTAGAAAAGGGCTTATTTTTATTTATTCAATTATTGTAATTTCATTATTATTTTTCAATTCACAATAATGTTTGAAACTCACGTATGACTGGAATAAGTTTTAAAAATGTAGATTCAATTTTAATGCTGCAAAATTCGAAATTTTCTTAGTTTTATAAACATTAAAAATTCAAAAAGTTTGCAGAAATGTATTGCGTTCTAAGAAACATGTGAGTTTGACAGAAAATATTCTATGTATATTTAAATATGTAATATGTTGATTGATTAAACAATGAAACTTATACATACAAATATAAAAATCAATTTACATGAGTGGAAACAGAAATTGAAAATTCTGTGCGATATCTAGCTAGACGAACTACACAAATACTAAAAACAAAACATAGTATTTTAGCAATCATACATGAAAATTTTTATTTTAATCGCGATAAAAAGTACAGTACACAATTTTATGTGCCTCCGGCGCGTAAACTCGTTTTTACGCTACAGTTGAGAGTAGCTTAATGTTGTGTATTACGATACAGAGGAATGTAATATAAAAATTGAACTGAAACTTTGAAAAATTGTACAGCGTTAGCACCGTACTGACAAAGCCTTGTACATTTGAACTGCGCATGCTCTATTACAATACGCTACTACTACACAGTGCAATGGACGAGAATCATGATGAATACTAGATTAGATTCGAGTGTACGCATAAAAACTCGTATACGCACCGAAGCCACATAAAATAGAATATGTGCCAATGCACACAATTCGGGTAATTACGATACTCGCTTAAAATGCTCGCCGGACTGATCGCGCCTCGGTTTCGATTTCCTGCGAGCATTGTCGGTCGTCACGTAATAACCCTCATTATGCGCCTATTCACATAATATACTATTAATATTATAATATTTTTTACCAACACAATGACCTAACAGTATAATTTGTTATTTCAAGTACAAAAAATGACTAAACTAAATATATAATTTCTTTGGAAAAATTTGTAACACGATATGTGGATAATTTTTTATTTTTAAAGTGAAATAGAAAATACAATTGTATCAAAACAAAATTATTTTTACGTTTTTTAATAATAATCGTAATAATAAATTACCCTAATAATTGCAAAATAATATTTAAGTGGAATACATACCGTTCCCTAAACAGATCCATCTCGGACCTCGTATCAATCGCTCTGTGAGAATATCCTCAGGAAGAAAGTGCTTTGCACAAATTACATGCACAGGTTTTAGGACGATATCGTCTCGAAAATTTGCGATTTGCCACTTTTTAAATCTTTTTTTATCACTTGGCACAGTGAAAGTTGGCAGTTTGTCTGAATTGCTCGCATAACCTGTCGTGCAAGCGTTTACGACGCACGTATTCACTATTTTCCTTGATCTTCTTGGAATTCCTTGTTTTTCACTTCCAAAAACCTAACACTATAGTTAAAAACTCACCAAAACTCGAAAACCTGCACTTTAATTATATTAAATTACAAATGTGTACACTTTTGACGCGTTTCCCCATGCATTTTTGAATTAGTCTGCCTGAAATACAACCAGCGCTGCCACTCGGCTTCGGTTAACATATGGTACATTTTCATTTCAGAGTGCCAGTCCCGTGGATTTATTAGACAAATTATAAGGGTATTTGTATGTAAAGTGCTTGGGTAAAGTCATGGACCTATAAATTGAAAAGACGGAGCTTAATAAGCATGATGAAGAGACATTAATTGGGAAGGGGTAAAGCAAGCAAAGAGGATTATGGTGCTTTTATACCTCTCCGGTTGCGGTCTGAGAAATTAATTTCCAATAAATTTATTGGTTCATTCTGTTGCTCAACAAACAGGATTAAACAGAATGGATTAATCAATTTCTGTAAATGAATTTTGCCAGGCCACAACACAGATATGAAATTACTGGTCATTTATTTTCTAGTGATATAACCACGATATAACGTAAAAATTACAGTAAATTGCGGTAATACCTCGCAGCAAGATTTTTCAATGTGAAAATTATTGTTACATTCCGATTGGTAACAAAAGGGTAACGTAAAATCATTTCATATGAAAAATTGAAAATGAAAGCATTTCATTTTCTTCCAAGAGCCGAATATATTAATGAAAACGATCATCCCAAAATATATTTTCTTATTCTTTATGACTGGTATTCAGCGCTAATTCGGACGGAGTGCTGGATCTGATTGCTGTCGCAGGCTGTTGAAACAGACACCGCGAAAGTGCGCGAAAGGGAGGATGTTTGAAATGAATTTAAATACTTACTTCGAGTTAAGAAATAATTGGCCTTTATAAATATTTAATGATAATATTTGTTTATAATGAGACGAATATTAATAATTTAGTGTCATGCTCTACAAGCAGGCTTGCGAAGGTAAAATACCTAATGTAATTTACATGGTTTTCTACATGTAATCTACTATGTATATGTAACGATGTGCCGGTTTCCGGTACTAGCTTTAAGGGGTTCTAGCACCCTTTCGCTTTTAACCAAATATGCTGGTAAAAGCGCGGTCTGAATTGCCGACCAATACAGCGCGGAAATTCGAATCTTCAGTAGTTAGATTGTCAGTCTAACGTGAGTAAGTTCTAAATCTGTGTATATAGATATGCGAATAAATAAAGCGTAGCTCCTCTGTCTCCAATTGCGACGTTAAATATAGTATTGCAAGATTATAATCAGTAATAACGACGCAGAATTGTAAAACACGTGCAAGAATGCTAGGAATGCGAGAGATTACGTCATTGTTATCGTTATAGATGACTCATAGGGCTATTTATAGTGACAGAACGTGCCTTAAGCTCCAAAACGACCGGATGTAATGTTCATAAACATTACAAGGAATTACGATATTTGATCCTAGAGTGTTTATAAATGTCAATCATCGACTGACTCATTCTGCGACTTAATTTTGATGGGCGGTCCTGCTTGACCTATTCGCCCATTCGTCAATAGGGCATAAAATTGTGTTACGTCAGCACTTTGATTGGGTAAGTAAAATACTCTAGGTAATTCACGTAGTTTTTTACCGTAAATTACTAGGTATTTTACCCCACTAGTTCTCTACATGATGTAAATTACGTATATACGGGACTTGACGCTCCTGCGATGCCCGTTCTCGGTCCCGCCAACAAAGAACAAACCTAACCGCACCCAAAAGGCGATTATATCCAACATTTTTTAGGACTTTACTACAAAATAGACATTTTGTAACATTTTTATTTTTCTCTTACAGGCGCAGAAAGTTCAATTTATTCCATGGAATATATGGAAGCCTGAAGTGGGATTTTATTTTCCCCAGTTTATTTTCAGTCGACATTGATGATATTGTTTAATTAACAATGTTCATGTTCAAAACCAGCCCAGTGCTACTTAGAGTTCTAAATTTCTCGGACATTTAAAATCCGGTCACGTTCTCGTGACTGTGACCGTCATTTTAAGACAACTTGAGAATTTACAGAGAATTTAAAGGAATTTTACCATAACTTCACCAATATTATCTTTATCATTAAACCTTATAATATTGTAAATTTATTTCCAAACACTATGAATTGCAATAGTGAAGGTTTCATAAAAATAAACTACGAAAAATGTCAAGTTTTATCGGAATTCAATTTAAAAAAAATTTTTTTATAGCCATTATATTAAATTCACACATAAAGAACAAGTAATTCAAGTTTTCTTCGGACAAATTACGCTTTGATTTAAATAATTGTTTGACAGTTTCGGGGCAGTTTATGCAATTTTTCAAGTGCTCTATTTGTCGAGTGGCATGCTTTCTGTACATCTGATCACAGTATATGCACTTGAAAGAAGTTTTATTTTGTTTATCAATAATTTAAAAAAAAAATTCCAAACTATATTCTTTTTTTTTCCATTTTTATCGCGCACGTTACACGAACTTTCAGAACAAAGCATTTATTAAAAACAATTGAAAGCTTGAACCGTTACGGAAAAATATTTTTAAATTCTCATAAATTCTCGAAGAGCACATTCATCAGAGAAATTCTCAGTCATATTCCCGTGCTCCCAGACATATTCTCGGTCACATAAACTCTTTAGAACTCTAGTGCTACTCCTCTAGAGGCCTGTGGAATAAAAGTTGGCTGAGAGTTGGATCACGGCCACCAGGCGAAATGGCGGCGCTGATTACCTATAGGGCCGACTTGCTTTCAAATAGATGGCAAAATGTAAATATTCATGTTTTTTAAAAATTTGAACTGCCTTTTCGTGTTTTTTTTTTACAGAAAAATAAAGTTAAATGTTTTTGGCATATAATAATACAAAATATATGAGGAAAAAAGTGAAATATATTGATTTTCTGAACGATCAAGTAGGGGTGAAAGAAATAAGAAAAATTTGTCACGGTTAATAAATTGAATAAAATAAATATAAAACACGAAGTAATCACAATAAATTTTTATTAATTAAATAATTAATATAATTAGTCAACTAATTAATTTTAGAATTTTAGTTCAATGATTATAAGTTATAATCAAATATAAATACATTTATTTGTGCAAATAAACATTAATATTAAGTTTTTCATATATTTCAAGTATGTCATAGTAATTGGGAGAAGTAAATAAAAATGTGGAAATCGTTAGTTTTTAAAATCAAAATTCTAAATTGGTTATTGCATTTTTTTAAACTGTAGTTGTAAAGTAACTGACTCAACTGTTCATTAAAATTTATTTAACATGATTAACTATTTTTACTAACACAAATTATATTTTGCAATTATAAAAATATCAGTAAACAAGAGACATTAGGCATGTATATAGGATTAATAATAAATAATAAGGCAATATTATATATAGAATAAATGCAAGAAGCATTTCAACACTAATATTATGAAAAAAATAATTATCACATTGTGAATAAAACATAACAATAAAAAGTTTATCACTTCAAAGGTTTCAAATACATACCGTTCCAAAACAATTCCGTCAGGACCAATAATTGTTCTTTCGCGGATGATGTCACTTTCAGCAAAATGTTTGTCACAAACTGCTTGACCTTCTTCAAATTCGATATCGACTCTTAAAATTGCGCGCTGCCATTTTTTAATTTAATTTTTATCTTTTGGCACAACAAAATCGCCGAGTTTGCTCCTAGGAACTCCATTTCTGTTTGTAGCCAGAATCACACTTCACGGCAATACACTTCACCATTTTTTATTGTTTCTTACATCCTTACACCAAGAAAACTATTCACTTTACTTTTTCAACAAAAAACACGATAAACACATTATTAAATATCAAAAAACCACGAATCTTTACTGTTTTGCCATGCATTTGGCAGTTTGTCGGCCCTAAAGCTTATTAGTGCCCACTTTTAGTTTTAAGTTGCAGAGGGCTGTTCAAAACAAAATTTTCGGGAACGGAACTTTAAAAAAGTGAGGTTATATACAGTTCTATAAGGCCGCCATCTTGGCACGTAATTTATTAGGTATTTTACTGGTTTTCCACGTAAAATACCTCCCTTAGGTAATTTACGTAAAAACCTCGAGTGACGCGTCACTGCACAACCTTGCTCGTTTCAACGAGTCAACGACACAGAGTTGTGCAATGACGCGTCACTCGAGGTTTTTTACGTAAATTACCTAAGTGACGTATTTTACGTAGAAAACCGATAAAATAGCTAATAAATTACGTACCAAGATGGCGGCCTTATAGAACTGTATATAACCTCACTTTTTCAAAGTTCCATTCCCGAAAAGTTTGTTTTAAACGTGAACATTGTTAATTAAACAATATCATCAATGTCGACTAAAATTAAATGGGGGAAAATAAAATCCCACTTCCGGCTTCCATATATTCCATGGAATAAATTGAACTATCTTCGCCTGCAAGAGAAAAATAAAAATGTTGCAAAATGTTTATTTTGTAGTAAAGTGTTGAAAAATGTTGGTTATAATCGCCTTTTGGGTGAGCTTAGGTTTGTTCTTTGTTGGCGGGACCGAGAATGGGCATCGCAGAAGCGTTAAATCCCGTATACGCGTAATTTACATCATGTAGATAACTAGTGGGGTAAAATACCTAGTAATTTACGGTAGAAAACTACGCAAATTACCTAGAGTATTTTGCTTACCCAACTGTGCAACGACAGCAACGAATTCCACTATCGACGAATCAAGGACCAGCTACGCAATCGACGTAAGGGAGGAACCAACAGCAGCGCTGGGTCCTAACATTATATCACGTGGAGGTTTTCTACACGTAATTTACGTATATGCTAGACTTAAAGTTTTGATGGGCACGCAAGCTAACCTAATTTTTGAGTATCGTTCGCAAATCTTGTCATTTCGTTAATAAATGTCAAAACGATAATTTAAACATCAGTGAGGGTGGTAGGCCAATGCACGAAAATTACATTTTCCGAGGAAAAGATGCATTGCCATTGAAAATGATTTGCTGGCAGATGAGCGGATGCAAATTGACAAAAGGCAAGATATAGCACTTGTACATCAGGTATGAGTCTTGTGCTCAATAAAAGGAATATTTCTCCAGAAGAAATAGTGTTTTTAAACAATAATAATAAAGTAAGTCTTGTGTTTAATTCTTATATAAAATAAAACTTCAATGTCATGTCAATTAAAATGAATTTACCGTGGCTAAAATTATTTCATAGTAAAGATGGTTCACAAAAGAAATAGAAAATATTCTTAATTTTGCACAAATTATAATACAACTATTAAATTTAGTTTTTGTCTTTTTAGTACTTTTTTTCAATGAACAATTTTTTTCTTCAGTTAGAAATCGAATGATATAGAATTTACAAAACTATTCTAATAAATGACGGTTCATTTTTTTAGGAAAAAGATTCTTTACAACATGTCCGTTTCCTATGTTTGAAATTGAATTAATTATTATCAAATACAGCCATTTGTTTATAAAAATTTTGTATTAAAAAATTGTTTGTTTATAATTCGAGCCATTAAAGAATTCATTTTCAAAAATTGGAAACGGTCAAGTTGTAGAGAATCTTTTTCCTAAAAAAATGAACCGTGGTTTATTAGAATCGCATCATTTTCAAAAATTTGGCTCGACGCGAGAAGAAAATGAGTTTGGGCAAAAATAAAATTTACTAATAAAATGATTTTTTTGTGTTTCAAATTTTTCTCATGAAAAATAATCTTTTCTTTTTCAAATTAGCCATTCAATAATAATATTGCTATTCTTGAAATCAAAAGTATCTATTTTTGCCTGAGGTCTAATTTTCGTTAACGAACTACCTTAACATGATTTCAAGAGTAATATTTGCGACAAAGTTATTACGTGCTCTCGTATACCTTGAATTTCTACATGAGTAAGCTGCAAATGAGATAAGAGGAGTCTCCCTACCATGGCCATATAAGACATTACCAATATTTTATGTTCAAATTCTAGCGCGTCAACTATCGATAATATAGATTTCCTTTAATTTTAATAAGTTTCTTATTGGTCGTGAAATTTCCTGTATTAGCCACAAGACGGGTTAGGAATAAAAGGGTCTTAAAGCCCTATATTTCTGATACCGAAAACGACTATACTGTTGCATGACAAGCTGAAACTATGGATTATGGAGAGTCAGGGTTGCAAAGTTACGCGTAACTTGAAGTTTTTTATGTATTCAAGATGGCGAACCTTAAAAGAGTATATATAACCCCTCTTGTTGTGTTTGTTTATGCGATTAATTATATTTGAAATTTAAACCTGCATTCTTTTTAATTTTCTTAGGATGGGCTTTTAGGTGACAGGTAATTAAAAAACAATGAAAATCTGTTTTCATTATTTATTATCCTTTGACAATCACTGGAATATCAATAATTTTTATAGAGAACCTAGAGAAGTTATAAATATTTACCGAACTACTGTAATATGTTGTATTCAAGATAACGCGAATTTCTATTTGATAAATCCTATAGTAATATATAGACTTAATAATGTATGTTAATGTTGTGATCAAATTGTTTTATAATTATTCTAACTTATTGTTTTATTCATGTTAAGAAACGTCTGCAAAGCAGAATCGACTAAAAAATATAATTCTGGGAATGAGAATCATCCATCTCAAGAGGACCTTACGGAAATATATAATCCTTTCAAAAAACGTAAAGTAAAGCTTATAAGCTTTTCAGTGATACTTTATTTACAGGAGAATAAAATAATTTTGATAGCTTTAATAATAATAACCCTGTGGAGAGTAGATATAGGGGTGCCGTCCTGCTGTCCCATGCCGGCGTTTTTACGCGGCGTGAAGCAGCAATGATGAAAGTCAAAGAGACACATAGATATACCACTCTCTTTCTGTCTTTTATTTTATGCCGCTAAAAACGCCGACATGGGACTGCACACTCAAATAGCGATTTTTGCCGACTCCTATGCTTCGTAACGAGAGTGAAAGAGAATGAAGTATATTTTTCCCTCTTTTACTTGTAATTTTTTCTGTAAATGATATTTTTTATAAATAAAACATTATTGAAGTTTCACACACTTGCTTTCATTATAATTAATAATAATAATGATTCTAGTTGTGCTATTAACTCCACTATAAAAGAATTTTGTGAACTCACCAAAACAAAAACCAATTGATTAAAATACCGTAAGTTGTTGTAAATCAGCCGTATGCATCAGAAAAGAAAATGGCGCCCCGTTAGTGTCCTAAGTTGAATTCCTAAATTAGTTTGCCGAACCGTCACACGCGGCGCTAACTGTACCATCACTTCCTGAAAATGCACAGTGACATACGAAGAATTTAATAAAAAAATTTTAAAAATATATTATTAAATGCCATAAACAAATAAAAGAGATCAGACTTTGAATAATAATATTATTTGAATATTTTAAATTAAATTTTCCCCTTTTTATTCATATTTATCTCGTACAAAAACTATTTTGAAACATTCAGCTGATTTTAGAATTTAAATATTAATATCTCTATTATTCCTTTTTGGCATTGAATAATAACTTTTTTTTTATTTTTATATTTAATTGTCTACATTTCACTGCATTTATATTATTTTTTGAGGTAAAATTAAGTTGAAAAATGGAAAAAAAATGAAAAATTCTGAACAAGAAACGAAGTTGATGAGAGTTGTAATTAGTTGGGAATCATTATGAATAATTAAAGAAAATAGAATATAAAATAAGGTGAATATAATTTTTTTTTAAATAGTTAACTAACATTAATAAAAACAGTATAATAAGAACAATAAATATTTTTTTTCATTTTCAAATCCAAAAGTATTCTATCTACGTCCGTTTTCATCCTCTCTAACATTCACGAAATGTGAAAGTTGAAATTTAGGGAATCAAAAAGTTGTAAAAATTCAAAGTATTTTCATACCTAAAAAGCGGATCCTACAAATTGTGAAAATTAATTATTAGAAACAAAATAGAAAATATGTAACTTAGAAATACATTAAAAGTATATTTATATTTTTTTTATGAATGATTTCACGAATTTGAACTTTTACAACTTTGTTTCCCGAAATTTAAACTTTCACAGCATCCAGGTAAAAATGATCACAGTTTCTTTCATATACATCGGATATTTTCCGTAAATCTACCTTTGTGATAGATGAACAAAAATTTTGAAAAGTTCATTGCTTTAGGTGATATTGAAAATGGTTAAAACTATGAAATTTGGACGTTTTTTGCATTATTTTTGTCAATGCTGCACAAAAACACTTCGTTTTTAGGTCACTAAATGCAAAATTTCATTACCTCTGACATGATTTCTAAAAATATAATTTATTTGATCTATTACTAAAATTATGAGCTTTGAAGGCAAGTGATACTTGAGAAGAGTAGCAAGTTTATATGAATGATTTGGTCCAGTTTCTACTTGTTTGTGTCCAAAGTACATAAAATGTTGTTTCCAAAATTTCATGAATGTTAGAGAGGATGAAAACGGACGTAGATAGACTACTTTTGGATTTGAAAATGAAAAAAAAATGTAATTGTTCTTATTATACTGTTTTTATTAATGTTAGTTAACTATTTTAAAAATATAAATTAATATTCACCTTATTTTATAATCTTTTTTCTTTAATTATTCATAATGATTCCCAACTAATTACAACTCTCATCAACTTCGTTTCTTGTTCAGAATTTTTCATTTTTTTTCCATTTTTCAACTTAATTTTACCTCAAAAAATAATATAAATGCAGTGAAATGTAGACAATTAAATATAAAAATAAAAATAAAAAATTATTATTCAATGCCAAAAAGGAATAAAAGAGATATTAATATTTAAATTCTAATATCAGCTGAATGTTTCAAAATAGTTTTTGTACGAGATAAATATGAATAAAAAGGGGAAAATTTAATTTAAAATATTCAAATAATATTATTATTCAAAGTCTGATTTCTTTTATTTGTTTATGGTATTTAATAATATATTTTAAAATTTTTTTTATTAAATTCTTCGTATGTCACTGTGCATTTTCAGGGAGTGATGGTACAGTTAGCGTCGCGTGTGACGATTCGGCAAACTAACTTAGGAATTCAACTTAGGACACTAAGGGCGTCAAGTTAGAATCGTGAAATACGGGCTGATGCATACGGCTGTTGTAAATTACCACATTTAATGTGGGTTATGTACAGGTTATGTATGAGGATTGTACAAGACTGTAAATTCGATGAATTGGAGGAAGTGGCTAAAATTATCCGTATTCAATGTTGTAAATTCAGGAAATGTTGCAAAATCCTCATACATAACCTGTAAATAGCCTACATTAAATGTTGTGAACTCACAACACCTTGCGGTATTTTTATCATTTTTTAGTGAATTCACTACGTTGAAAGGTGTAATTTTACGAGTTTATGTGTTTTTACTGAAAGGGGGTGTAAAATGTGAACGAAATTTCTTGCCATTGCAGCACTTATGAATAAAATTCGCTCATTTCGGTTACACTCAGAGTTGGGTAAGTAAAATACTCTAGGTAATTTACGTAGTTTTTTACCGTAAATTACTAGGTATTTTACCCCACTAGTTCTCTACACGATGTAAATTACGTGTATACGGGACTTAACGCTCCTGCGATGCCCGTTCTCGGTCTCGCCAACAAAGAACAACCCTAACCTCACCCAAAAGGCGATTATATCCAACATTTTTTAGGACTTTACTACAAAATAAACATTTTGTAACATTTTTATTTTTCTCTTGCAGGCGCAGAAAATTCAATTTATTCCATGGAATATATGGTAGCCCGAAGTGGGATTTTATTTTCCCCCGTTTATTTTCAGTCGACATTAATGATATTGTTTAATTAACAATGTTCATGTTCAAAACAAACTTTTCGGGAACGGAACTTTGAAAAAGTGAGGTTATATACAATTCTATAAGGCCGCCATCTTGGCACGTAATTTATTAGGTATTTTACTGGTTTTCGACGTAAAATACCTCCCTTAGGTAATTTACGTAAAAAACCTCGAGTGACGCGTCACTGCACAACCCTGGTTACACTACATTGGCAGAGATCGCTCTCCTCATGTCCCTCATGTCTATTCTTCATGACATCACCCTTTAAATCACCTGAAATCACCTTCATGCTTAAGGCCATGGATCAACCAGATCACGTGATCAAATTCCTGTAAAAGTTCGTGTAAGATAACTTTTTTCTTTTACAAAATATCTTCCTGAAAATTTGGAAAATACTACAGAATACGATAGAGAACGTCTGTCAACTTTGTATGAGTGAAAATTTTGCAAAAAATTTTACAGTTAACTGTAATTGTCGATAAGTTTTCGAATTTTGTCAAAATTTTTAATAAAAAGAAGTTAACAGACGTGCTTTATTATCTTTTGTTACGTTTCCCAAATTATCAGAAAGATACATTGTAAATTAAAAAAGTTATCTTACATGAACGAATAAATGTATAATTTAGTCACGTGGTCCGATTGATCCATGGCCTTAAATTGAAATTCATTTTAAACATTCGACCATAGAAAATGGAAATAAGGAGGCCAAACTAATGTAACTGAAAGTGAGCACTTTCTTATCGGAAGTACATGATAGTGCACAACATCCCAAGAGGAGCGCACGTATCTGTACACCGAAAAAATGTTCGCCACATCTCTGGCCACATATGTTTTTTGCATAGCGGCCATTTTTTCGGAGTGCAGATATGCGCGCCCCTCTCGGGAAGTTGCTGTATAACTTGGCATATTAGGTATTCCACCCTGTGACGTCAAATCAACATGTAGTCGAAGCTGGTCAGGCCTATCCGACGACGGTCTTTTTCACCATTGAACCCGTCGTCCGTTAATGATGTCACTTTTAATTGCTTGGAACCACGAAGTAGTATAAAGAGACCCCACTCGCGGAAAATTTGAACGCATGGATTCGGATTTAGTTAGTTTGCATCGCTCGTAGCGCCTCTTACAGGGAAATGTCAAACTCTTGAATTTTCACAATATGGCTGTCGTGTTGTCTACTGCACGAAAACAGATAAACAAAAACAGTGGCACCGTTATAGTTAAAATTATTTTAAAAGTATACTGCGGTTCTTTTATATAAAAGTTGTACAAAAGTATAATTGATTTAAGGATGGAAAACAAAAAACACAGTAGTAATAAGACAGTAAGTACTATTTGAAATTGGAATGCATGTGTTACATCGGATTGCTCTGTTATCAAGTTGTAGCATTTGTTGTAAATTAATTCAAATGAAGGAATATATCACAATATAGATGTGTTTACTAAGTGAAGTATAGTTGATGTTATTTAAATTTTGCCTTTTTCTGAATTTTGCAGGTTATGTCACCTGTCAACGCGAAGATGGAAAGCAAACCCTTTTGTTTCTTCAAGTATTTACAAGATAATTTAGAGCTAATCAATTTACCTTCTGATAAGTGGAATTATTCTAAAGGAAATGAATTGTTCTTTGGTTTTCAAAGAGTGGAAGATAATTTTACTATTGGAAAAAGAGTTGCAGTAGTGCCTCCTCTTTGACAATAAATATCTTTGTCAATGATAAATTAATTCCATTCTGCAAATACATTAATGTTACTTGCATTGAAGAGTTTGAAAATCTTTTAAGAGAGGTTGATGAGTATCCGTAATTTTTGTTGCTGCTATATATTATTCGGAAATATTATAATATAACTAATGCACAAAGAGTGATGACACCAAAAAAGATAAAATTTTTGAGAAAGTGTCTTTTATTAATAATCATGTGGATTGAATTTTATCTCCACTCTCTTCATCAGTCAGGTTTTACAACATTTATGTACTATACCGATCGACGATAAACTTTTTTGATAGTGTAAAAAAAATAATATTGTATTAACTATTTATAAAAATAAGATGCACACCTTTTTTGTGAACACCTAACAATATTTTGTACTGTATGTTTTATTAACCAAGTAATAAATATCTTTTCTTAAGTATAAATATTGCACGTAATCATTTTAGTATGTGAATTTCTACTCTATAGAATATACTGTTCTCAATAATAAATACAAATTGGTTATATCTTTTTTTCTTCTTTTCTGACTTATTGTCAGATCGGTAGAAATGTTTGGAGCTTTTATTTTCGATGTTTTTTTTCAGAAGAATATTGGTTTCTTGAAAAATTGATGCAGAAGCAGTAGTCAGCTTTGCCGCTTATCGTTTTTCTTTTGTTCTTTCCCGTTCTTGGTTATTCCTGTTACATTGTTTAGCTACGAAGAACATTCGTATAGTGTACTATTTTTCTTGATCTCCAGCTGAAAGTACGCTCAAAGCCGAGGTTTTTGCTGGTCGGAACGGGCATTAGAAACATATTTAATATAAAATGCAATCATATAATAACTGCAAAAAAAAAATTGAAAATCAATTTTTTTTTAATTTAACAAATACCAGAGAAAATTTATTCTTGGAAAACAATATTAATATTGATTTTTCGTGTAATTGCATGAAGTCTAATTAAATTAAATCAAACAAACGAATTATACGATGAATGTAGCGGCCACAAAAGTCGTTGTTTCTGGAGTAGGACCGTACTTTCGGCTAGGAGATTGAGAAAAAATAGTTGCAATAGCACAAAAATTAAATACAGATCAATGTACTTCACATTACAGATTTATAAAATAATTAAACATACTGACCGTGCTAGGGCAAAAGAAGTGACGTTTCTCCAGTCTGTCTTCATTTTCTTTTTTCTTCTTTCCAACATAGCGCGTGGATGCGCAACCATCAATAAAACAATAGACCATATTATCTTGCACACACTTGTTTATTAATATATTTAAAATTTCTCGCACATGTATGCTAATGACTGGTAATTTTTGTTTGTACAAATCACGCTTACATTATTATGAGCGCCGACATTTTTGAAACTTGTGTTGCAACGCTTTTCCGCAAGCGGCGCATCGAACGATGCAAACTAATTAAATCTGAATCTACGCGTCCCAATTTTCCAAAGGCTGTATAGGAGTGGGGTCTCCTTATACTACTTCGTGCTTGGAACTAATCCGCTAGCGGCGGCACCTCTGTCCTCTCCGATTAAAGTATTATTTTATATGAAGAAAATTGATAAACAATTAAAGTTTTATGATTTTTGAAGAACTAAGATTATCAATTTTATTAAAATGAGATTTTTAAATACTAATCAGAACTTGAAATACAAAATAGTTATAACAAACTAGAAAATTATACGCAAAAGTACAATAAACAAATTGTCTTTCATATAGGATCCTGATATCACGAATAATTAGAGTAACATTATTTCTTCATTAATATTTCTCAACTCATATCGATAATGATGGAAATATTAGCAATATATTTATTTATTCATCGGTTTTCTTTATTAATTGCCTTATTTTATGTTGATAATAGAAAATATTATGCATTGCAAATTAATTAGGTGAGTTTGGAATTTTTGTCATTGCTTACATTATCATTTGATCTAATATAGTTGCTTTAATAAATTATTAGTATTAAATAATGGAGTAAATTATTAAATATAATTAATTCAAGCAATCTATTATTAATGATCTAATTAAAAATTCAATTAATAAATTAATCGAATAAATAAGAATTGTCTATTATTATATTTTTATGAAACATTAATCATATTCAAATTATTTTAATGAACTAATATGAAACATTATTGAACGATAAATTAACAAATAATTAAAACATTTAGTCAGTTAAAATCCATAAGGAATCTTGCACTGAAATAATTGCGCAAAAAATTGTTATAGCACCTATTAAAAAGGTGTTCCATTAAATCAAAGAAACTTTAATATTTCATGCGGAAGTTGTCAATATTCTGATCCATTTTCTAAATTATATTATGCATGAAAAATATACAATTAAAGTAATAAATAAATCACTCAATAGCATTTTTCAAAAACTTTAAATGTATTTATTATCCACGTCTATTTTTATCTATTCTACCATTTCCTAAATTATAATTGTTTTCAAATATATTTTGGACACAAACATGTAGTAACTGGACCACATTCATTATATGAACTTGTTACTTCTCTCAAGTATAACATGCCCTTAATATTATTTTCTGAGAAAATTAATTGATAAAAATGTCTTATTTTCACAAATAAAAAGAAATTCAAAATAATGAAGAATCAAAATCACACGCAGTATAAATATATGCTTGTATTTTATTATGAATATGTTCACCAATTACTTTTTCACGTGCCGAAAAGATATGTATAATTGAAAATGATAGTATGACTTGAAATCACGAAATATTTCTATTTTCCTGATAATTTTTAAAATTTTTTTATGAACACCGTGCAAAACAATACTTTTATAGGAGAGGACAGAGGTGGAGTCGCGTTACGGATTAGTTTCCATCTGGCATCACTAAGGGAACCAAAATGTATCTAGCCGTCGGATAGGGCTGATGCTGGTGCATAAACAATGACATAAAATGCATGGGACTAAACAATATTTTTTTAATATCTTAGTAAGAAATTATTTCTCACTATAAGGGTAGAACCCTTGAGTGAGATTAGTAGAATAGTGGAAAATTCATTCACCAATACTGTGATTGCTCAAGAGTTTAAAGCAATCTAAAGCTCTAAAGCAATCACACTATTGGTGAATGACTATTTCACTATTGTACTAATCTCCTTCATTGGACTCCAGTATAAGTGTATTTGGAAATTAGTTTTTATTTTTGAAGGGCCATTTAATGATATAATGAAATGATTTATTCTTTGTTTTATCGACTTTATTATTTCATTAAATGGTCCTTGAAAAATGGGGCCAATGTTTATGCACCAGCGTGCGGCCATCATGGGCTATACTGGAACAGCCCCCTGCATCACTGAGTTGAAAATGACATGAATTGTGATTGGCTGCCATGGTGGCGCTGACTGTTCATTGGGCCGACTTACACGAAAATCACATTATAAAATGTAGTTTTTTAAGCTTTTCCCTGAAAATTTTCAAATTTTCGAGTTCTTGAACGGTACTGAGATGATGTTCGCGAGTCTAGAAACAAATGTCCAAATAAATTGGTGCAAAAAATGGTGAAATGTGTCTATTTTGGGTGTAAATTTGGGTATAAGTCTTGCTCCGATAAAGTTCGTTTTTTCATTGTACCACAGGATGAAAATGTAATGAAAGTATGGCAAATTGCTATCTTCGGGATGATATGAAATTAAAAGAAGGTCATGCGATTTGCGAAAAGCATTTTGACCCAGAAGATATTCTTCAAGAGAGGTTAACCTATGCGCCCGGTGGAGTAAAAGTCGTACGTCGAACATATTGTTTATTTTCTTAATTAGTTTAAAATAAAACATTTTATTTGATAGAGATATTAATAATTAACTACATAATATAATAAAGATTAATGTATCAATATTAATTAATTGTATCTACCTATGCAATGAATTTCTTTTGCACCGCAATAAATGTCTCTCAAATACTTATCGCAAATAAATTTAGTTGCAAACATTTTGTCTGATAGAAGTTAAAAAATAGATAAATGAAAGTGACTGAAATAAACAGGAGATGAGAAAGAATATTTTTTTAAATTTTGAATTGAAGTTACTGTGAGCTTGTTAAAATTGGATTGTCTTGAAGTGGGAAAAAATTTCTGACTTCTAACAATTTTGTTATTAGAATAAAGTTTTGGACTTTAAAAAAGAATATAAGTTCAGATTTTTTGTTAGTTGAGATTCCTTACTTTTTAATGCTTATAGTTTTACCGAATTACATAGAATTCCTAAAGTAATAGAAATTAGAAACTTAAATTCATAATTTTACTGTGTCACTTTGCTGTGTTCAAGCGTTTAGAGCCATGTTTGGACCTTTTTTTAATAAACTTTGCAACACTTTAGCGAAAAACCAAGATTGGCGTTCTGTTTTTCTTGATTTATATTTTTGAAAGCCGTTTTCAAAATAAAAATCGGACCACTTCTGCGGCAAGCAGACATTTTACAATTAACGCATAAAATAAATTAAAGTGTCAATAGCGCGGAAACGTATTATCTTAAAGTGTCCCTTTTTTTATTCATTTGAAGAGCATAATGTCATTAAAATTGGATAATTACCTTTAATGTTATAAACAAAAAACTAAAAAAGTGCGATTTTTTGGTCTTAAATGTTAATAACAAATTTATAAATCATATTTCGTTGTCCAAAACATGACACAATTGCTCTATGACCAACCTCTCTTCTGATGGCGCAGTCCGTTTTCTGAAATAAATAATGTCATAAATCATTCATAACAAATTCCCTGTTGCTTGGTCTATATGAATATGAAATTGCGTCATCGTGCAATATTTTCAAATCACACGGAGTTCTAGCGTTAACATTCCCGGTGAATTGACGGGACTGACATAGCTGGATTAACGTGAGTTTTCAACGCTACATTGGCAGTGGCAGCACGTTAACCGAACGTTTTAAAGGCGCCGATGCTCCTTCCCGTCAATGCAACGGGATTTCCGTATAACCTGACGGTTTTTTTTTCTCAGTATATGCTGCTAGTGCAGGAGGGGCCGCCATTGTATAGATTTACGCTATCCATGATGGTGGCCATTTTCTGCCACTAGAACACAAGCGCTGCGTTCGGGAAGATCTAGCATTGTGAAGCATTATGAACTGACAAGAGAAAACTCATGGAGCATGAGAAAACTGCTCGTTCTTTGCGAAGTCAATGTACACCATGTACACTACTTTGGTCTCCTTATGTACAGTAAAACCTATCGTAGCCGACACATATGGGAGACAAGTTCGGCTACGATGGGTACCAATGACTTGTGATAATTGCTAGGGACTTATTACTAGCTTGGTTCAGTGCTGTGGCAACAGGTGCCCCTGTGTTAACACACATGTACCGGCTTGTACATATGTTTTGTGTTTACTTTTGTGCAAAAAGGTGAGTAAAAGTTAGTTTGAAAAATAAACAGTTATTTTTGTTGATAATTTTAAAATTTCATGGATAAATTCAGTCGATAAAAAACTATAAGGAATACTTAGTGCTTTTAGTGGAAAATGTATAGATGACAGTTGAGGTTACGTTGCACGACTGTACATACATATTTAAGATCTTAATAAGTTGAAATATAATTGGTTATAATAATTCTCCAATTTTTCGAAGTTAAATTGTAATTAAAATTTATAATTCAAATATAATCATTAATTAAATTAATATTTCATTTTAAATATTCATTGAAAAAAAAAATTACTAAGATTTTTTACAAAAATATGAGGACCCTCCAAAGACGGTGGTTAAGACGGCCCTGACCATGCACATTTCTCGACCAATAATGTGAAGCGTCAGAGTGGGATGTTCGTTAGGAGAGTGTCGGCTACGATAGGTTTTACTGTCTATTCTTCATGGCCTAATATATGGACACTAGATATAAGGAGATCAATCCAATCTCCATGTATCCATTCCCGAGCTATGTAGACAGCTAAAATCAATTGAAATTTATTTATTTTTCAAGTGTCATATGCCCTTGATTTAGAAACGCGAATCTTAACACGCATACTCTTATCTATCCCTTGTCTATCCACCTATATTTTTCATATCTCTTTGTCAATATTCTTGCCAAAAGGAATTCGTTCTGAAGGAGATTCCGGAATTGGGTGAAATGAAACGGATAGAAATTCTTGCAATCCCAAATACTCTGATGGACCCAGTCCAATGAAGGGTCAGAGAATTCGCTGATCATTCGTTGATTTCGTAATACAATGATATAAATAAGAGCATAAAAAACATTTAAATTATTGCTATTATGATTCTGTGGTACATTTTGAGTTTAAAGGTATCAAAGTTAATACAATAATTTTATTTTTAGGCGTTAAAAACTAAAAAAACATAATACCTGTCATTGAAGGCAGTGTAGTGGTTCACCCAATGGGTTCACCCATGGTTCACCATTTGCGGAACGTCTCCACCGTTAGAGTTGACCATTGGTTGGAGTGAGACGCGTTCTCTGGACTGTGACCTCTAGGGTTTGCACCACCCAGTAAGAAGGTGAGCATTGAATAGCATTGAAATGTAAAAATCTGGAAAGTAACGGAATTGAAAATGAAAATTTTGAAAAGTTTCAATGCCTAGCAATTAAAATGCATTCAAAAGTTTCATTCTCGATTCCGTTTCATTCCAGATCTTGGCATTTCAATGTCAGTCAATGCCCACCTTCTTACTGGGCAGGGAGATTAACTAAGAGATACAATAGGATACCCGTCATCGTCTGGATGATAGGCCTGAATAGAAAAAGTGAAATTCAAAATGATAGGTCTAATTTTAGACTGGAAGAAATGACGGAAATGGATAAAGATAGATAGAGGAACGATAGAGTTTCATAAAAAAACTACGGTTTAAAAGGATAATTATTATGAATTAGACAAAAGATAGAAAAAGATTGTTTTGCATAGTCAAAAATGAAATCCAGAAGTATTCACAAAAAGCTGTCGCCGTCGGACATAAGTAAAGGATTCACTTTAAGAGTTAGCTATTCCAATAAATGGAATTAAAAACCTGAGAACAAAAAAGGAATAAAAAAGAATTCAATAGTATTCACTCCAACATTAACCACCAAAATTTACCCACGCTTTTCAATCCCTACCGGACCCGGCTGAGAGAACGGTTAGAGAATACTCTGACCATTCTCTGATCTCGCATTATTATTATTATGGCTGAGAAAGGTAAAAACAACATTTAAGCTATGGCAATTATTGCTCTGCGATCAAATTTGAATAAGAAGGTGTAGGAATAAATACAATGATTTTATTTTTCAGCGATAAAAATTAAGAAAACATCGCATACCTGTCATTAAAAGCTGTGCAGTGGTTCACAATTGAGCCCACGGGAAGAAGAACTCGCCGAGCGCTCGAAAAAGGGGAAAAGTATTCTCCACTTTCTAAAATTGAAGTAAAAAAAAAAGTTGTAAAAACTCAAAATAAAAAAATATAAGCTGATAGAGCTTGTCAAAATACAACTTTTATTTCTCAAGTATTTTTTAATCAAACATGATTAGTACGAAAAAAGAAATATAAAAGGTATTTTTTGAATAACCTAAAATCAATGTTTCAAAAAACATAAATTGCGATTTCTCGGTAAGTACTGCACGCAATGGATTAAATTTTGCGTATTTTTATTCAGTATTCATTGCTGATGCCGAATAGTCATTTAAAAACAATAAATACCATCAACATTTGATAATATTCAATAACAAATCAATACCTGTCAATTCTTTGTTTTTCCCGATTCGGAGTGGAAAAGTGACATAAATTTTATGTCTCGAAAAATATGAGGTAACAAAGATATTTATTTGTATTCAAAGAAGTTTTTCGGAAAATTTCAAATTATTCGTACTAAAAATAAAAAATTGAGAGGGTTGTTAATAAAAAGCGTGCGACGCACGAAGCGCTAAGGTTGAATTATTCAACAGAATTCCGCGGTTTTGTTAGTTTATTTGTGAATTTGCTACTGGAAATCATGCGATTGTACATAATTTTTTCGTAAACAATCAATTGTGAAATTAAATTTGACGTTTTGTATTTTTGATACAAATTTTATTATTATGAAAATGAAAATAATTTACAATAATTGTACACAATATATATCTATTAAAACATCATTTTTTACTACCTCAATAATAATACCTTAATCTTGCATCTCAAAAAACTATTTCATTTGTATTTCTTAACTGGGACTTTTGTGAATATATCTTCGTAATATTTTTTTCCACCTGGGCTCAAATATCTTAATAAGGCTTCGAACATCTTTAATTTTTTCCGCGCTTATTCCAATGGAATCGTCCTCAGGTTTTTCGCACAATTCATCATATATATATAAGGTTTTGGAGGTGGGAGAAGTTGGAATTTAAATAATTTTATTTTATTGTTACATATTATGAATTTTAATGATTTTCAGTGGCAAATATTGAAACAAATATCCAAATAAACAAAGAAAAAACCGCGGAATTCTGTTGAATAATTCAACTTTAGCGCTTCGTGCGTCGCACGCTTTTTATTAACCCTCTCAATTCTTTATTTTTAGTACGAATAATTTGAAATTTTCAGAAAAACTTCCTTGAATACAAATAAATAACTTTGTTGCTTCATATTTTTCGAGACATAAAATTTATTTGTCACTTTTCCACTCCGAGTCGCGAAAAACAAAGAATTGACAGGTATTGATTTGTTATTGAATATTATCAAATGTTGATGGTATTTTTTCAATCAATAGTTTTTCTAAGATGAAATTTTTTGTTGAAATATAAATTGTTTATGGCGCTATAACTTAAAAACGGTTGGTTTTACAAAAAAGTTCACGAGACAATAAAGTTTTTTTCTTCCTTAACAATGCTAAAAGTGATTTTACAAAATTCTTTTTTCCATAAATAATTGTATTTAAAAAATGTGTAAACAAAAACTGACCAGGTTTTTGAAGAAATACCTAAGATATTCATAAACAGGGGACTTTTTTTGACCCTTCAAAAAAAGTTATACCGGGGACCTCTTAGTGCATACAGAAGTGTTAGTGCGTTTAACTAAATTAATTGAACTAGTCCAAACAACTAAAAGTTGAGATTGATTCAAATATATAAATCTAATTGTGATGAACATTATACGTTTATATATAAACATGATTATAAATAAGTCGACTACAATTTTATAACTCTACAATTCAGTTAGAACTATTATGGTTTTTTTTCAGTGTTGATTAGATCTGTATAAAATATGAAAACCAAATTTTTACTTCATGCAGATTGAAATGAATAGAATAAAAATATTAAAGTTGTGCTCAAACGGATAGTGAAAGGTCTACTTTACAGATAAATAGGATAAAACTTAATGGTTAAATAAGAATAAAGATGAATTCAATAAATTTCTATTAAGACGGTTAAATGCGGACTAAATTTCACCTCACGCATTAGAAAGTATTCCAACGGATAAGGATTCGTAAATTTATTAACGGACATACAAAGATTTAAAAGAATGCAAAGTGCTCATTCAAAAGGAAATATATTTATATAATTTTAGGTCCATTATTTTCCATCCGTTTGAATACTTTTAGTTCCGAAAAGGTGTAATTTTTTAAACTGTAGCTAGAAAATGGGTCCAAAATTATTTTGAGTCACTCTCTAAATCTGAATCAGTGAGACTCACTGAATTGAAATCAGTGACCCACTTTTTGACGAGTAATTAGTCATTTTCACTTAAAACCAATGAATACCACTGATTGTCCAGTCAGAATTGGGTCATTGATTTCAATTCAGTGAGAATCGCACTGATTCAGTTTCAGAGGGTACAGAAGAAAATTTTTTCAACAATATTAAATGCAATTTAAATTTACATTTAAGAGAATCCCAGCGCAGTCGAAAGCGTCCTTTTTCCCATAGAAAGATTTCAAATTCTTAAATTTAAATTTGAATTTAATTTGCATTTATTTGCGATATAAGAGTTTGCGAATGTGATGATCGCTGACTGGCGCTAACAAACTACTTTACCGATCAGATAAATTAGATTCATTAAATTACCTACAATTTCTAATTAGTAATATTTCTTAGATCTTAGAATGCAATTTAAAATATAAATGGCACCAAACCATATATAAAGAAAGATTTATTGTTCATGTTAAGTAATAGAGGTACAAATTTAAGAAATAGTATCTAAAATAAGCTCAGAATAAACATGTGACAGGATGCAAAGAGACAAGAATGTTTGAATGATTTTAGGACGCTCTTGGAACCTTAGAAACGTATTTTGAGTGACACTTTATTTTTGAAATATGAGATGTACTAAATTTTAAGTTTTAAGCATGAAAAATGTATAATATACTATTCTATAATTTCTAGATAAGGGAAGTCTTGGAGTTTGTTTAGGTTTAGAGAGTAAGTTCTCACGCTCATCGAATTGTTAGAAACATAGGCGATAAATCTTATTTCCAATTTGTATTATAGTAGAGTTACTTAGAAAACTTAAAGTAGGGTTACTAAGGAAAGTGAAACTATTTTGCGAGGGAAAGGACGCATAAAAAACCACCCATTGTATCGTCCACTCGACATGTGGCGCAGGCTAGTTTCTCGAGGACCCTTTGACTTGACCTGGGAGCCATCGCAAAGGTCATAAATGTCCAAGCGGACGGGACTAAGGAGGCTCTCAATGTTCTTACAGATTTTCTTGGTGGAGGGAAAACTCAGGAAAAGTGGAAGGAAACCCTGTGTTTACTGGCTGCAATTGGGGCAGGGGCGTTTCTCGAAACCAAGAAACTATATGCAGAGGGGCCGGATTTTTATCATCGTTTTCTCGGCTGGAGAGATAGATTGATTTTTGACTCTTTCGAGACAGTCGCTCGTTTTTCTCTCTCGATTTTCTTTGAACCATTTCTAAATTCGATAGAAGTTTTAGTTTTTAACTTTACACCCGCGAACCGCACCCAAGACTTCCAGCTTATTAATTATATCTTAATAATTAAAACATCTTGGAAATAAATTTTATGTGTGTGTAAATTCAAAGTGAAATTAAACCGAAGTGTTAAAATTATTATTAATTCCCTACCTTTTGCGTTTTTACGTTTAAGGCAGTCGAGAACTCTCCTTTGAAGAAATCATTCTTACCGACACCCATTTGGGGTGTTACAAAATTGGTGCCAGCGGTGGGATACTGCCAAGGTTAGGGATTAATAAAGTTTATTTGAAAGGAAGAAAATTGTGAATTACAGTGATACTGGTGTCAAGTGGTTTTAAGTATTCGGTATTAATTTCACTATGTACTGATTTCCATATATGTTAAAGCTCTTGGTCTTGGACTTTTAACGTACAAAACAAAAATAAAAATTCACGGTTCGCGATTCGCGTTAGTTCACTAAAGTATGTGTTTATACTGTGAATTTAAAAACATATGTGGAAGTGAGCGAACTGTGTTTTGAAAAATCAAATGACTTTTTGTTTTTTCTATATAATACAATATCATTAAATTCAAGTTTTACGAAACTCTCGACTTGAAAATTGAGAAATTCGAAACCAGAGGACAAGCATCGGCAGAAGACGACGAGGACGAAATCACAAGGACCAAGGGCAAGGACCAGTAAATCTACAGGACCAGAGAATCTACAGGACCAGAGGATATCGCCAATTCGAGGATCATCACCTTCTCTTCTCCGTAATCTTCCTTTTCTTTCAAACTTATGGGGCGGATCGAGTAGCTCCATAGGGGAAGATTTGCAGAGGAATACAAATCGATCGATCTCCTATCGTCATCAACACTTCGAAAATTGTATGGAGTAAATAAGGACACTTATCGAGATAGGAGGAATTACAATCTCCAGAGCCATTAGTGGTACTGGAAACTAGGGCACTGCTACATCTTAAGCAGCCCTCACCCTTCCTACACGTTTTTTCCTCAAAGGAAAGGTTTTCCGGGTAGGTTTGCGATATTTTATCGCAAGGCGAATGCAAGGGTGCGCACCAATTCAAAAGTCGAATTGATGCAGCGACTGACAGCCGTAAATTTGTCAGAATCGCACTTATATCAGAACCTGCGGAATCCATCATCGCCAAGGATCTTCTAGAAGCCCATCGACCTACATTTTCAACAGCGGACGGTATATGCAAGAAAGACGACGTATAGCAGCCCACCAACTTTTATGTGACCAGTTTTGAGTGTGGTTTTATAGGAAAAGTGATTAGAACGATCTCTATGGTCTTTTTTTGTTTGTGAAAAAGTGACAGCTGTACGAGCGCAATAAATGTGCTGGATTAGAAGCAACACGAATGTAAGTCTCGCACGTATTCTTTCATCTTTATTCTGAGCTTTAGGGTCTTTTTATTTTTAATATAGATGTTGTAGATGTTTTGGTTTTGTAATATTTAAGCTGAAAATTTGACATTAAGAGTTTCGAAAATTACATTTCCCGTCGGATTTCTTCTTACTTAAATTTTTGTGAAATTGGGTGATTTTTGTATATTATTATTATCATTTATTTTGCTTTTTTATTCAAAATGGAAAATAGTAAGGAAATCCCTAGTTCAAATGTAGCACGTGATCAGAATGCTGTACCCTCTACTTCCGTAAATCAAGCGTCCACAAGTAGCAACGCTTCTCAGGCGGCTAGACTCGAATTCAGCCAAATGACTACCATCCCGCAAAATTCGCGAATCGCTTACCTGGTACCTGCACCAGATTTCCCCAATTTAGTTACCAACGACTCCTCAGCACCTGGAGAACAGTTTCGATATTTTTTCTTTCCAGGGAATAGCCAGGGTGAAAATATAACTTCTAATTTGAGACCAGTTGACCCAGTTTCTCATGTCCCCACTGACCCACTTTCTACTGTCTCATCTCAGTCGCCTGGAGTGATGTATTCCCCTCTAAATATGCGATATGTCAGCATTAAAATCGCAGCCGAAATGGTCCCGATATTTGACGGCAACACCCCACCGGTAGCCACCTTTATTCGTGATTGTAAATTTGCTGAACAATCAGTACATCCTGGAGATAGACCCTTCTTAACTAAGCTCATCAAGACTCGTGTCAAAGGTGATGCAAATGCCTATTTGCAAAACACCAATAAGCCTCAAAATTTAGGTGAACTTTTAGATATTTTACGCCTTGCTTTCAGCTCTCAGGGAGATTTGAGTCAGCTGCAGGCTGATATTTCCAGTGTCATTCAGAGAAACTCAGAATCTGTTTTGCAGTATGGAATAAGAGTCAGCGAAATTCTTCGTAAAACTATCGAGACAATCGATCAAAGTTTCCCAGTCGAAGCTGCCGCCGGAATGCGCCTCGGTGCAAATAGGAATGGTACATCTTGTTTCATTCGAGGTTTGAATCCTGAGATCGAATCGCGCGTGTCCCCTAGGAACCCTATTAGCCTTCAGCATGCAATAAGTATAGCCACACTGGTGGAAAGCGAAGTATCACATTTAAAACAGCTCCATCGCGTCCATTCACCTAATTCCAGCATAAACGCCCCGACAGTAGGTCGTTTTTACACTGATGTAAAACAGGTAGCTCACATACAGGGGCAAGAGGCTGGACCATCGAAACAAAATGATGCTAGGTGCTACAATTGCGGTAAAAAGGGACACTACAAACGTCAATGTCGTTCTAAACCCTCTCATTTTAGTGATAGCAAAAATGAGAAAAATGTCCAGAGAAACCAAAATGTAAAGATTTGCGGTTTTTGCGATATGAAGGGACATCTCGCCGAAAAATGTATTCTTCGCGCGAAATTTGAGCATTTAAAGGAGCAGTTTTTTCGGAACCGCAATCAGGGCTCTCATTGGAAGGAAAAGCGCGGTCAAGAGTCTTCAAACGAGAAGAACTCGAGAAAATTACAAAACCGGCCATCCGACGAATCTTCTGCGCCTTAAACAAAAATAAAAATTCTAAATTACCGGTAATATTACTTGAAAATAGCGCCTTTTCAACAAACAACGTTAATATACTAATCGATACCGGGTCTGATTTAAATTTGCTCAAAGAAAACGCGATAAGGCCACATTTAGAATTGAATAAAAATAAAATTTTCTATCTTACAGGAATAGGCAAAGGTTTAATTGAAACAAAAGGCGAAATAACACTTTTCTTAAAGGGCATAGAATGTAAGTTTCAAATTGTACCAACCGATTTTCCTATAGCTCAGAAAGGAATTCTAGGAATCGAATTTTTAAGCACTCAAGGTGCTACTCTTCAATTTGATGATACAAGAAATGGAAAATTAGTCGTTAACAGGGAAACATTCCCATTCGAAACCCATGATACCATATATTTACCCCCGCGTACAAAAAAATTAGTGACCTTAACTATAAAATCAACTAGATTAAAAAGTGGGTATATTCGTAGAATCGAAACGGGGCCAAATGTGCACTTAGGCGAAGTCCTAGTGACTCCAAAATCAGACAATACTGTCTCGATTTTTTCTATTAACTCAACGTATGAACCGATTGAGTTAACTCTTCCACCTGTTGAATTGGAAGATTGTTTAATTGTCAAACCCGGAGACAGGTTAGGGTTCACTTCTGTTACTGCTCATAAAATTAAAACAACTGACGAAATACCAACACATGCTAAAATATATAGGTACCCACAAATACATAAGGAGGAAATAAAGAGTCAAGTGGGAGACTTATTAAAAAACGACATTATCGAATCTTCCAACTCACCTTACAATTCCCCAGTCTGGATTGTTCCCAAAAAGGCCGATTCACAGGGTAGAAAACGGTGGCGGATGGTAATCGACTACCGAGCACTTAACGAAAAAACGATAAGTGATGCCTACCCCTTGCCGAATATCACCGATATTCTCGATCAACTGGGAGGAGCGAAGTATTTTACTACGCTCGATCTTGCTTCAGGATTCCATCAGATTCCAATGGATCCTGAATCAAAAGCAAAAACTGCGTTCTCCACTCCTCATGGTCACTACGAGTTTAAACGTATGCCATTCGGATTGAAGAATGCACCCCCTACATTCCAGAGACTGATGGATCAGGTTCTCTCTGGTCTCCAAGGAGTCGAGCTATTTGTTTATATGGATGACATTGTCATCTATGCTAACTCCTTGGAAGAGCACTCAAGGAAGTTGAGGAAGCTCCTGGGAAGATTGAAAAGTGCTGGGTTGACATTACAGCCTGATAAGTGCAACTTCTTACGAAAAGAGATTGCTTATCTTGGACACGTAATAACTCAGGATGGTGTGAAGCCAGATTCTAGCAAAATCGAAGCAGTAAGGAACTTCCCCATCCCCAAAAACAGGAAAAATATAAAACAGTTTCTTGGACTCGTAGGATATTATCGTAAATTTATCCCCGATTTTGCGATAATAGCTAAACCCTTAAATTATCTAACACGACTCGACGTGAAATTTCAGTGGGGTGATTCACAACAAAGTGCCTTCGAAGCTTTACGCGATAGAATTATTTCTGAACCGATCCTTCAGTACCCTGATTTTACAAAAGCATTTGTCGTTACCACTGACGCTTCGGACTATGCACTCGGAGCAGTGCTAAGTCAGGGTGAAATTGGTAAAGACTTACCAATCGCTTTCGCATCTCGTACCTTAAATGCACCCGAAACGCGATATTCCACGACCGAAAAAGAACTTCTTGCCATTATTTTTGGAGTAGAGCACTTCCGACCATATTTGTACGGTCAACGCTTTACATTAGTCACTGATCACAGGCCTCTCGTGTGGTTGCATAATATAAAGAATCCAGCTTCAAAACTTGCTCGCTGGAAGCTGCGGCTGGCTGAATACGATTACAACGTAGTATATAAACCTGGAAGAATTAACTCAAACGCGGATGCACTATCACGAAACCCTATAGATAATTTGCGTAATAGCGAGACAGTTGAAGAGGTAGTTGAGGTAAATAATCAGAATGACGATATCAATCAATGGAATCAGGAATTAATTGGTCTAATTTTTTTGACGAATTCTGAAGTAAAAGAAATTATTCAAAACGATTCATGTCAGACCGACTTGAAACATGCGGAAAACAAATCTAAAATTTCAAGCGACAATGAATCTGACTCAGAATCTGAGTCAGATTCAGGAAGCGATTTTTATGAATCAGCTGTTGAGTCCGAAAGTAGGTCATCACCCTTTAGGGAGGTTGACAACCCGCTCTCTCGTCAGGCTAACGGGGACTACCACACTCTGTGTTGCAAACCCCCGCGGGGAGAAACGGGGTCAGAACTAGATAGTGTAAGTTCTGTAAGCTTGATAGGGAACCCCACAATCAGTAGCAAGTCCACGACTCAAAATCGCCGACAAACCTGTGTGGGAGGAGGTACTTATTTGTCGCGGTTAGTGACCAAAAATCTTCAAAGTAAAAACTCACTGGACGCCAGGCGAGGTAAAAAGGTAGATGTTATGGTCAATTCGCTGATGGCTCAGCAAGAGAAAGAAATTTGGCCTGTTAGGGACCCTCGTATCAGCATTTCACCGGCACATGTGTCGCTGAATAACCTGGAGGAAGAGACTGTAAGTACTGGAGAATTAGGTGGACTCAGTCCAGGAAAACGTAAATTTACAAGTAAGGTCTGCCCTGAATCTAAACGTATTAAATTTGATTCGGATAATTCAAATGCATGTCTCGATATTGCTCATGTTTATCTTATTGATAGGGATTGTATTATTTACAAAAGGGATCAATTAGTGTCAAGAGGGGACAATTTGTTACATTTCGTTTCGCGTGACTGCAAATTTAACAGTATCACAAGTCGAGATCTAAGTAGTGAAGGTTTTATTCGGCCAGACGAGCTTCAGCAAGCGGAGCCTGAAGTAGGTCAAATTTTGAGCTTCCAACACGGAAATAGATATATCTTTAACGCAGTAATTAAAGAATCATGTGATGACAGGATTGTAAAAAATGACTTAAAATCTATTTTGAAAGCTTTGAAAACGTCAATGATTTCCTTAAACGAAAAATCTGTTAGTATGTCGAGATATGGTAATGGTTTCGATGGTATTACATGGCTCGAGGTAGAAGATTTAATTGCAGAAATATTTAAAGACACGGGGATTACGATTCACGTTTGCACCGGTGAAATAAAAGTCCCCTTAGAATCAGAACGAGAAAATATTATACGCGAAGCTCATAATTCAGTAATCGGAGGACATAGAGGTGTTAATAAAACTCTAAATCGAATCCGTGAAAGATTCTGTTGGCCTAGAATGAGGAGCGATATAGAAAATTTCGTAAAATATTGCGAAAGTTGTCAGAAAAAAAATCGTGCGAGTAAAGACCAGACAGCCCATGAAAATAACCGATACGCCAAAAGAAGCTTTCGACAAAGTACAAATGGATCTTGTGGGTCCACTCCCTCGCACCACAGACGGAAATATATATATATTAACATTGCAGGATTGTCTAACTAAATATTCGGAAGCAATCCCCATCCCAGACCAAGAAGCAATCACAGTTGCTATGGCTTTAGCAGAAAATTTTATAACTAGGTTCGGTTGCCCAAGATCAATTCAGACTGACCAGGGCAGTAATTTTATGAGTCAGCTATTCAGTTCATTCTGTAAAATATTTAAAATTCGTCAGTTTAAATCTACTGCATACCACCCTCAATCTTTAGGCGCATTGGAACGCAGCCACAGTGTCCTCGTGGAGTACCTGCGTCACTTTGCGAATACAAAGGATTGGGACAAGTGGTTGAGGTTCGCGATGTTCTCTTATAATTCTTCTGTTCACGAAGCTACCAGATTTACGCCTCACGAGCTCATTTTCGGCAAAAAGGCTAGAATACCCTCAGAATTCGAAGAAGATTGTGTTCCGCGTACCTTCATCGAGCATATGGACGATCTTCTTCATAAGTTAAGCGAAACCCAAGCAAAAGCTATTACAAATATTAATGAAGCCAAACAAAGGTATAAAAGAAATTACGATAAAAAATTGAATCCCCGTACTTTCAGGATAGGCGAATACGTTCGACTGCAGAAAGGCGATAGGGCCAATAAATTGTCAGATTACTATGAAGGTCCATATCAGATAACCCAAGTTTTTGACGACCGGAATGTCGAATTGCAAATTAAACCCAACGAGAAGAAGATCGTTCACTCAAATCGATTGGAAAAGGCATACATACATCCAGATTCGTAGCTTATTTTAACTCACGATGTCTCATATTAGGAAAGCAACAAGGACATCAGTTTTTGATTCTTCTTATGACATGCTCTCTCTATTTAAATAATTTTAGAAAAGGCGTCTCCATAGGAAACACCTTTACTATAAGGGGGGAGGTGTGATGATCGCTGACTGGCGCGAACAAACTACTTTACCGATCAGATAAAGTAGATTCATTAAATTACCTACAATTTCTAATTAGTAATATTTCTTAGATCTTAGAATGCAATTTACAATATAAATGGCACCAAACCATATATAAAGAAAGATTTATTGTTCATGTTAAGTAATAGAGGTACACGGAAAAAATTTGTCGCTTAAAATTTAACAGACTATTCGAAGAGTCGTGGACAGAAAGTAAAATCGGAGAAAGTCTTGTAAGGTTTCAATGACTTTTAGGAAATAGTAGAAAAAAGTCGACTAACTTTTAGAAAACCAGGTCGAAGAAAAAAGTCGCGTATTTACTATTATAAAAGTATTTTAAACACTAACTGATCTTTTCTAAGAAGTAATGAAAAGTTTCATAATCTTTGGATTCATTTGTCATAGATTTTAAAAGACTATCGAATAATTTGAAATGAAAGTAATTCAAACAAATAGTTTTGTAAATTGTATTCTAAAGTCCATCAGATTTTATATGCCGTCTTCTAAAATTTCTTCGACAGTCGCAAAAAGCGATGCGCAGAAACGTAATTCGTAGCATCGCACAGCAGACAATGCAGCTCAGCTTTATGTTTTTGTAATAATTTTGGTTAGATTTTGAGATTACGTGTCGTTTGGTTTCGTTTGAATCTGGATTGAAGCGTACATTGAAGAATTAGTTCCGAGTAAGTATATGTTTACCTTGATAAAGTGTATTACGTCAAATTTGAAATTGATCTATTATTTTAGATTTGCCTTCAAACTCTGAATGTGATCCAAATATTTTACACAAGTCTCCATGACATGTAACGGATATGCGGGTTAAGGCGTGCGATTAGAATTAGGTTAGGATGCGTGCGTGCGAGCGTTCGATTCTCGGTGCTGCGAAGTGTTTATAAAAAATTGCGTTTCTGTAATGTGCAGTGTTAAATATAATGGTAAGTTCATATTAGGATTATATAGGTAATGTAAAAGTGAAAAATAATTAACTATATAAGTGCAGGATCATATCACAGAAAATAATATTTTCCTTTTTACACTGTTCAAAATTTTCTTCGACTGTCACTTAGACTTTCGATGCCTGGTTTAGAGACAATGGAACCCAACCCACGGTGTTTTAAATTTTCCGCGACTGTCACTTAAACTTTCGAATTTACGTTTTATATTTTCAGCGACTATCTATCATATTCTTCAATAAGGAGGCTCATAATGTTTAGTCGACTTTCTAACCTATCCACGAGTATTATACAAAGTCGATGACTTTTTAAGCGACAAATTTTTTCCGTGTACAAATTTAAGAAATAGTATCTAAAATAAGCTCAGAATAAACATGTGACAGGATGCAAAGAGACAAGAATGTTTGAATGATTTTAGGACGCTCTTGGAACCTTAGAAACGTATTTTGAGTGACACTTTATTTTTGAAATATGAGATGTACTAAATTTTAAGTTTTAAGCATGAAAAATGTATAATATACTATTCTATAATTTCTAGATAAGGGAAGTCTTGGAGTTTGTTTAGGTTTAGAGAGTAAGTTCTCACGCTCATCGAATTGTTAGAAACATAGGCGATAAATCTTATTTCCAATTTGTATTATAGTAGAGTTACTTAGAAAACTTAAAGTAGGGTTACTAAGGAAAGTGAAACTATTTTGCGAGGGAAAGGACGCATAAAAAACCACCCATTGTATCGTCCACTCGACATGTGGCGCAGGCTAGTTTCTCGAGGACCCTTTGACTTGACCTGGGAGCCATCGCAAAGGTCATAAATGTCCAAGCGGACGGGACTAAGGAGGCTCTCAATGTTCTTACAGATTTTCTTGGTGGAGGGAAAACTCAGGAAAAGTGGAAGGAAACCCTGTGTTTACTGGCTGCAATTGGGGCAGGGGCGTTTCTCGAAACCAAGAAACTATATGCAGAGGGGCCGGATTTTTATCATCGTTTTCTCGGCTGGAGAGATAGATTGATTTTTGACTCTTTCGAGACAGTCGCTCGTTTTTCTCTCTCGATTTTCTTTGAACCATTTCTAAATTCGATAGAAGTTTTAGTTTTTAACTTTACACCCGCGAACCGCACCCAAGACTTCCAGCTTATTAATTATATCTTAATAATTAAAACATCTTGGAAATAAATTTTATGTGTGTGTAAATTCAAAGTGAAATTAAACCGAAGTGTTAAAATTATTATTAATTCCCTAACTTTTGCGTTTTTACGTTTAAGGCAGTCGAGAACTCTCCTTTGAAGAAATCATTCTTACCGACACCCATTTGGGGTGTTACACGAATGTGACGATCGCTGACTGGCGCGAAAGAACTACCTTACCGACTAGATAAAGTGGACTTACGAATTATCGGCAATATCTAATAATTAATATTACTTGAACTTTGGAACTCAATTTATTCTATAAATAAGATTAAAATGTTATGAAAAGAAAACTCATGAATCCGAATTAATGTAAGCTCAGAATAAATAGGGGACAGGATGTGGAGAGACAAAGGAATGTTTAGAAATTATTCAAAGTGTTTCAGAACTCTCAAAATGCATGTGGAGAGCATCTTGCTCCGAAATAGAATTCTAACTAAATTGTAGCTTAGAGAATAAGAATATTGTTTAGAATACTAGTTTACAATTTTTGAAAGGAAGTCTTGGGATTCGTTAAGCTTTAATACACTGGATAGAATATAGTTTCTCACGTCAGTAGATTTTAAAAGAACCGAAGTAATAAATTTAAGTTTTAATGTATTATTCAAGTAGGGTTGCTTAGTAAAATGTAAGTTTCTTGGTGGAAAATATGCATAAAAAAAACTATTGTATTAAGAGCATTGGGTGCTGGACTCTTGGGCGATCGTCTGCTGGACACATGTGGCAAAGGTCGGGTAACCGGGACACTCCAACTCGCCCTGGGATTCATCGCGAAAGCCATAAATGTCAGTCATTGAACGTACCTTTTTCCCACAAAGACCAGGCTCTCAATGTTCTCCATAGATTTTCTTGGTGGAGGGAAAAACTCAAAAGGGTGGAAGAAACCCTGTCTTGATTGGCTACAATTGAGTCAGGGCGTTCTTTAAAAACCAAAATAATCATTCAGAGAGGCTGGACCTTCATCTCTTCTCTCTGGACAGACGAGTTTGATTTTCCGATTCTTCCGAGTCAGTCGCTAACTCGTACCCCATAAATATAGGAAATTAAGAACACGCGGACCGCGACCGAGACTTCTATTCTTTTGAATAATATTAAATAATATTATACTCCTGAATAAAATTTTATTACATATAAATTAAGAGTGTATAGAATTGAACTCTAAATTTAATACCCACTCCCTACCCTTTGCGTTTCAACGCTTAAGGCAGTAAGTATCAGTCGATTATAGGAACCTAAATTACCAACACCCATTTGGGGTGTTACAAAATTGGTGACAGCGGTGGGATACTGCCGAGGTTAGGGACTGGTGATTTTTCTTCTTTCTTTGGATGGTGAACTGCAGCGATTTAAAGTTTGAATTCAACTTTTTCAAACGTGACTTTTGTAAATGTGTTTTCTTCCCTTTTATTTCATCGTTAACTCCAGCAGTGTAATTCTAATGAATAGTCAATCTTACGGGTCATGTTTCGTGTTTTTCTAAAATAAACATTTCGTTATTGTGAACTTGAAAACGTATGTGACAGTGAGCATTCTGTGTTTTCGAAATCAATTAGTTCTCGAACATCAAGCAACACTTAGGAATTCGAATTATCAAATTCCCGACTTGATTCTCGAGATAGGAAAATAGTCAACGCCAAGGACAAGTAGGACTAGGGGATCATCAGGACCAGAGGACATCATCAGGACTAGAGGACATCATCAGGACCAGAGGACATCATCAGGACTAGAGGACATCATCAGGACCAGAGGACATCTCCAGGACCAGAGGACATCACCTCCCTTCTCTGAATTTTTCCTATTTGTGGGATGGATCGAGTAGTTCCACAGGGCGGAATCGTGAGAGAGAAATTGATTTGACAAACTTCCTAGAAGACGTTAAGACAGTGGATTCATCTATATATTATATCTAATCAGGAGGAACAAGGATTACCAGGAAACAACTATTGCTCAATCAAGCAATAAATAACACTTGATTCTGGTAATCAGGGCATCACTATTATTTTAACAGTGCCCTCACCCTTTCTACACGTTTTTTTCCTCAAAGGAGAGGTTTTCCGTCGTAGACTTGTGATATTTCTATCACAAGGTGAATGCGAGGGTGTGCATCAATTCAAAAGGACGAATTGACGCAGCGATCGACGACTGTGAATTAGTCAAGATCGCACAAACATCGGAGCTTGCGGAAATTTTTCATCGCTGAGCATCTCTTGGAGGACTATTAACCCGCATTATCAACAGTGGACGTTTTAGGAAGAAGGGACGATCTTCATGTGATTTTGTGAAGTGTGAAAGTTGACAAGTGCAATTTATGTGCTGGATTAAAAGCAACACTAATGTAAGTCTCGCATGCATCTTTTATCCTCTTTTATTCTGAGCTTTAGGTTTATTGTTTTATTATAATTGTCTTGAAGAACTTCGGCCTTGTAATATTTTGAGTTCCGGAGAATATTTCAAATTTGAGAAAACATTTCAAGTTTTAAAAATATTTTGTGTTTGGAAAAATAAATAGGCATAAAAAAAAAATAAAAATAAAAAATAAAAAAAATTAAAAGGTAATAAGGGAAGTTCTGGAGAATATTCTATGAGTTCCAATAAATCATATTACCCGTCAAGTTTCTTTCTACTTAAGTGTTGGTAAATTTTCGAAAATTTTTGATAGATTCTTCGTTCTTTTGTATATTTAAAATGGAGAATAATGGCGAAACCCCCAGGTTGAATGGTACACAGTGTCAGAATGTAGTACCTTCTACTTCTGCGAATCAAGTGCCCATGAGCAACAATAACCCTCCTGGTTCAGCGAGACTCGAATTTGGTCAGGTGGGTAACATCCCACAAAATTCGCGAATTGCTTATTTTTTACCCGCATCAGATTTACCGAATCTCATTGCTAATAATTCTTCGTCACCCGGAGAACAGTGTCGTTATTTCATCATTCCAGGTAGCAGTCATGGTGAAAATGGAACTCAAAATTCGAGATCCAATGACCTATTTTCTCATGCCGGTACTGACCCACTTTCTGCAGCAGTGTCTCACACTCCTACTTTAATTTCTTGTTCCTCAGAAACACGTTACGTCGGGGTCAAAATTGCGGCGGAAATGGTCCCTATATTTAATGGCAACACACCACCTGTTACTACCTTTATTCGCGATTGCAAATTCGCCGAACAATCTGTTCATCCCGGGGACAGACCCTTTTTAACTAAGCTCATCAGGACTCGTGTGAAAGGTGATGCAAATGCCTATTTGCAAAACACCAATAAGCCTCAAAATTTAGGTGAACTTTTAGATATTTTACGCCTTGCTTTCAGCTCTCAGGGAGATTTGAGTCAGCTGCAGGCTGATATTTCCAGTGTTATTCAAAGAGACTCAGAATCTGTTTTGCAGTATGGAATAAGAATCAGCGAAATTCTTCGCAAAACCATTGAGACGATCGATCAGAGTTTCCCAGTCGAAGCTGCCGCCGGAATGCGCCTTGGTGCAAATAGGAATGGTACATCTTGTTTCATTCGAGGTTTGAATCCTGAGATCGAATCGCGCGTGTCTCCAAGGAACCCTATTAGCCTTCAGCATGCAATAAGTATAGCCACACTGGTGGAAAGCGAAGTATCACATTTAAAACAGCTCCATCGCGTCCATTCACCTAATTCCAGCATAAACGCCCCGACATCAGGTCGTTTCTACACTGATGTAAAACAGGTAGCTCACATACAGGTGCAAGAGGCTGGATCATCAAAACAAAATGATAGTAGGTGCTACAATTGCGGTAAAAAGGGACACTACAAACGTCAATGTCGTTCTAAACCCTCTCATTTTAGTGATAGCAAAAATGAGAAAAATGTCCAGAGAAACCAAAATGTAAAGATTTGCGGTTTTTGCGATATGAAGGGACATCTCGCCGAAAAATGTATTCTTCGCGCGAAATTTGAGCATTTAAAGGAGCAGTTTTTTCGGAACCGCAATCAGGGCTCTCATTGGAAGGAAAAGCGCGGTAACGAGTCTTCAAACGAGAAGAACTCGAGAAAATTACAAAACCGGCCATCCGACGAATCTTCTGCGCCTTAAACAAAAATAAAAATTCTAAATTACCGGTAATATTACTTGAAAATAGCGCCTTTTCAACAAACAACGTTAATATACTAATCGATACCGGGTCTGATTTAAATTTGCTCAAAGAAAACGCGATAAGGCCACATTTAGAATTGAATAAAAATAAAATTTTCTATCTTACAGGAATAGGCAAAGGTTTAATTGAAACAAAAGGCGAAATAACACTTTTCTTAAAGGGCATAGAATGTAAGTTTCAAATTGTACCAACCGATTTTCCTATAGCTCAGAAAGGAATTCTAGGAATCGAATTTTTAAGCACTCAAGGTGCTACTCTTCAATTTGATGATACAAGAAATGGAAAATTAGTCGTTAACAGGGAAACATTCCCATTCGAAACCCATGATACCATATATTTACCCCCGCGTACAAAAAAATTAGTGACCTTATCTATAAAATCAACTAGATTAAAAAGTGGGTATATTCGTAGAATCGAAACGGGGCCAAATGTGCACTTAGGCGAAGTCCTAGTGACTCCAAAATCAGACAATACTGTCTCGATTTTTGCTATTAACTCAACGTATGAACCGATTGAGTTAACTCTTCCACCTGTTGAATTGGAAGATTGTTTAATTGTCAAACCTCAAATACGGACGTGTACTGAAACTGACGATAATATAACAAAAGAAACTGTAAAAACCAAACGCTTTTGTGACGTTATTAAAAATTTAAAATTACAAGACTTGTCAGAGGACGAAACAACTTCCCTTTTAACTGACGTTAACCTTTATCCTTATCAATTCCATATCCCCGGAGACAGGTTAGGGTTCACTTCTGTTACTGCTCATAAAATTAAAACAACTGACGAAATACCAACACATGCTAAAATATATAGGTACCCACAAATACATAAGGAGGAAATAAAGAGTCAAGTGGGAGACTTATTAAAAAACGACATTATCGAATCTTCCAACTCACCTTACAATTCCCCAGTCTGGATTGTTCCCAAAAAGGCCGATTCACAGGGTAGAAAACGGTGGCGGATGGTAATCGACTACCGAGCACTTAACGAAAAAACGATAAGTGATGCCTACCCCTTGCCGAATATCACCGATATTCTCGATCAACTGGGAGGAGCGAAGTATTTTACTACGCTCGATCTTGCTTCAGGATTCCATCAGATTCCAATGGATCCTGAATCAAAAGCAAAAACTGCGTTCTCCACTCCTCATGGTCACTACGAGTTTAAACGTATGCCATTCGGATTGAAGAATGCACCCCCTACATTCCAGAGACTGATGGATCAGATTCTCTCTGGTCTCCAAGGAGTCGAGCTATTTGTTTATATGGATGACATTGTCATCTATGCTAACTCCTTGGAAGAGCACTCAAGGAAGTTGAGGAAGCTCCTGGGAAGATTGAAAAGTGCTGGGTTGACATTACAGCCTGATAAGTGCAACTTCTTACGAAAAGAGATTGCTTATCTTGGACACGTAATAACTCAGGATGGTGTGAAGCCAGATTCTAGCAAAATCGAAGCAGTAAGGAACTTCCCCATCCCCAAAAACAGGAAAAATATAAAACAGTTTCTTGGACTCGTAGGATATTATCGTAAATTTATCCCCGATTTTGCGAGAATAGCTAAACCCTTAAATTATCTAACACGACTCGACGTGAAATTTCAGTGGGGTGATTCACAACAAAGTGCCTTCGAAGCTTTACGCGATAGAATTATTTCTGAACCGATCCTTCAGTACCCTGATTTTACAAAAGCATTTGTCGTTACCACTGACGCTTCGGACTATGCACTCGGAGCAGTGCTAAGTCAGGGCGAAATTGGTAAAGACTTACCAATCGCTTTCGCATCTCGTACCTTAAATGCACCCGAAACGCGATATTCCACGACCGAAAAAGAACTTCTTGCCATTATTTTTGGAGTAGAGCACTTCCGACCATATTTGTACGGTCAACGCTTTACATTAGTCACTGATCACAGGCCTCTCGTGTGGTTGCATAATATAAAGAATCCAGCTTCAAAACTTGCTCGCTGGAAGCTGCGGCTGGCTGAATACGATTACAACGTAGTATATAAACCTGGAAGAATTAACTCAAACGCGGATGCACTATCACGAAACCCTATAGATAATTTGCGTAATAACGAGACAGTTGAAGAGGTAGTTGAGGTAAATAATCAGGATGACGATCTCAATCAATGGAATCAGGAATTGATTGGTCGAATTTTTTTGACGAATTCTGAAGTAAAAGAAATTATTCAAAACGATTCATGTCAGACCGACTTGAAACATACGGAAAACAAATCTAAAATTTCAAGCGACAATGAATCTGACTCAGAATCTGAGTCAGATTCAGGAAGCGATTTTTATGAATCAGCTGTTGAGTCCGAAAGTAGGTCATCACCCTTTAGGGAGGTTGACAACCCGCTCTCTCGTCAGGCTAACGGGGACTACCACACTCTGTGTTGCAAACCCCCGCGGGGAGAAACGGGGTCAGAACTAGATAGTGTAAGTTCTGTAAGCTTGATAGGGAACCCCACAATCAGTAGCAAGTCCACGACTCAAAATCGCCGACATACCTGTGTGGGAGGAGGTACTTATTTGTCGGAGTTAGTGACCAAAAATCTTCAAAGTAAAAACTCACTGGACGCCAGGCGAGGTAAAAAGGTAGATGTTATGGTCAATTCGCTGATGGCCCAGCGAGAGAAAGAAATTTGGCCTGTTAGGGACCCTCGTATCAGCATTTCACCGGCACATGTGTCGCTGAATAACCTGGAGGAAGAGACTATAAGTACCGGAGAATTAGGCGGACTCAGTCCAGGAAAACGTAAATTTACAAGTAAGGTCTGCCCTGAATCTAAACGTATTAAATTTGATTCGGATAATTCAAATGCATGTCTCGATATTGCTCATGTTTATCTTATTGATAGGGATTGTATTATTTACAAAAGGGATCAATTAGTGTCAAGAGGGGACAATTTGTTACATTTCGTTTCGCGTGACTGCAAATTTAACAGTATCACAAGTCGAGATCTAAGTAGTGAAGGTTTTATTCGGCCAGACGAGCTTCAGCAAGCGGAGCCTGAAGTAGGTCAAATTTTGAGCTTCCAACACGGAAATAGATATATCTTTAACGCAGTAATTAAAGAATCATGTGATGACAGGATTGTAAAAAATGACTTAAAATCTATTTTGAAAGCTTTGAAAACGTCAATGATTTCCTTAAACGAAAAATCTGTTAGTATGTCGAGATATGGTAATGGTTTCGATGGTATTACATGGCTCGAGGTAGAAGATTTAATTGCAGAAATATTTAAAGACACGGGGATTACGATTCACGTTTGCACCGGTGAAATAAAAGTCCCCTTAGAATCAGAACGAGAAAATATTATACGCGAAGCTCATAATTCAGTAATCGGAGGACATAGAGGTGTTAATAAAACTCTAAATCGAATCCGTGAAAGATTCTGTTGGCCTAGAATGAGGAGCGATATAGAAAATTTCGTAAAATATTGCGAAAGTTGTCAGAAAAAAAAATCGTGCGAGTAAAGACCAGACAGCCCATGAAAATAACCGATACGCCAAAAGAAGCTTTCGACAAAGTACAAATGGATCTTGTGGGTCCACTCCCTCGCACCACAGACGGAAATATATATATATTAACATTGCAGGATTGTCTAACTAAATATTCGGAAGCAATCCCCATCCCAGACCAAGAAGCAATCACAGTTGCTATGGCTTTAGCAGAAAATTTTATAACTAGGTTCGGTTGCCCAAGATCAATTCAGACTGACCAGGGCAGTAATTTTATGAGTCAGCTATTCAGTTCATTCTGTAAAATATTTAAAATTCGTCAGTTTAAATCTACTGCATACCACCCTCAATCTTTAGGCGCATTGGAACGCAGCCACAGTGTCCTCGTGGAGTACCTGCGTCACTTTGCGAATACAAAGGATTGGGACAAGTGGTTGAGGTTCGCGATGTTCTCTTATAATTCTTCTGTTCACGAAGCTACCAGATTTACGCCTCACGAGCTCATTTTCGGCAAAAAGGCTAGAATACCCTCAGAATTCGAAGAAGATTGTGTTCCGCGTACCTTCATCGAGCATATGGACGATCTTCTTCATAAGTTAAGCGAAACCCAAGCAAAAGCTATTACAAATATTAATAAAGCCAAACAAAAGTACAAAAGAAATTATGACAAAAAACTGAATCCCCGCACTTTCAGGGTAGGTGAATACGTCCGGTTGCAGAAAGGTGTTAGGGCCAATAAACTATCAGATTACTACGAAGGGCCATATCAGATAACTCAAGTTTTTGACGACCGGAATGTCGAATTGCAAGTTAAACCTAATGAAAGGAGAATCGTACATTCGAATCGATTAGAAAAAGCATACGTTCACGTAGATTCGTAGTTAACTTTTACTTATGGTATTTCAAATTGGAAAACTTTATATCTTCGATATGTGATTCTTCTTATCATGCTCTCGCCTTTTTAGGGAGTCTTAGGAAAAGGCGTTACCATCGGAAACACCTTTATTATAAGGGGGGAGGTGTGACGATCGCTGACTGGCGCGAAAGAACTACCTTACCGACTAGATAAAGTGGACTTACGAATTATCGGCAATATCTAATAATTAATATTACTTGAACTTTGGAACTCAATTTATTCTATAAATAAGATTAAAATGTTATGAAAAGAAAACTCATGAATCCGAATTAATGTAAGCTCAGAATAAATAGGGGACAGGATGTGGAGAGACAAAGGAATGTTTAGAAATTATTCAAAGTGTTTCAGAACTCTCAAAATGCATGTGGAGAGCATCTTGCTCCGAAATAGAATTCTAACTAAATTGTAGCTTAGAGAATAAGAATATTGTTTAGAATACTAGTTTACAATTTTTGAAAGGAAGTCTTGGGATTCGTTAAGCTTTAATACACTGGATAGAATATAGTTTCTCACGTCAGTAGATTTTAAAAGAACCGAAGTAATAAATTTAAGTTTTAATGTATTATTCAAGTAGGGTTGCTTAGTAAAATGTAAGTTTCTTGGTGGAAAATATGCATAAAAAAAACTATTGTATTAAGAGCATTGGGTGCTGGACTCTTGGGCGATCGTCTGCTGGACACATGTGGCAAAGGTCGGGTAACCGGGACACTCCAACTCGCCCTGGGATTCATCGCGAAAGCCATAAATGTCAGTCATTGAACGTACCTTTTTCCCACAAAGACCAGGCTCTCAATGTTCTCCATAGATTTTCTTGGTGGAGGGAAAAACTCAAAAGGGTGGAAGAAACCCTGTCTTGATTGGCTACAATTGAGTCAGGGCGTTCTTTAAAAACCAAAATAATCATTCAGAGAGGCTGGACCTTCATCTCTTCTCTCTGGACAGACGAGTTTGATTTTCCGATTCTTCCGAGTCAGTCGCTAACTCGTACCCCATAAATATAGGAAATTAAGAACACGCGGACCGCGACCGAGACTTCTATTCTTTTGAATAATATTAAATAATATTATACTCCTGAATAAAATTTTATTACATATAAATTAAGAGTGTATAGAATTGAACTCTAAATTTAATACCCACTCCCTACCCTTTGCGTTTCAACGCTTAAGGCAGTAAGTATCAGTCGATTATAGGAACCTAAATTACCAACACCCATTTGGGGTGTTACATGAAATTTTCTGCGAGGACACCTGTCGGCAACGTATCCTATCTGATACGCGACTAGTGATTCCCCGATAATGTAGGCAGTGGCAAATTAATTAGTTGAGGTTGAAATTTTTGTCGCTGCCTACATTATCAGAGAATCACTAGTCGCATCACTATAATTCGTTCAAGAACCATGACTTCTTACTTTAGTGTTGTTTTGTTTATCAAACAAGCAGAAAAAATTCTCGATTCCATTTCTTTCCAGATCTTGACATTTCAATGCCATTCAATGCCCACCTTCTTACTCGGAACACTGTTTATTTGATCTAAAAAAATATTTTTTTGATTTAAATACAGTACTGGCAAAAACTTGAAAAAGAATTTATTCAATTTTATTACTCTGAACAAAGATTTTTTCTTTAAATTAAAATATTTTTGTGAATCATATTACGTATGTACTATGCGACTGCTTATACATTTATTTCTTCAATTCAAAGAAAAACGAAAATTAAGAAATTTCTTTAAATCAAAGAAACTTTTCTTTGGCCGTATAGTAATGCCTAAATTTGTTTGATTCAAAGATATTTTTTTTTAATCAAAGAAACTTTTTTCTGGATGTACTGATCTCTTAGCACCACAAGTTATACTTGTAAATACTAATAGCAACTAATTTTTAATTAATTATGGCAGTTGATTAGTTAATAGTAAGTCAAAACTAGTGAGAAAATATTCGTAAGAAACTTGCTAGTTATTTGTAAGTTTAACTATTGCAAGCTATACTGGAGTAAAACTTTTCCAGTTTACCCCATGATTAACTTTTGAATATTTCTTGTAAGTAATTGTTGAAGCATTTGTAATCGAAAACTTTGAATCATTTCATTTAATATGTGCGTACTAAAAATACTAGTTAAATATCAACCTAAAATGTAGTGCGTTTGTGAGGTGTTGGAATAAAACTTTTGCATATCGAAGAATGGACCGAAAAAGGGAAGGGAAAACAGATACCGAGTGAAGAGGTTTCGTAAAAGAAGAAAAATTAGCCAAAAGTATCACTGTGAGTCCAGTAAGTAGTCATCGCAGTACGTATATATTTTATAGGTTATGACATCAGTTTTTCAATAAATTTCGCAATTTACTTTGTTTTGTTTCTTGGCCAAAATGTTGCACAAGCATGTCACATACAATTTTTTCTTTAATCTACAAAGTCCTTTGATTACTTTCTTCCTTAATCTATAAATTCCTCGGGATCCTGCATAAGTTTTCGTTACCTGGTTTTCAAAAACCTTTTTGTATTCTCATTTTTGGTATTAGGTTCTTATATAACGGTTTTTGTGACAGATGGATCAACTGATGCCGGCGAATTTTTTGAAATTGACGTTCAAGGCCCATCAATATCAAATTTTATTGTTCGAAAACTTCACTCAGATTCGTGTACATATGTTACTATTATGCTAATAGAAGTAAAAAATCGCAAAAGTTTTTGGAAAGCTTTGAATCCCAGCTGTAAAAAATCTTATTCGATTTAAGAATTTTATTACCTCGTCAATATTTACCAATTAGTAAAATTGCCAATTGGTTAAACGAAAACTTAATTGTTTTTATCGGTGGTGGAGGAAGTTTGTAAACAAATATTAAAATCTGTAATTTTTACAGATTTCATCGTCAAAAAAAGAGTGACGCACAAATTATGTCCGCTCTCAAAGGACGACTACGCTTCAGCCTTATCGACCGTTATACCAAATGCGAAGGATTGGGATGGAGGTAGGACTACAAGAATTAAAAAAAAATGAATACGGCGACTTTTGTTTTATTTTTTCAATAAATATTTGATAATCTTCTACTTGTATAGCTTCAATTTGAATCTAATAATCCCAATCCCTATTCAATACAGCCTCAAACTCTATTAGCTATCAAAAATTGTAAAGTTTTATACGAATTTTCGTTGGAACTTTTATAAAGCTTTTAACAAGTTTCAGTGGCTAATGGGGAACTTACAAGTTCCTCGCGAGTAACTTGTAATGTTCTAAGGATGATGTTTCAATTCCTAACATATAACTGTCTATTGCCTCAAAAATAACTAGAGAGTGCCCCAACAATACTTCAAAAGTTTAGATTCACTAATAACTTAAATGGCGTAGCATTACATTTATTTTGAATAACTAACTAGTTTTTCTCAAGAGAACTTCACTAGTTGAAAAGGAAAACTTACGAGTATCTCAAATAAAACTTGAACATTTCTACTTGGGGGTTCATAAAATAACGCCGCGGATAATAATATTATCAGTTTTAAAAAATTATTTTATTTTAATTTATAATTATTAAATGAGTTGACTAGTTGACTGATCAAGTTGCAATTATTTTTTCGTTTAATTAATTGAACATCCAATTAATTTTATTAGTTTCTTGGTCGGCTTTCAATAGTTTCCTGGTTAATTTTATTAAACAAGTAATCCGATTTTTTAGAATGTACATTATGTCCCTTTATTCAATGTAAATTAATATACAATTTACGATATAATGACGATTATTATAATGTTTAATCTTAATATGTATTTAACGTGATAACGTGCAAAAGATATGAAATTAAATTAGTGATGCATATGTCTGCGGACGTAAGTGCGCGTGGTACGTGTTAATCCACACCACGCACATGCACGTGCATGCGATTGCACTATCATTATTCGTGAATTTTTCTATCTGAGAAACTTTTAATCTTTTATTAAGTGTTGATTGCGTCTTATGAGAAAGTATCTTTTACAGCTACTCCTCAAATTATTCCGAAAACAGACAATTATCTTTCAAATAGTCACTATCAAAACTCTTACAAATGAAGATATAAATTTAAAAATAGTAGAAACCAGCCATAAAATATTGTGACAAAGGTAGTTTACTAATTGCAAGTGAAACGTCATAAAATTTAAAAAGTCTATGGAAGGAGAGCGATGAATACAGAAAAAATATTTATTAGAATACTTTTTAAAAAATCTGTCAATTTTATAATATTGTAGATGTGAATTAAATTTTCACAAAGTTACTAAATTTTTTTATTTCAAATGAAAAAGGAAATTCTATTTACTTAAGACTCTATCAGCCTTAAGGAACACATTCCCATCATGGCACTCGCGCGCTTCGCGCTCGATTTTCTCTATACATTTCTGTAAACTTTCTAATAATTTATATGATAAAAAAATTAATTTTTTTCCAAATCTCTCGAAAAGAAAAAACAATCGTAGACTTTAAAAAGGTTCTTGTACTTAATTTGATCTTTTGTAGCTTCAACAAAAAAATCCAGAAATATATTAATAGGTCACTAATATTACAGGAAAATTTAAACTATCAAAATGACTTATATGGATTAATCAGTACACGGAGAAAAAAAATTGTATTAACCAACCAGATTATTGATATACAGGGTGGGCACGAGTGGGTTGCAGAATAGGGAATATAATTGGAAGTAGTTTAGTATACGAGATACCGCCCAACATGCACTTTCGCTATTCGAAAAGATCTTTTTCGGGCGTTTTTTTGAAATTCGCGCCAGCTCGAAAGAGGTCGTGCATGTCTTACGCATTCTGTTCGCTTTTTTCTAGGTCGGTAATAGTGAAACCTGTCCATATTTAATTTTAAATATGGTACAGGTTAGGTTTTCAAATGTTATTTTTGGAAAATTAGTAAAAATATTACAATTAAAAGTGTCATGTTTTAAACATATTAGCGAGACAGGAATAGCTACTTGAGAACCAAATTAGAAGAATTTAGAGCAATTAGTTTGGTTACAGTCAAGGATTTATGTGATATTTTGTCTGTATTTGGAACTTGACCACTCTAGACCGGCCGCTATGAGTATTGAAGATTTGTTAAAATAATTTTTTACAACTTTTTAGTATAAGAACTAACAGAATAAATTAACGTAGACTCCTGAGCCAGTTTACAGAATTTTGAAATCTTTATTTTAGTCCCGAGAACAATTTTTACAATATTCAATGGCTATTGAGGATTTGATTACATAAACATCAGTTAGTGTTTTGATATTTTGTTCAGAATGATAAATTATAAAGTTTAGCTTCTCAGATATTTCAAACTATTATTACATTATTATGTATGTACTTTTGCTACTGCAACTTATAAGTAACATAAATACCTACACAATTTTAGTTCTTAAATCCTTTATTTTTCCCACTTGCTTCATTTTTGACTCTTCCTGAAAAAGAAAAAAAACATTTCACAAAGTAAACGTCTCTTTTCAAGAATATCATTTAAAGTGAAAAAAAAATACTTATCTGAATTTCCCGTCAAATTAAAAATTTTAAATTTTTTTTTTTTAACTTCATTTGAAGTGAGTAGATATTTTTCTGAAAATTTAAAACATATTGTTGTTATTGAAAATTTTAAATTAAAAAAATATTTAATATTTTTTATCATAGAGATTTAAAATCTTACCATTCTCCAAGCCGTAACAATCTTTTAGAGCAACAAAGCTCTTTATTTGTTTAAAATTTATTATTTTTATCACACACTTCAAAGGTGAGCTTCTTGCTGTCAAACTTGGTTCCAATTTTCAACTGTTTACACTTGTATGTCTGAATAATAAATTCACTCACTGTTGTTTAAAATTCTGCCCCACTTTCGCTAATATGTTTAAAACATGACACTTTTAATTGTAATATTTTTACTAATTTTCCAAAAATAACATTTGAAAACCTAACCTGTACCATATTTAAAATTAAATATGGACAGGTTTCACTATTACCGACCTAGAAAAAAGCGAACAGAATGCGTAAGACATGCACGACCTCTTTCGAGCTGGCGCGAATTTCAAAAAAACGCCCGAAAAAGATCTTTTCGAATAGCGAAAGTGCATGTTGGGCGGTATCTCGTATACTAAACTACTTCCAATTATATTCCCTATTCTGCAACCCACTCGTGCCCACCCTGTAGAACTGACAAATCTTTTTTGCTTTCCCAACAGATTTTCAGTTTTCCCAACAAACCTATTTGTTGAACCAACGAAAAAGTTTGTTGTTGCTTTTTGCTTGCCAAAACTTTTTGTAAGGAGAACTAAAATTTTATTGAGACGGCAAAAAAAAGTTTGTTAGTTCTATATTTTTCTCCGTGTACAGCTGACTAAATCAATAAAATCAGTTTTCCCCAAGACTTTTCCACAATAATAAATTTTACTAGCTGAAATTTTAGGAGATGAAAAGGACGTATTAGCAGGTGGCTGGATATACAATTCTATTACCATCTCAGTCGGAATGTAAGCTTTTAAAAGAATCGTAACCTTTCTGAAATATTTGAAATGTTACTGAAACGTTGCTGCGAGATTTCTTGTGCAATGATACGTGTGAAGTTTTCGTGAAACATTGCGAAAGATTTCAAAAGTAAGAAAACGTTTCATTGCAATTGAAACCTTTCTGTAATCTTTCGTTTGTAATCTACGTAAGAAATATAAAAGAAATTTTTTTTTTAAATTGAAAATTTCCCTAAAACTACTGTTTACATGTAAATTCTATGTAAACTTATGAGTTTACGTAAAATTTATGCAAGGCTGCTTTTGAATTTTTATATTAAGTATACATGTCAAGTTTTTACAAATTTTACATAAAATTTAATCAAACTTGAAAATTTGTGCATAAAATGTATTCAAACTATTTCGTAAAACTGCATTTTTCTTACTATATTCCTTAATTTTAAAAACGCAACGGAGATATTTCAGAAATGCAAAAGAAACATTTCAGACACGTTGCTGAAATATCACAGTAGAAACGTCACCGAAACCTTACAGAAACGTTACCGAAACATTTCATTTTTAGAGATTTCAGAAAGATATGAGATTTCATTTGAAAGATTACTGAAATATTTTTGTATATATAAGCTTACATGCCGACTGGATATCAGAGATATCATTAATTTTTACAAGCATCTTAAATTTAATTTAATATAAATGGAATTTATATATTGACTTTTTCAAGTTTTAACATACTGTAACTTTCCTAATTTTCGTTTTATCGAAAAATGTTATTAGGATAATTGGTAGACATTTATGAGCACTATCAAAAACATTCTTACGTTAGTTTTTGGATCGCTTGGATAAAAGTCTAAATTTACTTGGGTTAATTATTCAAAAATTTAATCAGTTATGTTACTAAAATAAATAATAAATGTTTATTTATTGATAAATAAAATATTAGAATTAATAACCATCGTCGTTCGAAAGTTTAAGAGCAAAGGATCATTAACAATATATGTTTGGTACCAAATTAATTAGGTGAGTTTGAAATAAAGACCTGGGCTCGAATCCCAGCGCCGTCGAAAGCGTCTTTTTTCCACAGAAAGATTTTCAAATTCTTTAAAGATATGTTTGGTACATTTAAAAAAACAATTTAAATGTGGTTTGCTAAGAAAATTAATTTAACTCCATTAATTTAACCGATATTTAATGTATTTTGATAATAATATATATTTATAATATTAAATTTCTCAGTTAATATTAAATTTGTTATTATAATCAGAATTATTCTTACTTCATAAGAAATAGTTTGTGCAATTGATCGAATTGCTCCTAATATTGAGTAAATTAAATTAGAGGATCATCCTATAATTATTTTCTACTTTGTTGTTGTCTTTTTCTAAAGTTTAAAATCAAAATCTTATTAATAATATATTTGTAGCTAATCCTGATTTATATAATCAAATTTATTAATTGAAAAATATTTAACTAAACATTTTTTTATAAACTTGTTAAAACAATAACTAAATAGCGTGTTTTAACAAATTGTCTATAATTATGTATCCCAAAAAACGATTTCTTTTTAATTATTAATTTATAATAAATACAATCAATTTGATTTATTTATTCCAAACTCCTGAAAGTTATTGCTGGGTATTTCCTACACTTTTAGGCCTTTTTCAATGAATTAAAAAACCTCTAAATTCGGGAATTCTGAAAGTTGAAACAATGTTAAATAAAATTATTTTTTTAAAATCTCCTCTCACAAATATTTCCAAAACTGAATTCTCTTTGGATAAAAATATGTTCCAACCGATTGAAAAATGTAAGATGAAATTTGATTTCTCCAGAGATACATACTTTCTTTGCCCCACTGTTTGGTCACAAAAAAATTTTTGGAACATTGGACATTGGGATGTTCCTTGAACGTTTGTAGAATGTTACATAAACGTTTCTAATATCGTGTGCCCATTGGGATTTTTAAAAACTCATCTATATTATTTCCTACAATAAATAATCGATAACTTGCACTTTTACCAACACGAAAACTTGAATATTGATAATTGAAAATTTTCAAGTAATTTAAAAATCATCATTGACAATCTATAGATCATAGTTCTTGTGGGCTACTTAAAGGTTCACTTTTTAATCTCTGAAATTTAGAAAAGCGGTTCGATGTCCTCAAAGTCGGCGAACGACCTTTCTAGCGCATGATTATGAAGCAAACGGTACCTGCTTGAGGATTTTAGGGTGCAGTAGGAGAAGGGATACAAGTTCATTGACGGTTCTTTAGGTCATTTATGTAGGTTTGTCAGATGTGGAAAGGAGATATTTCGCAAGAGGCAGGGGATCTCTTGAGACTAACCGATCAAGTCATTGTGACCGATCTCAACCGATCTATCCCCACGTCTTTTAGTTTTGGCCTCTTTATTCACCGCTGCCAACGTACAGTTAATACTGGACCAAGTTGAAAGCATACCAGTCCCCACGTGAGAGAAGCTGCCACTTTGTTGAACTTTCTCGCGAGGACAAGCCGGTTTGTAGGGTTTCGGCGCGAACCGTGAAATACGTACCATGTTAATTTTTCACGATTATTGAGATTTATATAGTTATTATCGACTGAAAAAAGTATTTTACATCTAAAAATTCTGCAGTACTGGAGGAAAGCAGTGAAAGGTAAGATTGATCGTCTGTGCGAGTTGTTGTGTTTTGTGTCATCTGGATACTGAATGAATCCGGATGTTGAAAAATTATCAAAATTGGTTTTTTTATCGGCAGGGAAATATGTCCTATTTTGAATGGTGCCTTTTTTATAGGCCCTTTCCAGGTTCAAATTTGTATTTTCTATTTTTAATTAAGTCGTCTAAGAGACTGGATCTTATGGAGAGATCTTTCGCGGCCTCCAAAAATTATTTATTTTGCCTTTAAAACACTTGAATATTGTTAGGAATATTTGAGGTAAATTTCAGCAAAAAGTACCGAAAAAAGACCTCTCAATTAATCTCGACTTAAATTGAGGCTACACTGAGAAAAAAATGCTATTGAATCTATAGCATTTTTGCCGAAAGCATGTATACGCGCAGAGAAAAGATCAGTAAAATTTACAGGAAGTTCGATACTTATTTGGAAAACATGACTTTTCAGTAAATTTTACCAGAAGTTGAGTTTAATTAACAGATTTTCTGTACGTTTCACTCAGCGTCCAGTAAAATCTACTGAATACGAAAAAATCCGAGTTAAGTTGATTGTACTGTACGCTAAGTGAATTGTACAGAAAATTTGTTGATTGAACTCAACTTCTTATAAAATTTACTAAAAAGTCATGGTGTCCAAAAAAGTACCGAACTTCCTGTAAATTTTACTAATCTTTTTTCTGCGTGTATTATTGATTCAAAAAACATTCTATAAGAAATCTTACATATGCTACCAATTCTATAGCATTTTGATTTAAATCAATGATAAAAATGCATTTGGCAGAAATGCTATAGATTCAATAGCATTTTTTTCTCAGTCTAATTATTTAATTTTATATGAAAGAGTAAAACAAAGTTTTATCACTTTCTTCTGCTTACAGGCTTGTGTAATTGAAAGAAAAAAGTAATGATCGTGTGCTTAGAATAATTCAGGCAATTGATATTTGAAAAAAGTGATACATTTTTCCAGTTACACTGTATCTTTTTGAGCATTTATGTATATCCAAAAAATTAAGATTTGGTTTACTTGAAAACTGTAACTTTGAGATATTCAAATGTTTAATTCGAACTTAGCAAAAAGATTTGATTCAATGAAAGAAAATAATTTGTTCAAAAGGCTTTTTTTGATTCAAACTAAAGATTTCTTTGAATTAAATAACATTTGTTTAATTTAAACAAAATATCTTTGGGCCAAATAAGTATTCGTTTGAATCAAATAAATTTTTTTTTAAACAAATCAAATATAATTTAATTAGAATACATTTTTATTTGATTCAAAGATATTTTGTTTGAATTAAAAAAGTTTTATCTCATACAAATAAATCATTTTTTTGAATCAAAGAAAGTCTACAAACCAAAATTTAAATCAAATCTTTTTTCTGAGTGCGGTGGGAATTCTACGGGAGGTTCACATTTTAAATATCTGAAATTGATAACGTGAATATCGATTTATTTCTGTATATATATGACGTTTTATCTTCAGACCAACGCTAATTATATATATTAAAATTATAACTTTATTTTTTTGTATAAAATAAGTCATGAACTGCTCCACACTTTACTTTTTATGACATTAAAACTATTAAAAAAAAATATTGTTTGGAAAAGGGTCTACTTTTTACGTTCCATTAGTTTTGCTATTGATTTAAATGGGACAATTGTAACATCTGTCGCATCGTTACTAATTATCATCAGTCCTTAACAATTTTATATTGTAAAAGGTATTCAACATTTAAAAGAAGATTGCTCTAAAAAATACTGAAACTATCATATTGGAATTAGATAGTGATGGCATCATATATGAATATACATATATATATATATATATATATATTTTTTTTTTTCAAATTCCATTAAAACACAACTGTCTGAGCGAAAATCTCAGCTTGCGAGTGATGGAGGGTTGAAGGAAAAGCTGAGGTTCTGTTTGTGAATAAACGGATTTAGTAACTGTAACTGATCTCAATTTTATTTTGATATCTGTACACCCAGAAAAAGGTTTTATTTAAATTCAAAAAACCGTTTTTGGACTTAATTTTTTCAATTCGAAGTAAAAATGCCCTTAGAACAAATATGGATTTGTTTGATTTTAAGAAATCACCTTTTTAGCCTTTTTTAAATGAAATAAATTATTTCATTAAATTAAAGAAAATATTCCTGTTAATCACATTAGAGATGTACTTATGCGACTGCGCAGACATTCATTTCTTAAATTCAAAGGAGAAATAATAATCAAGAAATTTCTTTAAAACAACGAAACTTTTCTTTGACCGCATAGCAATTCACAAATTTGTTTGATTCAGAAAAAAAAGTTTTCAATCACAGAAACTTTTTTATGGGTGTATAGTTTTTAAAATATTTTCATTCCATGAGGAAATATAAAGATTATATAAATTGTAGATGCGTTTATTAAATTAAAGTTTTCATTTTATGCAATTACGTGCGCTTGAAAGATGAAGGTGAGATTGGTATTTGAAAGTGAAAATTTCTGCTTCAGTGCATTGACTTCTGAGAGAAATGCTGAGCTCAGAATAAAATTCTTAGTTACCACCAAGAGCAAAAAATCAATAATGCATTTAATATACTACATATAGTAACTTTCTTTTAAACTGAGTCTGGCTTGAAAAGCAGCTTTATAAAAATATTTTCTACTTTCACTCTGTTTGAATATTGAAAAAAACCGAACGTTACAGGAAATTTGAGACTATTTTTGAACATAACAAGTTTGTTCAATATTTGTTAATGAGTAACAATGTTTCAAAAAATTATTTCAATCATAGACATTGATGATTAATTAATAAATAATAAGATTCTGAGTTCATAAATAAATAATAATGCAGAAATTCTAGTAAGTTTTAACTTTCCAATGAATTTTATCTTTACTTTTATATTTACTGTTAATTTATTTAAAAATTGTAATTTTCAATTATTTTTAAGAAATTTGCGGCTGAATTTGAGACTAATAGCTTGAAAACTCATCTTCTAAAAGCTCAAACGGTTTTGAAAAAAGATGTTTTGAGAAAAATACGTGTAGAGGCGTGTATTTCGCTCGATTTTCATGAATTGTTTTTTAAATGAATGATTCATTTTATATTTTTGAAAATTAGCATATGGTTTATTCATATTTTAAAATAATACAAAAAATTTATTTTTTATTTTAATTATTTAAAATGGCCGATGTACACTGCATTTTTCTGAGAAGGTCGCAGCGAGACTTCTCGATCGGCGGACATTGTAGCCTCGGTTCTATTAATCTGAAAATAAAAACCAAAATTCCGGATCGATAAATAACTTGTTGAGTTATCGTGCCCGCCGATTTGAAAAATATAGTTTTGAGAAAAACGCGCTTAAAGTTTGGTTACATAAAAATTCAATGTTTGTAGTGACTTACCAATTAGTCAGCAATTCCAGCGCCACATAATTATCCTTCGGTAGCCTCATTTTTTAATTTTTATTCGAACTCGTATCACTACGAACTCAAATTCATCTTAACGTCCAAACAAAAGTATAATTCAAAACTTCAAGAATTCCAAACCGTTCGAATTCTCAAAATACAACCAAATTTGGACCAAAAAAGTGTCCTAGGATTAACGATTATGAAAAACCAACACTGAGAAAATAGATTTGTAAAATCAACAAAAATATTTTCTTGGCATTTATGCAACCAAATTCTTTTGTTTTACCAACAAAAAATGTTCTTAAATCAATTAGATTTTGGTTACTTCAACAAAATGTTTGTTATACAAATTTTTTCTTAGTTAACGGCTAAATGATTTTCAGCTTCCTTTTTGAAGTATTAAAAATGTTTAAAAGATCTGACTAAACGGTAACGTAAACCAGTTACATCTTGGAGTGTACACAAAAAAAATTTTTTCATAAAAAAGTTCAGAACTTACACCCAAGTCCGAACTTTTAATAAGAATTCCGGAACTTAAAGTAAAAGTTCTAAAACGGTTTCCTAATTTAAGGCCATGGATTTCTTGTAAAATTTCCACTCAAAAGAAGTTGACAAACGTTCTTTATCGTTTTCTGTTGGACTTCCCAAAATTCCAGGAAGACATTTTGTAAAATAAGAAAGTTATCTAACACGAAATTTTACAGGAATTTGGTCACGTGATTTGGTTGATCCATGGCCTTAAGAAGTATATCAAGTATAGCACCTAAAGTATTACAAGATTCCTGACTGAAGAATTAGATTTGTCGTTTTAAATATTCCATTCCCCCCAAAAGTAGAAGATTCAGTTTCTTCTGTGTTTGCCTAAAAGTGTGTATGTCTCCAACAAAAGAGGGGGTACGAAGAAGGGAGAACGGAGAAACACGGATTATAATTTTTTTTCCATGACTCAACCTTGAATTTTTCCGGAACTGTTTCTTCATTCTTCAATCGACTCCTGTTGAGACTTTACTGTTATACCCTATGAATACTTTTAGAAATATTTTCTGATCAAGAAATTGTTCATCATATTTTCTTTAACTGAATTAAAGGAATTTCCAATTGATTCTTTTTAAGAATATTACTGCATAGTTCCTGTGTGGTAACATTTGATGGATCTGATAGGGCCCAATTCGGACCGTTTAAACGCTAATATGGCCCTAAAAAGACGTTCATAATCGGGCGCAGATTAGAAGTGTAACGTTTTTACATGGACTTGGTCTACATTAGACAATCTAATCTGGTCCAGACTGGTATCAGTGGCGTAACTACGATAATGGGGGCCCCAGATATGTTTTCAGTAGGGGGCCCTTTATCCGAAAAATATGACAATATAGGCTACGAAACCATCGACTGCAGCACTATTCTCATAGTTAAAATTCAAAATTCAATCAAAAATATTATAACAAATGTCAAAACAAAATTTTTTTTTCAAAGGATATGACTTTTTGGGTGCCCCAGACAACCTACATGGCCAGCCTGGCAGTAGTTACGCCACTGGCTGGTATTTAGAACTGCATTCAGAATTGTTACTAATATCCTTTATCTTTGAACTTTAAAAACTCCCCTGCAGATTACTGTTTGTCCAATCTAGTGCGTTTCGCATACCCAGTATAAGAAGGCTTGAATTGAATAGAATTTAAAAAATTAATTCCATTTAATACCTAATTTTTCCTTTGTGTCTTATTCTGTTAATGGTGAAAGAAAAAAGACAAAACCCAATCCATGTTAATTCACCTAGGAAAAGAAAATAATGTGAATTAAAGGGAAATTAAAAAATACGTGAATGCAAAGAATATAATAGAAATTTTATTCTGCTTTGCGGAATCAAAATAAATTTTTTGTTACGCAAACCAAACACTTTCTTATCAAGTTCACGTTTAGAAGTTATTTAATTTTATTATATATTTGTTTGTAACTTTCTAAAATGCATGAAGTTCATTTAATTTGTACCTAGAATTCATAAGAATAAAATACCTACGAAAAAATTTTCAAATATTGGAAGTAAAAGTACACAACCTCTCCTCAATATAAAGTAGAATTCGTTCAAATTAAATGTTTCAAATTTATATTCCATGAAAAAGAATCAAAAGCAGTTTCATACACTTAATGATTTCAGGAATTGGAATATGAATTAAATAAAACTATAACGTATTCCTCTCAACGGAAAACAAAACAATGTAATATAGATAATCTTTGCGGGAACTAGAACGAATTAAACAAAGTGGAAATATATTCTCCTTTATGGAATTCAACGAAAATGAGAGTACGCTTTGTGAATAGAATAGAATTAAGATTAAAGTAGTGTACGTTGTATTGCTCCTGAATATTAATAAATTGGCCAATTTTTCCAACAACGTACCAATTTATTAAATAGAATAAACAAAATTGTTACTTTCACGTTAAACCGTGAAATTTTTAATTCTATTCAATTCAAGCCTTCTTACTGGGTAGTTTTACGTTTCTTAGACATAACAGACTCGATTACTCATAAATATAAGAATATTTAAACTATTTAAAGAATTTGAAAATCTTTCTGTGGAAAAAAAGACGTTTTCGACTTCGTTGGGATTCGAGCCCAGGTCTTTCGATTGCCGCTGTTCACAATTATAAAATAAAAGAGTCGATGAATTAAAATTTTTCTGAATTATTGAGGAAATAGTTAAGAATAATAAAATCATATTGAGACGATAAGTAAATTAATTGTCGCCTATTTCTATAATTAACTGATTCATTTTATTATGTACACAGAGAAAAATAGCATCTGGTCATAATGACTAGGAATAAAGTAGTTGCAAATAAAAAAGTGACTGTAACGAGGGAGACTTGTTGTCGTTACTTGACCCATGGCTACAGTAACATGATTTGTAGTCATGGTAGCCATATTCTGAATACCTGGTCGTAGCGACTATTAGTTAACATCGTTGAAACTGTCCTTAACTCTTAAACCTAACTATGAGAACTTGAAACATTGAGTTGTCATGGCTAAAATAACGTAGTCGCTATAACCAGTGGAGCAAACTTCACACTCGTTGAATTCGCTGTGTATTGTTTCGAGTAATGCATATTATTTTTCATAGCAACTGATAGCAACTATTTTGAGAATTTGATTTGAAGTGTCGAGCGGCTCGAAACTGTGATTTTAAATCCTACTACTTTTAAAGTTTCAACCCGCTCTACAGAAGCCGCGACAGATTTTCAAAAGAGGTGCTATGAAAAATACAATGTTCCACGTAGTGATTTCATGCATTTGATTTTAGGAATTTGATTTAACATAACTTTATAGTTGACACTTACATATAGTGACTGTGACAACATTACATAGTCGCTGTGACTACATTACTTAGTCACTGCGACCACTTTTAGTACCTACATTGACGGGTCAACCATTGCTTGAATTCAGCCACAAAAAGTAGTTAAGGACATTTTCAACTACATATATCACGTCACTATGCCCAGGATTTTTTCTCAGTGTATAATTGTATAATCAATTTTTAATGATCCTTGTCTGATTGGATTTAAGTCCGGAATTTATCTGATTATCTAGAAACACTTAGAAAATCTTCCAATCACGCTAGTATTATCAGGTCCAGGTTGGAAACTGATCAGACCATTTTAAATAGACTATCTTGATATGGCCCTAGTGTGACTTTCGACTGACACATAATTTTTCTACACGGATTCTGGAAAATTTTGTAAACAGTTGCTAACTTTTCTCATAATTGTTCTTCAGATTCCTATTTACTTTCGTTTGAACTTTTCATGCATTTTTTCCGCATTACAAACTTAGGAACGAAGTTCGGGACTTTTTTTATGAACAAATGTTTCCCGTGTTAAGAACAATAATTAACAAAGAATATTTTAACACAACATAATACTTTTGTCATATTGTCACACCAAAACGTAAACATTATGTTTTCAGATATGATATAGAATAAATACTCAAAAAATATTGGCAGAATTCAGTCAGGCTTCTCAATAAGAGCGCTCACAGGGCTGTAGGGGAAAGAATTTCCGAGAAGTGTAGTACCCCTACTCTCTACAGAAAAGCTCGCTCGCTCGAAAAATGAATCTGGTGGCATTTAAAAAAAGCACGGTAGTGGGGGTACTGCTCGATCACGGATTAGGGAAAACGCTTTTATTGAGAAGCCCGACTGTATATAAAGAGTGCACTAATAAAAGATTGGTTGTTCCATCCAATTAATTGGTTGGCACAACCAGAAGCTGGTTGGTGTTATTATTCTGAATAGTTACACCAAGGAATTTGTGGTTATGCTAACCAAGAATTGTTTGTATTGACCAATAAATTAGATGGTGCTCCAGAGTCTAACGAATTGGATGGGACAACCAACCTTTTTCTCAGTATCAGTACGTGTAAAAATATAATTGATCTCTTAATATGTTTATGGAAAAAACTTGTTATTAGCAATTCCTACTCCCTGAGGCAATTATTTGGTTATGGCGACCAAAATTTAGTTGTCTTAACAAATAAATTTGATTGCTATACAGTTAAGATAATGTTTTGTTGGATCAACCAAACTTTTTTATTGAATCTCCATTCAACCAAATAAAAATGCAGTTGTAACAAATTCCTTTTGTATAGGTATCTTAGTGAAGTTCGCTATATTCAAAACATTTAAAAATACTGTATGACGCGAAAATTTTGCTTTCTGCGTAGAAGCAGAAGAGATCTAGTAAGTTCCTAACTAGTATTGTTTTCATTGAAGAGTGCAAAAAAATATCAAAATGAAAACAGGTTATCAGGACATCAGGATTTTATAAAAGAGAAGGGTCTTTGAAAGTCCCCAACTTAACCAAAGCTTTTAACCCTTAACTCTCTTAATAAAATAGTATAATTTTTTCAAAATAGTCAGAAAGACTCTCTTTTTATGTTCAGCTCAGTTATCCGCTCAGAGTCAGACTAAATTTTTTAATCCTCCGAATACCGGGTGGGGTCCCTGGCTACCCCACGCTCTTCTCAGGAAAAAAAACCGATAGAACGCGCGTCTCTTTGAATTGCGTATCTGTCATTTGCATATTCAGGATATAAAAATTCAATCGGATGGTGACACTTGGAATCTGCCATTTGTGCGCAATGTTTCAAATCTGCCATTCGACATTGGTTAAATTGTTGAGTGAATAGAGTTAAATAAGACTGACTAACCTCAAATAATTTCTAATGACAATGTACGATTCATTGATGTTCGCATGAATCGGTTGAAATTCCAAATGAAATGGAGGTCTCAAAAGGTCACTCTGAATAAGAGAAATACGATAAAAACAGAGCAACTTTCAATGAGCGTGAATCCGCAATGTGGAGGTTACCTCAGGTTATGTTAAACTAAATGGAAAATGCAGATTTCAATTGTATACAATGAATTGTTTGGAATGAGAAGTATAAAATTATTCATTCAAATTGGAGATTAAATAATAATTAAACGAATGAAAAATAAATTAGTTTTATAACATTTTAAACGTATACTAAATAAAGGAAATATAATAATGAAAAACAAAATATAAATTATTTATAATGAAGTAATAATTAACTAATGATGTATTTTAGCTCTGAACGAAATTTTAAATCAATTACAAAATATAATCGTATTCTTATAATAAATAACTAAAATTAGCTAGGTGTGACTTGAAATGAAAGTAAAAAGAAAATGTGAAGAAACTTTTTTTGCAAAATGATTTTCATTATATATATATCAGAAAAGGTTTTTTCTTCTGCCTATATTTAATAAATTTTGAAATTTCATTAAAACTGTTACTTTTATAATTATTTATAACCTTCTTAGAAAATAATAAACCTATACACCTCCTTCATTCAAAATATTAAAATATTTCTAAATTAGTTAGATAATTCCATTGGTTAATTAAATAATTAAGCTGCTTCAAATTAACGATTATTTACTTTAAATACATTATTTTCTATCGGAAATATTGGTTTTCAATCTGTTAATGCTGATTCATAATCTCTGTTGAATGGGTCCGAGAAAAAATTTCATGACCCATTAAAATAACTGATTTCTCATTAAAAAGTCACTCTAACCAATGGGTGGCAATCTGGAATTCCAGTGACAGATACGCAATTCAGAACACCTCAAAACTCATTCAAACGCAAGTGAATGGTTTTTTGTTTCCTGGGTTGTTTTCCTAAGTAAAATTATGTTAAATTTTTCACTCGGTATTCGTAGGGTTATGATAATCAAGTTACTTTTCCAAGATGGTCAAGTTGAACATCATGTTTCAACTTATTCTTGTTGACACTGCAGGATGATCAAATTGACCCCCTGTGATAATCAAGTCGAACATCTTTTTTCACCCTCTAAAGATGGTTAGTTCGGGCATCTAAAAGGCTGTCTTATAGTTGACCCTCAAATATAGTCAGCCTGAGATTCTAGCTATTCAGATTTACCTTCTATTTTTTCCGTCTTGAAAGAAAAAATTTTTTTCATGCTAATCATGTTTAAAACAAATAAAAACCAAATTTCAGTAATTTCAATAAAATTACCCGTTAAAAGCTATCGCTAAAATTTTAGTTTGAAAATGTGACTTGATATATCAATTAATTTGGATTGTGCGTGTTTCAGACAATGACAGGCATTATAAACTCAACGACAACTTTTATAAACGATGCTTATGACTACTACCTATGGACATTGTCACTTTCAGGTAATGTAACAATCACTTATCAACTTACTCGAAGATTTGAAACTTCATTTTATTATTTAGATGTTTTAGTTTAGCATTATTGAAAAATTAAAAGTAAAATAATACAAAAAAGTTCTACTGATATATGTGTATTATTCCTATGCGATTATTTTAATTTGAGATAACATGCTTGAAAAATGATTAACAAGCTCTGTTCTCTAAATCTGAATCAGTCAAAATTAGACTAAATTAAAATCAGTGATCCATTTTTGGCTTTACAATCCGTCAATTTTGAAAGATAATAAGTGAAAATGACTGATTATATAGCTGAAAAGAGTCTACTGGTTTTACTTCAGTCAAATTTTAAGTGGTTCATATGAAAAAAGTACGTTAAATGTATTCATGATTCATGGAACTATAGAGATTGGAAAAAATGCAGATATCAGAACCAACAATCTGTAAAGATAGTAAAGAACAACATTCATTTTAAAAATGTAAAATAAAATCAGTAAGCATTATTGTTTTCAATCATTGTAGATAAACAATTAAGAATTCTTTTATAAACGACTATCACTATCTAAATAATTCTCAGCAATTTTTTTTCTAATTTCTTTTTCTATAGAAAAATCTAAAATTAATTAATATAAATTAACATTATTCCGCAACCAATATATGGTTGATCAAAATGCAATAAATTATTTTTGTAATTTTCACAAACTCACAGTTTTTTGGAAATCTAATTGAAATTGTTTCTATCTTTTAGACAAGAGATCAAGAGGGTGGCTGCTTGTGGATTCCCCGAAACCAACTTTAATTTATACAATATTATACCTTTTCATTGTATGGGTGGGACCAAAGATAATGAGGAGAAGAAAAGCCTTCAAACTAACATGGCTTCTTGTGCCTTACAATTTGGCAATGGCATGTCTTAATGCATACATTGCTATCCAGGTGAACTTTTTAATTTTATTTTTTTATGTAAACTCTTAAAAAAATATAGCTAGTGAGCTTTCAAAGTGTTGAAGTGAAAACTAATAAATGAAATGAAACTTTGGTCAGTGTTAGTTTAAAGTACTAGAAACATTCTATTTTAGAAAGTATTCGTAAAACGTGTCCAAAGAAAGTACTAGCAAAAATGTTTAAACATGTAAACATTTTTACTTTACTGCTAGTAAAGATTCAATTATATTTGTATAGAAATTAAGTAAAGATACTGATATAAAATACTTCACACCTTGACCATCGATTCGGGTGCATAAAGAGGACACTTGAAAAGACTCTTTGGAAGTGCAAGAGTAAAGAAAAATTAACATAAGAAGAGGGTTAAGGGTGTAAGAGCAGAGCGTAGGAAAAATCGGTTTGCAAATACTTGTATACTATCATTCAGTAAATAAGTTCATTTTGTTTTGATTATAGTTTAAATTTTAATTATTTCATATTATTATTGCATTTTCAATGCCTAATATAAGCTTTAGGACAACATATGAGAGGCTCTTAAAATATTTTTGAGCAAAAAGGCAGAATATTTAAAAAAAATCGAGAAAACAGGAATAGAGGAATAAAATGTTACATAAGACAAAGTCGGGTTCGTTTAAGAGAGAAAGTAAGACTCACTGACTTGGAAAATCTCTGTTATCTGTTAGGAACGGAACTAAACTTGCACTCGGAGCAAGGAGAACCACTTTCATTTGCTAGAAAGCTGGTATTACTTTAAAGGCCACTGATGTTGTCTAGCAATAAAACAGAAGTGTTGCAAATTTTCAAACTTGTATAAAAAAATGGAAGATGATACTTATAAGTTATTTTTTATGATTTTTAGATCTGAATAATATTAGAACAGTTGTATTGTATAATTATTGACTGAGGTAATGAAAACGAGATTGAAAGAGGTAGGCGTTTATTTGAATAGACAAAGAGATAGGAAGAGATAGAGGTGAATATATAAGGGATAGAAAGAGATACAGGTTGATTAGACGAGGGATAAGCTGGGATAAATTTTCCCTATCTCTTTCTATCTAAGAGATATGATGCATTTGAAAATGATAGAATTTCTATCTCTTTACTTCCAGCAGGAATAGGACATATCCAATCTTAAATAACAAAGATTATTTTCATTGTTTCTTATAAATATATTTTTATCTGATTTCAGTTATTTATTGCCTCTACAAAGTTACGATATAGTTACGTTTGCCAACCAATTAGACACATATCGCGACCAGAAGAATTACAGGTATGAATGAAATAATATTTTTGTTATATAGTGTGCTAAAAGTATCAATTGTAAATAAAAGACGAAGGAGATCGTATTATATCGGATAATAGAAGTTGCATTTCTATATTACAAGATATTCTCTTACCAAGAATGTTTCCGGCTATTAATATTTATATTCCAATTTATATAGTTCCATTTTGAATATTAGGAGTGTTAAAGACACACGTACGACATTTTCTATACAAAATAGATTTTTACATTTTTTGTTTTTTGTTTTTACTCACATTCAAAGACTCATTGTTCCCACATTTATTTTATTTTCAACTTTGGTTTTTAATTTTTCACGGTGCAACAAATATTTTCTGAGTTAAATCGATTTTTTCGAAAATGATATCATTGGCTCCGAAAATCAGATAACTTCCTATATACAATATGAGAGAAGGGTGTTTTTATGAAGTTATTTAAAAAATTTTTTTCTATAATCATTCCATAGAGTATTCCGTTTAGAAACCTGTAAATGATACTCTACAGGTACGTGTACGGAAGTAGTTGTGTAATCGACACAGAAACCTGTTCAAGAGCATGTGAAGGTTCATTACCAGTACAGGTTCCTGCGTATAGAAACCTGCCCCGATTCTTCACCCTCGCACGTTCCTGTAAACGATCCTCTATACGATCGGACATGAAATTTTTTTCAAAGAATCGCCTGCTATAATCCCGGTTAGGTTGCGGATAAAATCCGGATATATTTTGTCACTTTTTGGTATCTATCAGGAACTCTATACAGGTTTTGATTCCGGATTGTATCCAGCCTCTGTCCGTGTTTTATATGGGTTTTTTATTTTATTCTATTCCGTCACTATGAGGTCCTAATCGGGACTATATCAGGGTAATAATGAAAATATCTATCCGGCCGCTATCAGATGCTTACACGGATTTTCATTCCGGGTTGTATCCGGTCTCTATCCGTGCTTTAACCTATCTGGTTATAATCGGTACATATAAACTCGGTTAAGCATATATTGTGGGACTGTTTCTTTTCTAGTAATAATATATACCTAGAAATGATCTGGATAGACCCGGATAGATGCCGATTTTGAATTGAAAGAAAATGAGTTTACATTTCAATGTTCTATATAGGTTCCAGATAGACCCCGGTCAAGCCTATATTGTAGGACTTTGTTTCTTTTCTAGTGATAATACGCAGAAGCAGGTCCCAGAAAGACCTGGTTGGATGCCTATTTTGACCTTGAATAAAATAAATTTCTATTTCTGTGTTCGGGACAGGTCCCACATAGACCTGGTCAAGCATGCATTGTATTCTATTTGAATGTCGTGAATAGATCCCAGATAAACCTAAGTTCTGATGAAGGAACCTGTAACAGGAACTTTCTACTGGGAGTGAAAACTGAGAAATAAATGCTATAGGCACCGTGCGAAGTCATGGTAGGGAGAGTTAAATCGACGCCAGCGCACGCAGTGGATAATTTAGGCGTTACAGGAGGCTGTTTTATGTTTCCGAGCAATCAAAATACATGTGCAAATCTAAATTTTGTTTTAATTTAAAAAATATAGCTGAAATGAGCCACCGAAGTTGTTGTGTTGTGAATTGTAAAAATACAAGCAGCAAAAGTGAGTGTAAATTTTATAAATTTCCAACGTCTAAATGGAAAATAAATCAAAGGAATAAGTGGGTATAGCTGCAGTAAGGAAGGCAAAAGTTATTATTTCTACGGAACTCTTGGACATCTCGTACATGTTCTGATAGAACAAGATTTTTACCTTTAATTTTCGTTTGTGTTTGAAATTCTATTGTATGTTTAATTGATTGAAAACTTGTTTTAATAATTATATCCATGATGAATTTGAATCTGAAAATAAACAATTAATATTTATTCACTCAACAAGTGCCTAAAACTGTCATCATGAAATTACAATTTAATTCTTTATTATTTTTCTAGTCTGTTTTGATCTGTCATTAACTTAAAGTAGTCGTCATGACAAAAAACAGTCTCTGGAAAAAGAAGTTTTTCTATGATTTCAAGACTGAGAATTATATCATCAGCCGTGTCATATGTAAGAAAAGACACTATTTTTAATGAAAAAATTTAAAAATTACGAAAAATAATATTTTAACAATGTTTTTTATAATAGGATATTTCTTTACTATCGCTTCTTACCAATTTTTTGAAAATGATTGAAGTTTCTTAAATCATAGCTTATTTTTTCGGGGGAAATATTCTCTACAACTTAACCGTTTCCAATTTTTGAAAATAAATCAATTATTATCAAATACAGCAATTTGTTTATAAAAAATTTGTTTTGGAAAATTGATTTTTAATTATTCCAGCCATTAAAGAATTTATTTTCAAAAATTGGAAACGGTCAAGTTGTAGAGAATATTTTCCCCGAAAAAATAAGCAATGATTTAAGAAACTTCAATCATTTTTTAAAAATTGGTAAGAAGCGATAGTAAGGAAAAATCCTATTACAAAAAACATTATTAAAAAATTATTTTTCGTAATTTTTACATTTTTTCATTAAAAAGAGTGTCTTTCCTTACATATGACACGGCTGATGATATAATTTCGAGTCTTGAAATCATAGAAAAACTTCTTTTTCCAGAGACTGATTTTTGGCACGACAACTACCTTAACCTTACATTTACTGGTTTCTATATCATTTTTATTATGGAAAATACTTACTTTTTACTGCTGATTTCACACAAATACTTCACAAGGAAAAACAATCGAATTTTAAAGTGAATCAAATTGTTTTTTTGTTTGCTTTTTTATTGATAATAAACATTTTTATAACTAAGTCCCATTATAATACATTATAAAAGTTCTCGAACAGCCTCCTTTAGTTCACTCATGCTATGGCGCTGCAGTCACGCACGGTGCCTATTTAATCTATAGAATTTCTGCCAAAGGCATATATAGTATATCATTGATTCAGATCAATATGCTATAGGATTGGTGGCATATGTACTAGTGTGTTTGATATTAAGGTGATATTTCTATGATATGGCGCCACTAATAACAAACGGCTATCATTGTTGACAAGTTCCAACCTTCAAAACTCATCTGTTAAAATGTGAGCCAAATCCATTCATTAGTTTACAAGTTACAGTGTCTAAAAGCAACCAACTTCCGAATTTTTTGCAAAGATGGAAAAAAGTGAATTCTGATCTAAAAATTTAACTAAAAATCAAAATTGCTGACCCACTTTTAGATTGAAAGTTATTTTTTTAAAGAATATGTTGCATTATAAAATTCGTAAAACAGGAAAAAAGACTGCATACATAGGGACATGGTTTAACCTAAGAATTGTATTTTGAATTCCATATATCATTTTAACCAATGCGGGAAACACACTAAGTGATCGACCAATCACAGTTCTCGATTTTAACAGAATGGAGAACACCTTGATCTTAAGAGAAAAGAATCAATTCTCAAAAGAATCAACTTCTTTTCGCCGAAAAAAATCGATCTTCAAAGAATCGAATCAGAATCAAACATCCCTATTAAACGCTACTTTTTGCGTGGAAAAACCTTATCAGAAACATAGGCCAAGCTCGATGTTTATTATTCGGACTCTGCTCCATCGTATGGAATGGTTCAGAAGTGGTTTACCCAATTTCGTTGTAGTCGTACGAGCACAGAAACCATACCAAGTCCAGGTCGTCCAAATGAGATCACTATACCAGAAATGATCAATAAAATCCATGATATTGTTTCGAATGACCCGAAAGTGAAAGTGCGTCAGATAGCTGAGATCGTATCCGTGTCAACTGAATGCGTGGTCAATATTTTGCATACACATTTGTGCATGAGAAAGCTATGTGCAAGCTGGGTGTCGCGATTACTGACACTCGATCGAAAACGCATTCGTGTGACCATTCTGGAGCAAAATTTGGCTTATTTTAACCGCAATCCGAAAGAGTTTTTGCGTCGATTTGTGACGGTGGATGAAACATGGATCCACCACTAACTCCGGAATCACGTGAAGGGTCAAAACAGTGGGTCAAACCTGGTGAAAGTGCACCAAAGCATCTGAAAACGCAACAATTGGTTGGGAAAGTTGTGGCTAGTGTATTTTGGAATGTACATGGAGTAATCTTCATCGATCACCTTGAGAAAGGAAGGACGATTACCGGAACATATTATGCTGCATTATTGGATTGATTGGTTGACGATATCAGGAATAAACGGCCACATTTGAAGAAGAAAAAATCCTTTTTCATGATGACAATGCACCATCTTACACATCGATTATTGCACAGGCAAAAAAGCATGAATTGGGTTTCAAATCGCTTCCGCATTCACCGTATTCTCCAGACCTGGCCCCTAGCGACTATTATATGTTCCCAAACCTCAAGAGATGGCTGTGTAGTAGACGTTTTGAGTCGGAGGAAGAACTTGAATGGGAAACAGAAGGGTATTTTGAAGTGTTTGCACTGAGAAAAATGGATTGTAAACGGTAATGAAAAATATGTTACCGGGTATAATCTTGGACTATTAACTATGGGATAGCGATCTAGATTATTAAAACCATAATCTGTAGATGTTAAAAAAAAAGATAGTATCGGATAATATCTTGGATTATAAACTGAAACATACCAGATTTAACGCGTGCAAAACAAAAGAAAGATAGAGGGGAGAGCTTTGTCACTCAGAAGAGGGGAGGTTTCAGTGGGAACACATACACAAATATTATTCTCATACCTTATTTAAGTACACAATGCTACACTATTTATAATCGCATACGCTTGAAATTAAATTTCAGAATTCGCTTTTGGGTTCGAACCCTCTAACTCTACCTATATCTACATTAACTAAACGCATTCCGAACGCCTAAAGCCTCTCGGCTATTCTCGCTTGCCATATTCCGAAATAAATGTCGCTTATAAGCCACTACTGAGTTGGGCAGACTTGGATTCGAGTCTACGAAGCTATTCAGATAACGTTGGAAGCACTCGGATTTCGATGCCATAATATGAATAAATGTAATAAAACCTCGGTTTTCCTCATTTTAAAACACTATTGTACTAAACCTTCATTCAATCTTATCATTTACTCTAACGAAAAGTTTCTCAGTGTAGGTTTATTATCTGCAGATGTTACGAATTATTTTCTGAAGATTATAAGAATATAACATCTGGAGATTATGTTTAGTAATATCTTTATATATTAGATAAAGATTATAGATCATAAGCTTGAACATATTTTATGTTACCGAATACTATCCTTACTTTTAACATCCAGGTTTTATGATCAGTTTTTCTCAGTGGACAAATCGTATTATTTGGAATGCATAGAAAAGTTGAAAGATCATTGCACTCGTATCGAGCTAAAAGGAGAGTACATTGAGAAGTTAAACCGATTTTTGCCAAAAAAAAGTTTTTGTTCATTTTATCATTTCAATATCAAACACCCTAGTATTGGTTCTTATAGCATTATTTTTCAATCAATAGCATACAGGCTTTTGGCAGAAATGGTATAGATTAAATAGCATTTTTTTCAGTGAAGTATAATAGACTATGTTAAAAAAGAGTCTTATTACTTCCAGTAGGAACTGTTACCAAGCTGCTTTTAATTATCATATATCATTACAAATTTCAGATCGCTAATGCAGTATGGTGGTACTATTTCAGCAAACTTCTTGAATTTTGTGATACATTTTTTTTCATCTTGAGGAAGAAAGATAATCAACTGAGTTTTCTACATGTTTATCATCACTCAACTATGTTCTCGTTGTGGTGGATTGGCATTAAATGGGTTCCAAGCGGATCTAGTAAGTAATACGTTAATTTCCTTTTCGTATATGTTTATATTTTATGTGTAATTTGTATGGTTTTTTGTTAATTTTAATTACACATGCATAAAATACATTAAATTTTTTGTTATTTTCAAACGATGTGTAATAATTTTAAACGATATAATCCGTGAATATTATTGCAACACGGAAAAAACAACCAGTGAGCATTGCAGCGGTGTTTTAAGAACAAATCCGATGGAAAAACTTTCTATGCCGAACTACGTCTACTTTCTAGGTCTAAGTATATAAAATTTATACGTATCAGAAATATAATAATTTCTGCGAATTTTTATAATTTTGTGCGCAATATTTTACGAAAAATGGAGACTTTTGTCATACTTTTTTTTCGTAGGTATGTAATAGCATATTTTACGAATACGTAGAAAATTGTGTAATATTATGTTTTTTATATTGAAAAGAATACAGTAAATGTTAGTTTAGTTAAAGGGTATTGCAGTTCCATAGCTCGGAAAGAAAGTGAATATAAATTATTTTTAGTGGACTTTATTGCATATACTTTAAAGTAAGTTTACAAATTTCGTTGCAACATTTTCTCACAAAATGTCGACGCTCGAGCTGAATAAAGGAAGTACCCTTTTTCTGACAGTGTCCCGCGGCCAGACAGATTTCTCGTCCAATTTTTGACCGGGAATAAAAATCCGAAATGTTTTGAGTTCAAAATAAGATTTGCCTTAGAAATACCTAAGAAAATTAGAAAATATCAATTTTTGATCAAATCGTGTGTTCCAACGATGTGAATTTTAGTAGGGTTCTTACACTGAGAAAAAAATGCTATTGAATGCATAGCATTTCTTTCCAAAAGCATGTATATCCCGGATTCAAATCAATATGCTATAGAATTAGTAACATATTCATTGGTTCTTGTAGTATATTTTTATGAATTCATAGTATACGTGCTTTTAAAAAGAAATGCTTTTGATTCAATAGCATTTTTTTCTCAATGCACATGAAAAAATATAATTTACTTATTTTGTCATAAACTTATGTTTCAGCTTTCCTACCAGCGATGGTTAATAGTTTCATCCACGTTCTTATGTATTCTTATTATGGACTGGCAGCTTTGGGGCCCTCAATAGTCAAATATTTGTGGTGGAAGAAGTATTTGACAATTCTCCAACTTATCCAGTTTACCACAGCCCTAATTCTTGGTATCAATGGTATCCGGTCTGGGTGTGATTTTCCTCTTTGGATGCAATATGCCCTTGTAATTTACATGATGTCCTTTATTGTTCTGTTTGGAAACTTTTACGCCAAAGCCTACATCGCAAAGGTAATTTTTTTTTTTATTTATATACATGAGAACATCCTTACACATTAAGTCGGTTAAAAATCAATCCGACTTAATCCGGTTAATTTCGGTTTAATTCAAGACTTCAATCCGCATTAATCCGTCTCGGATTGATCTACACCGAATTTTCAATTCGAATTCTTCCAACCAATCCTTTATTTGGATTGGTTCGAATTGATGCCTCGGGATGAACTGGAATGAATTGAATTGAATCGGATTAATTTTTAACCGATTTGCATCGAACAAGATTCAAATTTTTTTTCTGATTGTTCGAAATGGCACAAAATATCTTTAATTCACTGACAAGTGAAGCTACGGAAGTGTCACTCGCTGATTCGAATGAAACTTTGCAAATTTGCAGAGTTTGGAAAAATAATCGACACGTATTCTTTTATATCAACGAAGGTTCAAGTTTAAGGGCGGAAACAACTCTTCGCACTTGAGGAGTGGTTTTCACTTTCGAATTGTAATTTTTGTTGTTTTTAATATTTTTTTCTTTTTCATTGGCTTTTGTGTCATTTTCAAAAAATTTCTTTTATTTGCATTCTCTCATTCGTTATATTGCCTGAAAAATAGTAATCAGTGAAGAACTGTTTCATGTACAAAGATTTCGCCACTTTTTTATTCGCCATTTTTAATTTTGACCTAAAATTTGGATTCAGCGACATCGAAAAACCCTGAAAAGTATTTCAAATTTTAAATCCTTTAATTGATTCTAATTCAAATGTGAAAAACACCCCTCAAATGCGAAGAGTAGTTTCCGCCCTTAAACTTGAACCTTTACCGATATAAAAAAATACAAGTCGATTATTTTACCAAACTCTACAAATTTGCAGAGTTTCATTCGAATCGGCAAGTAACACTTCCGTATCTTTACTTGTCAGATTGATTTCCAATCCGAAAATTTTGCAATAAAGGGTAATTCTATATGTTATTATTTGTATTCATTGTATTTCTGCGATAAAATAATACTTATTAAATAATAATGATTAAAGTTTATATCATTAAAAGTTTATTACTGTATTTGTCTCTATAAATAGTTTAATGTTTGAATGTTTGCTTGAAGCATCGCTATATACAATATTTACGCAGTATATGTTTTTAATATGCGTTGTTTATAAACAAATAATCGCTTGATTTTTCAGGGCAAACGAGCGTACGCAGAAAATCGACTGAGAAGATCAAAGGCAGCTGAAATGAAAGACTGCATAGATACCAAAAAAGCTGATCTTGTTAATGGCTGCAATAACATTATGACGAGTAGTCACACCAACAGACATACTAATGGAGTCTCAAAAAAGAAGCAATGAGTTAACGTTAGCAGCTTACTTATGATGGCAGTGTTATCAGAAAATTAATAAAATATTATGAGTACAAAAATATTGTATTTGTTCACTAAGAAAAAAAGTATTATTAAATATGTAGCATCAATTTTGTTGATAGATGCTCAAGAAATATGCTGTAGAAAATCAATGATATTTAATTCGGTGTACACTATTTAGTGCATTCGTACTATATATTCAATATTATTTTATTCTTAGTGTTTCAATCACTTAGAGTTATGTAAGATTTATAATTAATGTGTAAATAAGAAAGTTACTGAAAAAGTATAATTTATAAGATCCATTTATTTCTAGTAGTTTATTGAAAACTAAGGGCGCTGAAAACCGGTTGTAATATGATATCATATTATTGTCACTTTTATAAAGTTTATTGTACTGTAAAAAGCGCTTATATTAAATCAGGAGCATAAAACCTGTAAGAAAATATCTTCAGATCTCTGAAAAGTATTTTATATAACTGTTCTAGATGAATACACCGCCAAAGTTCAAGCGAGCTATTGTTGAACTATTGTCTGCTAGTTGAGTCTCCTAATGAAGTTATGATAATTTTGTTATTAAATTCGGGAATATTATTTCTAATGTACACTTTTCTCACAATGCACTAGAAATCAATAGTATGAGCGGTTTAACTAACTATAGGTCAAGATCGTAGCAAGTGTTGAAGAGATATTTGCAAGTAGACAGAAGTACAATTTTTTTGTTTTCACAAATAGAAAATGATAAAATATCATTTGTTCGGTTATTCATGAGTTTTCTTGAAACTATAATAACCAGTACTAGCAATAGAAAAACATAAAAGAAGTAAAGTCTCTAAAGTAATATAAATTTATCAACGAAACTGAAATTGGAATCTTTTTTTCGTAACCAGGAAACTTTCCATTTTGTATTAGTTTTCAAGACAAATAAATTAATTTTTGATTCACTGAATTTGGACACACCTAGTTCTTTAAAAAGCAAAGCTTCAAGCTTATCCCCTTCAGTATCAATATTTTTTTATTTCTAGTTTTTATAACTGTCTATATTTTTTTAGAAGAATGTACACTGAATCGTTGATTTTAGATGAGTTTAGAGACTGTTTGCGCATTGGGTCTCGATCAAAAATCAATTTTCAATATAACCTGTTTTAATTTACGGAAAAGAGTTTAACATTGAGAATTGTTGACAGAAAAAATATAAAAGTGTAGAAAAACACATCCAAAGTTTAATATCATTTGATTTCAACGATTTTTTGTTTGCGGTTTGACAATTTTAAATATTTTTTTCAATTACCGGCTCACGAACCATCAATTGATAATACGTATCTCATTACTGATTTCGTATTCACTTAAGATAACTTCTTATTGGGAACGTAAAAATAAAATAATTTGTTCATTAAATTCCATTTAAATTATTATCAACAGAATCATATCCTTTGCTTAAAATTGATAAAAGTTATAAAATTTGTTTTCCTAAAATACTGAATTATGAAATTATGGCACTGGAAACAAGTTTTTTTTTCTTTGGGATCATCCGGAATTATATTAGTGGATTTTAACTAAAAATTTTGAGTGTAACCTTAATCACTGAATATTTTGATTATGTAACTAAAATGGAGTTAAATATCAGGTGTACAAATAAGTTTCCGCCGTTTTTTATAAAAAATTGGGCATTTATTTTGAAAGAACAGAACCTTATGTTTTATTCGAAGTATTGCCCATCGTATTGTGGTAATTTTAGAGGTTACCCAGTAAGAAAGTGGGTATTGAATGTCATTGAAGTGTCAAGATCTGCACTTGACATTTTCACACACAAAAGAATATATTATACTGATGAAAATTCACTAATATTTCAAGGTTATTTTTTTGACAGAAGTCCAACCTTACGACAGTGAAGTTTTACATCTGTCAATTTCAACCAAATCTTACTGATGGCACCAACTTTTGTCAAACGGTGGAAACTTATTTCTACACCTGATAGATACACTGTAAAAAATCCAGTTGAAAATTACCAATCGATTATAAAATATTTTACTATGATTGACGTAGGAATAATACGACTCTATTGTGAATTTTCAACGATAAGCGGTGTGATTTCACAGTATTTGTATAAAGTTTGCAGTGAAAGTTTAATATTACCACTTGAATCAGGGGACATAAAATTACGCATGATAAACATGGTAAATTTCAACCATAGTGTAACGTATATTTGAATGTAATTTTACAACGTGTCAGTAAATTCGCAATGCGTACTGCGATTTATTTTACCATGAAAATGTAAAAATGCAGACTGAGTGTAAATCTACCAGAATTTTATAATTCCACGCTTCATGATGCATTTTTGTTTTAACGCCCGGCGCTGCAACAGTGATTCTATAACTTCTATAACCTAGAAAGCCAACTCTCGTGCAATAGCAGCAGGTTTCAAATTCTTATTTAATTTATCATTTATATCGCTTTTTCACAATGTAAAGGTAAGTGTTAAATTAAGAAAATAAACTAAAAAATTCGGCTTTGAATACTATTAATTTTATACTATTAATTCATAAAAATATACTACAAGAACCAATAAATATGTTAATAATTCTATAGCATTTTGATTTGAATCCATGATATACATGCTTTTAGAAAGAAATGCTTTTGATTCAATAGCATTTTTTTCTCAGTGTACTGTCAGTGTTAATTTACAAATGATATATATATAGCGCATGCGCAATGAAATTCATCCCGGCCATTTTACATTGTCAATTGAATTTTACAACAAGAAACGTAAAATTATACTGCATTGAAAGTGAGATTAAGGGAATGTTACTGTCTGCATGTGATTTTACCGTTCCAAATTATTTTTACACCATTTTGGTAAAATTACCACGTTAATCACTAATAATTTTATGTCCCCTGTTCTACGTGGTAATTTTCAACTGAATTTTTTACAGTGTACACATTACTTTGCCAAATGATACAATTTATATTTGTTTTCAATTGCTATTATTTTCTTTGTTGAACTGATTTTCATGAAATTATTTTCTCTTGAAATGATACTTTTACTATGTGAACGTATTGAAAGAAATTATTTGCTTCCAGGTGAAAATAGATCGGCCGAATTTTTAATTGAAAAATATTACAAGTCGGACCGAATATTCACCTGGAACTCCATGCGAATCGAATTCAAGCTACATATTTACCTGGAATTCCGTGCGAACTTCGGGTGGAATTCGAGCTGAGTATTCACCTGGAACTCTATGCGAATTTGGGTCGAATTCAAGCTAAATATTCACTTGAAATTTTTGCGAATTTCGGGTGGAATTCGAACCGAATATTCATTTCGAATATGAATATGAATTTCGGGCGAAATTTGCCTAAATTCGGCTATCTAAACGCTGCCTAAATTTATAGCATTTTTCGTTAAAATTATATTAGGTACGCAACTAAATTCCCGCTGTTTGTCAATAGATGGCTCCAGCAGTAAGTGCTGGTCGATTTTTACATATCCAAAACGTCATGAACCAAGCTTAGACATATGGTAAATAAACCGTTTTGACACATTAATGATTTTGTTTTGGCGTCATATACTTTTGGTTGCGTGAAAATGTCTGATTTTATGCCAAATAATCGTCATTTGCGGGAAAAAACGGCGGCTGAAGTGCATCGAAAGCTCCAAAAACTCCAACGTGCGGTGATTGGTTCCATCGCTACAAAGACGGTGATTTCGATGTTGACGACCGTCCGCGTGAAGGAAGGTCAAAAATCTTTGAAGACGCTGATGTTATTTATTGTGAGCTGTTGAAACCGAACGAAACCATCACAGGGGAACGGTATCGAACGCAATTGATGCGCTTGAGCCGAGCACTGCGCGAAAAATGGCCACAGTATGAGCAGAGGCACGAAAACGATATTCGAGCTTTACCAGAAAGATGGGCAAAAGTTGTAGCTAACGATGGGCAATACTTTGAATGAATCATTTGTAACCATTTCTTCATAATAAAGTTGCATTTTCATAAAAAAACAGCGGGAACTTAGTTGGGCACCTAATACCTTTATAATGTTTAATATTTATTTATTCTATCTGATAATTATGATTTTGATACGTTTAATAACAATTAAAGTAAGTAACAATAGTCAAATTTCACTATTATTGTTCAAGTACACGGAAAAAATTTTTTATAGAATTTCTTAAAACCAATATTGCAATTTAGTATAATTTTTTACATATTCGGGTAATCGAGAATTTATATTGAAAATCAAATATTGTGTTTACTAGAGACTCTTGACAAATTTTCTTCCCAAAATTAAAATATAAGATATTAACGAAAAGTGTTAAAAGAAATATTAATATTTATAATAAATTATATTAAATTCGATTAGGACAGTTATAACAAATATTTGTGAAAATTGTAATCGCCCTCTCACGTATTGAAATAATGAGTGTGGTAACGTATTTGCTAAAACTATTGGATCTATAACTTGATTCGTGCGGTTTTTTTTCAGAATTTCAACGTTTATTTAAGAAAAAGATGTACAATAGTATTATTCAAAGTATTGTCCATCTGAAGCTATGATTTTTTCCCATCTTTCTGCCAATTTGTGGATTCCATCCCAAAATAACTGCGCCGGCTTGGCGGCCAAGAATGAATCAAGCCAATTTTTGATACCCTGTTTTGATGAGAACCCTATTCCAGTGAGGGCGTTCTGCATCGACCGGAACAAATGGTAGTGAAAATGGGCAAGGTCTGGGCTATAAGGCGGGTAGGGTAAAACTTCCCATCCGCTGTTTTCCAAATAGTTCTTAGCCGGAATAGCAACATGAGGCCGAGCGTTGTCATGATGTAAAATTATTGCTTCGTGTCTGGTCGCATATTCCGGGGGTTTTTCGGCTATTGATCTCTTCAAACGAATTAATTGTGTTCGGTAACGTTCTCCATTGATGGTTTTACCCGGTTTTAGCAGCTCATAATACAGCACATTCTTCTGAACCCACCAAATACAGAGCATTACCTTCGCGCCATGGATATTCGGCTTTGCCGTTGATTTGGCTGGTTTTGGCCGGGTTTTACATATGATTTTTTGCGCTTGGAGTTGTCGTAATGGATCCATTTTTCATCACCAGTAACAATCCGATGCAAAAATGACTTCTTTTTGTGGCGTTCCAGCAGCATTTGGGACATGCAAAACCGCCTTTCAACGTCTCTCGGCTTGAATTCATGTGGAACCCAATTTCCTTGCTTCTAAATGTATCCGGCTGCTTTTAAACGTTTTGCAATGGCTGCTCGAGTGACTCCCAAAGATTCTGCGAGCTCTGCTTGTGTTTGGCAACAATCTTCATCGTGTAATGTTTCCAGTTCTTCATCTTCAAACTTTTTTGGCTGCCCAGGACGTTCTTCGTCTTCCAAGCCAAAACCACCACTTTTAAATCGTGCAAACCACTTTTGGCACGTTCGCTCAGCTAGAACATGTTCACCATAAACTTCCACCAAAATACGATGACTTTCGGCAGCAGTTTTCTTCACATTAAAGTAATGAAGAAGAACTCTCCGCAAAAACACTTTTTCACGCAAAGGTTCGACATATTTGAGTGGAAAACAATTATTGTTGTTTGCGCTTCAAATGAATGACATATACTGAAAAAGACGCACAATGACAGTAGTTTTCAAACGCATGTCGGAATATTGAAAAGATGGAATAATAATCAAGTCACGCCATCTCTTAGCAAACCGCACGAATTAAGTTGTGGGTCCAATATATGAAATTTCATATAAAAAAATTTGTTTGGACATTTTTTGCTAGATGTGCAATTCAATTGAATTTTTCGCAGATTGAATATAAAATTTTTGAATATTCAAATTAATAATTTTTTGATAAAGGGCTCCCAACTGAAAAAATATCTGGGACCTCTATTATCAGGTCTACAAATAAGTTTCTGCCGTTTGAAAAAAGTTGATGCCACCAGCAAGGTTAGGTTGAAATTGACAGTTGTAAAACGTCACTGTCATAAGGTTGGACATCTGTCAACAACATAACCTTGAAATAATAGTGAATTTTTATTAGTATACCAGGTGTACAAGTATGAAACCGGTAATTTTTTTGAGAAAATACACGTTTATTTAATAAAAATGGTTATAAATTCAATCTTCAAAGTAGCGTTGAGCAGTAACTGTTTCACCTGGTTTCAGAAGGTCAAACCAGATAACAGCCCGCTGATCCCAGAAAACACAGAGCATTGTCTTCTTTCCAAAGCGATTTAGCTTTGCTGACGATTTGGCCGGTGTACCGGGCTTAACATATGATCGTTTACGTTTGTGATTCACGAAATAGATCCATTTTTCATCGCCAGTAACAATTCGACGAAGATATGACTTTTTTTTGTACCTGGCGAGCAACATTTTACAGGTGGTTTTTCGATTTTCTTGCTGTCTTTCAGTCAATTCATGCGGCACCCATCTTCCCACCTTCAAAATCAATCCCATGGCTTTTAAACGTTGAGAAATGCATTGCTGGGTCACATTTAATTGTTCTGCAAGTTGTTGTTGCGTTTGACCATCATCTTCATCCAATAATGCTTGCAATTCGGCATCTTCAAACTTTTTTGGTGGTTTTCCACGATCTTCGTTTCTCACATCAAAATTACCACTTTTGAATTTTTTAAACCACTCGAAACACTGTGTTTTGCCTAGAGCATGCTGGCCGTAAGCTTCCACAAGCATTCGATGGGCTTTTAAATCAGATTTCTTCAATTGGTAACAGAAAATCAATGATGTCCGCAAATCGTAGTTTGAAGGCAGAAAAATCGACATTTTTACTAGCGAAAAAAAATTAGCTCTTGTATGAAACTTAATTGTTTATGAACTGAATATTGTTGACAGAATTCAATGCGAAGAAATGGCGTCAATGATTTGGTTTGACAGAGCGTATAGTTTTACCCAGCGACACATAGATGTCATTACCGGTTTCATACTTGTACACCTGGTAATATTATATTGTTTTGTGTGCGAAAATGTCGAGTTTTGAGCCGAATAAGCGTCATTTGCGGGAACTTTTGATTTACTTCATCAATTTGAAGAAATCTGCAACTGAAGCGCATCGATTGCTTGTAGAAACATATGGTGAGGCTGCCCAGTGTTGCCAGATGTCTGAGTCGCTTTCCCCCTAGATTAGTTCCTATTTTCCACTAAAAAAAAAAATTTCCACTAAATCCTGAATTTTTTTTAATAGTAAAATTCGTATATGTACATGATGGATTTTCCTTTTTTCAGTATTTAAACGCTTTGTATATATTGTTTTTTAAGAAAAAAAGAAAGGAATTTCTGAAGAAATTCGAGAACGCTCGCTTTTGGTAGCTGTGCCAACCTATCGTTTTATAACGCGCGTTTTTAAAATTAGGAATTTATTTCAAAACAGTAAATAATGAGAAATTATATTGATTAATATTTAATCGCTGCTAATGCCTTTAAAAGTGTTGATAAAACCAAAGAATATTATAAATATGGCTCTTTTTTCAAGAAATTTTATTCACTATTTAAAGTAAAGATAACAGTTATAATTTATTTGTGATTGGTCATAACAACACACTTGTACAATAAACTAGTGAAATTGAGCGTTAATATTCGGTTAGGAAGTACGACCAATTACTTGGCTTATTTCAAATTAAACAATTACGGTGATTGGAGGATATTAGAGATTTTAAAATAAAATGAGATAAACCCCTAAAAAAATACTGAACAAAAAAAACCACTAAATTTTCCTATTAAAGAATTTCTCCCTCTAAATTTCCCACTGAAGGACCAAAAATCCCCTAAATCTAGTGGAAATACCCCTAATATGGCAACACTGAGGCTGCCTTAACTAAGAGAAGTTGTCGTGAGTGGTTTCAAAAGTTTAAGAACGGTGAAATTGACATCGAAGACAAAGAACGTAGCAGAAGGCCGAAAGTGTACGAAGACCCGGAATTGGAAGCATTATTGGATCAAGATTTGTGCCAAATGCAAAAAGAATAATACGATGGACAATACTTCAAATATATCATAGTTACGCTACGAGACTATATTAATCTGTAAAACATTCGTTGCAATTCATATAATTCTAACTATTGCTTACCCTAAATAGTTTTAATTCCTTTGCAATATTATTAACACTTTTTATTATTTTCCACTTTCGTGCAAAAAATATTAGTCTAAGATCCGAATAGAATACTACCTTCACCCATCCGTTTACGCGATGGAAAGTATTTTATATCAAATTCAATATGTTAAAAAATATATCAGGAGTTTTTTTTTTAAATTGCACTTATTTGTTTACGAAACAAACTATATACCAATCGAAAATATGAAGCCTATAGAGTATGTAAACGTTAGGTTGCCTATTTTTTTCCCGATATAACTATTGGGTAAGTCGAGACTAGTAATTTGCACTCATCTGTTTACTCAATAAACCTTATATCAAAGTAAAGATAATTTTATTGCGAAAACAGTGATATAAGGTTGTCTGCGAAAAATCTGTTTTGAATTCTGGTTTTCGAGCTTTAAAAACCAAATATTGGTGCACGCTATTTGTCCGTGAAATTGAGGATAGCAATAGACTAGTAAATTTTTTTTGGAGCAACTGAACTCAATTTTCAGTTATTGAAAAAAAATAAAAATTAGCAGAATATATATATATTCATCAATTTTGATAAATGCATCAAGTAATTCGCTTACATATGATACGCATCACATTAATAATACTTCAATTAACAATTAAAATTTCTAACGCTACGCAGATTTGAACCTATATATAATCTTAAATATTGTTACGTCCCAACTACGTAAATACTTACTTCATCGAAGGTTCCTCGTTTTAAGGTAGTACTGTCGTAAATGGAAATATCGTTCAGATATTGATAGAATTGAAATCACTGGTGAACATTAAGCGAGAAATGACTCAGTTAAGTTTTTCAGGACCTAGGGTACACTGGAGGGAAGTAATTAGTAATTGCATTTTGAGACAATTAACACCTAACCTTATGGGAAACCGAGTTCATTTACAAATCCTATCATAACTACCGTTCAGATTTTAATAGAAGTGATTGGTGCATTGATTGATAATATCCCTAGCGAACTGGCTGAACGCTAGCTTTACGCTGTAGCTTAAAGCTATCGTAAAGCTATCGTAAAGTAGCATTATAACTCATGAATGAGGCAAAATAAATATTCAAAATGTTTTTATCCTCATTCTACGTTAAAAATAACGTTAACTGGTAATTGAAATATGCAATAATTTCATTTATTAACGCAAAAAATTAAAAAAAACATAATACCTGCCATTAAAGACAGTGCAGTGATTCATCACTTTCCATGTCTTCACCGTCGGGATTGACTATTTGTTAGAGTGAGATGAAAGTATAGTTGTGTCTCATTCCAACCAATGGTCAACTTTAATCGTGGAGACGTTCCACAAAAGGTGAACCACTGCACTGCCTTCAATGACAGGTATTACTTTTCTTTAATTTTTAGCGTTAATAAATAAAATTATTGCATACGTCCATTATTTTTTAACGTTATTTCTAACGTAGAATAAGGATAAAAACATTTTGAATATTTATTTTGCCTCATTCATGAGTTATAATGCTACTTTACGATAAGCTTTACGATAGCTTTATGCTGTAGCGTAAAGCTAGCGTGCAGCCAATTCGCTAGGGATAAGCATCATTTTGCAAGTTAAAACATCTCAATTTGATACGTGTAAGCGTAGCAAAATCCAATTAAGTAAGAAAAAATATAATTTTTCTCCAGTAATCGATGGCGATTAAATAGATGTGGCAACGTCGAAGAATAACCCTGCTTAAAATGACGGATAGAACCCAGATAAGAACCGAGTAAAAGTCGGTTCTTATCCGGCGCTAATGGATTTGTACCCGGCTTTTGTCCCCGGTTTGTACCCGGAGATTATCGGGTTCTATCTGGGATCGCATAATATCTTCACCCCGTTTCTATATGGTGCTTACCTGGGACCTTTAGGATTTTTATCTGGTTTGTATCTGGCTCCTTAAAATACTTATACCCGGTTCTAATCCGGAACTTAATCGGATTCTATCTGGGTTGATATAATATTTTGTCCGGTTTCTATATGGGTCTTATCTGGGCTCTGTAAGAGTTTTATCCTGTTTGTAGTCGGGTCCTCGAAATACGTATACTCGGTTCTTATCCGGCGTTACTGGATTTGTACCCGGTTTTTGTCCCCGGATTATACCTGGAGCTTAACCGGGCTCTATATGGGATCGCATAATATCTACACTGAGAGAAAAAGTACAGGCAAAATTCGAGTTAAGACTATAGTATTTACCGTTTTTAATGGCAATGGAGGAATATTCGCTTGGAAGATTAAATTTACTGTTTTCACAGTAAAAAATCTGTTTTCAATCTGGGAAATTTTATTTGAGTAAATTGACAGTACTTTTTTGTTACACGTACACCGAAAAAAAATCTCAGTAGGTTTGACGACTTTTTAACTTACTTTTCGTAGTTCGTAAAGGCCCCAGTGTCATTTTTTAAGTTGTGATCTGCAGGAACATAGGTAAATCAAATAAGAGCAGTAGTTGAATCGATGAATACTCTTAGTATATTTAAAAACTGTATTTACTATTAAGTAGACACTTAAGTTACTATTTTTATATACACATTTACCTACAAACACACACCCCCCTCTACACTACACAAACGCTCGTTTAGACAGTATTAAAAATTATTCTTAACGCTGCGGGGGTTCGAACCCTACTCTACTTATAATTATCGCATTAGTAACCTAACGACTAAGCCTCTCGGCTGCGCACGCTTGGAATACAAGAAAGGAAATAGCGCTTATAACCTGCAACTACTGCAGGGCCGTGTAAAAAGTGTTTGGGCCCCGTTATTGTTACTACCTCGACACAATCAGATATACACACATACACACACGTGCTCGCATATGATTATTATGATTACATTACATAATTGCTTGCTGACTCCCGAGTTTTTTTAACCAACTCACATTAAAAGTCGCTCGTATAGGAATTGTATTTCTTTAAACACACTAACGGCATATTTTTCTGTTAGGCTTGTATTTTATAACTGGAATCAAGAGAAACTTTTAAAACATCGTGCTGTGAAAATTACTGAAAAAAATATTGCGGTGCAAACAAGTACATTTTAAGGATAGTCACAGAAAAAAAATTACGGGACAGTAAAAGTTCTTGGTTTTAATAAATATCCTTGCTATACCTCCGAAAACCATAAAATAACGTGATAATTTTCTCTCAGTGTACCCGGTTTTCCGGATAAGATCTTATCCGGGACCTTTGAGATTTTTATCCGGTTTGTATCCGGCTCCTTAATAATTTGCAGGTCGACAACTGCCTTATAGAAACCGGATAGAAACATATTTTTGTATTTTAATTTGCTGGATCCATATGCGAGATAGGAACCAGGTAGGGCCGGGTAGCAGATACGCTTTCACCTTAACAATTTGCAGGTTAACAACTGCCTTATAGAAACCGGATAGGATTCGGGTAGAAACATATTTTTGTATTTTAATTTGCTGGATCAATATGCCAGATAGGAACTGGGTAGGGTCGGGTAGCAGATGCACTTTCACCTTTACAATTTGCAAGTCGACAACTGCCTTATAGAAACCGGATAGGATCCGGGTAGAAACATGTTTTTGTATTTTAATTTGCTGGATCCATATGCCAGATAGGAACCAGGTAGGGCCGGGTAGCAGATGCACTTTCACTTTGACAATTTGCAAGTCGACAACTGCCTTATAGAAACCGGATAGGATCCGGGTAGAAACATATTTTTGTATTTTAATTTGCTGGATCCATATGCCAGATAGGAACCAGGTAGGGCCGGGTAGCAGATGCACTTTCACCTTAACAATTATAACTGAAAGAGGCCGACCGTCGGCTTCTTTCAGTTTGGAAGATTTTCTGCCGCTAGCTATGGGCGCGTGATCGCTAATGTGTGGCAGTTAGATGCACGCACACTCTGGGAGTGTGGCGCCACTGTCGCGAGCGAGCAAACTGCCGAATTCGTTTTCCGTGTAAGAGATTGGTCTCCTTATATCTAGTTGATCGGCTGATCTAGTCTCCATGATTAAATTCTTCGTATGTTACTGTGAATTTTCAGTGAGTGATGGTACAGTTAGCGCCGCGTGTGACGGTACGGCAAACTAACTTACGAATTCAATTCAGGACACTAACGGGGTCATGTTAGAATCGTGAAATACGGACTGATGCATACGGCTGGCGCAAACTCATAGTCGTTTCAGTCTATTATTATTATGTCTATGGTTCCAGAGGGTTGTTTACAAAATTTTAGGTTATTTGAAAAAAGAGCAGGACAAAACCTATAATACTGAGGTATTATTGAGTAACTTAAAATGTCAACTCGTTGGTATGTGTAAAACTTGTTTATATCTCACTACAATATTTTTCTTGAAATGCTACTCTTATTTTCTGCGTGGAATGCTTGATTTACAAGAAAGTTTAACCTTTTTTTCAATTGAACTATAAAGATAGGAACACCTGTAAGAAAAAATAAAAAAATACAAAAATTGTTTAATTGTTGACTGAAATTTCGGTTAGTTGCAATTTTACTGACTGACTGACTGACTGATTATCTGAAAATTTACTTTTTTATTATCTTTATTTGCTCATTGACCTGAGCGGAGAAACCGTTGGTGCAATTCGTAACATAAAATATACGATCGTTCGACAGAGATACCAAAGTTGTAAGTATTTATAAATATTTTTCTGATAAACTTACATTTTGCTATAGGTACCCGATTTACCAGAAAGGAAATCCTCAACTTCGTGTGTTCCTGCCAAATTTTTGGTTAAAACTTGTTGAGCCTACATTTAAGCAGCCGAAAAATGTAGTTCAATTTCACTGTTCTATGGAAATGACCAAATATGATATAAAAAATTATTTAGAGAAAATATATAATATGAAAGTAATGAACGTTAGGACGAGAATCCAGCTAGGCAAATTTAATAGAAATTCTGGTTACGTTGTTAAAGAAGATGATATCAAAGTAGCTTACGCTGTTCTGGTAAGTTTTTGCATTAAATGTACTTTTAATATTTGAATGATGCTAATGATTGAAATATCACTATTAAAATTTTAGATTATTATATTATATAATTCAATAATTCACTTCCCCTCCTATTTCTCAGATGTAAAAAAGTTTCTTGTTCAAAAACAACTAGATATCTTCGAAAAAAGGCAAAAATGATCGATTCAGGATAGGGTTTTTGAGACAAACTTCATTTTTAGTATTGAAAACTGAAAAAACGTCTTGTTAATAAAAATTGCGTTAATTTTCAATAATATTTCTTTAAATCAAAACAAAAAATATATATGTATCTAATCAGAAAATTCGTAGTAGACAATTTATACACCTCTTTTCAGCAGACCATTTTGAATTTTGTAATATTTTTTGTGTCTCTCATAGTTCAGCTGAAAAGTAGAATTTTTTATTTTCAGTGTTATTTTTTCAATCAAAACAAAAAATATACGTCTTGTAGGAAAATGTGAAATCAGAAAAGTATAAAAAGAAAGGAAAGGGAATTAAGAAAACGATAATTTGATGGATTCGCTCATTCCTCTTATACGTTGATCTTTGCTTTACATTTATTTACGTCAAGAATTAAAATTACATTAAAAATCAAGTTTAAAAAATGTCATAACTTCAAGTTCAGTAGCATTAAAATAACTTTTATTTGAAAAAAATTAGAAAAAAAGTTTATAGTGGAGAAAGAAGAGGGTAAAAACTTACTCAAAAAGTACTTACGTAATACTTAAATATCCTCTTATATAGTTGAACGAAACATTTTTTAACATATATATTATTGAATATGTTCAAATAAGCTTGTTTTATTAAATTTTTTAATCATATTTTTTAGAAATATTTCTATAATTTCTGTTGAATCATTAGTTTTTTTGACATATCACAGATTCTTTTTATGCCAATACATAAATTATATATAACATTTCACATCCTGAATAATTTTTTAAAAAGCTTTTAACTTATACATTTTTTAAATTTGAATCTTTATTTAACTCATGATTTTGTAATTTCAATTTATTTCATGGATTGTTTGATTTGTCAAGGTATTTACTGCAATGTAATTTTCGATTGTAATTGAAAAATTTTAAATCACTACGATTGAGAAAGATTTACATAAATAAATATGTTTTGCCTTGAACATTAATGTAACGACAATGGTCTCACTTCAGATAAAATTTTAATAAATGAAAAAATATCTATGATTTCTATAATCTATTCTATATTATCTTAAAATATTGATCTCATTTGTAATACATTTTTTTATCATCTTGGCTCACTTTTCGATTTTTACTTTAGCCTCAAACATTGCCGTAGCTCATTCTCTAAATATGCCAAATCAGAGTTGATAAGATTTATAAACAACGCCAGAAGTTGAGACAAAGTAAAAAGGCGCGTTTGAGTTGATATAATTCATTACGCGGGATTCGAGACGAGATGAAACAATCTTACTCGGGGCTTGATTTGGCTCGGGGCCATCAAAATGAGTAGCTAAATTAAAAATTTTCATACCACAAGAAGTCGGAAAAAGATTGAAAAAGCGTTTTTGAAACTTCTATTTCTAATTTTTGCTGCCATCTTCAATTAAATAAATTTGAAATTTTTGACTGGAATTTTTAGCGATTTAAAAAAAGTTTCAACATAGATGTTTTTATTATTTCCGCCCGCCATGTTGATCTGCTATCTTTTATGTCTTGATTTTGAAACACACTATTTCATAGTTTGGATTATAAACAGATTATATTGGAATAAAACGTATTCACGCTAAAAATAGTTAATGTTGTTTTACAGAACAAAGACGAGGTCTTTACGTTTCCCAACGTTTTTGAAACTGAAGATACGAAAAAGGAAAAAGCAGAAGAAAAGGAAGAAATGGAAACAATGAAAAAGGGTCAGCAAGAATACTTAAAATCTAATAGTAATAGACCAGGATTACCAGGATGGTACAGTATCTAATTTAAGTGAAAAAAGTTTATTTCTGTATCTTAAATTTATTTCAGTTTAGAAAAAATAAAGTAATGTTATATAAGAATACATGGAATTTCTTGACTTTCCTCCTAATTTAGTAAAAAGTAATATCTCATAAATTTACTTACGTAAGGAGCAACAAGTCAAATATCACATTTTCAAGTATTCTTTGTAATTTTATGACTTAAACACATCTTGGAACATGTCATTGAACATAAAGTCTCATGAACTATCTTTTTTACATGTCTACTCTCAGTTATAATACATGTAATAGAATCGTTTGTAGCAGCTAACATTTTCTTCATTTTATTTTATAAAAATGAAGGAACTGTATTTATATCAGCGATGATCACAAGTTAAACATATATAGCTATTAAAGTAGCCACTTAATAGTGTATTCATATTTTGAATTATGCTTTAAATTATTATCTAGAAACTTTCGCATACTTAAAGTTATCTTTCAAAATAACTGAGTATTAAGTGATATTTTGGAAGGAAGTCTGTTATAGATAACAAATATCACAAGAATACCATCGCTGAGAAGTACAAAGTATAAAGTGAATGATTACTTGTAAATATCACATTTATGGTCACTTTTTGTCATTTCATGTTTTATATACATTCTGAAACATGTCATTAAACATAAATTTCCATGAAGTGTCATGTTTTTAAATTTTTGCTCTCAGTTGTACTACTTGTAATAAAGCCGTTTGCAGCAGCTTATATTTTCTCCATTTTATTATATAAAAATGAAGTAATTGTACTTATATTAGCGATATTCACAAGTTTGACAAATATCTGTTAAAGCAGCAACTTAATAGTATACTTTCATTTTTAATTATTTTTCAGGCCATCATCAACAAAAGTTGTCTTACAAAATAACTGGATATTGAGTAATATTTTGGAAGTAGCTTTGTTATACATAGATAGCAAATATCATAAGAATACTATCGCAGAAAATTATGAAGTAAACTATCACTTATAAATTCTTACATTGAATTGAATTTCTAAATTATTCCTTATTCTAACACGGAAAGAATTCCAGATATCAGATCATTTTCGAAAACTTCTTGTATATATTAACTTTTATTTCATGTGGATTTCAGATAACATGAAGTCCAAACTTGAGCATTTTGGGCATTTGGTAAAATCGTAGAGAAAAACAGTCTGAAAGAAGATTTAAAAAATCGATCAAATAGAACATTCAGAAAATACATTTTTGTCAAAATGAAAAAAATATACGTATATAGCATGTTGCGCTTGTGTAGGAACATTATAAACATTGTGATTGCACTAGTAAGGAAAACTAAATCGTATGAGTGAAAGTACATGAGATGACAGGAAATCAGTCAAAATTAGTCAAATTTATTGTTTAGTTTGATTTCTTTTGAAAGAATCATACCAATAAATGTTTTTGATGAATGTTTTTTAATTTCAGAAATTGAAAACTAAGAATCCTTTCCATACATTCTCAACGGAAACAGTACTATCAGAGTTCTACGAAGTGAAGTTAGCTGTTTATTAATGTGAAAAAAATGGAGTAATTATACGCTCAGAAAAAAGATTTGATTGAACGAAAGAAAATAATTTGTTTGAAAGGCTTTTTTTTATTCAAACAAAAGATTAATTTAAATTAAATAACATTTGTTTAATTCAAACAAAATATCTTTGTTTTAAGGCAGAAGTTTATTTGATTTAAACAAATTTTTATTCGTTTCAAAGGTACTTTGTTTGAATCGAAATAATGTTATTTAATTCAAATATTGGGTTATCCAAAAAGTATTTTCCGATTTTTTATTAATGTTTGAATGAAATTTTTCTTTATTGAAAATCGATGTTATATAACAACATATGTGCCATTATTATCCTTGACCTTTTGCCATTTTTCGGGTAGTTTCATAATTCCTGTAATCTTGTCAATTGTTGACAATGAAGTACCGAATCGACCGTTTGACCACGTTCCAGAATTTCATAGTAAACAATTCCCTTCCAATCCCACCATACACTCAGCATTACCTTACTGGCCATCAATCCGGGCTCGCCTCGGGTAGACTTGACTGTCCGCGTCGTTCGGGGGAGGAATCTGTTTGTTTCTCTCCTGGGTGGCGCGGCTAGTCGGTTATCCTAGTGGGCGCGTGGCCGCGGGTGGAGGTTCCGAGCGAACGGATGACGGAAGAGTCGTACGCGACTTTAATGGAACCAACCACCCGTGAAGTTTAAAGCCGAAAGGCGGTTCCGCGGGTGATGTATTGGTTCGAGAGAGGGGGTTTTTTGGTTTTAACAGGTATGCCTAGACCCGTCCTAGGAGAGTCCTGTACAACGTCTATAAAAGATTTTGCCATTTTTCCTCCTCACCAACAAAAAAAAAAAAAAAAAAAAAAAAAAATCAATCCGGGCTTTGCAGTCGTTTGTGTCACTTCACCGCGCTTCGACCACGATCGTTTGCGTTCGACGTTCTCGTATTTTATCCATTTTTTATGTCAATTCATGTGACACCCAAACATCGAGTTTTTTTGTATATCCAGCCTTTTTCAAATGATTCCAAACTGTTTGATGGTTGATGTCCAGCGCGTCAGCGATGTCTTGACAGCTTGCATGCCGATCTTTCGCGGTCAGTTGCAAAATTTCATCGGCTTTTTCAGTGAGAGGCCAGCTGGAGCGAGGTAAATCTTTCACATCCAAATTTCCAATACGGAAACGTTCTAACCAATTACGCGCGGTACGATCAGTTACAGCATCCTCACCGCAAATAGCACAAATTTCTGTGCATGTTTGTGATGCGTTATAGCCTTTTATGTGCTTTCGTCGCGAAAACTCGTTTTTCCGTTACAGCTGAGAGTAACGGAATGTTGTGTATTCCGTTACAGAGGAATATAATGTAAAAATTGAACTGCGCATGCGCATATAGTCTTAAAGCGGAGCAGAATCTTCTTCTTATTCTTCTTCTTCTTCTTCGTACAGCGTTAGCACCCTACTGACAAAGCCTTGCACATTTGAACTGCGCATACTCTATTACAACAAGCTACTACTACACAAGATCGATAAAATCAAAATGGCTGGGACTAGTCGCGAAATATCAAGTGTAATGACTATAGCGTCGCAAACAACTACAATACTAGATTAGATTCGAGTGTACGCATAAAAACTCGTATCCGCACTGAAGTCACATAAAATAGAATACGTTCCAATGCACACAATCCGGGAAATTACGAGACTCGCGACAATGCTCGCAGGACTGATCGCGCCTCGGCTTTGACTCTGCGTCGTCTCGACTTTGTCTCTGCTTCGTCTCGACTTTTCCTCAGCTACGCCTCGACTACGCCTTGGCTTCAATCTCCTGCGAGCATTGTCGCTCGTCACGCAATAACCCTCATTGTGCGTCTAGGCACGTAATATACTATTCTTTAGTGAAAAAGCATCACATGGCGTACTTCTTCAGAAATTGCACTTATTTTCAAACGTTTATGACTTTTAACACAAACATTGACTAACAATACACTCTTCAAAAAAATGTAACCTCAAATCCCTAGCGGACCCGTGTGAGAGAACGGTCATAGAATACTCTGACCGTTCTATGACCGTTCTATGACCGCGCATTATTACGGCTAAGAACGGTAAAAAAGACATTAAAAGCTTTGCAATTATGATTCTGTGGCGAAATTTGAATTAGAAGGTGAAGCAATAAATACAATTATCTTATTTTTCAGCGATAAAAACTAGGAATACATCATGTACCTGTCATTGAAGGCTGTGCAGTGGTTCAAAATTTGCGGAACGTCTCCACCAATAGTAAACCTTCACGGTGGAGACGTTCCGCCAATTGTGAACCACTGCACTGCCTTCAATGACAGGTATTATGTTTTTCTAGTTTTTATCGCTGAAAAATAAGATAATTGTATTTATTGCTTCACCTTCTAATCCAAATTTCGGCACAGAATCATAATTGCAAAGCTTTTAATGTCTTTTTTACCGATCTTAGCCGTAATAATGCGAGGTCATAGAACGGTCATAGAACAGTCAGAAAACGGTCAGAGTATTCTATGACCGTTCTCTCACACGAGTCCGCTAGGGATGCCACCTAGCTGTCAAACGCGCGTTCAGTTGGCTCAATCGGATTAGTGGTTTCCGATATACTGCCACCAGCACCATCTATTGTCAAAACTCGGAAAATACTTTTTAGACAACCCAATAAATCATTTTTTCCCTAGCGGACCCGGTTGAGAGAACGGTCAGAGTATTCTCTGAACGTTCTCTAACCTCGCATTATTATGTCTGAGAACGATTAAAAAAACATTTAAAACATTGCAATTATGATTCTGTGGCGAAATTTGGAATAGAAGGTGTAGGAATACATACGATAATTTTATTTTTCAGTGATAAAAACTAGTAAAACATCATGTACCTGGGTAAAAATTCCCCAAGTGAGCCCATGATTTTCGATACTATGACAATAATAATAATAATAGTATAAGCTACTCAGTAGTTGATAATTGCCACGTGAAAATTTTTCAAAAAGCCATATTTCTTTATTGACAATAAAAGTTTGAAAATTTGTGTACCCTTTGAATAAAAAATAAGTTTCTCCTTATCTATTCATGGAAAATTGATGAAAATTTGAGAGGATAGTTTAAAACAAATGCAACGAACAATGAAATTCCCAAAATTGTCCAAATATTTTATTTGTTGCTACTTTTGTTTTTGTTTTTTTTATAAACAAATACAGATTTGACCCTGTTCTACACACGATAAATCAACCTTTTTTACATCAAAAGAAGCTCTAAACGTTAAAGATTCTAAAAGTGTTTAAACATTTTTTCATAACGCTTCCTTTGAAAATCCGATTTTCAACCCTAGGGTTGAAAGTCGCTGTTTCAACCCGCTCCACAGTTACAGCCAATCAGATTCTCAAAAGAGTTGCTATGAAAAATAGTATACATTACTCGAAACAAAACAAAGCGAAAGCATTTCGTGTGATTGCAGCCCTCGTTTTATTCGGGCAGCAAACTTCACACTCATGCAATCGCTCTGTTTCGCCCCTTGTAATGTAATATACTATTGTGCTCGTTCTTTGGGTTGATAATAAATAATATTGTTTAGCACCGCGCTGCGCAAGCTGCGGCGTTCACTCAAGCGGCTCGTTTACAGGCGTATCTTTGCATGCCTGACACATGAATTTTTATGCTGATCCGAACTTGTCAATGCTTCGATTACGGAAATATCCATTAGGAAGTGCTAATTATACGCTAATCTTGACATGATACAGAGGGTAGGCGGTAATACCTAATTTTTTTTCTTTTAATTTTTATGAAAGGCCTCAAGAATGTATTTTGGCTGGCAAAAGCGGTACGCACAATTTCAATTCTTGCATCAGGCCTTGTATTTTTAGTTTCATATTCTGATGTATTTTGCACACGCACACGTTGTGCGTACCGCTTTTGCCAACCAAAATACATTCTTGAGAATTCTAGACGAAGCCGCGTAGAATCAATGCAGCTAGCTCCGTGTTACGGCAATGTGGCGGGCCGGCTAGAATCAAAATCTTCCGCCGTGTTCATTCAAGGAACTAGATTATTGAATGGGAACGATATAGTGTTGATTCAATGCAAATTCTATTAAAAGAATTCACCGTGTTGAATTCACACGATTTTTTTCTCCGTGTAATAAAAAAAAAATCCTTCAAAAATCATAACAAAATAAATTTGTGTGTGGGATAATAAATATTATTATTACAGAAAATAATAATTAATTACGTCGTTAACGAATTACAATTGTTTCCCCTTTTTACCCCTTGTTTCCTTTTTTTTCTTGTTTTTTTTTCAATTCTTGAAAAGTTATGTTACATTAGTAATATACATTGGAAACCTTTAGATTTTTTTTAAATTGACATTATCACTCAAATCTAAGAATAGTTCCAACGGATGAAAAATAAAGACAGGCATTTTCTGGACTATAATTCGGGCATGCCAAAATATTTTATTTTTTATAATATTGCAATAAACATTTACACCAATAATTTTTAGTAAGTAATGAATAATAAACTTGTGTTAGACAATTCTTATACCTTTCACACAAAAATATATTGCAATGCTTTTAATTTTTCGAAAAATGTGCTCATCCGTGCAAGGACTGGGACGTGTGCAACGACTGGTACATTTACCTTCCTTTTTTTACGATTGAGCCCAAAAGGTGGGCGTTTAATAAGCATTTCCCCTCCAGTTCCGACCGGCTCATGCGTATGACTAGTTCGTGCAAGACGAAGGAAAATATCGCAACTTTATTAGCAAGAGAAAAAAATCTCGTTCGAATAATTTCTCCTCAAACAAGTTCAAACACTTGTTAACTAAACAATCATCCTCTTCTACTGCTACTCATGCCCTAATGCCGTCCTTTAACTATTCAACAACCTTTGGAACAACTTTTGCCTCTTTTCATACAACTCTTTCATCAAATAACTCCTTTGATGAATCTATTCACTCAACTCTCAACATATGCATCTTTTCCTCTTGCTCCGCATTAACTACAGAATCTTTCTTTCCTTTATAACCAAGGTCAGTTTAGTTTTCTTAAATAATATCTGGTTTTCCCTTCTTTTACAGTATTTTCTGGAATCTTGGTTTTTTACCTTCATTTCCCTCAATATTTCTCTATGTCCACAGAGAATTTACTACCTATTTTTCAAAAAATTGTCGTAGCATTTATGCCAAAAAAGGCAATCTAGATAGGATTTCCAGTAATTATGACCTTCTGTTACCTTGTGAAACCTTGCTAAAGCCCAACTCGAAATTCTCTCTCAAAAACTTCAATATCATCAGGAAAGATAGACCCACTCGCCAGGGAGGTGGTCCCTTACTAGCAATTCGTGAATATATACCACTTAAAATAATTTACACGGTATATAACATGGATGAGATTTTGGACACACAAGCCATAATTGTTCCTAGTGATTTAAGTGACTTCCTGATTGTTAATATTTACAAAAATCCACGTTATCCTCATAATGCTGTGGTTTGGTCCAATTTACTTCTATTAGCGTCTCAGTATAACTGCGCCTTCATTAGAAGTAATTTTAACTTTCATCATCCTTGCGCGACGTTTCGGTACTTTGCCAGCACCCTCTTCAAAGCTGGGATTCTAGAAAATATGATTTAAAAGTTGTCTCCTATCTCCTTCCATGGGGACCCAGAACTCTCCTCCATGAACGACAACAGGAACGCCAACTGTTCATGGAGGAGAGTTCTGGGTCCCCATGGAAGGAGATAGGAGACAACTTTTAAATCATATTTTCTAGAATCCCAGCTTTGAAGAGGGTGCTGGAAAAGTACCGAAACGTCGCGCAAGTTTTTTTTACAATTTTTTATTTTTATGTAGATGGTTGCGAGAGGTAAAGACAGAAGAGGACAAAAGAAAAAAAAAGAAGGAAGGGGCTTTGGAAGGTTGCCTTCTTTTTTCTTTACTCCTTTTTTGTTTGTTTTCTCATGCTTGTTTGATGTGGGTAATGTTTTTTGGTCCAAATTTGGTCGTTTTTTTTAAACATTCGAGCGGTTTCGAGTCCTTACAATTTTGAATTGGACTAATTCAACGCTCTAATTTCAAAAGCTGTTGTGAATCGCTTAGACTTAATTCTTCTATTTCAGATATATGGACAAAAATTTGTGAATTCCGACATAGACTCTTAAGCTCGATCATATCTATCTATCTTAACTCTATCACACCATGTTCAGTAAGCTTAAAGATGCTGGAGGATATGAAACAATACATGCCGGACTTCCTTATCATGTCTCGTAATATCAGCGATATTGAGATCACTTCTCTTCCTGAATACCTAACTCTTGAACCCTTCCACGTTCCCTCTTACATTGAATTTCGCTCTTGAGCTTTTCCAGCTGCTCCACATGATGTTCTACTTGATCTGCCGTTTAATATGGATGAGCTTTCATTCGAAATAAATAGCACTAAACCCAATCCTCCCGGGACTGGACAGGATTAGTTTTATTGTGATTAAAAACTTGCCACAATCACTCTTAAAATGTCTCCTCACATATCTGCAACTTAATCTTTGATAAAGGCTTGTTCCCTGAACATTAGAAACGGTTCTTAATTTTCCTTTTATCTAAAACCGCTCGTAGAAAATTTCGCCCGATAGCCTTAGCCCCCTATTTTTTAAAATTAATTGAGAGGCTTGTTCTTAATAGATTAAACTATTGGCTTGAGAATAGAGTCCTTCTTTATCTATAGCAATATGGCTTTAGAAAGGATCGTTCCTGTACGGATAGTTTTGCGGTTCTATTATCTGAGTTACACCAATCTCTTACTTCTCACTGCTATACAGGTTGCATTTTCCTTGATATCAGTGCAGCTTTTAAGTAGGAACCTCTTTTTTTAGAGTTAATTGTGGAATTAATGTCCCTCACAATGTTCCTAGGGGACTTCCTCAAGGCTGCATTCTTAGCCTAACCCTTCTTGCGACTTACACTCGTAACCTTCATACTGTCTTACTTCTAGGTTGTGAAATACTAGTATATGCAGATGACATTGTTCTCTGTTTCACTTCGGAAGACATTAATGAGTGCTTGCATGTACTTCATTATTAGATCGATTTGATGCCATACTGAAGGAAAAGCGGCCTCATCTGACGAAAAAAATGTGCTTTTCCACCACGACAATGCACCAGCTCACACGAGTGCCATTGCAACGGCCAAATTATTTGCTTTATGCTACGAAATACTTCCTCATCCACCTTATTCCCCAGATTTGGCTCCTTCCGATTATTTTTTGTTTCCTAACATGAAAACTTGTCTTGGAGGTAAAAGATTTTCATCGAACGAAGAGATCATTGTTGCGACAAATGAGTATTTTGAGGGGTTTGATAAAACTAAAATTGATTTGTTTGACATTTTGAATACCGTAAAATTCATTTCAATCCACCTTTTCTTACCGGAAGGGGTACGAGAATACGAGTGCACGAAAATGCGTCGTTGCTGCTAATTTACTCGTCGTTGATATTATTAGAAATTAATTCAATTTATTACTAAAATTATGTATTTCACTTCCTTAGGTTGGTGGGTAGTAACTGCAAAAAGTTTATTTCAGGAATGATTTATTCTTACAAGTATTAATTGAATGATGGTATTCTGAACCAGAAAATTATTTGGCATACTCTATATATGGGGAATTATTTCTTAACTGCCCCAACATTTTATGTCACGTGTTTTGATTGTCTTCATATTTTCAGAATTTGTTTGCCTGCTTGATAGAAGTTTACCTCCCCAAAATACAGACATTTGTTACCACCCCTTTCTAAACTACAGGGGGTGGAATTTTCACCTATAAAGTCCGTCACGGTATTTTTAAATGGCAAATAAGTCTCTTTCTAGAAATGCGAATTGAATTTTCTATGGGTGATGTCGAAAGGATTTTTTACGCCTTTTCATTCTATTATATCAATTTTTTATTATTCTTCAATTTTCATAAAGAAATTACCGAATTAAATGTTTATTTAACATTTTCGATCATTCGGGGATTTTTGATTTCTTTTAAACTAATATCAAAAGACAGCTTAACTTTTTTACAACAAATTCCTGTAAAGACGAAATGGGATGGTTGATAGTATCGAAGATATGGGACTCGATTGAAGCGAACCTCTTGTTTGTGCGCATGCATGGGGCAGAAGCTGGTGCATTTGGCTGTATACGTGATTCTCAGAGTTTCAAGTAATTTAAGTTGTTCGTCTCTTTTTTGCGTTTTTTTGTGTTTTTTTAACAGCAGGCTTCACAGCTTTCTTAGAAAATAGATCGAAATTGGTTGCAAATGAAAATTTTTTTAGTTGCAGTTGGAATTGTGATTGATTCGCTGAATCTAGTTTTTAGTTCTTTCGTGATTTATGTGTGAGCTTCCGTATAACTGAAAAGAATGACTGTTTCCTTAAGATTTTCTTTAGCCCATTTAAATAAATCTTGTGCATTCAAGATGGGATTTTTTGCAGTGCGTTGAAAGCTAGCTTTTGCCGCTAGTCTTTTTAAATTCCCGCCGATTCCGTCACCTGGACCTTTTCCATGTGCCGTAGCTTGGAAATGCAATTCTGCAAGAATTCTAAAATCATGTTTGTGATGTACAATATTGATGTATTTTATGAGAGAGAGTGTACGTCGGGCGACCTAGTGGTGAAACAATGAACTTTTATTTATTTCATAGGCTACTTACAAGACGGCGGCAGTGACGCGGCCCGTAGCCGCGGTGATTGAGACTTTTACGAGTGCGCGGGCGAGAGGTTCGCTTCAATCGAGTCCCATATCTCCGATACTATCAACCATCCCATTTCGTCTTTACAGGAATTTGTTGTAAAAAAGTTAAGCTGTCTTTTGATATTAGTTTAAAAGAAATCAAAAGTCTCCGAATGATCGAAAATGTTAAATAAAAATTTAATTCAGTAATTTTTTTTATGAAAATGGAAAAATAATAAAAAATTGATATAATAGAATGAAAAGGCGTAAAAAATCCTTTCGAAATCACCCATAGAAAATTCAATTCACATTTCTAGAAAGGGACTTATTGCCATTTGAAAATACCGTGACGGACGTTATGGGTGAAAATTCCACCCCCTGTAGTTTGGGAAGGGGTGGTAACAAACTTAAAACTTCCATCAAGTAGGTAAACAAATTCTGAAAATATGAAGACAATCGATACACGTGACATGAAATGTTGGGGCAGTTGAGAAATAATGCCCCATATTTCCTTCTACTGATAAATATATTGTATGGAGGCATTGTTGAGCTTATTAAAGAATCACAAAGTATTTTGTTTATCTATTACTAATTGTTTAAACAATTTTCTTTCAATGCGAGTTACAAAAAAGCTAATAGTGACATTTAATCCTACAGACATAATTACATACATATAGTCCATGTGTTATTTAAACTTTTTAGAATGGGCAAACAATTACATGGTATAAAACATTCTCCTGTCCATGAACAAATCAAAAAACAAAAAAATGCCAATATTGAGACAAAAGATACTTTAAGTATATTAAAATATATAGAAGAATATAGAATTGATATACTGACCTCTGGATGGAAAGCGCAAATATACTTGATTCTCCCCCTTTCAATATTACCACACGCGTGGCATAAAATGTGCCCTCGGGGCCTATAACAGAGGCACTCTTTGTTTCTTTGTGGATTGTACTTAACTATAGCAGACATCGTGCTGAAAACCAAAAAGTTATATTAATTTTGGAATAAATTACAAATAAAATGGATAATGCTATTACTAGCAATATAGGACTGCTACCAGTAAGTTGCGAAATTGGCTATGAGTGCAAGATGAATGAATTTACACAAAGGCATTGCTGTCATGCTGGTACTCATAGCTTTATTCTGCAACCCAGCCATGGCCACTATGTTCTAAATGAACACAAAAATTGTGCGACTATCGGGTTCTATATGGGTGTCAAACAGGTCCCAAGAAGGACTCTGAAGGGTTTTATCTGGGTTTTATGCGAGACCTGAAATTGTTCCGCGTATATGATCTTAAACGGGTGTTAATTGTTACATTGTTACACTAGGCCCTTTTAGACATGCAGAGCGCACTTGACCAAATTTGTCAATCTATGTCCCCGCTATGACCCGCTCAGACCCTGTTATACGCCCACATCACAGTAGACCCGTTTAGACACCCAGAGCGCACAGCCCAATTTGTCAATCTATTTCCCTTCTATGACCCGCCTATACCTTGGATTTATGGGATACCTGCTAGAACTAGGCTAGGCCCTTTTAGACACCCAGAGAGCACTTGACCAAATTTGTCAATCTATGTCCTCGCTATGACCCGTTCGGACCCTGTTAGACGCCCATACTTTCGATTCGAGAGATCCCTGATAGAACCACGGTAGACCCGTTCAGACACCCAGAGCGCACAGCCAAATTTGTCAATCTATTTCCCCGCTGTAATCCGTTTAAATCCTGTTAGACGCTCATACCTTCAATTCAAGAGATCTCTGATAGAACCACGGTAGATCCGTTTAGATACTCAGAGTGCACTTTGGCCAAACTTGTCAATCTATGTCCCCGCTATAACCCGTTTAGATCCTGATAGATGCCTAACCTATGATTCCTTAGATACGTGATACAACTACGCTAGACCCGTTCAAACAACCAAAGGCACTTTGAAAGAATAATTTCCATATACTAATCCCGGACGGTAGCCAGGTATACCCTGTTAGGTCCCGTTTTTCAATTAAAATAATATAATTTGAGTACCAATTGCCCATGTAGAACTCGTTTACACCCGGATAGCATTGCACAATTATGTTATAATTTCACGGTAAAACCCAGGTAGGTCCGGATAAAGTGCCAGAGCTTATGATGGGAACCTACCCGGGTTCTAAATGGCGTTTTACCAAGTTCCAACCATGGCTCTAACGGTTTTTTAAAGCAGGGATTAATAATATCAGGTGCACAAATAAGTTTCCGTCGTTTGACAAAAGTAGACACACGAATTCTTGATCCGCCACTGCATATGATCGATATGGTAATTATTTTGTCTCTATTTCAGAAATTATTTTTTTTTTTTAATGTATCAGGTGTACAAATAAGTTTCCACCGTTTGATATATTTTTTTTTAATTTACAAAAATACCATTGAAAATCCAAAATTCAATTTTTTTAAACAATAATATGTGAAATACGAAAAAACGTAAGAATGCAAAGTTGTTCGTTTTGAAATGATCTACAATTTTTGTCTCACACAGTTTCTGATAAAACATATTTTTCGTTTCAATTCCAGAAATTCCATTCTTTTTATATCAGTGACTTGGCATTCGGCAGACCTAGTGAGAACCAGTTTTGACAGGATCATGCGACGAGTAATGTCCATGTTCAAATAAAAGTAATTGTAAATAATATCATGAATCTGCGGTATCTTATTCCAACCAATGGTCAATCCCTAGAGTGGAGAGATGGCAATTGATGAACCACTGCACTGCCTTCAATTACAGGTATTATATTTTTTAGTTTTTCAACGCTAAAAAAACTATTGTAGCAACTTCGATGCTTTTAAACTCAAAATGTACCGCAAAATCATAATAAAGGGTTTCTCAATAAGGGTGATATGTTTTGAAATTGAAAAAAAAACACTGAATATTCATTCGGAATTGATCGAAATCTTTTTTATTATATTGGATATTCTATGCCATTTATGATTTAAACAATGTATCGGCCAAATGTCCCCCGAGACTTGAGCCAAAAATGCGCCTCATCAGAAAAGATGATTTTTTGATGAAAATTGGGATCATTTTCAATTGATTCTAGAGCCCAATCCGCGAACTCCCGACGCAAACGATGGTCATTAGGCTTCAGTTCTTGGGCCAGAATTATCTTATAGGGATGCAGGCCAAGATCCAATCGCAAAATACGCCAGGTAGTCATCCTGGACAGGCCCAATTCCTGAGATCGACGTGGCACGGACAATTCACGGTTTTCCTCGATACTGGCCTGTACGGCGGCTATATTCTGTGTAGAACGTGCGGTACGCATACGATTTTTAGGCTTAGTATCCAATAGAGTAAATTCACTCTCCAACTTATCGATTATTCGACGAATTGAGAGCGCGGATGGAGCAGAATGACGACCATATTTTGCACGATATGCTCTTTGAACACCGACAAAACTTCTCGAATTTTGATAAAATAATTGGACAATTTCCAAACGTTGTGGAAGCGTGAAACTACTCATGATTAAATGGCAAACCTTACTGATGACAACTGACAGCAGACGTCAAAAATTTCAGTTCAAATGAGCCTGATAGGGACATTCAAAATCATATCACCCCTATTGGGAAACCCTTTAGCAACAATTTAATTGTTTTTTATGCCCCTCTTTTTAATATTATTACGAGGTCAGCGAACGGTTAGTGAGTGATCAGCAAATTCACTGACCGCTAGGGATGAACAAAGTGAATTTTGATAAATAGTGGGAAAAAATCATGGATATTCTTGAACATATTTCAAGAGATTTTCAAACTCTTCAATACTACGAACTTTTATGTATTTATTGTACATAATCGAATTAAATTATTATCGACAATGATCGTCAAGCTCAAATCAGGCAATACTGCAACTCTCTTTCTGATAGTACCATCATCTTCTACTCTTCAGAAGCCAAAGAATAATTCATTCCCTATCAAATAAGGAAAGTTGGAAGTAACGCTGGTGCCCGATTGCTTTGAAAATTTTGCAGCATGAGAAAAAACATGTTCCTGCCCATTAGAGAGGGTATCGCGGTGGTGTTGCACGAATTACAGCACCTCCGCAAAAATACCGAACAGCCCCACAACCTGTAGTGAGCAGTAACTCCGGGCTTGCGGAAACGGCAGAGAACTGACCGTAATCCCGTGGAGGTCCCAACTAGGAAGAACCTCTGGAAACAAATGCCTTAACCGGAGGCTAAGGAACCAGAGTGGCCAAGGCATGCCCGCTCAGAAGCGATGCTAATAAAACTCTCCGAGGGAGTGAGCTACGTGGCCATATTGAAGGACTTGAAGATGCAGGTCAAACCTGAGTAATTGTGCGTCATCGTCTAGGGTTTTAAGGAAATGCGCTTCAAGGATCTTCTGGTGGAGCTCAAATGTTCCAAGGAAGACAGAGGGCACCTAGATTCCGCCTTCGAAGAGGTCATTGGTGCCAGTGAGTCTGTTCGCCACCTCATCTCCAGGATTGAGGTGGAGATTGCGGACATAGATCCCAGCACCGATGCCGAGGATGTCGAAGAGGCTGTAAGAGGCTTTCTTCAATCATGGATCGAAACAACAAACTGAAGGTGCCTCTAACCAAGAAACCCTTCAGAGGTAACAGAAAGGCTTAAATCCGTCTGGAGGAGACGTGGGCCCTTAAATCTTACCGGAACCGTTTCACATGATTTGCCACTTCTAAGTTATTAGTAGTTGATAAAATAGCTTAGTTATTATAAGTCATGTGCAGAGATTCAATGACAAAAATGTTTTAATGAAAAAACTATAGTATATATATATATACTCGTGTGATGACTTAATTTATTGGCAGTTATTAATACATCTGTAACCTTTTGGGTGACGTCAATCACAAAGGGACTTTAAAGCCGAAATGAATGTTTTATACTTATCGTAAAGCTATACAGGACCACAAAAAAATACATTTTATATCGCACGCTTCGTGCATAGCTCGTTAGTTTGAGCGCGCCAAAAGCGAGATTCATTGGTCGTACTTTGGGAACAGTATTTCAAGTTATTCATGATCATTGAAGTTAATTCCTTTTTATTTAATACTAGGATGAAAAAAGAGACTTTTAGTATATATAGTACTCTTTCTGTCTATCCGCTAATAACCGGCTACCAGGTGTCAAAAAATTTGTATCACAACAGAGATTTAAGTCAAGACTATTCTATTTTAATACATTTTTTCGAAAAAAATCAGCTTGTACAACTATTTAAATGACAATAGATTCTATTAACAACGTAGAACCATGTAAAGTTTTCCAGAAATCATCAACAATTATGAGAACTGTTCCATACACTTTTCTCTTACGTTGATAGAAACGATATGTATCTTTGTTTTGTACAATAAACAACTCTTTAATCCAAAAACTTAATTTCCAACGATTGTGAGGTTAGGTCGAATTGTGTATGTTGCCGCTGTCTTTTTTTACTACAGCGCCATGTGTTTGGTTCCCATTATGAAAGTTAAAATATATGTAAAATGAGTATGCTCACCCACTCACGGTAACTTTTTTAAATGATGTAACTTGACCTGACGAGAGAGTGGTGGAGGGGATGACAGGGTGATTGCCTCCGGGCACGGATTTTTTGAGGAGTCCGGGCTTCTGGGACCTCTTGATAGCTACAACTGAATAAAATAAAATAATCAATATAATAAACACAAAATCTCGAGGTATGGAAATAACAAAAATAAAATTGCATATAAAACTATTATCTTCTAATTTATGAAGATAATTTGTATAGTTTCTATGCACAGAAAGATCTTTAGTCAGCAATAATGCTTTTTAAATTTTACCAGATCATTCAATTTAAAATCGTAAATAACCTTTAAAAATGGATACCTGACATCTACTCTCCAGGATATGCCTGTTACAAACAAAATTAAGGAATTAACAATTTAAAATGTTTCATACTACAAATTGTAGACATGTAACTATGAGTTTTAATCATCGACCATATAAATATGGACTGTTGACTCTGTGAAAGAAAACCGCATGTAGGCTCAGGGGCCCTATTCTGAAGTTCAGTCGAGTAATTTTCGTATCCAAATGTATAGTGCTTTCCTTTTTAAATAGTAGTAGTCAAAAAAGGATAGGAATATACTTTGGCATACAAAAATTACTCGACTGAACTCGAAAATAGGGCCCCTGGACCCTACAGTAGGCTATGGTACTATATTATATAACAGTTCGCATTCTGACATTTTAACTCCTGATAGTTGGCGTGCCTTTAAAACTTATGATTGCTCAAATCATGGAGAGTAGACATAAGGAAACCAAACTAATGTAACTGAAAATGAGCATCTATTTGTCGGAGGTATATAGTTTGAGTACAAGAACTTCCCGAGAGATGGTGCTTCTGCAAGTAGCGTAAAAAATGAACTCTTCAGGTACCCATGGTTTATACCTTTGCATGCATGCAGCTTGTCATGGTAACATTTCATATTAATAACTCCTGTTTGTTGTTCTTTAATTATGTACATGTATTAAATAATATACTTGCAAATGGTTGTTATCTGACCTACTAGTTATTAGCATAAAGCTTTTAAAATCTCTAAAGATTAGCCATTTTACACTTTCATTATACACTTTTTTTAAACAACCTCAAACATACTACATATGTAATAAATGCACCGACGCTTTTAATTTTAAACCTTTAAATAATAGTTTTAAATAAAGAATGTTTACAAAAATTTAAAAATATTTATTTTAATTTGCAGTTATGTTAGAATATTTTGAGCAACCAGAATGGAGCGGCCATTTGTTTACGCCAGTTGCATTCGCGCCATCAATCGGAAACTTCTTGTACCTTTTCCATGTACTTCCGACAAAAACGTGCTCAATTTCTGTGAAATTCATGCATAAGATGCGTTCGCGTGTCAAATCTGGACTCACTGCCCCCACCCTTCGCCATTCTAACCTGACTTTATTTAAAATTTTTGCAAATTAAAAATAAATTTAAATTAATGACAATTCGAAATACAATAAAAAATACAAGAAATACAAAAGTTATTTATTTTTTATTGTTATATTTCACAATTTTTAAGTTATAAAAAATGTAATAAAATGATTGAAGTTAAACATTTTGAACATTTTATTAACACTATTAAAAACAATTGAAGATGATCAGAATATAAATATCAATATTCAGCGCAAGCTATGGCCGTTAAACGGTGTCGACGCGGCAAGTCAGGAAAATATCCATATATATCGTTATGTCAAAAATGTATCGATACTTTTCGATACGGCGGTGTATCGATACATAGTGATATTTATCGATACTTTTCCCATCAATAGTGGATGCTGCTAACATAATCAGATCTGTGCACACTGCTAACATGTGTTTACTAGGAGAATCAAGGAGAATGTTGTGGACGTCACCTTCATTTTTCATTCCTTGTGTCCGCAATTTCTGAAGAAACTCATAGTAAAACGGATCGAAGTGCATAAATAATTACTAGGATAATTATCCTAGTTAGATAATTTCAAATAGTGAAATCAAAACTTTAATTAAAATTAAGATACAATCAAAATGAATTTATACTGCAATATAAAGTTACATTTTAACATTTTAATCATAATCTGGTTATATAGTAAACGTCTATCTGCAGAGTCTCAAAATAAATCTTGACATAACCTCAAAGTGTGTTCTCTTGGCACGAGCGTTTCGGTTGGCCGGTTGCTGTTTGCAACTTTGTATTGCAGTTTATTCGTGCGGGAGAAAATGAAGAACGAGGACTGATAGGGTGATTATTATTCTCCTTAAACTGTCCTTTATGATTATTTTTCGTTATAAGTTTTTAAAATTATACTTGCTTTAATTTAATGAAGTTAGCAGTTTCTGTAAATTATAAGTTATGTTTCAGACATTTACTTTAATGTAGTATTTCTGTTTTAGTTATTTAAATCTTTTACAATGACAAAACCAAAGTGCCTGGTTAGGAATTACTTCACATCACTGGCAGTTGAAAGTTCATGATAGTACACAAACTTCCCGAGAGGAGCATGAGTATCTACAACAAAAAAATGTCCAGCACATTTCGTTTTTGCATAGCGGTCATTTTTTCGGAGTACAGATACGCGCACCCCATTTAGGAAATTCGCTTACAACATGGCATATACTTCAGACATAAAGATGCTCGACTTTTATAAAGTCCAAGCATTACGTTTAGTTTCTTTATTTCTCTTGCTGAAATAGGATGAGTTTGATACAATCTAGAGATGTAATATTACCAGTAATTTATTTTCTGATGATGCAAGGTAAAATTACTGTTTTATTAACATAAATTACGGTAATATTTCACACAAAGATTTTTGGATGTAAAAATTACCGTCACATTTCGATTGGTAAAGTAACGGTAACGTAAAATTATTTTGTATAAGAAATAAAAGATAAGAAAAAACATCAATTTCTTTCAAAAACCAAATATATTGATGAAAACGATTATTCCAAAAAATATTTTTTTCTTATTTCATTTACAAAACAGCCTGAAGTAGGAACATCACGAGTATGATTATGCTAATAGAACATAGAATCTATTTTTACATTTTCATCATATGAGAAGGTATAGGTTTTATATAAAAAATAACTTTTCAAATTTTTATAAAATTTCGATATTTTAAGAGGCTCTGAGCAAGAAAAAATGGTTTCCACGGCGCGGTGTTTGTCGTCTGTAAGTACGATAACTTTCGAAAGAATTATCGGATTGGATTGTGCTTCAATTGGCACAATTCTTGAGGTCCGAGAAAGAAAGGATATGTTTGTTAACTAACCATTTTTGACCAATGGTTCTGGTTTTATCCATCAAAAGCGATTATCTAAGAATCAAAAGTTCAACTTTCTGTCCTAAATATACGAGATATGGAATAAATGTTGAGAAACATAATTTCTTATTTCAAAGAGATCTATAAATTTACTGATAACCCTTTCGTTCATAGGAGTTATATCTTTGGTTCATTAATGAAAAATCTTATTAAAAATAAAAACTTTTGGTTTTCAGAAAAGCTATATGACACCCCGGTAACAAGGTGTGAATTGAATTGAATAGAAACGTTTCTATCCAAATGAATGTCGTTTTTGAAAGTCTCGTTTGAATGCCGAACTGAGCTGCAGTAGGAAATAAAAGTGATAAAAATGAAAGCACTTCGGAACATGGAACAAAACGGAATTAAAGTGTAAACAAAAAAGCAAGTGATTGAAACGGAATTGGGTAGAATTAGTTTGCGTACAAAATATAAAATTCGTGGAACGAGGCAGAATTGCTTCGTATAAAAAGTGAAATGTAAGAAGAAATTTTGTTGGAAATTGTGAATAATAATAATCAAAATTTTCGATTACAAATATTTGTATTTCAAATTTTTTATTTCGAACACAGGAACGTTTCTACGTATAAGATCATATAAATAAGCTAAAAAAATCGTAAAATAAATTTTTACAAACTTTCAATAGTTAAGAACACACACAATTTTAATTATTTTCAATTCAACTACTTTGGAAGCATAACATAGAAACACTTTCTAGAAACGAACCCTAGCGGACCTGGTTGAGAGAACGGTCATAGAATACTCTGACCGTTCTCTGACTGTTCTCTAACCGTTCTCTGATCTCGCATTATTATGGCTAAGAACGATAAAAAAACATTTAAAACATTGCATTTGTGATTCTGTGGAAAAATTTGAAATAGAAGACGTAGGAATAAATACAATAATTCTATTTTTCAGCGATAAAAACTAGGAAAACATCATGTACCTGTCATTGAAGGCAGGGCAGTGGTTCACAATTGGTTCACGATGAGTGGAGACGTTCCGCAAATGGTGAACCACTGAACTGCCTTCAATGACAGGTATACGATGTTTTTCTAGTTTTTATCTCTGAATAATAAAATTATTGTATTTATTCCTACACCTGCTAATTCAAATTTGATCGCAGAATCATAATTGCAATGCTTTAAATGTTTTTTTTATCGTTCTTAGCCATAGTAATGCGAGATCAGAGAAAGGTCAGAGTATTCTATGACCGTTCTCTCAACTGGGTCCGCTAGGGAAGAAACCTTTTCTTGAATCAAAGAACCATTACTTTCAAAGACGAACAAGAAAAAGTGATTTATAAAACTAATGTACTTTGTACATATTAAAACGATTTGAGTTCTTCCCTAGAAAGTAATGCTTCTTTCAGTCTAAGAGAAAAGTCGTGTATTTATTATATTGATGATTACTTAGTTCATGTAGCTAACACAATAAAGCTATTTGAAAATCTAATACTTTGTAATCTTAGTATTAGGTAATGTATAAATAAATTTTTTTTAAATTTCGAGATTAGACCGCAGTTCAATAAAGCTTAGTAAACGTCGAATACAAATTGCCAATAAATTAACTAAACTAATAAAACTTTTTAATTCACTGAATCCCTCTCTATGATTTCTTCTTCTAACCGATTCAACATTTCACTAATTTGTTTATCTTCCTCGTTGAGAGCTGAAGGATCTATTTGGTCGACTTCATCGAAATTGTCTTTGGTAATGTTCGCCCCTGAGTCTTCCTGCGATTCGCTCCCTTCTTCCTGCATGTCATCGGTATCCTCCGCTTCTATTAGATTATCTGATAGACTAGAGAAAGATACTTTCTCTCCGTTACCCAGATCTACCTCTTTATCACTATAAGAAATTTCACTTTTTGCAGATGATGCTCTCATGACCTCTCTTTCTGCTTTACGGGCATAAGCTTTCTTCTTCACGGCCTTGATTTGAGCAATTTTTTTGCTTATATGAGCATGCACCTTTCCAGCTTCGTCGTCAGCTGCAACCGCCGAATACTTCTTTACAGTTACCAGGTAGTAGCTATATATGTCTGTAAAGTGTTAAGTATTATTAATTATTATTAGCATAGAGTATTATTAAAGAAAACTTTAGTTTCAATTTGAAGTTTGAAAAAGGAATAATATTATCATCAGGTGCAATGTCGAATTGATAAATTCTTCAATAGTATCTCGTACTGCTAGTAAGATTTTAGGATCTAGTTGTTCCTCGGGCTTTTTCGCCTGCCGATTTCGATTACTTCCTCTTCTGGAAATTGTTATTTTTGACAAATAATTGTAGCCACAGAGGGCTACTAGAATATTTTTGGCGAAAGTAACTTTCCTTGTGTTTGGCACGTTTAAGGCTAAACTCCATGCCTGCATTGACAGGTAAAGTCCTCTTCCAATATGAATCTATAACATAAAAGTTTAAAACCTGAGAAGTTTTTGTAATTTTAAGCATTAGGAAGTGAGGTACAAACTGCAGCATTCAAAGCGAAATCGGTCTCAATTTGAGTTCCACGTGAATATAAGTGAAACGTTTCATAAGTCACAATAACAAATTGAGAGTATCCATTATCGCGATTTGATGACTACTCCAAAAAGTTTTACATATGAAATAAAGATCACACCTGCGACTCGTCTTCTGTTATGTATCCTACTCCTGGAAACTGTCCGCCTCCTTGCAAAGTGGAAGGAGCCTCCATCGTTGCTTTATATATTGCTACAGAAAGAATTAAAATTAGGTATATGAATTTCTGTACAATTAATGCATAATGTATTAGGTTCTCATAAGTATCTTACATTGCAAATTATTGTACTTTTCAATAGCAGTTTCCTGCCACTTCACGTTTAACTCCCGTAAAGTCTTCAGCTCACTATCCTTTCTATCATTCTCCGCTTCTATAGTTTCCATGGTTGTCTTTGATTCTTTTAATTTTTGTTTCAGGTCTCTTAATTCTTGCGACAAAGACGCATTTGTTTGGCATAGAGATGCGACTGTTGTTTTAAAAATATTGCACTTGTTGCACTCCTCAATCTTTGTCGTATTCTCTTTATTTTCAACTCGAAATTTGTCCAATCGTTTCTTCAGGAAATCTTGAACAAGATTTTCCTCTGTCTGAAATAAATAATAACAAATAGAATAATAAAAAAAAGTAAAAAAAAAAAATAATAATAATTGTAGAAATAATCCATATGGGTACAATTGGACAATCAGTATATTCTTATTATAAATTTTTTCCAACGTTTTGCCTCATCTCCAGAGGCATCATCAGGGCATACAAGAAATTAGCCAATAAACTGTGCATCACAGAGACGATAGTAAAATGCAATGTGAGGTCAAACCATAGTAGTCAAATTGATAAAATCTAAAAAAGTTATTATTTTATCAAATTTTGAAAAATGTTATGAGTTGTAATAAAAAATATATTTACCAAAATAAGTAAAAAACCGCCATATTCAGACTAAAAAACCACTGAGTAAAATAAATCAAATTTGTCCGAGTTGGCTTTAAATTTAAATTTTCGGAGTAAAGGAGACATAACGTCATGCCACTTGAAATTATAAATATAAACTGAAGTCAAATATCATGAATGGACCTCACAATACTAACAAGTTTAATAAAATCTAATGTTATTAAAATTTAACATATACAATAGCCATCAATTCAAAATTAAAATTAAGAACAGAGACAAATTTATGAAAATATTTAAAAGTTATTATTATTATTATAATTTCGAAATAATAATTTTTGTTATAACTTTTAAATATTTTCATAAATTTGTCTCTGTTCTTAATTTTAATTTTGAATTGATGGCTATTGTATATGTTAAATTTTAATAACATTAGATTTTATTAAACTTGTTAGTATTGTGAGGTCCATTCATGATATTAGACTTTAGTTTATATTTATAATTTCAAGTGACATGACCTTATGTCTCCCTTACTCCGAAAATTTAAATTTAAAGCCAACTCGGACAAATTTGATTTATTTTACTCAGTGGTTTTTTAGTCTGAATATGGCGGTTTTTTACTTATTTTGGTAAATATATTTTTTATTAAAACTCATAACATTTTTCAAAATTTTATAAAATAATAACTTTTTTAGATTTTATCAATTTGACTACTATGGTTTGACCTCACATTGCATTTTACCATCGTCTCTGTGATGTACAGTTTATTGGCTAATTTACATTTGAAGAAAGAAAAATAAAAAAAAGAAGAATTTTTAGATCCAATTTTGTCCTTTTGGACTTTAAATATTTCAAACATTAAAAATATTAAAATTATTCAGATTAAAAATTTCCCGATTCTGGGGAGTTCAAATTTAAAAAAAAGATAAGTTTTACGTTATTATTTTCTAACACTTTAAACAATTTAGAAAATTGTAAAAGTTCATTATTTAAATTTAAAGTTTGAAAGTTTGGAAACGTCCTTCGATAGGAAAGAATTCTACTTTAGTAGAATAAGAAAAGTTCCAATTAAAAAAATAAATAAACAAATTCATCCAACGCAAGTTTAAATAATACCTTCTCTGGTGAGGATGTAAGAAAAAATACATATAAAACTAAGTTTTAAATTTCAATTAAATCAACTCTATTAAAAAAAATCAACCTCAGCTTAATTGAAACAAAAAATGGCGATTTTTCAGGAATTTTCAAAATCATCATTCCAGGCAATATACTAGTTTCTTTCATTTTTATTTTTTATACTTACTTTACGTTTATTACTCGAACGAAAGGTCACGTTCTCCTCTTCCAGTTCAGTTTCTGTACTCTCTCCAGCGGATATGAGGACCTTCATTGCTGGTTTTCTATCCCGGGTCCCTTCGATCATTTGGCGCAGTTTCTCCTCAGTATCTGAAAAAATTCACAATAAAATAGCGAAAGAGACAGAGAACACCTACTTTGTCGTCCCTGTACGACGCAACTAAATGAAAATACTTGCATGTTTGTTTTTAGTATTTCTTATGAAAATAATTTGTGAATTTCATACTGACCTGCTAAAAACAAAATTATACATTCCTCCTCCGGAAATTTTTCGTCGTGGTATTTATATTTTTGATTCGGCACATGCTTGCTTTCAATAAACTTTTTCAAACATTTCACTGGCACTATCTTTTTTAGGCGAGCTTTTAACAGATACACATAGGCGAACATAATGAAAATGATGATGTGTAGAAAATTTTATATTTATTTATAAGTTAATCGTGATCGATGGCGAACGAATTGAAACAAACGCCGGCCGGTATCAGAAACTTCAAGCTCCAAGCAACAGGGAATTTGTTAATAACATTAATTGAAAAGTTGTAGACAATTGAATTGCGAACAAAATGAACCGTCCGGCAGCTCTGTTCATAAATGTCATAAATGTAAAGTATGTAAACAAGTTTTAAGTTAACCGTCTACCCGTCGAAAACGTGCAAGTAAGGTGTTTTAAAACAAATTTGGTGCACTGAGAGAGATGCAAGCGAAATAAATTTAATTTACTCATTACATACAGTTTTCCAGACGTTTTGACATACATAAAAGTCGGTAAGTAATAAAACCTATTTCTTTAGTGCATATAACCTTTTATGTAGTGTGTATTATAAATACGGTTTACGGTGGGTTAAAAAAACAAAATTACAGAAATCGAAATTGGAATTATATGGAAAACTAGTTTATTAGGTCTTTAAACAAGTATGTATAATTAATTTGATGCCGATTGATGAAAGCCTTTAACTCGAGCGTTAGTCAAATTTATATGCTTAAAAAAATTTTTATTTTCATAGTTTTGATATTTTCGTGTATGTTAATTTTTTCTGGTTGTCAGAGATCTTAAAGGTCTCTCCAATTTTTTCTGGTTTACTTTACTTAACGTTCTCTAGGCGATAATTTACGTTTAATGAACCTCTGTTTTCAAAAAACAATTTTAAAATCTACAGGAAAAACGGAAAAATTTTTTCAGGTATTTGAGGCATTTTACTGATTAAAAAAAATGTGGTAAGTTTGTTTTTGACATGTCTGTTTTTAAAAGGTCATTTTCAAATTTTTCCAAATTATATTTTTCAAGCTGTCATTAAAAAATATTTTTTTATTTCTTTTCCACATCTTCGGAATGTGGAAAAGATTGTTCAAAGCCTGCTGAAAAATTTTGACCTGGAAAAATATACTTCCTTTCCATATACACTCGGGAGCCGACTTTTTACTGTCACATTTTGTGCGGGCTTCACGCTTGAGTGCGTTTGTCTCCCACCCTGAGCATCCCGCGAGGCCCACATAAAATTGGCGCCCGAGAGTAGTTCTAATTTCTATTTCCATAACTTTGTTTTTTCGATCCACTCTAGTGTATATTTTTTATATTAAAGAAATATTCATCTTCCTCAGCATGTCCTACCCGTCGTGGAGTTTAGAAATTAATTTTTCTAATTTAATTGACATTGCACTGTAGATAAAAAGGTTTGACAATTAGAAAATAAATAAGTTTAAATAAATAATCGAAACTATTTTTCCGTGTAGAGTTTTTGTAGAGGACAATGAGCTTTAATGAGAATGAAGAACTTTTTCCGAGGCCGAAACGCTACAAGTTAATGCTGGATCCTAATTATGAACCTTCGATGGTCAGTGATAAAACCAGGAAAACCTGGTCTGAGGCTTCAGAATTGAAATTGGCAGAAGTAGCGCAAAAATGTAAGTTCTATTGTTTATATGTTTTCAATGCTGATACTAAATATAGGATATCGATCCTGTGGAGAAACGCGTCTCGTCCCCTATCACAGATATTTTTCTGCCCTCTTCCAATACAAAAATATCCTCATCACTACTTTCTCTAATATCAATTTGCAAGTAACTTTGAAGTCTTCAGTTAGTGTCAGTTTTATTAAAATCTAAAATTTGCAACTTTTTGAAATTCAAATTTTAATGTTCAAGCGGTAATACAGTCAAACATTTAAATTGAGAAAATTTCCATTATAAAATCAATAATTTGTCATTAAACCTTTGTTAATTAGACAGTGTTTTGAATTAATAGCCTGTAAAAGTGAAAAACTAGTATTTACGTTAATTCTTTAAGATTTTAAAATTCAATTTTAAATCGAAAGTCCTAATAGCTGCATATTTTGAAATCGAAAACGATTCAAATTATATACTAACTGGATCAATTGACTAATTTAGGCCAGTTGACTAATTTTAAATATTAAATTTAAAGTTTAAAAATTAATGTCTTGGAAGTTTAGAATGTTTAAGTGAATGCATCATTTTCCCCTATTTTCTATTTTATCTGAAAATACTGTTCCAACCCAAAATTAAAAATAGGCATTACAAATTTCTTTTATACTATATTATTTTCAACTTTTATGAACCAATATTTTTATATGCTATGTGATACTAACGTCAGGCCAAGAACTCACCTCAGTATTGATACTTTTTTACAATTTTCTTTAACGATACAACTACTTTGCTACTATTTCGAAAAAAAATGCAGTATTGGATTTGGAATATTTGAAAGTGTTTTATTCCAATTATAATTTTGCTATTATTATAGATGCTGAGACTTGTGCAACGTCCAATAGTCAGCCGCAATTCGAGGACGCAAACTTTCCTCCTAATAATGAACAGCAAGGATTACCGGCCAATGAAGATGCACTAGAAGATTATGATCAAGTCTACTGTGAATCGGAGAAGGATGAAGCTAACAGCTGTGAAGAAGATTCAATTACGGAAAATGAAGATGATTGCCCCAATTTCTTTAGCACAGCGAGATCTGGAGAAACTCAACCAACAGAAAAATTATCTGTAGCAACAGACAAAATTCCTTCGAAAGGAAAGCCTTTGATTTCTGAGGAATTTTCATCTTTAGAGAATGGGCAAAAAATTATGTTCGAAAAATCGGGAATGACTGTAAACGACGTTGTAGAACTTATAGTTGCGTTTAGTGTAAGATTCGGTTGTACACATCAGCAACGCGAATGGTTGGTAGAAATGTTCAAAAATTGTGCAGGACCAGAGTTCGAAACCTTGAAATTGTCAAATTATAAACTTTCTCAAGTATGCAATCCACCACCGGACAAAATTTTCTATCACTTTTATTGTGATCAGTGCTCGAAAAGGGAAGAACGTTTGCACTCTTCTGTTAAGAAAAAAATCAAAGGGCAAAGCAAGATATGTAGCAAGTGTAAAAAAGAACACCTTATCGTGCTAAGCAATCCTCATTATTTTTTGACTAATGACTTAAAGTATCAGTTGCGTTTGCTATTCGGCGATAAAGAAATTGCTAGTATTGTTGCACAGAAACTTAGCACTGATTCGAGTGAAACTTCCGACTCTGTTCTTCGAGACATAAGTGATAGTAAATTACACAAATCAGCAGTTCAGTTTGACAAGAAGATTTTCACGTACATAATTAGTACAGACGGTGCACCTCTTTTTAAAATGTCAAAACGAAGTTTTTGGCCTCTTCAAATACTACTCAACTTTTTACCTCCTCAAATTCGGTTTAAAATAATTTTGATGGTTGGTATAATGATTGTTCGTCATGAACCAAAGCCAGATTTAATGAATCTCTTTATAAATGAATTCACGAAGCAAGCGCGCTGTCTATTTTCGGATGGTCTTAAAATTAAATTACCAGGGCACGACGAAGAAATCATTTTGAAATTCGCACCAGTCTGTGTTGTCGCGGATTCAGTTGCTCGACTTATCTTACAAAATAGGCTTCAGTATAACGGATACAGTGGTTGTAGTTACTGCTACCACAATGGATAGCATGTTTATAAAGCAGGCATGAAATATCCTTTTTTAGAAAATGAATCAAAGCTAAGAACTCATAGTTCTCATATGGAGGATGTAGCCAATGTTAAAAGTCTTGGTTGTCCTACCGTGCGAGGAGTAAAGGGGGAATCTGCTTTCTGCTCAAAACCTAACGTAGATATGGTGTGGGGGTTTCCTTTAGATTATGTACATAATTCCATTTTAGGCGTGACTGAACAGATGTGGACAGAGTGTGATAAGAATGTTTTATCTCCAGCGCAACGTAGAGAAATCGATGAACTAATTCTATTAATACAGCCTCCACGTGATTTGCACAGAGTTCCCTAAAAGATATCCACCAAAAGTATATGGAAAGCGACTCATTGGAAATCATGGCTAATTTTTTATAGTCTTCCGATTTTGTCAAAGTTTCTACCAAAAGATATGCTAGAACATTACGCTTTATTTGTAAATTCCATTTATGCGTTGCTTCAAATGGAAATTACCGAAGAACAACTAAGAAAGTGCGAAGAAGATTTTATGATCTTTGTTGCTAATTTCCAAATGTTATATGGAATCGAAAAAATGACATTTAATGTACACATTCTCTTACACGCTGTTCACTCTGTTAGAATGTCAGGTCCTCTTTGGGGTACATCAGCGTTTCCTTTTGAACACAACATTCATTCTTTAAAAGACACGGTAAATGGTCCAAAAAGCGTCGAACAACAAATGTCAGCAAATTCACTCATACGTCTATCTTATCAATGTCAACCCAGAAATCCTAATCGTTCAAAGATTGTAAACACTTTCTGCGAAAATCTCTTCAGTAGAAAAACTGCAACAAAATGTGCACTTAAGTTTGAAAATGTTACTTTCTTTGGCCAAAGTCCCAAAAACAAATTTCAAGAAGAACAAGAGTTCACGAGATGTCTACTTAATAATCAGGTCTACAGCAGCAACAAATATCTTAAGTCTATGAAATTTAACGATACGATTATCCAGTTACAAAATGGTAAAATCGCTCAACTTACCGGATTGAAAATTATACCTAATGTAAAATGTTGGGTTGAGCTTAAAGAATTGATCCTTCAACTTTTTTTTTGTTGGGGATGTAAAAGTACACCATATCTGGAAGGTCATTGAAAATGTAGAACTTTCACCCATTACCCTATCAGAAATCAAGTCCAAAATAGTAGGCCTAGATTTTAAACAAAACCAGTATGTCTGCACGATGCCGAACAGCATTAGCTGTTTAGCTCAGTAGTTTTTAATAAAAGTCTTTATTTTATTGAATTATTCTTATTTCTTTTATCACCCTTTCTTCAGATGTACTAATTATTTTATGTTCATATTTAGAAAACAATATTTATGAAGTTTTATATTTACTAAAAGAATTTCAAATAGTTAATTTTAAGCAATTTAATATGTATGATGTTTTCATTACTGAACTTAATTATAATTTTATACCATATATCAAGGTAAAGTTGATTATTTACATTTCGATTGAATAAAACATAATAATTTTTGTTATTTAGAAGATAGTAATTATTTAAAAATTCAATATTTCTGTGAAAAACAGATCCTCTCTACCCGTCCCTGGAATTCGAGCCCAGGTCTTTCGATATAATATATAATATATATTACATATATTATGTATTATTAATAGAATCAAATTTAAAAATAATAGAATAAAAACCTAATAAAATGAAAAAATATTATTAATAAAAACTATTATTATTACTATACAATATATATTATATATAATACAAAAATTTCAAACTCTCCTAATTAATTTGAAATCAATAATAATAAAATTTCTATTAATAATATTTATTAATCAATTTAATTTCATGTCCACTAATTACATTATTTTTTTATTCATTATTTATTTTTACTTTATGAACATTATTTTAAATAAATCTGCAAAAAATAATAAATTGAAAATTTACTCATCAGAACTTATTAAATTGACATCAAATTTTAACCCTACGAAAGTGATTAAATTGATTCCAATTTCCCAGTTTTCTGTATGGAATTACATACAATTCATCTGTTCGCAATTTCTACGCATCAGATGGTATTAAATTGACTTCAATTTTTGAGATCGGCTGACGTAATTTAGTTGTATTGGTTTGCTCCAAATTATCACTCGACAGAGAGAATTCAAATGTCTTCAATATTCGAGTTTGCCTTACAGTATTAAAATGTATTAACTTGATTTCAATTTTTATCTTCGAATCATAATTAAAATGAATACATTTCTTCGCAAAAATAATCATCATATTAAATGCGATTGAAATGGGACACAATGTATTCATGATAAAAGGAATTAAAACGTATATTTCAAAAACGGAATTGATTAGGTATTCAAAACATTTCAAATTCGATGATATTTGTTCGCACATCAATGAAATTCAATTCCCACCTTCTTACCGGGACACGAAAAAAATGTTGGGTACAAAATTGTTCATCTCACGTTACAAGTTTACTTCAGACCACTTCTTGATCGAGCACGTAGTTTTCATTTTAATTTGTAAAAAGCATCATCAAAAAGAAAAATTCCATTTCGGATCAAATCTATGCGATCCTTCGCATTATTATCCCTAATAACGGTAAAAAAACATTTAAAGCCTTGCAATTATGATTCTGTGGCGAAATTTGGAATAGAAGGTGTAAGAATAAATACAATAATTTTATTTCTTAGCGATGAAAATTAGGAAAACATCATATACCTGTCATTGAAGGCAGTGCAGTTTACCAAAGTTTTCTCGAGAACTGTTTTACATAATTGGGATAACCAAGTTGACGTCACAGGCTATGTGGTAGCGATAGACTGTAGGTAAGGTTGGTCTTGGACGAAAGAAATATATGGGAATCGTTGGAAAATTGATGAAACAAAATTTTCCAGCTTAAAAGTAAGTCATAAATTTGTTAATAATTATATTTTTCAAGTGCAAAATTCATTTCTGCTTATTTTGAGTACCTACTTGTCGCTTGTCATTCTTTTAATTTTTTAATATGAAATAAAATGTCATAAATTTGTAGGTTATGATGACCGTTTGTTTTGGAGGATTTGAAGAATGTGTTAAAAACGAGAACATAGGGATGGTCGATTCTACTCGATTCTTTTGAATCATTCGATTCTATTGCCTTCAGAATCGATTCTGGAATCGATTATTTTCGAAAACGATTCTTGAAGTATCGATTCTGTTTCAACGAAGAATCGGTCAACCAGAATCGACTCACTTTTTAACATTGTGCATCAATGTGTATGTCACATTCTCTTCCGAAATTTCAAGTAAACAAAGGTAAGTAAAGAGTTCATGTGATAATAAATAATAATTACTTTAATCATTCAACAAATTTTCAACTTGACAATTCAAAGTGCAAGTGGATTTGGTTAGTATATTTGTTTAATATGTGCGTTGTGTGTGTGATTACCGATGTCGGTGTCTATACAGAAGGACGTAAAGACGTCCTTCTGTATTCATATACTCTTCTTCATTCTCCTTCCTGGACGATTGAAGGTTGAAACGCGCCTCCTTTGCTGCATCCGTCAGTGCCCGCTCAGCATAATGAATGCGCTTAGCATCGCTTTCAACACAAAAATTGTAAGATTGTGCCCCAATTTCCATTTCTAAAACTTGCATAATTTTCAAGACACAGAAACTTCTGTACACTAAGAAACAAGCATCCGAATAATAATTTTAAAATCAATTGTCCGTTTTACACCTAAGCTGTGCACCATGGGCTGTCTTGTTTTTATTCGAACAAGCTTATTCAAGTGGCAGCTTCGACAGGTTTACAGGATCTTCTGAATTTCTCTAATCATATCGAGCCAGTGAAATCATTCACGTATTCTACGATAGGTTTTTCTGCATCCTTTGTGACTACCTGCGAGGCTTCGATGGAATTCCTTGATGATTTCTTTTCTTTTCTCGGGCGGTGGTGTTGCCACTTTTCCAAGGCACAATGTTACGCTGAGGTCGCTTCCTGAGAATACTCTTCGAATTATATTTCGCCCTGCGTTCTCCGGGAGCTTATCAAGAATGTTATAGTTCCCTTGAGTTCTAAGGGATTTGGTTTTCGTTTGGCATATAGCTTCCTACAGTTCATTCATTGCAATGTAGAGATCATCCTCAGTAATCAAATCATAAAATTGATCTTGTCAAATCAAGTTGAAAATTTTTATTTCTCGACACTGCGAAACAATGACCAATCCTTTATGAGGTTGTTGTTCTCGAAGATTTATTTCATTGATGTACCCTAAATCTGATAAGAGGCGTCCTATTGGGGTTGAAAGATTACAGTCAGCTGAAATGAAATGACCATAGTTGTCGCGGGCAATCATTCGTGACAAAAATGTGTCTTCTGGTAATTTCACGTGGTGATGGAATGATAGGTCTGTTATCATATGATAAAACTATGGACTCAGGTGGAATTGTTTCGTACAATCCGAGCGTTACAATCTACTTTTCCCTATGCTTACGTGGGGTTCGAAGGGTTGAGCCCGCTGTTCCTTCATCTATTTTTCTCGCTGAATTGTTTGTGGCTGGGGGTTCAATAAGAGTTGTATGAATTGCTAGGAAGCTATGAAAGGTCTGGCGTTTCTGGAACAGTGGAGGAGTCAAGTTGTTTGTTTATCGTTTTATTAAAAGTTGTTGAGTTTATGGTTTCCTCTTCCTCACATTCTATTTCGGAGTAAACAGATTCTGAGTCGGAAGGATTGGGTTCTCTGAGAAGAATTTTTATAGGAGAGCTACCTTCTTTCTCGCAGCGGTTCACTGCCACACGTGCTTCGAGTCCGAGCATGCCTAAACAAGCTTAAGCGTAGTTGCAGCGTGGGAGCTCGCTCGTTGCAACGCGCGGGACAGATTTTATAAATTAATTACACCTACAGTTTTCATTTCTCCATTCCAAAATTTTGCCTGCATATTAAAAAAACTTCAACAAAAATTTAGAAACAAAAAAATTGGAGAAAATTAGTTCCAAATTAAAAAAAGTTCAATTGTTTATAAAAATGTACTATATTGTTATTACAAAAAAACAACGAAATGTGTGCTATAACTTTTTTGAAAGCTTGTACTCTTTCGCGCATTTCAAGTGCAAGGGTTACATTTTATATTCAAAACTGCTTTTACTTTGAGCTGTTAGAAAAAAAAAAATTTTTCCCGAGTGCCAAACTTAAAAAAATTATATCTCGAAATTTTCAAGTATCACATGGAAAAAAAAATACGTGTCGATTATTTTCGAAGTAAGAAGGCAAAAAAAATATTTCGTCGAAAAAAAAATTTTGACTGTAAATCTCCCATGAAATGACCCATATATATCATTTCTTCCCATTCATCTAGAGTGCTTCTAAATAATTTTTACAGAAAAGATATAAATAAAGAAAACGAATTGGCAAAAATGATGTTGCAACTCTGTCGAATCGCGTGCTCTCGGCATGGGTGCATCTCTTTTTCTCCGCGTTCGATCGATAAATCTCTTGACGGTATCGATGCGCTTGGACGCAGTTGAAGAAATTCCCATCCTGACCGCAGTTTTGGATTCGAAAATCTCAAAATATATTAAAAAACTGCCTGAAAGCCTGCTGAACAACTTTCTCGATGAAAGTTCTCTCAACTCTAAACTTCCGCGCATACTTTTTTTCTTTGAAGTTGAAACATGAGAATTCTGCCAGCCGCAACTGTTATAATAAAAATTATTAACAAATTGGGAATTTTGTTATGTTGAACATAATCATCTGAATCTCTAGGGTTTTTTGAGTCTGTTGATAAAATTTCAGACTATTCCGGACAAATTTGTACGAAAAACTGAGAGTTGATTGTAAAAAATCGATTGATTTCGTACCTTCAAAAAATACGGTTTTCTTCGATTATAAAAAAACTAGTTATGACACAAAAATTTATGGATAAAAAATTATGCGGAACTACATGTAACATGTACTAAGATGTTTTTTGATCAATTTTCCAAATTTTTATTTAAATGAAAAAAAAACGTTCGCGCATTGTGGTATTCCCTCTTTTGCCTACTAGGCCACTCACGCGCTCCGTCGGTTATGGAATCCGGTGCCTCAATTGTTTTTACACTTACTAAAGGTAGTTTTGGTCATTTAAAATTCTCTTTTTATATAATTAAATAATTCTTGAGTTTTCTTCACAAAAATATTACATATTCAATATTTTTACCCGTATCTTAATTTAAAATTAGTACTTTCTTAGCATGAAGGGATCCCTGCCTAAAATGTATGAATTTCCCACCAGGATAGCAAGAAAGAAACCTGCCGCAAAATCATGACCAGAATTCTTGCTATTATAGTCAGATTTTTTTCTCCGTGTATATTTACAATTATTCAACTATTCTTCTAGTTTTCACGTAATTTTTGCAGAGTTCTACAAAAATGTCATACATAAGTTTCATAATGACAAAAAAAGAAACGAGTATTAGTCCTGTAACTGTGACACTTATACAGAGTGTCATATAACTCGACAAAATTAGGAAAAATTAGGTAGAAAATGGCTGCAAAATTTTCTATGAGTAATTAGTTTAGGAGTAATTAACGATTAAAGTTGAACCAGTGAGGATGAAGGATTAATTAGTCGCTTTATACATGAGCGTGGGGATACTAGATTTAGTGTGCGACAAACGTCCCGTCGCTTTCCAACTCTGTGAATTCAATTAGGACGGCGATTGTTTCCTAACAGTTTACAGTACAAGTATATTTCGTATCAGGTGCGGAAAGGCGTATTTTAACGCAAGAGCAAGTCACGACGAGGACCAAGGTTCCTCGTGTCGTCTCGACCCTTTAACCACTCGCGCGGTTAAATACATTCCGCACGTGATAAGAACGATTTTTTTTGTTCACTGTATACCGATAGTTAGCCAAGTTGGTGTCGTTTTGCGTGCGGAAAGTTGATTTTTTCGCACTAGTGCGGTAAAATTTAAAGTTTGTTTTAATTTTCCGCACACTTAAAATTTTACCGCACTAGTGCGGGTAAATCTTTTTATAATAATTTTCATTTAATTCTCTACTTAAAAATTCTTGACGCAGGAATTTGCTTGTAGATTTCGGAGTTAATTTTTGATCAATAAATGTATTCATCTATTCATTTAATAAACAAATTTTAAAAATCCGAGAAGTACACTCCTATGTAAAAACATGCAAGTACTAGATAAAAGGCTACAGTTTTTTGAAGTAAGCCAGTTAATAAGATAATAAAGTAATCAACAAGAAATAATATTTATTAATCATTTTATTTTACTTTACTTACATTTCTATGCTTGAAAATGTTGCAAAATTTTTTCGTCCTTGAATACATCAAGCGTTGGGTCTCTTAACTATTGCTTAGTGATGTAATCGTTATGTAACGGTTTTTTTAAATGTTACCTATACGGGATGTCTCAAAACTCGAAAAAATAATTTCTTCAACACATGTCCGAAAAACACACGTTTTTAAACCTGTAAAACGGGGTGGATGTTTCTGTTTTCAGACCGTAGAAAACGGGGCATAAAAGTATCATAACAAGGAAATAAACCGGTAACAGGGAAAAATGTTTTTTTTTCTCAGTAACAAATGTCCAAACAGCAAACGTTTTCGAGACGTGTAAATCAGTCTGGACGTTGCTATGTTTTCAGACCAGAGAGCAGATAATAGAGAAAAAAGTATCATAAAACAGTAACGACAAGTCCGGTTTACATGGCTCGAAAACGTGCGCTGTTTATCCAGTTCATCTCCTTGCTATGATACTTTTTTGCCCTGTTTTGCGCTACGTTCTAAAAACAGCAACGCTCACCAGTTTTACAGGCTCAAAAACATGCGTTTTTTGGACATGTTTTGAAGGAAATTTTTTTTTTCGAATTTCAGGACATCCAGTATAGGTGACTTTTTAATGAAACTATCACATAACGATTACGTAATAGCTGTGAGTGATCATTGGGTACGTATGTTGTGTAATGTTTCTAGTTATTTCGTTTTTCAGGCTGTTCAGCTTTTATGTGGCTTAATCACAAAATTTCAAGAATCACTCCCTCATATTTATAAAACTTTGTTAATCAGAATTTACTCTTTCTTTTTGCAAATTAATTGAAAGCCAATTTCCATCAACTCGCTTTTGTGTCAGATGAATTTCGATTTTTTACTGCAGTTGAAACATTATTGTTGACATTTGATTTAAATCCTGTACACGATGTATATCCTCGTTGAATAGTTTTTTTCAAAATGATTTTTAAAGTTCAAAAGTACGAAGACGTAAAGGCTCTGGAAGTCTGTAGAACGCAAGTAATCAATGATTAGGTAGTTCAACATGAAAATATTTTAGTGTCTGGTTTTAGCATAAGGAAAAATTATCCTACAGATTTCCAAATTGTTCTGCGCTATGAAGTAGTGGTCAGAGTCTGATTAGCCAGCGCTTCAACAGAAGGATGATCATCTTGACTGATAGCAAACGTTCCAATGCCGGTTTTTAGTAAATTCATGATACCGAACAGAGCACTGGCGCCCTTGTAAATTGTTCCTACAGCGTTATAGATTGCAATTTCTATTAATTGTCACGACAGTGGACAAATATTTGAACATGATTATCCATATTTATATACATTAAATCAAATTCAGTGTACAAAATTGAAAATAATGATTGAGAAAAATTAGACTCATTTGAAAATTTTCACGCTAACATCAACGTGAGAATTTGGGACAGGATTTCAACGATGATTTGAAAACTGATTCCACTGGAAACCACATTAAAACAGACGTCGAAAACAGCGTGGATATGATTAACTTTAAAATAAATGTTGAAATTCTGTTCCAATATTTCACGTTAATAAATATCAAAGTCGAAATTTTCACTAAGTCATTAAGTATGAAGTTGGAAGTTCGTATTCAAAAGTTTGCTTTATTTTTTTAGAATTAAATAAGATTTCAATTATACGAGGTGTGTCCGAAAAGTATCCCACCTGCGTTCATATCTCCGCGTTGATGCTATTCTTCGTGATCCGGACCGTGGCATCCTTCGAAGTAGTCCCCATTTGATTTAACCACACGCTTCCAGCGGTGCTTCCACATCTTAAAGCTGTCCTCGAACGCAGATTTTGGAATGGCCTTCAGCTTGCGCGTCGCATTACTCTGAATCGTCTCGATGTCGTCAAACCGCTTTCCTTTGAGCGCCATTTTCAATTTTGGGAACATCCAAAAGTCGCAGGGAGCTATTTCGGGACTGTACGCAGGCTGGCGAAGCTGTACAATCTTGTGTTTCGGCAAAAATTGCTGCACAAGGTTTGATGAATGCGCTGGCGCGTTATCGTGGTGAAGAAGCCAGTCACCGCTTGACCAGAAACGCGTTCGTTTTCTTCTCACAGCATCACGCAATCTTTTCAGAACTTCAACGTAATTTTCTTTGTTGATCGTCTGACCTCTTGGAGCAAATGCGTAGTGCACAAGACCCTCACAATTGAAAAAAATAATCAGCATTGACTTGACATGGCTCCGACTTTGACGTGACATTTTTAAACCGCCTGTACCACTCTTTTATCTGTGCTGTGTTATGCCCATACTTTCGTCCATAAATGCCTTCTGTATCATTTCAATCGTCTCCGTACAACTTTTCCGGATCTCGAAGTAAAACTTGATGCAAATTCGTTGATTTGTTCTTTCTGACATTTTCAACTGTAAACAAATGCGACGAACGGAAAAAGCACGTTGGACATAAACACACGCTGCGCGCGACCCAAGGCGTCCGGCCGGTAACTACGGCATTCAGGGAGTTCGTGAGGGACTACTGGTTACACTCATACCCCGCAGAGGCCAATCGAGCGCTCTGGCGCAGTGTGCACAGATCTAATACCGACATAGTCAGGGCAGGTCGACCTCTAATGTATTGGGTGTCCCCGTAGGATAGTTCATGTGCGGTGGTGTACGCGGCGCTAGTTGTCGGAAGCGGGCGGAGTGCGGCAAAGGGAACGGCTTCGTATGAGTTCCGCCATTGTTATATACATGTATCAACAATTCGTACGCGATCGCGCTTTATAATCATTTAAAATGAATTCGAAGTACGAAATTCAGTGTGCTGTGAGTGGGTGTACCTCCAAAAGGGGTCGGAAGAACAATGTGTCAATTCATCGGTTTCCGAAGAAAGAAAATGCCGGACAACGATGGATAGAAGCATGCTCAAATCCCTACTTGTCGAGGTTAGGATACCTCGAAGTACTAGAAAGACAATTTTTTATTTGTCATCGACATTTTTCCGACGTTAAATTTACCGTCGTGTAGTGATGTGTCGAGTGGAAGTGATGTGAACATTAAACCGGCGAGTGTTTCTTCCCCATCAGAATTCGAAATTTTTATTCCCGAAGTAGAAAAACCTGCAGAAGGCACACGAGACTTTGAAGAAAGTAGCGTGCAGTTTGCACACGTAAGTAACAATATTTTTAATTTCATACGATATTGTATATAATTTCGAACTTTTCGACTCTGATCAGAGTCCTCATTAGTGATCTTTATTTCTAAAATTTTAAGTGCAATAAATAAAATATCACCTGCTGTGTTAGCTATTCTTAAAGTGTCTTAATTTTTATAATTATTTAAATTTTGCATCTAGTGAGCCCAAGTTGAAGGCAAAATGATAATTTTATAAGAATATATTGCAAAAAACGTCAAATTTCGATCTTTTTGAATAAATATTAATAACACTGAAATTAATTAAGACCTTTAAACGTTTCTGGTCTCATTTTGAAGGTTACTCTTCATAGTATTTTGTAAACTTATCAAGATATTTTTAGAATTTTTCTTTTCTTAAATATGATACACATTGGTTTTTAAAAATTTCTTGTAAGTAGCTACACATTTTTAAAATTTTATGACCTTTTTGTATCATTTTTGACGCCGGGTAGAATCCAGGAAAACAAATCTGAAAATATCTTGATTAGTTAGCAAAATACTATGAAAATCTACCATTTAAATGAGACAAAAAACTTTCAAAAATCTTAATTAATTTCAGAGTTGTTAATATTTTTCAGAATGATTGAAATTTCAAGTTTTTTGAAATATTTTTTTATAAAATTAACATTTTGTTATTTTTTCTGATTTTTCTAAATTATTTCAGTCGATTATGTCGATCATTAGAAGAGTGTATCACTGTACGTGACAATGGAACTCTACTATATCGACCTTATCAACCTCTGATTTAGAATTAATCCAACGTTATTTAAAACTAGATGGTATTTTCCAATATAAATTGAAGAAATTTTTCTGTGAAAAAAAAAATTTCTTCAATTTTGTTATTTAGTTTATTTTATTATTTTTTATTTTGTTTTATTTGTTATTTGCAAAATTTTATTAACTTTTATTTTATGATAGGGGAAAAAATTTCAACTTGTTATTATAAAAATTAAGACACTTTAGGAATAGCTGAAACAACAAGTGAACAAATAATTTCGACCGGCAGTGTACTTCTGTCTAAATGTTACTGAAGATTTAGATGCAAGTACATATATAGTATAAAATTACAAAGGATTATTCATGAAAAAATAGCTGAGAATTGCCAATACAAATTCCACAATGTCAGAAATTCCCACCACAATTTCGCGAAACATGTGACTGGAGTTTTATTTTATAAAATTTATTTTTATTTATTTTATAAAATACCTACGAAATAAATTTCAAATAATCATATAAATTAAATGCTTTTAATCTATATTCCAGAAAAAAGAATCAGAAGATATCCCAGAAGCAGGAAGCAGCAAGGATGTATTTGGAGAAGACTTTCACACAACACCGAAGAGAGCTATCTCGACCCCACAAAGTGTTCGATTATCTTGTATTACAAAAATCAACGCAAAATGTGCTAAGCAACTATATTTTCTGAAAATAAAAATACAAATTAGAGATATTTTTGATTTTTATTTATGACGAGAAAACCATGATTTAAGGCAAAATTGTGTAAATGTAATTAAAGAGTGAGTTGATATCAACATAACTTCTCACTCTTGAATTAAATTTCCACAATTTTGCGCTAAATCTTCAATTTCCTTTTAATTTTACTTGAATATATTCTTTGTAACACATTTAAAGAACCTACGTATGCATGTATATGCACTAACACGTGCACACATAATGGTAGTTCATGCGCAGTGCTGTACGCGGCGCTAGTTGCTAACGGTCCACCACCTTTCCATTAGGTTTGCACGGCCTGGACATAGTCACTACTACAGAAGCACCTCCTGTCCCACTTGTCCTTATTCTCCTCGCTTCCTCCTTGCAATGCTATTTTTTGATTTCACGCTGTCGGTTTTTGAGTCGAAATTGAGAATTGTATTTCTCTCGACTCGGTGCAAAAGAGGCGCGAAGAAAACGACAATTTTTAATTTACGAAATATGTTATTTAAGAAACAAAACTTTTTTTCCCAATATTTTGTAAAAACTCTGCCTAAAATAAACATCTAAAAGATGGTGTAAAATTTTATAAGCATTTGAACAATTCAAAAATAAAGTTTCAGTAAAATTTGATGCCAATAAATATTGAAAATTTAAATCAATATATATTTTTCTATTCAAATTTCTATACTTCTTATCAATTTTGTAAATTTAAAAAAATTTCAGTTAGAGAGATATTTTCTGTTAAGAAGAGATAAACATAAAATTCAAGCTTGAAATTTACATTCTCAGTTTTATGTTAGAAATATTTTCATGTCACTTTTTGTAGCCTAAGCACAGACTTTTCATTCAAAAAATGAAATGGTCTACGAAAAGCAAAAATTTTCTAATATTCAAAGTATGCTCCTGAGGCATCGACACACTTTTGCCATTTCAATTGTGATTTATGTATGCCTTTCGCATAGAAGCCTAGAGAGCAAGAACCGATGAAAGCGTGGAAGGCATTTTTTATAGCCTGTTGGGAATCAAATATTTTTCTTTGTAAGAAGTTATCCAAAATCAGAAGAAAATAGTAATCAATTTGTGAAAGGTCCAGTGAATACGGAGGATGATCGATAGTTTCCTAGATTTGCAGTGTATGAGCGAGAATTATCATGTAGGAGAATTGGCCTGTCTCTTTTCACTAATCTCGGCTGCTTTTCTGTCAGATTCTTTATCATGTTGTCCGTTTGGTTACACTACGTCTTTGCTGTGGTCGATTGAGAAGGTTTTAAGAAGCTATAATAAATTCAACCGCGGCTGCTCCACCCAGAAGTAACCATGAGCTTCTTTTAATGAATGTTTGGTTTTGGGCTGTGTTTTTGTGCTTCATCCTCATCCAACCAGCATGCTGAATCCATGATCCATTTTTTATTACAAGTAACGATACGATGCAGAAGAGTCTCTTGTTTATTCCACGAAAGCAAAGAAACCCATCTGTCAAGCTTTTCTACTTTGTTGATTGGACGCAAATGATCTAATATGGTTAGAATAGAAACACAAAATTTCGACGTTGACTCACGAGTAGTTTGAGATGTGTCGCTCTTTACAATAGCTTTTAATTCTTCGTTATTTATTTGGGTTTGGGCTTTCCACGTAGTCCATTTTCAAGACTGAAATCCTCAAAAAGAAATGTTGTAAACTGAAACGATACTGTGCTATGATTAGTTGAACCTTCTTCAAATACACTATTAACTTTACGAGCTGTCTCCGATGTGTTGATTTCACAACGAAACTCATATTCGAAGATTGCACGAATTTTCGACTAATCCATGATTTCAAAAAATATTTCCCACAAAATGCTATTCAAAAGTTAATTGTAAATTTCAAGACGTAGTCAAAAGAATAATAGTGTAGCTTCGCAATGTACAAAATAAAAACAAATGCCAATACAAAATGTCAACATTCAGACATAAGAATTTTCCAACTTCATACCTAATGACCCAATAGTAGGAAGAGTTTTATATTTAATGTGTAGGCTTGAGGAATGTTATATTGTTTGTAGTGTAGTAACTGATTTGATTAAACTTAATGTTCTGCTAATTTAAAGCTTACTTCCATTTCATATCAAGTTATACCTTAGATATTGAACAGTATGACATAGACATTTTTTAATTAAAAAGTTATTTAATTCAGCCATATTAATCTTTGTTTAACCAAATAAGCTTCATTTATTCAAAGGATAAAATGCTCTATTTTTTATTTACTTTCAAACTGAAAATATCTATCCATCCCCATCTTATTTTTTAGAAGAGTTTTGTGTTTGTCACAGTATTTGGGTTTATTTTTCAATAATTGAAAATTTCATGTGAAACCAATACTTTATTATTAATGATTTGAATGTAATAAAAATTTCGAAAATGATTAAGACACTAAAACGTTCGAAAGCGTTCGAAAGCGTTTTATGCGTGAAAGAAAATTGGCCTTGCGTGTCCAACTATTCCCAAAAGAAATAACACTATCTAATGGAAACATTTTCTCGAGTTTTGGGAAACTATCTCTTTCATGAAAAATAGTATTTGAACAGTTCGTCTACTGAAAGAGATGTATTATTAGGTGCGGGACTAAGTTCTCGCTGTTTGTCAATAGATGGCTCCAGCAGTAAGTGCTGGTCGTTTTTGACATATCCAAAACGTCATGACCCAAGCTTAGACATATGCTGGATAAACCGTTTTGACACATTAGTGATTTTTTTTGGCGTCATACACGTTTGGCTGAGTGAAAATGTCTGATTTTGTGCCAAATAATCGTAATTTGCGGGAAGTGTTGATTTTCTTCTTTCATTCGAAAAAAACGATGGCTAAAGCGCATCGAGAGCTCCGAGAAGTTTACGGAGATTCTGTTCTAAGTGAAATAACGTGCTGTGATTGGATCCGTCGCTTCAATGACGGTGATTTCGATGTTGAAGACCGTCCGCGTGAAGGAAGGCCAAAAACCTTCGAAGACACTTATGTTATTTATTATGAGCTGTTGAAACCGAACGAAACCATCACTGGGGAACGGTTTCGAACGCAATTGATGCGTCTAAGCCAAGCAATGCGCGAAAAACGGCCACAATACGAGTAGAGACACGAAAAAGTGATTCTACATTATAAAAACGCTTGGCCTCACGTTGTAAAACCCGTTAAAACCTACCTGGAAACGCTCAAATGGGAAGTCCTAGCCCACTTGCCGAATTCCTCAGATATTGCGCCGTCCAATTACACAGGTCTACAAATAATAGGTTTGTACTTGTTATTGAAAAGCTATGGGTTGTTTACGGAATAATTTTTGACGTAGAATCCGAATCCGGAATCAGAATCAGCTTATCACGTCGGGATTTTGAGATATTTGAGGTTATGTGCTCGAAAAATGGGGTTTTTCGATACTTTTGAGGTTATGGAGAAGGCGCAAGAATTTTTGTTTTTTCTCAAATTTCATCATTTAGGACTACAATTTCCCTTCAAAATGAGTTATTAAACAGTCACGAGCGACTTTTTTTCACAAAGATACGGCCATATCAAGTTTTAACATTTATCCAAACAACCTTATGAGCATTCACATTGACTCTTTGGTGCATACCATTCTGCATTCGAACATTTATCTTGAAAATTTGTGCTTGCGGGTTTTGATGTTCTGTGAATAAGAATTTACAGTCAGAAAATTGACATTTCCATTTCTAAGATGGCGGATCGAAATTTACGAAATTAAACGATTTCGCTCTCTAAAAACTCTCACTCGGGGGTTTCGGAATTGCTGATTACAATCAAAACCCGCAAGCACAAATTTTCAAGATAAATTTTCGAATGCAGAATGGTATGCACCAAAGAGTCAATGTGAATGCTCATAAGGTTGTTCGGATAAATGTCAAAACTTGATATGGCCGTGTCTTTGTGAAAAAAATCGCTCGTGACTGTTTAATAGCTCATTTTTAAGGGAAAGAATAGTGCTAAATGATGATATTTGAGGAAAAAACCAAAAAAATTTCTTGCGCCCTGTACATAACCTCAAAAGTAGCGAAAACCCCCATTTTTAAAGTACATAACCTTAAATATCTCAAAATCCTGACGTGATAGGCTGATTCTGATTCCGGATTCGGATTCTACGTCAAAAATTACTCCAGAAACGACCCATATCTTTTTAACAATAAAACCTTGCAGACCTGTGTTGTTACTTGTTCCGGTCGATCGCACATAGTCTGGATGATCAGCAGTTGCGCTCATATGAAGACATCGAAAAATGGCTTGATTCGTGGATAGCCTCAAAAGATGAACACTTTTACCGTAACGGTATTCGAGCTCTACCAGAAAGATGGGCAAAAGTTGTAGCTAACGATGGGCAATACTTTGAATGATTCATTTGTAACCATTTTTTCACAATAAAGTTGCATTTTCATAAAAAGAAAATAGCGGGAACTTAGTTGCGCACCTAATACATTGTTACAGATATCATTGTTGTGGTTCAGATAATTATGTATGGCTTATACCTCGAACTTTGCTGCATAATAAGTCATTTCCAGTTGGAATAACGCCTTGCATCAAGTTAATAAATTTTTGTAATCGACATAAGGGTTCACATCCAGGAATTGTAAGATTTTGTATCACAGCTGGGATACCCAAGTAATAAACAACCTAAAAGTATTTGAATATTCTATGTGTATAATGGAGCAGTCAAAATTCATTTTAATTCAATATATTTTGTTGATTCTATTAAAATTTATATAATACAAAGTAACGTACCTTTACATAAAAGAAGTTATTTATACGGTGTAACTCTATAATTACAGCACTGGAATATTTGGGTACATGTGGTTGATAAACACCAAGAGCTTTGAGAACAGCCACGATATTCAGGTCATGAGCGCTATATAAATTTATTTTTCGGTTTCTATCCATTGAACCGTTCCTTACAGCAACCATATCATTTATAATTTGCCGAACCAACATTCCTAAGGTTAATTAATAGTCAAAATAGTAAAATTGTCCAATTTCAGCTAGTTTGGTTAGCTATACAACTAACGACTAACTTTCGATTGGCATACATTGAAAGTATTTATGACTAAATCATTATTGAATTATGCAAGAAATTGTCATTGAGGTATGTATTTACCTAAATTTGGGTCATGGAATTCAAATAATTACTATTATTGTACCCTGACGAATCCAGTCCAGTGAACGGTTATTGAACTTGGTCCGCCAGGGTAAGCTAAATTTCTACTTAGTTTCTATAATTCTTATAATTATTGCATATAAATATTATATAATTCTTTATCTTAATTGAAGAAATTTTCTGTGAAAAAAGGAACGCTTCCACTCCGCTGGGTATCGAGCCCAGGTCCTTTCGATTGCCGGTCGAATGCTCTGTCATCTGAGCATTGAATAGGCTATCAGAGTAAAACCGCGTTACCATACTTTGGATCCCTGGATACAGTGATACCAAAGGAAACAACCTCGCAGATAGACTAGCTGAGTTAATAACAAGAGAAAACTTTACTGGGCTGGAACCAGTAGTACGTATTTTTGATAGGCTAGTCACTGAGGAAATAAGCAAGTAACGATGATTGTTTCCTTGTATAAAGGGCTGTAAGGGCGTGACTAGAATGAACGAAGGTTAAAAAGTGTTTATTCTCACGTTTATTTTAACGCAAGAGTTCTTTGGGGGTTCGAAGGTGAAATACCCCTCTTTCAATAAGCACGAAATAAAACCCGCAGCTTGTACAATAACACTATATATTTAATATAAAAAATGGCTATAACAGTGGTGTTTTTTGATATGTGATTGAGAAACAAACTCGGTAAATACAATACGACAAAACGAGAATTACAAGTCCGGAGAAGAAAAAGGTTTCGTAAACGAGTGTGGAACTTGTTGTTTTACCGAAGTAAAATTTGAATCTGATCAGAAATTGGCAGCTAGAGAGTAGCTGGGGGTAACATATTTTCAATACAGTTCCAGTGGGAGGAATGCCAGGACAGGCCCTTGGCAAGGATAAAGGCAGAGGAGTTAGGTAGAAACCCCCAGCAAATCCTTCAGAGTTTCACACGGTTTGGGCAGCCAAATCTGACCATCACTAAATCGTTAAACGGCTTAGGATAGGCAAAGATGTTCAAAAATAGATAGCAATAACACTTAAAAAATAAGTGGAAAATGTTAATAGCTACGGGTTTACTAGTTTTACAGACGGACAAATTTCGAAGACAGATTTTCTTAAACAATAAAACATATACTTTTAAGGTGGCAGTAAAGCGCTATCCTGCCATAAATGAGTGCAAATATACTAAATCTACAAGCTAATCCTCAACTAAAATTTCTAAAGCTAGGAACGAAGGCTTTTTCAATAAAGAAAGAGAAAATACGAATTAGAAAGTTTTGAAAGGACGATATAATAATAAAAAATTAAGATGCTAATGAATAAGATCAAAATAAGAACAAAATTGATTTAGAACAATGAAGTTGTTACGCAGTAACACAAAGGAACTAATCAAGCGATAGGGGCTCTGTACTGGGTTCTAACTCAATTAAATGATAATAGTAATAATTTCTTTTGGCTTGTCACTTTCTACGACTTTACCGACTCAAGTTATATAAAAACCAACAAATCATTAAAATGATCAAGACAGTATTACTATATATCAATATGATGCCGATACCAACACAAGTTAATGTTAGAAATTATATTTTTCTATAATTATTAATTTTAAAGTTCCCTAGAACATCTAAGCGTTGGAATTAATAGGATCGTAGGCCTGAGGAAAAGGAGGCGTGTCGTGTACCGAAGACAAGGTAGCGAGGCAGGTAGCCGAATCGTAAACCGTGGTTGTTCTGTTTCAGGGCATGAGTATTGTTCCTTTGGCCAAAAGATTGTTTTTGTTATATATTATAACCTTCTCTTTTATTTGGTACGGAAGGTAAGGTTAGTTTATTAATTACAATGATTATAAGTCTAAATTTTCATTTAATGTAACGTCCGAGTTACCTACCTATTTAATTATAATTGAAGCTTTCCTCGTTTTTGCACAGTAAAGAAATCTGTATGATTTCTAAACAGAAACAGGGATGAGGATAACCGATAATAAAAAAAGTGGAATAATTAACACTGAATATTCTTTATCAAGGTACAATATAAAAATCCCTCGTCCTTGAACAGATCCGTGAACTTGGGACCAAATTTCCATCGCGCCACCAACAGGAACAAACTTCGAAGGGACGAATCAACCTTTTTCTAACAACTGACTTGCTAACTATTCGGGAACTGAATTGCTACCTTGTCATTTCATAGAACTTGTTACGAGGTGCCGAAGCTTCCGGGGCAGAAATCAAACTGAAACTGAAGTTGAAATGGCCCGCTCTCATTGGAATCGGGCTGCTTAAACATCCTGGGGGTTGATCATTTCACCCTATTCTATGATTTTGTTTTTCTGCAACTTGGCTCCCTTTGATATTCTCCAATTTAAATTAATTTCATTCCTTGTCAGTTTAGTTGCTTTTTCTCTAGGTAGACGTGCTGTCAATCCGTGTATATGACACGATTTATGGAATTGGGTTTAGTATGTCTAAATGACCCTCGTGAACTTAGGGTGTGATGACATCTCGGATGCATCTTCTATTGTGTATCTCCAGTTGGGGTGAGGATGGAGATATTGATTTGTTGACTGGCGTTTCCGAATAGTGACTTCCTTGTTTGCTTCTCTGCTTCCTTTTACAATATTTTTGATTGGCCTCTCTATAGTTCCTCTCTAGTCGATTCTCTTTATCTCTTAAATAATTTCGTTGCATACTTTAATTTACCGATGGTACATTTAATTTCATACATAGCTTTCAATATTAACATTTATAAGTGTAGATTAATATTGGATCTATAACTTAATTCGTGCGGTTTGCTAAGAGATGGCGTAACTTGATTATTATTCCATCGTTCCAATATTCCGAACATGCGTTAGAAAGCTACTGTCAAGCATTACTCGATGAAGATTGTTGCCAAACAGAAGAAGAGCTCGCAGAATCTTTGGGAGTCACTCAAGCAGCTATTTCAAAACGTTTAAAAGCAGCCGGATACATTCAAAAGCAAGGAAATTGGGTTCCACATGAACTTAAGCCGAGAGACGTTGAAAGGTGGTTTTGCATGTCCGAAATGCTGCTGGAACGCCACAAATAGAAGTCATTTTTGCATCGGATTGTTACTGGTGATGAAAAACGGATCCATTCCAAGTACCCCAAGTGCAAAAAATCATATGTGAAACCCGGCCAACCAGCCAAATCAACGGCAAAGCCAAATATCCATGGCGCGAAGGTAATGCTCTGTATTTGGTAGATCAGAAGGGTGTGCTGTATTATAAGCTGCTAAAACCGGGTGAAACCATCAATGGAGAACGCTACCGAACACAATTAATCCGTTTGAAGAGAGCAATAGCCGAAAAACTCCCGGAATATACGACCAGACACGAGGCAATAATTTGCCATCATGACAACGCTCGGCCCCATGTTGCTATTCCGATTAAGAACTATTTGGAAAACAGTGGATGGGAAGTTTTACCCCACCCGCCTTATAGCCCAGACCTTGCCCCTTCTGACTACCATTTGTTGCGGTCGATGCAGAACGCCCTCGCTGGAATACGGTTCACATGAGAACAGGGTATCAAAAATTGGCTTGATTCATTCTTGGCCGCCAAGCCGGCGCAGTTCTTTTGGGATGGAATCCACAAATTTCCATAAAGATGGGAAAAAGTCATAGCTTCAGATGGGCAATACTTTGAATAATACTATTGTACATGTTTTTCTTAAATAAACATTCAAATTTTGAAAAAAAACCGCACGAATTGAGTTATAGATCCAATATTAGTAAGAAAAAGGTCACAGGACGTGACTACAGTACGTCTACTACCATGTATTTTAGGAGGGTACTTAAAAAAGGGAAAATGAGCATTAGCGCCGCCAAGTATTGATATCAAGAACTAATATCAATGCAAACAAAACCCCCAAAACCCATTAAGAAGGTGGGCATTGAATGACATTGAAATGTCAAAATCTGATAAAAACGGAATCGAGAATGAAACTTTTGAATGCCTTTTAATGCCTAGGAATTAAAATGCATTCAAAAGTTCCTTTCTCGATTCCCTTCCTTTTTAGATTCTGAAATTTCAATGCCATTTAATGCCCACCTTGTTACTAGGTATATTCTAAAGAGCGGACATTTTTAAACATGAATCAATGATTTATACCATCTGATTTTATCAAAAGAATATCAAACTATGATTGCTATGGTTACAACAGGTTAAAAAGAACTTCGGTAGCGGCAATAGCGCCACCACTTGTTGATGGCAAACACTACAATTCGTTCCCCTTTTCTCCTATATGAGTGAACCCACTGCGGACGTGACATTAAACTACAAGTTTTATTTAACACTGACTTTTATATACAAGGTTCGGGGTAACTCAAATTACTCCGGGAAACCTAATCTGACAACATATACTCTACCAGGTTATTTATGTAAAATAACCAAAATTAAAACGTTTTGAACTCACTGGTAGTGACCTGTCAACTCGTGACAAATCATCCTGTACATTGTACCACTGAAGCTACAGGGTTGTTCAGAACCGCGAAGAGCACGGAGTAAGGTGCAGCGTCAATGCACGTGCAAGTTACGGAAAATTGGTAGGGCGAATTATCTGAGTATTAAAACCCGTGCCATTACTGCGTTTCTACGGATAAGCGACAGTTTCCTTGGTATAAGTACAATATAAACTGCGGCCGATGACTCGACTTTTAATTTTTACCAGACAAAAACCCACACACCTGTCACCTTGGACGTCGAATAGAGAATGAATCAAGATGGCGAGATCCAGTGGCGTGCTTGCTAATCCGGAAGACGGTGGCGCTTACACCTTTTCACCACGTTACCGACACTTGATTCGAGTTTCACGTCTGATAACAACAGATGACAAAGGTACGTCAAAGTTTATCGTCGCCACGCGGCGATTCTTGAAGTTAACTTCGTCGCACAGGTTAGTTTGTTGACAATTTGTCAACGGTGCAACTACGAGCTCCTCTCCTTGGTGGTCTTGAGCAGGTGGGACTAACATCCACTTGACGCACCAAGGATCCTCTTCGTGCTGTGCTCCGCCGTGACTGGAAATAGAGACACGTCTCGACCCAATCGTTGTATCTGACCAGGCGTATGCATCAGAAAAGAAAATGACGCTCTGGTAATACCCCGAGTTTGATTCCTAAATTAGTTTGCCGAATATTACTGTACATTTTAATTATTTTTAGTGGAAAAATTAACATAAAAAATAAAAAAAAATGAAAAAATTCTGAACAAAAGCCAAGTAGATGGGAGTTGTAGTTATTTGAAAATCATTATGAATAATTGAAGGATATAAAATACGATGATTATTAATTTATAATTTAAAAATATTTAGCCAAAATCAATAAAAATCGTATAATAAGACTAATAAAAAGAATAATTATGTTAGTTTAAGGGAAAATTGTTGAATGATATACTTGTAGAGAATTCATTTAAAATGCACCGAAACACGTTTTTGACGTACAATATTTAGAGAATAATTCTTCAAATTTTCTGATAATTTCAAAAACAGCAGATTTAGAATGAAAAAATTTACCTGCGTTAATAAATCCAGGATCAGGTCGATTCAGTATGACTGAGATTCTATACTCTTAATTAAGTCGGCAGTGTTAATAAAAGCGTTTTTACAAATTCTTGATGAAATAGAGCAAGTCAAGAGAAAAAATTGATAAATTCTGGCCTATTCACATATTGGTAATATACATATTGAATTTTAATTGTATAATAATTATCATGAAATAATTATTTGCGAGCTGCATACAAAAGTCCAATTATATATTCAAAATGTAAACAAATGTACACCTGTAAGGGGTCCTGATTAACTCTTCCAGTCCCACGAATTAAGCCATGATAGAAAGTCGTGAATGACCCAAAACAGATAGTGGAACATTTTGTATATTTATTAATACTATACATGAAGAACTTCATGCCGAATTTACAAAATTTTGAAAGTAAAGAAGAATGTCTCTTCTTTGGATGCGTTCGACGTTTCTTTGTTTGCGACATATATTGTGGGCAACTTGGAAATTGCGAAGGCAAGGCATTGTCTTTTAATCTTGGTATTTTATACTTATACTAAAAAAGAAAAGAAAAAAAAACACTGTCCACTAACTACCTCATGCAGGGTGAGGCACATAAAGTGTTACAGAGCGATAGCACTCAAACTATTGATCATATCCAAAAATGTTTCAGACGAAAGTTTCAGTGTGCGAGAAGGCCGTCATACTGGACCACCCTATTTTTTTACCTTAGGAGGCGCTAAAGCTACGTCAAGGTCAACACTTTTTTAAATGGAATCATGTATTTTTTTCGATGACATTATTACCGATGTTAAGACGAATTCGGCGACCTACAACACAAGATCATTCTAGTCACGCAAAGTATGAAAATAGTCGAAAAATCATTTTCATTTCTTTTCATTTCTTACGATACCCGTAATAACACATATCAATAGGGTATTGTTGATATTGGCAGAAAGTAAGCATTTTCTGTTGACATATCAGTTAGTCACGCATTACCTTCTAATGTGAGTACATCGGAACGCTAAAATGAACAATTTTTAAGAATTTTTTGATATGTTGATGGTGCTGGGGGAATGCTGTAAACATTACAGAAACGCCCAAGATTTGTATGCGGCTTGTTACCCGGATAGTCAACAAAAATCGCACATGGCTTTTAAGCGATTAGCTGACCGTTTCTGTCGCTTCAGTACAGTGAAAGAAACACGAGTCAAATGTCGACCAATTGTTAATGAAAATAATGCGGCTGCTATCTTAGCTTTTGCTGCACTAAATCCACATGCGAACAGCAGGAAAATGGAAAAAAAGAGTGGAATTAGTCAGCGATCTGTGTTAAGAATCTTACATTAACACACGTTGCATTCGTATCGTATGTCATTAAATCAGGATTTGTATGGCAACGATTTGCTAAAACGCGTTAATTTCTGTAATTGGATTCGTAGAAAAATGCGCACAGATGTCTCATTTTTGAGTCGTATGCTTTTTTCTGATGAAGCTAACTTCGCAAATGCGAGAAATGTGAATACGCATCATATGCATTATTGGGCAAATGAGAATCCTCGATGGATGAGAACTGTACCATTTCAACATCTGAGGTCCGTTAATTGTCTGTGCGGCATTGTCGGCGATCACATCATTAGTCCATATTTATTTGAAGGTCGCTTCACTGGGCACTTTGCGTGACTAGAATGACCTTGTGTTGTAGGTCGCCGAATTCCTCTTAAAATCGGTAGTAATCTCATTGAAAAAAAATACATGGTTCCATTTAAAAAACTGGAGTTGACCTTGACGTAGCTTCAGCGCCTCCACCGATAAAAAAAATAGGGTGGTCCAGTATGACAGCCTTCTCGAACACTGAAACTTTTGTCTAAAACATCTCTGGATATGATCAATAGTTTGAATGCTATCGCTCTGTAACACTTTATGTGTATATTAGATTCCATTATTTAACATTTTGGGGGTATACAGCTTGATCCACCTATTTTCAAAACGAAAATATAATTTAAATTATTTAAATTTGCTCGTATCTTAATTTGTTCACATTTTGACACATTTATTTTCTCCTCTTATTCAAAAAATAATTTAAAACCGTCATCTGTCTCATAGAAACTGATAGAAAAACCGGGAGTGATGGTACAGTTAGCGCCACCTGTGAGTACTTATACAAAAGCCAGGTTCGCAACCGTTTTATGCTAAGCCGTACACAGTGTGCCCCAAAAATAGCCGAACTTTATATTTGAATCATACAACATGCAGCGCCATCTATTGAAAATTTGCAACATTAAAAAGATACATTCATCCTCTTTCAAACGCACCTAAATTCATGTAAATCGGATGACAGATGTGAAAGTTACAGCCATTTCAATAAAAGAAAAAGTGTGCTAATGTTACAAAACAAAAATGGAACAAAGAGCAAATATAAAATTTTGTGTTAAACTTGAAAAGAAATTCGCTGAGACATACGAATTGACAAAAAAAGTTTATGGTGATGATTGAATGAGTCGTACTCAAGTTTATACATGGTTTACATGATTTAAAAATGGTCGTGAGGATTTAAATGACGACCTAAGGCCAGGTCGTCCAGAAGTTAGTAATCGTGCTGAATTGGTGGAAAAAGTCCGTGAAATCATTGGTATCAATGCAAATTTTACTACGAGAATGTTGGCTGAGGAATTAAATACGAGTAAAAACACTATTTGGAGAATTTTAACTGAAGATTTGGGTAAAAGAAAGGTCTGTGCACGTTTTGTTCCACATCAGTTAAATGCACCACCTCACAAGACCAAAAAAGTGAACGAATTTTTGATGAAAAGACGGATTTCTCTCATCAACCACCCTCCGTATTCGCCTGATCTATCACCATGTGACTATTTTCTATTTCCAAAACTGAAAACCAAGATGAAAGGACCATTTTATGTTGATATCCCAGCCATTCAAGCAGCCGTAACCGAGGTGCTGAAGAACATTCCTATAAATGACATAAAAAATCTATGCATGCGCTGGTTGATGGTTCCAAATGTTGTATTGAGTCTAATGGAACCTATTTTGAATAAATAATAACTTTCAAAGATAATATAATGTGTATCTTATTCTATATCCAAAAAGTTCGGTTATTTTTGGGACACACTGTGTATGTTTTAAGTTCCTCTGAACACGAAACGATGGGTAATTTGATAGGTAGATATAAGTGAATCGGATTAACTACATAAGGAAATTCACGTTATGCGAACCTTTGCTTCTTGGTTACCAAAGCAGACAGATCACCTCGTTTCGTTTTCGACTATCGACGTTTAAATCAGTTTACTATATTAATCAAACTCTCCTCTTGCAAACATTGATGGCCTTCAATAGTTATATGGTTCTCAGTTCTTTGCCACTTTAGATTTGGCGCACAGTTATGTACACATGTCATTAAAAAAAAGCGCGAAATAACTTAAATTTATAAATTGTAATTACAGAATAATCGTTTTGCAGAACAAAAATACTTTTTATAAAAAGACTATGAGACGGAAGCTATTCAAATTTTGCGTTAAACAACTATAAGTTGACGGCAATATGTCAATTCCATAAATTGATGTCGCAACAAAATTAAATTCAAGATGTTTGTAAAAATTAATAATATCTCTGATATTAATAACCATTCAGATCTCCAGCCATCCGTTAATATGTCCTAAAGTTTCATCTAGTGAAATTTATTATTGTAAAAAAATCTTCGGAAAAACTGATTCCACTGATTCTATAGATTTATTACCTGTATTAATTGATCCATGGCCATAAAAGTCATTTCGAAAGTTAAAATTTTCGTGGATAATTAGTAACCTATTAATATTAGGTTTACAGCTTTGCTTCCGCCGTTTTTCAATAAATGGCTGCAGCGGCAAGTGCTAGTCGAAATAGGCAGATCAAAAATGTCACACAGTAAGCTTGGACACCTGTCAACATAACGACAGCACCACAGTAGTGAATTTATGTTTGCATCATACATGCCTCCACGCCAACGCACAGTGGGACGGAATCCCGAAAAACTAGCCAAAAGTCCAAAAATAAATGTTCAATTCTTCAAATATTAGGCTTTGGGTCTCTTAGACAAATGTCCTGAACTTTCAATTTTGCTCATTAGTGGTTCCCAACCTGCTTGGGTATAGTAGTTGAAAAGAAGCCCTCGTGCGGGGGAAGTGTGTTAGTTACAGAACAGAAAAGTGAGCGTCGTGTTCAAAGTGACACCAAAACTTGTGAAATTGACCGATTTAAAATTTAAAAATTGGAGTCTTCTGCTGAAGGTAAGTATAATATTACAATATTAGCCTTAAATTTTTTATATCATGCCTTGTAGGGTGAAAAATTCCTGAATTTAATGAAAAAGAATGAGAAATCGCTATAAAAAAACATGAACGTGTATAAAAAACCTTTAAGATCCTGTCAGATCGTACGACCGGACCTATTGTAGGTTCTAGATTAGGATGTCCTCGAAAGTAAATCGAAAATCCAGCTGCTCCAAACTGCTCTACTGCCATTGAGCGCGTGTTTTTTATTTTAAAAAAACATATTTTTGTTTTTCGGGATTCCGTCCCAGTGTGCCGCAGCCAGACTGAATTTTTATGGTGCATTGAAGGAGAAACGGCTACAGTGCCAAGAGAGACTGGTCAAAACATACTTGGAAACGCTGAAATGGGAGGTCTTAACCCACCCGCCGTATTCTCCAGACGTTGCTCCTTCCGACCACCATTTGTTTCGATTGATGGCACACGGCCTGGCTCATCAGCATTTTCACTCTTATGAAGAAGTCAAAAAGTACAGTACTTTGAATCATAAATAGGTAATCACTTCTTAAGAATAGAGCCTCAAATTTTGGGCAACAAAGGCAGAAGCAAAGTTGTACACCTAATATATTTCTTGATTTTTGTTGCTGGAGCCACAAAAGGTCCGATCAAGTCTAAAAATATTTTCAGAATAAACGCTAATATGTTGTTTCACAGAAAAAATTGTCTAAATATATATTGAAAATTCCATCTGGTCTTAAATGACGTTAATTCTAAATCTCAGGTTGATAGGGTCGATATGGTAGAGTTCGGTTATCATGGTGAATGATACACTCTTCTAATTATCGACATAATCGACTGAAATGATTTAGAAAAATTTGTAAATAGTTCATGATATATCCGTGGCCAAATTGGCGTAAATAGATTCTGTGAGACAAGTTTTGTGGGACCTCCGTAGCTCAGATGATGGAGCATTCGACCGGCAATCGAAAGGTCTTGGGCTCGATACCCAGCGGAGTGGAAGCGCTCCTTTTTTCACAGAAAAAACTGTTTAAATTTTTTATGTTATGTTATCGCAGTCGATAAAGTAAAATATCTGTATTAATAACTTTCTATGAAACTTATTACATTATTCTTGCAACTTTAATATAGTAGCATATTTTATTTTATTAATTTTATTATTCAATACATTTATTTGACAAATTTTTAAACTTTTTAAACTTTTTAGCGTTAATAAATAAAATGATTGCATGTTCCCATTATCTACCAACGTTAATTTCACCGTGGAATAAGGATACAAACAAGTTAAATATTTCTTATGTCACTCTCATTTGTTATATTGCTACTTTACGCTAGGTTCACGCTAGCATTCAGCTGATTCGCTAGGGTTGGACCTCTTGATAAATGCAGGTTTCACTTTAAACATAAAAAAGTGCAAGGGGTTCAAGATGTTTCTTTCCCAGAATATTAAATGATTAATTAGTTTAGATCTCATTTTAGGTCTTTTTAATCCACGAGCAGAACAAACGGAGTTACATACGGACGTATTATTTAATTATTATAAGAGTGTCTAATTTAATCTAAGAAGAAAGGTAATGCAGCTTTACTACACGACTAAGCTGACCTTACCACTACCTAGGAAGTAGGTCCTCCAAACCTTTATGTATTTTCTAAAGTTTAGTATTATCCAAACTACGAAACAACTCGAAATCTGAAGTTCTAACGCATTCAAATTTGAGGTAATAATCAGGGAACTCGAAACAACTAATGTAAGCTAAAGACAATCACAAACCAACTTGCGGTAACCACAAATAAATAATTAATCATTTAGTAATAAATTCCCATGGTGCTTTTTTGATAGAGATATTATAGATAGAGGAGACAAGCCATAGGCCGCTCTGTAAGTGGCAATGTCAGTCTGCAAACTCGGTGAGAGCGAAAGAGAGAGACGATAGGAGGTTATTTTGTCTTTGTCTACGCGTGCCGCGTTAGCCTCGGCGTGAGCGAGAGACAGCCTAACCCACAATTCACTCTCTCTCTCGCCCGAGCTGACAGGTTTCAGGCTGGCTTGTCTCCTCTATCTAAAGGGTGATCAATTTAGGGGTATAGGATTTTAAATTGAAATAAAACAACGAAAATTCAAATTGATAGGGCAATCTTTTTTATTTTTGTGTAGAACCATTTACGACATTTATTGTTTAAAGATAAACCTTTTCAAATGTTGCCCGCATCTGCGCTTTAATACGTCCATCCGTAAACACCAATTTTGAATGACTCGCTCGAGGGCTTCGGTCGGTATCTCGCTAATAACTTCAGTAATGTTGGCTTCCAATGCCTCAATAGTAGCGCGTTTATCCATAAAACATTTAGACTTTACATACCCCCACAAATAAAAGTGCAAAGGTGTGATATCACATGATCTTGGAGGCCAATCCACCGGTCCGAGACGAGAGATAAATTGCTCACCGAAACGACTATGCAGTAAATCCATTGTTTTACGGGCTGTATGACATGTAGCGCCGTCTTGTTGGAACCAAATGTCGTAGAGATTACGGGCTTCAATTTCCGGCATTAAAAGTCGCCCAAGTAGTGCCATAAGATAGGCCAAGTTGTTGAGATCGGTGCCGAATCGATTCTTCCGGGTCTTCGGCAAAAATTTCATTTACAGCCGCAATATTCTCTACAGTTCGGCTGTACGTGGTCTAATCGGTCGAGTATCATCCAATAATGTTAAATTATTCTCGAGTTTGCCTATGGTATGCCGAATAGTGCGTTTAGTAGGACGATTATGTACACCATAAATTGGCCTGAGCGCGCGATAAACACTTCACAGAGCGTCCATTTTCGTAATATAATTGTACGATTTGTAAACGTTGTTGAGACATAAGTCTTTCCATGATGAAATGTCAATAAAAACTAAATAAAATTGTGTATTTAGTTTGACAGTAGTCACGCGTGACATGTCAATAAAACTATTGAAAAAAGTACCTCCAATTTGATCACACTTTATAATATCTCTATGGCTTTTTTTCGAGGAACATTGTAATTTTAAATATAATAAACTTATTAACGCAACTATTTTTTCTTTTTATCTAAATTAAATTTCAAATTCAACAGATGTGAACTGTGTGTAAAGCGCGATATACTAAACTCATTTAAATTATTACTTAATGAATAGAATCTCACTCGAAACAAGCAATGAGAATATACCAGACCTGTGAATAGGGGATTATGTTAGATGTATTTTTTTATACTTATCTTACCTCCAGTCAATTTTCTCATCAATTGATTGTAATGCATAATTTTTAATTCAAGGATGATTCCATTGAAAAGTTCACCTTTTGGGTACACATATTTTGTCCAAGGTGGCAACGTGAGATTCATGGCACGTTCACTGTCTAAAGTCATATAAATATGATACATATCAAACGAAGTTTCAATGCTTTTACCTGTCCACTGAGATAGATTTTTCATAAAACCTTGTAGTCTTGTTAGTTCTTGAATCACATCTTGCTGTAATTTTGCGTTTTGATATTCTACAATGTATCTGTAAAAAATTGTTATTATTGTTAATTAGGAGCGGCATCATGAAGAAATAATAAGGCAAAAAGTACTTCCCCACTTTTTTATATGATACTATATACATATATTTTATACAGTATGTATAAAAAAATAAGGAATTCGAAAAAAGTGGGAGATTTCGAGTTTGAGAAGAAAATATTTCGATTTAATCGTGTAGAATTGGTTGCGATTGTCGACTAGTTTGGCTATTGTAACCGAATCGATCGGCTACGATGACCGAGTGGGTTAGTTATTACAACAGACTTGATCTGCTACAGTCGACAAGTTTAGCTACTGTAATCGAATACGTTCGTAATTTTTAATCATAACAATGTAGCCAAGTTTACTAGGCTACATTTTACAGCAAAGTTTGCTGGTGCTATCATATGCTAGCAGTGTTACTTGCTTCAGTTTAGAAACAAAATGGTTTATATTCAACAACTACGTTTTCCCAGTATATGAGCTCACTTCTAAGAACAAAAGTGGATACCACGATGCTGCTCTTTACATTGCTCTTAAAGTATGAGAAAAAGACCTTTTTGCGCAAAATTGTTGATTTCTGATAAAAATTTGATAATGTACGCTAATCATAAGGAGTTAAAATCATGAGTCTATCCAGGTAACCCATCAAAAACCCTCGCAAAACCGAACAACCATGCTTAAAAGGTGTTGTTATGCATCTAGAGTTTTAGAGGGTTCAGAGAAGCGTGATTCACTATGAGATTTTCTGAACTGGTCAGACTGTCACTTTCAAGCTCTACTAATAACAGCTGATCCGTGTGAGTAATGTACTAAAAGAAAAAAAGATCGGTTACTGACAGTGGGAAAAGATGTCAGATTTGGACTGGAAGATTCTGCTTCTTGTACCGTATTCTCCAGACTTGGTCCCTTCAAATTACCACCTATTCCAATCTTTACAACACCACCTGGCTCATTCGCAGTTCAAGTCAGTTGAAGAGATTAAATGTGCCCACAATTTTTTTCATTAAGGATTACAATATTTGGTTGTAATTTTAATTTTAAATGAGTTACTTACTGAATACATGCTTGTGGAAAAAGCAGTTCGTCTCCGAATACAGGTTTAAATGTTATAGGTATTGATGCTCCTGGATATAAAGCATTCAATACAAGGTATAAAGATTCTTTTGTTCGGTTGAGATTTGTAGATCGGGCTTGAACAGATCCGAGGGTGTAGATACTTCCTAAAAAAGCACTGTATCTACTTCGAAGAAATCGGCCCAGACGGTATGCCCTTTGTCTTCCTTGCTGAAAAAAGTGCCATGAATACTTTAGCTTTTTACAAAAAGGTTACAAGTACTTTTAGCGTCAATAAATGTTTTAATTTGTTAATTGAGTCTACGGGTATTCAAAAGTACTCCTGCGAAGTTTTAGATAAAAATTCCAAAAATTAAAGGAGTTAAGAATTTTTTTGTGGGAGGTGGTTGGCGCGGCGCCTGGGCCGTCTCTGGCGCGTTTGAGCCACCGGTTCTGCTCCCATGGAGATATATTCAATATGAAACCGCAGGTGGTTTATTAGGCATGGGGCCTGTTAGAAACTAACAAATGTATGGAGCTGGCATAGCAGAATGATATTCTATGAGACGTAAACTTAAAAAAAAATATTTTCTTTTATGTAAAATATTTTAATTCATTTTGCCAAACCTGAACTCGAATTCGTACCACTACTAACTCGAATTCCATCCAACGTTTAAAGAAAAGTACAATTCAAAATTTCAAGAATTTGAAACTCCTCGAATCCTTAAAATACAAACAACACGAGTAAATTTGGACCAAAATCACCACCTTAAACAAACAACCATGAGAAAACAAACAAAAAAGGAGGAAAGATAAAAGAAGGCAACCTTCCAAAACCCCTTTCTTCTTTTTCTTTCTTTCGTCCTCTTTTGTCTTTATCACCCACAACCATTTACATAAGGGTCATTTCATGGGAGATTTACAGTCAACATTTTTTTTTCGACGAAACATTTTTTTTGCGTTTTTACTTCGAAAATAATCGACACGTATTTTTTTTTCAATGTGATACTTGAAAATTTCGAGAAATAATTTTTTTAAGTTTGGCAGTCGGGAAATTTTTTTTTTTTCCAACAGCTCACTGTAAAAGCAGTTTTGAATATAAAATGTAACCCTTGCCCTTGAAATGTGCGAAAGAGTACAAGCTTTCAAAAAAGTTATAGCACACATTTCGTTGTTTTTTTGTAATAACAATATAGTACATTTTTATAAACAATTGAACTTTTTTTAATTTGGAACTAATTTTCTCCGATTTTTTTGTTTCTAAATTTTTGTTGAAGTTTTTTTAATATGCAGGCAAAATTTTGGAATGGAGAAATGAAAACTGTAGGTTTAATTAATTTATAAAATCTGTCCCGCCCGTTGAAACGAACGAGCTCGCACGCTGCAACTACGCTTAAGGTAGTTGTCGCGCCAAAAATCAGTCTCTGGAAAAAGAAGTTTCTCTATGATTTCAAGACTGGTAATTATATCATCAGCCGTGTCATATGTAAGGAAAGACACTCTTTTTAATAAAAAAAATGTTTAAATTACAAAAAATAATATTTTAATAATGTTTTTTGTAATAGGATATTTCCTTATTATCGCTCCATACCAAATTTTCAAAAATGGTGCGATTCTGATAAATTATGAATCATTTTTTTAGGAAAAGGATTCTCTACAACTTTACCGTTTCCGATTTTTGAAAATGAATCAATTATTATCAAATTCAGCAATTTGTTTATAAAAATTTCGTTTTGGAAAATTGTTTTTTAATGATTTCAACCATTAAAGAATTTATTTTCATAGTCTTGAAATCATAGAAAAACTTCTTTTTCCAGAGACTGATTTTTGGCGCAACAACTACCTTAAGCTTGATTGGGCATGCTCGGACTCGAAGCACATGTGGCAGTGAATGCAGTGACCGCTGTTTTAGTTTTCTGTAAATGTTCCTCAAGTGTTCACCTATTTCAAATTAATACAGAAATGCCAAGCTCTCGATTTAAATATGTCTGCTGCAATCCGTTTAATAAAAAAAATCATAGTGGAAAAATGCAAAAAAAAAATGTGCGTCTCAAGTGTATCATTTAGAATAATTTTATCGTAAAACTTCACTCATCATTCATCATTATAACTAATGATTCGTTTTGAAATAGTCTACGCACAAGTTTGAATGTACTTACAACAAAAATCTTTCATCTCCATTTCATTTGATTTTATTCTGCATTGTGTACAAGAAACATCATCCGGTTTGAAAATTTTCAATTTTTCAAGTATCGAGGACGAAACGCGACGCAAATTTTTCTTTTTGCTTTTTCCACTATGATTTTTTTTATTAAACGGATTGCAGCAGACACGTTTAAATCGAGAGCTTGGCATTTCTGTATTAATTTGAAATAAGTGAACACTTGAGGAACATTCACAGAAAACTAAAACAGCGGTCACTGCATTCACTGCCAGACGTGCTTCGAGTTCGAGCATGCCTAATCAAGCTTAAGCGTAGTTGCAGCGTGCGAGCGCGTTCGTTGCAACGCGCGGGACAGATTTTATAAATTAATTACACCTACAGTTTTCATTTTTCCATTCCAAAATTTTGCCTGCGAATTGAAAAAACTTCAACGAAAATTTAGAAACGAAAAAATAGGAAAAAAATTAGTTCCAAATTTAAAAAAAATTTTATTGTTTATAAAAATGTACTATATTGTTATTACAAAAAATCTGCCCGCTTCGCGGGCACATTCTCATTGCGCGCAGCTCGCTTCGCTCGTAAGTTTGAGCGCGCCTAGGGCGCGCGATTCGATCGTCGCGCTTCGCGCTCGGTCTTGTGCTCTTCGCATATGTTTAAGTTTATTTCTTATAATTGAATACTGAAGCTCAAACCAATTTAATGATATTAAAGATGATGTAAATTAGTCTTTTTCTCAAATTCACTAAGTTTCTTTTTCAGATTAAGTCAAACAGGAAATTCAATTTACTTAAGGCTCTATCGGCCTTAAGGAAGACATTCTCATCATGACACTCACGCTTCGCGCTCCATTTTCTGTATGCATTTTTGTAACTTTTTAATAAATTACATGATTATTGATAAATTTATTTTCTTCCAAATATCTCAAAATGGAAAAACAATCGTAGACTTTATTTAAGGGAACGATTTTGCAGAACAACGCTTATTTCGTATCTCACATATTTTGGTGAAAAAAATCGAATTTTTTCAATATTAAAAATCAAAAAATTAAAATATACATCATGTCGAGAAATTTCTCGATAAGAATGTGTAGACCTTATTTAGCCAAACAATTTTTCATCTCAAAGTTTTTTTTGTATCTCACATATTTTGTCTAAAAAATGGAATTTTTGAATTTTAATCGTATTTTTTGGAACTGAAACGAAAAATATATATTTTTTCAGAAACTGTGTGAGACAAAACTTGTAGATCTTTTTAAAACGAACAACTTTGTATTCTTACGTTTTTTTCTTATTTTACATATTATTGTTAAAAAATTGAATTTTGGATTTTCAATAGTTTTTTTTTTAATTAAAAAGAAAAATATGCATCTTATGAAAAAATGTTACAATTCAAATTTGTAGGTTTTTATTTATTCAATAATATTGTATCATAACGTTTTTTCGTATCTCGTATAATATAACTTGAAAATGGAATTTTGATATTGACTTTTTTCGAATTTGAATATGCTGTAACATTTCTAATTTTGATTTAATCAAAAAATGTTATCAGGAAAATTTTTAGAGATTTATGAGCACTATCTAAAACCAGTATTAAAATTTTTGATTTTTTCAAAAAATTATTTTCGAAACACAAAAGTAGTGCTCAACCCCTCAATTTTGATTGGATGTGGCTGGTTAACGAACTTGTCCTTACTTTTTCGGCCCCGATAAAGTGTACCAAAGCTCAATTCAATCTGATAATTCTATCGAGAGTTATGCCGCACACGACCTACAGACAGACAGACAGACAGACACTTTCGTAAAAACCCCTTTTTCTGACTCAGGGGGTCTCAAAACGTAAAGATTTGATGAAAATTTCGAAAGTCATTTTTCACATAAAACCAATACCTTCTCATCCATGATGAGAATGTAAAAAAGCAACGAAATGTGTGCTATAACTTTTTTGAAAGCTTGTACTCTTTCGCACATTTCAAGGGCAAGGGTAACATTTTATATTCAAAACTGCTTTTACAGTGAGCTGTTGGAAAAAAAAAAAATTTCCCGACTGCCAAACTTAAAAAAATTATTTCTCGAAATTTTCAAGTATCACATTGAAAAAAAAATACGTGTCGATTATTTTCGAAGCAAAAACGCAAAAAAAAAATGTTTCGTCGAAAAAAAAATTTTGTCTGTAAATCTCCCATGAAATGACCCATAAACAAAAACAAAATACATATCATACATACATAAGTACATTCTGCAGGATATGCAGATTTAACTTTGGTAGCTGAAATTCTTGAACGCGGCACGATATTAACAAAATCACAATTTGTATATTATTCAGCAACTAATAAACTTTATGTATGCAAAATTGAAGGTTCACAACATTAATATTTTTCCTTGAATCCACGCGCAAAGTTGATTAACGATTTTAGCCATCTACAAGGGGTGTCAGTTGAAGTTTGCCGGTTTTTTCAATAAAGAAAACACTTAATTCTCAAGGGGATCTCAAAAATTTTTATTCAAAGTATTGACCATTGGATTCTACACATTTTGCCCATGTTTCAGGTAAATCATGGATACCATTCCAAAAAAACTTTTTCTCTTTCAAGGCAAACCATTCGACGAGCCATTTTTCGACTTCTTCAAAATTGGCGAAGCGCTGCTCTGCGAGTGAATGTCCCATCGATGCGAAAAGGTGATAGTCGGACGGGGCGAGCTCTGGAGAGTACGGCGGGTGCGATAATATTTCCCAATTCAATACTTTTAATGTGTTGAAGCAGCATTTCACAAATGGTTTTTCGATTTTCCATTTGTCTATCGTTCAGTTGGTGTGGTACCCGTTTTCCATACTTTGGGATTTTTCCCATGGCTTTTAAATGTTGGCAAATTGCTCCTCGGGTCAGATTTAGTGTTTGTGCGAATTGTTGTTGCGATTGGGTTGGTTCTTCATCCAATAATGCCTGCAATTCCTCGTCTTCGAACTTTTTCGCTGCACCAGGATGTTCATTGTCTGTTAAATCGAAACCTCCACTTTTAAATTGACGAAACCATGTCTCACATGTTCTAATCACTGGAGCATGTTCACCATAAGTTTCTACCAGCATTCGATGAGCTTCAACTGCTTTTTCTTTTGATGAAATATGAAAAGCAACGAATGCCGCAAATGCGATTTACTTGGAACGAAATTCGACATATTCACTGAGGTAAACAACTATGATGCTATTATTTTGGCAGAATGTAATTGTGTATTTTTGAAGGTTATTTTCCATAGAAAAATATGACATAGATGCCAAATCATAGAAATGTATACATATCCCTAGCGACATCTATGAGTAAAACCGGCAAATTTCAACTAACACCCCTGGTATATGTATATCCTCCCTTAAAATTGTGCAGTGATATGTAAGGTACAAATTAGTACTAAAGTTTCATTTGACCGTTAGCTTGTGTTTTGCGTGGAAACTATTACTTCTATTCTAAGGGATAGAGAGGAGAATGTTTCTGTGAATAACTGTTGGGTTTTAAAAGAAGGATAAAATGAAAGTCACCTTCACACTTCACCCTATTGGAAAACTTGACGTCAAAAACGACGTAAAATAGGACGTCTAAAAAGATACAAAAATGAGGTCATTTTTGACGTGAAGAAAGACACCAAAGAGTTTATCAAAAACAATTTCATGAATTAAACCATTTTTTGTTGTTGTTTTTGACATCGTATTTTATTTTATTTTTAACGTCAAATGTTTTTTAAATAAAAGAAGAGCCGTAAACATTGTTACTTATTCCTTGCGTACGTACTATTCATTAGAATTAATGTAACATTGATTGAGCATTATGAAAAGGCGTGCAATTTTAATATCAGATTTCCTTATCGCCCTCTCTGTGATCGCAACTGACGTCCACACAAATTGAGATAGTGATTTCAGAATTTGGGAAATTAGATAAAAGCTGATGAAATGCACTACAAAGAACGTTTTTGCGCTCTTTAACTTTTACAATTACGAAAGGATTTTTCTATACATATAATATAACAATGTTTACAGCTTTTTATCTATCAAAAAAATTACGTCAAAAATGAAGTCAAAAACGATGTCAAAAACGATGTCAAAAACGACGTTAAAAATGAAGTCAAAAACTGTCTCGATTCTTTTCATCCTTTTTGATGTCCTCTTCGTCGTCTTATATCACGTCAACAATGATGTCATTTTCATGTCTTTTTATTTTTTTATTTTCATTCGATAAGAAAGCATGCATTGAAGAGTTATGGTAAGATTTCATGCCCAGTGGTTGAGTGGTTATTATTGAATTTTTACTGATTCTCTTTTTGCTAACAGGTTTTTAATCCGAATCGCAAAATAACCCAATAGGCACACGATATTAGAAACGTTTATGTAACATTCTACAAACGTTCTAGAAACATCCCAATGCCCAATGTTCGAAAGACGTTCCAAAAACGTTCTAAGAACGTCTTTCGAACATTGGACATTGGGATGTTCCTAGAACGTTTGTAGAATGTTACATAAACGTTTCTAATATCGTGTGCCCATTGGGAAGTTATACGGTTGGCAACACAGTCATTTCGGTTTTTCTCATATTTTCAAAGCAAGTTTATTAATACAAATACCAAACATTAATCAATTATATATTGACCATTTTGTTCGATGACCTTTTGCCATCTTTCAGTCAGCTTCATAATTCCGCTTACGTAGAAAGTTTGGTTCTTAGAGGCAAAAAACTGAATCAACTCATTTTTGGCAGCCTCATTTGAATCGAATATTTTTTCATTCAAATGGTTTAGTAGTGAACGGAATAAATGATAATCTGATGGTGCAAGGTCAGGACTATACGGTGGATGAGGTATCACTTCCTAGGCTAATTCCAATAAGTTTTTTCGAGTGACCAAAGATGTATGTGGTCTGGCGTTATCTTGATGGAAGATGACGCCTTTACGAGTTGCCAGTTCGAATTTTACACTGTAAAAAATTCAGTTGAAAATTACCACGTAGAACAGGGGACATAAAATTACTAGTGAGTAACGTGGTAATTTTACCAAAATGGTGTAAAAATAATTTAAAGCGGTAAAATCACTTACAGACAGTAAAATTCCCTTAATCTCACTTTCAATGCAGTATGATTTTACGTTTCTTGTTGTAAAATTCAATTGACAATGTAAAATGTCCGGGATGAATTTCATTGCGCATGCGCTATATATATCCTTTGTAAATTAACACTGACAGTCACCGAGAAAAAAATGCTATTGAATCAAAAGCATTTCTTTCCAAAAGCATGTATATCATGGATTCAAATCAATATGCTATAGAATTAGTAACATATTTATTGGTTCTTGTAATATATTTTTATGAATTAATAGTATACATGCTTTTGGGAAGAAATGCTATTGATTCAGTAGCACTTTTTTTCTCAGTGTATACCATATATGTATATTGAAAAATTCTTGTGATTGATTTAAATATTAAATTTCGGTTATATTATTTTCAAAGCCGAATTTTTTAGTTTATTTTCTCAATTCAACACTTGCCGTTACATTGTGAAAACGCGATATAAATGATAAATTAAATAAGAATTCGAAACCTGCTGCGATTGCACGAGAGTTGGCTTTCTAGGTTATAGAGGTTATAGAATCACTGTTGCAGCGCCGGGCGTTAAAACAAAAATGCATCATGAAGCGTGGAATTATAAAATTCTGGTAGATTTACACTCAGTCTGCATTTCTACACTTTCATGGTAAAGTTAATCGCAGTACGCTTTGCAAATTTACTGACACGTTGTAAAATTATATTAAAATATACGTTACACTATGGTTGAAATTTACCATGTTTATCGTGCGTAATTTTATGTCCTCTGATTCAAATGGTAATATTAAACTTTCACTGCAAACTTCATACAAATACTGTGAAATCACACCGCTTATCGTTGCAAATTCACAATAGAGTCGAACTATTCCTACGTCAATCATAGTAAAATATTTTATAATCGATTGGTAATTTTCAACTGGATTTTTCACATGTAACCTTCTTTTAATGTATATCGGCTTTTGATGTCGATTGTGCAGGCTTATCTCGCTTACTCCATGATCTTTTTCGCACGACGTTATCGTGAACAACCCGTTTTTCATCACCCGTTATGATTCGCTTTAAAAATGGATCGGTTTCGTTACGTTTATGCAGTGAATCGTAAATGGAAATTCGTTTGTTGAGTTGAATTTCGTTCAATTTGTGAGGACCCCAAATATCGAGCTTATTAACGTAACCAAGTTGTTTTAAATGTCTTTTAATGCATGCACCAGGTCTAGAAGTATGAAACCGGAATTTTCTTGCAAAAGTTACACGTCTATTGCATGAAAATGATCAAAAATATTTTATTCAAAGTAATCTCCATTGCTATTTACACATTTTTCCCACCTCTCCGGAAGGTGATGAATGCCACGCCAATAAAACTGTTCGTCTTTTAAATCAAACCAGTTATCGAGCCATTCTCGTACATTTTCGTACGAAGTGAAGCGTTGTTCAGCGAGAGCGTGGCCCAGTGACGTTTCGCTGTGTGTGATGGGGCATTATCGTGAAGAAAAATGACTTTGTATTGCCTTCTTCGATAATCCGGTCGTTTTTCTTGTAATGCTCGATTTGAATAGATCATTTGCTGTTGGTAGCGATTCGTGTTGACAGTTTCAGTAGGTTTTAGCAGCTCATAATAGATAACACCCTTCTGATCCCACCAAACGCACTTTTTCGGTGATTTTCCACGATCATCGTTTCTCACATCAAAATTACCACTTTTGAATTTTTTAAACCACTCGAAACACTGTGTTTTGCCAAGAGCATGTTCACCATAAGCTTCGACAAGCATTCGATGCGATTCTGCAGCAGTTTTCTTCAAGTGATAACAAAAAACCGGTGCTGTCCGCAAATCGTAGTTCGTAGGCACAAAACTCGCCATGTTGATGCTTGTAGTAAATACACTGGTATATCGAACTTGGGTTGTTGTCTACTGAAAATCTTTCTCAGCTGCTAGAGGGACGGTCCCTAAACTGATGGCAAGTACCATCAATAGGGAAATTCCGGTTTCATACTTCTAGACCTGGTATGTGATATGTTAAGCTTCTCGGCGATCTCTCGTGTCGTACTACGCCAGTTATTTTCTATCATTGCTTTCATTTTGTCGTCGTCAACTTCAGTTGGGCGTCCAGAGCGTGGTGCATCTTTGAGGTGAAAATCTCCAGAACGAAAACGAGCAAACCAATTCTGGCACTGGTATTCTGTTAATGATTTTTCACCATAAAAATCATACAACTTTTTCCGAGCTTGCACTGCGTTTTTACCTTTCCGGAAGTAATAAAGTAAATGTGACGAAAAAGACCATCTGGAATCTCCATTTCAAATCAAGGAAAAACAATAAATAAACATCAAAGCTTAAAACTTTTTTTTACTGAATAATCTATGAAACGTCAGCTGTCAAATACCATATACGGTCAGAAGTTGGCAATGGAGAAGAATGACTTCGAACGATTAAAGTCATATAGCGGAAAAAAGCGAAATGACTTTGTTGCCAACAGAATATTTCTTGAAATTAATCTTTTTTCAGGTCTGGCAATGACGGAATTTTTGTGAACACTTGTGGACCCCACAAAACAAAATTTGGATCAAATATTCTTAATCATTTCTCTATTTACCACTTTTTTCTGTTTTTACTCATTATTTTTCAAATAATTATTCAGTACGAATTTTACAAAAAGAGAGTATTAGTCATTTTACGGTGTCAAGATTTACGTCTGCTATAATACATTTTATGATTTTTTTTCTAATAGAATTTCAACGAGTTGAATGTTCAAAGACAAAGTGATGTGGTTTTATACCCGATTCTATACAGTTTTATAAATGTCAATCTTTTAGAATACTTTTAACGGAGAGAATAAAATTCACTTCTAATTTCTATTTAAGGTAGCATGGTTAAGGTGCGGATTTTTCTAGTGATTTTTATGAAAAAAATCATATGAATTGAATTTAATTGCACAACTTCCACTCTAGTGATCTACATAAAATTATTTTGACTTGTAGAATAAGCGTCAATTAGTAAGAAGCCTTTTTGAACATAAAATTTTACAGCACAGTAATTATGAAAAATCGATTAACAGAAGTGGTTTTTTTTATCAAATGCGCACACTTGGCAACGATTTAAAATCTAATAACTTGATGTGTGCCAATCGCGACTAATATTTCGTTGACAACTTCTTTTTACGCTATTTATTTACATACATTGACACTGACTTTCACTTAATTAGGTTAGGTTTCTAGGAACATTTCCTAGAGACTCTAATCGAAACTTTGTCTCTCGGGCAAAAAGAGATAGAACGTACCACAGCGTTGGCACAATTCAAAAAGTCGGAGATATCTTGAACTTAGCAGCTAACGTTTTGGTTTGCCCCGAAGTTCAGCGTAACCATACTACCTTAAAGGAATATTTCACCTCCTCGAATTAAGGGGTCATTCTACTATCTCACTTTTGAAAAATCGATTTTTTTGTTGTTGCATTTTTTGATAGGTTCAGGAGAATTCATCAAAACAACGTTTTTGCGCTCAACGCGCACGATTTCTCAAAAAGTTTTCAACCGATTACTTTCAAATTTTCTACGTTTATTCTAAATATAAATATCTATGGAGTGACGAAGCGGTTTTTAAAATTTTAGATTTTATCATAGTTAAATTAATAGAAAAAGAGCAAAGAAAGTCGATTTTGGAATATTTCTGTTTAAACTGCCGCCATTTTGTTATTTTGCAAAATAAACAAAATCCGCTTTGTCGCTGCAGAGCTATGGTCATACTAATGTCACGTCTCGTGACTATCCATATTTATTTACAAAATAATATGTGTAAAATTAATAATTTAAAAGTATTGAACATGTAAAAGCAACAGGTATCTCTATATATCGATCGTCGAAAAACCCTAAATGTCTAGACAAAACGAAATTGTACTCATTGGGGAACCCCATCGGAATGCGTTATAATGCGTTATGTACACAAACCATTAACCCTCTACTTCCTGCAAAGTTCATTCACCTAAGGGAAATAGGGAGGCTAGAGGAACACGAAGGAAAATTTAGAAGACCTGTTACTGAGTGGGAATAAAATTAGAATCTTGCGCTATGGATACAAATAAAATAAAGTGTTGGAATCTTCGTGAAAACAATTATGGTCTCCTCTGGCTGGAAGAAAACCTTTTAGGCATCATCTTGCAATGTCATGTCAGTATCGATCGAAAAATGGCGGATTTCCTGCCTCTAGCTATGGGCGCGTGATCGCCAAAGTGTGGCAGTTAGACGCACGCACACCCAGGGCGCGTGACGCCACTGTCGCGAGCGAGCAAACTGCTGAGTTCGTTTTCCGTGTGCAAATCCGCAAATTTTCAGTTCTCGTTGGATCATCATTAAAAACAGAAATTTCCCCAGAACTAACAAGTTTCCTTCCCAGCAAGTAACAGTAGTGTTTTCCTCAAGAATATATTGGAGACATTTCGCCGGGCAACTCGGTCCATCATTAATCAGTGTTTTCTCATTTAATGCAAAGGTGCAATTTAAATCAAATAAATCCCACTTTGATTGAGTGGTATATTTTTGGAATATCATTGGCTCTAGAGTGGTAACTTCGAACATCATTGGGTCCAGGAATAAATTGGAACAACCTCCGACTGGAATATTCAACATCCCTTCTTCGAATTGAATTGTTCCAAAAATCCTAGGAGTTTCAACCAGTAAATCAATATAAATTCATTCAGAAGAAATATTCATTAAAATCTCTCTCTCTCTCCCTCTTGCGACAAGTTGTAACATTTATTGAATAAAAAGGTTAATAATTGTAAAATCCATTGAACATTTTGTTGTTAGCTATCCTCAACCCTTGTTTCGGTTAAGAAATCTTTTTAGGTCTCTTTTATGAACAAAGAACAAGGAAAATTTAATAATATAATAAAAGGTGAGTAACCAGGACGTTACACTAATAAAGAAATTTCTTTATTTATTTGTTTTAGATGATGCTGAATGGGGATATCGTGCGCGCCATGGACATGCATTTTTTTAGACATAAATAAACACTAAAAATTTTATTTAATCATATAAAGTAGCCTTCGAGAAAAAAGTTCTTGAAAATCACCTTTTTTGCCGAGATAGTAGGATGACGCCTTAAAAGTGATGAACGGCAAAACAACCTATATCTAGTCCAATAAAAAGTAAATACAAATAGATTCAACGAAAATGTCAATAGCGAATTGAGAACATTAGATAGAAAGGTAATGGAAAATTGGGCGGCGCCGCTGTGGTAAAAGCGCTACGAAACATTCAAGTTGACATAATCTACTTGAAATGTGTTTTCACAAGATTAAGACGGAGATTGTTATAATATTTTCGTGACAGTGTTGCAACATTCGTGAGATTAATTAAAATTTATATTATTATCAGATTATTTTAATGTAAGTTTGCTGCAAAATTATTACTAGATTATTTTCAAATTATGTCATACAGGAATTGTTTAGTCGGTCTTACGGTCTATTAAATAAAATTTTCTATTAATTCTCCTTCATATATTTATTAAATTCTCCTACGTTTCGACCTTACTGCTTTTATTTTAATTGACAATTTTAATAATATGACGTAATTTTCATGTGTGTTTTTTGTATTAATAAATTATTGAAGAATATATTCCTTGAAAAAGACCTGCAGTAAGGTCGAAACCTAGGAGAATTTAATAAATATATGAAGGAGAATTAATAGAAAATTTTATTTAATAGACTGTAAGACCGACTAAACAATTCCTGTATGACATAATAATATAACGGTCGAAGAAAGGAAGGACAGTCATCACTGTTTATAATTAATAATATTTTCAAATTATTTATAATAATCTCAAATTTATTAATTAATTCTTATTAATTATTTAATAAATATTTCACTTACTTGAGTTAATTTTCCATACCCTGGAGGATTAAATGAACAATTTACATATGGATCATTTGGAAAAAGTTCCAGCGGTGGTGATGGAGTTCGATCTCCATGTCGAAAAAGCTAAAATTTATAGTATATAATGCAACGGTTATACTATGATTAATAATTTAACAATTCAAAATATACGTCATTTAGAGAATCGTAAGTACCACATTGATCAGTTGGAGCGTTGCATTTGCTGTCAAAATTATATTCCAAATAATCAAAATAACTGAACACTTTTGAATAATAGTCGAAAACATTTTTTTCACTTCTATGGATGTGGAATAACGATTTTTATTGTGCTTGATTCTATATTGAAACTCTTAATAAATTCTATCGCTATGCTTCTTTATCAGACTCAGCTGCACACCTTGAACTGTATTCATGAACAGAACGAAATTTTGAGCAGCAAGAGATTACGAAAAACTAACATTCAAAATACACGACTCTTATTGTACCCTTGCCTAAATCTTTAAGTAAAAGAAGTAATATCAACAATCTCGTACTTAATCTTCGGCCCTGAAGAGTGGAATTTTATATTGTTTTAAGCTTAAAAAATTAAACAAAAAATAAGCATTTAGTATGGATGCGACGGAAATCGAAAATTTCGCGTTCTTTAACATTTCTGAGTTATCTAACTTTCACATCGTAATGTGATGTAGTGTGATTTATGTTATGAAATTGCCATAAATACAACTACATACTATTGCAGATGTAACAAACAGTCAACTACAAAAAGTGACTTGGTAAATGTTATTACTGTTATTTACAACGTGTTAAAATGTTAATTTTATATAAATATATTGCAAAAAATGTCAAATTTCGATCTTTTTGAAAAATATTAATAACTCTGAAATTAACTAAGATTTTTGAAATTTTTTGGTCCCATATTGAAGGTTAGTCTTCATAATATTTTGCTAACTTATCAGGATATTTATAGAATTTTTTTTCTGGATTCTACTCTTTGCTCCATTTAATGTAACGTTTCCACGAAGTCCACATTAAACTTTCATTGTTCTATTTTAGCATTTATTATCGAAATGCGCGTTATAATCTCCTGTCTTTCATAAAGATATAATGTTTTTTCATCAAGCATTCACGTGATTTATTTTACCAAGGAACAAGCGAAAACTTCACGAAATGTTTCTTTGTCCCATCTTTACCAAAGTATTTCTGTAAAATTTAAATATTAAATTCTCTCAGTGTAGATTGTGAAAATATAAATAAATGTAAAATGATTCTACGTGATTAAAATAAAAAACATTAAAATTTAAAAATTTAAGATTTAAACAAATGTTCTGTTTGTCATATATGCTGATAATGAATGTCCCTTAGAGGAAATTTCTGAAACTCAAGCAAACATAGAATCTTATCAAAAGTATATTTTATACAGTGTTATTATACTATTTACTTTGCAGCTTTAATGATTCTTTACAAAAATTAGAAATTCATCGAGAAAAAGATTTTATTGAGTAGTTTATGGAACAGTTACAACAAATTTCGCATAATATTGATTCTGAATTATCTCACAATATACCCATGGAAAATTTAACATCTGAACAAGAACAGGAATTCTATTTATCTGAGATTTGTCATATTGTTGAAAAACCATTTACCTCGGCTTTCTTTTGATGAAGTATTTAAATATACTAGAATTGAACTTGAATTATTAACTGATCCTGAAATGATACTGTTGATGGAGAGAGGAATTCGTAGTGGTGTATCGCAATGCTTGAATATATACGCAAAAGTTAATAAAAGGTTTATGGGATCAGATTTCAATCCATGTGAAGAAGATTTTTATATCATGGACCTTGATATAAACAGTCAATATGGTGCAGCTCTGAGTCAACTTATACCATATTGTGGATTTATATGAGTTGACGAATACTGAATATTTGAATGTTTTTGATATTCCTGATGATTAATTAATGGGCGTGTGGCCGCGGGTGGAAGTTCCGAGCGAACGGATGACGGAAGAGTCGTAAGCGACTTTAATGGAACCAACCACCCGTGAAGTTTAAAGCCGAAAGGCGGTTCCGCGTGTGGTGTATTGGTTCGAGAGAGGGGTTTTTTGGATTTAACAGGTATGCCTAGACCCGTCCTAGCAGAGTCCTGTACAACGTCTATAAAAGATTTTGCCATTTTTTCCTCCTCACCAAAAAAAAAAAAAAAAAAAAAAAAGATATATAGTTCATTACAGATATTTAAAGTAATTTTAAAATTTTTGAATCAAAATAACTCAAGTTCTTCGAATTCTTAGAATCAAACAGAAACCTTGGTTGAAACCATGTATTGATTTTAACACTGAACTCAGAAAAAAGTCAAAAAATGAATTTGAAATTTTTTTTTATAAATTGATGAACAACTCTTTTTTTGGAAATACTATGGAAAATGTTTGAAAATGTAAAGATGTTAAATTAATTACGAAGTGGAAAGGGAGGTATGGTGCAAAAAAATCTAATAACAAAACGAAATTTTCACAGCTGCACCATGTGTGAAGAAGATATGTTTATTATTGAATCTAAAAGATTAAAAGTTCAATTCTAAAAACCAATATATACTCGATTTACTGTTACTGATATTCTGAAGATAATTATTCACGATTTTCATTATAATCATGCAAAACAAAATTTTAAGAATCATGCAAAGTGTTTTATACCGATACTGACAGTCTCATATATTATTTCATCGTTCCAAATATTCATGATTTTATGAAGCGGGATATTCATAAATTTGACGCTTCTGATTATCCTCTAGAAAATGTTTATGGATTGACCCTTGTTAATAAAAAAGTTCTTGATTTAATGAAGGATGGAAGTAATGGGAAAATAATAAGAGAATTTTTTGGATTGAGATCAACATTACATTCATACAGAATTTTTAATAAGAACACGGAGAAGAAAAAAGTTAAAGGTGTAAAAGGGTCCACTTTGAGAAAAATCCATTTTGACAATTATAAAAAATGTCTCTTTACGATGCAAAATTTAATTGAGTACCAAAATTTAATCCTACGTAAAAACACGAAGTGCACACTATCAAGCAGAAAAAGATTGCCTTGGGCTAGCACGGTGATAAACGAATCATTCTTCCCGGTACAACCGACACGTTGCCTTGGGGATAGCAAAAATCAAATGTCTAAAAAAACATTGTGTGTATCACTTATATCTGGATGAGTCCAGAACATTCACTAAGTATTGATACAATCAGGCTTCTAAATGCTCCTAAAATGTAAGTATATATATGGGTCATTCCATATCAGATTAACAATCAAAATTTTGATTCACCTGAAAATTATTTTCCTCGTTCTAGAAAGGAAAAAAAATGACACGTATTTTTTTTCAATATAATATGTAAATTTTTCAAGTTATTGATTTTTTAATTTTCAAAGTGCAAAAAATGTTTTTTTCAATACTGCTTCTAATATTCAACGAAGAGTATAGAATACATAAATGAAATATGCCATGGGATCTTCTATTAAGTCCATGCTTTGATGGAAACTCAGAAACGGTATTTAGTACTTTCTATGCAACAATTAAGTAAACAAATGGAATTATCTCAAAAGGGACATGTCTGAATTGAATCATTTTTTGTGTAATTTGTTCGTTAAGTACACAGAACTTTGTGTCAAAATTTGGTAGTGGACCGTTTGATACTTTTCGAGAAAAAAAATTTTTTGTGTGACCGCGCGCTTGGAGCGCGCAACGCGAAATATAGAGTCGAGCGCACTCAAACATTTGTAAGTGAGTCTACCATATTCCGATGAGGATTTTATGCAGTTCCCACAAATAAAAGTCGGTAAATAATAAAAAGTCTTTTGAGAAAGAAACACTGTTTAATTCGAAAGCAGTCATGTAATTTATTAACAATGCACTTTTACATCCAATACTTTCAAATAAATGAAAATTCAATTGTCGTCAGTTTGTAATTTTTGTAATGGTGTCGTTATTTCATCATACACAGACCTTTGAAGACTAGCTTTTCGTGCTTGTCTTTCAGGAGTTTGAAGTCATGTTTGGGCCTTTTTTTAATGTACTTTGCAACATTTTAGCGTAAAACCAAGATTGACGTTAATTCGTGCTTGATTTATATTTTTAAAAGCCGTTTTCAAAATAAAAATCGGACCACCTCTGCGACAAGCAGACATTTTACAATTAACGGATTAATGTTATAAACAAAAAACTAAAAACAGTGCGATTTTTTGGTCTTAAATGTTGATAAAAAATTTATAAATCATATTTCATTGTCCAAAACATGACACAATTACTCTATGACCAACCTTTCTTCTGATGGCGCAGTCAGTTTTCTGAAATAAACAATGTCATAAATCATTCATAATAAATGCCCTGTTGCTTGGACTATCGACTCTATACTTCGCGTTGCGCGCTCCAAGTGCACGATCACACAAAAAAAAATTTTTCTCGAGAAGTATCAAACGGTCCACTACCAAATTTTGACACAAAGTTCTGAGTACTTAACGAACAAATTACACAAAAAATGATTCAATTCAGACATGTCCCTTTTGAGATAATTCCATTTGTTTACTTAATTGTTGCATAGAAAGTACTAAATACCGTTTCTGAGTTTTCATCAAAGCATGGACTTAATAGTAGATCCCACGGCATATTTCATTTATGTATTCTATACTCTTCGTTGAATATTAGAAGCAGTATTGAAAAAAACATTTTTTGCACTTTGAAAATTAAAAAATCAATAACTTGAAAAATTTACATATCATATTGAAAAAAAAATACGTGTCATTTTTTTCCTTTCTAGAACGAGGAAAAAAATTTTCAGGTTAATCAAAATTTTGATTGTAAATCTGATATGGAATAACCCATATATATATTTTACGTACATATACGAGGTCTGTCCGGAAAGTATCGGGCCTACCTTTATATCTCCGCGCTGGCGTTATTCTTCATCATCGGGCGGGTAGCATCCTTCAAAGTAATCTCCACTTGATTGAATAACCCGGTTCCAGCGATGTTTCCACTTCTCGAAACAGTCCTGAAACTCACTTTTAGGGATGGCCTTGAGTAAGCTGGTCGCATTATTTTCAACCGTCGTTTTGTCATCGAATCGCTGCCTTTGAGTGGTTTTTTGAGTTTTGGAAACAGCCAAAAGTCACAGGGGGCTATGACAGGACTGTACGGAGGCTGTCGAAGCAATGCGATGCTCTGTTTACTCAGAAACTGCTGCACAAGATTCGATGAATGCGCTGGCGCGTTATCGTGGTGAAAAAAAAAATCTTGTTCAAAATTTCCCAAACAGTAGTTTTCAGTATTCCGAGATCATCTTCTAGTTCACGAACAGTTAATCGACGATCACCTTCAATCGCAAGTCGCACCAGCTAAATATTATCATATCATATCAAGATTGAGATTGCCATACGAATAACTCTGATTTTTTAAAAATGATTTTACATTAGTAATTTTACAATGATCAAAATGACTACCCAATAGGCACACGATATTAGAAACGTTTATGTAACATTCTACAAACGTTCTAGGAACATCCCAATGTCCAATGTTCGAAAGACGTTCCAAAAACGTTCTAAGAACGTCTTTTGAACATTGGACATTGGGATGTTCCTAGAACGTTTATAGAATGTTACATAAACGTTTCTAATATCGTGTGCCTATTGGGTAGCATTTCTTCTATTAACATTATTTCTATTTGTTTGAAATCTTAAAATAACAAATTAAGGTTTTTCTAACTGCGTTGATGTCTTGACAGTCCAAACATGATTCGATGTAATTGGTGGGAAAGGATACTCATACAATTTTCAAGTACGTAAACTCATAGGAATAAGTGTATTCTTTTCAATATGTACTTCAATAATCTGAATTTTCGTGCATTTGACAATCTCACATCAGGCAGCAGCTATTCAATTTTCTCACTTGTCATTTTGTATTGTTCATCAGCTGTTATTAAAACTACATTTGCATCATTTTTACTTGGAAGAAGGCAGCGATTTTGATTTTGAACAGCAATTCGAATTTCATTACTGCTGTTGCAAGTAGATGAGGCATTAGGCACTTCAAAATGTGTTGTAGATTCATCATAGACAATCGGTTTTAAAATATTTAGTATTTCATTTTTCATTGCAGATTTTGAGACGTTGATAAATAAAAATAATAACACAGATGTGGAAAAATATGATTCTTTTTCTTTTTTTTCTTTGAGCTCTAAACTTGAGACTTTTTTGAGCCATCCTATCAGTATTAAAACTAAGACTGATTTTTCTATTAAACACAATTCCCATAATTAGAGAGATTTTATATGTATTCTGAGTGTCTGTTGAAAAATTGCAATCAAACATCAATTAATGGTAAATTACAGGTTTCTCGTTTTTCATCACTTGCTACCTCATTACTCTGTTGGAATGGAAGTTCATTTGAAAAAGTGGATAATCCGCCTGGTCGCAAAGTAAAAAGTAATGGCATTATAACCATTTTTTAAGAAAATGGTCCTCATTTTCATTTAGTTAAAGCAATTTTACTTTCTGGAAATAATTTCCACATTATTGCGATTGCTTTCTGATAGAACATTTGCAAGCTTACAAGATTTTTGATATTCGCAACTATTCATATGCTGATCTTAATTTGTGTGATATTACCTACAACACGCCTATTAGTGTCACAAATAAAGTAGCAGATAGACATTAACAATACATTAATGCTAAAGACTGGATGTGAAAATTTGTAAATATATGTGTAATATAGAATATGTTTTAATGAAGAGAATAAAAAGAGAATAAAATATATTTTGCCTTATTTTTTCTATATATTAACCGTTTAATTTTCAATATTAAATTTCTGCTTTTATAAACCTTAAGGCTGTGTGGTAGGGTCTGACGTCACCAATTGCATACGACCATTTTCTTAGTAAAATAATGATTTAAACAAATTTTCTGAAGAAGACAGCAATGCAGGAATATGTAACGTATTACTGTCTTCTATGGAAAATTTGTTGAAATTATTATTTTAATTAACCACCCGAATCCCTAAAACATAAAAAACACGTCCAAATTTGGTCGTGTTTTTTATGTCTTGGAGATTCGGGTGGTTTTGAATTCTTAAAATTTTTAATTATACTTTTATTTGGACGTTGGGAGGAATTCGAGTTAGTAGTGATACGGGTTCGAGTTCAGTTTTGCAAAGTTTGGGTAGAATTTACTGTTGAGAATTCAAAATTGTGTTCGAGAAGGGTACAATTCCATACAGGGTTATTGGTAACTCAACGTTTTCTCTCGCCGCGGCAATTATCTGGAAGGCTCGCCAGATAGACCTTTTACAGCGAGGTTCCGATGTCTAAAAGTAGGTCGATTTTTAAATACTATTTAAACTTCACGGGTGGTTGGTTCCATTAAAGTCGCGTACGACTCTTCCGTCATCCGTTCGCTCGGAACTTCCATCCGCGGCCGCATGTCCACTAGGGTAACCGACTAGCCGCGCCACCCGGGGGAGAAACAAACAGATTCCTCCACCGAACGACGCGGACAGTCAAGTCTACCCAAAACGCAGGATCGCGGGTGCAGGCCCCGATGCGATTTCTACTGGCCCTCCCCGTTGTTTCGCCCCCGACGCCCATCAAGTTCTCTCGTCTTCATCACAAGTGTGACGAATGACTCGATGAGCGTCCAGAACCGTTCAGACTGGGACATGAGGGGGACCATCGTGTCAGGAGTAAGTTCGGAACCCACCGCCTGACCGAGGACCTCCCTAGCCACACCCCATTTTGCGCAGACGAAGAGTGCGTGCTCCGCGTTATCCACCGGGGAATCGCAGTAGCAACACGTCTTCTCGTCTCTCTTCGTAAAGCGCCTCAGGTACGCGTTAAAACGCGAGCTACGTAGCTCGAAACTATTTTACTCAGGGACCCGCCGTAGTAGATATATAATATATATTAAACGAAATTTTCGCTCACGCAGTCTAAAATATAATTAACATCATCGTCAACGATTTTCGATTGTTTCCTGCGTTCAGTGATGTTGAAAACCCGCTTCATTTTTTAGATGAAGGTAAAGAATAATAATTTTTACTCTCTTAATTTTGAATTTTACGTAATTTTATAATTCTGAATTACCCGTGCAGAAATTTCCCAATTTGTTTCCAAGTTCCGATCTGGGCCCAATCGGATTATCCACATATGGCCGCAGGAGGGCACCTGGTGTGGCCCGGGTTGGAACCACATCGGATTATGATAGACAAGATTATTTTCAAATTTTGTGTTGTGGTCCTGATATTGTAGTGACTATATTGATATTAAAATGCTAAAAGCAAAAAGTACATGGCGATAGAGTTCGGAAGCACAGAATCGTTGGTGAGATTTCTTATATCCACATTATAGATCAAGCTAAGTTAATTCACTAGATTCATTACATAAATCCTAACATTGTAATGAACTAGATTATTACTTGAAATATTTTTTTATTAACGGTAATTTGAAAAGAAAATTATAATTTTAAGTGTAGAGCGTTATTGTGTTTCATTATTTTTTATATCGTATATTCAATTGTCCAAAGTGAACTTTTTAGAGAGAAAATGATTAATAATGTAATTTATTTTTAGATTCAGAAGAATCGAATAGTTCTACAGACTACGAAAGTGGGTTTGAAGATTACACTGTTTTTATATTTTTAATTATACTGTTGCATCACTAATCTGAATTAATGAAATACATTTTTTTGAACCAACTATTTATTGTTATTAAACGAAAAGCCTTTAAATTTTACTATTTTCAAAAATACAAAATTAGAAGGGGCCATATCTGAACCAGATTTGGCGCTAGACAGATTACCCTATCGGGGCCACATTTTTCCCGATCGGGGCCCGATCGGCGCCCCAGCAAAATGTCTGCACGGGTAGCCTGCCAAATAATATGATTTGCTCTTTGCTTCATTTCTCCAGTTCTTGCTCACGCTTGACCAGTAAGAAATAGAGCAAGTCTCCAATATCACTGCTAAAAGAGTTGTAAAATTCTCGGTGTTTCTTTATTCTACTTATAGGGCTATGTTGCTCTAGTACGACGCCGATATAGGTTAGAAAAATATACACTAGGAATTTTAGAATTCTAATCACTGCCTGCGATTCCTTATCCATCACGCAGTGTTTCCACTTGACACGTGCCAGAGATTGATTCATAATGCCTACTCGAGATGGCTACAAAGGAGGGAAATATGGTCGAGAGGATAACGATGATCCTCGAAAAGATGGAGGATTTTTGCTACTCAAAAAAATATGTTCCTCCCTATCAGGGAGGGCATAGTCGATGTTCCGGAAGAGCTTCGTCGGCTGCAATGTAGTAGCAGCAGCCACAAAACTTTCATTCAGTCGCTCGAGTACTTCCTTGGCATGAAGGTCACTAAGGACAAGAGGAAAGAGATGAAGAGGACAAAGAGACGAGGAAATCTCGTGAGTGAGTGGTGCCAGAAAGCCCTCCAACTTATTTTGAAGTTAACTCTAGACATATGGAAAGGGCCTAAATATACGCACCACAAGTACGAGAGCTGTTCAATAAGTCCGTGACTCCTCCAAAGATGGTGCTGTTATTGTAAATATGTCACTACTCTAAGAGAGTGCCATCTAATATCAGTGCGTATACAAAGTTTCAAGTCAGTACGTTGATTAGAAAATTTTTTATAGCCAGTTGAATTGAGTTTTTAATTGTTGAATCAAAACCCTGGAAAAAAGCGAGTTTCGTCAGGCCTAGTCCACAATTTTAACTGATTTTTTGTTTCTGGCGTATAATAATGAATTCGCGTTTCATCAACAGTTACATAACATCGCAAAAATTCCTTTGAATTACGTTAAAACATACCCAAAAATTGCTCAGACGCAACCACACGAGCCCACTTTTGTGATCGGCTGTGAGCAAACGTGGCACCCATCTTATAGACAGCTCCCTCATGCCCAAACATTCATGTAAAATGTACTATACGCGTCCTACTGAAATGTTTGCAGTCTCAATAATCTCACGCACTTTCAATCGGCGATCGTTGAGTACAATGTCGAGGATTTTATAGATAATTTCTTGAGAAGTCACCTCTTTTGGACGGCCAGGACGCTCAGTATCACTTGTGCTAATACGGCCGCAACGAAATTCAGTGAACCACTTATGAACCATGCCATGCCATGGAGCAGACTCCTTATAATATCTTGCGAGCTTCTCTTCAGTTTCTTTGATTTATTTTTCTCGTGAAAAATAATGTTGAATAAGCACGCGAAACTCGCTTTTCTCCATGGTTTTGTTTTAACAATGAAAAACTAAATTCTACTGGCTGTAAAAAATTTTCTAATAAACGTATTGACTTGAAACTTTGTATACGCACTGATACTAGATGGTATTCTCTTACAGTAGTAACATATTTACGATAACAGCACCATCTTTCGAGAAGTCACGGACTTATTGAACAGCTCTCGTACGTATGCCCTGCTGGAAGAAGTTCGGTTGTAGCTAATTAATCAAAACGCCCCACATCAAGATCGGGTGGTCCTCCGATCGGGTCTCCAGGTAGCCCCGCAGAGGAAGCCTTGAGAGGCTGTGCATGAAGAAACAACGGTCAGGGACAAGGAGAAAAATAATTTTTAAGGTCCTCACTTGGTCACGGGTTTCAAGCGAGCTGGGCCATCGTTCTGAGCTAGAGAGCATTTTCTGGCCTAGTGCGATAACTCGGTCTATTATACTGTTAACCGGCGTATGACGGCGAGGGCGGGTTCTGTGTGAACGGATTAGAGAGGGTAAGAGCAGAGTGTGGCCAATCCATGTAAGCAGTGCTGATTGGGTCCTTCATTGCCGGTACATCTTCCGGTTTTCCATGTATGTATATACAGGGTGAGGCACATAAAGTGTTACAGAGCGATAGCACTCAAACTATTGGTCATATCCAAAAATGTTTCAGACAAAAGTTTCAGGTGTTCGAGAAGGCCGTCATACTGGACCACCCTATTTTTTCATCGGTGGAGGCGTTGAAGTTACGTCAAGGTCAACTCCATTTTGTTGAATGGAACCATGTATTTTTTTTCGATGACATTATTACCGATTTCAAGACCAATTCACCGACCTACAAGACCAGGTCATTCTAGTCACGCAATAGTATGAAAATAGTCGAAAAATCATTTTCATTTCTTTTCATTTCTTACGATACCCATGATAATACACATCGATAGGGTATTGTTGACATCGGCAGAAAGTAAGCATTTCCTGTTGACATATCAGTTAGTCACGCATTACCTTCTAATGTGAGTACATTGGAACGCGAAAATGAACAATTTTAAAGAATATTCTGATATGTTCATGATGCTGGGGGAATGCTGTAAACATTACAGAAACTCCCAAGATTTGTATGCGGCTCGCTATCCGGGTAGGCAACAAAAATCGCACATGGCTTTTAAGCGATTTGCAGCGTTTTTGTCGCTTCGGTACAGTGAAACAAACACGAGTCAAACGTCGGCCAATCGTTAATGAAAATAATGCGGCTGCTATCTTAGCTTTTGCTGCACTAAATCCACATGAAAGCAGCAGGCGAATGGAAAAAAAGAGTTGAATTAGTCAGCGGTCTGTATTAAGAATCTTACATCAACACAATTTCCATCCGTATCGTGTTGCATTACATCAGGCTTTGTACGGCAATGATTTCCTAAAACGCGTCAATTTCTGTAATTGGATTCGTAGAAAAATGGGCACAGATGTCTCATTTTTGAGTCATGTGCTTTTTTCTGATGAAGCTAACTTTGCAAATACGGAAAATTGTGAATAGGCATAATATGCATTATTGGACAAATCAGGTTGACCCAAACCAAGGTTAGTGGATCCTTTGAAAGTGATTATTCCGATATGTTACGGTTTTTCGGCGCTCGAAAGAGTTTCTGTGGTGCAAATTTAACCCCACGCGCGACCTATTTTTCAATCAAGCAATTTGGGGTACATTTATCTCGACGCTTCTTGCTCATCCAGACCACCGATAATACGATTTATATTATATATATTTATATATTATTATATTTATATCGAAGACGAAGTTTTAAATGAACATCCATTTCACCACAATCAATTCGTCTCCAGGGAAGGCTTCGAGATAGTGTAAACAGTGCCCTTGCACATCCTATCAGATAATTTGTGAGAAGGTTTTATGATACAGCGTTCCAGGTCTAATAATGAATTGGATATGTGATATACTATGTGATAGGAGTATAATAATAGTATATTGCGCAACTACACCAAAAAAAATCTCTTACGAATTTCGCACAAATCTGAATTTACTAAAATCGCAACACATTCGTTCTACTTTTATTGCACAGATTCAAACGAATTTCATATGAACATCAGTATGCCAAAATAGCAAAGCCAGTATACCAAATTTGTTCCAGTCATACGAAGAAAGCACACCACTTTGCTTGCAAACAACGCACGGCATCCCCCTATTGAAAAACTTGACGTAAAAAATGACGTAAAAAAAGACGTCAAAAATGTCGTAAAAAACGACGTCAAAAATGGTGTAAAAAACGACGTTAAAAATTGGGATAGTTTTTTACGTTATTTTTTACATCATTTTTTACGTCAAGTTTTACGTCAAGTTTTATGTCAAGAATCTGTTGTCTTGACAAGTGATATTAAGAAAGTGTGCGTGCATGTTGTAAATAATGGCACTGAGTATTTGTGTGTGGTACCTAATTTAAACTCTTATTAGGAAAATGTAGTCGATTTATTATCTTTAATTCAATATACTCTTATAGAATCAGTAAACTAAAGTTAACCATAAAATATTGTACTATTTATTTTCCTCTTACATTTTTATGTCACTCCTTTACGGAATGCCTATTCCACTTTGAAATAAATTATTACATTATATAATAGTTCTTTTACTGATGGGTATTTCTTAATTACAATATCCAGTAGGCGATTGAATATAAATTGTTATGACTTCTTAAAGAAAAACTTGACGTAAAACTTGACGTAACAAATGGCGTAAAAAATGACGTAAAAAACTATCCCAATTTTTAACGTCGTTTTTTACGCCATTTTTGACGTCGTTTATACGTCATTTTTTACGTCTTTTTTTACGTCAAGTTTTTCAATAGGACCGTACTCTCTCGGTATGACCAAGTTGGTTTGACAATGTATTGCAATACATTAGATTCAGCAACTTCAGTGTATTGCAATACGTTGTCGAACCAACTTAACCATACCAAGAGAGTACGGGTGCAGTGCATTTTTCGCAAGCAGCATGGTGCTTTCATCGTAAGACACTGAAGATGCGCTTATAAAGGGTGATCAATTTAGAGGTATAGGATTTTAAATTGAAATAAAACAACGAAAATTCAAATTGATAGGCCAATATTTTTTATTTTTGTGTAGAACCATTCACGACATTTATTTTTTAAAGATAACCCCTTTCAAATGTTGGCCACAACTGCGCTTTAATTCGTCCATCCGTAAACACCAATTTTGAATGACTCGCTCGAGGACTTCGGTCGGTATCTCGCTAATAACTTCAGTAATGTTGGCTTCCAATGCCTCAATAGTAGCTGGTTTATCCACAAAACATTTAGACTTTACATACCCCCACAATATAAAAGTCCAAAGGTGTGATATCACACGATCTTGGAGGCCAATCCACCGGTCCGAGACGAGAGATAAATTGCTCACCGAAACGACTATGCAGTAAATCCATTGTTGCACGGGCTGTATGACATGTAGCGCCGCCTTGTTGAAACCAAATTTCGTGGAGATTACGGGCTTCAATTTCCGGCATCAAAAAGTTGTTTATCATGGCGCGATAGCGTTCCCCATTCACTGTTACATTGGCGCCAGCCTCGTCTTGAAGAAATATGGGCCAATGATTCCTCCAGCCCATAAACCGCACCAAACGGTTGTTTTCAATGGATGTAATGGCAGTTCTTCAATGGCTTCGGGTTGCTCTTCACCCCAAATACGGCAATTTTGATAATTTACGTAGCCATTAAGCCAAAAATGGACCTCATCGCTGAACAAAATTCGGGTCCCAAAATGCGGATCTTCGGGGAGTTTTCCAAGAGCCCAACGACTGAAATTATGACGCTTTGGAAAATCAGCCGGCTTCAATTCTTGGACTAGCTGTACTTTATACGCTTTCAAACCAAGATCTTTGCGTAAAATCGCCCAAGTAGTGCCATAAGATAGGCCAAGTTGTTGAGATCGGCGCTGAATCGATTCTTCCGGGTCTTCGGCAAAACTCTCATTTACAGCCGCAATATTTTCTACAGTTCGGGCTGTACGTGGTCTAATCGGTCGAGTATCATCCAATGATGTTAAATTATTCTCGAGTTTGCCGATGGTATGTCGAATAGTGCGTTCGGTAGGACGATTATGTACACCATAAATTGGCCTGAGCGCGGGATAAACACTTTTCCAGAGCGTCCATTTTCGTAATATAATTGTACGATTTATAAACGTTGTTGAGGCGTAAGTCTTTCCATGATGAAATGTCAATAAAAACTGAATAAAATTTGTATTTAGTTTGACAGTAGTCACGCGTGACATGTCAATAAAACCCTTTTGGAAAAAGTACCTCCAATTTGATCACACTTTAGTATACGCAATTTTGTGCGAATTTCGTATACGCATTTACTATTTTGGAATACAACACTGCCATACTATAATTGTATGATCTTATCCAAAAATGGTAAATATTTTATACCCATATCACATAAAAAGTCGTTTACGAAAATTGTAACAGCACCTCATACGAAATTCGAAAGAGATTTGTCCTGCGAGCATTGTCGCGAGTCTTGTAATTTCCCGAATTGTGTGCATTGGCACGTATTCTATTTTATGTGACTTTGGTGCGTGTACGAGTTTTTATGCGTACACTCGAATCTAATCTAGTATTCATCATGATTCTCGTCCATTGCACTTGATATTTCGCGACTAGTCCCGGTCATTTTGATTTTATCGATCTTGTGTAGTAGTAGCGTATTGTAATAGAGCATGCGTAGTTCAAATGTACAAGGCCTTGTCACATTGCGCTACTGTTAACTGTAGCGAAAAAACGAGTTTGCGCGCCGATGGCACATAAAATAATCAATGGGCTGTAATTCCTAATTTTATATACATCTGGGTAAACACCTTTAGTTTAAGGCGGTAATGTGAGATTCATGAACCTTTCACTGTCCAAACTCATATAAACATGATATATATCAAACGGACTGTTAATTTCTTTTCCCGTCCATTGTGATAGATTTTTCATAAAATCTTTTAATAATTTTAGTTCTTCAACCATATCTGGTTTTCTTTTGGCTTTCATATATTCTACAAAGTATCTATGAAAAAATGATTACTATCGTTTATCAAATTATATATTGATGGTTAAATTTGAATATATTTAATCATTATTCTCTCTCCAAAATGTATATATATATAGTATATCCCCCCTGCCTAGCCAAAAAAATTGTAACGCCAAGAAAAGACCATGATCGAACAGGAATATGTAATGTGATTTGAGTATTGGTGGAATTCCTAAAATGATTTTTAAAAAACTTCTAAATACTGGATAGAAAGGTAATATTTTAGAAGTAGACTAGGTACTACAAATTATAGCGAAGATTCTTCGCATCATTATTGTTGCGCTATGAAATATGAGAATTGTATTGTTAGTCTACATGAAGTTATGGGTTGTCGTATTTGGCCATCCGTTTCGACCGAAATCGGAGAACGTTGGTTCTCCGATACAAAGGTCAAGAAAAAGGTGTTTTTTAAGTGCTTGAGAACTTCAAATTGAAATAAAACGCTGAAAAATTGATAGAATGTTTTTTTTTAATTTTTTCATGAAAGTAAAGTCAATGTCTTTTATGTTTTAAAAATGATTTCCGGCATGTAACTTCCACGACCAATCGTTACGGAGTGCATCTGATCAGTCCAATTTTGACCACTTTTTTTCATTAATGGCTCGGTTGATATGGACCTTTAATGCTTCCAAAATTGTTGGCTTGTCAGCATAAATCATGGATTTAACATACCCCCGAAGAAAATTGACAATAATGACAGGACCATTTCTTAAAATAACATTGTCACTAAATTGTCCTTTTAATAAATTGATGGTTTTGGTGGCTGTATGGCACGTAGCATCATCCTGTTTGAACCATCAGATGCTGATGTTTAACTCTTGCATTTATGGAAATAAAAATGTATTGAGCATGTGTCGGTATCGCAGAACATTCACCACAGTGTTCGTAGAACGTGAACGTAAACGGCCCCCACCACTGCCCCGTGTGGATCCTCACACAACCAAACGCGACGTGTCGGTGTGTCCCCACTTTCTAGCTTCGATTTCATGCTGGCGGCTGTTGAGCTAAGATCGAGAATTATGTTTCTCTCGACTTCGCGTGAAAAAGGCGCGAAGCAGACGACAAATTCAAAATGATAAAATATATAGTTTAAGATATTAGCTTTCTTTTTTGATATTTTGATAAACACTTACCAAAAATGAATATCTGAAAGATTTTTTTGAATTTTAAGATGATTTAGACACTTGAGAAATAATTTTTTAGTAAAATTTATCACATGACTATTTGAATATACAAGTGTGAACAAAAGGTTTCTATTATTAAAAAAATAAATAAATTATATCTAATTTTGCAGACAAAATTACACATTGAGATTTCTTTGTTATGAAGTAAAATCGGCAAATTTTATAATAATAAAATACTTTAAAAAATTTTTTTTGAATACTTAGCAACTTTTATATGGGAATTTCAATACATAAGCGTGAATAAAAGATTTGATTTTTAAAAACATTGATAAATGTATTTTATTTTATAATTGATTTCAAATTGATAAGGTCAGTTTGAAATTTTCGTCACTGCCTACATTATCGGAGGTTAACTAACAAAGGGTTTCAAATGCTTTAAATATTTATTTTATAATACTTGGTATGTTTGCATTGGTTTCAGGGTCCATAAATGATAAAGTCTATTCAATCAGACGCTTCGGCTCTGATTGGAGCCTTCATCAGTGATATTTATTAAAATCTAGAAAATACAAAAAAGATGCGTATTTTATTATTATATTGGTCAATTTTGCTTTATCCCAAAGAATTCTAAATATGTGATTTCGTATACAAAATAAGATATAATTTATTTCATTTTTAAATAATTAAACCTATTATTTACATTTATTTGTTGAAATTGACATAAAAGATGTCAAGTATAATAAAAGTTCCTTTTGAGGTATTTTATTCCAAACGAACTTTCATAAATTTTATTTTATGCTAGAGGAATTTAAAGTGTACTTTTCAATACAAAATTAAATATGGTTTTTTATCTTTTCAATAATCAAACCTTTTATTCATAATTATGTATTGAAAAAGAGGCTCTTGAAAAGTGTTACGCATTTTAAAAGCTTTTTCAAAGTATTTTATTATTATAATATCTGTCAATTTTGCTTCATACTAAAGGAATCTCAAGGTGTAATTTCGTATGCAACATTAGATATAGTTTATATATATTTTAAAACAATTAAACCTCTTATGTATAATTTTATATTGAAGTAGTCATGCGAAGGATTTTAAGTATTCTGAAAATTTTTCGAAAGTATTTCATCCCTAAGATATATTTTTCAATTTTACTTTCTGACCCGCTAGTAGAAAAAAAATCGTGTGCAACACGAGAAAAACATTTATTTTACTCGTGTGGTTGTTACCCTCGCTTTGCTCGGGCATCAAACTTCACACTCGCAAAATAAATTTTTTTTTCTCTAGTTGCTCAATGTACTAATGCATATTTAGATACAATTTATTTTATTTTATAACCAAACCCTTCATTTATACAGGCATGGAAATTATTTTATAATTATAAATCGGTAATTAAATGTTCACCATTTGTTGTTTCAGCTTTTGTTCAAGTGACTTAATTTTTATAAAAACAATTAAAATTTTTCTATTCCACCTGTTGTTTCATTTATATTGAAAGTGACTTAATTTTGATAATAACAACTCAAAAATAAATTCCTAATAATATCATGAAAGTTAATGAAATTCTGTATCTAATGAGCTCAATTTAAAATAAAAATGGTTATTTCATAAAAAGATACTACAATAATGTCAAATTTTGATATTTTTTGATATGAAGAAGTTATGTTACATGAACTTTTACAGAAATTTTTTCAAGTGGTCTTGTCGATCAAAATTATGTATAGACTATATTCATCATAAAATTTTACGACTTTGTAGTCAACACTTTGATTAATATCCCTAAATTTCATTGAAGTATGGTATACTTTGATTTTTAAAAAAATCTTGTAAGAAGTTACACGTTTTTAAAATTATACAACTTTTATTGTATCATATTTAAACCCTAAGATAGTATTAAGAAAAAAATACTATGAAGGCATACTTTTGAAATGAGACCAAAAACTTTTTAAATTGTTAATTTTTTCAAAGAGTTATTAACATTTTATTGATAGTTTGGATTTCTCAAAATAAAGTATAGACTATGGTCATCATGAAATTTTACGACTTTTTAGTATGCAGGAAAAAAATTCAATAAATATCATAATTTATTAGCTAAAAAAAATTGTACATTTTTGTAGTATATTTTTATGAAATTAACATTTTTCTTTCAAATTAAGCTCATTAGATGCAGAATTTTATTAAATTTCATGATATTATTAGGAATTTTTTTAGAGTTATTATCAAAATCAATTCACTTTCAATATAAGTAAATCAAAACGTGAAATGAAAAAATTTGTACTGTTTTTATAAAAATTAAATCATTTGAACAGAGGCTGAAACAACAGATGATGAACATTTAATTACCGATGTGTAATTATAAAATAATTTCCATGCCTGTATAAATGAAGGGTTTGATTATAAAACAAAATAAAATGTATCTAAATTTGCATAAGAAATTACATCATGAGATTTCCCTGACATGATGTAAAATTGAAAAATATATCATGGAATTAAATGCTTTGAAAAAGCTTTTAGAATACTTAAAATCCTTCGCATGACTATTTCAATATACAAGTATACAAAAGAGGTTTGATAATTTTAAAATATATATAAACTTTATCTAATGTTGCATACGAAATTACACCTTGAGATTCCTTTAGTATGAAGCAAAATTGACAGATATTATAATAATAAAATACTTTGAAAAAGCTTTTAAAATGCGTAACACTTTTCAAGAGCCTCTTTTTCAATACATAATTATGAATAAAAGGTTTGATTATTGAGAAGATAAAAAACCATATTTAATTTTGTATTGAAACGTACACCTTAAATTCCTCTAGCATAAAATAAAATTTATGAAAATTCGTTTGTAAAAAAATTATAAATTATTAATTAATAATAAAAGGTTTGATTATTTAAAAATGAAATAAATTATATCTTGTTTAGCATACGAAATTACATATTGAGAATTCTTTGTTATGAAGCAAAATTGACAAATATACTAATAAAATACATTTATTAATTTTTTTAAAAAATCAAACCTTTTATTCACGCTTATATATTGAAATTTCCATATGAAAGTTGCGAAGTATTAAAAAAAAAAATTTCAGTACTTTATTATTATAAAATTTGTCAATTTTACTTCATAAGAAAGAAATCTCAATGTGTAATTTTGTGTGCAAAATTAGGTATAGGTAATTTAGATATTTTTTAATAATAGCATTCTTTTGTTCACACTTGTATATTCAAGTAGTCATGTGAAAAGATGCTACACATTATAAAAAAAGGTGCATATTTATATTAAAAAAAACTTCCCAAAGTATGTTATTCGAACCTTTTATTTCTTAAATTTGAATATCATGATTTATCTTATCTTGATATAGATTATCGTCCATATAATCTTTCAATTTAAACTAATTTATTTACAAGGCGAAAAAATATATATAAATCTATATTTTGTTTTCAGACTTTCAACACTTATTGAACCATAAATTTTACTAAAAAATTATTTCTCGAGTGTCTAAATCATCTTAAAATTCAAAAAAATCTTTCAGATATTCATTTTAGGTAAGTGTTTATCAAAATATCAAAAAAGAAAGCTAATATCTTAAACTATATATTTTATCATTTTGAATTTGTCGTCTGCTTCGCGCCTTTTTCACACGAAATCGAGAGAAACATAATTCTCGATCTTAGCTCAACAGCCGCCAGCATGAAATCGAAGCTAGAAAGTGGGGACACACCGACATGCTGCGTTTGGTTGTGTGAGGATCCACACGGGTCAATGGTGGGGGCCGTTTATGTCCACGTTCTGCGAAGACTGATTCACCATGATGCTAGCTCCGGAGATATATTTTCACATCGGGAGCATAGTGAGACTGCCGAAGTGACCCTTCTGAGGTGCTGAAAGTGTTTTCCTTTGCGCCTTCTCTATTAAACCGTACTAATCGCCCATCCTTTTGAGCATAAGGTAAGTCAAGGGAAATCATCGAAGGCCGCTGGGCCCTCGACGGCATTGTTGCGCGACATGTCGTCGGATTCCTTTGACCGTGAGCTCCTGGATGATGTACCCATGCCCTTGGACGCCACTCCGGAGCTCGATGAAAATGTTATTGATAACTCTCTCATTAACCTAAGTAGTGAGGTTCTAACGCTTTCTCAACCAAATGCTGGAAATCATAATTCTAACCTCAAAGGTAAACAAACCTCCAAAAAACGCGACTCTACACATATTACCGACTTTATTCCCCCCCCCCCCCCTAATCAACCCAAAATCCCTCACATTTCCAACAAACCAAACAATAACCAATACGATTCTCTTCCTGATAATCGCTACTCAGTGCATAACAAAGGTCCTTATTTTGTCACGGTAGAACCTGTGAATCATGTTTCAAAACACCCGATTTTGATTGGCCAGATTCTTCATTCCTCCTTCCCCGGAATCATTAAAAATATTTCTAAATCAAATTTCTCAAGGGTGGATGTTGAGTGCTATGATGGTAAGGGCGCAAATAAAATCGCAGAAAGCAATAAAACATTAATTAATCATAACCTCAAAGCTTTTATTCCCAATTATAGAGTATCAAGAGAAGGCATTATTAGAGATATTCCTCTCGAAATTGAAATCGATGACATAATTAGATTCGCATCCACAAATCTTAAATGCCCTGTCTTATCAGCCTGTCGATTTCTCTCCCAAAAAGATAATGGAGAATTGACCCCTTCTACCACTATACAAATCAGATTTGACGGACAGGATGTCCCTGACTATGTTTATTTTTTCCATCTCCGCATCAAGGTTCAACCTTATATCACACAGCCTAAGATTTGTTTTAATTGTTACAGATTCGGCCATGTGGCAAATCAATGCAAGAAACCACGATGTCGTTTTTGCGGTGAATACCCCCACCAAAGCGAATCCACTTTTCCACTAGTAAAGGGCCCGTACCTATGCATTAATTGCAAAGGACAACACCTGGTCACAAATAAAAACTGCCCAAACTATACCGACCAATGTCTCATTAGGAAAATTGCTGCTTATAAAAACATACCTATCAAAAACGCTTCTACCTTTTATAATCAAGAGAAGAAGTCTGCTCAATCCATTAACACTTCAATTGACGTCAAAAAACTACTTTCCAAACAAACTCCCCCTCCCAATCAGGTTCCTTCCACCACTCTGCACTTCAGCTATTCTAATTTTCCATCTTTGGGGAATGTGGATCTTTATTCTGCCCTTGGCACTTCAAATTCTAACATTGACTCCTCTTACGCCTCCAAAATGTCAAAACTCAAGTCCCCTCGCAAATCGTCACAAAGCAAAACCCAGACCCAGCCGACGTTTCCCCGGCAGCAGTCTAACCTTGGCTCGACCCCTCCCCCCTTCTCACAGCCATCACCATCATCATCTCCATCTGGGAGGAGATTGGAATTCCCCCAGGAAACTTATTCACCTGAGTCCTTTCCTCACCAATCAATCCCAGACCATTCCCCTTCCCTACTGCATCCTGACTTATCACACTTATCTCTACAACTTCTATCTCACCTTTTATTTCTTCTTTCACAAATACTCAACCAATTAGCTCCCATAATGAACCTATTCAATAGTTTGAATCTGCCTCTTGCCCATAACCTCAATGATAACCTAGATTCCGTTATGAACCGCTAATTATTAAACAAATAACTAACCTGCCACTTCTATTTGATACTCTAAGATTACGCTAATCAGGGCATTTTATCTTAATTTGAAAACTAACCATGGTAAAGGACAATCGTTTAAGAATTTTGCAATGGAACTGTCATAGCATCCTCCCCAAGAAAGGTTTACTTGAAAGAGTGTCAAACAATTACGACCTCATCCTTCTCTGAGTCTTGGCTTAAACCAGATTCAAAATTCACTCTCAGGAATTTTAACCTTTTGAGGACAGATAGATCGAACCGCCAGGGTGGAGGCCTCTTAATGGCGATTAGAAATGACATTCCTTTTAAACCCATACACTCAATTTACTGCTTAAATGATCTACTAGACACACAGGCTATCACTATACCCACAGATTTGGGTCAGATGCTTATCGTTAATGTATACAGGAACCCTCGTTCTCCAACTCACTCGGTTGACTGGTCTGCTTTTTTGAACTACACCTCCCAATATGATTGAACTCTCATTTGTGGGGACTTTAATTCCCATTGCCATTCATGGGGGTGTGAAATTACTTGCCTCTCATGTAACCTACTTTATCAGTCAATACTAGACTCTGATCTGTCTGCTATTAACAATGGCAACCCCACCAGATTTACTCATCCAAATAGGAGGAAATCTGCTATTGATCTAACATTGGTCTCTCCAAACCTTAGACTCATAACGGAATGGTCGACTCTATCAGATAAGATGGGCAGCGATCACTTTCCGATAAACATAATCATTGGAATCCCCTTTACCTACTACAATTTTTCTTCCCATAGATACAACCTGAAGAGAGTTGACTGGAAAATCTTTAATGAGCGCCTTGATACTTCCCATAGGGATAATTTACATCCATTTGAGAGCTCCGAGGAGGTCCTTCATGCTTATGATGATTTTTACAGGAGGGTGGACGAGGCCCTTCATACGGCAGATCCCAGACTGGGTGGCGCAACTCATAGAAGAAGATCGTATCCAAATTCTCCCCCTTGGTGGAAAGAAGAATGTAATAAGCTTTCCCGCATCAGGCTGGCCAAATTCAAGAAATATCTCGCAATCTCCAGTTACGAAAATTATCTGGATTTTCAAAAATTTGATGCTCACACCACTAAAAGGCTTAAGCAAATAAAATCCGCTAACTTCAAATCTTTCTGTGAATCCCTCTCTTCGAAATCACCAATATCCGAAGTATGGGCCAAAATTCGTGGGTTTCGCCATAGACTTTTGAGCGCTCCTTCTCCTACGTCCACTCCAGCTAATCTGGAAACTCTTGAACACATGGATGAATACATTCGGAGTTTTTTTACCATGGCGGGTAACACTGGCGGTGTCGAGATACCCCCACTTCCGGGCGACTTTCTTTCTCTGGATCCTATCCATCGCCTACCCTCTCCCTTATCATTGGAAACCCCTTCTACATCTCCCTCATCTTTGAATTCCGATTTTCTCTGCAGCCCCTTTAGCTTTGAGGAGCTGACTTCTGCCTTGGAGAAGACCACAAACAGGTCTTCCCCAGGTCTTGACAAAATTAGTTTTTTGGTACTGAAAAATCTCCCTGAGTCCTCCTTGAATCACCTTCTCCATATTTATAACGGTATCTTTGACAGTGGTCTGTTTCCTGACCCTTGGAGGGACTTTCTGGTGATCCTTTTGCCGAAGACAACTCTTAGGAAGTTTCGCCCAATAGCTCTTGCCTCCTGCTTTTTAAAACTGATGGAAAGGTTGATTTTGAATAGGCTTTATTTTTGGTCGGAGAAAGAAGGCATTCTTCCGGAATCTCAATTTGGGCATTCCAAAAAGAATATTTTTTTTTTTTTTTTTTTGGTGAGGAGGAAAAATGGCGAAATCTTTTATAGACGTTGTACAGGACTCTGCTAGGACGGGTCTAGGCATACCTGTTAAAACCAAAAAACCCCCTCTCGCGAACCAATACACCGCCCGCGGAACCGCCTTTCGGCTTTAGACTTCGCGGGCAGTTGGTCCCGGCTTAAAGTTGCGTACGACTCTTCCGTCGTCCGTTCGCCCGGTGTAGGCCCCGATGCGATTTCTACTGGCCCCCATTGTTGCCGCGCTCTCCACGCCCATCGAGCTCCCTCGTCTTCATCACCCAGGTGACGAATGACTCGATAAGCATCCATATCTGTTCAGACTGGAGCATGAGAGAGACCATCGTGTCAGGAGTGAGTTGTGCGCTCACTGCCCGAACAACAGCCTCCCTTTCCGTGCCACACCTGGCACAGACAAAGAGTGTGTGCTCTGCATTTTCGACAAGAGAACCGCAGTAGCGGCACGACTCATCGTATCTTTTCTTGAAGCGCTTCAGGTACGCATTAAAGCAACCATGGCCCCAAAACGCTTGCGCCAGGTAAAAGCCGATCTGACCGTGCTTTCTATCCAGTCAGGTGGCGAGCTTTGGGATCAGACGGTGTGTCCACCTCCCGGTTTGGTCACCATGCCATCTCGTCTGCCATTTCTCGACGAGTCTGCGCCTTCCATCCTTGCGGATGGCCTCCTTCGCCCTTGCAGGTTGGTTAAGCAGGTGAGCTCCTTACGGAGCTGAAAGGTCTCTTTCCTTTCCTCCGCCAATAAGTCAATTGGCGGGACGCTCGCCAGGACCAGCACAGCACACGTCGACACAGTTCGGTATGCTGAGACAATTCTCATCACCACACCTCTCTGTGCCGAGAACAGCTTCTTCAGGATAGCATGATTGTTAAGGGCACTTGTCCAGATCGGAGCTGCATACAGCAGCTTCGAATTTACCACGCTCGCCACCAGCCTTCTCTTAGCTTCCCTAGGACCACCAATGTTGGGCATGAGCCGAGTCAGGGCGGCCCCACATTGGATGGCTTTGGCAGTCGCGATCTGTAGGTGTTCGCCGAAGCTAAGCCTTCGATCCAACTGCACACCCAGGTACTTAATCCTGGAATATGCGGTCGACATTGCCCTTTCTGTAACTTCAGATGATATGGAGGAGGGTGTTCAGATTCTACAACACAGTTTAAACAGTATAAACTCTTTTCTAAAAAATCGTGGACTCTCTATTTCCCCAACTAAATCCAAACTTGCCTTGCTGCCATCTTCTCTGACTCCAAAAGCATTCTACAGGCCTGTCAGAAGTATAGTTTGAATTCATCAACATCTTATTTGATCTTCAAAATCAGGAATCTACTCTACATAGCTCACACTAACAACCTTTCTATATCCTTAGTATGGATCCCGGGACATTAGGGAATTATTGGCAATGAGACAGCGGACAACCTGGCAAGACTGGCAGTGGACGATGGCTCATTGGTGGATATGAAGCTTCCACACACGGACATATAGGATTCCCACTTTTCATGTTCCCTCAAGGCTTCAGTTAATAAGTTGATGAGAACCTCATCAGTCGAAAATAAGGGAGCCTACTTCTTTCAGAATTTTTTCTGCCCTTCTCAACCTAAAAAACCCTGGTTCAATAAATCAAAGTGGGATAGAAGAACGATTGTTACTATCTCTAGACTTTGCTCCAATTATTACAGCCTGGCATCCAGCCTGGCAAGGATCTTAACCATGTTGTATGGGCTTGTCCCAAATTCGCGGACTCTCGGAGGCGGATGGAGGCTTCCCTCATGAAGCATGGATCTTTTCCACCGTTTTCTATAGAACCCTTCCTTTATCAACACAACTCTCGAGGACTTTCCATAATCCTCAAATTCCTCATCTCAAATAAACTCTGTATTTAAATAATTTCAATGCTGATTCAAAGAAAATTATAAATTGTGATTTCTGTGCAACTTATGATATTCCTGGAGACGATTTCTGATTTGAAAATCATCGAATTAAATTTCCCAGAAAAAAATAATTGTTATGTTAAATTTAAAATTATTCAGAATGCCCTTGCACGTCTATATTGCAAAAAATGACGTAGAGAACGACGCCAAAAACGACGTTGCTTTTAAAGTCGTTATTGGTGTCATTCTCAACGTCGGGTTTTTCAATAGGGTGGCTTTTTATGTTAAATATATTATACTTATTTTATTTTTGTTAAGTTTTTTCGGAATTAAAAATTATTTACGTCAAAAGCGATGCCAAAGACGACTGATTGATGGATCCGATTGAACCCATTTCGAAAACATCATTGAAACCAATTTATTAATCGGATTCAAAATGGTCTCACCTGATTGAATCCGATTAATAAATCGGGTTCAATGATGTTTTTGAAATGGGTTCAATCGGATCAATCGGTCCCAATCGGGTCCAATTATTTTTTTCTACAAGGGACCCCAATTATAAAAAAATAACGTTACGAATGACACTCAGAACGAAATTGAAAGCGAGGTTGCACGTGATCTCAAGTTTTGGGGTCGAAAAAGACACCGTTCCAACGTCGCTCTCGACGTCAAAAGCGCCATCGGTACACTGAGAAAAAAGTGCTATCGAATCTATATCATTTCTGCTAAGTCATGTATATTATAGATCCAAATCAATATGCTATAAAATTTGTAACATGCGTTTGGCAGAAATGCTATAGATTCAATCGCATTTTTCTCTCAATGTATCGATGGCGCTTTTGACGTCGACAGCGACGTTATTTTTTTTTAATTGGGGTCCCTTGTAGAAAAAAATAATTGGACCCGATTGGGACCGATTGATGCAATTGACCCCATTTCAAAAACATAATTGAAACTGATTTATTAATCGGATTCAATCAGGCGAGACCATTTGGATCCGATTAATAAATTGGTTTCAATGATGTTTTTGAAATGGGTTCAATCGAATCAATCGGTCCCAATCGGGTCCAATTATTTTCTTCTACGAGGGGTGCTACAGGGAATTAGACAAAAAGTCTTTGAGATTAATATCCCCATACATAAAAATATTGATAAGTATTAGATCCAATTTTTTTTTCGAGAAAAAAACTATATGACAATTTTGTTTGGGTGAGACGAATATATAAAGGGTGATCATTTTAGAGGTATAGGATTTTTAACTGAAATAAAACAACGAAAATTCAAATTGATAGGGCAATCTTTTTTATTTTTATGTAGAACCATTCACGACATTTATTTTTTGAAGATAACCCCTTTCAAATGTTGGCCGCAACTGCGCTTTAATTCGTCCATCCGTAAACACCAATTTTGAATGACTCGTTCGAGGACTTCGGTCGGTATCTCGCTAATAACTTCAGTAATGTTGGCTTCTAATGCCTCAATAGTAGCTGGTTTATCCACAAAACATTTAGACTTTACATACCCCCACAAATAAAAGTCCAAAGGTGTGATATCACACGACCTTGGAGGCCAATCCACCGGTCCGAGACGAGAGATAAATTGCTCACCGAAACGATTACGCAGTAAATCCATTGTTTCACGGGCTGTATGACATGTAGCGCCGTCTTGTTGGAACCAAATGTCGTGGAGATTACGGGCTTCAATTTCCGGCATCACAAAGTCGTTTATAAGATACGCCAAGTTGTTGAAATCGGCGCCGAATCGATTCTTCCGGGTCTTCGGCAAAACTCTCATTTACAGCCGCAATATTCTCTACAGTTCGGGCTATACGTGGTCTAATCGGTCGAGTATCATCCAATAATGTTAAATTATTCTCAAGTTTGCCGATGGTATGCCGAATAGTGCGTTCGGTAGGACGATTATGTACACCATAAATTGGCCTGAGCGCGCGATAAACACTTTTCACAGAGCGTCCATTTTCGTAATATAATTGTACGATTTGTAAACGTTGTTGAGGCGCAAGTCTTTCCATGATGAAATATCAATAAAAACTGAATAAAATTGTGTATTTAGTTTGACAGTAGTCACGCGTGACATGTCAATAAAACCCTATTGGCAAAAGTACCTCCAATTTGATCACACGTTAGTTGTGTCTCACTCCAACCAATGGTCAACTAACGGTGGAGACGTTCCACAAATGATGAACAACTGCACTGCCTTCAATGATAGGTATTATGTTTTTTTCGTTTTTAGTGCTAAAAAATAAAATTATTGTACATATTCATAACGTCTCAACGTTAATTTTAACTTAGAATAAGGATACAAATAGCTAAATATTTATTTTGTCGCTTTCATGAGTTATATTTCTACTTTACGCTAGGTTTACGCTGCAACCTATACCTATCGTTCAGCCGGTTCGATAGGAAATTACTACAGTTTTGAAAGTAAATACACGTTGAAAATCTATTTTAAATCAATGACACTTGGTTCTAATTTTTGTTTGGAAAAATTGCTTACCGGATGCATGCTTGTGGGAAAAGCAGTCCATCTCTCGTCTTAGATATAGCGGTTAGGGGAATTGATGCTCCAGGATATACTAGGTCTAGAAGTATGAAACTGGAATTTCCCTATAGATGGTGCTTGCCATCAGTTTAGGGACCGTACGACCGCTTCTGCTGTGCCATCTTCTCCCTCTAGCAGCTGAGAAAGATTTTCAGTGGACAACAACCCATGTTCGATATCCCAGTGTATTTACTACAAGCATCAACATGTCGAGTTTTGTGCCTGCGAAGTACGGTTTGCGGACAGCACTGGTTTTTTGTTATCACTCGAAGAAAACTGCTGCAGAATCACATCGAATGCTTGTCGAAGCTTACGGTGAACATGCTCTTGGCAAAACACAGTGTTTCGAGTGGTTTAAAAAATTCATAAGTGGTAATTTTGATGTGAGAAACAAAGATCGTGGAAAACCACCGAAAAAGTTCGAAGAGTGGGATCACAAGGGTGTTATCTATTATGAGCTGCTAAAACCTGGTGAAACTGTCAACACGAATCGCTACCAACAGCAAATGATTGATTTAAATCGATCATTACAAGAAAAACGACCGGATTATCGAAGAAGGCAACACAATAGTATATTACATTACAAGGGGCGAAACAGAGCGATTGCATGAGTATGAAGTTTGCTGCCCGTGTGAAACGAGGTTTGCAATCACACGAAATGCTTACGCTGTGTTTTGTTTCGAGTAATGTATACTATTTTTCATAGCAACTCTTTTGAGAATCTGATTGGCCGTAACTGTGGAGCGGGTTGAAACAGCGACTTTCAACTCTAGGGTTGAAAGTCGCTGTTTCAACCCGCTCCACAGTTACGGCCAATCAGATTCTCAAAGGAGGCGCTATGAAAAGTCATTTTCCTTCACGATAATGTCCCATCACACACAGCGAAACGGGTCAAGGTAATGATCGAGACGTTCAGTTGGGAAATACTGGCGCATGCCGCTTATTCTCCAGACTTGGCTCCGTCGGATTACCATCTGTTCGCATCACTGGGCCACGCTCTCGCTGAATTTAAGACGAACAGTTTTATTGGCGTGGCATTCATCACCTTCCGGAGAGATGGGAAAAATGTGTAAATAACAATGGAAATTACTTTGAATAAAATATTTTTGATAATTTTCATGCAAAAAACGTCTAACTTTTGCAAAAAAAATCCGGTTTCATACTTTTAGACCTGGTAAAGCATTCAGAATAATATTTAGAGGCTCTTTAGTTCGATTTACATTTGTAGATCGAGCTTAGACAGACCCGAAAATGTTGATACTTCCTAAAAACACATTGTATCTACTTCGTAGAAATTGACCCAGATAGTGCTCCCATAGTTTTTCTGCTTACAAAGAGTGCCATGAATATGTAAGCTTTGCATATAATTTGTATAAGATTGCAATAACTTTTCTACAAGATTATTTAAAATTCTCTAGCTCCAATATTTGTCACGTAGTTACTTCGATTCCAATGTAGATTCCTATACACATACTAGGGTTACTCGAAAAGCATAAAATTTAAAAATACATATATAATTTGCTTGATTCAAGGCAGAAATTTTTTTGATTTGAACAAATTTTTATTTGGTTCAAAGATACTTTGTTTAAATCAAAAAAATTTTAATCAATTCAAATCAATCATTTCTTCAAAACAAAGAATGTCATTTGAAGAAATAATTTTCTTTGATTCAATCAAATCTCTCGTTTGAGTGAAGAAAAATAGTTCAAGAAACTTTACTCAACTCTTGAAAAAAATTGGGACATATTGACAACTTGGGGATTATTATTAACCTTTTAGCTGCGGGAAAATTTCAGTATAAATCGACCTCTTATAAAATACAAAATTTATACATAAAATCACTGGATATCTCAGGTAGTCCCTGACCTGACTGCTGGTCGATATATCGACCAGCCCCGCAGGCAACGTAAATTGCAATGTAAAAATTTTATCTCATTTGTCATGAAGGTTTGAGAAGGTGTTTCTATGTAATTTCACGCGCTGAATATGAAAAAAATAGTAAAAGAATTTCCGCAGACACCCTTGACCTTGAAAATTGCAAATTCAAGGTCAAATTTGATTTCTAATATAAACCAAGTTTTTAGAAGGTTTTTGTATGTAGTTTGGTGCGCTGAATACGTAAAAAATATTTTAAAAATTCCCGTAGACACTCTTGACCTTGAAAATCTCTATTTCAAGGTAAAATTTCATTTCTAGTATGAGCAAAATTTTGAGAAAGTTTTCTTACGTAGTTTGATGCGCTAAATACGTAAAAAATAAAAAAAAATGTTCGCAGGCACTCTTATTATGTAGAACGTCTATTTAGAGGTCTAATTTCATTCCTACCACAAACGCAGCAAGCTACTGCCGCATCTCCGGAGATTTCAAGAAATATTCTGACATTCGCTCTCAGCATGACCCAGGGTCAACGACGTGGACGTGGCGTAAAGGTGATCCTATTGGGGTGCTTGATTTTTGTGAGCCTCCTTGCCTCTCACGTTGGGCTGCTTGATTTTTGTGAGTCCGCTTGCATCTTACGTTGGGGTGCTTTATTTTTGTGAGACCCCTTGCCTCTCACGTTGAGATGATTTATTTTCGTGAGTCCCCTTGCGTCTCACGTCCGGGTGCTTTATTTCCGTGAGTCCCCTTACTTCTCGCGTTGAGTTTCTATATTTTCGTGAGTCCTCTTGCTTCTCACGTTTCGGGGTGCTTGGTTTTTGTGAGCCCTTGCCTCTCACGTTGGGGTGCTTTGTTTTCTTGAGTCCCCTTGCCTCTCACGTCGGAATGATTGATTTTATGGTAATGTCTCTTTTGTGCGGTACTCTTCAAATCATGGTGCTGCGCATGGTGAAGTATCACAATTGGGGCATATGTATATCGTTTTACGTACAGTTTTACGCAAAGAACACAAGTGGCACCTTCGACTTGTACCTTGCCTCGGAAAATGGCGGCTGAATAATCGAGTGGGAGGATCATTGTAAGGAGAGATGCTTGAAGAAGGATCAAGTTTCAGTTATGATCTAACAACCTGTAAACGAAATGAAGGAAATGGTGTAGCTCCTTCGTTTCTCATTTTATATAATGCATGGGCATTAGATAGACAAAGATCAAAATGTGAAAAAAAACCTTTCGATACGATTTCATTGTTTTTCGCACTGTTTCTGTAATAAATAATTGTCTTTCAACATTATCGATACCACCCATATTTTGATTGTAGTTGTGAACACACCTTGGCTTTATAATGTCTTCATTTTTGTTAGATAACTTTTGTTTCCAGTTGCACAGAATTCAAGTTCGTGCACACTTGAAAGCATGCGAACGCTACGTTTATCTTCCCACCTCACTGCCATCCACACATCACTTGCTTTCAAGCTTTGGCATTCCCTTTCTATTTGCTTTCACCGTGCCACACATACCTGTATCACGATCATTTAAAAATTCTGCCAGAGTGGGAGATGTATACCAATTGTCTATATATACAACATGACCCTTATAAAAATGAGGTTGTAAAAAGTGAGCTACAATATCGCCAGTAACACCCAAATCAAACTTCTGATAAATAAACAGTGTCTGCATTAGTGTAAACAACAAAACCCAATACGAATCCCGTCTCGCAGTTTACAATCATGTAGAGCTTGATGCAGAAGCGATTTCTCTTCAAAGGAATATATTGCTTGTATCGAAGCCTACCTTTCCATAATAATAGACTTTCATCGATGCACAGATTTTTCCCTGGAGTGAGAACTGCCGAAAATTTACTTTGTACGTGTCCTATTATTGACTTTATTTTCACTAAAGGATGATTTACGATTTCTTCATTATCATGAAAATGTAAACATTGCAGGATCTGAATATATCTATCGCGAGACATTATTTGACCAAAAATTGGAGTGTGCAGCAAAAGATCTGTTGACCAATAACTTTGCAAATCGTCTTTCTGGAAATGGGCCATTAGAATCGAAAAGGCAAGAAAATTTTCCAATTCTGTTTTTATGTCAGGAGACCAAGCTTTCATGTCAGAAGCTTGAGTGATAGGATTTTGAGTTGCATAACGATTCATCTCCTCTACAATTTTTTGGAGCAAAGAAGAATCACAAAAATAATTGAAATAATCGAATGGCCTATTTCTCGAAAAAGAGATATTCGGATTTATTTCGGAGCTACCTTCAAAATCTTTGATTGATGGGTAAAAATTCGCGTCCTCAAACAATTGAGTTTCGTTATAATAAAAGTCTCGAATCGATTTCACCGATGTCTTTATTTTCTAATACTTCAGTTTCTGGTTTGGACTCGCCACTACTCCAAGCTTCATTTTCAGTCATTTTATGGAAGATAAAATTATGATACACTGTTCGATCAATAGTGAAGAAAAATGGCAATAGTAAAAATTATACAGGGTATCTAAAAAGTCCCGGGACGGTTGGATATTTCATCAGGTAAAATATTTTTCAAAAAAGTCAAGGTCATTCCTGAAGTAAATTTCAACGAGGAATTCAATGGTAACCTTCATTTTGACCTTGAAGTTGACCTTCATGGCTTTTTCAAGGTCAACTTTGTTTTTTTGAATGGAAACCCCCTTTTTTTTACATCTGCAATCAATAAAGCGGAAAATTCTACATTCAGATACGTACCCAAGTCATAGGTCAGTGCAATTCCTGAAGAATTTTTCAACGGGGAATTCAATGGTGACCTTCATTTTGACCTTGAAGTTGACCTTCATGGCTTTTTGAAGGTCAAATTTGTTTTTTTAAATGGAAACCCCCTTTTTCACATCTGCAATCGATAGAGCGAAAAATACTACGTTCAAGTACGTACCCAAGTCATAGGTCAATTTTAACGTTCAAGGTCAATTAGAGGTTATTTGAAATTAACAAAGTTTTCCAAGAGGTCAGTGTAATTCCTGAAGTAAATTTCAACGAGAAATTCATTGGTGAGCTCTGTACTGATCTTGGTGATGCTCTTCAAGGTTTTTTCAAGGTTTTTTCCAAGCAGTTTACGTTTACGTTTAGCATTACCCAGGAAAAACGACGTGGATGTAGTAAATTCTGTTCCCTTTGGGGTGGTTGATTACCGTGAGTACCCTTTCCTCTCACGCTTCAGTGAAGATGTTCGAACTAAAAACCTTGAGCTTCTTGACAAAAACCTAAGCGATTGTAAAAATGAGTTACAGCATTACGAATCATCTCCCTATAAATCAAAGTAGCCTCTTGCTGAATCCGAAAAACGGTATAGGACTTTTCGATATAACTCTTTGGGGAGGAACAGAAATCTCACCAGAACTCCTGGAAATTTTAATGAAAAATTTCCTATACATATGATTTTACAATATTCAAAACGCTGTAACCAAGATCAATACAGAGCTCACCAATGAATTTCTCGCTGAAATTTACTTCAGGAATTACACTGACTTCTTGGAAAACTTTGTTTATTTCAAATAACCTCTAATTGACCTTGAACCGTACAATTGACCTATGACTTGGGTACGTATCTGAACGTAGAATTTTCCGCTCTATCGATTGCAGATGTAAAAAAGGGGGTTTCCATTTAAAAAAACAAAGTTGACCTTGAAAAAGCCATGAAGGTCAATTTCAAGCTCGAAATGAAGGTCACCATTGAATTCTTCGTTGAAATTCACTTCAGGAATGGCCTTCACTTTTTTGAAAAATATTTTACCTGAGAAAATATCTAACCGTCCCGGGATTTTTTATACACCATGTATATACATAATAAAAATAATACATACTGTGAAAATCCTGAAGAATAATAAATTATGAATGTAAAGTAGCAATTTGCAACATATTATACATTTATAGAAGTGAATGAATAAAAAATTCATTCTGCTACAGAAAAGAACCGTGTGCTAATCCTCTTGTAGATACTGACAATAAATCAATTTTTCGACCACCCCCACAGCTAAAAGGTTAATATCACTGTGAATTTATAACAGCGAAATTAGTCATAAAAACTGTCATAATTGTGATAATGTGTATAATCATACATAAATGCTCTTTTGGAAAACTATAATTACGTCACAGACTTGTGTAAGTTTCAGGAATTGTCAACATTGTAAGTTGCTTATATGAAAATGAATGATACAGATCAATTTCATAAGTGAAGTAACAATGTGGAAAATCATCGCTGCTTTGCTCTACACTTTCATAACCATTTCTAATGCATTAGGTGAGAGAAAATTAATAATAATATAATGTGTATAAATAACGATTTAATACTCATCGAAAATTAAAAGCTAAACCTGAACAGTAAATTTCATGTAAATGTATATTTTACACGTTTTTTAACGGATATTGTGCAACTCTGCCTTGAAAATAAAAATTGCCGTTTCTGCAGTTCCGTTAAGTCACCTGTCACTTTTAGAATTCTTAAAAATAATACTTAAATGCTATCAAATCGTGAAAGTGACTTATTCAAACTGCAGATTCGGCTATTCTCATTTGCACGGCAGATCTTTTCGTGCCACCGTGGCATGTGACGTCGCAATGGTAAACTTTTGAGAACATTGACTCAGCACTATAGACAAAACTAGTCAAATCAAGTAGAATATAAGTTAATATATAGTTAACGTACATCTCTTAAACATATATTTTTTATGTAACTAAATATATTTTCTACCTATATACACTTTTAAAAAAATCCTTTTATACCGAATTATCAAATAATTACTGATGATATTATATCCAAATGAAATTACATTAAAAAACACACAGTATTTTCAATTGAATTTAATTCGAAAATCAACAGTTTAAGCATTAAATAGTTATTTTATAAATTAATGAAATAATATAATAGTTCAAAAGCTTTTATGCAAAAATGTTTAAAAAATATGTATATTAAGGTTGTATCTAAAAAAATCTATCTCTGGTAGAGTCTTTTAAGAAAGGAGCTTATATTTAAATAGAATGATTATTCATAAGCTGAATTCATTTCAAATTTTTCAACGTGACCGATGCTGAGGTAATTAATGTCAAAGTTGACTTCTTTAACACGTAATTCATGGGCAATGCATAGGCACTCTCCACATTTTAATTTGTAGTAATTAAACGCTCTGGTAGAGAAATTTAAATAATTTCTGTAATTATGTCGCTTGATCCCAGACCGATTAAATCATTACTTTTGTTTCCACCATGCGGGCCAATAAAATTTTTTCAAAGCAGTATAGCTCGACGGCACAGGGATGGGACTTGCATTCAACCTTAACGGAATTTGCATAAAATTTATCATAAAATTACGAAACTGTAACAAAATTTTCAGTTACATGTAACAGCATGAAACTCCGGTTACCCAAAACGTAAAATTATTCCTGTTACAAGTTTCAAAATTTTCAGATACAAGTATCAGAATATTCAACACTTTGTAACTAAAAATCAAGAAGGTCTTTCTTAAATTTATTTTTAAAAATTGAATTTTCTGAAATTCTATCTTAATTTTACAAAACTGTAAATAAATAAAACTCCAGTCACGTGTTTCGGAAAATTACGGTAGAAATTTTAAACAGTATACATTAACACTAATTGAAAATACACAGAGTAAAATAGTTAAAGTAATTTTACTCAACTTCCGATCAAATTTGGGACATAAGGACAAGTTAGAAGTTATTCAGTGTCACTGTAATTATTTGTGATATATTAAATGTTCATCGTACTGCAGTCATGTTTGATCGTGCTCTGTCTATTCGTCACGAAGCTTCCGTACATGCTTCGCAGTAATAACCACTATTCGTTTTAATGATTATCTACTAGTTTATATAATTTATTTAAAAGTTTCACATAATCCATTTATATAGATTCTGTAAGTTAAATAAATTCTTGATTCATAATTTTTTCTTAAGGGAGTTACTCAGGATGAAGAATTAACGAACAGAAAAATCTTAAACTTTGCAGAGCGTTAGAATATAATAAAAAAATTATCCGTCCGAAATTTCAAGGTCTGAGGTGGGTTTTTTAGTGACATATTCGTATTTCTATTTTGCGCCTCTCTAGTTGATTCAACATGGGCTCTTATGAGAAATCGCGGTATTTGTCGTGCATTATCATTGATATCTTTTTAACTGACGAACAGATCATATCGGGATTTGAACAGTAGAAAGATAAGATGTTCAGGAATAGTTATCAACTTTAATAACATTCAAAGGTGGGTTCGAAAAGTAATAACAAATACGATGAAGATTGGAAATTGCTGTGATTTTGGTCTTTGGTTAGGTATGTGGCAACGTCGCATTCGTAGGTTATGTGCGCGAAATTTGAAATGTATGCATTATATCTGTTCAGCAGCTCGTACCAACTGGTGATTAAAATTTGTTATGAAAATCATTTTTTTAATAAATGAAATATAACATTAATTATTCGTATGATAAATAAATGAATTAAGTACATACAAACAACTTTATTTACATACATATCATAATACGTAATACGTAAAATCTTTCTCAATGACATACTAAATTTGTCTTATTTTCAGTCTTGAATTACAGATTTTATTTTTAACTTTCCTATTATTTGTCACACGAATTTTCCCGTTTTTATCAGCACCAAACAAACGAGATAATACGTCGAATCCATGCTCTTTGTATGCATCGATAACCATAGCTACCGTGATGTCAGAGGCAATCATTTTTTCCTCATTTGGATGGATGTGCAGCTTTTTATATCATTGTATAATTTCATGTCTGAGAAACATTTCTTAGGTACTGACGTGACCATATGTACGACTGTACACCCGTGCGCACACGAACAAACAAGATGCGACGTTGCCAAATCAAGTACTACTGTAGTCAAACTGCGTGTCTAACCCTGTTTTGACTAGGCGGGTAGGTGAGTAACTCCCTTAATTCATTTGTAATTACTTCTTTCTCTTTAACTTAAGTTTATTAAATTAAATTGATTTCATGAAAATTTGAACATCATAAGTCTTGATAAGTGTAAAATTTGAAAACTTCACACAGGATTTAGATTTTACATGAATTTCTTAGGTACAATAATAATTTGGAATTCGCAATTGTAAAATCTCTATTTTGAAAATATACATAATATTTATGGAAAAAGTTGATTCATTTTTACTTGAGTGATGCTCAAGAACTCTAGTCACGACACTAGTCCACAAACTCTGAATAACTCTTGCAGCAAGCACTCTTAGTAATAGCATATCAACTTAATAACCTATTTAAGTTATTTAAGATGAATAAAGCTTCAGGATTCTTGCAAACTAAACTTTTCTTAATTTTCTATTATTCTAATCAATGAATTTATTTATTCATTCAATTTTTTATCCACTTAGGTCTTTTCTGGGCTTCCACTGCGAGCTTAATTAAAAATAATTTTCTTTATATTACATTTTTACATTCTCATCATGGATGAGAAGGTATTGGTTTTATGTGAAAAATGACTTTCGAAATTTTCATCAAATCTTTACGTTTTGAGACCCCCTGAGTCAGAAAAAAGGGTTTTTACGAAAGTGTCTGTCTGTCTGTCTGTCTGTAGGTCGTGTGCGGCATAGCTCTCGATAGAATTATCAAATTGAATTGAGCTTTGGTACACTTTATCGGAGCCGAAAAAGTAAGGACAAGTTCGTTAACCAGCCACATCCAATCAAAATTGAGGGATTGAGCATTACTTTTGTGTTTTTGAAAATAATTTTATGAAAAAATCAAAAATTTCAATACTGGTTTTAGATAGTGCTCATAAATCTCTACAAATTATCCCGATAACATTTTTTGATTAAATCAAAATTAGAAATGTTACAGCATATTCAAATTCGAAAAAAGTCAATATCAAAATTCCATTTTCCAGTTAAATTATACGAGATACGAAAAAACGTAAAGAATACAAAGTTGTTAGTTTCAAAAAGATCTACAAGTTTTGTCTTACACAGTTTCTGATAAAACATATATTTTTCGTTTTAATTCCAAAAAATACGATTAAAATTCAAAAATTCCATTTTTAGACAAAATATGTGAGATACAAAAAAAACTTTGAGATGAAAAATTGTTTGGCTAAATAAGGTCTACATATTCTTATCGAGAAATTTCTCGACAGGATGTATATTTTAATTTTTTGATTTTTAATATTGAAAAAATTCGATTTTTTTCACCAAAATATGTGAGATACGAAATAAGCGTTGTTCTGCAAAATCGTTTCCTTAAATAAAGTCTACGATTGTTTTTCCTTTTTGAGATATTTGGAAGAAAATAAATTTATCAATAATCATGTAATTTATTAAAAAGTTACGAAAATGCATACAGAAAATCGAGCGCGAAGCGCGAGTGTCATGATGAGAATGTGTTCCTTAAGGCCGATAAAGCCTTGAGTAAATTGAATTTCCTGTTTCACTTAAACTGAAAAAGAAACTTAGTGAATTTGAGAAAATGACTAATTTACATCATCTTTAATATCATTAAATTGGTTTGAGCTTCAGTATTAAATTATAAGAAATAAACTTAAACGTATGCGAAGAGCACAAGACCGAGCGCGAAGCGCGATGATCGAATCGCGCGCCCTAGGCGCGCTTAAACCTCCGAGCGAAGCGAGCTGCGCGCGAAGCGCGCAATGAGAATGTGCCCGCGAAGCGGGCAGATTTTTTGTATTACGAGTGTATTTTTTTATGTTTCTTATACATATTTTTATGCGCATGTGCAATTGAAGCCTGCTCGGGGTGAGCTTTTCCCGGCTATCTGTACCGCGGCTTTGTTTTTTTCCTCTTCTTAGCTCCTTTGGTTTCAGGTGCTGCCCAGCTTCGCGCCATGGTCTTCCCTGGATTCTCCAGATGCTCGTCTTTGGATAGTCGTGCGTTGGTGCGGGGTGTGGGCCGCAGACGTGGTTTTCTATCTGGGTCGAGGGCCGAATGTGGACACTGACGGGGTTTCCCTGGGGAGTCCTTCTTCGCTTCTCCGGGGCTTTGATCTTTCTCCGTGCCCCTCTGCCTCTGTCCTGATTCCATCAGGCCAGGGCTCGGCTCTGGAGGTCGCCAAGTCCCTTCTGGACCTTGGTTGCCCCCCGGAGGCGGGTTTCTCTTGTGACGCTCTTGGAAGCCTGCTGCGGCCTACCCCTGCCGGAGCTGCTTTACCGCGCTCCTCATCGGGCACTAGGGATGTTCTGCCTGGGGTCCTTCGGTGCGCTGAGCCTTAGCTTTTTTAATTCTTCAATTTAAAGAAATCTTTATCTGAGGCGCATCGATTGCTTGTAGAAACATATGGTGAGACTACTTTAATTGAGACGAGTTGTCGTTTGTGGTTTCAAAAGTTTGAGAACGGTGAATTTGACATTGAAAACAAAAAACGTAGTGAAAGGCTGAAAGTGTACGAAGACGCGGAATTGAAAGCATTATTGGATCAAGATTCATGCCAAACGCAAGAAGAACAATACGTTGGGCAATACTTCGAATAAAACATAAGGTTCCGTTCTTTCACAATAAATGCCCAATTTTTGATAAAAAGTGGCGGAAACTTATTTGTACACCTTATACCATGCGCTCGT